>OX411797.1:2572000-3872500 GCA_948252455.1 Acleris cristana | reverse complement strand
AGTTTTTTTCTACCTATAAGTATACACACTTACTTTCAGGAAGGAAACTTTTAAAACAATTTCCATGAAACAGTTACCCAAAAACTCGTTAACGTCTTAATGGCGTAAACGACATTCTGTCGACGTTAAACGACACAAGCCTTCGTTAAACAATGATAATTACTTTTTAATTACTTTTTATATGCTCTCGAGATTTTGATAGGAGCCATACAAAGTTTTTCCCACTTTGACAGTTTTTAAGATAGGTAACTTAGAACCTTTTCTTAACATTGCACACGTTTATAGATCCCAAAACCCACATTTTCTTGAGTTTTCGCAAGTCTATGGGTCCCAGGACCCTCTTTTTCTTGAGATTACGCCTGTCTATGGATCCCAGGACCCACTTTGACTTGAGTTTTCGCAAGTCTATGGATCCCAGGAAACTCTTTTTCTTGAGATTGCGCATGTCTATGGATCCCAAAACCCACTTTGTCTTGAGATTTCGCAAGTCTATGGATCCCAGGACACGCTTTTTCTTAAGATTGCGCATATCTATGGATCCCAGGACCCACTTTTTCTTGAGATTGGGCATATCTATGGATTCCGGAACCCACTTTTTCTTTAGATTGCGAATGTCTATGGATCCCAGGGCCCACAATTTTTTGAGATTGCGCATTTCTACGAATCCCAGTACCCACTTACCATCTTTTGCGGCTTGAGTATCGTTTACCTTCTTTTTTCTATGAAAAAACAATTCCGAATACCACGCAAGGATGGATCAAAGAGGTATAGCGAGTGAGAATGAGTGGAGATGTCAGTGGTAGAGGACGCCCTAGATGCACATACAGTAATCGGATTTGCGATTTACTGAATAAGGGCCAAATTTAAAGCACCTGAAACGTACGTGCATGAAGAGGTGGATGAATTTAAAGGAAGCGAAAGTAATATGTTTGGACTAGGGAATTCAAATAACCGGTTATAACCGGTTTTAACCGGTTATTTTCTTACGAAAACGGTTAATAACCGGTTAAATTGCATTCCCTAGTTTAGACCGGTGCACCTGGCGTTCCATATTGTCTGCCTACGTCATTGAGAGACAGGCGTGAAGGTGTATGTCTTTACCAAGAGGCTAGGGTGACGGCACCAATAATGGACACTTTTAGCAGACAGGCACCAGTAATGGACACTTCATTCTTAATTCAAATTTCATACGGTCCTAAATTGATTGTTGCAAAACAAATGAATAACCCTTATGATCTGTAAAATAAGAATCAAGTGTCCATCATTGGTCCTTGTCCATTAATGGTTCTGTCACCCTAGCTAGTGCGACTTTCTTTGTTAAATTGCGTTACTACATGAATTAACTTTACCATTATAGCCGCCGCATACGGCGCATACCTTAAGACCAGCGGGCTTAGCACGCGAGGTGAGGATTATAAGTCAAAATTCGTCAAACGAGATTTAGTGTCAAATATGTCTATTCCATATTCTAACGTAAGAGTAAACGTTTAAGGTTTTAAATAAAAGTATAATTTGTGTGACTTGAGTCCTTTTATTACTAAGCATCTTGAAGTGGGATTTAATGTCATGATTATATGTCATTTTCGGTACCGTAAAACTACACAACTATGGTCCTAGCCTGCAACAATAGTTCAGTTTTCCTCGTTACATTATTCTAAAATATAATACCTTACTGCTATTATTGCTGGGTATATGTAATGTTTGACCTAAAATCGATTGCTCTAAACTCTAGATATAGCAAAGCTATCATATTTTTAAAATAATGTGATAAGTAAAATTTAACTATTGTTGTAGGCCAGGACCAGAGTTGTGTAGTTTTACGGTATTGCTAATTGACACTAATTCATGGATAACGTCAAATCTGAATGCTAAGCCCGCTGGTACACATTGGGCGCTTTCAAACGCGCGCTTTGCCAACGCGCGTTTTGAAAACCGGGAGTTCTGTTGATGTGTACACATGCAAGCGCGCGCTTCTCCTGGTTCTCAAAAAGCGCGTTTGAAAGCGCCGAATGTGTATCAAGCGTAAGTGTAAATGTAACTTATCCTTAGTATCATTATTCAAACAATATAAGCTATGTGATCCAAGCCCGTTTGATCTTTGTAACTCGTCTCCGACAGCAAACCGCGAATATCAAGTTGTAACACAATCGCTTCAACTCCCAAAATGTCACGTACGATCTGACATTTAATTATTTTGAGCGAAGTTGAACCGAGCCTCTTTGAGATTTTTGTCTTCAAGTCATTATAACTCTTGGAGATAAGGTTTTTGATCACGGATGTCGGATAAAAACACACATCATCGTCGGTCCAATAGGTATTATTAATGACTTTTTTTCATCGCTTCAATAAAGGCTGATTCATGTAACAAACAGTTGAGAAAATACATTTTTTGAATAACTATAAAAATATACTTTACCAAGATTTTCCAACACAGATTTGTCCCTATCTCTTTCTATCAAAACCGAATTCAACATGGAGTTTATATGGCCGACGTGTTACATGACGTCACTGTGCATATCGGATCTCTCTCTCTAATCGCTGTCTAATTATCAGTTAAAAATGCTTGTATCATCCGTATTTCTTGGCCGATTTTAATTTTAATTTCACTTTTGGTGATCTGTTTTACGATTTTATCAAATTTTGTTGGGTAATGTGATTTAAAAAATCCATGCATATTCCCAATTAGTTCATGCATGTCACATATGTCATTTTCGATCTGACTATTACAAACTTTGATTTCCATTTTAATATTCATTATTTATTTTATTTTCATAAGTTACTTAGGCTGATGACACACTTTTCTTTTTATTTAGCCATACAATTTTCAAATCTACGCAAGTTTCCTTTGGTGTAGAATAAATTGAAATATGTTTAGTCTTAGTAATGTACTTTATAGTCTATAGATACATTTGTATTCAATTTTTAATAATGATTTCGATTCAAGCAAATACTTTTGCCAAAACGGTAATTTGATCTAATCTGGAAGAAAACAATTATTGTCAAACTAAAATTCAAATTATTTCTTAAAAATATCCGAACAAATTTTGTCAACAACACAATTAGGTTAGGTTAAACCGTTATCATCGAAATAGGTAAATTGTAAAAAACATTGGCATTCAAAAAATACACTCCGAAAACGTAAGCGCCTCAAGTAATTTATTTTCAAATCCCTCAAGCCCGCATATTAAGCGGCTAAGATTACCCCGCATATTGCTTTTATGATAACTAAACTTAACAATGCAGTCGTAAGCATAAAATTATCATATTCATACGAAGTTGAATTTAAACGTAATTTGCATAAGTCGTTACGGTTTTCCGTAAGGAGTATTAACTTGGCATACACGTTCGTACAGTCAGCCCAAAACATAGATTTACACGTTATCTATATATACATATAAAAGGCAAGCCTGACTTACTAAACTCCTGTACCTACTTACGAAACTACTGTACCAAGAAACTTGAAATTTGGTACAGGGGTTCCTTTCATGATGTAAGTGAGCACTAAGGAGGAATGGGGGAGTAGCGGGAAACTAATTCTACGCGTACGAAGTCGCGGGCGTCCTCTATTAAATTAATAAGGTCGATAAGATGCGTCTTTTGACTTAAGCGACAAAAATACTTACGCATCTATATAATAGGTAATACTAACTTCTAATCCGCGATGCGACATGATATATCAATAGTAATAATGATTTTAACGAGTAAAATAGGACCCCTGTAATGAACGATGTGCATAAAAGACATATTTGAAACAAATGAAACGCTACTGAACTAAAGAGTGAACGATTGAAACAAACTAATCTATAAGGACCTACTTCATTTGATTAATTCGTGAACTATACATGTCTAAAAAGAAGCATATTTAATTATTTTACAGGTATAGATAGAGCTTTAATATGATTGCTAAATGAAGGGTAAAAAAATACTAAGTTTCAGTCTCCTTAGATACTTATAATACATGAAAAAATGTAAAGAAAGATCACTACAAAAATATGTATTTGAGAACTGATCAAATGCTAAGTTATACAAAAGGAAAGATACCAAAAATCAACCTGATATACCTACGTAAGAGCTTTCATGCGCCGTCGGCACACGTTTTCGAAGCCTACCCTCACATTTTTATAAAACATAATATTATCAATTTCATCATTTTCTTGCTGAGGTTGCGAAAATATGGAGATGGAGCTATCTATAAATTTCTACGATGGTATTACAATATCGTAGCTAAAGAAAAACAAGCGGGGGCACTCCGCTTACAAACGGCTTATGTATTCGGAATAATGCATACCTATTTAAACAATTTCTCAAAATCACTATCAGATGTCGTTTCATAATCTTATTACTTATTTTGTATTTTATACTTAATAATATGGTTTAATAATTTTACATTTACCGTTTGAAGCTGAGGTTTGTTGTTAACACGGTGATATTATACATATAAGAAAAAAAAGTATACCCATTGTAATAATTTTGTCAACGTTTGGTTTTTAGTTATAAAAAGAAAAGCTACTAATGACTTAAATAATTTAATTTACTTCTTTATAAGAAAAAAAGAGAGGAAGAAGAGAAGGCCGAAGTTGATTGGTGTCTAATCAACTTCGGCTATTAAAGCTGGGTTTTATAAAGATCCGTTAGATCAAATTTCGGTATGAAGTTACTAAAATTTGGTCTGACATATTTACTAACGGGCCTTTATAAAACCGGCCCTTACTCTTCTGTTCGAGCATTAGGTCGAGTAATGCATTTAATTCAGAAAAACTCATTGCTACATAGCTAGGTACTTCGTCACCTTACGATCACGAGTCAACTCCCTTTACCACCTTGGCCACCGATCGACCCGATAAGACAAAATAAAAAAATCAAGGTTAGGTATTTAATCACATCGAGAAATAACAAAAAAAAAGTGCGCATAACTCCTCAACAATGCCATTATAACAACGACAAACAAGTGCATGTCCGGTAACTGCACGGGCCGCATTGTAAAAAGACTTGATCAACTATCAATTTCTATCACAATCGTAACCGCTTCATTATATTATAATGGAAACCACAGAAACTTAAAAAAAAAAGATTATACTGAATATTAAGATCTTAAATACAAATCGGTGTACTGTACTTTCGCGGCATTAGAAGTGTGCGGTATGGTCAGAGGGGGACGTGACATCGGGAACAGGTGGCAGGGAGTTCTGTCTGTTCAGCTTAACTCACAGCCGTATTCAAAAAAACAATACTTAAGGGATCCTTCACCGAGTAAACGCACTGCTTTCAATACAGATTTGTGATTGCTCCTTCTTGACCGACCTTTTGTTTATGAGACGATTTGAACCAACCTCATAGAGACGTTTGTGAATACGGGTGTCAGAAGCTGATGGTGTGGAAGGTCAGCCGTATGGTATACATAGGATAGGATATAACAGTTCAAAGTTACTTAGAATTCGCCATTTCTCCACTTCCCCTAACTTAAGTTCGGCGGTTTTTACTGAAAGTGGCAGATCGGTTGCAGCACTACGCTGTCTCACTCTGTGAATACAATATTAACGCTGACGCTTCTGAGTGCAAATTCCAGCGGAGCGCGCCTCGACACGGTCGCAGAAAAACAGTACGGCAACCGTGGTTTTCAATGCACGAAGACGCGCCCTACTTGATTTCACGTTGAAATGTTGTGTAAAACGTACCGAAAATTAAAAAATGCGTGTTCAAGTATGAAAAATTACTTAGTTTGGCGAGTTACGGACGAGCGATGCGAGATCCAAAAATCAACATTTCAAAATTAAGAGAAGTTCGGACGAGTTTTTTTCTAGTTTGGACATTAGTAACTAGAAAAAGCCTCGCCAGAACTAGTCTTCTGTTCAACCTCTTCTTCTTCTGGTGCCTCTCCAAATACTAAAGGTTGGCCATCAAATCTAAATATTTATCCTTGTCTTTTGCGAGACGGAACAAGTCTGCAGCAATTGTGACTCCGGTAATTTCCAGTGCAGCCCATAGCAAACGCTAATAACGTTTTTCTTTTAAAAAGTTAATCGGTGTGTGTGTGTGTGTGCGTGTTTGTGTGTACGTATGCGTGTGTGTGTGTGTATCACATTCAAACCTACGCACAAAGTAATGGCAATATTGCGATTGAGAACTAATTTCCTCATTTTATTAAAGCGACAGACTGTGGAGTACCAGTACTACTCTAGTTTTACCATTATACGTTGCCAGCGAAATGAGGAGCTCTCTGTTTGCAAACTAATTTATCACATTCCCTACCACATTAGCATACTGTTTTCACCACTACTGTGTCGAAACGAATACCGAGGCAAGCTCGTCGAAAATAAATGATATTACACACAGACGCGTGATTGTATGCTACAGCTGGTCCCACAGGAGCAACCAGGATAACGTAACCAACGACCTTCTCAAGCAAATGCCTTAAGGAAAATCGAAAAATATGGGTCTCTATCAAATTATTCTAAAGGTGTCAATTATTTTTATATTGGTACTTACCCATTTAATCTGGTTTTAGCCAGTTGTAGTTGAACATCACTGACAGATGTCCTAGAGATGATGAGCAATAACGGGGATATGCTTATTAATGTTAAAAATGCAAAAGTAACCATTGTTAGTTTTTTTTTTTAATAGCCTGATTTGGTGTCCCACTGCTGGGCAAAGGCCTCTCCCTCGGATTTCGAACACTGTCTATCTTGCAAAAAAATTATAGCAATCTCTGACCAGGGGTGTTATTCTCTTAAAAACGGTCGGTCGAACGAACGAGCGAAAGCGCAGCGGCGAGTTTAAGTAGTCCCGTCCGAGCGAACAAAACACATTTTAGCGCGTGCATTCTCAATTAGGCAGCCTGATACGTTCGAGAAGCCATGCTGCCAAATTGAATACACGCACTAAAATGTGTTTTATTCGCTCTACCGGGACTACTTAAACTTGCCGCTTGGACATTCATTCGTTCGTCCGTCCGTTCGTCGTTGTTGAGAGAATCCTTGGTACATTTTTTTTTGTTATTAAATTAATGAAAAAAAATGATTTTTCCGGTACCTATGTGATTATTTGGGAACTCTCAAAAAGCATATTAATATTGTTTTTCTTGTATTCGATCGAAGGAATTACCATAGGATCAATCAATACTAATCGATTGGCCATAGTTTCAACTTCAAGTCCGTGACAAGACGTTCGGTAAAATTAGGCATCACGTTTGAAACGCTTTTTTTTCTCTATCAACATTTCCTACGATAACCTCCATCCCTTTCGATCCACAGTTGAAATTAATGTAATAGAATGGCTACCATAGCTAAGTACATTATTCAGTAAAAAATCACATACTTAATGAAGTCGTTTATGCAACCTAGGGCTGATTTTTCAATCTCCAGATAACACTGTCAGATAGATTGTAGCTCTGTCCTTATCTTTCTTATGACAAAGACAAAGACACAGTTACAATTTACCTGACAGATAGTGTTATATGGAGTTTGAAAAATCAGCCCCTAATATATATTATTTTGACTGGACTACTCTTACGGCCAGGTACAGATTCGCCTGAATTTTTGTCGCAAAGTGTCCAATTTCTTTTACTATTTGCACTCGAAAATACCTTTGCCCGGTAACAAAAATCAATGGCCAAAACAAGTCAAGCAGCTGAAATTTGATTAACCTTTGTACGCTGCCGGCCAAAGCAAAAACGCAGTATGTGCATGTGAGCTTCAAACTCTAATACTGCCTTTTTCTTTTGAGCGGCAGTACGAGTGTCCTGACACGAGGCTGTCCCTTTTACGTTTTCGTAGGAAAAAATAAAAGGTCTGTGAAATTGTTGAAATGTTGGTGTTCTATTCTATCCGGTAAAACCATACAATTATGGTTAAATCGAGTGGAATAGAGCCGCAGGGCTTAAATGTTGTCGAAATCGAAACCACATTGTTCCCAATCTTGTTTTGTATTTTTGATTTATTTCCATTTTCGAAAATTGTTCGTAAATATACTCTGATTATTCTAAGATGAGGCCTGTGACAGCCGTATTACGTAATTTCAATCACTTACTATACTCACAAGCGATGTGTTTAAAAATAGGCGAATAATTATTTAAATTCCTGAACGGCGTCGCTAGGTTTGTACCGATGTAGTATTTAGATATTTAGATAGATGTAGGATTCTTCATACAAACTTGATAAAATGTACGGCGGTTAGACTGAAAGGGTATATTTTTTGGTTAGAAATAAAACACTGGCAGAGCTAAACTTTAACGCAATTGCCGTTTATTTTCAACCAGTTTAAACATTTCAAAGCTTATTATAATACTGCGAAACGAGACTTGTATAACATTACAACCTTAACCTTACAAGGGCAAACTATATAACATGGGTACGGCAAGCCTATTAGAATCTGCGGAGTGATCCAATAATATTACACAACTCCCAAGAGGAGGCTGTCACTTCGATACCGCGTTAAGCGCGCTGTCAGAAGTAGTTCTGATAATTGACACTGGGGGCGCTGGAGCAACTGGGATCACGGAATAGAAAAAACAGTGGAAGTGGCATGAGCTTCGCTTAGTATCGAACCTGAGGGGCTAGACAAGATGCATTACGCTAACCAGCGTTTCTATTCGCTACGTTTTTAAACCAATCACGTCACTTGTAGATGACGTGATACGAAAAGTCACGTGATCTACCAGTGACGCGATTGGTTAAAAACGAAACGAATAGAAACGCTAGTTAGCGTAGTGCATCTTGGCAGGGCCCTCTGTTGTCGCCAATACTCAAACTATCATAAAAACAACACGCCACCATGGAAAATGTTTTTGGTGTGCCTATCGTTTTTACATTCCAAAATAACACAATAAGGCATGCTTCTGGATGTATTTTCTATTTTAGAAACATCGAAATATGGAAAAATCGAAATTAAGCGATCGCGGCAAAAGTATGGTATGTTATGCGGAACTCCGCATAACCGTGCCACATGTTACACGCCCACTTGACACTTCTACTGTTTTTTCTGTTCTGTGGTTGGGATTATACATGGTATCTATAAATATTTTTCATATCTTATTGTGCCTAATTTGAAAAAAAAAATACGTCGCCGATCTATTCACATTCTGCAGTGACACCAAAGTTTGACATAAAATGCTGAGAAAACAAAAAGCGATCGAGATATGTTTTAAATTTCGAATAAATAGCATTTAAAATTGTAGTGCCCAGTATTGTTACTATTGAAACAAAAAGGTTGTAATGCTTTGCCCAGAACATAAATCGTTTTAAATAAAATGCTTCACAAAATTAGTGGCCACTATTCTTATTTTAGCAAAGAAAAGTTTGTCATCATTAGGTACTCTATCTGGAATTCTAGAGCACAAATTTAATATGAAATAGTCGACTCAATTGCGGAAAACTGAAGTTATTTTTTTATTCTAATATTTAAATAAAACAATATTTACTGTTTTTAAAATCTCTATTAAATGGGCATGTTTTTAAGCTCATGGGCTACCTTGTGGTAGCGTATTTTTTTTTCACTGTAACAGCTCAAAGTTTGGTAAATGTTCGATCGAAGATGCAAAATTCAAGTTTGCGATTTTTTTTTAAATTAAAGCTCGTTTGTTACGCCATATTGGTAATGTTTATCTGATAGCACCACTATTAAACATTATTAAGGTAAAAAGAAAATTAAAAAAAATATCTTCGTACACTAACCATGACCAAAAAGTCGAGTAAGGGTGTCAATTTTCAAAAAAAAACAATTAAGTCCAAAAATCTCGAAAACCGTGCGACTTTTACTACACCTATTTTAGCTTTTTCATAACGTCCTCAGTGCCCTCTATCCGTAGTTCAAGGATTATCCACTATATACCTAACACCCTGTATTTTGTAGTGAGGAAATTTGCAGAAGAGATAAAGTTCAACCAAAACATATTTTGTAAATATTTTTTTACAACTTTGTGGGCGTAATTTAAGTGTAAATATTTTTTAACAATTTTGTGGGCGTAATTTAAGTGTAAAACTATGCCAAATTACAGCTTTTGTAGTACCAAGAGTCTTTTGGGCTAGACCGCGGCGAGACGGACAAACGGACAGACGAACATAGCGAAACTAAGAGTTCCTAATTTAAACATACCAATTTAATTGCTAGGTATCTTGCTCATTTGATGCATTTTTTGATATTAAACCAAAGTAATATCACAAAGCGTGTATGTACGTTCGTATGTATGTATATATCACCGAAACACAAAGTAATTAGAAGCGGAGTGCTTGCGCGTTATTAAAATAGATTACAGCGATAAGCTGAGTAGTACAGTCAGACGCGACTGCTAACAACCAATTAGTGTTACTTTTTTTTCAACATGTCGTTGACAGGCTTTTTTTAAGATTAAATTCAATAGGTAGTGGTTAGATATTTATGTAACTGGTTAATAGTTAAGTATCAGAAATCAGATAATTTTATGATTGGTATTCTTATTTCGGATTTGCTTTGTTAAAAAGGTCGTTAAAATGAAAAATACTAGCTTCTAGGTTGAATAGGTCAATTGGTGTAAACCCTTATAATTACATAAGTACCTAATATTCTTTTCACACCACATGCTCGAAATTACAAACTTCCATTTCGCAAAAATGTAATTGTCCTTAAATTATTACATATTACATAGGCTACATGGGCTTGTTAAATAAGTCAGGTTAGGTTAGACTTTTGACCACAAAATATATAATATTACTTATGTGGTGGGAAGTATCTCTTTGCGAAACGAAATTTTGAAAAATGATATAGTTTTGGTAATTTAGTTAGTGAACCTATTTATAACCTTTAAAATATAATTATAATGTCCTACCTTTAAAAAAAATAACTTTATTTCAATAACTACTTCAAAGGCAAGTTTTTCATCGCTTTATAAACCTCGTTATAAGTCTGTTTTGAATCCAACTCATAAAAATAACAACATTGTTAAATTTTACTATAGTTATAAAAAGTTTCAAAAGCTAAGCCGATTTTGATGTGCCATTACTCCAGGGACGCTATCTGGGATCTAAGTTGTAAAATTACTTTGATGGTTTCGAGAAAACGTTATTGTGTGGATTATGGCCTATTATTATTATGGAAATGTATCTTTTATTGGATTGCTTACTTTGGGAACAGAAATGTAATTGGTTTGTGGGTTTTGATGGAAATTACAATCTGGTGCCATCGTTTTAATAATGGCAAATATTCGTTGGTTCAGGCATTTAATTAAATGTAAACAAACTAAACCACGTGGCTCTGTTAAACAGAGTATCAAATTTTCACAGATGATCTATTTCTGTTGCCGCTATAACAACAAATACTAAAAACAGAATAAAATAAATATTTAAGGTGGCTTAAATATAAGTAAGTACAACAAACGTGATTATATTTTTCGTTTTTTGCTCGATATTAATAACGGTAACAGATAGACGCTTGAAATATGCACATAATATTTAGTTGTATATTCACTTTAAAAATATATAATTCAATTAAAATAAAATACAAACTTAAGAATGAAGAATAATAAAATTTTAATTCTTTTTGTTCTATTGATAGCGATACTATTGGAATACTTAAATCAAATTTTTACAATGGATGATTGTGTAAAAACAATTTTGAGAAATTAATAGTCTTAAAAAAAAGAAGGTGTCAATTTTATTGAATATGGGTCATTCAATAAAATTGACACTTCTTTTTTTTTAATTGACGCTTATTTGACCTCGATGTTTTTTATGCAGAAGACATTACATACTCGTCTTCCTGAATGTTTTAAAATATTTGTAAGAAAAAAAACACTGAAACGCAAATCTAAAATAGTTTATTTATATTAATTGCACAATCCTCCCTGTGAGTTGTAAGGATAACAAGCTTTAAAAACCCGACAGTTGCTAACCAACTTTAAATCGTTATAAATCCTAAATGATCATTCAAAAAGAAAAATTATAAAGAAACCTAAAGATAATTTTTAAATAGGTACCTACCTATTCAACGATACCCCATTTGTCATAATTCGTCGACTTATTTTTTTTAGTTTTGTACAATATGGCGTCTGGTTGCCACCTTATTCAATTATTACTGTCATATCTGTCGTGACACTCACAAGATTAAGACAAATCGATTGACATAAGAATCATCAAAATTGCTCCACGCGTTTAGTTTCTAGAGCGCCACACAGGAACATACATACATGTAAAGGCTGATAAACACATTACTCTCCTCCTTCGGCAGTCGGGTAAAAAGAACATAGAACATGCGTTTCGCAATCAACGATAATCGATAGATCTATAAAATCGCCGTCAATAGAATTTGCGAACTATGTAAACAAAACCAAACGAACCAATGCACCATGATTACTCGATAATCACGTACTTTTAAAGATCAAGTGAGGTCTTTGCAACGATTTATACACTAAATCATTATTTTCATATTAAGTTTAAGATGAAATAACTATTAATTATACGTTATTTTTAATAAAAACACGCTTGGTGAATATTTGAGGTTATGTGTCAAAAAGTACCTACTAATTTGTTTAGTTACATAGTTCGCAAATTCTATTGACGGCGACTTTATGCTGCAGCAAGAATTCTATAGCGAAGCAATTTCTATTTTCTACACATTTTCGCGGCTGAATGTCCGTCGCCCGCTAGAGATGACGTTATCTTCGTTATCAGTTCGCCGGATTTCGGTGGCGTGTTTTGCCACAGTGCGCTACCACACGCGATTCACCAAATCGAATAGATAACACGTTTTGTAAGTGTTGAGGGCGAAATAACATCGATTTGGCGGTGGTAATGGCCTTGCCAATTGACAACGAAAAGAGGAAGAAAGAAAGAACAACTCTAATTCCAACATTCAACAAAATAACAAAATATGAAGCAATGAAACACAAAATCACCGCTATATCATGGCTAGGTAAAGCCGGCCATACACTTTACGGTTACCGGAGAGGTCTACCTGTGCAGGCGACCGGAGCAAAACCAAAAATCAATTCTTTCGAGTGACACCGTACGGTGAACCTGTGCGTGTGTGCCGTATGTCTTCCGGTCGCCTGCGCAGGTAACCTCTCCGGTTGACCGTAACGTGGATGGCCGGCTTAATGCGAAATGGTCCCAGTTCAGCATTTAAATTGATTTAAAACCAGTCCTGGTCTTCCAGTGAACCCATTTTGTTAATTCATGGCGTGTCACCAAAAAAGGAAAATCAGAAAGGAAAAATGAATGAATGACAAAAAGTTCAACAAACAAAAAAAAAGGTGGCAGGTGACAATAAAAATACTTAAGTACAATACACACTGCAAAGTTATTAGTTCTCGAAACAAAAAAACCTGCTGACTGGCGCATACGTCATTTTTATTACCATAGCCACATTATTCCAACAACACCAATTCAAGAATACAGTTACGCCCACACCGATGCTTAAAAAACGGTGACGGTACGGAATCGCAGTGACGCGACGTATCAGCACCGTTTTCGACGCACGCTCCCCACACCGCTGCTTAAAAAACGGTGTCGTTGCTTAAACAAAAGACGGGATCATAGTAACAACATGGCGCCGTTTTTGACGCACCGTAATATACGCACCGTTAAGCATTGGTGTGGAGGGCATGCGTCAAAAACGGTGCTGATACGACGCGTCACTGCGATTCCGTACCGTCACCGTATTTTAAGCACCGGTGTGGTCGCAGCTTAACTTAAACGCCACCTATAAAGTCGCATGTTACTTAAACTACATAAACGCAAGCTTATGCATTCACAGCCTTCCATGTCAACCTGAATTCCCTTATTCGAGCATGAACTCTTTACGGCTTTCGTCACGAGCGACGCCATATCGTGAAGCCAGTACATTTGTAGCGACTTAATCGGCTAGAATTGTAAGAACTAGGTCAAAAGTTTTAGCTTAAGGCGACGGGGTTTAAAAACTTTGTTGCTGAATGAGTTAAGCTCATAAGTATAATGATTATATGTAGTTATTATTTATATAAATATTTATATATATGTGTGTGTGTGTGTGTGTGTGTGTATTATGTGTGTAAGTTTATATTAGTTTATGTATTTGTTTATTTGTTTAATATTTATTTGTTTACTAGCGGCCCGACAGCGGCTTCGCTCCGCTGCAAATTTCTGACTTTTCCGGTGGATTTTCAATTATTTTCTGTCATACAAACGTTCTTAGGGTTATATCATTTGAACATCATATATAACAACAAACAATAAAAATAAAATAACGTAAAAAAAGAAGGCGTCTCCATACAAAAAGTATGTTTAGACGGCGTTTTTTTGCTTGATATTCACTATTGCGCTGTGGTAAGGAACCCTTCGTGCGCGAGTACGACTCGCACTTTGCCGGTTTTTTTCTTGACAGGTCTATTTTTTTTTGTCATTAGTGTTTCTACCTATGTTTTGTTTTAAAATGCAATTTGAATTTAAAATCTTTTTTAATTTTTATAAAATTAAATTACACGCAATAATTGAACAAAATTTTCAAATATCTACGAGTCCATCTCGAACTTGGCCATTTTTTATTACAACTAGTTTTAATAACATTGTTTTTAGCTAGGTTTGATGGAAATCCGTTTAGCAGTTTTGGAATTATCAGCTTTTAAAGTAGTTCACAATTCGGTACTGGGTTATGCCCTCATATTCCAAAAGGAGTTATCTCAAATTCAATACCTAAAGCAGATTCAATCCTTTTCCGTTAGTAATGAGGTTCCATTTGCTACAGGGTTTATGTATGAGATACCGCCATTTTTCTTAGCAGAGCAGTATTGCTGCTTTAGCTTTAATACTGTTATTTGTTTGTGGGTTAATAATTTACTTTATCTACATACATAATATAACTTCCCTACAAGAAACCTGTACATTAAAGTATTGCATGTCATTAAAGTATCGGTTATCGATGTGTCACATTATAGTATCGGTGACCGATACTTTAATGTAAATATTAAGATACAGTTCAACCAAAGATACAGGTTTCTACATATTATAGAAAACTTATGATATGTATGTAGATTAAGTTATGTATGCGACTGTACACATAATTAGGCATTACGCACCAGTCACATAAATTACTCATCATCATCATCATCATGTCAGCCGAAAGACGTCCACTGCTGGACATAGGCCTCCCCCAAGGCTCTCTACTCAGACCGGTCTTGTGCTTTTCGCATCCACCGCGTTCCCGCGATCTTTACAAGGTCGTCACTCCATCTTGTTGGAGCTACCTTCAGCTCGTCTCCCGATCCGCGGACGCCACTCAAGAACCTTCTGACCCCATCGGCCATCAGTCCTGCGAGCAATGTGCCCCACCCACTGCCACTTAAGTTTAGCTATTCTTCGGGCTATGTCGGTAACCTTAGTTCTACTGCGGATATCATCATTACTACATAAATTACTATTGCCTACGAAAGTTCCTAAGGAAAAAGCTATAAAGTAATTCTACATTGAGTCTAATAGTTATATTATTTATGAGCGTAGAAAGTTTTTCACAGCTTTTGTGTGACATGTCTTTCTTGTTACCAACTTTCGGAATTCATTTATCATTATTTCTTTGGAAACCGTGCAGTTTATCAAAATGATATATTGAACGTATTTGTCATGGAAAAAGGTCTATTTCACGCACAAAAACTTCAAGTTTGTTTATACATACATACATTCACGCAGCCATCATTCATTTAAGTTTGTGTTTTCTAATAAACTATTTTACTTTACAGGACACAACTTTTTTTTTTACATAGTCTCTCAAAGTGCGTAGAAATGATTCGTCTTAAAAAAAATGTTTTTTTTTTCAATATTTACGTAACCACGAGCTTAGCCGGTACCATATTAAACCTTGTACGTATAAATGTTTACATTTCATGTTTTTGCCTATAATTGACTAATTCAATACTGGTAGACTAACTTTACCAACATTATAAACGTAAATACGTATAATCAATCTATCAATTAAAAAATAGTAAGAGAACACTACAAAGTCACTGAGCAAAGCCAAACCAATATAATGTAATACGGGTCCCAAACGCCTCCTTGTGGAATTCCTAGAAAAACTTTTCATAACCTGGTATTAATAGCAATACAAAATCCAGTAAAAATAATCCAGTAATAAACCTCAAAAGCGTTATCCAATACCTTGACCGCTCAGGAGGATAAGCTTAGTAACATAAGCTCTTTAACCTTTCGTAAGTGCTTTGACCCATTTTCTTTGATCTAGTTGTATCGACTGCGCTACTGACTATTTTTTACTGCGGTACTTAACCTTTTTGATGGGAATCGAAACGTTTAACTTGTTTAAAAATACAGTGGAAGCTGCGTAGTTTGGTCTATGGTAGCAAACGGAAGGGATTTTATCCTTTATACGAGCTCAAGATAATATCGTGGAAACGAATTCTGTCAGAAGGGAATTAGTGTGATAGGCATGACTGCTTGTTCCCGTTTACTGATATTTTATATTTATCTTTATATGTACGAGTACATTAGACGAAAATAAATTGAGAATTTTTGGGTCTTGTCGGTAGGTATTTAAACTTCGAACTAAATTTCTTCGAAATACTTAATTAAGTGGGCCCACTTAATTATTTATTTTATTCTGTTTTTAGTATATGTTGTTATAGCGGCAACAGAAATACATCATTTGTGAAAATTTCAATTGTCTATCACGGTTCATGAGATACAGCCTGGTGACAGACAGACGGACAGTGGAGTCTTAGTAATAGGGTACCGTTTTTACCCCTTGGGTATGGAACCCCAAAAACAATATGTTTTTACCGAGCGGTATAGAGCCACAGGGGCTCTGTGTGTTAGCTATGTCAAAACCATGTTGGAAACTAAACCAAGTTTTCAATAGTTTGTCAATCAAACTTTTCCTATACGTCGTAAGCGTTTGCTAGGTACCTGACTAAGTTTGCTAACTAAGATACTGTAAACACATTTAAGCGCCAGGTACACGGTAGTGTGACAAGCCAAGTTTAACTTGCAAGTCAATTTGATTATTCATGATCGGCGACCGGTAGCAATTTTTCGACGAAAGTATAACTATGATTCTATTTCAATTTCGCGCACAATTTATAGATTAAGACTGCCTAATATCAGATAAAACTACGGTAATAGGAATGAATATAACGAAGTTAAAAGGGAAGCTATAACAACTAAGTAACTACATTAGTTCTTGAGTTACAGGCGATACAAAAAATATCATAAAAGCAATTTATAGAAAATTAGTTCATACTTGAGATTTTGGAGTTGTATTTTGCCCTTGTTTTTTTAGTAACGGAACCATATATTGAGCATGGTCCGACATGTTCTTGCCCGGTTTTTTTACCACATGCTTTACATTGACATCATTCACAATTTAATAATAAATTTACCCAAAGCCAAGGAAATTAGATATTCACTTTACTATACACATCAACAATTCTCTCTAGTGCTTAAAACTAGGCCTATAAATTATAAATACCTACCACAATTAGGTTTGTGGCAGCCCTGAATTCACACTGTACATGACGTCATTGTTACTGTAACGAAATATGCATAATATTGTGCATATTACATTAGCTTTGCTTTGTGGAACAAGTGGTTCCGATCTAATTACGGCATGATAATGTTGACAAAAGACTATTTAATTTTTATTTTTACGTTGATTTTCAACATGAGAAAATGATAATCTAAAACTAATTGCGGCACACACGTAAAGTTCGGACCGCGGGAAAAGTTACGCGCCGTTCCAGTCTTCGTTCCGAACCGTACGTGTAAATGCAACTGTAATAGTAAAATAGTAAAAAAAATACGGTTCGGAACGAAGATTGGAGCGGCGCGTGGCGTTTCCCGCGGTCCGAACTTTACGTGTAAAGGCCGCTATTGACAATCTTACACAAATTCACGCTTGTACCGCTCTGATTGATTAAGATAGTTGAGCGACTATAGAGCGGGTGCAAGGACCTTATGCAGGGTCCGTTCGGATCGCTACCATCATCTTATCCATTAACCTACCGCCAAACAGCAGTGTTCGCATTGTTGTGTTCCGGTTTGGGGATAAGACAGCCGGTGTAATGACTAGCATAGAGGCATTCCATCTTAGTCCTCAGGGTTCGCAACGCATTTGCATTCTTAGGATTGCAGTCTTGTGAATGCGAATGTCTATGGGTCACAGTTTCCACTTACCATCAGGTGGCCTGTGTGCTCGTTTACCTTCTCTCTCTATGCCATAAAAAAAAAATGAAAAAAAGACGTAGTGGAAGACATTTTTATTGTTTAAATATGACTATGACTTTCCCGCAGCGTTACTTGTGGCGAGCTTTAAATGTCTTAAAGTTTTATATTAACTAAGAAGTGGGAATATATAACAGCTTATTATGATAATTATGATAATTATGATAACCAATAAAATAAAATAAACTGAAACTATATTTTTAACCTAAAGCCGACTTCAGTCGGACTGACCTGATTTAAAAAGAAGTAATTTTTTGCGTTTTTGAAGGCAATTTATTTGTTTTTTAAAACAATTATTTTTGTATTTATTTGTGAAAAGTATTGTCATTGTCATAAGAATTATTTAAAAAAACGACTGACTAGTGACTTCTCTCTTCACCTCTTCTCTCCTTCTTATTCGTCTCTCGGGAAGTCTTGGTAGATTTTTTAACGTGTAAAAATGCTCGTGCGTCCCTTACTGTAATAATATCACTTTTAACCTTATTATAATTATAGAGATACACTCATTAGATAGCTCTATCTACCTTTTATAGTATAGTATCCAGATACTGCGTGCAGTGCATCTAGCAAATTTAATATAAAACCGTTGCAACTAATAACTAATTTTACAAGCTGCCGTGGAAATACTTCTTGCACTTAAATAAGATAATTTCCTCAGCTCGTTGCCGGGCGAAAGGCTTTCAGTAAGGCTTACATCCTGCCCTGCAAAGTAGCTGTGAGAATTTCAGTTTAATTGTATTAATTACAGTTGAAGAGTACCTATTCCATCTTAGAAAGCCTTCCATTATTATGGCATTAGCTATGCAGGGCCTCTATTCAACACTGTAAAAACAATATCGTTTTTGATCTGTTATCGTATTGTCACCGTTTCGATAGCTCTTATTTACTTGACAGTAATGGCGTATGACGTCATAACAATACCATATCAGGTCAACTACGATATCGTTTTTACCGTCGGGAATAGAGGCGCAGTTTATTTTACGGCGAGCTTGAAGGACAGAGCTATAGCAGTTATATAACTCCATCCTTTTCTCTCAGCGTAAACTGAACGCCATAGTTATGTCATAATAACCACCCAGGGCCTCTATTCTAACTGGCAAAACCATATTGCATTTGACACGCTACGTTATTGTTCTTAACTCATCACCATAAAACAAAACACGGAAAAGAGCCTCTATTCTACTGGGTCACACCTGAGGGCTTAGTGTCTAACGCACTCGCATTCACGATCGTTTTCATTTTGAAAATCGAAGGCTTGTCTGCATACAAAATGAAAACAATTGCTCCACTTTCAAGCCGGTTGTGATTGCGAGTGCTTTAAACAATAAGCCCTCTGGTCAAATACGATATGGTTTTTACCGCCGGGAATAGAGGCGCTGCTATTTTTACTCGGCCGCCACTACAGTCAAGTAAAAAAAAAGTAAATAAGAGCTATCAAAATGTTTTAAAAAACAAAAAACCGCTTTCTAAAACGCAAAAAATAACCTATAAGTCAGTTAAACTGATGTTGGCTTTCGGTTAAAAATGTGGGGATATCCCAGAAGTTCCATAGTTCTAGTTCCATATGGAACAATCGGTACATATGTAAATGTCAAATAAATGATCCCAATAGTTCCATATGGAACTACATACTAGGCTTTACATCTGGTTTTGTTTTTATTTTAGTTTTAAATCAGTGGAGTATCTTCGGAGCATACCCTGCATACCCCGTTATCAGGTTGCAAAATCATTGAAAACGCTAGGGTTGGCACTGCACATTTTTTACCGAGGGACACGATCACTTGTATAAGAAACAACGTAAAACCTGAAGTGTCATATATACTTGACAATGTTAACTGAAGTATGTAGGTAATCAATGTGAAGAAGTATCCAATTAAGTATGTAAAATAAATATATGTATACAAAGGTCGTACTTAGCAGAGGGAGACATTTAATATGAATATGTACCAGTAGTTCCATATGGTACTTCTGGGACATTTCCTTCAAAATGAATATCCCGGTAGATCCATATGGAACTAGAAATTATGGAACTTCTGGGATATCCCCAAAAAATGTTGTGAGTCGCCGACTTCAGTTTGACTGACGTACATGTAAGTAGGTACCTAATATTTTAAAAGAAGATAATTTTGTCGTTTTTGAAGGCTGTTTTTAAGGTATCATAAAACGCTAAAAATGGAACCCTTATGATGAGACTTCGTTGTCTGTCTGTCTGTATGGCACAGCAGGTTTTCTCAGCAACTAAAATTGCTATCAACTTGAAATTTGGCATAGTTGTATAACTTGCTTGCCCGCATCTGTTTTTTGTCGAAAATATGAAATTAATTTTATAAATACTTAATTGAAAAGGGGTCTAGAATGGGGGATTATGTACAAATTACCGTTTCCTCAAGACCGTTATAGATACCTCCAAGTTCAACTGTACCTACATATTTTTTGAAATCGTTTATGTTATTACGAAACCGGGTCAATGCCTAATAGAGATAAGACAATTGCCGCGTCAGATAAAAAATCCCCAGTTTTAGGGGGAAAAATGACGCCTTTCCCCCAATAAATCTAGCGAGAGTGAGTAACGACTCGGAGGGAATTATAAAGCGATCTCGGCGATCGAGAGGGGTTATTCGGGGAAATGAATTTGCACGGGTCATTGTTGGATTGCTGTTTGAATTGGTTTGAAACTTACCTGATCGATTATTGGAATCTGTCCATTTTGTTTGCATGTAATTTAAATCTCGCTGTTAACTGGAGGATATTTTGTTGATTAAATACAAAAGGGACACAAATCAAAATGTGTTTGTTTTGCATTTAAATTCGGAATGCTACTTAAAGTGCTATATAAATTATATAATACAACCCTATAACCTAACTTACCGCAGGTTTTTTTGATATTTAAGCTTAAAAAGTTGGCTGAATCAGCTGCAGTCTTGAGATTGTAGTATTGAGGATTCAAATATCTATGGGTCTCAGATAATATCTACTTACTTACCAATGTCGCCTGAAAAAAAAAACCTGTGCCTCTCGGGACGCCCGACAGAAGTGATAACTTAAACTAATCTAAGTTGAACTATTCAATATTGAAATGGTTTAACTTGGTGATGGTTTTAGGTTATGTTCTCACTGTCAACAGTATTTATGCTTAGAAACGCACGGTGAGGTCAGCAGGTATAATCAAATACCGTTCGTCCATACCTTGTAACTTAGGATTTGCGTAGCGGCTGAGAGGTAAGTCTATGACGCTAAGGTGCCGCGGTTCAAATTCAATACCTGCATATTTTTGTATTTTAAAAATTGTTTAAAAATTATGCTGCCGTATGCGTGAGAAAGGGAAGCCAGACAGTCTGTAATCGTTACGTAACGAAATGTCCGTAAAGAAGTTATCACTTCAAAAAACCTACTCGGGTACAGTTCAGTCAAACAACACTACCAAATTAGAACTCCATAAAAACGCTTTGGGTTATAACGACGAAATTTAATGTTAATATTTATGTTCGATCGGCCTCAGATTTACGAGCTATAAATCTAAACACGATCAAGTATTTTCTTCCTAAAATTTCCGACACTTATCCCTCTTATTCATAAACGTGCAATAGCTAAAGTGTGCTTGAACTATATTTTGTAATTTCTGTCATTATGACTTTCGTACTTATACAGTAGGTCTCATCAGGAAGTGAAATTCGACTTTTTATCGAATTTGTAGCGAACAGACAAAAAAAATGCTTATAAAAGAGTAGTGAACTTTTATAGCTAAGATCTCTTAAAGGGGCACAGTCAAGCATTTTAATTGTTATGCCCCTATGGAACCATGTCGCATAACGTTAATCATTAATTTTGGCGTAAATTCTTTCATGTGGTTTGACGCTGTCATTATGACAGGGTTCCTTAGTGGCATAACAATTAAAGTCCTTGACTGTACCTATTGTTTTATCGAAACACTATTCATCGAACGTATCATTACACAGAATTTTCATTTCATCGAAAGGCATTTCTCGCCGCAGGAGTTTCTTTTTTTTAGTAGTCACTAATTACAAGCCTATCCTAACCTACGTAATTAATGTTAAAGATATCCTGAAAACATCATGGTTTCAGAAGAAAAAAGCGTTCGATAAATGAAATTCTATGTAATGATACAATCGATGAAGTGAAATTCGGTAGAATGATGGGTTACCCTCTTAAAGAGTCCAACCGATTTTAATAAAACCTAGGAAATTCCATCCCGGTATCACTAGCTTTCTTTAAAAAAAGTAACCGCATCGTAGAAATACCAGAATAATACTTTCTCCTTAATATTAAATGGCCGCAGTAGGGGAAGTATGGAATTTTTCCCTATACCTATAACTTTTTTTACGCTGAAATGAAGAATAGGAATCGCAAGAATGTCCTCAATAATGTTTTATGGAACAAAACGGCAACTGGTCAGGGATGAAAAAATCTTCGCACATAAAACAGAGGGAGCTTTTTCTAGGGTTGCCTTTGACCACACTTATTTTATTTTTTCTACTCGCGTACTATAAACCGCTAATATTTTATATCGTTAACGGTACCTATAGCGTAACCAAAGCGTGAAAACAATTATATAATGAGCATTTCCATGGTAATAACAGTTCTATAATAATTATTATAGCATTGTTGTAGGTAACCATGGTTACGCGCATCAGCAATGTTAGTGATGGTGTTTAGTGATCCACTGACATTTCAATTTTTATGTTATACTTGTCAAATACTCGTACCTGTTTTTAAAAGCGAGCGCTCTAACCTCGGCAAATTTCAATTTGATAGCATTTGTAGTTGCTGAGAAAACCTGCTGTGACATACAGACAGACAGACAGACAACGAAGTCTCACCATAAGGGTTCGTTTTTAAAATATTGTTACGGAACCCTAAAATGATATTATCGGTGTCATCGATAATGAATGAGTTTTTTTTTTAAAGTAACAACCCTACGTCCAAGTAAATTATACAAAGACGTATCTTATCTTTTCGTCATAACGGCCGATGGCTCCCTTTGACGTGGGAAGTGGGTAAAAAGCCACAACTCCGGAACAACTGAATTTAATTAAAGGCGATTTGACCTACTTTTACGTAGGAAACGTACCCGAAAGGTGGGGATGGATTCAAGACATTTGAGTAGAGCTTGGGAACGGTTCGAAAAATGCCCGTCAATTATGTTTCTTAACCAGGTTTTTCGTAAACGCTCGCTCGGAGCGAAATCGATTCGCGATCGTTATGATCGCTGGGATTAACCTGGTATTTCTAGTTATATTATGGTGAGTTTCTTGCCCGTGTGGTGCCGGGTTTAGAATGTTGCCACTCCATATTGTCTTCCCGTGGATGTCGTAAGAGACGACTAAGGGACTAAAGGCTGTGTAGTGCTGTTAGGCGATGGGTTTGCAACCTGTCACTAATACACTGGATAACATCTTAGCCTGGTTGCGCAAAATGTGGTCACAGAATTATCAACAAGTTTTTGGAGTTGTTGGTGAGTCTGTGGCTCTGCCTACCCCACTCTGGGAATGAAGGCGTGAGTTTATGTTATGTTATGTGTTATGTTTCTTGCGACGTTTCTTCTCAGCAGTGGTCTCCTCTTGGGAAACGCTGGTAGACTGTTGACGTGCATAAGTGCCCGTCTTACTGAATAAATGTCTTTTATAAAATACAATACAAATACTCTTTATTGGACACCAGAAAAACAAAACATGGAACAGTACATTTTGACTACAGGTATACTCAAAAAAATGTGAGCAAACCAATAGAGGTTTTCTCTTAGTTGACATGAAATAAATACACTATTCATGATATTAGTTATATCAAACAAAACTTATAGTAAAAAAACAGCAAGTTCTTTAGCGATTCAACTAACATCTTAGTTGATGCGTCTAACGTCTTGTTAGGGTCGTATGGATTCAAGACGCCTATGCACAACAATCACAATCTTGTTAGACCATATTATTTTTTAGTGTATACGACAGGCGGTCTTACCGCTAAATAGCGATCTCTTCCAGATAACCTTATCTTTTTATCTGTATCTTTTATGTCCATAACGATAAGGCCGGCTTGACTTCAAGCTGAGTAAGTGAAAATGCAACTAGCGATCTAGCTTATAGGATAGGAAAGACGAGAAAACGATGGCAGTGCTGGGCGGTGCGCACAAATTAACGAGCGGAATTAACCGTTATTTCGAGCAGGAACAGTTTTATTTTGCTCTTTGATCAGAACCGAAATAATATAGATTCTGTTCGAGTGGAATCGAAATGAAAATGCTGTATTTGAAATGTATGGCGTTTGTAACGAGCTGGTTAAAAAATATAACCAGGTTTCCGAGCCCTGCGCCTGCGTGCCTATTATGGCTGCGTCTATATCACGTGTCAAATGTGGATAAACGCATCCGTCACTCTCGTACTTATTTCCGTGTCAGAAGGTGACGGATGCCTTATCTAAACTTTGTCACGCGATAAACGCAGCCATACAGGGTGTTAGGCAGAAGGTTGGACAAACTTCAGGGACTAACTCTGTAGGTCATACTCATCAACATTTATTATGGGACCAACATCCAAATAGCGAAAAAAAAACAGCTGTTCCATACAAACTTTGAGGGCTAAACAGCCGAAATGTATGCAACAGAAGTGATAAACGCAGCCATATTAGGGCCCCTGGTTAAAATTACTTTATCCAAACATCGCTCTTCAATTAACACCAGTTTTTTTTTATCCGACGGACAAATACCTAATCCCCAAACACAGAAAGCAACGGTCTGTTTTTGCACCAGTACGCCAACTTAACTAGACATGTGAATTCTATTCCTATTTCCCCTGTTCCCCTGACTTTGTTCGCAAAGCGGGCGGCGGGGAAGTTCAGAATGAACTGGGCGCCGTATCTAGGTCGACATATTGACTTCGGATGGCAGATGTAATGTTCCTTTAATTAGAAATGGTTTTTGACCGGAAAAGTTTCTTGTTTGGTATGAAATTGTATTTAGAGGGGGGAGGTTTGTGCAGATTGGGGTTTTTTTTTTATTGAAAGTACAGGATAACAGGCTGCAATGCGACTTAATACCTACTGGTAAAAGTAGGTAGTTTCTCATTCCACGACTTTTTATGAATAATTAAAAAAAAAAAGATGTGTTCAAATAGGAATATAAATAAATCGTTCAATTTATCTCAAAAAAAAATTGTAGATGATTAATTGTATTATTATTATTGTGAAGGCTGAGAAGGACAAGCTCAGCAAATACCTTTACTTGGCTCACGAGGTGGTCGCCATGTTGGATGTTGACTCGACGATCATTGTCCCGATAGATGTTTCGGCAAACGGTCTTAAAGCGAAGAGTCTCGACCAACACCTCAAGAGTCTCTCGGGCCAGATACAGAAGGCAGTAAGTACTCCTCGACTCGGCACGTATTGTGAGGAGGTTCCTCTCTCTGCAGCCCTAACAACCGGTAGCTTGAGCCCTGCCCCGCTGCCGGCGGCACTCGTAGGTATGGTTTTTTATGATGTTAATGTGTATTATTATTTTTATTTTACTTTTATGTTTGAATATTTGTTATTAAAAACCTAATTTACAGACAATTAAATAAATATCATAATAATGAGAGTACCACTTAAATGAGAGCCGAGGTATGCAGGAAGTGCGGGGAGAGGGCAACAGTGACTATATGAGCTTAATCATACCTCACCCCGCACCTCATGCCTACCCCGGCTCTTAATTTCTACGCCTATAATGTGCACGCTTCTAAGTTTAGTACTTAAACAATAAAAAAAACAACAGTTAATTGGTCTAGATTGATCATCTTAAAATAGCTAAGTCAAAAGTGTTTTTGTACCGTTACAAAAACAAAAACCTGCACAAAGTTAGTATGGAAAGATGTTTCCCTACCCTTCGCCTTATGAGAAAACCCTCCAAAGTTTCAAGAAAGTAAAGCAAAAACTTCAAAACAGTAACAAGACAAGATATTTTAAGGACAGAAAAGATGGCTTATCGGGCAGTGTCACAAATAAGTACCTAGCTTCACTTAATTTTGTTCTAGTAGCAATCAATTACTCTTCAAGTATAAGGCTCTATAATATAGCAACTAACCTAATGGTAGATCTACACGTAACTACACGCTCGATGAGCATGATCTTAAGGCACACATCTTAAGATTCAATTTCGAAGCGCGACCGCGACCGGCGACGTCGTCGAACAACCGCGACCCGCCGTAAACGCGACACAAGGGACGTTTTTCGAAAATCGACCGCTTGAAAGTTCAATTCGTTCAATACTTTATTTTCGACATAGGAGATAGTTGTGACGTACTTTCGTGTGCGGGAAAGATTCATTTTCAACCGTTTATTCCAAGTAAACTCGATTCTCAAAAAAATACCTTCTGGACGCGGTAGTGATCGCCTGCCGTGGTTGTCAACACAGTCAAGTTTAAGATTTACCATTAAGGGCCGATTTCAGCAATGAAATTAAACGCGATCAATTCCTAACTCTGGTTTGTAAACGTCAGATTCATACGAAAACTATCATTTTAGCGTCGTAAACCCAGTTTAAAAATTTGATCGCGTTTAATTTCATCGGTGAAATCGGCACAAAGTAGTATGCTGAAACACTGAACAGTGTTGAATTTTCGTACGTCTTGGATTATTTTTTCATTACATTTTGAATGTTAATCTAAGGAGACTGGAACTTGGTACTTTTTCACCCTCCAAGCACACCGCTAAAAGAAACTTTGTTTATATGAATTAAGTTGTAATTTACATAGCATAGCAAGACATTTTTAGCGTTTAAGTGTGAGCATTCAAAATATTAAACGACACTTTTAAATTCGGCAATGTTGTATAACCGACCACTTAAATTGTCCCGCGTGCCTCATAGGCATTTTATGAAATTACCTACCGTTTCAGCTTAGCAGCATAATTCAAAACCTACCAAATTAAAAAATACACGCACTAAAACCAGGGGTTCCCAAACTTTTTTGTACTGCGACTCCTTTACATGTCTGTATTTTTTTACGGCTCCCTTATAAATGAAGATAACCGCATGTACTCATTACGTGGCCTGGCGGTGACGGAAGCATACCAGTTCGCGACGCCCCTGGGACAGTGCGAGACGCCTCGGGGCGTCGCGACACACTCTAAAATGTTAATTATGCTGTGATAGGACCACTAAGGTTAGGTTAAACGAGGTCAATAGTGCAGGGTTCGTCCGGATCGTCATCTTACCATTTAATCTGCTGCCAAACTGCAGTGTTCGCATTGTTGTGTCCAAACTCTTTCATGGGTAATTGTATTAGGTTCTATAATATGCTCCCAAGTAATGTTACTGATGGGATCACCTTAAAATTCCGAATTAAGTACTTTTTTCCGAATATTCACTTGTCCGAATTTTCATTTTTCCGAAAGTTATGTTACGCTGTAGCTATTTTAGAATAAATGCATAATTTAACTGTCATACGTAGGTTAGGTTAGGTTTGATTTATAATAGATTACAAAAAGTTAAGTCTTCTACCAAAAAATTGCGTTCGGAATTATGAAAATTCGGAATTTTGATGAATTCGGAATTATGACTCTTCGGAATTATGTAGTGTACCCGTTATCTATCAGTAAATATTAAGAGTTAAATTAAGCCGTCGATCAACTATTAATATATGCGTCTCTTTTATTGGCACGGAATCTTTATCTATTGTTCGTTTCTTGAGCGAGAAAATAGTCGATAGGTAATCGCTTCCTCGCCAGCAGTGAGACAAGTGCCATAAAGAAAACCGGCCAAGGGCCATCCGGACTCGAGCACGACGGTTTCCGTGCCATTATTAAATAAATAAATATCAATTTATTTGCTGTTATAGCAGCTTCTACTGATTTTTTGAAAAATTCACGCGACTCTCTGACGGTTCAAGAGATACAGCTAATTAAAGTCCAGCAATAAACACCCAAAAAAAATACGGTTTTTTTATGTAAAGCCCGCCCCCCCTTATATTTAAATTATTAAACCTCCCCCCTTATATTTCATTATTATTATTTATTATTATTATTATGCCCCCCTTTTATTTTAGATTTAATTTTATTTAAATTATTTGTTTTACAGCGGCAATAGAATTACCTACACACTCTGAGAAAGTTTTAACTGTCTAACAATTACGGTTCATGAGATACCTACAGCCCAGTGACAGACTGACGGCGGAATTTAACTAAAAATGCAGGTAGTTAGCAATAGCGAATATGCATGGATTTTGGAAATCGCGTTTCTCAGCAAAATATAAAAATACCGTAAAATTGATCAACAAAAATGAAATTAAAATTAAAATTGGCCAAGAAATACGGATGATACAAGCATTTTAGACTGCTTATTAGACAGCGATTAGATAGAGAGATCCGATATGAACTGCCACGTGTAAAGCGGGCTACATACCATCAGTTTTAACTGTACAGTTTTTTCCAGCGAACTTTCGATTAGATATTTCTTAGATCGTCAGTTTAACTGCACAGTTCACACTGCCTACACAAATACGTTTTAACTGAACAGTTCAACTGTGCAGTTGAAACTTTGCAGTTAAAATTGGGGCCTGTTTTATAAAACTACAAATTACAATTTACAGGTTACAAGTTTCCATTTGACACAATCTCGACCAATGACGACCAGCCATTTGAGCAGTGTTGCCAGTTTAGACCTGTAAAATTGTAACTTGTAGCTTTATAAAACGTGCCCCTGATGGTATGTAGCCCGCTTAACAGGTAGGCCATACTAACTCCACGTTAAATACTGTTTTGCTAGAAAGAGAGTAACAAATCTTTGTTGGCTTATCTCTGTTATTTTTATAGCTATTCAAAAAATGTGTCAACTGTTTGTTAGATAAATCAGCTTTTATTGAAGCTGTGAAGAAAAGTCATGAACATTCCCTATTGAAATGCAAGAGTTTTGAATCTGATTTTATCTGCCTTCTAAAGCCCGGAATCTCGACGATTAAGACGTAATTAAATGCCAAGGCTTTATCAAAGGAAATATTAAATTCTTTTGATTCAAAGCGTGTACGTACATTTTGTTTGATTAAACAGAATATGTGATTAGTACTCAAAAGCCGGAATTGACGGACGCTTTCTGATTTTAAATATTGCGTATTTTTTAGCTTTGGTTGACATATATTGACGACGCAGTTAAATAAATAAATAAATGAATACTAGGGGACACAATCTCATACAAATTGACCTACACCCGTTTTCACAAACAATACTTCAGGGTTCCTTCACTGAGTAAACGCACTGCGTTCAATACAGCTTTGTTATTTGTCCTTTTTGACCGACCTTATGTTTATGAGACGATTTGAACCACCCTGTGCGTTCGTGAGCACTCTGAGACCTCATAGTGACGTTTGTGAATATGGGTGCTAGCCTCAAACTAAGCTCTAGGCTTGTACTATGGGTACTAGACAACGATATAAATACTTATATAAAGAAATACTCAGAAACAAATACTCGCGCTCATCACACAAATAGTTTCCCACACCGGGAATCGAACCTGGGACCGCTAGCTTCGTAGGCAGCGTCACTACCAACGCGTCGTCAGTTAGCATAGTTGGTAGTGACCCTGTGAATCTAGCGGTCCTGGCTTCGATTCTAGGTATGGGCAAATATTGGTGTAAAGAGCTAGAGCAGCTAAGTGTGCTCCGCGGAGTCCTAGGGCTCCGCAAAGAGTCTGCAAGTGCTCCCGATAAAACCTAAAGGACAGTGTTACGTAAAATACCTATTTTTTTACTGAAAAACCTATCGTATTCATAAACGCGCAAAAGTTAGTGTGCTTGAAATATGTTTTGTCTTTATCTGTCATGTCATTTGAATTTGACAGAAAGGAACGATGAATACTTAAACTAAAATAGATTTATTGTGCGTTTATCATATTTATATAAGGGGGTAAAGGTTTTGGCCTATATTGGGACTCCGTTAAATATTTTAGTGTATTAAAATGGTTCAATCTCTTAAAAATGTTTGAGAACTGCTGAGCACGGGTATTTGTTCCCGAGTCTTGGATGTTTTCTATGTAAGTATTTAAGTATATATTACACTATATAAGTATGCTTAGGTATCTATTTTTAGCTCCCATAGTACAAGCCTAGAGCTTAATTTGAGACTAGTTCAATTTGTATAAGAAGGACAATCTGAATTTAGAGAAAGAATGCCATTAGGCATTAGGACCGCCATTTGTACTTACTTTTGTACAATAAAGATGAAATAAATAAATAAATACATTTTATAGCGTGGGTTTGACTCAGGATTTTTATACTTAAAACAGTTATTTATGTCTAATAAATCTATGAACCATAACTCGATTAGCAAAAAGAAAGGAAAAATGAGAGTGCCATAATGACTAGGTTTTTCCCCTTAGGGATAATAAATAACATTACGTTTAGAAGTGATAAATTTGCTTTTAAGGTAGCATTAGGTAAAATGAAAGCTTTTATCCGTATTAAAAAGGCGTTTTTATTGGGAAAACATATTTATATTATTTTCCTAAAGAATGTAAAGATAAGTGAAATATAGAACTCTAAATATGCCATTATAGTAAGCTCCGAACAAGTTTGCCTGTAAAAAGAAAGTTCGCGAATTCCTTTTCAGGTGGATTGATTGATTTTCTAGTCTATATTATTTTGTGCTCCTTCATGTATAGTGTGTATGTATTAATTTTTAGCGCAATTTATGTATTTATATTAATATTATGCTGATATGTAAGAATAGATGTATAGTTAGACTCGATGTTGCACCGCCACTACAACCTAGGCTTTGCCCAAAGGTTAACTAGTAGAGAATGCCTTACGAAGATTAAGTTCGCCTTTTTTTTATTCAGTGTTTTATTTTGTATAACAAAGCTTAAATAATTATGTAAATAATATCAAATATAAGGACACAACCTCGCACAAATTGATCTAGCCCCAAACTAGCTCTAGGCGTGTACTATCGGTACTAGACTACTTACTTATACAGAGAAATACATAGGAAATATCCAAGACTCTTTAAAAACGAATTTATTGCAAAAATATTTGCTTATACCGGGAATCGAACCAGGGACCACTAGCTTCGTAGGCAGGGTTACTACTACCAAAGATTAAATGCGCCGTCAATATTATATCCTGCTATATAAAAAACACCCAGTAAATTACGAACTTCACAAATATTTTGTAAATAATATTACTACAAGTTAATAATTTGTGAGTGAAAGGAAAATGTTTTAATCTGTTTATATTTGTAATTCTTTAACACATAAACGGCTAAATCGATTTGGATGCAATTTGGATCAACATCAAATGACGGACTTGAAACTACTTAATTTAATTAAGTAGTTTTTCTTTAACGAAATCTGTGTTTGACTGTGTTTTAAATTAACTATTTAAGTCGACTAGCAGAAGACGCTACTAGGCATCAAGTCCGCCATTAGCACTTGTTTGTTTTTGTGCAATATAGTTTATAATAAATAAATAAACTGGCAAATAAAAGCTAGTAAGTACACTTAACTTATTATTAGGTAAACTTTTTATTTCGTAAAATAAGATAAATGTAGTTTAAAAAGAAAAATAAATATTTTCATATAATTGTTGCCAAAGTGGGTCGCTCCGTTTGTTACTAATATTCTTGTTACTAACTTTCAAAGTATAGAAAAGGGAATGTAAATATTTATAATATCTCTACAAATAACTTGTGCAGTAGTGAGAAAATATTTCTACAGGCAAATAACATACAATGTAGTCTACATACATAACCTAATAATATTATTTTGAACTCGTTACCTTGCGATCTAGATTTGAATCTAGGTATATCCTAAACCACTATTGCCACTAGGCCTCCGACCCTTTATTACGATTTTTTATAATAAAATCACCTTAGGACCATTTCTCAATAAAAGCGTCGATTCATGAGAAGGGCATTACAACCAAATAATTCATTAGCTTTCTGCGACAAAGTTCTATATGTCTTGATAACCGTCAAACATTTACAACATTAACGTATAACGTGATAGGGGTGCCAATTCTTTTTATAAACACAAGTGATTCTACAGGAAAATCTTAATCTTAGCCATCTCGTTTTGTAAATTTTAAGTGAGATTGACAACTTATTCTTTTAGTGACATATTTTATTTTCATATCTATCTTAAATTAAAAACGTTAGACAAGAAATCCCTGAATTCGAAGAGTAATAATGGACATCAAAAATCATAATAACTTAATACGAGTACATGTCTAATTATTATCAACTTACCTCCTTTGCCTCCTACAGCTTCAAAAAAAAACCACAGAAATAAAACACAACACAAAACCACTAGCACTTCAAAAAAACAATTAACCTTCTGATGTACTTTTGTTCGTTTTTTTACGGTTATGATTCTCGTGAAAATCGCGCAGCGTTCCGCACACGACCGCCCGTGACCAGTGCCGAGCGTAGACTGAACCGGCCTGAGATCTTCTGAAACAGTAAATCCCCCCTCCCTCTTGTTGGAAAAATTTCAGTGCAACGGTTTGATGTGTCGACCTTGTTACGCAGTAATTTCTTAGAAATCGGTTAAGGGGCTAAGTTTTTGTGGAAAATGGCGGGTTTTTTTTTGTTTTGTTCGAAGCAATGATCTTGCAAGAAGTCAATTATATTAGGTATTGACGACTCGTTAGCTTAGTTGGTAGTGACCCTGCCTACAAAGCTAGCGGTCCCAGGTTCAAATCCCGGTTAGGGCAGATATTTGTGTAATGATCGCTTGCTCCTAAGTCTAGGATGTTTTGTATGTATTGTTAGGGTAAATTCCACGTTCCAAACTTTTTAACATAATAATTATAGTAAAGTAGGCAATGTCAATAAATAACAAAGCATGTAAAAACCTTTCAAAAAAGGGCTTCTTAAGTAAGATACCTTCTAGATTAGACTATCTCAAATCATTTAGAAAAGAAAGAAAAACTATATATAGAAAATATATTTATTCACTAGAATAGCACAAATTATGAAAAAAAAAAACATGGACAGTTGTTGTGAAACGGTCCCAACTCAACATGTGCCGCTGTTAAGCCAGCGCTAGTCTTTCGTTGGGCCCGCTCGGCGACAGCACGGCAAGGTGACACAAACAATAAATTAAAAAAATATATAAATGTAAAAAAAAACAATGAAGCATTTAACAGCAAAAGTACTATATTGAAATTCCGACACCGCTAGTTCCTTAAGTCCTTGCTTTAAATAAATTAGGTTCAGTTGGGACTTACGTCTTTGTTACTTGGTTAATGGACTTAATAACTTTTGCAAGGAACTTAGACATCTCAGTAACAGTTGATATGGAGTCTTGGAGACATAAGTTTAATCTTTGCTTTCAGCATTAAGTTCGCCTTTTGTTTACTTAATTCACTGTCATTTTGTGTAATAAACATTAAATGAATTAATAAAAAAAAAATCTTCAATAGGATGTTTTAAATTTGTCTGTCAGTGCATCAGTCTGAATGTGGCATCTCAAAGCCTATTTTAAAATTTGTTACAAATATGTTTTAAACCTCTTCCTTTCCTTACATGTATGTTTCGTGGCTTAGCAAAAAAATAGGTAAATAATATTTAGAAATGGATTAATAATATTCAGAAATGGATTATTAATTTTCAGAGATAGATTTATAATATTCATTGCGTAAAGTGTGTTATTTCCATCCCGGAAAAAAAATTTCCAAAAGAAACATCAATAAATACTCAGCTGAAAGAAAGGTGAAATACAATCCTGAGGATAGGCTTATGATGGATAAAATAAATATATAACAAGAAATGGATCTTTCTGCGATTGACAGGCCATCTGAAAGTTCACACGTCTTGTAAGTATCTACGGGGAATATTTCTTTCGATATTATTTGGACGAGTTCACATCTGCGTCTCGTGTATATATTCTACGAGTATGTATCTGTATTTTCATGTTTATTTAACCTATTTTAATATGATTTCCAATATACAGTGTGTATAAAAAGAGGTTTACCATCATTTGGTAAAAAACTTTTCACAATCCGATTCATTTCACAAACATCATTTTGCAAAACGCTTTTTTCTCCGAAACTGTTAAGGATGTTTATAAACCTAACCTAACCTAACCTGTAGGGTTTTTCAGGATAGTTCTGAAATAAATCCTGAAATATTTACAGTTTCGAAAAAAAAGCGTTGTCTAAAATGATATGTTTGTGAAATGAATTAGTTTGTGAAAGGTTGTTTAACAAGAGATTCAATACCTTAAAAATGTGTGTCTGCTGCTAGTAGATAATGATGATGATTATAAGAATTAAATTAACATGGACCTGAGCCTGTATTGTCTATTATTTTATTGTAATAATTTTTTTGATGTTATGCGCGTTCTTCTTTTTACTAAAAGCCTACACCATCAATGATATGAATTATGATACAGAAAGAAATAAGGGATCAACCAAATGGAATAAGGCCTGGATACTACCACTATACAACTTAACTGCATTAAAATAATTCTAAATAACACTTTATTATGAATCTACATACTATGTTTACACTTTATATTTCTTACAAAATAACATAGCTCCACGCTGTCGCATCCATTGGCCGCCCGTGACTAGATTGTCATTGTTTATATGCAATTACGATAATTATATATTACAAATAAGTCATGTAGTAATATGATCCTTTACCTAGCTCTATAATTACGATACAGTTTAATTGGTCTCAAGGCGTATTAATTAGACAATTAATTGATCATATTACGATAGTTATTGGTGTTAAATACAACAGCGTTGTGTACAGTCAAAGTCATAATTTACGGTAAATTATACGTTGTCATGGCGAAAAAAATACCAATTCGCCTCTTTTCCTCTGATGATAAATTATATTCGATTATATTTGCTGTGTTGCTGTGTGTAATTACCGTGTGGTTGCCGGGTTAGAATAGTGCCACTCCATGTCTACCCGTGGATCTCGTTAGAGGTGACTAAGGGAATAAAGGCTTGTAGTACTGTTAGGCGATTAAATAAAATGAGCCAACACGCCGTGGACGCCCTCCCACCCGGTGGTCTGACGACCTGGTTAGGATCGCGGGGAGCCGCTGGATGCAAGCGGCTCAAGACCGTGACTTGTGGCGCTCTTTGGGGGAGGCCTTTGTCCAGCAGTGGACGCCCCCGGGCTGATGATGATGATGATGAGCCAACACGCAAAAAAATGAGAGCTAACCAAGAGAGGTTTTCTCATAGTTGACATAAAATTAATATACTATTCATGATATTAGTTATATCAAACAAAACTTATAGTAAAAACAGCAAGTTCTTTAGCGATTCAACTAACATCTTAGTTGATAGTATAGCGTATAGCGTCTTGTTAGGCTCGTATGGATTCAAGACGCATATGCACAACAATCACAATCTTGTTAGAAGCGACCATTTTTTTTTTTCAGTGTACTTAAGGATTTAAGGTTGTTTCCGTGTAGGGCCCGACTTATTTTTACACACTGTATAGTCCTCCTCATCGATTCCGAGAACGGCGACCCTGACTATTTAAAAAAAAACTTATACAATATAATTATTTCCTAGCGCGAGCTCTAATGTGGCTCGCTAGACTAAACTTAGTTTTAAATTCTATCGCAAGTTATGTAATAGAGCTGACCCCGCAAGTTGTAAGTACAGGTATACGAGGGCTTGGGTCTATCTTTTTCAGTACTAGGCTTGTACTATGCGTACTACACAACGATATAAATACTTATACAGGACGACAGCGGGGACGTGTAGCAACAAAGAAAACTTAAACTCACTACGACGTTAAGAACATGACGTAATAGATTTAAAAGCGTTAAGATCATTGCTTTACTTTTTATTAGGGTTCCGTACCCAAAGGGTAAAAACGGGACCCTATTACTAAGACTCCGCTGTCCGTCTGTCTGTCTGTCACCAGGCTGTATCTCATGAACCGTGATAGCTAGACAGTTGAATTTTTACAGATGATGTATTTCATTTGCCGCTATAACAACAAATACTAAAAACAGAATAAAATAAATATTTAATAAAATAAAAAAAATATCCCATACAACAAACGTGATTCTTTTTCCGTTTTTGGCTAATGTTGTATAGATAATGGTACGGAACCCTTCGTGCGCAAGTCCGACTCGCACGTGGCCGGTTTTTTTTTTAAATAGTTTTCTTTTCTTCAGGATCATGGTCACCCTACATTGAGTATTTCTTACTCGTCTGATCGGTTGATTTTTAAATAGGATTTAACATAAAAATGTTTGGTGACCATAATTTTAGTAATAATTACGGAAAAATTATTACATTAATAAAATTCAAAACTTTAGTTGTTTCAAAAACTACTATACTAATAGAATGTCAATCATTTACTGAGTCGGAAAAATTAAGTTAGAATCACGACCCCCCAGTCACCCTGTATAGAGAAATAAATACTTAAATAGATAGAAAACACCACTAAGAAACATATACTCGTGCTCATCACTCAAATATTACCGGGAATCGAACCCGGGACCGCTAGCTACGTAGGCATGGTAACTACCAACTAGACCAAAGTTTATTTGTGTTTTCAACTGCCTGTGATTGACGTTTCGCGCGGAAGTTGGACGGTGTGACAGGCTGACAGGCGGACAGGTAGAGCGAAAGTTAAAAAGCTTTCAAATGTTCAGTATTCACCCGACCCTTGGTGTATCAGGAATTTTCATTTGTTCAGTGTTTATATGCTTTATGTTGTCCTGACGGAAATTGGTTTTTAATTATTCGGATGATTTTTTTATAGAATGCCAGATTTTTTGAACATGAGGTAGGTCACAAATTTAAGTCTTCAATTTGGAAAACTTAATAAGTTCTCTCACTCAGCTAAAGACCAGTTTAGGACAATCAATAATTCGGACAAACGAAACTTTAAGACAAACGTTATTAGGGATTCCGAGGGACACCCGATGCGTATACATTTTTCTATTTTCTCCGGAAAATTTCACAGTTCCAGGGGACCTAGTGATTAACGAATTCTACAAACCTACCTCATAAAATGATTCTTTATTTTAGAATCTACCATAAAAAAGTTCTCGGAAATCATTAAACATTCCATTCTAAGACCATGTTGGTTATCTGAAATGTTATATCTCCATTAAGACTACGCCGAGCGCACAGTGGCGCCCTCATCACTATTATTGTGTTTTCTAATAAAATAAAGTATTTTCTTGAAATCGGACGATGCTTTTTTGTAGAGCAAGTAAAAACACAATTTATGGGATACGTAACAAACTTTGATAACAATTACCGTATGAGTAGTCAGCTTAACGGGAAAAGGTGGCCACTTTTTTCCGTTAAGTTGATAACTCAAAGGTCAATTGTTATTAAACTATGTGACATGTCCTATAAGTTGTGTTTTCATTTGTAGTACAAAAATGCACCGTCCGATTTCAAGAAAATACTTTATTTTATTAGAAAACACAATAATAGTGATGAGGGCGCCACTGTGCGCTCGGCGTAGTCTTAATTGAAAATACTTGGAAACTTTGATAAAACACAGGCTGTATTTTTTATTCTGCAAGTGTATTACTTCGGGGAAGCTTATATAATAAGGATTGTGATTTTAGAGGTCTACCTAGGCTTCTGTATAACAGGATTACTTAATTTTCCTAGCCTCGCTCAGCGCAGCTCTCCTATTGGTGGATTTTTCCTCGCTCACCGCTCTGCTACCTCGCACAGCTCTGCCGGATACTCACCTTTAATAGTTATTGGTAGGCTAATTAACAGAAATTGTTCTTTACGTGTAACAACCTCATTCTTAATATTATTACTATACAGGGTGACTGCGGGGTCGTGTAGCAACACAGTAAACTAAAACTCGCTACGCCATTAAGAACATAACGTACTTAATAGATTTAAAAGCGTTAAGACAATTCATTTGTTTTTTATTGTAATAAACATTAAATGAAATCTTCTTATTCAGGATCATGGCCACCCTACATACACAATTTCTAACTTGTCAGATTGGTTTTCAAATAGGTTTAACATGAAAATTTTTGGTGACCATAATTTTAGTAATAATTAGGGAAACATAATATTAAGTAAAATGGTAAACTTTAATTGTTTCTCAGACCACTATACAAATAGAATCTCAATCATTTACTAAGTTGGGAAAATTAAGTTAGGATCGCGACCTCGCAGTCACCCTGTGTACAGAGCTAGTACTAAAATCTAGTTCCAAACCAAGTAATACCCAACCGACGAAATCAAGCGGCGAACGGCGTTATTTGTGAATCTAGTGAAACCGTACGAGCTTAGCGAGGACGGGGCTATGCAAAAGGGATTCATTATTATGTGTTTTTTTTTTGTGAACCACTAACGTGTTTTTTGTGTATCTGGGTGGATGTGTATCTGTGTATCTGTTAAGATAAAAAAATTGATTTTTCATAAACACACTATAAATCTTTAGTCAAAGTATATTTCAAGCACATTTTAGCTATTATGCGTTTATGGATAAGATGCTATTTACCAAAAGGCATAGGGTAATGGCTATTATCTTTAACACTTTTTGCTAACAGCCACCAATAATGGACACTTAACTGCCATAAATCGACTGTTGCAAAAGAAATGAATAACCGTCATCTTCTGTAAAACAGCCTTTATTATTTGTGACATAAGAATCAAGTGTTCATCATTGGTCCTTGTCCATTATCTACTGGTTCTGTCACCCTCGTAAGATCTAGAAATATTAGCGGCCTTTACACATAAAGTTCGGACCGCGGGAAACGCCACGCGCCGTTCCAATCTTCGTTCCGAACCATATTTTTTTTACTATTTTACTATTATCAAGTTGCATTTACACGTACGGTTCGGAACAAAGATTGGAACGGCGCGTGGCGTTTCCCGCGGTCCGAATTTTACGTGTGCAGGCCGCTATTGGCAGCGTCGGTGGCGTGATTGTATTTAAAATATTTAATGTATTTAATTTTAATTCAGATTAAGCATTGCCATTCAACGTGGCAATGCTGCCAGCATTTTGGGAACTATGCCCACTGGTAGCGGTTTGTTAGATTAGTGTAGTTTTAAGTAAGCTTGTAAGTTCGTTCGTTTATAGTATGTGATTTGTATGATTATTGATTAAGTTATTTTTAAGATATTTAGGTGTCTTGTAAAATGTTTTTGTTTAATAAATATATTTCATATAAAAAAAATAAAAAAAAAACAGAATTCAAAATTCAACATATTTTTTCAGGTTATTGGCCACATAAGGGCTCTTTTACATGGAGTAAATCTACTAGCGCTTCGGAAAACACGATCATTGCGGAGAAGAAGCGCCGTAAGAAATTCCAGCAGGTCATTTACTCAATCACAAAATGAAAAAAAATATAATCTTTATTATCACTTAACCAGTTTATAAATTGACAGTTGCTGAGGCCTCCCTTTAGACTTACAGAGTCTGTGTTGGGACGCCACGCTCTTCCAAAAATCAACATAAATGATAGGTACTTAGCATTAATAAAATATGACCTGACTCACCGTGTATATGTGTGGTGTGCGCGTGTGTGCGCGTGTTTGTGCGTGTGTGTGTGCGTGTGGGTGTGTGCGTAATGAGTGTGTGTCGCTCAGTTTCATCATTTTTTTTTTCTTGAAGCCATTTTGGTATGATAGTTTTACAGTGATGATAGTCATTTCTGTAAATATCTAAATGTTGATTTATAGTATTATAAAGGTGACTGGACAGTTTGGGAAATTTTCTGCTTGCAAATATGGTCTTGGTCTTAGGAGCTTTGATTACAATATCCTTTCTTCTTCTATTTTCAATGCGTGAATCATATGGTAGGTTTTTATGTGCATTTAAAACCGTATAGTTAATATACAGCTGCCTAACGGTAAGGAGTTTGGACAGATTGTACAATATTTCTGTGGAGAATCTGTGGAGAAATAATGCTTAAAAGTATATTATAAGATAATGAAGTAATAAATAATTAATTAAACTAGCACAGATACAAGCACTTGTACAACTTCAGTTGTCAATATTTCTAGATCTGTCTAGATACGTCTTTTGTTTATCACGTTTTTAATTTGCGGAACAATATTTTATATTACTTTGTTTCAATTATACTGTATTGTATGGAGAAAGTAAATGTTGGAGGGTAACAGCATCTTGCATAATGTCATCCATTGATCGATTCAGGAACTATTCTATTCAGGCGAAATTGCAAAATGTTACAGACGTTTAGGAAATCGTATGAGTTGTAGAGACAGCGACTAAGTTCTCTTTATTTTTAATTTACATATAGGTCTTTGAAATATTTAAAAAAAAAGTAGGGGTAGGCTAGAATTACCTACAACAAATAGGCTAAGATGTTTACCAGCGTATTAGTGACAGGTTGCAAGCCCATCGCGTAAATAAAATAAAATGTGGAATAAATATAAATAAATACTGACAATAAAAATCACGAACTGATTAATTTCACAAGCAAAACATTTAGCAAAACGCTTTTTTTCCGAAACTGTAAATATTTCAGGACCATTTAGTAGAACCCTACTTATAGGTTAGGTTAGGTTAGTTTTATAAAAATCCTAAAATATGTTCAGTTTCGGGAAAAAAGCGTTTTGCAAAATGATATGATTGTGAAATGAATCAGTTTGTGAAACGTTTTCGCAATTAAGTCCCGTTTAAGGTTTATAACAGTAATGTTGAATTCCACCAACCACTTAACAGGCGATTAGAATGTTAACAGCTGTCAAAATGTCTAAACTAACAGTCGATTAACATTGATTAACATTTAACATTGTTTGGTGAAATTGGTACAAAGGTTACATTCGACCAAACTGGAATAAGATCTTATACCTAGATTAAACACCGAATTTGTTTAGACAAGTCTCGGAGTAAGTCTTATTCCAAGTTTGGTGAATGCAGCCTAAATTAATTTAATCCTGAATTGTTTTATTGTGTATTGCGCCCGCGACTTCGTACGCGTAGAATTAGTTTCCCGCTTACTCCCCCCATTTCTTCCCGTTGGGGGTCGATTTTCGGAAAATCCTTTCTTAGTGCTCACTTACATCATGAAAGGAACACCTGTACCAAATTTCAAGTTTCTAGGTACAGTAGTTTCAGCTGTGCGTTGATATATAAGTAAGTCAGTCAGGTTTGCCTTTTATATCCTCGTGGATCCCGATACCTATTAAGTAAGGTTGTAAAAGCAACCTAGTCAAATAAATTATGGGGTTTCTTTTGTCTTCGGTAATTTGTACTTTATAAAGTACGTGGGGATCCACGAGGATATATATATAGATAGGTATACAGGGTGTCCCAAAAGTACCACGCCACAGTGCCACCGGAGGTAGGTCAGCTCAAGAGGAACCTAACCAGCCTAACATGACCTCAGTAAAATATGACTTTATTTTTTTCAAATTGCTAGACCAATTGCAAATTAAAATTAAATTGTTCTAGCAATTTGAAAAAAATAAAGTCATATTTTACTGAGGTCATGTTAGGCTGGTTAGGTTCCTCTTGAGCTGACCTACCTCCGGTGTCACTGTGGCGTGGTACTTTTGGGACACCCTGTAGATAAACACACTTGGGTTTATATTAATGTATGAGTTGGACATAAGAGCCCGGTGTTAAATTTCACTGCCAGTTAATTGAACATTTGGAACCATTTCCTGTACCCTCGTCAGTCTCTTACAACCAAACTAATTAACCATTCCTACCATGCCAATCCATATTTATCCTTATCTTCCATATGAATGTTGTAATTGTGAAAGTAACTTTGTCAGTTTGTTCGATTGGATTCCATTGCTGGAATGGGCAAGTTTTTTGTGGCTTTCTTTTCATTGCAAAAGTTCGAATTTATATTTTACCTATTCTTAATAACTAAATGTACACAGATATAATTAATTTATGGCGTTAAATTATATCGGAGCAGAGATATTAAAGATTTAAGTATTCAGTTTTTTGTACATAAAGTACGCCCAGGTATGAATATTTAAATATCTCAGCTCCGATGCTCTTAAGAGATTACATAACATAATATATTTATTTTGAATTCTATCATAATTTACCACTTTTACGAATGGCTGCTCACCTTGAAAATGTATGACTTTTACAAATGACAACACTTTTACCCAAACCCCTTTTGTATGTAGATATTTATACTAATAATGAAATTAGAAAAAAAAACTGTTCCTCCCGTAAGCAAGGGTTTTTCTTTATAATTTTACTACGTCGTGTGACATGTTTGGGCAGCTATTAAAAACCATTACGTGAACGTCATCATCCATTGATAGATTTTGGGGACCGGTTAGGATATTTTGAACTCTAAAAGTGCAATTTTCGCTAGTTACGGGGCACATGGGCACACAACCAAAAGTACAAATGCTAAAAATCTGGAAAATATCCTCAATGAAACGACATATAATGAACATAAATTTTATTTTATTTTTATTTATTTTATTTGGGGCGTCAACAGCGATACAATGAATCAGATACTTAAGATAAGGATACATTTAAGTAAGCCAATAACGGATGACCACAAGAAAAACTATCACGACTAACGTACCTATACCTACTTGATTCGTTCTTGAGATAAGGGCAAATAAAGTGTTCATACTTACAAAAAATCATTTAAGACAGCACCAAATAACTTCAATAGAAAATTTTGCTAACACTTGATGTTTTTCGAGCTAGTTGTTTGTGTATGTCGTATCGGCTTCGGAACCCTACACTAAGTAAGTATGCTCCGACATGTTTATGCCCGGTTTTCTGTCTGTTTATCTATTCAGTGCCAATGTAAAAGTACTCTTATTTTATTCATTCTTATCAAAAGAAGATCAGAATGCATGGCATGGGCTGGCTAAACGCAGCTTTCTGCGCATTCGGTTATTATGGTATTATCCGGTTAAATTTCTATCGCCCTGGCTTTTTGCCAGACAGTATACTACATCGAGTGTTTTATAACCTACGATTTTTGGTATACCCGGGTAAATCTGCAATTTTCGGGCACTTAACTCAGTCCCTATATATCCTTGGTATCGGGTATAGACCAAATCTACTGAGCGAATTGATTAAAAGCCGGTAAAAATCCAAAGTAAATACTCACTTTTTAATAATTACCCACCTCAATTTTTCGATGACAATATTTGTTGGATGTGCTCGTATTGTACCTAACCCAAAAATACATAAGTAAAAAACAAAAAAACCGCCTTCAAAAATGCAAAAAATAACTTCTACTACTAGGTACTTAGTAGTAGGTACCTATCCTATTAGGTTAGTCCAACTGTAGTCGGCTTTTTGTTGAAAATATTGTGGTCGCCGACTTCAGTTAGACTAACCTAATAGGATAGGTACCTACTACTAAGTACCTAGTAGTAGAAGTTATTTTTTGCATTTTTGAAGGCGGTTTTTTTGTTTTTTAAAACATTTATTTTATTTTACACTTTTTAGTGATCATAATAAGCTTATGTAGTCCCACTTCTTAGTTGATATATGAAACTTTAAGACATTTCAAGCTCGCCGCAAGCAACGCCGCGGGAAAATCATAGTCATTTTAAAACAATTAAATGTGCTTCGTTGTAGTCGCTCAACTGTCTTAATCGAGATATCTTATCGCCACCCTTGAAATCGGTACCGTTGAGGAGTTCCGGTGGCCATCTGTGGTCTTCATCATCAGTTCCGCTTCACCAAGTGACATTTTCTGAATGCAAATGCTTCACTTGTTACTAAAAATACTAAAATCGCTATATGTATGCATACAATATTTGAGGAGTTCCCTCAATTCCTCACTGATCCCTTCATCAGATTCAGATTTGCTGACAATGGGACCACCTCGGAAGTATACTCTATCAAACCAAAAAAGAATTTTTAAAATCGGTCCACAATTGACGGAGTAATCGGTGAACATACATAAAAAAAAAAAAAAAAAAAAAAAAATACATACAGTGGAACGTATAACCTCCTCCTTTTTTGAAGTCGGTTAAAAATAAGTAAAATCGACATATTTACATACGAAATACTATCTTTACGGGTACCGTTGAACAGAATAATATCCGGAAAATGTTCCTATTTATAGTACTACTTAGTTATATTTTCTATTTTCTTTGAGAAAAACAAGTAAAGGTTTGAATTAAGTACATCATTTGAAAGGTACACGGAAAAAACATGTACCGTCACTTTTTCACAATAATATTTTACAGATATAGAAAATTATAACTCTTATCTTTTCACTGTTAATAATAATCTCTACACGTAAATTAGGTACCAACCAATGAAATAACATGGGTCCTAACATTCAAATAGCGAAAAAAAACATGAATTCTTTTGTAGGTACCTATTCGAAAATATCAACACTAAGGTAAACAAACCAATGTAAATAATGGGTTCATCAATCACTTTCCTAAAGAGTGTTTTTAACCTACATTATTTAAAAGTAACGAAGTATAATAAAATGATAACAACAGTATAAGAACAGCTGTATTTATAATCGTAGCGGATCCGTCCCTTGCTGTGTGAACGTGCCTTAATCCCAAAGCTTTACAGTGACCCCATCTTTTGGCTTTAACATAACTTCGGCGCAACTCTTTACCGAAATAGTTTTAGCTTTATCTAAATTGAAATGAATTTTATTACCTTTTCTATGCACTAAAATATATAACAAGAAATATGGATTGTGAATATTATGTAGGTAATAAAACTTTTGTTTAAGTAGTAGTTTTTAAATTACCTACATTATATTTAGGGCCTGTTTCACAATCGACAAGTAAATTTATTTGCCATTTAAAGTTGGCTCCTTCCTTGTCTATTTTCAAGTGTAAGAAAGAGAAAGGGCTAAATTTATCTGTCAAATATGCTTTACTTGTCGTTTGTAAAACAAGCGGTTAAAATCCATATTTGTTGTTAGAGTCTGGCTAACGAAAGCTGAGATTGAAATTGACCGCGAAATTTAAAATTTTACCTATGGTATGACTGTATGGGCTAGAGTTAGACAATGTTGATGCTTTTGTGATTAAGTATTAAGTTATAAGTTAATGACAAAAGCATCAACATTGTCTAACACTAGCGTACACAGGCATAGCATAGGTCCAATTATAAATTCCCCGGTCAATTTCAGTCTCAGCTTTCGTTAGCCAGACTCTAAGTATAATATATAATTTTAGTGGAATCTCACGAAAATTGTTCTTGTTTCAAACTACTACTAGGTACTATTCAACAATAAAAATACCCACTAATACATAATATTTTGTAGAGAAGCAAATACTTTTATGTATAATTAGAAAACAATCTAGAACCGGAAACAAAATCTTGCGCTTATTACTCATAGGTTAACTGAAAGATATCCCTTAAAGGAATAAGTTTGCCTTTATACATCCTTGCTATATTTTTGTCTATTTTAAAATTGCTTCTATTTTTTTTTGTACAATAATGTGTTTACATACGTACATACAAATATTCGCCCTGATCGGGAATCGAATCCAAGGCCGATGGCTTCGTAGGCAGGACCCCTAACCAAGTATATCAGTGTTGTTGTTTTAAAAAGAAATACTAAACTATTGAAATATTTTTACATCACTATTAAAATTTAATACACCACATTAATTTAAAATCAACTACTTATTTTATTACATAATTAATATTCATTCATCGTTATGCTTAAATTATATCCGATGTTTATTTTAACAATACTGTGGTTTTTGTACTGTCATGCGGCGTTAGCGTGAATATGACGTGACATACGTAATTATGACGTCACAACATACGTGTAATAATTAATTACAATATCGTGAATAATAATAAAGTAAAAAAAAACAAATTCAAATCATTTATTCAGTTTCAGATTTCGTTATAACAGATGAAATTATAACTACAGCGGGCCAACTATGGCTGCGTCTATATCGCGTGTCAAATGTGGATAAAGCATCCGTCACTCTCGTTGTTATTTACGTGTTAAAAGGTGACGGATGCCTTATCTAAATTTTGTCACGCGATAAACGCAGCCATATCAGGGCCCCAGGTATATACACACTCAGGAGCAAAAAAAACGAGTGCGTTTTTCATACGAAAGAGGCTATTTCGAAGCCTTGGTTCCTCGCCAGGAGATGCTTTTAGTGAAATCTGATGATAGATACCCTGGCCATCGATACAGGACTTCCAGTGTGCCTAGGATACCCAACTGATTGAATTTGCGGTTAACGCCGGAATTGTGCATGTTCAGAAAAACATCTAAAATGGCAATAAAATGTATGGAAATCCAAATGCTGACCCAAACTCTCTCGCCGTGGTGTTAAGTGATTGTGCGATCAGTTAGGTATCTTAAAAACTTTTGACCTACTCTTTTGAACCTCGGAGTATCCACCATTAAACCTAACTTAAAACAACCGCTGGCAAGGAACCAAGGCTTTGGAATAGCCTCGTTTGTATGAAAAACGCACTCTGACCCGTTTATTTTTGCTCCTGAGTTTTTATGTACTTACAACTTATGTCAACGATACACATGTTTTATGTTATTTATGATTGATATTAACCGTCGTTAAATGTTTGCTCGTATTGGATTTACACACTGTAGATATTATTACGTAACAACTTTCTTATAACGATAAGCTTAGTACCAACCTAACAAAAATACCGATAGTGCAAAGAAATATCAATTAAGTGTTACCAAAACAACATCTACCCGACGATAACTAGATCAAGGGATAATCATCTCACGTTAGGAAAGAACAATAAATTTCATCTATTCTCTCCCTTGCGATTTTTACCAAGAAATACAATATACCATCTTTAATGTACATTGCTTCTTATGAACTGATAAAAGCTACAAATCTCAAACAAAAGCAGTAGTGAATGGATGAGCAATTTAATAAAACGGAAACGTCTCCGTTTCTTGGTAAAAGATCATGTATGCCAATTAACTAAATATCAAAAGGGCCTATGTTTATAATACTCATGTGTAATTTAGAACTTTTTGGAGTTGTAACAGCCAATTCAAGTTTACTCTCATTACATTAGTTAAGCAATCGCACGTAATGCCTTGGGAAAGCAAACATTATGGATGATTATCGCTTATCAAATGCTTTGAAGGGGGAGATAAGGAAAACAAAAGGGGGTAATCGGAAGACTACATAATTACATTTCTCACCTTTGCTGGGGGTTAACCTGATTTACTACACGAACACATGTTAGTATTTGGTTAAAGCTGGGCATTTACGACCGCTCCAACAAGCCAAATAGAGGACCGCCGCGCCAAAATCGATCCGTGAATGTCAATACTGTAGCGTTTAAAAGTACTTGGCGCGGTCCGTTGGATTTCCAAATGGACGGATAGCCAGCGCAACGCGCCAACGCGCAATCCGAATGGCACTATCGTGAATGTCCAAATTCAACGTTGGAACAAGCCACGCCTCCGCACCAAGCCAAATGGCGTTGTAGTGAATGCGTTTTCAGGCTGCCATTTTCTAATCGGTCTGTTCCGTGATGTAGCACCGTTAAGGCGTGGCGTGGCGCGCTCGTGAATGTGGACAAAATATCACGCCCATCCAATTGTATACACTCCATCTGTCGCCGAGATAAACGGCGCGTCCGTGAATGCCCAGCTTAAGTGTTTGTCTTGAGACTTATATTTTAACCCATAGGCTCAGTTTTTCAAAAACACTGTAAATGCAGTTGTTCATCTTAAAAACATACTCCTGTATGTTGTTTGTTTGTTTTCTTTAAGTATAAATGAGCGATCTCAATTATACTTTCCACTATCCGAACCGGGACCCAAGTTAAAGATAAAAAAGATAATAGACAATTCAGTAAGTAGGCCGCACGGGCACTTTTACACGTCAAAAATCTACCAGCGCTTCCCAAGAGGACACTACTACTGAGAAGAAACGCCGCAAGAAACTCAACAGTCAGTCATTTTTTAAACATATTTACTACTTCGTGTAGCATAATATAAAGCTATAAATATTTAATTAAACACAATATCAAATATCATGCCTAGTTCAGCAGGAACACATACCAAAAATATTGCGAGGGAGATAGAGGGGGGAAAAAGAAAACCTAATTATGTGTATATAAGTCGGTGCCAAATAATAGTTTTGATATGTTTTCCTACATCAGCCGTGTCCCATAGACATGATACAACTTTTGTATTTGCACTAATTATTAATGACTTACGCCCTTACTTATAAACGTGGAATAACCTTGGAGTAGCTATGCCATGTTTTGTCCTTATCCGTGGACTTCAAATGTCACAACGACAGGTAAGGACAAAACATGGCATAGCTTCTCCAAGGTTATTCCACGTTTATAAGTAAGGAAGGGGGTACGTTTCGGGGTTAGGCCAAGCATTTATGTCTGTTCGATAGTCTTCGACCTTATAGTACGCAACGCCTTATAGTAGTAGTAACTTTTAAGCTACGTCAGGTAATTTATTATAGAAATGAATGCATAGACCAACAAATGATTGATATACTACAAACAAGCTATCTCAATCCCACATTTCACATCAATCGGTTATCCGGTGTAGCCGTGATCAACAGAGTTACTTTAACACTATAATACCTATAAGTATAGATAGTATATAGTGTGGTATGGATGTGCTGATCAGCTCCATTGTAGTTGCCGACGTGTTGACGGGATCAATGGGAACGAAACAATAGATTGAATTATCGGCGGGAGGTGCAGCGGCCGTGGGGCAAGTTACAAGCGAACTTATTATTATTATTTATTTATTTAATGGCAACCGGTCGCAATATCGAGCAACCATTTCTGCCAATGTACAAGCGAGCCCGTGTGGTGCCGGGTTTAGAATGTTGCCACTCCATGTCTTCCATTGGATGTCGTAAGAGACGACTAAGGGACTTAAGGCTGTGTAGTGCTGTTAGGCGATGGGTTTGCAACCTGTCACTAATACACTGGATAACATCTTAGCCTGGTTGTGCAAAATGTGGTCACAGAATTATCAACAAGTTTTTGGAGTTGTTGGTGAGTTTGTGGCTCTGCCTACCCCACTCTGGGAATGAAGGCGTGAGATTATGTATGTATGTACAAGCGAACTTACATTGGAACTATTAAATGGATTAGAAAAAGTTCAAAATACGTAATGGGTTATAATCATAATGGTCATAATCTAAGTAACACAAGTTTTTTTAAAAGGCCATTGTATAGAAGTAGGCGACTTATTTTAACCAAAAGCCGAATTCAGTTGGACTGACCTGTAATTAAAAAATGCATTCTTTTTGCATTTTTTGAAGGCGAATTTTTTATTTAAAATTTTAAAAGATATATACCTACAGAACCTATAGGATAGGTTAAGTTTTGAACTTGTTTTATAACAATCCAGGTAAGTTAAACGATTTCAGAAAAAAATTCTTTTAACTTTTTTTATGGCAAGAAGGCACGAGCACTCAGACCACCGGAATTTTACCGGATTACTCATTTGTCCAATTTTTTTTCCCAAGATTATTTTATACTGGCGGTATTTTAGATGAAATGCATAATTCAATTGCTTGCTACTCGTAGGTTAGCTTTGGTTTGATTAAGTGATATCAAAAAATAAAGTCTTCTATTAAAACATTACATTCGGAATTATGAAAATTTTTACTTTTGATCAATTTGGTATTATGACTTTGTGTACCTGGATATGAGACATAAACATTTGAATTCTCAAGACTACAATCTCAAGACTGCAATCCTAAGACATTAAACGCGTTGCCAACCCAGAGGACTAAGATGGAATGCCAGAGCCAGCCATTTCACCGATTGTCTTATCCCTATACCGTAACATAACAATGCAACAATGCTGCTTATGAAAATCCGGAAAAATTAAGCAGTTGGTAACCGAAATTCGACCTTGTGATAATTCTCTGCCCTCCTATGACCTGCGCTGGTAGGCTTTTACATAAACCTCCGGATTAATCTATAGGAATTAGCGTGAATTTCAATTTAGCATTTTGACAAGACGCCATTGATCGGGCGGCTTAGTGATGGTTCACTTCGATAACAGTCACTGTGTATGGAATATATTTCCCTCTAACACTGGGAGAGGAGGGCGTTCAATAATAAACCATATTGAACTAATACGAGAACTTGTCCCAGAAAGCCCCTGATGGTAAAATTTAAAGTAACGTTAGCGTTAGTTTGTTTACATATAGTATCAAACATAGTGGCTCCCGCTGTCTGTGTGCTTAGATCTTTAAAATTACGCAACGGATTTTAGATAGAGTGATTCAAGAAGAATGTTTTTTATGTATAATACTAACGTTTTAAAGTCGTTCTGCATTAACTATTAAGTTTTTGAAATATTGATCTATTTCGGATATTTCGACAAAAGTATATTTTAACCTTTGTTTGACTTTCGTTTTTGGCTTGAAGCCCTCCTAAGTGTATCTTACGAGTTAAGCGAAAACCGCTTGAAATAGTAAGTTTTAATACTCTGTTACAATCACTTTTTATCATTAGATTTCATTTAAGTAATTGTTGTTATTTATTAGAAAAATTTCAACCCAAATTTAAAATAATCATGTCATCCATAAAATATCTGCTAAACAAATAAAGATATTAAAACAAAACTATTGGGTCAAATACAAAATTAATGAAATTGGTCTCTTAAAATTACCTATTCTTTCGAATTAGAATGTAAAAACCGAGAGTTATTTTTTTTGTTCTATCCCAATTTATGATTTTTAGTGTCATTATTTATTTATATTTATTCCAAATTTTATTTTATTTATGCAATGGGCTTGCAACCTGTCACTAATACGCTGGTAAACATGTTAGCGTATTTGTGCAAAATGTGGTTACTGAACTATGAACAAGGTTTTAGAGTTGATGGTAATTCTATAGCTCTGCCTACCCCACTCTGGGATTATAGGCGTGAAGGTATGCATGTATGTATGATTTAAATTATACATTTTTTTGCCTTTGCCAAATTTTGAATGCTGTCTTTACGAAATAATCAAATAGCGCAAGCTCAACTCACACTTGACCAGCTTTAAGTATTTGTGGTTTCCTTTAGGGTTTGTTCTATAATCATACCAAATTAAACGACCGTATGTTTTACCGTCTTTACGAAAAAAAAAAACTTGTATGGAGAATTGGGTACCCCCCTTTATTCTTAAGTTTTTTTTATGAAATACGCTGTAATAAGTATGTTCTGAAAATCTCAATACGCTTTTTCTTACGGTTCAAAAGATCCAGCTCTTTGTTGTTGGGATAGACGGACGGACAGACAACGTAGGCTTAGTAATAAATAAGGTTTCGGTTCAGGTACGGAACACTAATAAAAAACAAAAGGTTGAAATTCACGATTATATGAAAATCAAACGTTGATATTGGGTAAAGTCGTTTTTTTTTCTTTTTTTTACTGAAATGAAAAATATAAAGGAAAAAATCGGATTGTTTTGTAACACGCGAGCAAAAGTACCTATCTTAAAATAGCTTTGAAATTTACCTGTCACAAAAAACAGGACATCAAAAACAACACTTAGCATGTTGAATATTTTACGAAGTCATTTCCCCGCTGTAGGCGGAAATCCTGAAGTCGTTAAAAATATTTTTTCAGAACCCTTTTAAAAAATCCTTTAAAAAGGTCGGCCTTTTAACCTTGGTGTATGGACGCAATTACAAATTTCCTGTCGCGGTATTCTGTTAAATAACCCACTGTCAAATTCGCCGACGAAGCGACATCAGAATCATCAGCATCATGGTGGCCTTTTGGTGATCCAATCTTGGATATAGGTCTCTTCCCTCTTCTTCCAATCTTGGCGATCTTATGCCCGTTTCATCCAGTCCCAACCTCCATGCCATCTAATGTCGACGAAGAGTCTTTATTCTACCTTGATTTAATCCATCTTTTTAACCGACTTCAAAAAAGGAGCTTCCTTCCACTTGCTACAATCCAGACAAACTTCCCTCGCTTCCTCCACGTTCATAAGTCTCTTCATACACGTGCGTCGGGTTAGGGTCTCCTGACCTGGCCCTTTCACATATAATTTTTTCTAGTAAACAAAATTAACTATTATAAACACAACCTAAACTTAATACACAGCATAAAAGAAAATTTCCCTCTGTAAATCGTGTTTATATCTTCCTTGCCTACTTGTTTATTCTTAACCAAACTATCTTCAACGAGTTTGAAAACACCTTGCCGTTCAATACCAAAGATCTGAAGCAGTAATCGTCTCATTTGAATTTCCAACTTAAACTCTCAGATTACGGTTCAATTTGGCACTGCTCCTAATTGGAGTTAGGGCTGTTTCAGCTAAAGTTGCAAGATTTCCTCAAAATAATTTGCATGGTTGGAGCCAGAGTTATTCCTTTATTCGTCGTTTGCGTATGAAAGGGGCAGTTCGAAGTTAGATTGGAAATGGTTGCACGGCCAGTGCATTTAAGATTCTAAAGTAATACTCTCTATGTACTTAGATTCAATTAAGTTTAATTTATTATTAAATTTTATTTCATACAGTACAAGTTTATATTTAATGTATTATTATTGTTTGCAACCTGTCACTAATACACTGGATAACATCTTAGCCTGGTTGTGCAAAATGTGGTCACAGAATTATCAACAAGTTTTTGGAGTTGTTGGAGAGTCTGTGGCTCTGCCTATTCCACTCTGGGAATGAAGGCGTGAGTTTATGTTTATGTTTATTATTTTTTAGTTAATGTAGTGCAGTGTACAGTGTTATTTTGTTTTTTTTTTAAACTATATATTTCACATACCTAATATTCAACCCACCAACAGAGATGATACATGTGCCAGTTTATAGATCTTGGCGAAATGATTTATTTTTACTATGACGACATTCGCCATAGGTATGGGGTTTTCTTGGAAAATCATAATCGTATCGTATGGAATTTGTTTGAAAATGAACACATATATGGATGATTTGCCTTGCTTGGCTCTTGAAAGTTTTTTTTTCATTAAAAAAATCCCATCGATTTTGCTACTAAAATAGATATTTTGTCTTTTTTTGGGGTCCTAATTAACATATAGACATGCATCCCGTTACTGTTGGAGGGTGGGGACAGGGTCCATACAAAATTGCCCATCACCCTTTAAAAAATATTCTACAATATCCTGTAGGTAGCTATAACTTTTCCCTACAGGATTCTAGCTACAGCGTAATTCTAAAACAAACTTAACAGCTTCACTAGTTATAAACACTGTTAATGCTAGTGTTATGCTAAGCTACTACGAGGCAGGATCAGTGCAGCAAGCAGTGAGACTGTTAAGTATGCTTCAACTCCTTCCCAAAGGTTTATGCAGCTTAAAACAGCTTGAGCACTTACAATTATAACGTCAGCGGATATATGAGTTACAGCCGTTACAGCTGGTTAGGAAAAGAAAATAACTTGAGTTCAAGATCTATGTAATAATGTATTTCTGTATTGAACATTAAAATTAAACGTTTATCTTAATATAACTTTAATTAATTCAAAATTCCGATAACAATTGGTTGCTACCCTTCGTCTATGACACTTTCAATTTCGTGATTAAATCATGAAAAAGATAATCATATCTTTCAATGCACCCTCTTGAGATCAGCCCTTGAATGTAATAGGGTTCATGGTTGTGTTATTTTTAACGTGATTGAAACACAAACACGTTACCAATGACGATTAATTAAAAAAACCCACATTTCCACTGATATTTGGAAGATGTAACGTTCACAGTAACAAAAAGAAGCCAAAGACATAAGAGAGATTTTCTCTTAGTTGAAATAAATAAAATAAATGCCTAAGTGCAACGATTAAAATTAATTTTTAGAAGCAAGCATTTCTTAACATTTCATCCTATCCCTCGAAACACACTGGATCTTTACTTGACAACTTAGCTTTGGCTTTACCCATCTTCGATAAGTTTAACCATCTGTGTTGACGTAATACCAGTTATTTCGTATTGTGTATAAGAACAATGATAACGTCAAGGATATATTTATGATATCGAAGCAAGATAGGCTGATCTAATGAGATATAGAGGCCCAGGGCTTCTATTCTACTCGGTAAAACGATTTCACCTTTGACATTTTATCGTATTGTCAACGTTACAATAGCTCTTATGTACTTAACAGTAATGGCGGCCGAGTTAAAAACAAAGTGATAACATGTCAAAAGTAATATTGTTTTACTGAATAGCATAAAGGCCCTGGACTATATTACCCATATCTCTCGAGTCTGGTAAATTAGTTTAGTAATGTACCTTTCACTCTTTCTTCCTCTTTTACCTTTCCGAAAGGTTTAGTTTTTTCGGTCTAGTACTAACCTTTCCCTTACCGTTCCATCCAACAAGACTCGTACTTGTGCCAAATCTTTCACGGTACACTCTGTCCAATTGTGGAATGGGCTTCCCCCGTGCTTAAGGAAATCTATGTACATTGTCTACATTCATGAAAACATGTCTTGTAATTGTTTATGAGGGGTCTATATTGGAATCCATAATATCGTTTGTCCTAATCGTGATTTATCCTAATTTTTCGTTTGTCCTAAAAGCTATTTCCGCCTGATGTTTAAAACTTTTTAGTGTTATTATAACACAACCCTAACCTTACTTAACCGCAGGTATTTTTGGAAAGCTCAAAAAGTTGTCTTAAAGCTAGTTTAGGACAAACGATAAATCAGGAAAAATTACAATTAGGACAAACGATATTATTGATCGCGAATGATAATCGTTTATGTGCAATAAAGAGTTTGCATACAGTAAAGTCACCAGTGGTCACTGTAAGCGGCCTCTGCCTATACTTTGTATGAGTGGGAAGAGTACGAATACGATAAGGTCGACTACTGGTCTCTGGCTGACCATTGGTGACTTTACCCTACATACATTACTTTGCGTATAAACCATATCGTTTTTGTTTAAAATGAACAAGCTGTGCTGTGGTCTGCGCCGCGGCACGTGTAAGTGCGGCTAAGTCTACTTCACGCTCGCCTGTAATCTACGTCTAGGGCTGTCTCGCGTAGATTTATGAAGTGCTCCCTCTGTTAAATTGTAGCTGTGTAAACCTAATGTTACAATGTCTTGTGTTTTAAATGACTGTACAATTTTAAAAGTAAATTTATTTTTGAAAGATTAGTTAACAATTTTAGTCAGTAATTAATAAAATAAAAAGTGTGAGAGGACAATCTTCAGAGAACATTTAAGTCTCAAGAACAAAATATTCGCGATGATCATACCATCAAGGATTTTATATGTTGATCTACTATAGAACCTTGTCATAATGACAGCTTCAATTGACGAGATAGAAATTGCATAGGAACTAATCGTTGGTTTTATGCTACAAGATTCTATAGTGGTTCATGACTTAAATTCCGTGACCGTACCAGAAGGATCTAACTCAGAGGTGTTATTTTATAACGGTAAATGGAGCGAGTGAACTTATAAAAACAGTTTTGTTTTAAGCTACCTAATGGGGAATGCACGACCACAAAATTTTGTTTGAACGCTCTGACGGGACAACTTAAATTCGCCGTTTAATGCCGGCTAACATAGCTGGGCCGAGATTCAAGGCGGTAAAAACCCCATTGTCTTTGATCTGTTATCGTATTAAAAACGATTTTATAGCTCTTATTCACTGGACAGTAATGGCGGCCGAGTTAAAAACAATATCGGGCGGATTCTTGGCGATTTTACTGTGTTGAATAGAGGCCCTGTTATCGTACCTATTGTCAACTTTTTGATAGCTCTTATTTACTTGTCAGTAATGGCGGCCGAGTTAGAAACTATTTTACAACCAGTCAAATATGATATCATTTTTGCCGCCTAGAATAAAGACCCAGAACTGCTAGCTTAGAAGGCAGCACAACTACCAACTAAGCTAAAAGCATACTAATAACTTCGTAATCACAGTATCATTTAAAATGTAAAAGCCAATACTGGGAATTCAGCCTCAAATGCAATAAATTTTGAACTAATTAACACTGATTAAGTACGTGTTTTAGAGTGCAAATTAAGCTTACTAATTAACAGTATTAAATGTGTTTTCCTATATAGATTCGAATAGATCTATACGTACTACATTTGTGGTACATAGTTGCCATATTTCTCTTGAGATTTATTTTTGTAGGTAAACTTTTAAACAACGTCACTTACTTGTTGCCTCGACTGACAATACTTAAATACTTTGACATCCGCGCTAGTAGGCATTATACAGCATTAGGTACCTACTTGGTGAGTGGCGATTACTCCACCGACAAGTAAGTAAGTTGTCATCTGCTTAAGTTTCTGAGCCAATATCCTAGGAGGTAAAACCCATATCGTCTTTGAACTGTTATGCGGGCCTAGTATGGCTGCGTCTATATCGCGCGTCAAATGTGGATAAAGCATCCGTCACTCTCGTACTTATTTACATGTCAGAAGGTGACGGATGCCTTATCTAAAGTTTATCACTCGATAAACGCAGCCGTAATAGGGCCCATGGTGTGGTTTTAAACTCGGCCGTCATTACTGTCAAGTATTAAGAGCTATCAACATGTTGACAATACGATAACAGGTCAAAGACGATAATGGTTTTTACCGCCTAGAATCTCGGCCCATATAAGATACACGTCCCTAGAAAGAAGAAGTTATTTCATCAGTTCAGTCCGTTTCAGACGGTTACACGATCAATCCAAGACTGATTTCAGACTGACAAAACGTACGCCAGTCACAGTTTAGAGGGAGGTTACACATTAAAATTAAATATTTCGGATAATGTCCTTCAATACATTGTGAATGATGAAATACTGCTGGGAAACTGATCGTGTAACCCACCCGAAATGGAGCCAGACGTGTCACACGACATAAAAATTACTTTTCATCAATCCGGACCATCAGTCCGTCACTCCGTGTGTTAGACGATCATTCTTAGGTCATTATGACCAAACTGATTGTCTGAATTCATGAAATACTGAGCGTGTAACCTCCATCTTAGAAAGGTCAAGTTGCAGTGGCGGTGCGTTTTCGTCGACAAGCTCTCCAGCAAGTTATTTATGAGAACAACGCAGTGGCATCTTAAAATTTAATTAGTTAAGTTCGGGCTTAAAAGAACATTATTCCGCTGTGATTGAAGACGCTCAATTATAACAAAAGCGGGGGCTTTACATGGAAATTAATTTAGGAAAAATTATGAATTTCTCCGAAATTTCATTAGAAATTTAAAGCTAAGGCTGTCGTAAACAGTCTTCCTTGTCTTTGAAAGCGTGAATTATTAAACTTGCCTGTAATGTAATTTACTGGATGAACTAAAAACCCATCGTTTAAGGTGTCTAAATAAAAACATAAATAAACGACGATTCCAAATGTAATATAAAAAATAAAAAATATTTCCCTTTTTAAACAGAAATATATTTACATGGAGCACACTACACACAGACTTCATAATTCCAAAGAGTCTTAATTCTGAATTGATCAAAATTTCAATTATTTACAATTCCGAATGCAATGTTCTTGTAGAAGTATAATATCACACTTTCAATCTCGATTATCCCTTTGACATTCAAAAGGCGTAGGTTTAGTCCATGCATAAATATCTAGATTTCTTAGCTAAGAAATCCCTTTGGTACCTACTACAAACGGGTATGGATCCAGTTCTTTTATAAGTTGTATTACCGTCAGTACAGTATTTTTATAAGTTGTATTACCGTCTTAGATTACCGTTATAGCACTAAAGACCTGTATATGGATGCCAACGTGCTTACGGTGCGGCAGCTGTATCTCAGGAAAATCATGGTGGAATACAGCAAGAAACACGATGGGAACTTCAACGCAGACACGCGACGTCGGCAACGATGGAAAACACCTAAGTGCCACACCAAATTTGCCCAGCGTTTTAGTCCATTTATTTCCCCTTTACTTATGAAGACCTTCAGCAAATCCTATAAGGCTACCAGACCACCCCATAGGAAACTAGTAACGCAGTGGCTCATGCAATATAACTACCGCGAGACCGAGCTGCTTCTGATGGTAGTGAAATAGTGATTCCGAATTCCCGACCACTTTGACCTTATTTCCTATTTATATACTGCCACCGTCACCCATGTTAGATATTAAATCCCGAACTAAAATTTATATTATTTATATTATCATTACACACACACACACACACACACACACATAATTTTGCATAGGTAGATTGTATACTCTATACGAAGGCATTGTATCAAACTAATGTTGTTGCCTCACTGGGTCCTGTAACACAGGGAATCCTAGCTCAGGACCCAAAGCCATGATTTATTTATAAACGTGTCTTTGTTAAATAAATATATTTCATTTCATTTCATTTCATATAAAATGTATGTAATACTTGGATATTTTTCGGTCGACTTGGTATATTTTCAAGCAAGTGGCAGCCCTAGATATGAGTTGTGTAAGTTTAAGCACTTTTTGTTTGAGCCCGGGTGAGTTACCGAAGCTTGCGGTATTAAATTTAGTTCACTGGTGAACGAAGATTAAACTATGAAAAATGAACTTGATTTTTCCCTTATTTATCAGTTTTCTGAGGGAATATCAAATTGTCTAGGATAAGCCAAAGCAAAATACAATAACTCTGTTTTAATTTTGTTAAAAGATTGTTTAGACGTTTGTACAGGGTAATTATTACCTACTATTACGAAATGGCGATGCAGAGGGCCCTGCCAAGATGCACTGCGCTAACTAGCGTTTCTATTCGTTTCGTTTTTAAACCAATCGCGTCATTGGTAGGTCACGTGACTTTTCGTATCACGTCATCTACCAGTGACGCGATTGGTTTAAACACGAAACGAATAGAAACGCTACGCGAAAAGGACAGAGCTATAGCAGTTATATAGCTCTGTCCCTTTCTCGCAGCGTAATGTAAACTGCCTAGCTATGTCATAATAACCTGGCTTTCTATTCTACATAGTAAAACAATATTGCTTTTTATATGATATCGTATGGTTTTTAACTCAGCCGCCATTACTGTCAAGTAAATAAGAGATATCGGAACGTTGACAATACGATAACATATCAAAGGCAATATGGTTTTATCGGGTTTAATAGAGCTCCTGATTGAGTATTAAAATACTATTTATGCAAATATCTTGTCTCAAACACGCTCGTAAAGGATGGCATTTCTAATGGAAAACGAAGACGGACAAAGCCAAATTTTCTCCCTAAATGTAAATGAAAGTATGAAAACACATTCCTGGCCACTGCGATATATCATTTAAATAAATATGCTCTCTGCTGCATATAAAATCGGAAGGATCACGAAAAAAAACCCATACAGCCAACTTAATTAAAGGTGGGTGCAGCGCGGGGGGGGCGAGGGCAGCGGGCGGCGGCGGGCGCCGCCGCGGGGGGTCATTGGGCGTGAAATTATCTTGATAAAAGAATCTCAGGATGATCTTGTTTTCTACTCGCGTACTGTAAACCAAGTATATTATTATACCATATGTAAACCGCTAATATTGATATCTATAGCGTAGGTAACCGAAGCGTGAAAAGAGTTCTATAATGAGCGTTACCATGGTAATAACAGAACTCATCATCATCAATCATAAACTCACGCCTTCATTCCCAGAGTGGGGTAGGCAGAGCCACAGACTCACCAACAACTTCAAAAACTTGTTGATAATTCTGTGACCACATTTTGCACAACCAGGCTACCTAAGATGTTACCCAGTGTATTAGTGACAGGTTGCAAGCCCATCGCCTAACAGCACTACACACCCTTTAGTCCCTTAGTCGTCTCTTACGACATCCACGGGAAGACATGGAGTGGCAACATTCTAAACCCTGCACCACACGGCATAAACAAACATAATTTAACAGAATTTTTGTAATTATTACATACATACACAAATACATTCAAATCATGCCTGTTTCCCAGAGGGGTAGAGACGACTTCTTTCCACCTGCTACAATCCTGACAAATCTCTTTCGCTTCTTCCACGTTAGCTTCTCCTTTTCTTCTTGTAATTATTATAGCATTGTTATTTTCATGCACAGATGGTAAGGTGGATCCTCGACTCATACACATTTGCATTCTCAAGACTACAGTCTTAAGATTACAATCCGAAGACCGCAAATGCGTTGCCAACCCTGAGCACTAAGATGGAATGCCTCGCTAGTAATTTCCCCGGTAGCCTTATCCCCACACTGGAACACAACGCAAAACTTCTCCTTGGCGGTCAGATAACAGTAAACAGGCAAAGCATTACAAAATCCGGCCAAGTGCGAGTCGGACTCGCGCACGAAGGGTTCCGTACCATTATCTATACAACATTAGCAAAAAAACGGCAAAAAAATGACGACTACTTTGTTGTATGGGAGCGCCCCTTAAATATTTATTTTATTCTGTTTTTACTGCCGCATTCAATTAAATTTAATGCTTGTTTACTGACGTGTTGTTTTATTCTATTGCTGTAGCAAAGAAAGTGACAGCAGCAACTTTAATCAAGCATTAAATTTAATTAACGTCTCTAAGTGCGTTAGTTAGTATTTGTTGTTATAGCTACTGAAATACTTCTTCTGTGAAAATTTCAACTGTCTAGCTATCACGGTTCATGAGATGACAGACAGACGGACAGCGGAGTCTTAATAATAGGGTCCCGTTTTTACCCTTTGGCTACGGAACCCTAAAAAACAGTGTTTATCGTGCTGAAGTCATTGTTCCAGGAACAATGGCGAGCTTATCATCGGCTAGTGGAACTGTTCCACTGGAAATAAGCACAATGGAACGTTCCACAAATTGTGTGTAATAAAAGAAATCTTCGGGAAAACTGCCCGAGATAAAAACGTTAAAAATGTTTGTGTGGATTGCTGAATTTTTGTAAGACATTTTTTATTAGTACAATATTTAATTACAGTATTTATAAAAAAAAATCTTGTAAGGTACTAGATTTTATGTTTTAATGTCTGCATGGAAAATGTTTATCGCTATTTGCTCAGATACATGTCAACAATTGCAGCATCGCAGATCTCAGTAAGTCTGTACGTCTGTATGTGTAAGTATGTAACTTTCACTTAAATTTCTGCAATATTCTGAAAATTAACAAAGCGAAAAGGTTTAATTTCTGAAAATGACTATAGTTTTGACATGTAACGTAAGTAACGGAAACCTTGCATGAAATTTAAATGAAATTTACTTGTGTCAGAATCATTTCCAACTTTTAGAAGCCGTAATTTTCGCAGTTAAGGAATGTTTTGCAATGAAATCGCCCATCACTACATCGTAAGTCTTACAAGAAGCGGTTCATTTTATGCTGAAAGAAAAGGACAGAGCTTTATAACGGCTATAGCTGTGTCCTTTACGCTCGCCGTAAAATGAACTGCATAGCTTTGTCATAATAACCCCCCTGTTATCGTATTGTCAACGTTTTGATAGCTCTTATTTACTTGACAGTAATGGCGGCCGAATTAAAAACAATACCAAACAGGGCCTCTATGCAACACGGTAAAATCAATATCGTTTTTGATCTGTTATCGTATTGTCACCGTTTTGATAGCTCTTATTTACTTGACAGTAATGTCGTCTGACGTCATAACAATACCATAACAAAGGGGCTAGACAAGGTGCATTACGCTAGCTAGCGTTTCTATTCGTTACGTTTTTAAACCAATCGCGTCACTTGTAGATGTCGTGATACGAAAAGTCACGTGATCTACCAGTGACGCGATTGGTTTACAAACGAAACGAATAGAAACGCTGGTTAGCGTAATGTTTCTTGTCTAGCCCCTCAGGTCAACTACGATATCGATTTTACCGTCGGGAATAGAAGCGCAAGTCAAATACGATATCGTTTTTACCGCCTAGAACCGCGCTGAACTTATGATAAATAAAACCCAATGAACTATTATTATTTAGGTCTCACATGAGCCAGCCTCTAAATAACGAGGTTTCAGTAATAGAGTTACGCGGCCTAAATAGCGTTGAAAATGACTTGTAAAATACATGTATCTTTCAAACGCCCCTGTATTTTTCAATAAAATACAGAATCTTTCGTTGCGGATCTTCGGTTGAATCTTTCGCAAGTTTAAGTTTTTTACGTGTATTTTACGATGTATTTTTCGCATTATTATTTATACCGAGACATTGATTCGATTATATATAGTACATTAATGTCCAATTAATATTAATAAGCAAGATTAATTACATTTTGATTGTTAATATGAAAAATACAGTATGAAACAAGTATTATACGTGTATGATTGTATTTTTCAGGCGAACCTCTAATTTGTTTTTTTCGAAAGTTACATGTATTTTATAGGAAAAATACAAAGTTTCGAAAAAAACAACATGTATCTTTCGCCATTTTCATCACTAGGCCTAAACCTAGTAGAGTCTAACTTTATTCGCTAACCCAGTTATCTAGAATGCAGCAGTAGGTAAATACAGGGGTTGTGTTAAACGAACCTTGACATTTTTATTTAATAACTACTTTTTATAAATGTAATTCCAACGAGAAAATGCTGCCGGCATCTGTTGTTTGCCACGGGGGCCCTCTCTTTTTCAGTTTTAATTTAATCGTATTTAGCTTAGTTATAATTTGGTTTAATTTTGCTATAATTTATTGTTTAATTTGCTTGTGTTTTAGTTTTAATTCGTAATTTTTACTTTGTGTTCTTGTCTACGTTATACGTTGCCTTAGCCTTTGTACATTCTTGCTGTGTTTATATTCTTTTTTATACGACTTCAAAACAAGGAGGTTCTCAGTTTGACCCGTATGTTTGTATGTATGTTTGTCCGTGTTTATCTCGCGTTTGGCAGAACCGATTTTGATGCGGTTTTCAGAAAAGTATTTGTTACATTCTGGGGAAGGCTTAGGTATTCAACAAATGGATACCCCGGGATGTCATCCACATTCGTTATTAAGCGATATATTAGTTCAACTGGACCGATTTTGTTGATACCGTTTATTTTTTCTTAAAGTCAAAAAGTAAAAAATTACTGATCTATTATCATTTGAAAAGAAATTATTTTTAGGTTTTTTGAAGGCGGTTTTTCGTTTTTTTTTTTCTAATTGTTATCTCCTTGTATTTGTACAATGTAATATTTACATTTACATACATACCTTGCTTTACATATATTTTGAAATCCGTTTCCGTTTGACGTTTTCTTCTTTATTTTAGTTCCTCTATTCTTGTGTATTGTATCTGTAGCATAGCCAAGTAATAAATATAATAATACTTAACAGCTTATATAAATCAATGAACCGCCTAAACATCATTTAAAGCTTAAAAAGTTTAAGATTTATTAATAAACGCTTCTGCTCTGTAAATAAATCAACACGCCTTTATAAATGATATTGTTCATCTCCATAGCTTAAATTATTAAGCTAGCTTTCTCCAATTAAACAGCTGTATCTATTGAAACTTCTGTTCAAAACACGACTTTATTTTCAGTAAAAAACGAACACTTTACTTAGAAACAAAATGGGGGTTGAGCTCTTTTATTGTCAGGGCAGAGTGGATTTCATTGGAATTTCAACAATTTCTGCTATGAATATGAAGTATGAAATTGTACAGGGTGTTTTTAGGATGTTTTAAGTGATATTATTAAATCACAGAACAGAAAAAACAGTAGAAGTGTCAAGTGGGCGTGTAACGTGTGGCATAGTTATGCGTAGTTCCGCATAACCTACCATAGTTGTAAAATAGGAAATAAATCCAAAAGCATGCCTTATTGTGCTATTTTGGAATGTAAAAACGATAGCAGCACCTAAATAATTTTCCATGATGGCGTGTTGTTTTGATGATAGATTGAGTATTGGCGACAACAGGTCTGATACTAAGTCGGTATAATTTTTATTTATTTTTATATTTACTATTTATGAGTTCTTGTGGAAATTTTGAGTTTTGACACATTTTCCTGCTCAACTACGCATGATATATATATATATAATTATTTTTTGTTACATTCATTGTTTTATACAATGCAACGTTAAGTTTTTTTTTCGTCGTATAATATCATATCATAAGCAATGTTTAAAAAACGACTGACTGTTGAGTTTCTTGCGGCGTTTCTTCTCAGCAGTGGTCTCTTGCAAAGCGCTGGTAGATTTTTGACGTGTAAAAGTGCCCGTGCGGCCTACTTACTGAATAAACATCTTTTAACTTTTTATCTTTTTAAGCGAAGCTCATGCCACTCCACTGTTTTTTCTATTCCGTGAATGAAATATATAAAGAACTTGACACTTCTCTCATTAAATGGTGGTAGGGTCTAGTGCATCCAGATCGCTACCATCTTATTTATCCTTTAACCTACCACCAAGCAGCTGTTTTGGCATTGTTGTGGTCAAAGTGAGTAGTACCTTCAAGGAAAGGTCTTTATTGCATGTTCATGTCTTTGCCATGTGGTTGCTGGCTTACAATAGTGCCAGTCCATGTCTTCCCGTGGAAGTCGGTAAGAAGCAATTAAGGGTAAGTACCTATAAAGGCTTGTAGTCAAAGAGATTTAATATTATAGGTAATAGAGTGGGCATCGGAGACATTTTCATAGAAAAACTTTAATCATAAGCATCATGAATGCCATCTATGACGGGCGTGTCAAAGTAGACTAAACGACGTACGACTTGTTACCTCGAGGTAACAAGTTTTGCATCACTTTTTTGTTCGCTATGCCCCGTCTATTACTACTATACATTTAGTGTCTTTGCTTGTAGTATTGTTAGGCGATGGGCTTGTAACTAATATACACATGGTGAACATCTTAGCCTGTTTGTGCAAAATGTGGTTACAGAATTAACAACAACTTTTTTATTGTTGTAATGAAGGCGTCATGGTATGAATGTATGTGCTCTTTGCTACCGAACGGAAGTGTTCGCTTTGTTGTGTTACGAAGTGGAAGAATATAACTAGCATAGAGTCACTATCACTACTTTTTCTGTGCAATAAATGTAATATTGTGGCGACATAGCGACATCTAGCGACAACTGTATCAACCAACTCGCCAGCGCCACCAGCGTCAGACAGCGCAACTAAAGTATTCTACATCGCGCTAACGAAGTTTCTCCAGTATGGACATCTATACCACTTCCAACAGTTCAAACTCCATCCAATGGACTTCAGTCCCCAGGCAAAACACCCGCCTGGAGATACATTGTCCTCTCTCGCTACAATATGACTCCCCTTTTCATTAAAAAACCGGGTATCACTTTTTATAAGGCTTTATTTAAGTAGGTGCCCCCCCATATTCCCCATACAAGGGTCCATACTGCACACTCTGAGGTCCCTTAGCTGCTTCATCCGGGTAGTGATCTTGAAAGGTCCCCCCCCCCACCTTTGACTTCCCATTCATCCCGTACGTACATGAGAAACTTGAGCACTGGAACAGGACATATAATGTAGATTGTAAACCAAGGGTAGAAATTGATGAATTGCATCCCGAGATATTTAGACTACACAAGCGCTAGCGAGTACTCCTTTAGGATACAATAAGGAATACGTATGGATTAGGTATCTAAATCGCATTTCTCAACAAAATATGAAAATACTGTAAAAGAGTCACCAAAAGTGGAATTAAAATTAAAATCGGCCAAGAAATACGGATGATACAAGTATTTTAAACTGCTAATAAGATACCGATTAGAGAGAGAGATCAGATACGCCATGTGACGTCATGTAACACGTCGGCCATATAAACTCTATAAATTCTGTTTTGCCAGAAAGAGCTAAGAGCAAATCTTTGTTGTCTTATATCTTATTTTTATAACTATTCAAAAAATGATTTTTCTCAACTGTTTTTTACATGAATCGACTTTTATTGAAACTGTGAATTCCCTATTTAAACTTTCACTCGAATCGAATAGAACACTCTACTTTTCATTTCAACTGAGAGGAAAGTAAACATTTTTGTTGCGTGTTGCAATTTGTGTTTAGATATTGTCATATAAAAAGTGAGTGTGCTGACAAAATTTCAATACGAGTTTTAAAAAAAGCCTGAGTTTTTTTGTAATGGGTTTATAAGATTCTGCCATGGTCTAGAAAAGAGTCAAAAATGGCTGAGTGATTGACCAATTCCTTATTCAAAATCACTTTCCGCCCTAGGGGTGGAAATGCCATAATATATGGCAATCCTTATCTTATAAACAGGAAAGATGAACAATATATTTTTCACCTCAGCACCACAGCACAGCACTACAATAAATATTTTAGTTTAAAAACCGATATTAACTTACCGAAGCTTTACAGTTCAAGCCTTTGCACTGTAAAAAAACAACTTATTACAGATAAATTAAGGAGATCACACCGAGTCACCGGGTTATCACAGCTCCTGCTAGGTGCTATTTTTAAAATTATATTATGTATTTAAATACGTCAATGAATTAATTATAAACCGGCAAATTTAAGTTATCCCGTCAGAGTATTGATAAATCGCTCGTACAGGCCATTTTTTTCCCTTTTTTTTTGACCCATGCATACCCGCCCCGATGGGAGCCAGGACGGGCTACGTCCGACTTGCACGGACTGAAACCCCCGGGGCGTTGCGCCTGTTGTCGCTTTAGGAGGGGGCTACGGGACCGCTATAGCGCCAAAACGTAGCCCCCAAATAGCGGAAGCCCTTTGGGCTCGCCTTCAGGCGGGGACCTTTACTAGACACTTTTTGCCTCTTACGGTTGGCCATGAAAGTGGTCTACCAGTTTTGACAAAAGTTTCTGTGAGATCTATTATCGCTAAGGTTGACACTTGTCACTATCATAATATTATTGCAAGGGAAAATCGAACTTGTTGTATCATGACGTGCAAATGAACTTCAACCGTCGTAGGGTGCTAGACCACATTATTGGCCGACTGTACAGTGAAACTGTGGCACGAACTCATTTCGGCGGTATTTCAAACCATTTATAACATGGACTTTGCCTATGAACTTTCATTTCCCTAATAAAAATAAAAAACAACAGGCAATAATTCATACCCGCGCATCACAACCTTTTCCATTGCACTGTAAAAAAGACACCAACATTAAATAATTTGCACGTGGAAATTCCGGTCGATGAAATGAATTTTCGGCGAATTGAAACTTTCTATGAATTGAGTTTCGATATTTCAAGGGTAAACCAAAATATTATATACCAGAGGACTTCCTACGCGTAGAATTAGTTTCCCGCTACTCCCCCTACTTTAACCCCTTAGGGTTCCTTCTTGTGAACCCTCGGGATTCAGCTAAGCTTTGATCGGTCAGTCAGCTTATTAGTTTCTTCTTATAGATAATCGCCAAGATAAAAATGCTGTCAATTTTGGTCCTTTACAGCATTGAAACTAAGTTGAAGACGAACTATTTCCTATGTCGACTGTTTTACTTCTTAACAATCACTATTTACCTGTGCTAGACAATTATCTCCAATGCACTGAAAAATAAATGAGGTTAAATATTTTTCAGTGAGTTTTCACTTTGGGGCACGGCAAAGTTTAAAATAGCGACCTTCTCGGCCTCATGTTCACTCCGGGAATAAGCCCCTGTAATTAGAGCGTTTAATAAGTTTTTTGACAAACATTTAATTTTTGGAACAAGCTCTTGTTACTGACTGTACTTTTTTTTGCAAAGTCATTATCTGCTTAATAAGACCAAACTAATGAGTCTCAACACGGTGGGTCTACGTTAAGTACGGGAGATCCTGACGCCACCTTCTAACTCCATCATCAGTCCAGCTCTATACCATAATATTGCATTGTCTTTACATAATTTGGTCCAAATTTCAGACCATTTCATTAACGGAAACTGGATCAAAATTGGTTTGTAAATTTTGAAGCGGACGTCTTCCGTACTTACAAAGTGCAAGTAAATCAATCTTTTAAAAAATGCCTCTAATATTTTGTTTTCTTCTTATTGCAATTGAAGATTACTTTAAATATATATATATATATATAGTCGAAGTCTGCTTATTGGTTTCGAAAACACATGAAAAATCTAATAACTGCACAATAGATGGCGCTTTAACTTTAAAAACCTGGAAACCCTAACTGTCACAATCGAAACCAATTTTCAAATCATTAAAAACAAATGTACATCTCACCATGGAGAAACAGCGAGGCCCATCACACTGAAAGTGAATAGTTTACAAAGTTTTTACTATCATAAAGTCAAATCTTGAATTAAAAAGATTTTATATTGTAATGCAAGTAGCAATGAATCGTTCCGCTGGAAATCAAAGGGGACTTATGATCAGCAGTGGACGACTACTGGCGGAAAATAATGATGATGACGTTGACAATAATGATTACTAGACTGAAATAAATTGAAATAGAACTCTTTCAGTAAATTTTTCACAGTTTATTCTACGTGTATCTTTTTTGCCCCAATAAATAACCAAGTAAATATTCTCTTAGCTAATGAGATAAACAAGGTACTTACTAATGTCCTACATGAAGGGCCGATACACTAAAAAAATAACAAACTAAAGTAAATTATAGTAAAGAACATACACAATATCACAAACATAATAATCGATAATCAGTTCAATAACCACTAATGTGTTTACTGTAACAAAATTCGGTCGTTATTCACTACATGGTGCTGATATAAGTCAACGTAAAAAGTCAAAATACTGGATATACCAAAAGGATTTGATACAGAAGCTAAGAGCAAGGGCAGCTTAACGTGTTAATAAGGACCGTACCGAAAAGAAAGTAGACAACTTCAAAATGATATAACTTTTTTTCTGTGTGAAAACTGATAATGAAACAAAAAGAAACTGAAAAATAAGGTCTTTATAAACAGCTGTTTTGAATGAATTCACCGTATTATATGTATTTTGCCTGCAACCTAACTTTCTTTTTAATGTGTCTCATCTATTTATGGACGACCACTTTTGATACATTTTTAGATGCCCTGTTCCATTTTTTTTAAAGTCGTTAACTGATGTGTCATCTTTGACGTTTTTTAAGAGGTATCGATTCATGATAGCCCAATATCGCTCAAATGGGCGAACTTCTGGGCAATTAAGAGGACTCATATCCTTATTCACTACTTCTACCTTATAGGCTTTATACCCTTCCTTCGTTATTTTAGAGTAATGACAAGAAGGCAAATCCGGCCTAAATAAAGTGCTAATCCTGTACTTCTTTATGAGTGGTAGTAATATTTTCGATAAGCACTCGTCACGGTGTACCGCAGGCGGTCAAAGTCCCTGTTGTGCAGAAGGATTGCGATCGCATAACGCTTTGACAAATCGCTTGCCACTCTAATACTATTTTGCCGAATTTCTCGATGTTGATGGCCTTATCTTATCGAGTAACCTCCTTATTAGCCGGCACCGTAATAAGTTGAGGTCCTGGTAAGGCTTTAAAGTCCAATTTGCATAGGTCTCGTCATCCATTACAATGCCCTGATTTTTCTTGTTCAATATACGGTCGTATGATTTCCTTGTCCGTTTTCTGACAGTTATTGTTTGATTTTCATCTCGTTTTGGTTGTTTTTGTTTCTTATAGGTTTTTGGGTTGCATCTTAGTTTGATTCTTTGTACCATAGCCGAAGAAGTTTTGGCTCTTTTTGCCGCATCTCTTATTGAAAGGGACGGATTTTGTTTAAACATTCTTACAACTTTCTTTCTAGTGCCAAGTCGATTGTCCCTGGTTTTCTTCCAGATTTAGGTAAATCTTCGAGAGTACAGAAGTCACCAAATTTCTTTTTTATCTTTTGTACGCCCGCGGGACTCAACTCATACTTTTTAGCCAGTTTTCTTATCGTCATACCGTTTATTTTGCACCAATCGTCCAAATATTTTTTTCGAATGTGTTAGTTAATTTGCCTCATGTTGACGGTTTGACAAAAATAACAATTATTTTTGGTTTCAATTTAAAGAAAAGGATGTAAGTTAGGTATTAAAAAAATATATATGTCTATTTTATGTACGTGCTAGTTTTTAGAGATGCCGAAAGTTGTCTACTTTCTTTATGATACGGTCCTTATGTACTTAATCTTGAGTGAGATGCCCATCTCAAGATATGTCAAAGTACGAACGCTGACACTTCTTAACACATCTTGAGATGGTTTCTAGTCGATTAGTCGATATCGAACAAGCGAGCTCATGTAACGGTTAAAGCTAAAAAAAATTTTTTACCCCTGAACGGCAAGTATCTCCGAGACACTAAAAAGAAATTTAAACAATTTTAGATGGGAAACGGTTAGTATATTAAAAGGAAGCCAAAAGAAAAAGATAATCAACGGTTTTTGCTGAACTAATTTATGCAATAAATAAATTAACTTAACATATCAGGGGGGTATGATTCTCTCAACAACGTCGAACGGGCGGACGAACGAGTGATTGTCCAAGCGGCGACTTTAAGTAGTCCCGTCAGAGAGTACAAAACACGGCGGTTGGTCGAATAAACGAGCGAAAGTGCAGCGGCGAGTTTAAGTAGTCCCGTCCGAACGAACAAAACACATTTTAGCGCAAATTTGACCTTCAAGTTAAGTATATTCAAGTTAAAAATCGTCCAAGTCTCAGCACAAACGATTGTAAATTGCCCTCGTTTTTCTCAAAGAGCTTGAGGTGTTTTTTCAGTCATTTTTCTTTACTATCGAATGGGCCAGTGAGAACTTTTATAAAGCGTTTGGTGAATAAGTTTTTAGTTAACAGGGTGTAGTTTCGTAAAACTGCAGCATAACCACTATGGTTACGACTTTTGGTAGCATACCGAGGTTCTAGAATCCATGGAGTCGCTATTTCCTTATTCGTATACAGTGTGTGACATCCATAAGAACATAAATAAATAAATAAATATCAGGGGACAATGTCACACCAATTGACCTAGTCCCAAACTAAGCTCTAGGCTTGTACTATGGGTACTAGACAACGATATAAGAACTTAAATAGAGAAATATATACTTAAATACATAGAAAACATCCATGACTCAGGAAGAAATATTCGCGCTCATCACACAAATATGTGCCCTTACCGGGATTTGAACCCAGGACCGCTAGCTTCGTAGGCAGGGTCACTACCAACTAGGCCATCGCGTCGTCAAGTCACATACATTTTAAGTAACGATAGCTTTAAGTGCTGTGAACCGTTTAAAGAAGGAATTAAGTTAATAGCTCCAATCAATTTAGTGTAATTCATTTTTATTCCATCGAGCAGCAATGTATACCGTTAAGTCTAAGTTAATTGCAAGTTAATTGAGGGATAATTGAGCTATTTTAGATACATTGCGTGGTGAATTAGTTAGTATGAAAAAAAAAGTACAACTTATGTTATAGCTCATGCAATTCACGATGGCGAGTGGGCTTTATTAGTGTTTGAACGTGTACATGCACATTGCGGTAGTGTGCGTGTCTGACGGAGCGATCAGTCGCGAGCGCGCCGTCGCTCGAGTTACTTGTGCATATTGTTTCCACGACGCTTACTGCCACGAACTACCGTCAGCATGTCCAATATCCGGAAAAAACGCAAAGTTATTCATAGCGAGGTATAACGGATTTTTATTTTGAAGTATCCTAAAATAAAAATAGTAAATTTATTTAGAACTGTGGGCCTATCCGTGTTTATCGATTGACAAAACGGTAATAAAACATTCGACACTTTCTTACAAGTACATACATATAAGTGTGAGAATGACGGATGTTTGATCCACGTTTAGTCACCCAAGAAACACGGCAATAATAAGCCCTCTAAAATAAAGATAAACCTACAGATTGGTTTTAATTTTAAGTAACATAAAATTGTACGTAATTTTAAGACAGAAAATACGGAGACATTTGAAATGTCATCTTCGCGACAAGATAGTTAGATACATCAATTTCGTAGAAGATGCAACCAAGAAGGTCGCTAGTGTCACTACAACATGTAGTATGACTACGTAGTTCGCATATCACATCAAGAACACTAATAAGTAGTTTGTTGTTTTATAATATTTAAGGTCAAACAAAAAAAGAATTTTTGAAATCGGACCATAATTGATGGAGAAATCAAATCGGTCAAACTGAGAACCTCCTTTTTGAAGTCGGTTTAAAATACTTAATTGCATTATTTCTTATCATTATTTGCTAGAGGGTTTGCGACAGTATAATAAGTATAATGTGTCCAATACTTCTCTTTATTTTTTATGCTTACCATACCCGCTCTCGCTGTCACGCACACTTTGACACGTATACAGATATGTGTTTACCACAAGTAAAGCCCACTCGCCATCATAAATTGCATGAGCTATAACAATACACATGGTTTTATGTTAATTAGGATGCATATTAACTGTTGTCAAAATATATGTTCGTATGGATGTCACACACTGTATACGTTACACCTTGATTTTGACCAACGCTAATGACTTTGTACTTACCTTGGTTTCGCATGATGCCTTGTGACACTAAAAAATGGAATACATACTAACATTATAAATATTAAACTAACTTAGTAACGTTTTCAAGGCTAAATCGCTGGGCCGATAAAATTTGACATAGGGTACTTAACATACATACATAAACTCACGCCTTCATTCCCAGAGTGGGGTAGGCAGAGCTACAGAATTACCTACAACTCCTAAAACTTGTTGATAATTCTGTGACCACATTTTGCACAACCAGGCTAAGATGTTATCCAGTGTATTAGTGACAGGTTGCAAACCCATCGCCTAACAGCACTACACAGCCTTAAGTCCCTTAGTCGTCTCTTACGACATCCAATGGAAGACATGGAGTGGCAACATTCTAAACCCGGCACCATAGGGTACTTTAAATTTCGGAAAATTGGACTGTTCCTGTTCTGAAGAGCTATAAAGGACTTCTACGTGGACAAGTCGTGGGCAAAAGCTAGTTTTATTATTAGTGTGAGTATACTCACACTACTATAGTATTAATTGGTTTGAAACTTTAATGCATTTGAAAATTAAAAGTGGAAATGTTGTATCACATTTTGCTTTTACATGTAATATAATGTTTATTTATACATAAGTTATACATTGAAATAGTTTTATAACTTATACGGATAATTTTTAACGATTTAATACCAAAAGTTACAGTTAATGCATTTGAAAATTAAAAGTGGAAATGTTGGATCACATTTTGCTTTTACATGTAATATAATGTTTATTTATACATACGTTATACATTCAAATAGTTTTATAACTTATACGGATAATTTTTAACGATTTAATACCAAAAGTTACAGTTAAATGGTTAGAATTGTAAATGATAATTTAGGTAGGGGTAGGACCTTGCGCAGGGTCTAACCGGATGGCTACCACTATCACAACTTCAAATAGCGCTATTCTATGATAAAGTTATAATTTTATAGTTTTTCTTGATCCATACTTATGTTATTAGGTAGTAATACACACACGGACCTAAAAAAAACACGGACGTAACGTTGCGCTAAGAAGGTGTGAAGCATGTAAGGTCGCACGCACACAGATAGGTACACTAGGTTAGACTACGCGCCGACCCACAGAACGAGTGAACGTTTACGTGTGTGCGTGTGCACGCACACAGACAGCCATTTTTAATGCTTCATTCATGATTAGACGAGGTAACGTCCGTTTTTTTTTTAAGTCTGTGTACACACATTGAATTGTACAATATAAACTTCTTTTGTAGGTTGTTATCAAGAATGAAACGAGCGTCAACGCCTTACTAAAAAAGGTTGCGTTTGTCATAAAATTCATATTATTAAAGTGGTCATATTGAAAGCCGCGACTGGTTGAATCTGCTTTGACTATAACCTACAAATAATCTTATTTAACTATAAAATAAGTATTTAGCTTACCCTTGAGGAGCATCTATCCGCAGTACACTGGAAATTCGTTTAATAATATTATTTTGCACATAAAAATAAATAAAATTAACACACGTTTTTCTATTCCCAAGCAAGGATATTTATTCTTAATTATGGGAACTATATCCGAACAAGTTTATGCGCGGCTGTCCCGCGGGACAGCAGAGGTTGGGGGGCGGAGGGGCGAGGCGACTGCTAGTACGTAGCGCGTAGACACGCAGCTCCCTTCCCCGCTACACTTGTTTTGTTGCTATAAAAAAATGATGTACACATTAAATTATTCTAAAATGTGGTTATTGTTATTCAGACAATAATACATGGTTTCCATAGCCGTGTGTGATTGTACTGCAAACTATTTGAGCGGACGGACTGTACATACATTGATGAGTTGGTTTTCACGTTTGACGCGAGAGCTATTGGAACCACGCAATGTACTTTTCTACAGGCATGTTTTTGCTGGACCAATGTAAATCGGCCATATCAATCAATCAATCAATCAATCAATATCATTTATTTGCAGAATACAGTAAGTTCACAAGATGTTACAGTCAAAATAAAAAAGAAAAGTCCAATGTATTCAGCTTGCAAGCAAGCGTGCAAATGTTCATAGGTGCAATAGAATTTAAAGTCAAGTTATAAAGTTTAAAGGTCAACAATCATACATTCTTACATTATTACATTTTCACATTATTACATTGCTCGAAGAAGTCCTTAACACTATAGAAACACTTATCTAGGAGCCAGTTCGACAACTTGTTCTTAAAACTAAGTCCCTTGAGTGGCTGTAAGTCATCAGCTAAGGTATTATATATTTAAGGGACCTACTGTCATAGGGTCCTGGACTTTGTTGAGCGCGGCATCGAATCCTAGCCAGTCCCCTTGCTGCAGGTCTTTAACTTGTATATTCTTCAGCAGAGCTTCTATAGCGATGTTTTCTGTTGTGGTCAATGGGGCTATGGTATATGGTTCTTCGGTCTATAAAAAAAAACAATTACAAAAAGTATTATCTCTGTAATTATTATGAACTTCCAGGAGGGTTGTTATGAGTATTCATGTCATAATACTCATAATAACCCCCATCATAATACTCAAAATTACGCAGTTAATTTTACGGCGAGCGTAAAGGATAGAGCTATTGCCCTCCTTTTCTCTCAGTTACGCTGATTCATACAGTTTTTTATTTTATTTAATTAGCAGCATACTTAGGAATTTGGTTAAGAGGAGATAAGTGTAAAACATTGTTTTTTTATTACCAATTTAAGACAATGCCGAGCGTCCAGTGGCGCCCTCATTACTTAACTTACAATAATAGTAATGAGGGTGCCACTTAGGGTTGCCAAATATTTCCTAGGCAAATATAGTATTTTCAAGCCCAATGTATAAAAAATATAGTACACAGAAAGAAAATATAGTACTTTCAAGAAAAACTTTTTAAAAAGTGTGTAAATTAATTCATTAAATATAATGCACAATATTTACTACTTACTAACATTCTGCCTGCTATAGGGGCAACTATCTGAGCTGAAAAAGGGCTATTTCTCCACTCAAACTACATTGGTGATTAAAATCTGGTTGGACCGGCCAACCCAAACTGCATATGTATTATAAGGACTGACCGAAATATAGTATTTTTGCGTACTATATATTTCTTCAACAGTATATAGTACACAAAGTCAAAATATAGTACAATACTATATATTATAGCACGGTTGGCAACCCTGCCACTGGTCGCTCGGCAATCTCGGCATACTCTGAAAGTCTCCCTGGGGCTCTACTTTGAAATCAGTAATTCGAACTTCGGATCGCCCTGTCACTTTCTTGCGAATTAGTGACGCGTCGAGAGTAAAAGGGATAGCAATAGACGAAGTTCCAATTACGGATTTCAAAGTAGAGCCTCTGTATAGTGTACGTAATTGACTTACTATTTCTAGTCCCAAACGTTCTATTCGGGTATCAGAGACCGGTACATAAACGGTGCCCTGTAACAATAGAATGACATCGTCACACCCAGCAGCGTGTGGTTAAAGACCATATATCGGACAGGTAAGTCTTTCAAAAGCAAAGGTGAGCGAAAGCAGGAGTAAATGTCCAAGCGGCGAGTTTAAGTAGTCCCGTCAAAGCGAACAAAACACATTTCAGCGCGTGTTTGTTTTGGCAGCATGGCTTCTCGAACGTATAAGGCTGCGTAATTGAGAATGCACGCGCTAAAATGTGTTTTGCTCGCTCTAACAAGACTACTTTTTTAGTCACAAAATGGAAACATTACTGACTTACTGCCGCACTCAGAGTCGTCAATTAAATTTTAATGCTTGATTAAAGTTGCTGCTGTCACTTTCTTTGCTATAGCAATAAAATAAGACAACACGTCAATAACCAAGCGTTAAATTTAATTGACGTCTCTGAGTGCAGCAGTTAGTTTTTAGATAAATGAGAAGTTAATCAGACTTATTTGATATTACTTATTAATCATTTTTATTACTCATATTCCATCCATATAATTAAAAAAAATCCGGACAAATTAAACGGCTGGACAAAGTCCGGACTAGAGTTTAAAAGTCGGAACATGTCCGGACTAATCCAGACGAATGTTAACCCTAGTCGCGTCGAGCGCCTACGTCACTTCCATATATTTTGTCATTGCAGCGTTCGAAAATCAGTAACTCATCATTTTATCGAATTTCACTTCATCGATTGTATCATTTCATCGGACTTAATACACATAGTAGCACATAAATATGAAACAGGCCAAGAATATATTTACCGACCTGTTTGCAATATAAAAACAGGCCAAGGTTTTTGCCGGTGCGTTTGAATATATGCAACAGTCCAAAAATATTTAAGCTGTTCTGTTTGCACCAGGCCAAAAATATAGTTGGCCTGTTGAATTGTTCACACAAGTGATGTTTTGTGACTCAGATTCCTTGATGATATCTTTTTATATGATTTAAGAGGACATAATATTAATTAACCAGTTTTGAAAAATGTCTTACATTTATAATTGCTTGCATATTAATGCCGGTATTTTTGTCCTGTCAACAAAAAAACATTATTATAGCTACAATAACTACAAAAACAGTACATTATTGCCGAGGGTAGAGGTAGTTCATAAAAGTGACGTTTTCTGACCCGTTCATATTTCCAAGCAGTGTTAACAATAAGTAGTATTAATATACTTTTTGATTACCGTTACTCTCGCTAGACCATCTTGTACGTGAATCTGTGAACATAATATAGAATTAATAGGGGGTTAGTTAGTGGGGGTGGGCGTTGAAAGTTTTGACAAGAATAAAAATAAGAGTACAAATTATAATAGTCTTGGCCACAACCTTAGGAGGATTGTGAAGCTAATTTTTTTTATACAAAATGCGACAACGTTTCGCTCCCCTTTAACCTAGTCCGATTTTTACGACGTTTGAATCTATTATAGATTATTATGAAACTGGGTCTGTATAGTCCTTTCCAAGAACATGTTTCTTGGAAAGAAATAAATAAATAAGAATGGAAACGTAAAACATATTAAAAAATCGTGGAAATTGCAATTTACTCGTGGAGAATATTCTTACTTTTCGTATAGTTATTATGAAGTCCAACTTATATCAGTTATTTAATTTAACGTTGAGTATATTCGAACAAAATCGTAATCTTACCGAATTGAGAGGCACCCACTTGACTGGCGAATTGAGGTCGTCCTTTAAAAAGCACAAAGATCACATTGTAATTAACGTTTTGCACATATGAGTACAGTGAGTCCCAGGACTTGACTTAAGTATTAACTATTATAAGATAACCTAACCAACAAAAAGTTGGAAAACCCCCGACATTGACATTTCAAAGTTCAATACTTCAAAAACGGCTGAACCGATTTCGATATAAAATGTCTAAGAACCACCGCTAGAAAACCTGCTTTCAAATAAAAAAAACCGCATCCAAATCGGTTCATCCGTTTAAGGGCACCGTAGTGCCACAGACAGACACACACACACACACAAACACACACACACACACACACACACACACACACACGCACACACTTACATGTCAAACTTATAACACCCCTCTTTTTTGGGGGTAAAGGCTACCGCCCTGTAGTAATACGCTGCAAAAGCTAGACTTACTCTGTCAGGCAATAGATCAAACGGCAATATGGTGCGGTCCTTAAAAAAAATAAGTTGCATATTAGGTTAGCATTGTAACGATGAGAAACTTTTCAAATTGGGAACGATTATTTTTTCTTTTTTAAATATTACGGCATGTAAAACGGTTTCAACAAAAATGCCTTTATGGCAAATTAATATTATGGCAAGTGATTCAATTATGCCAAAAGAAATTCGGGCAAGCTATAGAGAACCGTTTGGAAGTTATGGTGGAATAAAGAATCGTACATACATAATATACATGAAGCCTGTAAACATTTACACTCCTTTTTTCGGCAGTCGTGTAAAAAGAGGCTGATACTAGAGTCATCATCATTATTTAAGACCTAAGCTCTTGTCGATGGAGTAATTACCATTATTTCCTATACTTTAACATATTTATTTAACCGTATAGTAATTTTCCTTAGAGTCTGGCCGCACTATCACTATTTAATTGTTATCATAGCATCATGTTAAATAAAAAAGTATAAAACAAATCACTTACCAACAGATTGGGAGGTGCCTGATTTTTCAAAAATAAAACAAACGTTTTTTTAAGCATAGTAAAATAGCCCATCAATTTTTAACTAGTATAGAATGAAGGACACATAAACAACACGATTATTGAACCTTTTTTTTGATCATTGATCAATACTAAAAATCAATTTAAATGGCAAAAGATGTAAACAAGTTAGTACTGTAGGCAAGTAACCTCAATATATCAGCAAAAGAGTTTAATTTTAAAAAGCCTGTTATCATAGATTATATACTAGTAAGTTAATTCGGAACAGAAATGTCACTCCCCACCGCCTTAAATATTAGGTCCTTACCTATGAAATTGGCGTTTTATATGGAGAATTTTATGAAAACGGTGGTTTTCATACATTTAATTTTGCGGATTATTTAGTAACGTCAAATGCAAACCAAACAAAATTCTGTCAGGAATATTGGACACTTCTAAGCTATATTATAATACATATCTTAATTACTTAAAAATAGTTAGCTTCACTAAACTCTGCGTAATTGAAACACTTGAACTCACAGCACATGAAAAGAGTTGAGTTCACACTTTAATTTTAAACACTAAGTAAGAAATTGAACCTTAATATTTGTATCTAAAACCTTTGTAACATACTGTATCAATTAAATTTAAAAATAATTTGGAAGTTAAAATTGAAATGAATAAATTCCGTACGAAATAAAACACGTAAAAATAACGCCAATTTCATAGGTAAGGACTCAATACCTACCGGTCGATGTATCCCCGGAGATACAAATGTCAGTTGAGTGTCAAAATTTGCACGTAGGCGTACAGTCAACCAATTTGATTCTTAGGCCACTATTGACTTTGTCAATGTGACGTTGTAAACCAAATCATAAGAAGTCTGTAACGTTTGGTTGTTAACGTCACTTTAACATAATCCAAAGTGGCCTAGAAATCAAATTGGTTGACTGTACGTCTTAATACATGTAATGTCAAACTGCCTTATGGTCTAAGATCCGAATAGGAGACGATTTGCACCGGGCTGTTTATTCGATGAAAAGTATTTTATATCAAATTTAATACGCTAAATAATATGTGGCGAATAGGTAGGCTGAAAAATTTCAGTCAATTGCAATTTAAAAAAGTTAATTTTTAAGTTTTCTATTAATTATAGGTAGGTACTTAATACTGGATTGAAATTTTTCAGCCTACCTATTCGCCATATACTTAGCATATTGAATTTGATATAAAATATTTTTTATCGAATAAACAGCCCGGTGCAAATCGTCTCCTATTCGGATCTCCTACTATTACTTTCTTAATCAATTTATTATTTAGTGGCCAACCCTCACTTGGAACGAAGTTACCGACGTAATGCAACGACAAACAAAAATATAATGTACTTTACGCGCGCGTGAATAGGCACATTTTGGCGCGTAGCATGCGGTTAACAGTGCGGGGAGTAAAGAAAGACGTAAGTAAGAAAAACAGCCGAGATATATTCTGTTGTATGGAGTGGCGGGGCCCTGCTATAATTGCAGCAATAATGATAAATTGATCCGCTTGGTTTTGTTCACATCTTTAGCCATTTATATTGACGCCGACCTGACAACTTTGATAACACCAAGCCTATCTTGCTTCTATACCGTTACCAGATTCAGATTCAGATTCAGATATTTATTGGTAAAAAGCACATTTTTACGAGTCATTTTTTTACATTTATGTCCTTATTAGTTACTAATTCTAATAATAAGTGTCTAGTTCTAGTATCTAGTTATTGTTAATTTGTTACCAAATAATTGTAGGAAAGAATAGCCTATTACAAGATACAAATTTATAGCTTTTCATGAGACGAAAACACAGTATAACGCTTTTATAATTTTTCTTTACCATACTTATACTTACCATTTTAGAAGGACCGCTATATCCAGGACGATTTCCCATTCTAGGATAACTTCCCATTCCAGGAGGACCTCCCATTCCAGGAGGACCTCCCATTTTAGAAGAGCCTCTCATTCTAGAAGAACCCATACCTCTCATTCCAGGAGGACCTCCCATTCCTGGAGGACCTCCCATATTTCCCATTCCAGGACCTCCCATTTCAGGAGGACCTCCCATATCTTCCATTCCAGGACCTCCCATATTTCCCATTCCAGGCCCTCCCATTCCTCCCATTCCAGGACCTCCCATTCCTCCCATTCCAGGACCTCCCATTCCTCCCATTCCTGGACCTCCCATTCCTCCCATTCCTGGACCTCCCATTCCTTCCATTCCAGGACCTCCCATTCCTCCCATTCCAGGACCTCCCATTCCTCCCATTCCAGGACCTCCCATTCCTCCCATTCCTGGACCTCCCATTCCTCCCATTCCTGGACCTCCCATTCCTTCCATTCCTTCCATTCCAGGACCTCCCATTCCTTCCATTCCAGGACCTCCCATTCCTCCCATTCCAGGACCTCCCATTCCTCCCATTCCAGGACCTCCCATTTCAGGAGGACCTCCCATATCTTCCATTCCAGGACCTCCCATTTTTCCCATTCCAGGAGCTCCCATTCCTCCCATTCCAGGACCTCCCATTCCTCCCATTCCTGGACCTCCCATTCCTCCCATTCCTGGACCTCCCATTCCTTCCATTCCAGGACCTCCCATTCCTCCCATTCCAGGACCGCCCATTCCTCCCATTCCAGGACCTCCCATTCCAGGACCTCCCATTCCAGGAGGACCTCCCATATCTTCCATACCAGGACCTCCCATATTTCCCATTCCAGGACCTCCCATTCCTCCCATTCCAGGACCTCCCATTCCTCCCATTCCAGGACCTCCCATTCCAGGAGGCCCTCCCATATCTTCCATACCAGGACCTCCCATATTTCCCATTCCAGGACCTCCCATTCCTCCCATTCCAGGACCTCCCATTCCAGGACCTCCCATTCCAGGACCTCCCATTCCAGGACCTCCCATTCTAGGATCTCTAACTCTAGAACCTCTAACTCCAGGAGGACCTTCCATATTTCTAAAGCCAGGACCTCCGATTCCAGGAGGACCTCCTGCATAGTCTTCTTCTAGTTCCCCTGTAGGACGACGAGGAGGAAGTCGCATTCCAGGAGGACCTCCCATATTTTTCATTCCATGACCTCCCATTCCAGGAGGACCTCCCATATTTTTCATTCCATGACCTCCCATTCCAGGAGGACCTCCCATATTTCCCATTCCAGGACCTCCCATTGCAGGAACTCCCATTCCAGGAGGACCTCTCATACCTCCCATTCTAGCACCTCCCATTCCAGAACCTCCCATTCCAGGACCTCCCATTCCGGAACCTCCCATTGCAGAACCTCCCATTCCAGAACCTCCCCCATAGTCCCCCCCCCCATAGTCTTCATCCACTTTAGGTTGATGAAGCCACGCACTAGGATCTTGTTTGCCAGGAGGACTCTTAAAACGGTTTTCCTGTAAACAACACAAAAGTTATTAAGTTCCAAATCCGTTGCACAATAATTTGAAATTTGTCGTTGTCATGTCAGTACTACTAATACCAGGCGGGTGACACTCCGCGCTTAGTGCCTACAACATTTGCGGCCGCCTCCAGGATGCTAATCAGTTGAGTGTCATGCACGCGCTCGTCTTGACGCGCGCCGCCGTACGCTGCCAAACTACCTAATTCCGGTTTTTGTTTGATATGGCTACTCGAAATGGCAGCATTTCTCTTTGCCTCTTGTTTATTAAACACCAACAAATGTTAAACAGAAAATACCTAACAGATAAGTTAGCTAAGTTTCCAAGACGTTCACGTTATGTTCAACATTTTTCTCGACGTTACATCTTGCAAAATGTTAATTATTACCTAAAATAGGTAGTTCATTATTTCAGCACGTCTGTCACGTGTACGTACAGTCGAGTTCACAAATATGCATACACTTTAGTACCTTGTCACTTTAATCGTTGTGACAATTTATATATGGCAGTTTAAACATGACATTAAACAGACAAGGTACCTAAGTGCAAACATAATTTATGAACTCGACTGTACCTACCTAAGAAAGAGAAAACTGATTGAATTAGACAGACCAACAGTTGCACAAACAAATACAAATACGAAAGATAGGTATAAAGAAAAAAGTCCTGTTTGTGTACCAATTACAGGTGTGCACAGTCGGGGATTAATAAAACTAAAAACTAAGCACATATCACATTACAGAAAAATGACAAAGAAAATATAAAAATAGAATTAACAAATATTTTGAAGTTTAAAACAGTATAATACTACGATAAAACTAGTCTACGTCTACTGGATAGAAAGGGAGATCCGAGCAAACAACAAACAAGTCGCGGACAATATTTGGCATTTACTATTTTTTCTCGTCATTTAACTTAAGCGAATTACATAAGAAAACTACAATTAATAATAAATTCATTCTTTTTTCTCACAACTGCCACAGAATAAAAGTAACTGCCGGCCCTGGGAAGTGGGCGGAGTCAGTAAAGCTCATGACGGGCGAAATAATACAGACTCTCGCGGCGCAGATTTAAGGTGCATTTTGCCTCGTTAGGAGCGCCCCCACTATCGATCGCAGAAATGTAACCAAGGTCACTTCCATGCCGTGCACTTATATTATTATTGTTAACGCGTTCTGAGTAGGTTTAAATTCGCATGTTTGCTGTCACAGAGTGTCGCTTCTGTACTTGTACTATTACTTATTCTGTGCTAATACTCGTATTATGCTGCCCTCCTAAGCCAATAAGCAGCTTCAACCCTCTCCTGTTAGTAATGAATGAGAAGAGAGCGCAATTTTCGAGGCACTTTTGGGCTGTCGTAGTGACTTCTTATTTATCTACTTTCAATGTATATATCGATATACTAAACTGCTTGACTGCTTTTACGCCACCATGCGAAAACGCTGCACATCCCTGGTGCGCAGGGTACAGCCTCAACAGCATCTTGGAGAGGTTCGATTGTCAGTATGTGAATCATTGTTGTCTGGATCACATCAATCTAATTACCTAGGTTAGCTAAGCTACGTGCTCAGTAAAAACAATACTAACATTAGGTTTAATATTCAATTTAATTTACTAACACTTTATTATTATTATGGTCCAAAGATGGCTGAAATAAATGATTTTGATTTGATTTGATTGGGCATTGTTTCCAAAATGCTGGCAGCATTGCCACGTTGAATGGCAATGCTTACCCCTGTGCCAAGTACAGGTAATTATTTTGGTCACGAGTTGCGTCGACCAGGCGCTTTGAAAGATCCTTTAAAAATACAGCGCGCTCCTGGTCCCCACGTTCCTAAAGTTTCGACCACAAAAGGCTCAAAATTTTTACTTCTATCAAGTGGACTGTATTTGCGCCTTTTGAGGGTCCCCGCCGAGTCTTCCTAACAGACACGGGCTTTTATAAATCCTAAAGCCGCGTATCCACCAAGCGCACGCGCTCGCGCGGCAGCCTCGCGAGCCAAATGCTCGGTCCGTGTGGACGTGCCTCAGGACTGTTCGGGCGCACGTTACCGAGGCAACGAGTCCTGAGGCACGTCCACACGGACCGAGCATTTATATATATATATATATTCATCCGGTAGTCTTATCGAACTAGGTTTAGTGTCGTGGGCTCCCTAACTAATAGTACCTACTGGCGACCCGCCCTCGCTTCACTTCGGTTTATGTGATTTTTTACACGCGTACATAATCCATTTGCTATGCGTTAAAATCATGACACATAATGCTTGATTTACATTTTGCGAAGTGCAAGTGCGAAGTTGCTACATTTGCTACTTGTTACATGACAGAAAATGTTATTAGCTTCGCACTTGCACTTCGCAAAGTGTAAATCAGGCCCAATTAAGTCACGTCGCTGCGTATACACACCGTTAGCATATTTGGACCGGTTTGGTCCTTGAAAGAGATGCAATGAAATTGACAGTTAAACGTCATATTTCTTTTTTTTAATAGTTTTTTATTATTATTGAAAACTATACCTCATAAGGAGATTTGGCAGGTGAACGGTTACCGCCTTCAGTCTGCTAAATAACAAAAAAAATGGTATATTATTCGAGGTTGTCAACCGACAAGCCGAAACAAGAATTTAAATATCGTTAAGTCAAAATGATATTCCTTTACTTTTCATAATTTCATTCGCAATAATTTCATTTTTTACAAGCTTTTATTTAACTTCATAAACGAATTAGAGTTAACATTATTCTCATCGCTATTTCATCCTCTATCTAAAGACAATTACAGTTAGGTATACTTGTTATTGTCATTGGCAGTCCGAATAGGTACAGATTTTATGTACAGTCAACCAATTTGATTTCTAGGCCACTTTGGACTATGTTAAAGTGACGTTGACAACCAAACGTTACAGACCTCTTATGATTTGGTTTACAACGTCACATTGAAAATATTACATTACTTAACAAGAGCTGTAAAAGAAAGAAAGCCCGAAATCGCAGGTATTTGAGACCCGAGCCGTAGGCGAGGGTTGTAAATATGCGATTGGGGGCTTTCTTTTTTACTGCCCGTGATGAGTACACAATTTTACGTCTTCACCTGGCCACAATGCGAGTTTTACCGTGCGCGCAGCGTGCGATAAAACTCACATTATGGCCAGGTGTTACGTAAAGTCAATAGTGGCCTAGGAATCAAATTGGTTGACTGTACGTATGTATTTATGTATGTACGGGTCAAATCTTGCAAGTTAAATTTGACCGATTTCCCGGTTTCAGATGAAGCTGAAAATTTGCAAACATGTGTAAATTGGAATGACAATGCAATACTATTATGACTTGGAGCTGATCTGATGATGGAGTCAGAAGGTGGCGACAGGATCTCCGCTATACTTAGCGTAGACCCAGCGTGTTGGGGCTCATTTGTTTGCTATTAATAAGCAGATAACTCTGCAAAAAAAGTACAGTCGGAAACAAAAGCGTGTCCAAAAAATGAAATTTTTGACAGATTTTTTTATAATAGTCATTGGTCATATCCTTAATTTCGTTAGTCAAGTGTTAATGAACACTCAATGTATCAGTAATAAGGTTCATTATCATTATTACAACCAATATTTCAATTGACAACAAGAACTTTTTTTAAAGGTGTTCTCAAGAAAATCATTCCAGAGGTTTGTCTAGCATACTTTTTAGGGTTCCGTACCAAAATGATAAAAAAGGAACCCTTATGGTGAGACTTCGTTGTCTGTCTGTATGTCATAGCAGGTTTTCTCAGCAACTACAAATGCTATCGACTTGAAATTTAGCATAGTTTGGCCGTATCTGTTTGGGGGATTGAAAAATGAAAGTGGTTTGATTATAGCAAATGGGATGTCATATGAAAGGGCTTAATCTGCACATTTCAAAACTTTACTACTTTTTGATTTATAGCTCTAATCTCCGAAGTTTATTAATAAAAAAAACTGAAAAAGTCCTGACGATTATTATTTATATTTTATGATAAAAATAAAATGAAGTGTTCCTTAATTACAGTTTTTGAGAAGGATCAAAAAGCTTAGAAAATCTGTATTCAAATTTAGGCTAGTCAAAATATTGCATTGAAAATAAAGTTCATAACAAAGTCAGTATTTTCTTTTGCGGTTACCAAGCATAATTATTATCTTAAATACGGAACCCTCGGTGCGCGAGTCCGACTCGCACTTGGTTGGTTTTTTTGTTCATTATTTACTGAGAAAATAAATAAACTTTCTGCTAATGGCTAAAGAGCTTCCACGCCATACGTCTTTTTTTCGTTACAGCTAGTACGTAACGCGTTTATGAACCAAGTAAGCAAGCAGGCGTAGCAAACACCGATAACATTCAATATTTTTTTCTCAGTAAATAACAGCGAAAAAAAAATGTTTTTTGAAACTTCTATGAAGTCGCCGTCAATAGAACTTGCAAAAGATGTAAACAAAACCAAACGAACCAATTCACCATGATTACTCGATAATCACGTACTTTTAAAGATCAAGTAGGTAAGGTTTTTACATTACACCCTGTATATTTTGACAATTTTTTTTATTAGTTACCTTTATGTATTCCTCGTTAGCTACCTCGCTATATGGTTCCTCCGGGAACTGTACAAAAAAGAGCTCTTAAAGAAATCTACAAAGGGACCGAAACGTTAAGATGATTTCTACCAAACGGCCCGTATCGCATCGGATCGGGAAAGATACGAACGAATGCAGCGACTGCCGATCGCGATTATTAAAAATATTACTGTCTACACTCACGGAAAAAAAAAACGGGAAGAAGTAACAATTTTATAACAAAAAAGCTTGGTTTTTATTGAATACCCGTGTTTTTTAAATTAATTTAACATTTTTTTTTTGTTGTACAGTAAAATAAAATAAATTAAAAACAATTGACCCCTTTAAGTATGCTGTTTTTTTTTATTATTGACGTCATTTTCTGCGATACTATTTATTTGTTTTATTTTCTTTAAAGTGTGAATTTAAAAAAAAAAACAGTTTATTTTGCACAAACTCAAATAGTAAAAAAATCGCATACAGTAAAGCCAAAGTAAAAACAAATTAAGTATTAGAAAAAATACAACAATTTTAAGGTAGTAATAATAATGATTTTATTTTTATGACCCAATCTGTTATGAATAACTGACTTACGACATATAAAATACGTTATTAGTCTATTTGTTTTTTTTTGAGTTCCTCTAAATTTGTCCTTGAGTATATTTATATTAAATAAATAATACAGAGCCGATTGCGTGTCTTGGTAATAATAGACTTTAAATGACTTTTAATACTGTGTATATTATTTATTATCGTTTAAAGATAGTAAAATCCGTTGCGGTCCGATGCGATGCGAGCCGTTTCATGGAAATCATTATTTATTTATTTATTTATTTTATTTATTTATTTATTTTATTTGAGGAGATCCAACAGCTATACGAAACAGAAATAGAATTAATTAATTAATTAATTAGAATTATTTAATCTACTAAACTAGCGACCAAAGTCGAGACACGAACGAACATGTAATGAAATATTTACTGATGCAATGTCAACGTGAGCTCGCAAGTTGCATTATTTAAGAGAAAATAAATTAATTAATATCAGGGGACAATGTCACATACATTGACCTAGTCCCAAACTAAGCTCTAGGCTTGTACTATGGGTACTAGAAAACGATATAAATACTTATATAGAGAAATACATACTTAAATATACAGGATGTTTTTTTGGTCTGCTTCCACAATAGGGGTTTTTAGGGTACTAATGATTCGGAGCTCAAAATTATCCTAGCTATTTTATAAATCATGGTCTCTCGTTTCTGTAGCTACGAAGGGGGTAGGCCGCTTATCGTCACGATCAGTCTATTGTTCAATACTACCCTCACAAAACTATGCGCAAGCCACGTGTTTGTTTCGAAGCGAGTGCTTGTTAAGTGAAGTGTTGGTATGTGAATCATTAAATTGATTAAAAAAATGTCTCGGCAAGAAAATTTACTTCTGGACAATCGGGAAATGTTTTATATTGTAAGCATTTACTTTGTGAGTAGTCAAAACATTGCCGTCACCGTTAAGCCGGCCATCCACGTTACGGTCCACCGGAGAGGTTACCTGCGCAGGCGACCGGAGGACACGGCACACACGCACAGGTTCACCGTACGGTGTCACTCGAAAGAATTGATTTTTGGTTTTGCTCCGGTCGCCTGCACAGGTTGACCTCTCCGGTAACCGTAACGTGTATGGCCGGCTTTAGAATTTGGACTGAACAATTTCCTCACGGTACGTAAACCCCCATGCATGCATGATTTCAAAAGCGGCCTAATGCAAAAATGTAAATTGTGTAAATGTTTAACAATCGTTCTACAAAGCTGATTCCCCTTTTTAAATACGCCAAAGACAACTCTTGCGATATTGTAATCCATACCGTTATTCTGTAGTTAAATGCCATTTCAGAACGATTTTTACAACAATAATCTACATTTTTTTAACCTAAACCGTGTTTGTATCTTTGACGGTCCTAAGTCCGTAACAAGTATGAAGGGAAAGATGAATCATAACATTGTGCATGGTGATTACGTCATTGAAGTCTTCGGTAAACACGACACATGGTAACCACAATTAAGTGAAATAATGGGAAAAATTTAAAATGCTATTTCTCTGACCTCGCAAGGTTTTTTATGTGATATTTAGATTCAGCATTTATTAAACTATCTCTCCTGTTTTGGAAGTTGTCGACCAAAAAAACACCCTGTATAGACTAAAGTTTGACCTTAACCGACATTTAAAGACAAACATACAAACATTTAAAACTCCTAAAAAGTTTTATACTTAGTTTTAGTAGGATAAGTAGGTTTAATACTTGAAAGTAAAATGGTATTTATGTATGTATGTATGTATGTATGTATGTAAACTCTTTATTGCACAAAAATATATAATACAATATCGTATTAAACACTTATTTTTTTATTACCGTATCTGAATAATCCCTTCGACCATTGTAATTGTAGTTCATCTAAAAAGAAAAGCATACATTTATATCATGAACAAAGTTTAATAACTAGATAGATAAAAACCCGCGTTATACACTGAGAAAAAATCCCGTAGCCGCGCTACGTAAAATACGTACAAAAATCGACCACTATTACGTGTGTAAAACTGGCTCCATTACGCGTATGCCGCACACTGTCAAATACTGCATGCCGCTTAATTATAATAAGTATGCCTCTTATAATTTACGTGTGAAAAGCTCGTGGTAAGTATCTGGCGCGAGTAAAGTCAATGACTTTAATTGGTATGCCACTATGGAACCCTGTCATAATGACAGCGTAAAACCACATGAAAGAACGACAGGGTTCCATAGTGGCATAACAATTAAAGTCCTTGAATGTACATTACAAATTTGATCACCGTAAGTAGCCCGTTTTTCTCAGTGTAATGGTGACGTCTTCTTTCAGAGCTGATATCTCTTAAACGGCTGAACTGATTTTCATGAAAACCTGCTTTCAAATAAATAAAAAATCGCGTCCAAATCTATTGACCCGTTTAAGAGCTACGGTGACACATACAGATACACACACACATAGCGGTAAAATTTTAAAAAATAGGTAATCAGTAAAAAACAGTTTGTATGTTTGTAATAAATCACCCAAAAATTAGCGGGAAGAAATCCCTTAAAGGTATAAGTTCGCCTTTGTACATTCCTATTGTGTAAATATTGTATTTGATTTCTGTGTTTTGTACAATAAACAGTTTCCATACATACATAATGATCACCCTCTTGGTTCTTAATGTATGTTATTAGTAATGACGTTGGTAGTAGGTATCTAACACCCGTATTCATGAACGTCACTATGAGGTCTCACAGTGCTCACGAACGCACAGGGTGGTTCAAATCGTCTCATTAACAAAAGGTCGGTCAAAAAGGACCAATCACAAAGTTGTATTGAACGCAGTGCGTTTACTCAGTGAAGGATCCTTTAAGTATTGTTTGTGAATACGGGTGTTAGACCAATGTAATACCGTATTAGCGCTAAATAAAGGTTTCTTCTTCTCCAAATATTTACTATACAATTTTTCATCCCTTATTAGTGTCCCAGTGCTGGGCAAAAAAATAATGTATAAAAAACAAAAAACCGCCTTCAAAAACGCCAAAAATAACTTCTACTACTAGGTACTTAGTAGTAGGTACCTATCCTATTAGGTTAGTCCAACTGAAGTCGGCTTTTTGTTGAAAATATTGTGGTCGCCGACTTCAGTTGGACTAACCTAATAGGATAGGTACCTACTACTAAGTACCTAGTAGTAGAAGTTATTTTTGGCGTTTTTGAAGGCGGTTTTTTGTTTTTTAAAACATTTATTTTATTTTACACTTTTTAGTGATCATAATAAGCTTATGTAGTCCCACTTTTTAGTTGATATATGAAACTTTAAGACATTTCAAGCTCGCCGCAAGCAACGCCGCGAGAAAATCATAGTCATTTTAAAATAATTAAATGTGCTTCGTTGTAGTCGCTCAACTATCTTAATCGAGATATCTTATCGCCACCCTTGAAATCGTTACCGTTGAGGAGTTCCGGTGGCCATCTGTGGTCTTCATCATCAGTTCCGCTTCACCAAGTGACACTTTCTGAATGCAAATGCTACATTTGTTACTAAAAATACTAAAATCGCTATATGTTTGCATACAATATTTGAGGAGTTCCCTCAATTCCTCACTGATCCCTTCATCAGATTTAGATTTGCTGACAATGGGACCACCTCGGAAGTATACTCTCTCAAACCAAAAAAGAATTTTTAAAATCGGTCCACAATTGACGGAGTAATCGGTGAACATACATAAAAAAAAAAAAAAAAAAAAAAAAATACATACTGGAACGTATAACCTCCTCCTTTTTTGAAGTCGGTTAAAAAACCAATCAACATGGCAAATGGGTTTCAATAGGGGCTAAAAATGAGTACTCATTGCACGTCGGGTTTCTTTAAATCTTCATTAAAAAAAAAAACCGGTCAAGTGCGAGTCGGAGTCGCGCAGCACCGAGTTTTCCGCATTTAAGATAATTGTTATGAACTTTATTGTCTATGCTAAGGTCCATTTTGACTAGCCTAAATTGTAATACAGATTTTCAAAGTTTTTTTATTATTTCTCAAAAACTGTCAATAACGAATTTTATTTTTCCCATAAAATAAATAATTATCTATCGGTCAGGATTTTTTCCGATTTTTTGATTAATAAACTTCGAAGATAAGGGGGGACGGTCATTTGCTATACATTTTTGGCTATAAATTAAAATGTTCATCAAAAAAAAATAAAAGAAAATGTTTTGAAATGTGAAAATTAAGCCCTTTCATATGATACCCCATTTTCTATAATCAAACCACTTTCATTTTTCAATCCCCCATTCTAGGCCCTTTTTCAATTATTTATAAAATTAATTTCATATTTTTATTACTAAAAACCGATGCGAGTTGTACAACTATGCCAAATTTTAAGTCTATAACATTTATAGTTGTTGAGAAAAGCTGCTGTAACATACAGACAGACAGACAAAGAAGTCTATCCATATTTTTTTCTTTTTTACCATTTTGTTACGGAACCCTAAAAATATCGTTCTTGCATTTTGTATTTGGGTGTATCAACTTTTCTTAGTAGCTCGTTGCCATGGTGATGTCTCCTGCCTGGGTCAGTCTTTAAAACTATGATTTCAAAGGATATAAGACCACTAAAAATCATTTTTATTGGCAATTACCTACAAACCCACTCTTTTATGGCTTTTCTCCTGAGTGTGCTAGATGTATATATTGTAACATTTTTTCTAAGAAACTCTATCACTGTTGTCTCCTGGCTTACAGGACAGAATAACAATAACAAAAAGTTGATCCACCCATTTTTAACTTATCATGGGCTCTAGTCTATTCGTCCTTGTCAACGTTATGAATGCTGTGATTTGATTACTCTTATTTACTTGATAGTAATGGCGGCCGATTTAAAAACACTATAATAACGTGTCAAAAGCAATTTTTTAGGTTTTACCGAGTAAAATAGAGCCTCTTGGGCAAGACACGTGATGCATTCGGCAAACGATATCGTTATCCAAAATGATATTGACGATCTCGTAAGCTCTCAGTCGGTCGCGTTGAGCGGAGTGTGGCTCATAATTTCCGAAAATCAAATTTGATTGGTTGCAGAATTTCTATTCCCATTTTTTCCCGACCTTAATTTTTCACTGTCGTGTGTTTTCACTGACTTGTTTTTCCCTGACGATTTTTTTCCATTCCAGAAATTAATTTAATAGTGTCGGCGGATTTCTGCGGGCCAATTTCTGTGCTGCTGCAAAACTGACATAACCTAAACTTACCTTCCTTTTTCGACCTTATTATAAGTGGAAAAAATTGCAGTTGGGAGAAATTCGGCTAGGAAAATATGCGATTGGGAAAAAAATAGATCGGGAAAAAAAATGGAATGAAAATTCTACAACCAATAAAATTTGATTTTCGGAAATTATGGGCAACACTCATTATGTCTAGCCTCACGGGTTATTCAATTGTTTTATGATAATTAGTTTTTCTTACCCCAGATCGAAGAGCTTTGCTTGAACTGCCTGGAGTAGTGTTTGGCTGGATTGATACCTTATCATGAAGGTATTTCTGGAATAAAAATCACCAGTTGGTTTGCGTTTATCGCGTGACAAAATGTGGATAAAGCATCCGTCACTCTCGTACTTATACAGGGTGTACAATCCAAATGGGTCAGTATGGAGAAGTCGGAAACTATGAGAGATAGCGAGATCTGTTCTTAGGAACCATGACGTCGATTTTAGATTTAATAATAATTACATTCAAACTTTTTTATTCTCATACATAACCGGGAATCGAACTTGGTCAAAATCAATAATTCTGCAAGTCGCAAGAAGCACAACACTAATGGAATCTTGTTTAAATAATTGAAATAAAAACCCACCAATAAGATAAGGATAGTTTGAATGTAATTATTATTAAATCTAAAATCGACGTCATAGTTCCTAAGAACAGATCTCGCTATCTCTCATAGTTTCCGACTTCTCCATACTGACCCATTTGGATTGTACACCGGGTATACGTGTGACGGATGTTTCATTCACATTTTGTCATGCGTTAAACGCAGCCACATTAGGCCCCCAGGTTAACTTCACTGGTAATAAAGGCGGTTTTAGACATACGCGCTTATATGCGCGCTACATTTCGCGCTTCAATCAAACGAACGCGCGTACAGGCGCTCATGCCAGCGTGTTTGCTTGAACCAGTGCGTCTACGACCTTACAAGCACGTCTACGTATGTACAAGACGCGCGTGTGGCTAATTTGCGTGTTTAGGAGCGTATAAAAACTAGCCTATACGCTAAAACGGGTGTGTAATGAATTGCTTAATAACAATTGTACTAATTTTCATTTTAAATAACACAAATTGCATAATTTCGATCTCTATAATAAACCAACGATGTAATAATTATTATACATAAAACGAAATAACGAAATAGATAATAATAATAATAATTCTTAAAATATAATGTAAAGCCCGTGTGGTACCGGGTTTAGAATGTTGCCACTCCCATGTCTTCCATTGGATGTCGTAAGAGACGACTAAAGGACTTAAGGCTGTGTAGTGCTGTTAGGCGATGGGTTTGCAACCTGTCACTAATACACTGGATAACATCTTAGCCTGGTTGTGCAAAATGTGGTCACAGAATTATCAACAAGTTTTTGGAGTTGTTGGTGAGTTTGTGGCTCTGCCTACCCCACTCTGGGAATGAAGGCGTGAGTTTATGTATGTATGTATGTAAAATATAATGTTCATAAATTAAAAAACAAATATTTCTAACGGCTTTCATTACTATTAATGTGGTCACAGTTCTAACCTAACCTAACCTAGTTAGAAGAGATTGACTTTTCCTTTCATATTTAGCAACAAAAGAAGTTGTAAAATTCCACGTTAAGTGCATTTTCGTCATTTTAACTGGAACCAACTATATCAACAAGTTTTTAGAGTTGTAGTTAATTCTGTAGCTCTGCCTACCCCACTCTGGGAATGAAGGCTTGAGTTAATGTATGTGTGTAGGTATGTATGTTTAATAAACCTTACCATTATTGCTTCGTTCGTCAATTTCATGACTGCTTCGAAAGAAATCTATAACAAAACGATTCATTGTTAGTTATTCTTCTATATAAACACTCTTTAATAACTTTGAAGTTGTTTATACTTTCGTAGAGCTAAGAGAATTGTAAAGCTAAAAAAAATCATACAAAGTGCGATAACGTTTCTCTTTCCTTAAACCTAGTCCGATTTTTGCCAATTTTTAATATGTTGTAGATATCATGAAAAATCATAGTCTGTGCCAATTTAAATTGGCAAAGATGTAAACACAACCAAAAGAACCAATTTAACATTATTACCTACTCGATAATGACGTGCTTTTAAAGATCAAGTGAGATCTTAGCAATAATTTATACACTGGATCTTTACTTTCACATTTAGTTTAAGATTAAATAACTATGCAGATTGAGCCCTTTTATATAACATCCCATTTTCTATAATCAAATCACTGTCATTTTCCAATCCCCATTCTAGACCCCTTTTCAATTATTTATAAAATTAATTTCATATTTTGTTTACTAAAAACAAATGCGGGCAAGCAAGTTGTACAACTATGCCATTTGTAGTTGCTGAGAAAACCTGCTGTGACATACAGACAGACGGGCAACGAAGTCTCACCATAAGGGTTCATTTTTATCCATTTTGGTACGGAACCCTAAAAATGTTTCAGCGCTTGTGAAATACGCATGTAAGAAAACAACACATTCTTAACAAATTATCTTAAATAAAAAAGTTTAACTAGAACTAACATTAGTAACAAGTAAAAAACGAAAAAATTACCAGTTTTCCTTTTGGGTGCTGCGACTAAAAAAGCAAAAATATGGTTAGACCCCCTTTTAATAAAATGTAATGTTTATCGAAGAACTGGTGACAAGTACAGGTGGGAAATAAGTGGAGATTTCCTAATAAAAAAAACGAATTGAAACCTTCTCTCTTTTTTTGAAGTCGGTTAGTAAAATTAAATTAATTAAAAACCCTTTTTTTATAGGCTGATACACTCATGGACAAATTTAGAGGAACGCAAAAAACAACTAGACTAATAACGTATTTTATACGTTGTAAGTCACACAACACAGCGTTGTAAGTCATCATAACAGCTAGGGTCATAAAATAAAAGGGTTATTATTATTACCTAAAAAAAAATGTTAATTGTTTTCTCATACTGAATTTGGTTTCATTTGACCTAATTCTAATTATACTTAATGCACATTTTAAAGAAAATAAAACAAAAAATCTTAACGCAAAAAACGACGTCCATAATGCAAAAAAATACAACATAAATACTTAAAGGGGTAGCCAATTGTTTTTAATTTATTTTATTTTGCTGTAAGTAATAATAAAAAATAATCTCTTGAATTAAAAAAAAAGCTTTTTTGTTATAAAATTGGTACTTCTTCCCGTTCCTCTAATTTTAACCGCTCACCGATTTTCGTCAAAGTGCAAAATTCAGAGTGGTCACATAAGGCCTCTTTTACACGTCAGTAATATAAAGTGAATCTACTAGCTTTTTGGACAAGACCGTCATTGCGGAGAAGCGTCGCAAGAAACTCCTTTATTTTTAAAAACAGCGTCCGAATTGGTCCATCCTTTTCGGAGATATAGCACAGACAGACAGACACGTTAAAGTTTTAGCAAACTTCTAGATCCCTTTGTTTGCATACATACCTAACCTAACCTTCACGCCTGTCTCCCAATGGAGTAGGCAGAGACTATGGAAAACCAGGTGCACTGGTCTAAACATACAACTTTCCCTTCCTCTACATTCATCATCGTCTATATATTTTATTTGATTTGGCTCTTGCTTGCGTTTGAGGTTGAAAAATGTACCTATTATTGTACACACGGCATAGAAAAAACCGTGGAAGTGGCATGAGCTTCGCTTAGTATCAGACCTTGTCGCCAATACTCAAACTATCATAAAAACAACACGCCACCGTGGAAAATGATTTTGGTGCGGCTATCGTTTTTACATTCAAAAATAGCACAATAAGGCATGCTTCTGGATTTATTTCCTATTTTAGAAATATCTAAATATTGAAATTTCGAAATAAGCGATCGCGGCAAAAGTATGGTAGGTTGCGCGGAACTCCGCATAACCATGCCACACGTTACACGCCCACTTGACACTTCTACTGTTTTTTCTGTTCTGTGATTGTACATATTATTTTATGATACTGAATTCCTTTCCCCCAAAAACTGGAAAACGTTGTCCTATGTATTTAATGGCTATCAAACTCCTCGCGTTGATATCCATGGACTTACAAGACTTATTTATTTAATAAGTCCATGGTGATTTTCTAAAACTCGACACTGGCGAAATGTACCTTATTAAAACAAGGAATAAAAGCCATTATTATTTTCCTAGCCTATATGAGAGTCCCAAGGCTGGGGTAAAGGTCTCTCCCCTTTATTTCCATATGAGTGATTTGTTGCCTTTTCCGACCAGTTACTGAGGAATGCGTCCAAGCCGTTAATTAGCCATTAATCAAGGAAAAAAATGTTCTAAATATGCTTCTTCACGATGAACCAAGCAATGAATTAATCATAAAAAAGGTTGTACCTGACGCTTTTGGGTTCTTGGCAATTAATATATCAAATTTAAGGATTGTATGGTAGTTCAAAAAGCCACATCATCACAATGTTAAAAGCCTTTTTTTAACCAATGCCAAGGAACTGTTGTTTTTAGTGCATGTTTCAATGGCATCGTTTTGGAAAAATCTTACTAAATCTTGGTAAAAAAAGGCAATCAAAACTTCACGTTAACTCAAGTATTTTGTACTATAAAGCAAACTACATGAAAAAAACGATATACTTAAATTTAAATATTTCTTAAATTGTAACAAATATCACCAAGCTGCTGGCACGAATGGATCGTATGAGTGAATGACAAATCTATGTGTGCATCACAAAATGGCTACATACAGGTGTATTCAATAAGCAATTATCGTGTTTCTAGACAACACTGTCTTATAACCGCCCAAAATTGAATGCTGGGTACAAAAAAAAATTTAGTATAAAATTTGCAGTCAATAGTTAAATCCGTAGTCGCAATCTGCAGTTAAAATACTGCCGTGTGTTTCACCTACTAAATCCTAATCCAGCAGTTTTAAGTTTTCACAACGAAAAAATAATAGAAGGCCCTTGTATAAGAACGGCACTCAAACAGTCACAAGTGAACAACACACACAACAACAACAACAACAACAACAACAATACTCAACAATAACAACAACCAAACAACAATATTAGCTTGTAATATTAGTAATATTAGCTTTTCTTATTATCTTTCGGCTGGATATTGCTATCACGCTTGCACTCGCAACTGACAGTATATTTGTCACTCGTGTGTCATAGAAAAACGAAGATTGCCGATCGCTCTATTAGGAAAATGGTAGCACTGTACGTTCAATCCATTCGTGCCAGCTCTTGTGAATCTACCTATTCGTTGATGCTTCCACAGACCATTTTTTTTATTACCAGATTTAAGTGTGTACCTACTTATAAAATAAATATTATTTATTACCTTGTGTTGTTACGTGCTCTTAAGTATTTAAAAAAAATACCTTCTGTTAGCGCTTATTATTTGCAATGATGGTCTTGTCTGAAGCGCTAGATTTACTGTTACCGATTTCCCTCATTTGGCAAATTTACTGAATACATTATTTAATTTGATACTCATGCTCAGAATCATATTCATATTCATTTGATTTTATCATAAAATATTACACCATCAAATGGGCGGACGACGGATGCAATATGATGACGAAAGCACAATATGGATAAGACTGTTATTTCGAGTACTATTTATCAAATACATCAGTACATCTTTTGTATATTACGAAAGTATTGAAGTATTACTTTAAGAATACTCCCCTCTTACGTGTAGATGTGAAGAGATCATTTTCTCTATATAAGTAGATAGTGAACTATAAAAGGAATGTACTGAAAAAACGTAATATACAAAAAATATGATTATTTACTTCAACAATAAAATACTAATATAAATAAATAAATAAATAAATATCAAGGGACGATCTCACACAAATTGACCTAGTCCCAAACTAAGCTCTAGGCTTGTACTATGGGTGCTAGACAACGATATAAATACTTATATAGAGAAATAAACACTTAAATACATAGAAAACATCCAAGACTCAGAAACAAATACTCGTGCTCATCACACAAATATCTGCTCTTACGGGGATTTGAACCCAGGACCGCTAGCTTCGTAGGCAGGGTCACTACCAACTAGGCCCGCGCGTCGTCAAAAGAATATAACTTTTTTGCAGTGATGTTCTCTTTTTTTTAATCAATTGTAGTCATATCTACATTACGGATATCGTTTGATATTATTTTGACGTAATTTGCATCCGTCGTCCGCCTATTACATTATCATTATCGTCTGTGGTATATGTTTTTTTTTTAAATGTATGACTATGAAATGAGATGTCATAAATGTAAACGATAAAACTCTTGAATACCTGCACAGAGACACCCGGCATTCTTAGTTTTTTTTCCTGGAATCAATAAAAAGTAAACTTTAAAAGTCCGATTGTTTTTTTTATATTGTCGTTTTTCGTTGATATCGTCTTTTCCACAACAAAAAAAAATCTAACGATCTCTCAAATATTAAAATCCATGAAGCAGTTTCGGCTGCAGAGCGTGTTTTTTTTTCAAAGGGCTACATAGAGCTAATGTATTACGACTAAAATAACAAATGTACTTAATTCATAAGCCAAAACAGTGTCCACCTAAATTTCTGTTAATAAATGCATTTTGCTCGAAGAGTTAGCATTACTTTAATAATTTACAACGAGTAATTAATTAAATAGAAAATACTGCAACTTAAATACAAATTTTGAATTTTGAAAAATAATTTTGTACATAATACAATATTGAATGAAACACATCACACAATTTACGTGTCATTCAACTATCTAATTAACTGCAGAAACAAATTGACAATGCTTGAGTAGGAACAAGTCAAATGAGTTTTTTTTTTAAATAAATATTGCAATTTTTCAGAAAATAGACAAACAAACAGGCATACATACACACTCGAAAAATGGTTAAAAAACATCACTTGACTACGTGACCAAACTTGAAATGTCAAAGTCATAAATATATATTAAACGTTCACAAGGGGTCAAAAATATCTACACACCCCTATCCAACTAATAATAAGGTCTATTTTTACATAATATGTGGTGCGATGGCCGTAGATATTAGTGCTTTTGACTGTACGTCACAAAATAATTAAAAATATCTTACTGTTATTTTCGGGGTCACCACTTCTGCAGGAGGACCCCAGTATGGTGAAAACTGGAAAAATTAAGCATCACAATAATGTTAATTATAGGTATGCTATCTTAACATGTTTTCTTTGTTGTTACTTTTTTTTAAACATCGTAACTTTCGTGGAAAATAAGTATCCCATATTAAAAGTAAGATTATAAGGGCCTGTTTCACAATCGACAAGTAAATTTATGTGTCAGTTAAAGTTAGCTCTCTCCTTGTCTATGTTCAAGTGTAAGAAAATGAAGGGGCTAAATTTGTGTGCCAGATACGCTTTACTTGACGATTGTGAAACAGGCCCTTAGTCAATCCCTACAGCCGTCATTCCACAATAAATTATAACCTATTCTGATCTAGAATGCAATTTCCCGGGGTTTAAGTCCGTTATTTTAACATGGATGTGAATATGACTTACAATCCCGCGAGTCTTTTTGTTACCTTTATAAAAAGGTAAATAACCTTTAATTTTAAGTAAACTATAAAATTAACTAAATATGTAATAACAACAAGATGCATTTTTGTTTAAGAGTTATTTTAAATCTCAAATACTTTTTTAAAAGTATATGTTAAATAAATGACATATTATAGATAGCGAACATTTTCATTTTGTTTACTTAGTAACCCTCGACAAAAGTTATTAATTATTAACAATAACCCATTTCACCAAAATCTGAGGAAATACCGAGTCACATCCATGTTAAGCCGGGTTCCCACGGCCCGTGTGATTACAGGGTAGTGACTCTCTCATAAGCAAAGGTGAGCGAATGCAGGAGTGAATGTCCAAGCGGCGAGTTTAAGAAGTCCCGTCAAAGCGAACAAAACGCATTTCAGCGCGTTTATTCAATTTGGCAGCATGGCTTCTAGAACGTATAGGGCTGCCTAATTGAAAATGCACGCGCTAAAATGTGTTTTGCTCGCTCTGACTGGACTACTTAAACTCGCCGCTTGGACATTCACTCCTGCATTCGCTCACCTTTGCTTTTGAGACAATCACTACCCTAGCCTTGGGAACCCGGCTTTAAGCGTAACGTTTGAGGTCGTTCACCCCAAATTGCATGCTAGACCCGATCACGGATTATAACGAGTGAACTTGTGGGCTATCATATTAGCCCTCACTTCACTACCTCTCTATCTGCCGCACTCAGAGACGTCAATTTAATTTAATGCTTGATTAAAGTTGCTGCTGTCACTTTCTTTGCTACAGCAATTGAATAAGACAACACGTCACCAAACAAGCATTAAATTTAATTGACGTCTCTGAGTGCGGCCGTATATCGTCTTCGTCTTTAAGGTCCTTAGTATCGACAACGTATCAAAAAACGGAATCGGGTTTTTAAAGCTTGCTTTTCATTTAGTTATTATCCAAAGACAGAAGACGAAGATTTGTTATTCCTTACCCCCGCGTTCGGTCCCGAGATGTTTAGTTTCTGGAAAACAAAGTCTATGACAAACCACAGTAGTAGTTAGCGGTTCTATTCAAATACAGGAGAATGGACAGAATGCCCACTTTGGGCGCCAATTAGGGAATGCAATTTAACCGGTTATTAACCGTTTTAGTATGAAAATAACCGGTTAAAACCGGTTATAACCGGTTATTTGCATTCCCTAGCGCCAATGTCACGGGATGAGCGGAACAGGATCAAGATCGGGGAGTAGTGGTTTGATATAAAGAAATAGTAGAAGTCCAGGGCAGGATTATGTATTGAAGGTCTTCTATTAGTTTAAATGATAAAATAAGGCACCTGGGAACCACACAAAAGGGGAAACTTAGAATATAAAAATTAGGAATAGATGAAGGGATGCGATGGTCTTTGATAGTGCTTAGATATAAAAGGTATAAACTTACAATTAGTGCCATAAACAGAAGGAATGGAGGTGAAGGGTTATTCTTTATATAATTCACTTGATTTATATTATAAATGATATTACTTTTGGAACTTGTTCATAGCTTGGGAGCTCGTGAGCGACTGAACTTGTCGTCATGCGCAGGCGATCGTAAAATTTAGAATGAACTCAAATTTAGAATTTACAATAAAAATAGCCAGATAGGAAATGCCAGAACGATTTCAATTGAACACATAGGTGAATTCACCTCGTTACAATGTATGAACACTGTCCTAGAAACCAATAACAATAAGCACTATACCAACGGATATCCTTTTTAATTCTACAACGATTTTGTGTAGCGGGAAACCTCTGTTTTTAGGTTAATACAGGTCTATAGCAGTTCTGAAATTTCGTTCTTCCTATTTATCGGTAACCTAAATAATTTCGTTGTTTATTAAACCGTAACGTTCCTTTTTTGTCCGGTTAAGGGATGAACGAAATTATACCGGTTTTAAGAACGATATTAACCAGTCCCGAGCCCTGATCAGTTCTACAATGTGAGAGGGTGCTAAGATTACTTTGTCGTTGGTAATTTCAAAAATATATTACCGGTCTTTGAATCCCTTGGAACGCGTCAAGCCCCATCTGGAACGTTTCAAATTATTTACTTATTTAATCTTTATTGTACAAAAGAATACACTTAATATACAAAAGGCAAACTTAATGCTATACTTAACGCATTCTCTACCAGTTAACCTAGTTTATTATATTGTTACGTACGTGAGGGTAGGTAACTGATAGAAATACACGAATACACATAGTCAAAAGTAGACTTTAGTAACGCACTCACTTAAACAACCGTTACAAACAATTATCGCACAATAAACTTCGAAGACTTAGATGATCGCTCGGGTCGCTCTTGTTCGCACTGTTGGCATTCCAAGTAAAGACTGAATGTACCCCTAACCGGTCTGCCTTTTATATTGTCCCCGTGTCCGACCGTTCCAGAATGCCTTCCGGACCGAGCTGGGGCACGTTTTATAAAGCTACAAGTTACAATTTTACAGGTCTAAACTGGCAGCACTGCTCAAATGGCTGGTCGTCATTGGTCGAGGTTGTGTCAAATGGAAACTTGTAACCTGTAAATTGTAATTTGTAGCTTTATAAAACAGGTCCCTGGAATGCTCGTTGTTTACACATTGCGACCTTGTGTACAATCGCGACGCCCTTGGCTCACAGAAAAAGAATGTTCCGCGTATTGCTGTCTCATTTCCAATCGTTCACATACTTCTCGACGGCATGAGAGCCTTTTCTGAGGGGCTAGACAAGATGCATAACGCTAACCAGCGTTTCTACTCGTTACGTTTTTAAACCAATCGCGTCACTTGTAGATGACGTGATACGAAAAGTCACGTGATCTACCAGTGACGCGATTGGTTTACAAACGAAACGAATAGAAACGCTGGTTAGCGTAATGCATCTTGTCTAGCCCCTCTGATCTTCTCTGAGAGATGCTGAGGCATCGCTGTCTCTTTCTAATCATGCTATCTCTCTCACTCTTAACCTGTCCACCTATAAGTGAAACAGGATAATGAAAAAACTCCGTGTATCAGAAAAAAAATATTTTGAAGCAGGCGCTTGTTTACCTGCACACGCAAGTGAGAGCTGATAGTAAGCGGGATCTGAGATCCATAGACATTTCACGGGTTGTCTGAGCATCGAGGCAATAAATTATTTAATCGGACTCTCTTGCTCGCACTCGTGGGGCTTATGGCGATCGTAATGTGTAGTTACAGCGTTGTCTTGCATCCCTTAAGCTTGCCATAAGGCCTACGAGTGCGAGCGAGAGTCCGATAAAATGATTTATTGCCCCGATGCTCAGATGCTAACGGCTCTACAATAGCTATCGGGGCTTCTATTCTACAGGGTAAAACCATATTGCCTTTGACATGTTACCGCATTGTCAAGGTTACGACAGCTCTTATTTAAGGGCAATTCTCACAGCAGGCGGGAGCGGGTCGTGCGCCGGGCGGATCGGTAGTTCGGCGGGTGTGCCAACTGTGCCACTACCAGCGCGCGGGTGCGGCGGGTTCGTCGCGGGTCCGGCGCGGGCCCGTCGCGGGCTTCCTTGGTCGTATATACACGCATTCTTCGATAGGAATTCTCACCAGTGTTGCTAGATGGTTACATTTCTTAAATTTTTTGTAACTTTTCACCGTCCCATGTATTTACTTAACATGTAGGTACGTAAGTTCTTCGTCGGTGTCCGAATCCGCCGACATCTTGAATTGTCTAAACCGAGCTGCAGGCGAGCGCACCTGTAGCACCTGCCCTAGGCCTGCCGCGGTTCGGCGCTATGTGTGAATACGACGATGAAAACGACATGCCCGGCGTCCGACCCGCTCCCACCCGCTGTGTGAATTGCCCTTTACTTGACAGTAATGGCGGCATATCATGTCAAAGGCATACAACGCCCCCTTGTAGAGAAAACAGGTACTTTTGTTTTAGTCAAGTAGTTTAAATATACTGTAAGGAAATGTGATTTTATGCTAGAAAAAAATTTTAACGAAGAAAAAATGTTTAAAATTTAAAATTAATCTAATTTTGTTACATGCAATCTTATTTTCTTACACCATATGCAGGCTGCCTGTCCACTGTAGCGCAGCGAGGCAGCAGCGCGTTGAGCGAGGAAAATCTACCAATAGGAGAGCTGCGCGGAGCGAGGCTAGGAAAATGAAGTATTCCTATCAGCACGGGTAGCACAAGTTGTATTTTCTCGCTTGTCGCTCTGTGCGTCTCTATCGTTACAGACTAGAAAGAAAGGGAGATCCGAGCGACAAACCAGTCGCGGACAACATGTGCTAGCCGTGCAGTGGATTTTTTATCTCGCTCACCGCTCCGCTGGCTCGCTGCGCTTTAATGGACAAGCAGCCTTAAAATACTCGAAATACTGGAAAGAAACCGATTTTACAATGGGGTTTAGTTTTACCGAGTGAATAAAAGCCCTGCTAAGGTTCACAATTTATTAATAATAAAATTCTTATCTTACCCGCTCAGGTGGTGCTCCCGATTGTTGATTTTCCTTAAAATAAACGTATTTTTTGTTTCAATACTGAAAATCAAAAGGAAGACAGAGTCTGGCAAATTAAAGATGAGAATGAAAAAATGGCGGCAAATTTAAAAATCAAGGTTTCGCTCTCTATCCCTGACGTATAGTGCTAAAAATATTTTTGATACTTGTAATACATATTATGTAATACAATATATTTTTAAAGGCTCCCTTTATAGTATGGCTATAAAGGGAGCCATAAGCAGACTCTTAAGTAACGACGAGCGAAGCGATCAATCCATTATAAATTGTCATCTAAATACATTTGTATGCATCTTTATAATAAACTAGTAATCCTTGAGGATCGAAACCATATAATTGGTACTTTCTTTACGTATAAAAAGTCAACAAACCGTTAAAATTTAAATGAGTAAAACACAACTTCCAACATTTCATTCAAACTGACAGTTTTTGATATTTAATATATGTATAGGTAATAGTAAATTTTTATTTAAAGGTACTTCGGTGAATCTCTTCGATTTAAAATAAAAACTCATTGAAATACTTCTCTATGAAAATAAGAATAGGTAAAATTAAGTAGGTAAGTATATAAAATTACATTAATTTGCCTAATTGTGCAAAATGTGGTTACAGAATTATCAACAAGTTTTAAGAGTTGTAGGTAATTCTGTAGCTTTGCCTACCCCACTCTGGGATTACAGGTGTGAAGGTATGTAAGAGAGAAAGAGAGACAGTTAATATATTACACGATATTGCTTACCTTTTCCTCTGCAGCTTCGCTTCTGATAGATTTAATCCAGTCCTAAAAGTGAATAATGTATTATTTCTTATGTACTTAATTTAAATAAGTGAATTTAGTTCTTCGTCTGCTCTACGCATGCGGTGATCTTTTATAAAAAAAGTAGACAACGCCCGCGACTTGGTTTGCGTAGAACAAATTTTTCGCTACACTAATTTTAACCTTAAGGCGCGTACAGATTATGCGCGGCAGCCGCGCGAGCCAATGTTCGATCGAACATTTGCCGCGCGAGCGAATATTTTATGCGTATTTAGAGACCGCGGCAAGCGATCCAGCTCAATAGCCCGCGCCACTTTAGTTCGTTCGTTCACAACAACGTCCCAACTGCGCGCAACGAGCGACTGAAATTCCTTTAAGACTGCGCCGAGCAAACGTCGACCGTCCAGTGGCGCCCTCATCACTATTATTGTGTTTTCTAATTAACTAAAGAATTTCCTTGCAATCGGACGATGCTTTTTTGTAGCGCAAGTAAAAACACAATTTATGGGATACGTAATAAACTTTGATAACAATTACCCCATGAGTAGTCAGCTTAACGGGAAAAGGTGGCCACTTTTTTCCGTTAAGTTGATAACTCAAAGGTCAATTGTTATTAAACTACGTGATATGTCCTATAAGTTGTGTTTTCATTTGTAGTACAAAAATGCACCGTCCGATTTCAAGAAAATACTTTATTTCATTAGAAAACACAATAATAGTGATGAGGGCGCCACTGTACATCCGGCGTAAGCTCGGCGTAGTCTTAATGCGGCCTCAAAAACCGACAGTGATCGGTTCACCCCGCGGCACCCCATTGCCAATGCGCCAATGTTCGTGCGTTTGCCGCGCATAATCTGTACGCGCCTTTAGGGGATGATTAGGATATCCAAGGAATATGACCTCTAAATTTCAAATCCCTAGTTCCAGCGGTTTCTGTTGTCCGTTGATCGATCAGTGAGCCAGTCAGTTTATACTTTTGCAACACCTGGAGAGGTATTGCAGCGACGTTGTTGTGAAAGAGTATGCTCGTCTCTTGGTGCCCAAGTCGTAGCGGTCCGGAAATACCGCCGCTGTAAGCTGTACCCTTACCATGAGTTATGATTACCGTACTCGCTGACGAGTCGAATGCTCTGTCCCTCGCCCTACCAGCGCTCCGCCAGTGACCAGCTTCATACTATTGTAATATAATTTGGTAACTAACTTACTCCTAGTATTTTCGTGTCTTCTTTCATCTGAAAAAATATAATTTACTAGCTAGTGTCTACAGTTTTGTTTTCGTTACCTAGCCATTTTTAAAATTAATTCAAGGATACCGGGATAAATTGTTACTAGTTTTAAACAATTAGTTGCTTTTCTTGATTTATTAATTTTTATTGTGCTTACGTTTCCCGTGGACGTTTTCTGAAAGTAGGATTTGGATTAAAAACTATTAGCTATATGTAATTAAAAAAACCGGCCAAGTGCGAGTCGGGCTCGCGCACGTAGGGTTCCGTACCATTATCTATACATTAGACACTATACCAGTTGCCGTTATTAATGTCGAGCAAAAAACGGCAAAAAAATCACGTTTGTTGTATGGGAGCCCCACTTAAATATTGTTTTATTCTGTTTTTAGTATTTGTTGTTATAGCGGCAACAGAAATACATCATCTGTGAAAATTTCAACTATCTAGCTATCACGGTTCATGAGATACAGCCTGGTGACAGACAGACGGACAATGGAGTCTTAGTAATAGGGTTCCGTTTTTACCCTTTGGCTACGGAACCCTAAAAAGGAAATATGCACCTAAAGGTACAGGCACCGAATCAGCTGAAAGTGAGATATTGAAAAATGAGTCTTGATTTATGTTAGTAGGTACGATACATTGTTCAGTAACGACGCGAGACCCGCGGCCGGCTTTTGTTTTCACTTTAACTTTTAAAAATGTACCGTAATAACACAAATCAAAGTTCACTTTTCAGTGTCTCACTTTAAGCCGATCCGGTGCTGAGCGGTTATGTCTGCACCAACCTTAAAACTACTGGTTTTATAACTACATGCTGATTTTAATTATAACGAGTAAAAAAAAATACAAAAACAATAAATAAAAACTTTTTTGGGTATACAGGGGAAGTTGCTCTAATTTCAAGGCACAATTCATTAAATTATTTAATGATAATTTATTAATCGATTATTCTATAAGATGTAAAGAAAATTCAACATACAGTAAGTGTTTAGGATGTAAAATAATTTCATCGAATAAATATTAACCAAAGCATGAAAACAGTCGTAATAATATCATAGATTAGATATAAAGATTATTTAAAAATATATTTAAATAATTTACCCTTAGTTCTGATGTCACCTCGGCGAATTCAGCCCACTGAATAAAAAAGTATAATATTATTTGTTGTGCTATAAATAATTAAATATCAAAGGACCATATACCATGTATAAATCGACCAAAGTCTTTTAAGCTAAGCTTTAGACTCGTAATAAGGATACAGAAAACGATAATCAATACAGAGAAATACAAACTTAACAGGCCACCTATGATAAAGTCTGTACCTAGTGTTCCGCGATCTGGATCTCAATAACCATAACGCTTTTGTATCTGTTCTTTGGTTAAATTAAACTTGATCATATTTGCTTGAGACTGGCAAAGTTGGAAATACGATTAGAAATAGAATAGTCGATAGTTTTATTTTTTAAACATGAGACTTCTTGCATGTTTTTTATTGAATCTTCGAAACCGATTATTTGGGATCATAATTATTCAATTACTAGTGATCTATAGAGCTACCGTTTTCAATATTATCCCCTATTCTAGGCCACACACTGTATAATAGTACTGGATATACAGGATGGAATGTTAAAAAAGGGCATTATGGACGTTTCTCAATCATTCTAATGCTACTGTTAAGGTAACTTCCCAACGTTGATGCATACATTGCACCTAAAATAAGTTACTCCCTTTACCTTATTCAACTTGAATAATGTTTCATCCTAAAAGAAAAATAAACCAATTAGAATTAAAAACAAAAACTACACTCCTGCAGAGAATGACTGGAAGAGATCCCTTAAAGGGATAAGTTCGCCTTTGTACAACCCTGTTATATTTTTGTCCATTTTATAATTGTATCTCTTGGGCGCGAACATTGGGCGCAAAAATATCTGATGCGCTCTTATACCTCTAGTAATAAAGACGTGTCAGATATTTTTGCGGCCGATGTAGGATTATATATTATTGCAGGTGACTTTACCAGTACAGATCACTCGAGCAAACATTTAGCATTTACCCGATTATAACTTATCGTTTAATGAATTCTAGCCCATTGTAATAGTTATTTATGTAACTGGCACATAATGAACCTTCTTAAGTACGAGTGCCGAGGTTAGAGCGCGAGCTTGCGAGCGCTCTAATTACAGGCACGAGTACCTTAAGCGCTAATTATGAACCGTTGCATACATAACTTTTTCTACAAGCTTAAAATGATAATGACAAAAATACACAATCGCTAACTTTTCTCGTATACTTTACTCGATTTTTCTTCTACTAGAACAAATTACTTGTCAGCAAATTCATTTTAATTACTCCGATTGGCGTTAATGATTTGTGAATTTTATTGATAAGTAAATGTTAACAAATTTAATCCCAATTGTAATAGTTACTAAGTAAAAACAGTTCTGACAATTTATCACAAAAGTTGGAATGCCAAACGAAACGCCATTTAATTGATATCTATATTGAACGTAACCATGGTAACCAAATAACAAATTGATGGATATTAACATTAGATATTATTATTATGAGTTATTATTATTATTATTATTTTTAGTAATTTATTAAAAATGTAATTTGAAACATATAATTAGTTTCAAAATTAATTTTGTTTTTTAATATAAGTACGTAATTGTAATTAGAATTAAAATATTTTAAACGGTTTATTATACAAATTAGGCAACGCAATTGTTCACTAAACGCCAAGACTGATATCCGAAATGACCGTAACCATGGTAATAAAAATGCTATAATAATTATTATAGAACTGTTATTACCATGGCAACGCTTTATTATAGAATCGTTTTCCCACTTCGGTTACGCTATAGGTGGTATTCTAAAACCGATAACGATATCAATATTAGCGGTTTATAGTACGCGAGTAGAAAAAAAACTTACCAATCCATCCAAAGGATTTTCTCCCGACTCCATATCCCGGTCCTGTAAAAATAGAAGTGGCATGAGCCTCGCTTAGTATCAAACCTGTTGCCACCAATACTCAAACTATCATAAAAACAACACGCCACCATGGAAAATGTTTTTGGTGCAGCTATCGTTTTTACACTCCAAAATAGTACAATAAGTCATGCTTCTGGATTTATTTCCTATTTAAGAAATATCGAAATAAGCGATCGCGGCAAAAGTATGGTAGGTTGTGCGGTACTCCGCATTACTATGCCACACTTTATACGCCCACTTGACACTTCTACTGTTTTTTCTGTTCTGTGGTTCGATAGCTCTTAGAAAGGTGATTCGGGTTTGTACTTCTGAGTGAGAGAACAAACCCGAAGCGCTTTCTAAATACTTGTAGTCCGGTGGCCGACTGCAAGAAACCCTACCTGATAAAAAAATAGAAAATGCCTACTCTGTAGGGGTAGCTGACATTTAGTAGCTTCAACTGCTCTTGGTCGGCCGCGGCTTAACTTGGCAAATTTTGCGCAAATGGCAAAAAAGTGGTACAAAAATTCATCAAAAAAAACCTCATCGAAAAATAGAATGAAACTTGTATGGTAGGATAGAGGCCATTGAGGACAGTAAAAAAAAAGTGGTCGGCCAAATCCTGTGTTGGCAGGTTCCTGTGTCCGACCGAATTTGTGGTACCACGAGACAGCTGCATTTTACCTCATCGAAAAATAGAATGAAAAAAACGGATTATAATAGCTAAATTAAACCTGTTGACGTATGTCTTGGTCGGCCTCACCTAAGTCTGGCAGTTTTTGCAGTCCGAACAAATTTATATAAAAAAAAAAATGTTTTAAAATTGAAAATATGGTTTCTTTATGGCTTAAACTGACCAAATTTTACTAAACAAATATTTTTTTATTTCAATATTGAAAATATAGTTTCTTCATTGCTTTAACTGACTAATAATGCTTAATTTAATAAAAGGCCTTCTACACGATCGGGACCAACCGCCAACCATCGTGTCCTTGGTCGGATCTCCCGTCGGCCGGCAGCGTTCCAGACGGTTGGGACCAACCACGAACGCAGGCTGTCGCGAGGGATGCGCTCACGACCAAGGCCGTTGACATCAACTAAATACGGTCGGGTCAACCGCTTTCTACACGGTCCATTTTTATATCAACCCGACCAAGGACACGGATCATACGGTATATGGGGCCCTTAAGTGTGATGGTAGTATTGTCTTTATGTTAACATCTTGGGCTCTACTTTGAAATCAGTAATTCGAACTTCGGATCGCTCCGTCACTTTCTTGCGAATTACTGACGCGTCGAGAGCAAAAGGGATAGCAATAGATGAAGTTCGAATTACGGATTTCAAAGTAGAGCCTACCTTGTATGTCAAGATTATGACATTAATTGGTATCTGTAGGCATAAACCCTCTTGTATAATCAATAATCATAACACTCGGCTGATTTTATTCAGGTGACTCGTGAATTATATATGCTAATGGAAGAAGAATAAGATTAAGAGATAATCTCAAGAAATAATCTCATAACTCTTATGAGAAAACGAACTCATCGTTATTGGGTTTTACATACATTATACATTTTTGGTTTTCCCGTCCCGTCGTTCGTGTAATCGTTACGTATGCACATTCCGATACATTTTCAATGAAACGATATTGTAAAAATTCCCCGTCCCGTCCGTGTAAAATCACGTTACGTATGCAGAGACCTAAAGGTGCTTTTCCACCGGCGAGGCGGGACGAGGCGGCGCGAGACTATAATTGAAATTGTATGGCAAAATTAAATTTCTCTCCCAGCGCACCTTCGATGGAAACAGTGTGTATTGGCGAGGATGTGCGATACGAGAATTGAAATTTTTGTTATTATAATAATTAGCCGTATTGCTGCGTACATAGAGTGTTTATTAACTCTGCAACGGGAACACAATATCGTTTCATAGAAAATGTATCGGAATGTGCATACGTAACGATTACACGGACGACGGGACGGGAAAACCAAAAATGTATAATGTATGTAAAACCCAATAACGATGAGTTCGTTTTCTCATAAGAGTTATGAGATTATTTCTTGAGATTATCTCTTAATCTTATTCTTCTTCCATTAGCATATATAATTCACGAGTCACCTGAATAAAGTCAGCCGAGTGTTATGATTATTGATTATACAAGAGGGTTTATGCCTACAGATACCAATAAATGTCATAATCTTGACATACAAGATAGGCTCTACTTTGAAATCCGTAATTCGAACTTCATCTATTGCTATCCCTTTTGCTCTCGACGCGTCACTAATTCGCAAGAAAGTGACGGAGCGATCCGAAGTTCGAATTACTGATTTCAAAGTAGAGCCCAAGATGTTAACATAAAGACAATACTACCATCACACTTAAGGGCCCCATATACCGTATGATCCGTGTCCTTGGTCGGGTTGATATAAAAATGTACCGTGTAGAAAGCGGTTGACCCGACCGTATTTAGTTGATGTCAACGGCATCCCTCGCGACAGCCTGCGTTCGTGGTTGGTCCCAACCGTCTGGAACGCTGCCGGCCGACGGGAGATCCGACCAAGGACACGATGGTTGGCGGTTGGTCCCGATCGTGTAGAAGGCCTTTTATTAAATTAAGCATTATTAGTCAGTTAAAGCAATGAAGAAACTATATTTTCAATATTGAAATAAAAAAATATTTGTTTTGTAAAATTTGGTCAGTTTAAGCCATAAAGAAACCATATTTTCAATTTTGAAACAATTTTTTTTTTTATAAATTTTGTCGGACTGCAAAAACTGCCAGACTTAGGTGAGGCCGACCAAGACATACGTCAACAGGTTTAATTTAGCTATTATAATCCGTTTTTTTTTCATTCTATTTTTCGATGAGGTAAAATGCAGCTGTCTCGTGGTACCACAAATTCGGTCGGACACAGGAACCTGCCAACACAGGATTTGGCCGACCACTTTTTTTTTACTGTCCTCAATGGCCTCTATCCTACCATACAAGTTTCATTCTATTTTTCGATGAGGTTTTTTTTGATGAATTTTTGTACCACTTTTTTGCCATTTGCGCAAAATTTGCCAAGTTAAGCCGCGGCCGACCAAGAGCAGTTGAAGCTACTAAAAGTCAGCTACCCCTACAGAGTAGGCATTTTCTATTTTTTTATCAGGTAGGGTTTCTTGCAGTCGGCCACCGGACTATTGTAGATAAGGTAGGTCACAGACTGTAGACTATCCCCCTTACTAATAAACGTTGAGTAACGGTGGTATAGCTATACAATGTTTTGTCCTCATCTGTCAAATTCAAATGTCACAATGACAGATAAGGACAAAAAATTGTATAGCTATACCACCGTTACTCATCGTTTATTAGTAAGGGGGTATATAACACATCTTCAGAACAATAGTGACCTAATTCAGAAATTTTAAATTTCGAGTTATGTCTCTATAATAATAAATTTATGACTTGAAGTTTGAAAGCTGAAATTTTGAATAAGGTCACTGTTGTTCTGAAGGTGCGATTATACAGTCCTAAGATGGGCTATGTGTGGGTTTTTTTTTCATGGAAGGAAGGTTAACGAGTGAATTAAGGAGTTGTTATAAATAAATGAAAAAAAAAATAGTACTTACCGGTACGCGTTGTTGGTTATTACTGGCCTGAAAATTAAAAGCGTTTTTATAAAACAAGGTCTATGTGAAAGACCTAAGGATTAAGATGGAATGCCTCTTTGCTAGAGGCGGGTTCAGAGGGCGATAATTTATAATATTATAAATCTTTACATTTATGTATTTATAGATAATTGTGTATAATATAACTATTATGTGTAGTATTGTATTATGGCATATTTATTTACTGTAGTAAGAATTAGCAATATATAGGACGATTATATTTTTTGTTTTCTTTTTCTGTGCACTCGCTACGTAAATTTCGATTGGATTTTTAGGGTTCCGTACAAAAAATGAAAAAACGGAATATACGATCACTCGTGTATCTGTTTGTCTGTCCGTCTGTCACAGCCAATTTGCTCCGAAACTACTGGACCGATTGAGTTGAAATTGGGTACACATATGTAAGTTGAAGACCCAAACACAGATCTGCAAGGGTCATTTTCGGGGGACAAATTAGGAAACTAAAAAAAAAGTTTTGCAAACATTAATGTGTCTTATATTAAATGAAAGGGCTCGTTATGAGGATCTCAAATATACTTTTATTATTATTGTAAAATTAATAGTTTTGATTTTTTTTCATTAAAGATGACGTAAATTGACCATCCCCCCCTGATCTCCGAAACTACGGAGCCTAAAATTAAAAAAAAAATACAAAATATAGTTCATTGCTTGTAGATTACAGAAAAACCTATAAGAATTCGATCAAAAAATATATACGTATGTACGGTACGGAGCCCTCTCCACGCGAGTTCAACTCGCACTTGGCCGGTTTTTGTTTTTGGGTCCCCCATTAGTACTTATTTCTGTGCAATAAAGATTAAATAAATAAATAAAACAATTAACTGAGAAATTGAGTAACATACACACAAAAAAAAAGACAAATTAAGAACCCGCTCTATTTTTTCGGTTAAAAAAAATACACCCTGTTAAGTGGTCTCAATCCACAAAAGCATTGTGTTCATGCGTGTTCATTTCTTATCATTTATTTTATCCCAAACACATCAGTCTCATTGAACTTGAGTCTTCGCTGAACACACGCTGAATGTTCAAATCCCGCGCGACAGCAATGGGATGGGAATTTAATTTGTCAAGTTTTCCCATCTACAGGATGATAAACAAAGCTAGGGGATTTCGGTGGCGTATCCTATTTTGAGTGAGTTGTTAACAACATTGAGAGATGAATGGGATAGGGAAAATGTTAAAGGAAATTCGTCTCTTTTGGGCAGGATTTTCTACCAATTATGGCAACGGGTCAGGAAAATAAATAAATAAATTTCAGCATTAGGTACAATCCTATTAATATTATAAATGCGAAAGATTGTGTGTGTGTGTGTGTGTGTGTGTGTGTTTAACTCCTTCACGCTGCAACGATTGAACGTGCTGCGTCTTATCCCCACACTGAAAAACAGCAATGCGAACACTGCTGCTTAGCGGTAAGTTGCAAAGACCTTAACCCTTCGAGTGGCAAGCAGCCGTATTATGGCTGCTTTCAAAAAACAATTAATACTATATGACATTAACTCAAAATTCAAATTTTAACTTACTATAGTTTACTTGCCGCTTTGTTAATGTAAAAGAATATCATCATCATTATTTGAGCGAAAAGACGTCCACAGCTGGAAATACGCCTCCCCCAAAGTTTGCCCCAAGGACCTGGGGCTCTACCTGAAATCAGTAATTCGAACTTCGGATCGCCCCGTCACTTTCTAGCGAATTAGTGACGCGTCGAAAGCAAAAGGGATAGCAATAGACGAAGTTCGAATTACGGATTTCAAAGTAGAGCCTCTGTCATGCGCCGCTTGCATCCAACGATTTCCCGTGACCGTAGCCACGTTGTCGTGAAGGTTACCATCCGTCCGGATTAGTCCGGACATGTCCGGACTTTTAGACTCGTGTCCGGACTTTGTCCAGTTTTTTTAATTTGTCCGGATTTTTTTAATTCGATGGAATATGAGTAATAAAACTACACAAGAGTAATGTTTCCATATTGTGACTAAAAAGTCCGGACTTTCATCGAAATGTCAGGCTTTTTGTAAGGACTTTTCAAATTCCTAAATGGTAACCCTAGTTGGACTCACGCACGAAGGGTTCCGTACTATCTATACAACATTCATTAGCAAAAAACGGCAAAAAAAAAACACGTTTGTTGTATGGGAGCCCCCCTCAAATATTTATTTTATTCTGTTTTTAGTATTTGTTGTTATAGCGGCAACAGAAATACATCTTCTGTGAAAATTTCTACCGTCTATCACGGTTCGTGAGATACAGCCTGGTGACAGACAGACAGACGGACAGCGGAGTCTTAGTAATAGGGTCCCGTTTTTACCCTTTGGGTACGGAACCCTAAAAAAGAATATACATCATATTTATTTATAAGCAACCAAAGCACGGATCAAAGGCTAGCATTATTAATGAAAAGTGTCGGTTTTCGGGACTGGACTGGCAGGGTCAAGGTTATCTGGTTCAAGGGTTGTGAACACAAAACCGTGAGATATTTTATATTCAGGCAAAAAAATTGTGACTAACTGCCGCACTCAGAGACGTCAATTAAATTTAATGCTTGTTTAGTGACGTGTTGTCTTATTCTATTGATGTAGCAAAGAAAGTGACATCAGCAACTTTAATCAAGCATTGAATTAAATTGACGTCTCTGAGTGCGGCAGTAAGTTGTCAAATTGTCAAGTTTTAAATTTTTGGTTCAATATCACCTGTGTTTTATTTATAAGTATAAATGTTATCTTTCTTTCAAGAGAATTTCATAACTCCAGAAAACCTTGTCCTTTATTCAAAAATATACGTTGACAAGTTATTATACGCCCGAAGAGATTCAGTGTTCGTGTTGACAGAGACAGATGTACATGCGATCTCGTTTATACGATATTAGGTACTATATTTAAAATACAGGGTGAGCCATCTAAATAGGTCGGGCTAGGAAATATGGAAATTATAAGAGTTAGAGCGTAATCTGTTCTTATTTAGAAACCTAGCCCTCGATTTTGGAAACGGGATGATCTGCACATAAACGTTACAAAAAAATATTAAACGGGAATCGAACCCAGCAATTATCATCTTTTATTTGGCGAAGTCTCGATTTTTTGTTAATTTTAGGCACACAGCTCCGTATCCAATCTTACACAAATTGACCTAGTCCCAAACTAGGCTCTAGGCTTGTACTATGGTTACTAGGAAAACGATAAACAAACATGCTCATCACAAAAATATCTGCCCCTAGGCCCCTTCCAAGATGCATTACGCTAACTAACGTTGCTATTCTTTTCGTTTTTAAACCAATCGCGTCACTGGTAGATCACGTGACTTTTCGTATCACGTCATCTACCAGTGACGCGATTGGTTTAAAAACGAAACGAATAGAAACGCTAGTTAGCGTAGTGCTCTTGGCAAGGGTATCTTACCGGGATTTACACTGGAGACAACTAGCTTCTAATGCAGGGTCACTACCAACTAAACTAACGTGTCGTGATTTGGATTGGTTTTCCTGTATAGCTTAAACATCTTTAAAAGCATAGAAGTATTCCATCTAAGTCCTCAGGGGGCCTAATATGGCTGCGTTAATCGTGTGACAAAATGTGGATAAAACGTCTGTCGCTTTTTGACATGTATATAAGTACGAGAGTGACGGATGCTTTATCCACATTTTGTCACGCGATAAACGCAACTATAATAGGATTGCAGTCTTAAGATGGTAGTCTTGAGAATACAAATGTCTATGGGTCACAGCACGGGTAGCACAAGTTGTATTTTCTCGCTTGTCGCTCAGTGCATCTCTATCGTTACAGACTAGATAGAAAGGGAGATCCGAGCGACAAACAAGTCGCGGACAACATGTGCTAGCCGTGCAGAGGGCCCTGCCAAGATACACTACGCTAACTAGCGTTTCTATTCGTTTCGTGTTTAAGCCAATCGCGTCACTGGTAGGTCACGTGACTTTTCGTAACACGTCATCTACGAGTCACGCGATTGGTTTTAAAATTAAACGAATAGAAACGCTAGTTAGCGTAGTGCATCTTGGCAGGGCCCTCTGATCCCTCTTGCCAGGCCGGTTTTCTCGTTTGCTTTCTCCGTCTCATTATTGTCACACTGAATTTAATTACAAGCTAGTTTGTAGTGTACTTACGTCATACAGGATGCGATTTCCCATCTGTTAAAATAAGCAGTCATTAAAATATCGTACTAAAGTTGAACTTGCACAGTGGTTCCGTACTCATTAAAATTGTCTCTAGACGAAGGAGTTGATGAATAAGATTTACATTTTGGCACAAAACGAAAAAATAAAATGCTACATTGCATTGTGATTGCATTTCAAATTGCCTTAAGACTTAAGAGTCATCACAAAAGATTTACTGAAAACGCTGCAATTTTTTTATTTCATGATTATCTATTAAAAACTATACAATCGACCACCATGACAAAATAAATTTGTTATATATTAAAAAATTGGACTCTTCGTTACTTTGGTCTCGATATAAAACAAAAGTAAGTGACTAAACTTTTCACAAAAAAGCGCTTAAATGAACATAAAGTATGTACAAAGGCGAACTTATCTCTTTAAGCGATCTCGTTCAGGTACATTAAATGCTTTTCTGTTGCCTTAGTATTAAAAAAAGGTGAAAAAATCGCCTTTGATTATTCTGTATTAAAAACTATTTAAAGGTACTGGTAACATTGTATTTGTGGTTGACTTCCTTAAAGTACTTACTTGCTTACGCATATTCTGCAAATATACAATAAAATATTAAGACATTTTAATCAATAAACAATATATAAATAATCTTATAAAGATTTATTTTATCTTCAGGAGACGCAAAACCCTAAAAAATACTTTAAGCATGACAAATCGGCCTTGACCTTAATGACCTTGAAATTTTTGAAAAAAAGAAAGAAAGAAAATAGGTACATTTATTTAAACAACGCATAAGTACAAATAAAGTAAAAGAATACATAAATTTACACAGTTTTTGTGAAAGTTTTGATACTTACTCTATGTTTTCTGTAGCCACAGTGAATATGATGAAGCTTTGGCTGAAACAAACAAATTAATTGAATATTTACATGGAAATAACTCTCTGCGGGTAATAGGAATTCATGGAGGATCCGTCTATATCGCTACTAATATCTTAAAAATAAAAATTGATACGAAAGAGTTTTTTTTTTAAACTTCATTTACTCGCTGGGTCCTGAGACTGCCGACCTAGGACTCCCTGTGGTACAGATACAGGACCTAGATTATAATATAAGCAACGTTAAACAAAATCATCATGTTTTTATTTGTTTTCTCATTGCGTACCGTTTCGATATTTACTGCCTTAGGCCCTACTTTGAAATCGAAGTTCGAAGTTACGTTAGCTCCATCTCTGTCACTCGTCATTCGAGACTAAATCGAAAGATTGGGATGGAACCAAAGAGATTTAATATTATAGGTAATAGAGTGGGCATCGGAGACATTTTCATAGAAAAACTTTGATCATAAACATCATGAATGCCATCTATGACGGGCGTGTCAAAGTAGACTAAACGACGTATACGACTTGTTACCTGTCACTTATTTGTTCGCTATGCCCCGTCTATTACTACTTATACTATACATTTAATGTCTTTAGATGGAACTAACGTAACTTCGGACTTCGACTTTCAAAGTAGGGCCTCCTGTCTGCTGCCAAACTTAAAATCATAGTTTAATGAATTATTAATAGACAATATTAAATCACTAGACATTATTATCCTACTAATATTATAAAAGAGGAACTTTGTGTGTGTGTTAGTTTGTTACTCCTTCACGCTGCAACGGCTGGACTGATTTGGATGAAATTTGAAATGGAAATAGCTTATACCCTGGATTAACACATACATTTCATCCCGAAAAATTTAAAAGTTCCCTAGAAATAACGCTAATCAAAATCTACGCGGACGAAGTCGCGGGCAGAAGCTAATTAATGATAATGTCTATATATATACCTAGTGATTAATATTGTCTATCGATCTGTTAGATCAATTTCCGTCTCTGGGCATAACCTATCTCTGTATCAAAATTCACAGGCCTTGGTTCAGGCATGCAACTGTAAGACGGAAGAAGCAGACATTCAAATTCTCAATTGACAACATTTCATTTTGGTGACACCTCCTGCAAATTACTATAGGAATCGAAATGATTTTGCCTCCTGAACACGGCAAAATATTTATTCAAATTTATTTTTCTTTATTTAAAAAAATACTAGAAAGTTAAAAAAGAATCGATTTTACCAATACTACGCCCAAATAGATAAAATACCAATGCCTTTTTCACGAGAAAAAAGCCGTCATAATTCTATTTTATATTGACACTATTGACAGACAGATAGATACTTAAATAAATTATCGGTGGACAGCCAATATAAAAAAAAAATACAGACTGACCTAAACGTAATAAGGATGCCCATTGTGCCGTAGAAATGAAGTTACGCCCTTTTAGAATAAGTACATCTTAAAAAATGAATAATAAAATAATTATTCATCCTAGGGAAAATTTAAAACTGTTAGTGCCTTCCTCCTTTCAAACAGTATCTATAAAACGAATAAAATTAAAGTCTTGAAGATATGAAATCTTGTCAATTATTCAAATCTATTTACATGTAAGGACAGTGAGGAAGCAACAATAAAGAATTGTACACGATAGCATGCAAAACAAAGATGACGCGGTTGAATTACACCAGCCCCAATTTTCTATACAATGTTGGCTCCTTAAGGTGCTCTTTGTACTGAATGTATTATTACAGCATTAATATGGCTTAGAAACAAATTGACTCCTCCAGCGTGGTCTACAATTTGTTCGTGCGTTGAAAAATTCGTCTAATCAACACGGTTTAAAGCTCACGGTTCAATGCTCCTCTTTGAGTTTAGTTGTCAAGTCGTTAACAACCACAGAACAGAAAAAACAGTAGACGTGTCAAGTGGGCGTGTAACGTGTGGCATAGTTATGCGGAGTTCCGCATAACCTACCATACTTTTGCCGCGATCGCTTATTTCGATATTTCTAAAATAGGAAATAAATCCAGAAGCATGCCTTATTGTGCTATTTTGGAATGTAAAAATGATAGCCGCACCAAAAATATTTTCCATGGCGGCGTGTTGTTTTTTGATACTTTGAGTATTGGCGACAAAAGGTCTGATACTAAGCGAAGGTCATGCCACTTCCACTGTTTTTTCTATTCCGTGTTTACAACGTTTATTATAGGTAACTGCGATAAAATAAATAGGTACCTAAAACTCGCCCCTGTCCGTTAAAACACAGGGTTGAGTATCGTATAAAGTTTTAAAGAACATAAGCCGTTTTGTGTTAGGATAAGGCACCTGCTAAGTTACCAAAATTATATTACCTCTTATGAATTTACAGTTTACCTTTACGAACAATAACAACTTGGTTAGGGACCTTCATTAAAGGGTCCGAGATTTCACAGCTTTATAACTAACTTCACCATAACTCCACTAAACTGGATCTTTGTAAACCAACCTACATGCTTATGACGTAAGTGTCCATTTTGAATAGAACTTTAAATAGATATAACGGGTTTGAATTTGGGATATGTTGGAAAACGGAAGCGTAACGGCTTAAGTTTCATTTACGAGGATAAATTAGGCTCAAAGTAGCTTAATGCTTGGGTTTGCTCGCATTTATAGTTACTACAGTACTTAGTTAAAATGGCGTCTAACATAATTCTGAAAGCAATATGGTAATGGTTTAAACATAAGAGTACTTAGAGATCGAGCATATTTTGACGTGTCTACTTACTGAATAAACATCTTTTTTTATCTTTTAGCGTCGCTTCGTTTTCCTAAAGATGGCAACTCGACAAATCGATTTCTGGCCCCAAAATATCATAAAAGCGTTTTTAATCAAAGTAATATAATATAATATATATTTTATTTGTCCCCCGGGACGGCTACAGACAGCGAGGCAAACCCAAGCGGAGATGGCGGGATGACTTGGACACTTTTCTGAAGGATTGGCTGAAGATTGCCACGGACAGAGAGGTGTGGAAATCAAAGTGCACCTATTGTGTAAAAATACTGTGATTTGTAAACTTATGTGCGACCTAAACTTTTTTGAAAAAAAAAAACACCTTGCCGAGTTTCTTACGCCGTTCTTCTCGGGGCAAAGTTTTTTTTTCGAACCGGTGTTGCTTTTCGACATTCATAGGTGCATTATATTATGCGTAAATTGAAGAATAAAGAACTTAGACTTTGACTTAGACTTTTAAGGGAGGAAGCCTTACCCAGTAGTCGTACACTATATTAAGTTAATTATTAATATCAACCACAATAAGTATAAAAAATAGTAGATTTTTTTAAGCTTGCTTTTTATTAGACTTATTTACTAAAGCAGACACAGAATTTATATTGACTTAGATTATAATATAATCTGAGTGATACTACGTTATATGTACTTATACTGATATTATCAGTGACCTATACCTATATTATTTTGACTCAAAATTCCTGTTTTTTATTCAGTAAGATCACTATTATTATCACACCATTTTATTTTTAAGTTTTTAAGTACTCGTGAGAAGCTAAAAAGGTACATTTAAAAAAGTGTGGAAATATCTATCTTGTTACTTGTCTTTATTTCCTGTAAATTACCTTAGATAAATACGCTAAAGCAACGAGCCTCGAGCTAATCAAACAATTGTCACTTAACTTGGCCCGGACCCTAAAGTTGGCCAGTGAAATATAAATGACTTGGCCCTTCGCCGTATGAGTTAGTAACGAGAATTCTGTAGATATAATATAATTGTATGTTGCCAGGGCCTATAGTGATAAGTCTAAAATATCGTTTCAGGACGTTTTTATAAGGCTGGACTTTCATAAAATTTTGAATTACTTACCAAGAACAGAAATAATAAACACCGGCAAAGTGCGAGTCGGACTCGCGCACGAAGGGTTCCGTACCATTATCAATACAACGTTAGGCAAAAAAAGGCAAAAAAAAACATGTGTGTGGTATTCCATACAACCCGCCTAATATATTTATTAAATTGATTTTTTTAAAGTGAATATGAAACTAAATATTCTGTGAATATTTCAAGTATCTACCAGTTGCCGTTATTAATATCGAGCAAAAAACGGCAAAAAGAAACACGTTTGTTGTATGGGAGCCCCTTAAATATTTAGTCCGGAGGAACTCGGTTGTACAATTACCTATAATAGTACCTATTGAAGTAAAGCAGCGGCATTCTTTAGCTAAATTCAAAACGAAATTAAAACTTTTTATAAGTGATAAAGTTAATTGAATCGTTCAAAGCTGGCATTCAAGTGACTTTTTTATTTAAGCTCATTGAAAGTGAACGATTGTCCTACATCTTCTATCTGTCTATATAATAAAAATGAATCGCTAAATGTGTAAAATGTTTTAAGCGCAAAACTCGAGAACGGCTGAACCGATTTGGCTTATTTCTTTTTGTTGTGTTCGTCATTGTCAGGACAACGTTTTTATGAAAGAAAATGCTTGAAAAATCCACCGGGGAAGTCAGAAATTTGCAGCGGGGCGAAGCCGCTGGCGGGCCGCTAGTGAGTAATAAATTTCGTAAAACCCAAACCTAAATTCGTGTGTACATAATAGTACCTAAACTCTTTATCTAACATGATCTAAATCGCTTAATTAATGTCCAATTGCCAGGCAAGGGCCTCCTCGACTTATCCCTAGAATGAGCCAATTATTTCTAGCGATAACTTTCTAAGTACCGCCATCTTCTCTTTTGTTTTTTAATGTTCTCTAACCCCCTTACTAATAAACGTTGAGTAACGGTGGTATAGCTATACAATGTTTTGTCCTTATCTGTCAAATTCAAATGTCACAATGACAGATAAGGACAAAACATTGTATAGCTGTACCACCGTTACTCAACGTTTAAAGGGGGTAAGTTTGTAGTTTTATGGAATTTGTACGCATATAGTTAAATAAATCTCAAGGAGAGAATCTCATCAAATTGACATTTAAGCATACTAAGCACTAGGTTTGTACTATATTTACTACCTTAGACAACGATGTCCTTATACATACTTATAATATATAGAGAAACTAGAGGACGTCCGCGACTTCGTATGCGTAGAATTAGTTTCCCGCTACTATCCCCATTTCTTCCCGTTGGGGCTCGATTTTCGGAAAATCCTTTCTTAGTGCTCACTTACCTACATCATGAAAGGAACCCCTGTACTAAATTTCAAGTTTCTAAATACAGTAGTTTCGGCTGTGCGTTGATATATAAATCAGTCAGGTTTGCCTTTTATATATATAGATAAATACTTAAATACAAAGAAGACATACATGACTCAAGAACAATTATCCACGCTCATCACACTAGTAATTTCATTACACACTTTATTAGCTTCACTTGTACAGTCAGCAGCAGAGAGGTCATACATACATACACTGAAGAGGTCTAAATGATCTGCACTCTATATTGTCAAGAGAATACGTCGTGTCTAGAACATTTTGAGCTTGTTATTCTAGAAGAAGAAAAAGAAGAAGAAGAAATACATAGTGTCTTCCGTGTAGTGAATAAATTTTATTCACTACACGGAAGACACACAAATAGACAATAGTTATTTATGTAACTGGTACATAATGAGGCCTCTTAAGGTACGAGAGCCGAGGTTAGAGCGCGAGCTTGCGAGCGCTCTAATTATAGGCACGAGTACCTTAAGAGCTAATTATGAACCGTTGCATACATAACTTTTTCTACAAGCTTAAAATGATAATGATAAAAATAAACAATCGCTAACTTTTCTCGTATACTTTACTCGATTTTTCTGCTAACAAATTACTTGTCATCAAAGACATTTTCACTATTCCGATGCGCATTAATAGTTTGTGAATTTTATTGATAAATGTAAACAAATTAAATGCGAATTTTAATAGATACTAAAAACAGTTCTATCAAATTATCATAAACAAGTTGGAATGCCAAACGAGACGCCATTTTGTTGATATCCATATTGAACGTAACCATGGTAACCAAATAACAAATCGATGGATATTAACCATCTATTTTTAGTAATTGAATAAAAATGTTATTTTAAACACATATTTAGTCTCAAAATTAATTTTATTTTTAATATTCGTAATTTTAATTGGTGTTAAAATGTTTTTAACGGTTTATATACAAATTATTAGGATGTCAAGTGTTAACTAAACGCCAAGACTGATATCCGGAATGACCGTTACCATGGTAATAACAATGCTATAATAAATTATAGCACTGTTATTACCATGGCAACGCTAATTATAGAATTGTTTTTACTCTTCGGTTACGCTATAGGTGGTATTCTGACACCATTAACGATATCAATATTAGCGGTTTATAGTACGCGAGTAGAAAAACTACTTTACGTAACACCTGGCCATAATGTGAGTTTTATCACACGCTGCGCGCACGGTAAATAAAACTCGCATTGTGGCCAGGTGAAGACGTAAAATTGTGTACTCATCACGGGCAGTAAAAAAGAAAGCCCTCTATCGCATATTTACAACCCTCGCCTACGGCTCGGGTCTCAAATACCTGCGATTTCGGGCTTTCTTTCTTTTACAGCCCTTGTTAAGTAATGTACTATTTCTTAGCTACTTTCGATGCCGACTGTACTTACGATACGACTAGGTAACTAACAATCTTATAAACTAACAAACAATGTAATCAAATCTTGGAAGTCAAATTTAACCTAGGTATTTCTAACTGTCGGATTGACTTAAAATTTGGCATACTTATGCAATTCCGATGACAATACAATAATATGGTACCATCGTGCTGGTATGATGACGGAGACGGAAGATCATAGCAACTCCTCAATGGCTCAAAGTATTAGATCTGTAGGCATAGTTTATTTGTACTAGCGGCCCGCCAGCGGCTTCACCCCGCTGCAAATTTCTGACTTTCCCGGTGGATTTTTCAATTATTTTCTTTCATACAAATCTTGTCCTGACAATGATGAACACAACAAAAAAGAAATCAGCCAAATCGGTTCAGCTGTTCTCGAGTTTTGCGCTTAGCAACACATTTAGCGATTCATTTTTATTATATAGAAGATATATACACTCGTAAATATAGATATATAGATAGATTGATAGATTATCTTTAACACTACCTTAGACATCATAAACGGTTGATCTTCCAGCTCCTCTGTCGTCAGAAAAAACAGTTTCAACTTCACCACATCATGCATTGGTTTTGCGCTTGCGCTGAATATAAAAACGACGCACACGACTGCTGTCCCCCAACCCATGGTCACTGTGCGTGGCTAGGGCTACCACTTCTAGTAGTCTAGACAAGATGCATATAAGGTTAGGTACTCACCCTTGGTTGACGGCCGCTTATATCAAGTCCTTTTTTTTAAAGTTCTGGACTAACCAGCTTTGAACCTCTGTCTCACCTGATGCTAAATGATGAGGCAGTCCAGGATGGAGCTCGCTGGTTCAGTGGAAGCTTATCTACTCTGGTTTTTAAGACACATTATATCTGTTCAGGAAATACATATGAAGGAAGCAAATTTCACTCTTAAGCCGTTTGCAATAAAAAAACATTACAGTACGACCGGAGGGCTTCTTGTCTAACGCACTCGCAATCACGATCGTTTTCATTTTGAAAATCGAAGGTTTGTTTGCATACAAAATGAAAACAATTGCTCCACTTTGAAGCCGGTTACGATTGCGAGTGCGTTAGACAATAAGCCCTCAGTTCTTAATAGCGATCCGCAATCTTCGTTTTTCTATGAAACACAAGTGACAAATATCAGGTGAGAGTGCAAGTGTGAGAGCGATAACCGGTCGAGAGGTATTAAAAAGTTGGAAGCAATGTACATGAAAATATTTAAAAAAAACAAGACTCTGGAACAAATACTCGCACTCAGCACAAAAATAATTGCCCATACCAAGAATTGACCTAGGACTGCTAGCTTCGTAGCCAGCATAGTCTCCTGATTTTATTTATTTATGCAATTTCGTATAAGTTTGGAAAAAACCGGACAGATGCCAGCCCTATGCCTGGCTGACATGATTACTGTAACAAATTGGTTATTCGCCGGCAGATAAGACAGTAATACGATGATAAGATCATTCCATGGTTATTGGTTTACTGATCGCCAAATTAATTCGGTATTAGCTGGTATATTGTGGATAGAATTGGTATCGTTTTGAAAATAATAGACAAGTTTGTTAGGTAGGTACATTCATGATCAAATTTTCTAAAAGAGGTTGAGTCGTACTTCAGTATACTTATTAGTAGTAGAACCTTGTGGAAAGTCCATTTGGATTTCTATCACCATCTTATTTATTATTAAACTTAGCTACGGAGATTGCAGAAACCAATTTTTTAAAAAAGTGTATGTTTCGGTACGCCCGACAGAAGTGATAAAACTAGCGTTTTTAAATAATAATGTGTACCTACCTCAATACATTTAAAACTATCACTTTCCGGATTAACAGCGACATCTAGCGGATTATGGGGTAAACGAAAACGCCATCTGTTGTCGAGTAGCATTTCTCATAAATCCTTTGTTTATCAGATTTATAAAAAAGGGATCTTTATTTTTCCGAAATACGGCTAGCGCTGTGGATTAGAGTGAGAGAGGCCTACTTACCGCTGCCTTATGCGTGAGAAAAAGGGAAGCCAGACTGGCGTCGTAACGCGTTACGTAACGAAGCGGTTTACCCTCCCATAAGAAGTAATATACTCGTAACACGGGATCTTTTGTTGGAGGGTGAGTTCTCGCCGGCAGTGTGAACAGCCAGCGATCAACTATTAATATATGTGCCTCTTTTATTGACACAGGATCTACATCTTTTGTTCGTTTCTTAAATAGTATGTGGCGACCTAGCGACATCTAGCGCACCCTTGTATCAACCAACGCGCTAACTCGCTAGCGCCACCAACGTCAGACAGCGCAACTAAAAGTTCTACATCGCGCTAACGAAGTTTCTCCAGTCAGTTGACATATATACGACTTCCAACTTCATCCCAATGGACTTCGGTCCCCAGGCATAACACCCGCCTGGAGAGAGATCTCTCTATTGTCCTCTATTCCTACAAGTAGGTTGTTCATCACTTCCTCGCCGGCCGTGGGACAAGTGCCTATAGGGTGTTATAATAGCTACTTCATAAAAGAAATTCAATTATAATGGCGCGTAAATGGTCCATTAGGCAACGCATGGACCTTATCTACAAAATGGGTCGTCGTGATGCCCCTTCGTGTTCGAGTTAATAGTTGTATGTAATGGTTTTATTACAGCTGTAACGTGTAATGACATGTCATTATGCTTTGGTTTTGGGGAAATGTTTACGAATACATGGTGTTACTATTAAAAGGCGGAAAAAAACCAATGATAAACTTATTTTTTTGTTAATTTACCTATTGGTGTAATAAAACAATACCATTACATTTTCTCGGAAACACCAACTTAGATTTTTACCTATAAAATTTGTAGCTTTAAAAAAGTAACTGAAATAAGGGATCTGGGAGTTCAAATTGATTAACAACTATACTACTACTATACTATACTATGCCTTCATCACATATTGAGAGGATAGTTACGAAAGCTTAGGGGATGTGTGGGTTTATTTTTAGGCAAGGTTGCGATTTTGTAAGCGTTAGTACTTTCAACCTGTTATGTAATGCGCTTGTTCGTTCTCAACCGGATTATGCATCTGTAACTTAGAATAACACCAATGATACATTAATTCTATTTAAATAATTTAAGTAAAAAATACGAAACGCTTACCTTATAAGTTTAAAAATATCGAGCTCAAACACATTGATTGTCCCCCCAAAAATGGTAATCATGACCGAATTTTACTTTACATTTTGAACAACATCATCTAAGTATTCTCAATATTTCCTCAGTAACCTTTCATTGTAATAATGCTCATGTTTATGCACTCAGTCTTAAAATAGTTCGCTATTCGAAAAATCGCTTCCTTACAAGAGCATGTTCCTCTCATAATTGCCTCCTCTATAATAAATAAATAATTGCAAATATAATCATACTGACATATTTTATGACGATTTTGGCAGCTATGTAAGCGCAGTTAAAATGACTCTGTAATGACCTTTTATCTTGAGTTATGAAAACTATTTCATTACATTCTATGTCAATAGTTACTGTTTGAAGTGTATGTTTTAATAGAAGTTGCTAGCTTTGTGTAACATACCTAAAAGTGTAACTTACCTACATTCAGGAAACTTTATTGGGTTATGATATGAATAACTTACATGTTGTGTATTAATGTACGTGTCAAGCTGTTTGTTTTCCAAAATAAGAAAAAAAATATGATTTGATACACTACTAACCAAAGTACTATCTACGTCACTAGAACCACACTGCCCTCTTTAGAAAAAAGGGCACATGTCTCATAGACCAGCGTATGTATAAATGACCTTAATTCTTAAGGTATGGGTTAAATTTGCTTTGACTATCAAATTGCGCTTGCGTCCTTTTTTATTTAGATGGGCAGCACAGACGTCCTAGAACCCGACTAGGTTTATCGTTTACGGCTAGCTCATAAACAATGGTTTTTAACGAGCTGCGGCGTCATAGTTTCGGTACATAAACCGGTTTAACGGCGTATTTGACGGCGCAATCGAAGCGGAATAACTGACACCTAGGCAACTAACAATGCTATAAAATGATAACAATAGAACTATAGTACAGGCACAGGGTACAGACGGCTTTTTAAGCACGTATCGGTAATATCGTAGCATTTAGGTAACACTTGACAGTAGGTAGAGTTTGTCTAATGAAAGCTGACCGTGAACAAAAGCGACAAATTCAAAAACCTTCATATTTTATTACCGATCAAAGTAGGAATGTCGACCGCCATTTTGTAAGTAATGTTATTTGAAGACATCATGATTTAAAATTATTGACACTTTAATGACATGCTTGAAAAGGACTGGCTTGCTTATAGATAATTATTAGTATTATTACAAACCACAATCTTTACCCATTAACTTTCCGCCAAAAATCTGTGGCATAAAGACATTCCATCTTACCTTCCAGCCAGCCTTAGTCAGTTGCAGTCTTAGGATTGCAGTCTTGAGACTTACCATTACGTGGCCTATATGCTCGTATGCCTTATCAATGACATAAAAAAATACGTTTTACCACACATAACAATATGTACCTATGATTACATTAAATACATCCTATTCCCCGATACGTTTGAGTTAGATTCGAATCAGCACACGCTTGGCTAGCCAAAGGCCTCACGTTTACCGTGGCCGTCCTAAACTAACATTGGAACTTACGTTAATTGAACAAGGTTTTCTTTGGAGGTTTAAAGTTTACAGATAAAGGTTGGTTACAATGTTTGTAAAAGGTATAGAGCACGACTTTTTAACCCACGACGCAGAAAGAGGGGTTTGTGGTGTGTGTGCGTGTGCGTGTATTGGTGTGTGTGTGTGTGTGTGTGTGTGTGTGTGTGTGTGTGTGTTTGTGTGTGGCACCGTATCTCTTAAAAGAGTGAACCGATTGGGATGCGGATTTTTTTAATTGAAAGCTTAGCTTAGTTTTTAGCGATAGTTCTTACCTAGTTTTCATGTAAATCGGTTGGGCCGTTTAAGAGATATCATCTCTGAAAGAAGGGGTCACCATTATATCATACACTGAGAAAAATTCCCGTAGCCGCGCTACGTTCTCAGTGTAATGTTCCGATTGGTACAAGTAAAATCATAATTTCACTGTAACCTTCAGTTAATAATACTAGCAATAGACTTATCGGAACACCTTGAATCAACTTAATTAAACTTGACGTCTGTTCATTCACGCGTCAATGAGATAGGGTACATTTGTACCTAGTTATGTAGGATTTAACTGTTTCAATATCATTCACGCTTGAATTAACTTATGTTAGGTTTAGACTTGAATAACTGGTGTCCTAGTTAATAAGTTTTTGTCAAAAAAATCATTTTTAGGGTTCCGTACAAAAAATAAAAAACGGACCCCTTATAGGATCACTCGTGAGTCTGTCTGTCTGTCCGTCTGTCACAGCTAATTTGCTCCGAAACTATAGGACCGATATAGTTGAAATTTGGTACCCAAATGTTAATTGATGACCCAAACACAGATGTGCAAAGTATATAAATACTTTTTTAAATAAGGGTCATTTTCGGGGGACAAATTAGGAAATTAAAAAAAATAGTTTTGCTGTCCTTACTGTGTTACCTACATATCAAATGAAAGGGCTCGTTATGAGGATCTCAAATACATTTATGTTATTATTATAAAATAAATAGTTTTGATTTTATTCTCGAAAGAAGACGAAAATTTAACATTCCCCCCCTCGACCTCCGAAACTACTGAGTCTAAAAATTTGAAAAAAATATAAAATATAGTTCATTGCTTGTAGATTACAGGAAAAACATTACAGTTAACGGGAAGTGGGTCAAATTTAACTTGCAAGATTTGACCCTTACAATACATACATACATTGCAAGTTAAATAAAAGCTTATAAAAAGGGTAAAAGCCGACTAAACTCGTTATAAAAAGGGTACATACATGAACGAAGTATATTAAACTTAACACTAAGGGACTCCGTTGATGTAGGAAAACATATCGAAACTTTTATGTGGTCGTCTGGCGCCGTCTTATATACACATAAGTAGGTGTTTTTTTTCCTTTTCTCCCTCTATCTCTGTCGTACGATTTTTTGCATGTTTATCTGCTGATCTACGCAAGTACCTACGCATATTATTTGATATTATATTTAATTTAATATTTATAGCTTTATATAATGCCATTAGCATTATATAAGTAGTACCATTGTAATAAGACATAATGTTTGAAAAATTTATGACTTGGTCTTGTTTTGCTTTTTTCGAAATTTATCCGAAGACATACTGGCTTGTTAGGCCCGTCTCTTATTGCAACGCCGCTGGATTTTAACTGACACTAAACCGTTTGAAAATGAACCGTATTCATTAATTATCTGTATAGCAAAATGCTCGAAGCTGTAATTACTTTGCGAGTACCTGCAGGCAACATATTGGATCTGACACAACCAGCTATGAAGAGTATGTTTAAAAGAAATAACGGTTCAAATCGCTAACACAATCTTATCCCTAACCTTACCACCAAACAACAGTGCTTGTTGCTTTCCGACGTAGGCGTATAACACTAAATCGCATTTCTCAACAAAATAGATCGCCAAAAGTTAAATTAAAATTAAAATCGGCCAAGAAATACGGATGATACAACATTTTAAACTGCTTATTAGAAAGCGTTTAGACAGAGAGATCCGATACGCACTGTGATCTTTGTTGGCTTATATCTTGGTTATTTTATAGCTATTCAAAAAACAGTTTTCTCAACAGTTTGTTACATGAAATAAAAGTGTCCATCATTGGTGCCGTCACTCCTCCACCTCGACTTGTTTTAACTGTTCTAATACAACGCGCATTTCCTGAGCGACTGAGTAGGCTGTCATCCTCTGTAATAGAACTGTAAGCTTGAAATTGGTTCTTCTTGAACTTGCTGTGGTGCGTCTGTAATTATTTAAAGGTGTAAGGCCTTGTGCAGGTTTTAGTGGTGGCAGTATTGAGCAGGATCCTTCCGAGTCGCTACCACCTGCGATCCTTTAATCTACTGCCAACATCGAAATATAATAAGTATGGAAGAGTAACGTCTAACAAAAACGACTGACAAATCCGCTCCAAAACACCCACTTTTTGAAATGAAAAGATCTTATGTATCGAGTGGTTTCAATAATCAACTAAATATTAATTGAGTTAAGGTATGAAATCATTTATGTCAGATGCTGGTATAACGTTTGAGTAGACAGTAATTTCAGTAAGGTTTTATACCGTTTGAAAGACAAAAATCTGCAATTGGTTACAAGCTCTCTGACACAAGATTTCCATTTGTCAATATTTTTTTTCATAAGGGTTATTTGAACGCGGCCATGTCTTTCAACATTTGACGTGGATGGTTTAATACAAAAACAACACAGTAATTGAATAACGAATTTTATTAATATGATTCCGGTTCGCTACAACCAAAAATCATAATACCATATTCCTAGAATGTCGCAATGCCAAAACGGACTATTCTCATAATGTCTAAAGCTCGAAATGACTTACGCCTACTTCTTAAATAACCGTATTCTTAATATGACTATAATTCATATAGACTATATCGCGTTTTGATAAATTTTCAATTCTACCATTTCCCAAAATGTCTAAAACTCAAATTAACTTCATACAAAACGTCACATCGTCAAAACACCTAAAACTCAGTATTTATGGAAAATATTTAAAATTATGTTGTATTTTACAGTTTTTACGGCATCAGTGATCCTATAAAGGTTCCTTTTTTCCTTTTGAGGTACGGAACTCTAGAATTCTTGACTCGCTTATAAGGCATTTTTGTTGGATCCCTTACAACAGCATAGAAGTCATAAATTGCTAAACCAACTCTGATAAAATGTAGTATTTATTTACATTTATAAATACGTTACACTAAAAATACTCCGTTGTTAAAAATTTAGGTATTATGAGACTATGTCATTTCGATCTTTGGATTTGTCAACAAAAGGCATTTTTGAATTTTGGTAATTATGAAACTAATGCATTTTCACCTTCAGTCTTAATAATAATTCGGTATTTGAAGTTATTGTTCATTTTACCAACTGTACATTTTGAATATCGGATGTAATGTGTAAATGTTATTATGACATTTTATTGTATTGAAAATAAGTCAATTCGGGAATTTAGGCATTTTGGAACTAAGACAAAATGAGATTTAGTCAAATATGTAAAAGGGCATTATGATATTTGATTGTAGTGAACCGGAATCTTTTTTTATATGATTGAATGATTGTTCCCCTTGAATCATTTAACATACTTACTTATGTTACACTATTATAAAGTTGTAAAATAGTATATCAGAAGATATTATGTTGTAAGAGTAGTCAGCGTCAAATAGTCTTTAGCATCTGCATCCACCCAAGCCAGACGGCGTTCTTCATTTTTTGGAAAACTTAAAAAGGTCATATTTCGTTTTTTTTTATTATGTACATAAACTAACGATAGTAAAGATGACATAAAATTTAATTTCCTATTCTTTTAAGATATATTGCATAACATCGGCCATGACATTTTGGTATGGAATATTAAAAATTCAATAACTTACTAATGAAAATAAATATCGCTTTGTTTTGCATCTGTGTGGGTCCTGCACCAATTTACAATGCAACTTGGCATGGTTGCAGCGTCATTTAAATCCGGTAATCATTAATATCGATTTTTTCTTTTGTGATTGTAAACAACTGTTTGACACTACGTCAGAAAGTCGACTGATAGACAGTTCGGCACTCATTAATAGCTCCACCCCCGCCGGCACTAAGTCAGTGGGGCAGATTTTGAGCGTCGATTACTCTTCCATACTTATTATATTTCGATGACTGCCAAGCAGCGTTCGCACTGTTGTGTTCCGGTGTGGGGATAAGACAACCGCATAGAGGCATTCCATCTTAGTCCTCAGGGTTGGCAACGCATTTGCAGTCTTAGGATTGCAGTCTTGTGAATGCGAATGTCTATGGGTCACAGTTTCCACTTACCATCAGGTGGCCTGTGTACTCTATGCCATAAAAAAAGATGAGCTTTGTTTTTTGAGGAGATCTATCATACTAGATACTTAAGTACAAAGTACAAAGGTCCCACTCATCAGATGACCTGTGTGTTGACGTCTCTCGGCGATATAAAAAAAAACTACTCTACTATTTAAAAGAAAAATATACATTTATTCACTACACACATTTATTTATTTACAATCTTTAAGGTAAGGGGCTTTGATCAATCTTGATCATGGCAGCCCCGTTGGACAAAGCTATACAAAAATAAAATACAAATAGGTATCATTCAGAAAAAAAAAGGAAAGGAAGGTGGAAGGACTACTTGTTCAAAAATCTATAAACTGATTTTGCAGCATCTGTCGTTGCTTCTGCCAACACACATAAAACACACAGAAATAATAAAAATTAAAAAACAGAAAACAGCAATAAAGAGTAGAGGGTGTGTCTTCGCGGCAGTGAATTGGACACTGGCTCAGCATAATGCTGACGTGTCAAACACCTGCAGCGCTGATTTTCAGCCAGCTCCGTTTGTGACAGACGGACGGTCGCTAAACGAATAAATAGTGTAGGTAATACAAAAATATATATTTAGTTCAGAACTGGGTCAATGTATATTATTTTACCATTTATTTATTACCGCCTTCAATCACTAGCTAAGTGCAGCTATTAGCACGCTGTCACTTTGACGTGAGTTATGGTCGTAAGTTTGAAAACCACACGTCATTATCAACTAGGTTAAAGCGACAAAGTACTTAAGTGTATGTTTATGGCGGTGACTTCACAATCCATACACGATTACTGTTGAGAAGGTAAACACAGTTGGCATTATTACAGTCGCGTGTTTGTCTACCGCCATTGTATTTGCTCTGGCTTATTAAACTTAGATTTCCCTCGGTAGTGTTTAATCAGAGATGTGGTAACCCTACAGGTAGGTAAGATGGGTTGCCCTGTAGGCTTTAAAGGTGGATAGTAGAAGAAGAAGGTAGTTAGGTAGGTAGGAAGGTAGTTGACGTGTTTTTTTTTTCGTGACGTTTGATTTATAGCCAAAAATGCATAAAAATTCTGAAGTTTGCAATGTCTGAGTAAGGTAATAGCTCCTATTATGGACAGTGCTCCAGTTATGATTATGAACAATCCCATAAATATGCTTCCGAGATTTATATGCTTTTAGCGTAACAATTAGATTATATTTAAATTATTCGGGATTACCACTATTAGAATGAAATGATCGGTATTACAAAACTTTCATTAAAAAAAATGTAAATGTTCACTGGAGCATTGTCCATAATAGGTGCTTTTACCTTACTTGTTTTTGAGTCTTGAATGTTTTTATGTATTTATTTAAGTTTGTATTTCTCTAGTAAAGTATATTCATTATAGACTAGTACCCGTAGTCTAGTCTCCGTGCTTGATTTTAGACGCACATTATGTTAGTCTGTTCCCTGTTATTTTTTATTTATTAAAATTTCCCGCTCTTTCTTGTCTTGTTTAAAATATTTGAACCATCTTAAACATACAAACAGCGAATATTCTCGAATACAAATTATCATACAGCATACCAGTTTTTGCACTGACCTATAATATTATAGTAGACAAGTAGTTCATTTAAATGCATTGAAAACGGACGTGAGTCGGGCTCCGTGGCATATTGTTTTAAAAACTTATAATTGAGAGGCTGACGACGATCAGTAGTTAACACGAGGAGCTTCAACTGAGAGCTGCATGCGAGTTTCAACTTAGTTGCAGAATCAACGGCAAACAGAAGATAAAAGAGAAGTGAATATTGCGTAATTTTTCTTCTACAGCTCAGGGATCTATTCTAGACGGTAAAACCATATTGCTTTTGACGGGTACACTACATAATTCCGAAAAGTCATTATTGCGAATGGATCTAAATTCCGAATTTTCATAATTCCGAATGCAATGTTTTGATAGAAGACGTTATTTTTTGTTATTGCTTATAAATCAAACTAAGCCTAACCTAAGTTTATCAATTAAGTTATGCACTTAATATAAAATAGCTCCAGCATAACCATTTTCGGAAAAATGAATATTCAGAGAAATGAATACTTATTCGGAAAAAAGTAATTCGGAATTTTAAGGTGTTCCCGGTTTTTACATTGTTATTGTATTGTTTTTAACTCGGCCGCCATTAGTTTTAAGTAAATAAGAGATAACGTTGACAATACGGTAATACGTCAAAGTAGTACTTACGATAAGTACGGTTTTTACCGCTTAGAATCTCAGCCGTGAGGCCCTACTTTGAAAATCGAAGTTCAAAGTTACGTTACCTCCATCCCTGTCACTCGTCATTCGAGATTAAATCGAGAGAAAGAGAGATGCAGCTAACGTAACTTCGAACTTCGATTTTCAAAGTAAGTATATTGCCTCTGCGCAAAATTCTAGGCGGTAAAAACGATAATATCGTATTTGACCTGTTATGGAATTGTTTTTAACTCGGCCGCCATTACTGTCAAGTAAATAAGAGCTATCAAAACTGTGACAATACGATAACAGATCAAAGACGATATTGTTTTTACCGCCTAGAATCTCAGGCCAGGTCGTATACTGAGCAACAAACAGACCTTTTGCGGTAATAAGTAATAACTTAAAGGCATAACAAACAAAATGGCGGGTAAAGCCATTTACTTAAATCTGAGCCCACAGGTGAACTTGCTTACAGGGTCGTGTTCGTAAAATTGTGCCTATAATGTGATGCGCGGGAGTAGGGTACAAGTGACAAACGCTTAAGGAAACTATAGTCTAAACTAAACAGCTTTGTAGAGTAATTATTGTCTTTGGTGGAGGCTGACCTTCATACCGTTATGAAAAATATCGTTATCATAACGTTATATTTCGTTAGTAATTTAAAATTAGAAAATAAGTTTCTTAACGATATTTTTTCATAACGTTATGCTACAACGCAACGTTATCAAAATCAAAACAATCCCAGAATAACATCATAATATCGTTATTTCAAATATCGTTAAGAAGTTTATATCGGTATTATGCCGAGTTTTAAAACGTTTTAATAATAACGTTATAAAGTGTGAATAACGATATAATTATAACGCTATCGTAAAATAGCGCTATTGAAGCTCTGGGTGGAGGTTCTTGTGATTTATTTATTTACTTTAGATTCTACCCTCCTTAGCCAATAAGCAGTATTTCAAATTCAAAAGTCAAACCAGATTCCATCGTATCCTGAGGGCTTATTGACTAACGCACTCGCAATCACGATCGTTTTCATTTTGAAAATCGAAGGCTTGTCTGCATACAAAATGAAAACAATTGCTCCACTTTGAAGCCGGTTGCGATTGCGAGTGTGTTAGACAATAGCGATGCCGGTAGTAATTAGGTTGCGATTGCTACTAGTGTTTTATCTGAGATGCTGCCATTTGGCTTAGCAGTCCCAGAGATCGCTACCACCATCTTACCCTTTAACCAAGCCATGCAGCATTCGCATTGCTGTTCTGGGTAGTGATTCTCTCAAAAGCAAAGGTGAGCGAACGCAGGAGTGATGTCCAAGCGGCGAGTTTAAGTAGTCCCGTCAAAGTGTACAAAACACATTTCAGCGCGTGTATTCAATTTGGCAGCACGCCGCTTGGACATTCACTCCTGCATTCACTCACCCTTGCTTTTGAGAGAATCACTTCACTACCCTGCTCGAACTAAAGTCGAAACCATAATCCGTGAGATAACTTTGACAGATAAACTGTTACCAGTGCTAACTTCACAGCAATTAAATCACAAGTAATTCACTGACGTGAAGTGAAGAATAAGTCGCGCGTTTCATATCGCTGTCACTTATGCTCTCTAATGTGTGAAAGTGACAGCGATACCAAACGCGCGACTGCATCGCTACAAAATGTCGCCGTGTGCTACCTCCCTAAATGGTCAGGGTTTTCTCACGGATTATGGTTTTGACTTTAGGGCTCCTCTAACTTGAACCATCCCCTACATCGCTAACTCGACTTAATAGATGCTCTTTGCATAATATACGAGACGTTTCACGCGCAGTGCCCTTAAGGAGTCCTTAATGTCGCACACGCACGTTGGCACGCACACGAGTGAGCAAGCGTGTACACACGGTAGGTCACGATTATATACAGGGTGTTGAAATGGGCGGTTTCGTTTTATTTTCATATTGCGATTTAATACGGTGGCATAATGAACATAATGGTTATTTACCTATTAAGCCTCTATTCAACACCGTAAAACAGTATTGTTTTTGACGTGTTATGGTAGGTTATAGGTTATGCCATTCACGGCCAGGCAGCAGTGTTCGCAATGTAGTGTTCCGGTGTGGTGATAAGACAACCGGTGAAATTACTAGCATAGAGGCATTCCATCATAGTCCTCAGGGTTAGCAACGCATTGGCGGTCTTAGGACTGCAGCCTTAAGATTATTAGTCTTGACATTGCAAATGTCTATGAATCAGAAATCCCACTTACCATCAGGTGAGCTGTGAACGTCCGCCTTGCCAACACCATTAAAAAAAACTGGACAAGTCCGAGTCGGACTCGCCAACGGAGGGTTCCGCACATGACACGGTTAACTCAATTCAAATTTTGTAACGCCGTTCCTTGCATAAAGACCTTGTTTCATTGTGATTTAATTTAAAATGTATAGTTTTCAGATTTTTTCCCTATACTTACTTGGAGTAAAAGACACGGCATTACTTGCCAAATTTCATAGTTCTAGGTCGACGGAAAATACCCTATAAATTTTGATTTCCTTGAGTGTCAAAATACTTATACGTTATTTGCGGTATAAACCGCCGTATCTTTTGTTTACGTACCTAAACTTGGAAGTTTGATTTTATCACAGCTTCAAAGGACTGTAGACTTGAGTAGGTATATGGTTTTAATTTCATCTCGATACCTCTACGTGTTCCTGAGATAAATGGTCTTGACAGAGAGACGGACGGACGGACGGACAACAAAGTGATCCTGTAAGGGCTCCATTTTTTTCCTTTTGAGATACTGAACCCTCAAAATTAAACTAAATTACTCAAATCAAAATATAGCCACTGCGGCATTGTCTCGAAAATGCTGTCAGCATTTCGTTAATAAATTGCTATACTAATGCGTTGAACGAGGAAACTGCCAGCTCTTCGGTCTCCCCTGACATTTATAAGCCTCTTCGACATTTCTTTGAAGAGGCTTATAGCGCTAGGGCCCCACGGACCAAGGGTCTCGACGCGGAATGGAACAAAATTATATTCAGAGCCGAAACAGACTTGGCTATCTACTACCTACCTAGTAAATGTCTGAAAATCACTATTTAGCGATTTTAAAACTTGACGCGTATTTCTCTAAAATTCAATAAATTGCTTAGGTAGGTATTCAAATTAACCGTATATAGGGTTCCGTAGTAAATATTGAAAAACGGAATCAGAGTGTGATAACTTTGTTGTCTGTTTTAAAAAGCATTTACTTACTTTGATTTTGTCATCGTTTGTCATTTCTGGTTTTGAATAAGTAAATCTAACCTTTGTTTTGGCAAAGTTTAATAACCTTTATGTCCAATATAACCAACAACTTAACAGACGATTAGAGTGTTAAAAGCTGTCAAAGTTTATGAACTAACACCCCCTTACAACGTGGAATAACCTAGTACTCTGTACAATATCAAATATCTAAATGGTCACTATGGAAATACTTCAAAATGCCGCAAGTCCTGCCAATTCTAAAACAAATAATGACAGAACAACACGACGAGGTCTCTACGTCAAAAGCCATAACTAGAATTTATTGCCATGACACTCTATTCCTTTTATTTTTCTCTCACAACAAGCCTCAAATTCTTTAGCTAGGATATTCATAATCTTGAATAAATTACTTATAATTTTAGTAACTAAATTATAACAGCAGACTCAGTGACTGTAAATTGTATACGCACGGCTGGACTAACTAATTGACGCAAATGAGAAATTATCAACCTGCACAAAGCAGTTAAAATTAAGCTTGTCTTTATTAAAAAATATTGTTATTATTTAATCTACGGTGAAATATCTAAATACAATGACCCTGACCGCTAGACATAATCTTTAGTACCTGCCTAAATAAATATTTTTATTATTTGGTCATGGTACGAAAAACATACTTATATGGAGGAATAAGTACTAAAACACATAAAAAATCGAATATTAAACTAAGTAACACTCATCTAATATTCAATAAACCAAAGGATTTATTTACACAACCAAAGCTCCACTCTTCAATCAGATTTAATGATAGAATTTTGTGCCGAAGCCGTCCCAAATTCGAGCCTCATGTATTATGCATAGAATTAAAATATTCCAGAAAGTTGCTGCACTATGAAATTACATAGCGATAACCAGACTACCCACATTGATCACGATTTAAATACATGCATAGACTAATGTATTACTTCGTATGGACCTAGGTCATTATAATAAATAATAATATTAATATAGCCGTTTATTCCAAGCTTTACATTCAATTTACAATTATTCACCTATTAATGAATAATTACTTACCTATTTACATTCTATTCCATTAACTTACATTATTGTTTTTTTTATATATATTATTTAAACAGTTAATTAGGGAATTAATATTATAATTATTTTATTTAGTATAACTTCATTAGGTAATTATACTACATCAGAGTGTCTGTATCACATTTTATCAAATTAATGTTAAGAGTTGGTCGTTAACTTGGGTACCCATCTGCGGGTATAGGCCTCCTTCATCAGTTACCATTGTGCCCGACCGTGTGCCGTGCGGGTCCAGGGGCCCTTGCAAAGATGCACTACGCTAACTAGCGTTTCTATTCGTTTCGTTTTTAAACCAATCGCATCACTGGTAGATCCCGTGACTTTTCGTATCACGTTATCTACCAGGTGACGCGATTGGTTTAAAAACGCAGGCGCCGACCTGGGACATAGGTTTCTATATTTTAGGCTAACCGCCCACTTAACAAGACATTTTTTTCAAACCAAGCAAAAAAAACATTTGTTAATAATAAGGTACTAGCTGTTTAGGTAGGTAATTGGAAAATAAATATAATAACGTCTCTTTATTATCTACTGCACTCAACTTCACTGGCTCGTACGATACCGCGATGGCCCTCGTTGCCGCCCATCTAATATGCATCATTCATAAATGTCACCAACTGCACAATTCTTCGACTTACTGCTGCACTCAGAGACGTCAATTTAATTTAATACTTGATTAAAGTTACTGCTGTCACTTTCTTTGCTACAACAATAGAATAAGACAACACGTCACTAAACAAGCATTAAATGTAATTGACGTCTCTGAGTGCAGCAGTTAGAGTACCTATTAAAAGCATAAACGGTCAAACGTACTATTCATAACGTTATTATCAAGTTTTTATGGTTTTGACACATTTTGTATGGGCAAATGTCAAATTTTAATCCGAAGTAAGCCTTATCTATCCGCGGTTTGCATAGGTATATTCGGCCGTAAATGTACAATGTACAAACTTGGCATGCTTATGTGCCGACATGTCACGACACGCGTTTCCGGGTTATGCATGCATTGTAGGTATATCTCAATAATTTAAGCCTTCCGTTTGTTTGACGTATGTGTTTGTGTTTGACGACACCATGTTGGCCATGACCCTGTCTATGAAACTACAGCGGTCGTTCGAATCCCGTTAAGGGCAGATATTTGTGTACCTAATGAGCGAAAGTATTTGTTTCTGAGTCTTGAATGTTTTCTATGTATTTAAGTATGTATTTCTTGAAATCTGGGTCGTGTTGCAGGTGATCACCTCTGTGTTCTGCCCGCGAGTGTTAGGAACTTTCATTACGGGGCCGGTTCTGGAATCGTGAGGAAAAAATCAGCTGTTTCATAGAAAAGTTCAATATCTACTTACTCGACCAGAATATATGAAGGAGCTATTTTTTTTATCGTGGTTTGAGAGTTGGTCCCATAGTGAAAGTTGTTCGTATTCGTGGGTGGAACGCGGAGGTGATCATTTGTACTACGACCCAGATTTCACCCTGTATTTGTATAAGTTGTTTATCGTTGTCTAGTAGGTACCCATATTTGTACAATATGTTATCCGACATTGGGCGCAAAAATATCTGACAGGTCTTTATTACTAGAGGTATAAGAGCGTGTCAGATATTTTTGCGCCCAATGTTGGATAATATATATTATTGCTGGTGACTGTACAAGCCTATAGAGCTTAGTTTGGAACTAGGTCAATTTGTGTCCCCTGATATTTATTTTTTACTAGTGGCCCGCCAGCGGCTTCGTTCCACTGCAAATTTCTCACTTTCTCGGTGGATTGTTCTATTATTTTCTTTCATACAAACATTGTCCTGACAATGACGAACACAACAAAAAAGAAATCAGCCAAATCGGTTCACCCGTTCTCGAGTTTTGCGCTTAGCAACACATTTAGCGATTCATTTCTATTTATATAGATAGATAGATTACTATATTTAAATACTGAAACCCTCAACTGAATTAGTTTCTCTAAGCTATGGCAGAGATCGTAGGATAGCGGTCCTAATCTAGTTAAAGCAGACGAAGGCACGGGGCACAGTTTGTTTAGTAAAGCGAGCCGTTAAGTACTAAGTTTAGAACCCAAGGTTTAGGTTAGGTCTATGACTTGTCTAGACCTAAGTCACTGGATCTAAATCGTACTAACAAACCAATCTTGGCTGAAATGGCCATCTCAAGATACGTCAAAGTAAACTTGACGACGCGTTAGGCTGCGGCTCCACTAAGGCGGAGATGAGCGGAGTGGAGCGGAGCTCTGCTGTGCCTATATTAATCAATAGAATCTAAACTAACGTGCGGAAGGGCCGCTCGACGTGACCGCATGCGCCTTCTATTGGTTAATATTGGCACAGCTCCGCTCTGCTCCGCTCGTCTCCGCCTCAGTGGAGCCGCACCCTTAGCTTAGTTGTTAGTGAGTCTCCCTACGAAGCTTGCGATCCTAGGTTCGATTCCCGGTATGGGTAAAAAATTGTGTGTCGAGCACAAGCATTTATTCTGAGTCTTGGATGTTTCCTATGTATTTAAATTTATTTTTCTCTATGTAAATATTTGTATCGTTGTCTACTCCCCATTGTACAAGGTACAGTCACCAGCAATAATATATTATCCAACATTGGGCGCAAAAATATCTGACACGTCTTTATTACTGGAGGTATAAGAGCATGTCAGTTATTTTTGCGCCCAATGTAGGATAATATATTATTGCTGGTGACTGTACAAGCCTAGAGCTAAGTTTGGGACTAGGTCCATTTGTGTGAAATTGTCCCCCGATGTTTCATATCAATTTATTAATACTGCTTTCAGTCCAAATCGTTTAGTTCCAGCATTTTTATAATATAAAGCAAACCTAACCTAACCTATAGGTTCTAGATATCTCTAATAGTGCTACGAAACTGCGTAGTGGCTACGATTCCGCGTAGCACTGTCTACGTAGCCGCGTCGTGAGTAGATGTCAATCGTACAGTCATGAGCAATAATGGATTATCCAATATAGAGTTTTATAATATCTTATACGCTCACACTTATAGTAATAGAGAGATGTGTCGGATATTTTGGAGTTACATTATATTATACAGGGTGGTAAGTTGAGATGGGGCAGTAAGGGCAGCTACTAGAGTAGCAGCAAGGGATCTAGTAGCTGCCCTTACTACCCCATCTCAACTTTCCACCCTGTGGGAAGCTGATTTCAGTTGGACTGACCACTTTAAAAGAAGTTATTTCTTGCGTTTTTGAAGGCGGGTTTATGTTTTTTTAAAGTAGTAGTTTTGTGAAACCTATTTACAGCCACACGTGTCAGTTGAAGGCGTCATACGGAACCGGTTTACGTTGAAGCGGTTCACGGATCACGGACGACGTTGCGGCTCAACATGGCGGATGTGTGAGACGGCGTGGGCGGGCGCAGCGTACAACGGTCGGTGCAGGCAAACACTTTAACATAAAATACGAGGGGTGATCAATAAGTTTTGAGAATCAGTATGAACCATCCACTTAATGATATTCTTTTAATGTGGAATATACCACGGCACTAATCAAAATTAAATTAGAGAAAAAAAAATTATACATTATTCATTTGTTTTTCTGCGACAGCTAAACAAAAAACATCTGTATGAACAATTTTACAAGACGGCAAAATATGAGTTCGTTTTGTAATACTTTGGAGCGGTGTGGAGAAAGTTCTTTTACACTAATAAAAAATATTGTTATTAAAAATGAAACCTTGATTTATCATTATGATTTAAAGGATTAATAAGTTATCATTGCAATGTTATTTTTATCTCCAGCTCTGTAACCAAATTTTAGGGTGGTTTTTTCGGCCTTTTCCAGGACTATTGAGGCCTACAAATAAATAATGTGACATTAGTTTTTAGCAATTGAGTTCAAATAATCTAGGAGAGTTATATAACATTATTCTATCATAGTTATGGGAAAATATTAAAAATAAGATGAAGAAAAAAAAAACGAATTTGCGGCAGGAATTGTGCTTCAGAGCCTTCTAATTGACAAGGGTGCTGCTCATCGACCAAAGATCAGAACTGATAACTGCTGTCCTCGTTATTTAGCCCTAACTTTCGACTACTACTTCTCATTCACCGATGTTCAACAAAAACTATATAATAATCACGAGCTGGTGATGACTTAGGGAAGGTACAAAATTTGACCATTTAGAACTCCAAAAGTAAAATTATTTTTATAGTGGCAAAATAAAACAATCGAATGAAGTTAATAAGTGTTTGGAAATATAGAAAGTGTGCTTATTCCAATTAAAATATAACGATTTATATATTTCCCATTTTTAATACCGATTATCAAAACTTATGGATCACCCCTTATGAAATGACCAAAACGCATAAGCGGAGCGGAGTGGTTGTTTTTACGGAGGATTTCCTAATATGTACAAAAAAGGGAGTCCCTATACAATAAACATTTTTGTTCAACACAATTTTTATTATTATTGTATCGTAAGAACGGTAAAACATACAAGCGTCAAATGTTGTATTATTATAGTAAATACCCTAAAAAAAACAACAAAATACTAAAAACTGGCCAAGCGTGAGTTGGGCTCATGCTAAAATAATATCTACTGTGTGGCGGTACGGAAACCGCGGTACGTGACCAGTTTTTTATGTTTTACTTGGAAGGGCTAGACGCGATGCAAGACGTTATGTTAGCGATTTTAGAAAGTCAGCAAAAAAGGATTGACATACGCTGATCGCAGATGGCGTCGACCGCTAATGTCAACTCCATATATTTCGAGTCGATAGAAAACCGAAACGTTTTTTATCGTTGTTTTCATCTTGGCTATATAGTTAGGTCTACAGAAATACAGTTCGATAGCACTTAGAAAGTGCTTCGGGTTTGCACTTGTCTCTCACTCTCTCTCATACTCGCGTATAAAGAGCAAGTGAGAGAGAACTATAAATTCGAAGCACCTTCCAAGTGCTCACAGGCTGTATCTCTTGCCTAAGTCCACTGTTTTCTAAGTGGTCTGTGCGTGCAGCGGCGCCTTTTCCTGTACTTTGTGAGACTGCCCTAATTAGTGCACTTTGAGCAGACATTTTGTAGTTCCACAAAAGTTTCAACAATTTGGTAATTACGCCGGAAAAATAGTTAACGAGATAGGGGCGGACACTCAAACCATTTTTCTCTGTATTACACTGCAATTATCTTTAATCTGTTATTAGACTGCGCAGGTACCTAATGTAACCTATATTAAACTAAATAAATAAAAAAATACCAACGGGCAATGTCACACAAATTGACCAAGTCTTAAACTAAAATCTAGGTTTGTACTATGGGACAGACAACGATAAACATACTTATATAGAGGACTAGAGGACGCCCGCGATTTCGTACGCGTAGAATTAGTTTCCCGCTACTCCCCCTATTTTTTCCATTGGGGGTAAATTTTCGGAAAATCCTTTCTTAGTGCTCACTTACCTACATCATGAAAGGAACCCCTGTACCAAATTTCAAGTTGCTACACGTAAGTACAGTAGTTTCGGCTGTGCGTTGATATATAAGTCAGTCAGGTTTGCCTTTTATATATATATAGATTACTTAAATACGACGAATTACAGTAAGTACTTATCACAAAAGTTGGAATGCCAAACGAAACGCCATTTTGTTGATAGTAGGTATCCATATTGAACGTAACCATGGTAACCAAATACAAATTAGGATCTCAAGTGTTCACTAAACGCCAAGACTGACGTCCGGAATGACCGTAACCGCGGTAATAACAATGCTATAATAACTATTATAGAGCTATTATTACCATGGCAACGCTCATTATAGAAATGTTTTTCCGCTTCGGTTACGCTATAGGTGGTTTTCTGATACCGTTAACGATATCAATATCAGCGGTTTATAGTACGCGAGTAGAAGAATAACTATTTGTATAACATCCCATCTCCAATAACATGTTATTTTATAGGAAACAAACAACGCACACAAAGGGTAGTAAAATTTAACGGAAACGGGTGATGACCACAAACTGATAGCCTCAAGTTGATTCCAAATTCTTTAATTTCCATAGAGAACGGATCTGCGTGTGACATGGGTGCGACTTAAGACGATGGCCATCGACAAAAATCAAACGAGGGTCTATGGTCATTTAATCGATATGTCAGAATACGTTGTAGGATTCCGAAGTCAAACTAAAAACCGTTATAGTTTCTGTCCGTCTGGCCGCGGCTTAACTTAGGCACTCTTGGTACCACAAAGAATTTGGGATAATTAAACATTTTAATTACGCCGACACAATAGTAAAATAAAATCTTTTGGGTGCCTCTCACTAGGGTTACCATTTAGGAATTTGCAAAGTCCTGACAAAAATCCTAGCATTTCGATAAAAGTCCGAAATTTTTAGTCACAAAATGGAAACATTACTCATCTTATTGTTATTTACGGTGGTATGGTAGCATTTGATATTACTTAATATGGAGTTCCGATTACATCAACTTAAAAAAAACCGAACAAATTAAAGAGCCGGACAAAGTCCGGACTAGTCTAAAAGTCCGGACATGTACGGATTTTAACCGGACGGCTGGTAACCCTAGACTCGCAACAAAAAGCACATGTAAACCAAAGGTATTTTGTTTTTTATATTTTTGTGTTCATGTTATTATGTTAGTTTTTAGATTTGGGTGACCGTTTAGAAAATATTGAACACGAGAAGTTTCATTTTCGCTAAAATTAAGTTTTTTTTAATGAAATGAATTGTTTTATTCAGCGTCATCTATTTGTATTAGCAAGAACTACGAGCTACACGGTGTTAACTCGCTGTCGCGTTGATTCACCGACAGTGTAGTTACGCCACGTTACCATAGATGGCGCTGTGCACCAAAGTAGGGAATGTAGAGAGGTTTATTCCGAGTGGATAAAAATACACAATAATAACGTGCAGTAAATTTATTATTTACAATATGTACTAACAACATCTAGGATCTAGTATCTATACTCATACATTCGTTTAAATCTCGTTCTATTAAATTCAGTCAATTTAAAATAATCCTTGTGGCCCGTATTTCGTAATTTCAAACACTTACTGTAATCGCAAGCTAGACATAACAAGAGGTGATAAATCATTTAAATTACGGAACGTCGTCGCAAGGTATGCATCAATCAATGTAGTATTTATAAAAAGGTAAAAAACAAGTGTAATATATTATGAGTTAATAAGAACAGTCACAGGGATCATCGTAGAATGACTCAAGTATAGCATACATCTATTCAGCATGCATGAAATGTTACACATACACAAGTTATTGTAAGAAAGATATTAATTTAGATATAATAAACATATTAAATCTACGCTTTTTATTTATTTTACTTTGTACAACATTGTCAAGAGAGGTCTAGCGCTACTAACAAGTTAGTTGTTTAAATTGATATAAGGTAAGTAATACGAAGACAAAAGTTTGAAATATGTGCAAGTATATTAACAACAGATGGCGATAATCAATATCATTAAAATCTCTGATATATTGTGTATACATGTTTAATAGAAGATTATTGCCAATCCATTGAAATAAAAACTAGATTGACTAAATCCTTAATGAGTTTTAAGTTCTACAATGTACAGTAATATACGCTAATATCACAGCAAAATAAATCACTATTGATTTTCAATTTTGTCCTCGCTGAACTGAGATGAAATCCAAGTCAAAGCCCATTTCAGATTTGTCAACATGTACTTCAGAGCCTTTGTCCAATGCTCTTCAGAATTAAACTGAATTTTAATTGAATACGCGTGCGGCGGTGATGCAGTATCCTCGAGCTTCCCTTTGTCTATTCTGTATGGCAAACAGAACCCGGTATTCCCTTTCTCCACTTGCTCTTTAAACTGCTGAAGACAATCCAGAAACGCAACCATGGCCGCATCAAACTTTGTGTCCCAAAGGAACCGGAAACCCCCAGAACCATACAACGGTAACACTTTCTGGTCTTCTAACACCTCTATGTATGAATGATTTCCATAGGGTACGAGTCTGTAGCGCTGAAAGCAGAAATTTATCTTTCTAGCCAAAGATGCAAGAAGTAAAACTGTCTGCCCCCACGCTGCGTTGATTTCTGACCAATCAACTGGTGCTGTGGGTAACCTGCCGAGCCTGAAGTTGTTTATGATGCCAAATTGTCCCGAATCAGAAATATGAAAGGTAGCTTTGAATACGTTCGTCTTTTTAAGCTTTTCCAACTGTGTTTGTGTGTAGGCAAGCTGACATTCGTAAAACTTCATCTGATCTTCCGTTATAATCAAATCCTTTCGATATCTTGTGTATTCACGCCAATAAACATCTTGCTCCTTCTCCAACCGCTCCTTTTCCTTCTCTTGTATCTCAATCTCATCTTTCATAGCTTTCTCTTCCTTTTGTAATGAAGATAGTTCTTTGAGAAGTCGATTTTGCTCCTGTTTCCAATCTTCCAGCTCTTTTTCAAGTCCTTCAAGGTTCAAATCCTCTTTGTCATCCTCTAGTTTCTTCAAATAGTCGCTGTAGTCCTTCCACTCTGCTTCGGTGAGCCTCAGCTGGTTATCCATCAACTCAAGAAGGGTGTCCGTACATTCATCACATAGAGGATGGTCAACATCGGAGTTATTGGACAAACAGTCAAATAAAGTCGCTTTAACATGCAGCTGATGGCCCACTGACGTGGTTTCCCACCCGTCTGAGATCACCATGAACCCGTTAGCTCCGTTACCAGACTCAGACATACGAAAAGGGGGCACGTAATGTTCTAAACTAGACGATTGCAAGTCGAGATCAGTTTCATTATTGCGGCGAATTTGTAACGTTAAGTCGGCGATGGTGTGCTCCCCCAGGTTGTTTAACGACTCGTCTAGCTTCAAAGGCTGTAAGCATCGCTGGCACGAGAAATTTACGAATGATTTCGAATCACTCATCTTGGTATTTCCACTTTCACTGTTGCGTCATTTATAATAATAACCGTGCACCTGTGTAGTTATCATACGATTCCTAAGTATACAATTTAGCAGCTTAATTCAGTTAAGTTTTTTTATTAGTAGCCAGAGGAAAACGATTTTTATCAAACAAAGAAAATTAGCACAACTACCTATCCGCGATTATTATGACATTTACGTATTTTCCTCGTAATGAATGACGTACACGACTGACAGCTGACTGACGCAATGAGTGTGTTTGAGCTGTTTCAGCCACAGTTAAAACTACTTTTTAAAATCCTTCACAGAAGACTTTGGCCACATGAAGCAGACAGAAGTTTTTAGTTAAAAAAATTAGCTCATGTTGTCAAGGTCACTCCGTCGACCGCCCTAATTTTTCGGCAAAATCCTTTTTGTTGAGCTATATTTGGTCGATGTAAATAAAACTGGAATTAAATATGATCACAACAAAAATGTATGTGATAATAATAGGTATTTGTAAAAGGTAAAAGCACCTATTTGGACAATGCTCCTATGATGAACATTTAAGTACATTTTTTTAATGAAAGCATTTCAATACCGAACATTTCATTCTAATAGTGGTAATCCCGAATAATTTAAATATTATAATCTAATTGTTACGCTAAAAGCATATCAATCTCGAAAGCTTATACTTATGGGATTGTTCATACCTGGAGCACTGTTCATAATAGGAGCATTTACCTTTTTTTTTTTTTACTTAACTACCTATGGTTTAAAGTCAGCCCAAGTACGCAAACGCGTATCGTTTGCATCATAAGTATCATTAAATCCCAAAAATAAATACTTAAGTAAGTATTTCGCAGCATAAATATTTTATAAATAGCACGCAAGTACATTTTGCGTTTTTTGCTAGTTAATTTGTTACAGGAAATGAAAATGAAAATAATTTATTCGGCACATAAAAAAACAGTTTACAAGCGTCAAAATGTCAACCTAAATACATTTATTTTTTATTATGGCCAAAATGGTCTCTACAGGAGCCAAGGTACCTGTGTCTTAAAAATCCTCAATTTACTGAAAAAGTGGCGGCAAAAACTCAGTAGCTCACTGACTCATCTTAACTTTGCACACTATAAGTACCTATTATGCAAAGAAATAAATAAAACAAATGATAATTCTTTAAGAATTTTATTTCTCTTGCAGACTAGAATACATGTAATATTCAAAATAAAAACAGCACCTTAAATTTACACAATAAAATGGTTTACATACTTACAGTTTTTAGAAAATGCTGATTTTTCAATCTTTAACTTTGATCTCAATTCCTTCACATAAAAGGCAAGTCGGAAGCTTAAATGTACAGTCAAGAAACAATAAGTACAATGTTTCGAAGTTTTAAATTAATGTACAGTCACCAGCATAAATAAGTGATCATTTATGTACCTTGTCGCTTTCAACCGTTTCACAATTTTGTATAACATTTCAAACACGACGTTAAAGTTATAAGGTACATAAATGATCACTTATTTATGCTGTTGACTATACAGTCACCAGCTATGTACCTATTTAACATCGGGCTCAAAAATATATTTGCAAATGCAAGCAATTCATGCAATGAGGCATATGCCTCTAGCAATTAGAGACTTTTGGGCCCAATGTTGGATAGGTAATATAATTGCTGGTGATTTTACAGACATTTTTATTATTTAAAAAATAGAAACAGTTGAAAAATCAAGCTAAAATCAATATACAGGGAGCCACTATTCTACTTGGTCAAACCATATTGTCTTTGACCTGTTATCGTATTTTCAACGTTACGTTTGCTCTTATTAACTTGACAGTAATGGCGGCCGAGTTAAACACAATTATGAAAGTCAAAGGCGATATGGTTTTTCCGAGTAGAAAAGAGGCCAAGATCAACTTAACAAAGATAAGAAAATTGCATTGATGCCGTAATTGCAGTTGGCTGCGTTTATAGATCGTACACCCCACCGCGGGTCTATTATGGTCATGTTTACCGATGTGGATAAACGTGGATTAAACAACTGTCACTTTCTTACCAGAAAGTAGGTGAGAGACAGATGCCTTATCCACCGCGATATAGGAGACCATAATGCAGGGCCAATCTTCAAATCGTCGGTGATACTACAATTCCGCATAAGTAACAAATTCATTAAGTTTCAAAATATACCTTACTGTAGGTTCCCCTATGGAATCCCTAATCGTCATTTGTCCTAATCTATCGTTAGTCCGAATTTTCATTTATAAATCCTAAAGCTATTTCCGTTTTAATTTTAAAACTTTTTAGTGTTGTTATAATAGAGTGTATATCATAGTTTCGACTACGTAGTCTCGGAATATCATGCTATCGAATGTTCGTTGGCTCGACTGTTATTGTAATGAATATTCGCTAGATCGAAATACTTGTGGCCGAAATATGTACAATCGACAAAACGTACCTAATCTAGAATTATATGGTTATGGTTATTAAACCTCAATTTCAATTTGTCGATTTATCGTTTCTACGCTTTTCGTACCCAGCGAATATTCGATCTAGTAACAGTCGAGCCAATGAACATTCGTGTCTGAGATTTTCTAAGGGATGACAATCGAAATCTCACTTTCGATTTGACGATTTATTGTTTCTACGCTTTTCGACCCAACGAATATTCGATCCAGTAACAGTCGAGCCAACGAACATTCGATAGCATGATATTCCGAGAGTACGTAGGCGAAACTATGATATACACTCGTTATAAAACAACCCTAACCTAACCAAACCGCAGATATAATTGGAAAACTTAAAAAGTTGCCTGACTTAGCTGAAAACCAGTTTAGGGCAAATGAAAATTTGGACAAACGTTGTTAGGGATTCCGAGGGACACCCCTTACTGTATTACTAGCTAAGTTGTTTTTTCACCTTAATTAATTTGTTGGTTGGTGGAATAGCAGTATCACTTACGAAATGATTTTATACTGCTCTATAGTTCGTTTTTTAAGTCTAACTAAAATAACAGGAACTCAAAGAGCTATTTTAAGTATCACTTAGTATTTAGGTATTGCCAAAACAGACTAATACCAAATAAAAAACAAAAGGACCATAAAAAAGGGGTTACTTTTGTTTCGGCGGAATATATTTGCCAAATGTATCGTTTCCCAACCGCTTCATTTGCCAACTCGCTTTGTAGGTATTCTTTAACCGTAAATATTTCAGGATTTTATAAAAACTAACCTAACATATATAGGGTTCTACATAATGGAACTGAATTAGATCCTGAAATATTTACAGTTAAGTACAGGAAAAAATTAGGTTGGCAAATGAAAAGGTTGGGAAACGAAACAATACTTTTGGCAAACATGTTTCCGCCGAACGGCAGGCTCCCATATAATAGCTAATAATAGCCTCCGGTTAAGTCTAGTTGGTATATTACCGACAGGGCTTGGAAACCCGGTTAATTTTTTATCCAGCTCGTCAGAAACTCCATACATTTCAAATAGAGCATTTTCATTTTCATTCCCGTAGATCAAAGAGCAAAATAAAACTGTTCCTGCACGAAATAACGGTTAATTTTGCTCGCTAATTTGTTCGCTCCGCCATTGTTTTCTCGTCTTTCGTACCATATTAGCTAGCTCTTTAGTTGCATTATTCAGTTGCTCAGCTTGATTTCAAGCCGGCCTTAAGGGCAATTCACACAGCGGGCGGGAGCGGGTCGTGCGCCGGGCGGGTCGGTAGTTCGGCGGGTGTTTTAACATGAAAATAAATGGAAGAATTCGCACACGCGGCGGGACGGGTCGGGACCGCAGCAACCGCGACGGCCCGCGACGGACCCGCCGCGCCCGCCGCCCGCCACTACCAGCGCGCGGGCCCGCCGCGGTTCGGCGCTATGTGTGAATACGACGACCCGCACGGCTCCCGCGATGAAAACGACATGCCCGGCGCCCGACCCGCTCCCGCCCGCTGTGTGAATTGCGCTTTATCCTACTGCAGGATGAATCAATAACAAAAATACCAGGTAAATCCCAGCGAGCTTGCGAATCGATTCCGCTCCGAGCGAGTATTTACGAAAAACCTGATTAAGAACCATAACTAACCGGTATTTTTCGAATTGTTCCCAAGCCCTGAGGGCTTATTGTCTAACGCACTCGCAATCACGATCGTTTTCATTTTGAAAATCGAAGGCTCGTCTGCATACAAAATGAAAACAATTGCTCCACTTTGAAGCCGGTTGCGATTGCGAGTGCGTTAGACAATAAGCCCTCTGGTCTAGTTAGAGTATTACCAACACGCGACTTAGTCTTAAAAAAGATTAGAGATTTAATTCATGGGAATAATTGAGATTTTAACACAAACTTACAAACTATATCGGTAGGTAGAAATGAGGTAAGAATATAGAAGAAAAGTAGGATATAACATCTTATAATAAAATCAGTTCCAAATACTTAAATCAGTTAACAAAATAAAATCTTTTTCTTACAAACTAGTTTAAAATATTTACAACTCCACATTTTCATGCACTTTCCATTTTGTTTATGAGTATCGGTGCAGAAAACAATAGGTACTTTTTAAAAGTGGATAAACACGTGATTTAAAAGCTATTTTATTTATTTATCATGTGCATTCCTCATTGTGAATCCATCTTAAAAAAGTATAGCAGGGGCCCGTTTCACAAAGCTACAAGTTACAAATTACAAGCGGAACCGTTTTTCTAGCAGTACGAGTTAGAAAGAGACTTCCGCTTGTAATTTGTAACTTGTAGCTTCATGAAACGGGCCTCAGGTATATAGATTACCTTGAAAAGTGTAACTGTCATACTCAGACATATTTTAGGGCTGATTTTTCAATCCCCAGATAAAGCTATCCGGAAGGTAAATTTTAGCTCCGTCCTTTTCTTTCATATGACTTCAGAAAAGGATAGTAATACATTTAACTGACGGATAGTTTTATCTGGGGATTGAAAAATCAGCCCTTAGAGTACAGATTAATAACCTGGGGCCCGTTTCATAAAAGCTTGTAACTTGTAATACTAGTGGAAGTCTCTTTTTAATACATACTGTTGGAAAGAGAGTTCCGCTTAAAATATAAGCTATTATTTTATATGCAATAGGCCCCTGTATACTATTTTTAAAACAAACTAGCTCGTTCCTTTTTCAAAATTGTTTGATCATGAACTAATGGTTTTTGAAAATCGAATCGATAATGTGACACATTTGGTTCAGATTTAACAATAGGGAATATGCATTGATTTTTAAATCGCATTTCTCTACAAAACTTGAAAATACCGTAAAAGAGATCACCAAAAGAGAAATTTAAATTAGAATTGGCCAATGAATACGGATGATACAAGCATTTTAAACTACTAATTAGACAGCGATTAGACAGAGAGATCCGATATTCAGTGACGTCATGTAACACGTCGGCCATATAAACTCCATATTAAATTCTGCTTTGCTAGAAAGAGATAGGAAAAAATTTTTGTTGGCTTATATCACAGAACAGAAAAAAACAGTAGAAGTGTCAAGTGGGCGTGTAACGTGTGGCATAGTTATGCGGAGTTCCGCATAACCTACCATACATTTGCCGCGATCGCTTATTTCAATATTTCGATATTTCGATGTTTCTAAAATAGGAAATAAATCCAGAAGCATGCCTTATTGTGCTATTTTGGAGTGTAAAAACGATAGCCGCACCAAAAACATTTTCCATGGTGGCGTGTTGTTTTTATGATAGTTTGAGTATTGGCGACAATAGGTATGATACTAAGCGAAGCTCATGCCACTTCCACTGTTTTTTCTATTCCGTGGCTTATATCTTGGTTATTTTTATGGATATCAAAAAAATATTTTTATGAACTGCTTGTTACATGAATCAGCTTTTATTGAAGCTGTGAAAAAAGTCATGAATATTCCCTATGGTTACGATTTTCAACTACTAAGTTTAACTACTGGGGCTCTACTTTGAAATCCGTAATTCGAACTTCGTATCGCCCCGTCACTTTCTTGCGAATTAGTGACGCGTCGAGAGCAAAAGGGATAGCAATAGACGAAGTTCGAATTACGGATTTCAAAGTAAAGCCTCTGATCAAATAACATACACTGAAATTTTACCTGTCACTGTCAATGACAGCTTGGTAAAATAGAGATGGCTAGTACATATTCTATTTTTTTATCGTTTGTCGCTCAGTGCGTCTCTATCGTAACAGGCTAGCTAGAAAGAGGTCTCCGAGCAACAAACTAGTGGCGGACAAGTTGTGCTAGCCATCCTGGTTTCATTTTCAGAAAACTTAAATAGTTACATGGGCCAATTTGGTGTACATTGCGTAGCTTTTATAAAGCCCAGTAACAAATTAACTCAACTTCGCAATGTATACCAAATTGTTACATTTTAGGTAATATCTGGGGCGTGTTTTATAAAGCTACAAATTACAATTTACCGGTTACAAGTTTCCATTTGACACAATCTTGACCAATGACGACCAGCCATTTGACCAGTGTTGCCAGTTTAGACCTGTAAAATTGTAACTTGTAGATTTATAAAACGTGCCCCTGGATGGTTACCACGAAGCGCTCAATTCGAACGAACTTCAGATGCCCCATCTCTCTCACTCGTCATTCGAGAGAAAGGGACGGAGCCAAGTATCTTCGATTTTCGATTTTCAAAGTAGGCCCAGGAATCTCACAGAATTTTACAGGTCCTGCAGACTATTAACTTTTTACTGGATAATGTGGTTGTCCTTATCCATTATTATAAAGATTATGGAGATGAAACACCACACAATTTAATCTGCAATCTGCACTTAGGGCCGTGATAATAAACTGATACAGAGTGAGATGCCGATCTCAAGCAAGACGTGTCAGAAATTGCAGTTTTCTAAGAAAGAATCAAAGTAAACTTCAAGTTATAACAATCTGTCATTTCTGACACACCTTAAAGGTGCTGACATTCGATATTTACCTACTCGAGCATTCACTAGAATAGGTACTCGCCAAAATGAGCGTTTCGATTGGTTGTTCATTTTGAACAACATTTGAAACAGAGCGAATAATCGAGTAAATGCTCTAGTCTACCAGCACCTTTAAACCAATATCGCAGAAGATCAGGGGGTCGATCTTTAAATCTCATCCGGTGACTAAAGCTTACCAAAGTGATGATTTCTAGAAGTTCTTTTAACTTCACGCCTTTGATTTAAAAAAAAACCGGTAAACCTCCCAACAACTCATTAAAGAAGTCCCTGAACTTAATTTTTAAACACTGGCAGGTATTAAACACCAGTGAAATCAAAAAAATGACTACCAATTCATTAAAACGACCCTTACATTGTGTGTGTTTAGTGTGTTTAAGGTGCGTTCCCAAGGTAGTGCGGTTCTTGAAGCTGGTGGTAGTAAGCATTTGGCAGCAGGCCTGGAGCCAGGCCCCCTTGGGGACCGGCGTACTGCGCTGGGACCAGCATCTCCCTGTAAATGGAGACCAGTGGCCTGTTTTATTAAGATACAAATTACAATTAACAGGGTACAAGTTTCAATTTGACACAACCTCGAACAATGACGACCAGCCATTTGAGCAGTGTTGCCAGTTTAGACCTGTAAAATTAATACTTGTAGCTTTATAAAACGTGCCCCAGGGTTAGTGATAGTCAAGCTAGTAAACACAACATAAATGTCCGGGGATAAAAAATATCGATAGATATTTTATAACTAATGTATTCGCAACGCAGTAAATTGACGGAATCTACCAGTGTCATAGATAAAATGAAGTCAGTGTCGAGTTGGATTCAATTATGTTTAGGCCGCGCGGTCGTCTCTAAAAACTACTTTATTCTAATAAATACATACATTTTAAGTTAAATTAAGTGAACAAGCGAAAGATAGAACCTTGCCTGAATTTAATAATTTTTATTCTTCTTTCTTTCTTTCTTTCAAAATGAAGTAATATTATATTTATAGCACATCACAAGAAACAAATTCAATCTTTCAGCGACAAGGTTATAGGTGGCTCGGGCCATGACCGTGCATGACCTCAAAACTAAACTAATTCCATGCCATACTCCTTAATTTCCTCACAAAATGAACCCAGCATTAAATTCTTGGCACTGATTATTTAAACCCAAATAAATCATAACGCTCAGCAAAACGGCACGTCTCGAACATAAAACCGCGTAAAACTCGGCAGGTATTACCGTGACTCAAACAATGGCCAAAAAAACATTCGACATTCAAAAGTCGCGTTTTCATTGGCCCGTGAATTTTTTGACGATTCCAACCAGCTAGTGATACGTTTTGTTTTCTTTCTGATTGAATTATCTTGTCGGCCATATTGCGAAACATTTAACTTTTTAATTTTAGAACATACGCACTTCGCGTCGTCTGTCCCTATAGTACAAAATATACCAAGAAGATAAATAAATAAATATTAAAAAAAACACCCCGATAAGCACTCTGAGACGCTGCTTAGCTGCTTAAGAGCGAAATGGCATTTGTTGGTAGTAGATTCAAAAATCTTGCCTAAAATCGAGAATGGGAGCTAAACTGAGATTATCAATAATTATTAATCAAACTAATGTCCTATACGTAATACGTATATGTAGAGTGAATCTTCTAGCACTACGAACAAGACTTATTTTTAAGCTTAGCATAAAATAATATTTTTTAAGAGTGTCATTTGAATGATTTAATAAACGGCTACTTCTAACGACAACCCACATGTGGTCAACACAAGCTTTTTCTTAAATACGGGCACTGTCCATTTTTATAACAAAAAAACCTAATAAATGTAAAACCGTGGTTCTACGTTATATTCTAAGCGGATAAGGTTTAAAATGCAATGAAAAAGAATGACATTTAGTTCAAACAGTCAATTTGATTAATGAGTTTCAAAGACAATAAGTTTTTATAAAGGTCACAAAGGGCTTGGGGGCGTAAAAGTAATTTGTACTCCGGTGATTTGTTCTTAACACATGTTTCAACTTGGACCCACAGATGACTCAGCAACTTTTTATTTCTGATTTAAGTACTTTTTTTAATAAAGTGTGCATGCAGAGGCGGTGGTAAGTTTTTGGCGGGTATCTTTGTTTATTGCCTCGTAGTAATGTAACTGACGGGTTTAAATTATTGAAGAGAGGATTTTGAAAAATAAAAAGATGAGAATGGGCAGATATGTATGAACACTGGCCTAGAAACCAAGAACAATAAGCACTGTATAATCGGATATCCTTTTTAATTCTGCAACGATTTTATGTAGCGGGAAAACTCAAATAACTGTGAGAAATATTGGGTTTTTTTACGTGTTTTATTTCGTACGGAATTTATTCATTTCAATTTTAACTTCCAAATTATTTTTAAATTTCATTAATACAGTATGTTACAAAGGTTTTAGATACAAATAATATGGTTCAATTTTTTACTTAGTGTTTAAAATTAAAGTGTGAACTCAACTCTTTTCATGTGCTGTGAGTTCAAGTGGTTCAATTACGCAGAGTTTTATGAAGCTAACTATTTTTAAGTAATTAAGATATGTATAATATAGCTTAGAAGTGTCCAATATTCCTGACAGAATTTTGTTTGGTTTGCATTTGACGTTACTAAATAATCCGCAAAATTAAATGTATGAAAACCAGCGAACTCATAAAATTCTCCATATAAAACGCCAATTTCATAGGAAAGGACCTAATATTTAAATAAATACTCTGGAACATCGGGACGCCTACATAGACGACGTTAGCATAATTACTTTGAAACACCGCTGTCTTTACACGGCTATAACTTTTTTCATACAAAGATTTCGAACTACCAGCCATAGTAATAGTTTTACAACTTAGAATTACCTATCCGGTGACATATCGCTTGTCCACTTTGGTCATATAGGCCAATTGGGATAGACCAAAAAAAATAACTCACTGTTTTTACATTCTAATTCGAAAGAATGGGTAATTTTAAGAGACCAAGTTCATTAATTTTGTATTTGACCCAATAGTTTTGTTTGAATATCTTTATTTATGTAGCAGACATTTTATGGATGACATGGTTATTTTAAATTTGGGCTGGCATTTTCTAATAACTTACAACAATTAAATGAGATCTAATGATAAAAAGTGATTGTAATAATGTATTAAAACATACTATTTCAAGCGGTTTTCGCCTAACCCGTAAGATACACCTAGGAGGGCTTCAAGCCAAAAACGAAAGTCAAACAAAGGTTAAATATACTTTTGTCGAAATATCCGAAATAGATAAATATTTCAAAAACTTAATAACGCAGAACGGCTTTAAAACCCCATTCCTCGAAATGGTTTTCGAATTAGAGTAATTATAAAATTATGAACAATCCCAATTAGCCCACCCTCCTTTCAGGTGAAAATGTCAAGCCGCGTATCCACCAAGCGCACGCGCTCGCGCGGCAGCCTCGCGAGCCAAATGCTCGGTCCGTGTGGACGTGCCTCAGGACTGTTCGGGCGCACGTTCCCTCCCCGAACAGTCCTGAGGCACGTCCACACGGACCGAGCATTTAGCTCGCGAGGCTGCCGCTCGAGCGCGTGCGCTTGGTGGATACGCGGCTTAACACAAATTGATCTCGTCCGAAACCCGTCCGTAGGTTTACTAGGGGCTCTATTTTTCTCTGTAAAACTATATTTATCATATTATCGTATTCCTGTCAAGCAAACAAGAGCCATTATAACGTATGGGCAAACATTTGTGTGATAAGTGCGACTATTGTACCTTGACGACGCGTTGGCCTAGTTGGTAGTGACACTGCCTACGAAGCTAGCGGTCCTGAGTTCAAATCCCGGTAGGGGCAGATATTTGAGTGATGAGCGCGAATAGTTGTTCCCGAGTCATGGATGTTTTCTATGTATTTAAGTAGATATTTATCATCCATATACCTAAGTATATTTATCGTTGTTTATAGGTTTAAGGGGAGAGAAACGTTATCGCATTTTGTATCGAAATTTTCAGTTTCACAATCCTCTTAACGTTACACGTAGGTAAGTAAGTAAAAATAAATAAACTCTACTAAAAACCTTATCAAAGCAAAGATGTAAACAAGAAAACCAAACCTAAATAAAATATTGCAACGGTAAGCTGTCACATTTCCATACCAATCTAAATCTTGATCTAAACGCAATACAGTTACTTATTATTTAATTGCTTAATACTTACTACCCTATAAACAAAACTAAATAAAAAACAAAAATGACTTAAGTCAAAAACCATTACTGCGATTTGCGATTTTAAACGGTTCGTGTTAAGATCGAAATTGTTTGAGTTCATTGATTGATTTAGTCCGTTTTGGTTATTCATCTACTACTACTAAGGGCCGACACAGAGAACAAAGGCGTCTTCACATGAAACAATTAACTTTTATTTATTTCATGTTGAGCTTTATGTTTTGGCTATGGCTAGAGGTTTAAAAAATATAATACGAATATTCATTAATGTTCCGCTTCCTATCTAGGCAGCTAGGTAGTGTTTGTGTGTTGTAATTATTATATGCGTTGTGTTGTTTTTAGGGTTCCGTACAAAAAATGAATAAACGGAACCCTTGTACTTTATAGGATCACACGTGCGTCTGTCCGTCCGTCTGTCACAGCCAATTTGCTCCGAAACTACGGGACCGATTGAGTTGAAATTTAGTACATAATATGTAAATTGATGACCCAAACACAGATGTGCAAGGAAAATTATATTTTTTTTAAAATATGGGTCATTTTCGGGGGACAAACTAGGAAATTGAAAAAGAAATATTTGCTAATATATCTGTGTCACATATCAAATGAAAGGGCTCGTTATGAGGATCTCAAACATATTTTTGTTATTGTTGTAAAATAAATACCGGGGGGATCGGTCATTTTTTGTACATTCTTAGCTATAAATCAAAAAATACGTCACGGAATATAAAAAAGTTGTTTTGAAATTAACAGATTGATCTCTTTCATCACTGCTGTGACATACAGACAGACAGACACCAAAGTCTCACCATAAGGGTTCCTTTTTTACCATTTTGGTACGGAACTGTTCTGTTCTGCCCTGCTGTACCCTGTTCATGAACTAAGTCATGAAGAACTTACGGTCTATTCATCTGCTGAGGCGTCCTGTCCCGCTGTCTCCTATTCTTGAACCAGTTGGAGACCTGCGTGAGAGTCAGGCCGGTCTTCCGCGCCAGAGCTCGCTTCTCGTCGGGAGTGGGATATCTGTGGGCAAAGTTTACGTCTCACTCTAACCCTATAGCAGTCAACGTCGCGTCATCGTGCTGTCATCTGAGAGAGACAGGACGATAAAGCGGTACCGCTCGCACCCGTAGACTAAAGCGCCCACCTTTTTCCGAATCTTGAATCGGAAGATTTTCTGCGAAATGTCACTGGCATTCATGAATCAATGAAAATCAAATGAAATTTCCAGATTATACATGGCAAAGAACAACTTTAGGGCCTGTAGGAAGAGATGTTGATAGAGAGATCTCTCTCCAGGCGGGTGCTATGCCTGGGGACCGAAGTCCATTTTGGGATGATATTGGAAGTTGTATATAAGTCAAGCTATTTGAGAAACTTTGTTAGCGCGATGTAGCGCACTGTCAGATTTAGTAGTAGTTATTACGAAAAACTAGGGTTGTACGTTTTCGGTTTTGTTTTTTAATTTGTCTCTACCTACAATTTATACTATAATTCCAACTGAAATATTGATGACTGAATGTATTAATGATTTAAACTACTTTTTAAACCATTTTTTTAGCAGATGAGGCCTACTACTGTGTGCAAGAGTATCTGCACAAAACAAAGAGACAAATTAAAATAATATTCAAGCATAATGCATCTTAAACATGTAAGAAAATTTATGCCTTTAAGTGGTACATAATATTAAAATGTGTCTGTTTTACCTTAAGTATGTTTAACAATTTGAATGTGAATTTCCAATATTTTCTTGAAAAAGAAAACGTTATGACCTAGTTTTTTATAATACCTCCAACATATTTAAAAATCGAAAATATCGGGCTAGGTTTAAGGAGATAGAAACTTTATTGCATTTTGTATGGAAATTTTTAACTACACGATCCGCTGAAGAAAACCTGGCAGACCAATATCCGCCAGCGAACTGTTAGTATATGGTGCCCTTTACCGCAGGGGACAGTGATTGGTTTAGCTAATTGATTGGGACACATTTATTTACCAACTTGGACTTGGTTGAACCATCATAAAACGTGGAACCTTGACGAAGTGATGCAACGTCAACTCAACGTTTTTAAAAGAACAAAAATTGAAATTAACTGTTAACTTGCTCCAATAAGGTTCTAAAGTAGCAGTCCGAAAGTACTCTTAAGAAATAGAAGATATAAAAAAACAAGTAATTTTACCGGTTCCTATAGTAACAGTCTTTCAGCGCATTCCTGCTCTTCTCTTTGAAACAATACACGGTTTCTTCGCCGTCCCAAATAGTTTTTGGCAACGGGTATTTTTTCCGCAGACGGTATTTATCAACTGCACCTGATGATAAAAAAGAATAAATTTATTAAAATAACAGTTTAATTTTGTATGTATTAGATATGGATTTTTTTAATATAGTCACCTAGACTATTGCTATTTTTAGAGCCACAATTTTGCTAAGACTTTCTTATTTTAATCAGCACACAAATATTTAGTCAATACAATAATTTACTCTATGGTGTTCCATACCTAACTCTCTTCCTCGGACCTTTTCCGCTTCTTTGTAGTGAGCCTTGAACCATAAAGTCTGCAGAGCGTTGTGATGTTTTGGCGGGAAAGTGTGCGTTTCCAAAATGGCGTACAGTTCTTGGAACACGCCTCTGTGGTACGCTACAAGCGCGCGGGCCCTATAAAGTGGTTTATTGATTATTTGGACTTTATTTCGTAGTGATTTCTTATAAACATGCATTTTCATAATCAAAGTAGTATTTTATGATAGACTGATCGTTAATAATCAACAAACAAAGGTTCTAAATGCAAATTTCAAAGAAAGAATGTTTTTTTTCCCGATTGCGGCGAAGCCCAAAAGGAGGTTAATTTGCTCATGAAAATCAAAAACTAGCATGGTTAAGTTGAGAAACTGAAACATTCCGTTTTGATTTAAAACTGAATTTATTTACTAGGCAATGTTTTACAGGGGACGAATTCAAATCGCGAAAACGTCTGAAAAACATTCACTAATCGACGGAAAGCCATGCCGACAAGGCGGGCTTGTAACATGAATATCCTCCGATTCACTCATTCACGGAAAGCATACCTGAGCATCGTTTCGCTTCCCCGAAGTAGCTCGCTTGGCGGCAAACTCCACAGGAATTCAGACAACTTTTCAATATCGCCCTTCTGCTGTAAAGCCTCACATACACACTGGACCTGTTCGAAATTGAAATTCAAACATCGTCGCGTATTCTCATTCTCAGCAAAATACGATTGTGTAATTCTGTCATTACCAACGCTTACGTTTTCGAACGTCTGTTCTGTCATACGCAGTAAAGTGAGGTTAGAGTTATTCTCGTCTTGTACGAAGTTGATGTTTTCTTCGTTGAAGTTGGGTCGGATGCGGTCGTCGAACGATTCTTCTTCCGGGTTGTTCTTGAAACGTTCGACAAGCTCTTTGAATTCGCGAACGTATGGCAGTTTGGTTTCGTAGCATTCGCGGTATTTTTTGCGGTTCGGTGTTAGGTAGTTGTCGAAGGCCATTTTGTTGGAATCTAGGGAAAAAATTTAAATAGAGTACGAAAGGCGCGATTACCTTAGTTTGTAGTAGGTACCTACACACGAAGTAAGAGTTGCATATTTGACCCCCGGCATAGTAAATATTTATAAATAGAACAGTAGTTCGTCTCCGGCCCTTTAGGAGATTCTGATACCTATTGCCGCTCGGGTGCCTAGGGTTGTCCAAACTTATTTTAGTCTCCTACCTACTTGGCCATACTTTTCAATTTCAATACATAATCATTGTAAATTTTGTAAATTACATAAACTTGAAGTACCTAAGTAAAAATATTGTAAGGTAACTAATTTAATTTAATTTTACTTACGCACTTACTTGTTAACTGTTGGCTTTAAATAATTTAAATAGAGTATTTTCACGCGCAAAATTTTAAATTACTCAAGTACGAAAACATGGAGTAGTGCCCAGTCTATAGCTACTATTAAATTAACTACGTAACTAAATGGATTAGAATACAATGTGAACAATGTTACACCTTTATTATTTAACAAAAGCTTTAAATATCAACCTCTTACCCCATACCTTACATTTTCTAAATAAAATATTTATGCTACTTTTAATAATTATTGATTACCTAATTACCTATTATTTATTACTTTATTACCTTGTAACGTAACTTAATCTTAAGTATTATCGTGTACTAGCGGCCCGCCAGCGGCTTCGCCCCGCTGCAAATTTCCGACTTTCCCAGAGGATCTTTTCAATTTTTTCTGCGCATTTTTCTTATTTTTTTAATATAAGAACCTTCTACGACGTATTAAAAAGCATTTAAAAAAAAAGAATGAAATCGGTAAAGCCGTTCTCAAGTTATAGCGCGGTCAGAAGAAATAGGGGTTCCTTTTTATATTATATTAGATTATGATTGAAGAAATGACCTTCTGCTGGAGTCTCTTATGGCGCTTCTTCTCCGCAATGATGGTCTTGTCCTAAGCACTAGTAGATTCACTCCATATTACCCACGTGTAAAAGCGCCCTCATGTGGCCAATTTACTGAATAAATATTTTGATTTTAGAATTTAGAATTACGCATTTGAAATTTAAATTTTGGCTTCTTGACCCAGGATGTTCGACTTACCCTTTTGGTTGTCGAAAGGGAACAGCGGCAGCGAGGTCTCAGACTCATCGGTGTCTGATGAGGGGCTGAGGCAGCTGGAGCAAGGGTCCATGGCCGTGGATTTCATCACAGCACCCTGAGTTCGCTGGCTGCCTGCAATAGAGGACCAGTTAGCATGAAGCTAAGAGAAGGGACCTAGTGGATGAGGTCAACTCGTGATCGTAAGGTACCGACTTCAAGCCGCGGTGTTGCCTATATACTATCCACATACACCATAGAATGGTGTCACAGTGACATTATAAAACAAATTGTCTGACACTTCTTACGACTTGAATCATAATCGTCACTGTGACAGAGTTCTATGGTATTGGGCTGATAGTACAGACCAATAAGTTTTTCTAATATAGTATATTCCTTTAATCACACAATATAATAACTATGAAATAGATAAAAACCTCCGATATAATAGCGACCCCTTCTTTCAGAGCTGATATCTCTTAAACGGCCCGACCGATTTTCATGAAACCTAGCTAAAAACCACCGCTAGAAAACCTACATTCAAATAAAAAAAACACATCCAAATCGGTTCACCCGTTTAAGAGCTACGGTGACACAGACAGACACCTGGACAGATACCTACACACACACACACACACACACATAGCGGTCGAACTTACAACTCCCCTCTTTTTGCGTCGGGGGTTAGTAAAAAACCCGGCAAGAGCATGTCGTACCATGTTGAGTGTAAGGTTCCGACGCCATTACTGTAAACATAATAAAAAAACTATAGTATGAGCTTATATATTTTATAATTGAAGTTATTTAGTATGTTCCACGATTACACATACATCTCCAGACCGATTTTTTTTTAAAGTTCGGTACCTACTCTTTCTAAAAGTACAAGTGCAAGATGACGTCTCGTTTATTTGAACTTTTATACTTCAAAAATCATAAATTAAGGAGGAGTATACAGACAGACAGAAAGAAAGAAAAACACACAAACGCGAAAAGTGACTCTGTTAAAATGTAGAGGCAGAGAATAGATAGTAACGACCCTCAAACGCACACACAAACACTATTACCCTCTTAATTACCCTACATGAAACCAGCACCTCTATTCCCGACGGTAAAAGCGATATCGTATTTGACCTGTTATGGTACCTATTGTTATGACGTCACACGCCATTACTATCAAGTAAATAAGAGCTATCAAAATAGTGACAATACGATAACAGATCAAAAACGATATTGTTTTTACCGTGTTGAATAGCCTGGCAAATTTTAATGTTAACCTCACTCAATTTGCCCATGATCCTTTGTCTAAGTTACAAAGGTAGAGTCGGCCTTATAAGTAACTGCACACTTTAGTACCTTGTCGGTTTGACGCTTTTGACAGATTAGAGCAGCAGTTCCAACATGACGTTAACGTGACAAAGCACAAGTGTGCATATACTTTTTTTATCTATATTTTAAGGAGCTTTGTCGTAAAACGATCAGTGGCCCGTTTCACGAAGCAACAAGTTACAAATTACAAGCGGAACTCTCTTTCTAGCAGTACGAGTTAGAAAGAGACTTCCGCTTGTAATTTGTAACTTGTAGCTTCGTGAAACGGGCCTCATGACGGTCCATACAATTTGACATTATGCACAAGAGTTCTCAAATCTAAATAGACATTATATAAATAAATCCTATACATTATTTTGGCTTGGACCGAAGTTGGATTTCCCAATAAAGTATTCCATTGTCCCACGTCGTGGGTTTGAGAAATGAGACTGCGTACACGCACTCCACCAGAGGCCCGTTTCACGAAGCTACAAGTTACAAATTACAAGCGGAAGTCTCTTTCCAACTCCTTTAGCTAGAAAGGGAGTTCCGCTTGTAATTTGTAACTTGTAGCTTCGTGAAACGGGCCCCAGGGGCACGTTTTATAAAGCTATAAGTAACAATTTTAGAGGTCTAAACTGGCAACACTACTCAAATGGCTGGTCGTCATTGGTCGAGGTTGTGTCAAATGGAAACTTGTAACCTGTAAATTGTAATTTGTAGTTTTATAAAACAGGCCACAGGGTGTGATTCTCTCAACAACGACGAACGGACGGACGAACGAGCGAATGCCCAAAGCAGCGAGTTTAAGTAGTCCCGTCAGAGCGAACAAAACACATTTTAGCGCGTGTATTCAATTTGGCAGCATGGCGTCTCGAACATATAAGGCTGCCTAATTGAGAGTGCACGCGCTAAAATGTGTTTTGTTCGCTCGGACGGGACTACTTAAACTCGCCGCTGCGCTTTCGCTCGTCCGTTCGTCCGACCGCCGTTTTTTATTATCAACTTAACCCTTAATAAGGCAGAGGCTCTATATTGACCACATTACAATAAGCTGAAATTGAACTTTACTATCTGTTATGAAATGGACTGTATGGCGATAATTTTTAATGCGACACGACACGATAGACAAAACGAAAACGACAATACTACGATATTAAATGTTGAATACCTTGAATAATCAAGAGAACACTTACCTCATGCGGTGCAGCGGTGAATCCTCACTTGCTTTCAAGTGCAGGCTCTCCAGGCCCCGAGCTTCAGTACTAAAGGCTTACCGAGGCTCCTGTTCTACCTGCAGCTTGATTATCAGCAACAGCAAGCGTCCTTCTGATTGTCCAAGGTATTGGAGGTGGTACCGACACGAATTAATCACCAAAACATTTTAATTACTGCAATCGACACTTTTTAACGTGGCAGCTCGCGCGCGATCCAAAAAGGGAGGGGGTGGTTCTTATATACGACAGTTCAACTGACATTTTGTTGAATGTTGCCATATCAAAATTCTAAATTAAGCGGATACTTAACATTCCGCCCACCAAAATACAAGGTATTTTCGAAATTACCATCGAGATACAAAACTTATAAGCTAAAATACACCGAAAAGTAGGTAAATAGCTTGAACTTCCAACGATCAAGAGGACACCTATTTGAAGTTCAAGCTAAGAACCTGAAAAACTAATTGTCTAATTATTAACGAAACTAATTTTGTAGAGGTAGTGGACACAGCTTTACTACAGGACGTTTATACTCTCCTGATACAGTGCGGACAGTAACGACTCTACAAGTACCATCAGAACCCGGATGCAGTTGCACCACTCTTCCTAAATTCCATTTTAAAGGACTACATTGTTCATTTATTACGAGAACCATGGTTCCTACGACAAGATTTTGTTCTTTGTTAGCCCACTTGTGACGTTGCTGAAGCGTATGAAGGTACTCTAAATGCCACTTGCGCCAGAAATCTTGGTGCATTTGTTGTAATAGCTTCCAACGTTGAAGGGGACTAACTTTAATTTCAGTTAAGGTTGGTTCAGGAAGAATGGTCAACGGCTCCAAAGTTAGGAAGTGACCCGGTGTCAACACAGAAAAATCGTTGGGATCAGAACTCAAAGGCGATAAAGGGCGCGAGTTGAGGAGAGCCTCAATTTGGGTCAACAACGTGTAAAACTCTTCAAAGGTGAGGCGTTGCAAACCGATTATTCGCGACAGGTGAGTTTTAACCGACTTTACTCCTGCTTCGGCTAAACCAGAAAAGTGAGGGCTACCAGGAGGGTTAAAAACAAACTCTATATGCTCTTGTTCGGAAGCAGTAGACATGATGTCCCGAAGTATGTTACTCGCGCCAACGAAATTTGTTCCCTGATCCGATATTAATTTTGAACAGCGACCTCTACGTGCAATAAAACGTCTGAGAGCGGCTAGATAGGCTTCAGACGTTAGCTCCGACACGAGCTCTAGGTGCACTGCCTTTGTGGCAGTACACACGAAAACACAAATATACGATTTATACGATTTACTGCCCCGGGTTCGGCCGAGAGAAATGGTGAACGGACCGGCATAATCGACAGCGGCCGACGAAAATGGTTTTAGCTGGCTGACACGAAACGACGGCAAATCTCCCATGAGTGGGGGTGGCGCTACCCGTGGACACACACGAAAACATTTAACACACGACGTTACAACGGAGCGAATAGCCCGCTTGGCTGATAAGATCCAGAATTCCTGGGCGATAAGATTTTGCAATGTTTGCAAACCAGGATGCAGGAACTTACGGTGATATTCTTCAATAATGAGCGAAGTGACTCTGTGGTCCCGAGGTAACAACAAAGGGTGCTTCTTCTCATAGTCCATGTTATGACTATGAGAGAGGCGACCGCCCACCCTCAACAAACCCTCTTTATCCAGGAAAGGACATAGTTTACGAAGAGGTTTGACAAGTGAATTCGTTGATCCTTTTTGTATCATTCGGATTTCAGTCGAGAAAACACGCTCTTGGACGTGTTTAATGAGAAACCGAATGGTATAATTAGTTTCGTGGGACGACAGAGCCTTTCCGGTTAATTTCCGGCTAGGATTCTTCAGGTTATGAAGATAACGAAAACAATACGATAACACGTTTACGACACGACGAAAAGACGAAAAACGCGACAAAATTTGATCGACAAAATCAGAGTTCAAGGCACTGAACAAAGTCAAAACCTTTTCTTCTTCAAAAGCGGATCGCTCAACGAGAGGTACGTGACTTGGCCAATTTTCTTTAGGACGCGACAGCCAAGGTGGCCCCGCCCACCATGAATCACACTGCACCAAATCAGCTGGAAGTAAGCCACGAGAACCGTGGTCTGCTGGGTTATCAGCAGTGGGCACATGGTGCCAAGAATCGGGAGATATCTTGTCTTGAATTGAAGCAGTCCTGTTGGCGACAAAGGTCTTCCACCTCGATGGACAGGATTTTATCCAGGTCAAAGCGACAGTCGAGTCAGACCAAGCATACGTTTCAGTGTCCTGGTAAATATCTTTGAGGGCGTGTGAAACTGCAGACATCAAGTCAGAGAGAAGCACTGCAGCTAACAACTCTAACCGTGGTATTGAAAGTTTGCGAAGCGGTGCGACTTTCGATTTCGCGCTACAAAGGCGCACGATGACCTCCCCGTTATCGTTTACCACTCGACAAAAGATTACAGCGCACATCCCGCGCTCCGAGGCGTCACTGAAACCATGGAACTGGAGATCCCGAAACGAAACTATCATTCTCCGAGGGATGGAGAGTGAACTCAAGGACGACAATTGAGATTTTAACTTGAGCCACTCTGTAGCGATAAATTCAGGGACATCATCATCCCAATGCACACCCGATAACCACAAGAGCTGCATAAGATATTTAGCGAGGAAGACGACAGGCGAAAGTAATCCTAACGGATCAAAAATCCGAGCAATATCAGAGAGGATGGATTGTTTAGTGCAACGACCATCCAGGGCAGTGGTTTTAAACGAGAAAGTATCCGATTTAGGCAACCACAAAAGCCCTAAAATCTTTAACGAGATGTCACGAGAGTCCTCGAAATTACGAAATTGTTCCGAATAAAGGTCGGAATCCGACAAATCTTCAAGGAAATTTTGGCAATTCGACGTCCACTTCCTCAAATGAAGGCGAGCTGACGACAAAATTTTTAACAATTCCTCCCGAATACGCACAGCACTCTCGACTGAGTCCGCGCCAGACACGATGTCATCAACGTAAGAGTCTCTGTCGAGAACTGCAGCACCAAGAGGAGCAGTAGAGGAGAACTCTTTCGCCAACTTCAAAATACACCATAGTGCTTGATAAGGTGCGCAGGAGACACCATATGTCACAGTGAGTAAACGAAAATCCTGCACAGGTTGATCCGGAGACGACCGCCACAAGATCCGTTGGTAATCGCAATCTTGAATGTCGACGAGAAACTGACGGTACATTTGTTTTATGTCTCCTGTGAAAACTACGGCATGCCAGCGAAAACGAATCAGCAAATCGAAAATATTCTTTTGTAATTTTGGGCCTGGCAATAAAACCTCGTTCAATGATCTTCCTTGGGCATCCTTAGCACTGGCGTCAAAAACTGTGCGTAAAGGGGTAGAAACGGAATCTGGCCGTAGTACTCCATGATGAGGGATATAATAAAAGTTGCCTTCATTTGACGAAGGGGCCTCAACCACTTCCATATGACCACAATTTAAATAGTCCTCCATAAACTTGACATAAGCTGTCCGAAATTGAGGATTCAAAGCAAACTTTCTTTCTAAATTTAAAAGTCGCTTAAGAGCGATATAACGAGAATCGGAAAACCGGGGCTTATCCTGAGGATCAACGAAAGTTAATGGCACGACCATTATTCCTTCAGGATTACGACAATAATTAGCCTCCATGTGGTTTTCACACGACAAATCATTTTTCGACAAAATAACCGATTTAGGAGCTTCGACATTTTCTATCTCCCAAAACCGTTTAATATTATTGTCCAAAGACAAATTCGATACAAAAAAACAGTCCTGGGTAGCGACACCAGAATCGTCACGAAAACGACAACGAGAATAGTCAATGCCAGTAGCACATTCACCCATCACTATCCAGCCGAACACAGTGCGGACAGCAACAGGCTGACCTGCCTCGCCCTTAATAAGACCAGGTTGAAGCGCTGACGCGAGAAAATTGACATTAACCAACATATCGACAGGTCCTGGTTCATAGAAATGTGGATCAGCAAGGTCCAAATTCCTTATATGATTCCAGGTCGAAATATCAATTTGCCCAGATGGCATATCTGAACAAATTTGCGACAACACGAAAGCTTCGCACGAATATTTATTTTTATAATTTCCATTAGATGGAAATATTTCACATTTAACAGACCCCAAAGTCGCTGCCGTTGATTGACCGATACCATTTACTGACTGTTGGCAGTCATCTATATGCAACCCGAGCCGATCTGCAACAGCCTTTGTAATAAAGTTGCAGGCGCTACCTGAATCGAAAAGGGCACGGATTGACACTAACTTTCCATGACTGTCCTTTATTAAAACAGCAGCAGTCGAAAACAAAACCTGAGTGTTATAAGTTGGGACCGATAAAGAGGTCAACTGAGAATTTGACTGTGACTCATTAGTTGTCTCAGTCCCTTTATTAAAGTGAAGCAGTGTATGGTGCCGATATGTACATTTTTCACAGCGTGTAACTGACTTGCAATATTTCATAGTGTGCGATGGCTTTAAACATAAGATGCAAAGTCTTTTCTCCTTCACCTTTGAAAATCTCTCCGCAGGTGTAAGCTTCAAAAAACTAGGGCACTTTCCCAACTCATGACCAACATCAGAACACATTGGACAACTACAACTAGGGGCTGATGGTACGATAAGCGACGATTTATTTTTAAAAGCTGGTTTAATACTAGTGACATTAAGTTTTATATTTGAATTTTCTAATGCTTTACTTCTTTTTTCAATAAAATTTCTTAAATCCTCAAACCTTGGAATGTCAACATTCGAGTCAAGTTGCAATTCAAACGCTTCCCGAGTAGCAATATCTAACTTCGACCACAACAAATAATACAGCATGAAATTCTCATCAGGTAACTGAAATTTCGACAAAATATTTAAATTTTCACTAAATGTTCTAAATACTCTATCCAAATCATTTTTATTTTTAACAGACTCACAATTTAACAACTTTTCATAATAAACAATTGCAATTTGTCTTTTTCTATCATAGTACTTAGACAAAGTCTGATAAGCACTCAAATAATTGTCATCCGATAAAGGAAAACTCTTGATTAATTCATAAGCGGAATTTTGTACACTCGATATTAAATAGTGTAACTTTTCAACGTTTCTTATGTTCCGAGAATGAATCAATGAATCGAAGAGCTCCTTAAAGGAGACCCAATTCTCCAGCTTGCCATCAAAAGGTTTAATTGATATTTTAGGTAGCTTAGCCAACGAATTGTCATTAGAAACGACAGGTTTATGTTCACTTTCAGCACTTTGCCTTAGTCTACATTTTAAAGACTTCATCATTGTTTCAAAATCTCTAGTGACTTTACATTCCTCGGTACGTTGTTGCGGCTCAAGAGGACGTAAAACTCGAATTTGTGCATCGTGAAAATCCTTTTCCAAGTCTTTAAAATCTAGTTCATTATAACCAACTAAATCTGAACTTTCTATATATTCTAATCTTGTAATACAATAATCCCGCGCGACACGAAACGCATCAACCGTCGCGGGTTCAACATCACTATCACTCATTTTACTCGTTGAGTACAGAACGCAAGCTGAAAAGCAATAATATCATACAAAATCGCCAAAATAAATGTTCCGTATCAAATGTCAGAACATAAGCATATGAATGACGTTTGACGTTAAACTTGCACAGATGTAACAAGTCTGAGCAATACTCGATACGGTTGCGTTCCGTTACACACTAACAGTTTACTAATTACGATATTCAAAACACAAGTTACTAAGAACAAATAATTTAATTTTCGTTCATTTATATTAAATTTCGATATTTAAAACACACGAAAATTAAATTAATTATTAATTTAATAATAATTAATCCGAAACAACAAATTCTCAAAAACGAAGTCTATGATATTTCCGAACGCATAAGCATACCCTACAATTTGGTGGACGAAAATAATAACTACGAAACGATAAATTTACACCAAAATGCAAGGGAATTTACTTAAAAACAACGAAATAAAGCGAAATATCCACAGTTCGCGCTTCTAAGATCCGCTCGATGGACCAAAAATGTTATGAAATGGACTGTATGGCGATAATTTTTAATGCGACACGACACGATAGACAAAACGAAAACGACAATACTACGATATTAAATGTTGAATACCTTGAATAATCAAGAGAACACTTACCTCATGCGGTGCAGCGGTGAATCCTCACTTGCTTTCAAGTGCAGGCTCTCCAGGCCCCGAGCTTCAGTACTAAAGGCTTACCGAGGCTCCTGTTCTACCTGCAGCTTGATTATCAGCAACAGCAAGCGTCCTTCTGATTGTCCAAGGTATTGGAGGTGGTACCGACACGAATTAATCACCAAAACATTTTAATTACTGCAATCGACACTTTTTAACGTGGCAGCTCGCGCGCGATCCAAAAAGGGAGGGGGTGGTTCTTATATACGACAGTTCAACTGACATTTTGTTGAATGTTGCCATATCAAAATTCTAAATTAAGCGGATACTTAACACTATCAACATTTTATGATATAATTTTAATTGTATTTTCCTGAAATATAACATCATCTATTATTACTCTTTAGAGACTTGCGATTCCTTGACTATTTAATTTTGGTCTAGTATTTTTACTTTAACGGGGCCTTATTAAGGGCGTCGTCGTCAGTCTAGATTTCAATACTGGTTCCAATGAATACCAATATGAACTTAGCCCATACTTAACCTTTTTTGGTTTGATGTAGACCCTCCGTTCCATCGACGGTAAAAAAAAATCAAATATACGTCCGGGGAAAATACTGCCACTTTTTCCATTTCGAAGTTTAGAAGGTACTTGCCTTACACACTTTTTCACATTACACTGATCATATTCGGTCTCATTTCCTAATTTTTAACACTACAATATTTTTACATTTGACATAACATATTTTGTAAGGGTTTTTATTTGTTAGTATTAAATGATAAGTAAACGGCTAAACGGATTTGACAAAAAATAGCACTTGGAAACTGGGTGTTCTATTCTAAACTAACACAAGTACTTTTCATTCAAAATTTAACAGTTTTGGCGGTATTATCGAACTATGAACTCTTCGCGAGCAAATAAAGCTGTAAATAGCAAAACATACATACGTTTTCTTTATACAAATTATGTCCCGACACTCTCTGTTCCGACTTCCATTCTTAAATGCGACACGCTCTATCCGTTTCATAATACCGACTTAAAAATTCGACTGCACGTAAAAATACCGGGTTTGTTTTGAAAACATTCGCATAGGATGTCTATACTTTCGTAACCGCTGAATGGCAAGTAATTTGAACCGAAAGAACGGGTTTTCGTCATAATATAACAGTGTAACAATAATAACGCCAGACACAGTCCCAGTGATGGGCATTGGGCTGGCGACTTGTATGTAATGGCAGCTGCACACGTCGGTCCAGTGTGCTAGGCCATGGGGTTGGGCATTAGAGAACATAACTTTTTACATTACACAAAAAATACAATGATCCACAAGAAAATTACAAAAGGCCAGTTCATATTTCCTGAACATTGCAAACCCTGAATAAAAACAACAAATACTAATAACTGGACAAGTGTGAGTTGGACTCGCGCTGATTCAATTCGAAATCGAATTCAAATTGTAATTTAGAGGTAATAATGTGCGGCGGTATGGAACCCTAGATGCGTGAGTCCGACTCATACTTGACCAATTTTATTCTTTTATATCGCTCAAAATGTATGGGATGGCAGTTGACCACGTGGTTTAGATATCGTAACGCACAAGAATGTGACCTCATACGTTTTGAGCGGTAGAAGAGAAAATCGTTAGTAGCATTAGCACCTTCGCTACGGTACGGCGGCCGCCCCAAGGTGTCTTGGTTCGCTTACTTAACCGAGCGCTGTTTTTAAGAGAATTACATTACACCCCTGACGTTATCCTGCGTGATCGTATTATCAAGAAAAAGGTTTAAATACTGTCTTTGGTTGCATATGTCGTCGTCGAAGCAGCGGCCCTACACAAGATGTATTCAGCGTTCGTTATCGTTATGCAAAATGTATAGGATTGACGTAAGCTGTCAGACGGTCGCGTCGAGCGCCTACGTCAATTCCATACATTTAGTCAGTTTTCGAAAATGGTTTACGTTATTGTTAAGCAACTTGTTGGCTTGGCACGGTTGCGTGAATGTTTTAAAAATATAGGCGTTTGGCGGTATGTCTTGTAGATGGTTAAATACCATATTCGCACTCGACAGGGCAGCAAGTTATTACATTTTCTTAAGATGTTGTTTATCGTCGCACGCAAACCCGGGATCCACTGAAAATCAGCGTTGCAGCACCTGTGCCGCAACACATGCTGAGTGGACCCCTTTTGGCGTCAGGGTGCAGCTCCACCAATGCTTATGTTATGTTATGTTATGTTAGGTTTTGTATGTTTAAGTTAATTAAGTTGGTGGAGGTGCTCTTTTGATTCCAATAAAATATTTTTATTATTATTATTATTATTATTATTATATTAAGCAGACACTAACACGAACACTGACGTAACGAAAAGTTACTTCTATCTTATGTCTTTATGTCTACTTCACGCAGGATCATGAAGTAGCAATGTCTGGTCTCTAGCAGAACGTTTCCCGTTTGGAAATCTTCTCAAGAAATTACTGAGAATTTCCCAGAAGGTTGGAAATCTTCTCAAGAATTGACTAAGAATTTTCTCGGAAACATTTGAGAGCATTGAGAATACAAAAACCGGCCAAACGCGAGTCGGGTCCGCATACGATGAGTTCCGTGCCGTTCTTGCATGGGGCCTTAATCTTTAATTTTTATTTTTATTAATTACCTACTAGCCTTGCTCGCGACTTCGTCCGTGTAAATTTCGACTATCATTATTCCCTCGGGAACTTTTCTATTTTCCTGGATGGAGAGTAGCCTATGTGTTAATCCAGGGTATAAGCTCCATTCAAACCGTCCAGCCGCAGCGCTGCAGCGGTTGCAGCGTGAAGGAGGTAACAAACAAACACACAAACTTTCGCATTTATAATATTAGTACCTACTTAGAGTAAATATTTGTTGTTACAGCGGCAAGTGAAATACACACACTGTAAAAATTTCAATTGTCTACCTATTACGGTTTATGAGAGACAGCCCGCTGACAGAAAGACAGACGGACGGACAGAGGAGGTTTAGTAATAGGGTCCACAAGGCACCTCTGGGTACGGAACCCTAAAAATTAAGTTACCTAGAATTTCTCAAACAATTTCTAAACAGAAGTTTCTTGTCGGTACATACAATGCTATCTGAAATCAGGGGTCGAATTTAATAGGAGTTTTTAAAGCTATTGCAAATTTAGGTTTTAGTATGTTCTGAAAAAAAAACGTTCTGAGTCGGCGCTGTAACTTTTAGCATGTTTAAGTAACTACCTATTTGATTGATTACTGATATCGAACTCTTGAATAGCACTTACTGGACTGATTTTCATGAAACCGAGCTAAAGACTTCTACCGGATTTTTAAACTAAAACCGCGTTGTAAGTTTCCCATATTTAGGGGTTTTTTTACAATACAGATAAAATGCCGCGAGTTAAAGTTGTCGCTTTCCTTTTCTCTGTCATATAAAATAAAAGGACGAGCTACAATTTATCTAAGGCTCTTAAACTATTTGATTTAAATACTACAAAAGCTTTTTATTTTCATTTTTTTTTTGTAAATTTATAATTCATATAATCATTGCTGTGATGGGTGTTTTTTTTAACTATAATTATACGTTCCAGTATAAATCCAGTAGCTTTCTGTTTTTGGCACTTATTCCTGGGATAACCGGTAAGATTAAATATCCTTAATTTATTTAATTAATTATTAATGTATTAAGAAAATACAGGGATATCTTTTATGTAATTGTAACACGACTGTGTAGACAATTTAAAAGTCCATATTTTAAATTCGACAAATTACATAGATTTAATACACAATTACACGCAAGTGTTCTTTCTAAGGCTTGAAATAAATAATTAATTTGGTTGATTTACAATCGCCTAAAAAAATATTTTTCATAAAATCTAAAAAATAGTAGGTAAATTATAGAAGTAAATTTGAATATCTATAAATTTAAACGGCTAAAATTTGACAGTTATTCCAGAAATATATCTGACCACAATATTAAAAATAAATCACTTAATATCGGGATTCTCGTTGAATTTATATACCCCGCATGTACTTATCCTTTATTAAATCACCTATAGGTATACCTAGTTAATTAAAAGAATTAACTCACCCTAAAATCCACAGATAATCAAACAAAATTCACTATTTCACTTTCAACACAAAAAAAATGTCACACACCCTCGCTCATTGAGCACTTGGGGTCAAATGACAAGGTGTAGGCTTTCAAAGTGTGCGAGCGAGAGCGCTCGGGGCGGGGCTTGGCAGAACGCGCAGTCTGTGCGTTGAAAAATAAAATGTTTTTTTTTAACTGACCTCTATGGGACCGCCTTTGGGTGTTTCGGACGTTTGGATTTTTGGCCCTCTTTGTAGCTAGTCCTCTTAAATATGACGCAGTTTTAGATTATTTTACTGAATTATTATTGATTATTTCCATTAAATTTTTAAAGTAACTACATAGTCCTTAAGTTAGGTATTAAAAGGGTGGTAATTTAAAAAAGAAACATATACAGACTATAGAGAGCGTAACAATGCGAGCAGGGGCATTATTCTACAATGTTGTACACCTATTGTTATGGTATTGTTTTTAACTCGGCCGCCTTTACTGTCAAGTTAATAAGAGCTGTTATATTACAACCTTGACAATACGATAGCAATAGGGAAATAATAATGTGGAATAAGGCCCCAGAAAGTATAAAAACAGCTGAGTGTTATTTAAACGATTTAAAGGCCTAATTTTAGCAAGTGAACATTAAAGTAGATTTAAGACTAAAAAAACATAAGGCCAGAGTAAAGTAATTTCAAATTTCAATCGATAATGCGAAGAGAAACGAAATTAATAGGATGATGTGCAACCAATCAAAATTCGACATGTTTTTTCTTCGAGGATTCAATCAAAGACTTAACACAGTGCAGGCATCCTAAATAAAGTACATACAAATTCGACCCGTATTGGAGTCATCCGTTTTAAAAATGTTTTGAGGGCCCAATAGTGATTTTGATGGGTTTTTTAACGCACTAGCATGCCACAGCTTGGGCACTGAATTTGTAAATTTTTCTACAGATTAGAATCGTCATAGATAAATAATAAGTTTAAGCTTAGGCCTTTTCTCTTTTTAACTACTTTTCCTAGTCCTCTTGTTTCAGAAAAAAAATAAGTCTTGTAATGGTTGAAATTGAAATCATATTCTCAAGTCCCTTAAAGCTATGAAAAAATCTAGCTTCTAAGTTAACGTTAAAAAAAAGATACGGCCGTTTATGCCGGAAAAAACGTACCTATATTTCAACACTCTCAAGGGAACTATGAAATTTACAAGTATACGGAAAAATCTAAAATCTGTACATTTTTAATTAAATCACAAAAAACAGGGTCTTTATGCAAGGAACGGCGGTCCAAATTTTGAATTGAGTTAACCGTGTCATGTGCGGACCCCTCGGTGGGCGAGCCCGACACGCACTTGTCCGGTTTTTTTTTTAAATTAAAATGTCCCAGTGACACGTCTCTTAAGACGAATATAATGACAACTCGGTTATCAAAATCGGCCCATTCGTTCAGTCTCTATAAAAGAACAAAAAACTATACATACATACAGTTCAAAAACAATTACCCTCCGTCTTCGGTAGTCAGGAAAAAAATGAAGACAACAAAGAGAGACGATAGTTGTTCTTTAAAAAACATGCGATTTGTATTCCGATCCTTTGGACATTTGCCGTGGACCTTCATTCAGTTAAAACATGACACACCGGTATCAAAGGTGATATAATGGGTGTTACACCCACTGCAGAACAGCGTAGTGGACCTAAATAAAATATTCTATACGGTTAAAGACACCACTTCAGCCAGAGACCTGGGGCCTGTTTTATAAAACTACAAATTACAATTTACAGATACAGTTACACATACAGTTTCCATTTGACACAACCTCGACCAATGACGACCAGCCATTTGAGCAGTGTTGCCAGTTTAGACCTGTAAAATTGTAACTTGTAGCTTTATAAAACGTGCCCCTGTAGTTTTAATTTATAAGGTAAGGACCGTATGAAATTTGAATTAAGAATGAAGTGTCCAATACTGGTGCATGTCAGCTAAAAGTGTCCATAATTGGTGCTCACCCTACTGGTAATTTTACCCCATATACAATACAACCCCAGTATAATTCTAATTTTAATAAATAGCTTTCCCTCCTGTGTGTATTTTGTCGAGTCATTTAACTCCCGCTTATTAGAGAAATACCTAGGTCCTTGGATATCAAACAGGAGGGTAATTGTTACGTAAAAGAGTATTTTCGCTCACACTGTGGCTTTTTATGGATACTTAGCCTAGAAAAATCATAATTTAAAAACTATATATTCATGTTTGTTTTAATTTATAGTGTTAGCCACATAAAAATACACACATTTCTAAATGATACTGTTAAAATTTGTGTCCTTAAAGTGAACTGTATCCTACCAATATTATAGGTACAGTAAAGAAAAATGATTTCTCGACCACCTTGGACTATGCCAAAGTGACGTAACGTAATCAAAACGTAAGACACTTCTTATGGTTTTTATTAACATTGTCACTTCGACATAGTCCAAAGTGGTCTAGGAATTAATTTCCTTGACTGTACCTGTAAGTAGATAACAAATGACCACAGATGATCACTATGATTACGTTGACGACATTATTCAAACAGCAGTTGGGTTTTACAGCTTGCTTTTTGTTAAACATATCGCTTTTACATATTATTCGACATTGCGTTGGCCTAGTCGGTAGTGACCCTGCCTACGAAGCCTAGGGGTCCTGGGTTCAAATCCCGGAAGGGCAGATATTTGTGTAATGAGCGCGAATATTTTGTTGCTGAGTCATGGATGTTTTCTATGTATTTAAGTATATATTTTTCTTTATAAGTATTTATATCGTTGTCTAATACCCATAGTACAAGCCTAGAGCTCAGTTCGGGACTAGGTCAATTGGTGTGACATTACCCCCTGATATTTATATTATTTTCAAGCGGTTTTCACCAGCAGTAACATATTTTTTTACGGAAGGTTTTTTATGTATAATTAATTCTGATTTATGTACTGCTGTTACAATGAACTCACATAAACAGAAGCGTAGCGAGGGCAAGTCGCTAGTTTACCTTAAAATACAGTAACTATACGAACGAAACTCGTACTTGGCTCGTGTATAGCAGACAAGGCTCATACCGCCAGCTCCGAGAATTGTTTGTTTGTGTGTTTATGCCGCCGGTGTCGCGTGTCTGACGCGGCGCTTTACCCGGAACGCTGTGGGAACGTCGCTTGCGCAACGTAATGCCTTCAAGGATTTTCACGATATTTTTCTGCTGGTGGCAAGCGATTCTTTCTCCGTTTGCGAAATTACTGATTCGCATCTCCATCCCTCTCGGCTGCCGAGAATGGCATCGACTAGGATTCACAGTGATAGGTATGGATAATAATCGATGCCGAAAATAGACTACACTAAAAAATCGATTTTTAAAAATCGAACTCTTGAAGAATTCATTCCAGTTAGATCGTTAAGAGTCAAGTCTGAAAGTGGATCACAACGTCAGGGGTTTATAAATTAAGTATAAGAGATACTTTACATACCTATCACGTGCAAAGCAAAGAAGGTCACAGGCCTCCTGATGGTAAGTAGACCCTGAAACCTCTGGGTAAGCCCATCAATTGAATCTAGGGACAACATAGAATGCATTTACTTGACAAATCAAGTGACCGTAACGTAAAAATCAATATGATTTTAAGGTGAGATTGACCTAAGTACTTAGCAAATTGGCTTATTTAAAATTAATATGAGTGGAGACCACGACTTGGCAAGCGCAGCGTGGGACGGCCACCTGTACGACGGAAGGATAAAGGTGGTAGGAAGTCGGTGGATGCAGGCCGCATTGGATTGTTCTTGCTGTAAATGAAAGAGGGAGGCCTTTGTTCAGCATTGGACGACTATGAGCTGAAATGTTAAATATGGTTTCAAAAAAAAAGGTCTAGATTACTAATATAATAAATTACAAACTGCCAACGCAATAGTCATATAGCTACGTATGTATTATAATGTTGTGTCATTAACACGGCGCCGCTTTGAAATATGAACTTACATATAAATACATACGCAGCAAAACGTTTATGTCGCTACCTAAACATATATTTACGTCAATAAATAATACTTACACTACATTTATAGTAGACAAAAACCTTGTGTAGATCAGCCGGCCTATAATGGTTGTGTTTATCGATGTAGATAAAACTTCTGTCACTCTCTGACCAGTACGTAAGTGCGAGAGCGTCGGATATCCACCGCGATAACGGCGACCATAATACGGGCCCAGTGGGCTTATTATCATTGTATTTACCGACGGTGGATAAAACATCTGTCACTTTCTGACCAGTACGTAAGTGCGAGAGTGACGGATGCTTTATCCACCGCGATAAGGGCGACCATAATACGGGCCCTAGTATAACTGCGTCTGTATCGCGCGTCAAATGTGAATAAAGCATCCGTCACTGTCGTACTTACATTACGTGTCAGAACTCAGAAAGTGACGGATGCCTTATCAAAACTTTGTCACGCGATAAACGCAGCCATATTAGGGCCGCTGGGGCTCTATTCTACTCGATAAAATCAGTTTGCTTTTGACTTGTTAGCGTAGGTATCGTCAACGTTACATTAACAGTAATGGCAGCCTAATTAAAAACAATAGAATAATATGTCATAAGCAATATTTATGGTTTTACCGAGAGTAGAGGACTTTGTGCAGGGTCCGTCCGGATCGCTACAACCATCTCATTGTTTAACCTACCGTCAAACTGTAGTGTTCGCATTGTTGTGTTCCGGTGTGGGAATATTAAAAATTAATAGCATAGAGGCATTCCATTTTATGTCCAGCTCCTATATTCAAACCGCGGATAGATAAAGCTTACTTCAGATTAATATTTGACACATTTTGTATTGTTAAAATGTCAGATTTTAACCCAAGTAAGATCATCGGTTTGAATATGAACCTGACATTAGTCTACAAGATCGGCAACGCATTTGCTATGAATGAATGAATGATAATATTTTTTTGCAATCTTAGGATAGCAGTCTGAAGATTGTAGTCTTAAGATTAGTCTTGAGAATGCTAATGTCTATGGGTCTCAGATCAGATCACATTTGCCATCTTGACTTTAAAGCCTAAGTTAAGGTATTTTCTGAGCAGATGATGAAAACATGATGTATTTTTTTAAACTTACTAGGTATTATAAATTAAGTAATAAATATTGCAACGACGATGGACTTTTCCACCGCTTTATCGAGGCTAGAGACAAGTAAACACCAGTTCATGAACTCTGCACAAACGGCTTCCTGCATTTTTGCCGGTAAACAAATTCATTGTGATAAATAAAAGTAGATATTTATGGCCAGTGTTACATTTATTTTTATTTGTAATAAAAACCGTCTTACGTACTTTCCAATAAGGTGAAAAATGCTTTGCTTTAAAAATTGTACGTTACAATGATTTTCTTAAATTATTATTTGGCAAATCAGCTTTGAACTTGAAGTTGTTGCGAAAATTTAAAAATGCTTAGTTGTTATGTTGTTCATAGTTGTAAAACAAATGGTAAAAGCTCTATTCTAATCGGTAGAACCATGTTAATTTTGACATTTTATCGTATTGTTTTGAAGCATTAAATAGTCATTGCAACGCATAATGCAATGCATACAGTCATCAAATTCGCGATGTACTGAATAAGGGCCAAAGGCAACAAAAACATAAGCGAAAGTTGTATGTTTACAAATATATATTAAGTATATGTGCAACGCATAATTCAAAATATGTCTTTATTATTAGAATAAAAAACCGGGTAAGAGCATGTCTGACAGTGTAGGGTTCCAACGTCGTTACACAAACAAAAAAACTATCTCGAGAAACAACTACTTTGATTAAATTTCTAACTAAAGTTATTCGGTGATGATTTTTAGTAGGTATAAACACTTTAGTCGCTTGTATCTCAAGAACCAATCAAGTATACTTAGTCGTGACGCGGTTTTTCTTTTAAATTCGTCATAGTTAAGTATGTGCTTTCATTTAAAATATTAGGTGGGGACACGTAACGCTAGCGAAAATGTCACTTTTAGATTTTAATATATCTTTAACGGTACCCCAAATCTGAAAATTGGTAACGACATATACAATTGTTTTAATAGCTATATAACAATATATCACACGATGCGGTAAAGTAAAATATACAAACATCATCTACATATATGTGTACAAAATTTCAGTTTTGTATAGTTCAGGAAATATGAATTGGCCGTCTGTAATCTTCACTAAGATCTTTTAGTTAATATCAAACAAAAGGTAATCGTAAAACTGCCCTCTTTCTTCAAACAGCACAGTGAGATGAAAGATTAAGGTTAAGGTTATAGGTCCGGTCTTAACGCAGAAAAGAAATCTCGAAGTAGATAACAGACGGCCAAATCATATTTCCTGAACTACTCTTATACCTAACTTTGATAGTTTCTCAGAAAAAGTGAGTGTGACATACAGACAGACAGACGGACCTGAGGGCTTATTGTCTAACGCACTCGCAATCGCAACCGGCTTCAAAGTGGAATTGTTTTCATTTTGTATTCAGACAAGCCTTCGATTTTCAAAATGAAAACGATCGTGATTGCGAGTGCGTTAGACAATAAGCCCTCTGGTGAACTATAAAGGTTCCTAGTTTGACTTCGGAACCCTAAGAAAATATTGATTCCCTATTAAAGACGTGGCGCCAGTATAGAAACACTTGCAGCGACCCCCCACCTCGCCAATCGTATTTGGTTTGGACACAGAAAGGTCCCGCTGTGCCCACCATTCATCGGCGTGTTATATAAACAAATATTTATAAGGGAACCATTTGATATTGTTTTCGAATTAGAGAACTTTTAGGGCGACGTCCAAAATAGGGCAGTTTAGAAGAAATTGAACACTTAAGAGTTGTGGAAACTTGCCACTCTTCATTTAAATGATACACGTGTGAGAGAGTTATGTTCACGATAAAATAGCCTAACAGCCCACGACACTAAACCTAGATCGATAAGACTACCAGTTGATAGTCACGTCATTCGGGGACATGGTCATCACGGATTCATAACACGTCAAAGGTTAATTATATGGTTTTACAGTTGAATACAGGCCCTTGTGAATAATATCTACCTTGTCGTGAAAAAATATTAAAAAATAGCAGCAATCTGAACTGAAATAGTGGATTAGAGGCCCATTGCGTTATTTTTCGGGCTTCAAAGATGACTCCTTGGATATATTTTATTTATTTATTTATTTACTTACACACAACTATCCTTACAGGCTAACCTAATTCGACATTGTGGATTTAATTGTGAATGACATATTGTGTTTGCAATAAGATTTATTAATATGATTAGGAATTTGAATATGAAACTGTCCACTTACGCATTCTATTTACAAAACAGAACATATTTTTGGTTCCAAATTCCATACACATTTGTTTTAACGTTCATGCTTGATGAAGTGATAACCATACGACGTTACCCTAATAAAGGACTCAAATATTCGAAAAACATTTTCCAAATTTAAAATTCCGTCCTCTTGCACAAATAGTTTCCATAAACAAAAACACAGACTCAAAACTCAATCTAATTAAAAACCTAAACCAAAATGGTTTCAACACACAACCCCTTGTTAACTTAACACCCCCTGAAATCCCTAAATCATTTAAATCACTCGAATACACTTAATAACCTGAAACCTGAGTCGATCCACCCCCGTCTAGCAGTCGACCAATCAGCGCGCGCCGCGCTCACCCTCGCGGGGTTTCAGCCAATCACGAGACAGGACACGTCAGGTGTGATCAAATAGGTGTAGAGTTACGGACGGATGCTTAAAAAACTTCTTTGTCTGAAGGTGCAAGACTGTTGAATTAAAAATATATTTAAGCATGATTTAAGCTGTATAACTGTAAAGATAAATGTTTTGTAAGTCTTTGTTGTTTGAGCGAAATATTTGTACAATGTTTAATTTTTCATTCTTTTATTTACCAAATAGGTACCGCGGCAGTTTGCTTTTTATTGTTCTTATAGTAGGAAGTATTAGAATGTTCAAAGCGGTTTTGGTATTCTGAAAAAAAACAATAATCATATGCTCGAAGGGCGGACGTGTTGCGTAAGTGGTGAGTGGCCACCTTATGGTCGTTTAAAGTCCAGAAGCACCTCTCCACCCTTAGCCCCTCTGGAACTGTTGCCTCCCTGCTGCTGTGTATATGTCGCTATTTTGGGATGCCCATTCCATTGAGTTGGCGAGTCACCGCCTGCCATTTCAACCAAATAATTTGCATTGGCCAGGCCAGGCAGGGCCGTAGTTTCATCAATAGCTTAGATCACCAATCCAGATCAGTTCATTCATAGAGCCTATTATTATCTAATATTCCCATCGTTCTTAACTAGTCTTAAACATATACAGACAGACAGAAAGACGCGGTAAGCGACTTTTTTTATAATAAAGAAAGATAAAGATAAAGATAAAGAAAATGAAATTTTTTTACAAGTAGAATACTTAACAGTATAGAGTACGGGACAGTAAGATTCTATGGTCATAATTAGCAAATGTTATAACAGAGATATGAATCCAAAAAACATCCAAAGAATCTCCTAATCCGATCTAAGATAAACAGAGAATGTTAACAACAAATATTCGCGGATTATTGTCCGTCTGTCCGCACGTGGTTATCACCACAATAATATCTATATTGTGTGTTCGACTGATGTTCACACGCAGGATTATTGATAGGAAGGAAGTAGCGAGAATTCGTGAGTATTCAAGATTCATCATTTAGTCTTTTCCTGCGACTCTGCCAGCGTAGAAGTTGTTTATCGCTGTTTCTTCGGAAACTGTCCGTCCCTCTTTTTACGACGTCAAACCATATCGTTTTTGGCCTGTTATCGTATTGTCAACGTTTTGATAACTCTACTTGACAGTAATTTTGGCGGTGTTGAAAGGTGGCCCTGAAAACCAGCGTCAATGCTTAGCCTGACACCATGCTGAGTGCAACCTTTCACTCCTAGTCCTCGTATCCAAGACATTGACAGCAGGCATCACCTAGGCTTATTGTCTAACGCACTCGCAATCGCAACTGGCTTCAAAGTGGAGCAATTGTTTTCATTTTGTATGCAGACAAGCCTTCAATTTTCAAAATGAAAACGGTCGTGATTGCGAGTGCGTTAGACAATAAGCCCTCAGTACTCTGGAACTCCATCCATTGTGATCGTCAACCTGCCTGCAAGAAGGCCAAACTGCGAAGCACGTTACTATAATAATCCTGGCCTTCGACAACGAAGATATTTTGATCAGCTTCCTACCTACATACGTAGGTACATACATACATAAGGTGTCAAAATCATTACTCTTCCTTTGCTTAGCCGCAGTCGGGTAAAAAAGGCCCTCAGTAGAGTAACCCATATTAAAACTAACTAAAAACTAAAGATGTGACAGACAAACCGTAACGACAGAAATATATTATTAGAATTAAAAACAATAATAAATTAAGGCGAATACTTAGTGACCACTGACTCAGTAGCCTAATGAGAAACTTTTTTGAAAAGAACTTCTAATAGATTTGACAGTTAGAAAGAAGCAAAATAACATTATCTTCCTTATAAACTAAGCCGCAGTCGGTTAGAAATACATTAATATTTAGTAAATTATTACTTTATTAGTTTTTATAAGGGTTAATCTTTACACGTCAAGTACTGTATTAGGGCGTGCTGACACGAACATCTATTGTTGTTGAAACTCATTGTTACCACAACAGGGGGCGAAATGCGCAATGCCGATATTTTGTATCTGTGCAACCGGCAAATTGTCAAATTGAGCTGCCATTTCGGTTGCCATGAATTATGTTGTAACTTGGTTAAAATGATTAATAGTGGTAAGATCAATTTTAGAAGAATGGTATATTTAGCAGATACTGGAAATTACATATTCTTAGTTTGTGTATTGTTTGCCCTATTCAAGTAAGTTGAAATATACCTACTTGAGTTTAAATTTGTATTATGATTATGACAATTAACTTTAGTTCTTTAACGTCGTTGTAATTCTACCTCTTACTCTTTTTTCTCAAGTTATAAAATGTTGAATATCGAGGTAGCGAGAGCTTTTATGTTAATTGCTTATATTCTGAAAGTTTTTATTAAGAAAACAGCGAATTCGTCTTGTTTAGCTTATCTGTTCACTAAAAACCAACCTAAACAATTAATTTATGGGACCTTTCTGAGTTGCATTGCTCTACCACTCAACGCACCAAGTGCGCATTCTAAATCCAAACTACTATTGCGCATTCATTCAACGTGTCACTTCACTACAAAGAGCTGTTCATTTCTCCCGAACTATTGTCCCATTGTTCGGATACTCGTAACTGAGGATTAACACCGTCGCGCCTTTGCCCCGCACTAATCTTAAAAAAAACAAATTCCAAATTCAAAATTTTAAACTTAGGAGCGCTCGGTTTATTAGGTTTGCGGTTATGTTTTGTTTAGATGTAGGGATTTTGTTGTTTATTACCATGTATTTAGGGTGCTTTATTTATTTTACCAACGAAAATGACTTATTTGTTAATTTTGCAATGATTTTATTGCATTTAGAGCTCTAATAATTTCACTTTAGGGTTGCTATGGGTAAGAAAGATTATTGTCCGTAATCGATTGTAAAATCAAACAAAGGCGTATTTACAATGTTTGCACAGATTAACGCACATTTGCACTATCTCGGATATTCGATAGAGATCAATGCTCTATGGGTTTAATTGTCCAAATGATTCTATAGAGTTCGACTGATATCTAGCAGCGGAGCGGGTGTAGAATATTATTTAATATCTATCTAGTAGCTATTTTTAAAAGCTTCGCTAACTCCGACTATTTTTCCAGGGAATTACTTACTAGAATACGGAAATATACTTAGGTACTTACTGAAAAAATTAATGATCATGTGTTTTCTTGAATGTGATTAGATATTAAGATGTTTTTTTAAATATTGACCTAAAGAATTCCAATTTAGATTAAATGAAGCCTACACCAGTCCTTTACTTCTTTATCTTACCAATAAATATTATAGGTACTTGTAATAGAGACTCTTAGGACCGTAAACTCTTGTAATAAACTCGTCTTAGCTGAGATGCCCGTCACAAGATACGTCAAAGTATACGTCAAACCATAGAACACTGAAATTTTACGGCCCTTAGTGAGTAACACCCGTATTCACAAACAGTACTTAAGGGATCCTTCATTGAGTAAACGCACTGCGTTCAATGCAGTTTTGTGACTGGTCCTTTTTGACCGACCTTTTGTTTATGAGATGATATGAACCACCCTGTGCGTTCGTGAGCACTGTGAGACCTCATAGTGACGTTTGTGAATACGGGTGTAAGTCGCACTTGCGCTTGTCATTTACGACAAAAATTTGTGGAAATTACGACTCTCAAAAAAACATAGAAATAAATAATTATCAGGGGACACAAATTAAGTCGCTTAAAGAACTCCAAACTGGGATATGTCCTAGAAATTTGGTATACGAATTTAAAACTTAATTTGTTTGAAAAAGTCCCAAATTCCGTTGTACTTTTGCATGGACTTATCCGAGTTTGAAGTTATGTGACTCAATTGACCTAGTCCCAAACTAAGCTCTAGGCTTGTACTATGGGTACTAGACGACGATATATGTATATACTTATATAGAGAAATACACACTTACCCTCTTACTAATAAATGTTGAGTAACGGTGGTATAGCTATACAATGTTTTGTCCTTATCTGTCATTGTGACATTCGAATTTGACAGATAAGGACAAAACATTGTATAGCTAGCTATACCACCGTTACTCAACGTTTATTAGTAAGGGGGTAAAACAGTTTGGAGCAAATACTCGCGCTCATCACAAAAAATTCTGCTCTTACCGGGATTTGAACCCGGGACCGCTAGCTTCGTAGGGCCACTACCAACTAAGTCAACGTGTCATTTTAACGTTAAATTTGTACCCAAAGAAAGATCCACTTATGTGGTCAATTTATAATCAATGCTTATATTTTATTTCATAAAATATCTTATATCCGTCAGCAAATTACGCGAAGACCACACCAAGTTTTCACTAAATTCCGATCCCCAGTACTACCACCCTAAATCACACAATTTCCAACTCTACCTCCTTCACGTAAGGTACTTTCCAACAGTTCACTAGTTATAAGGTCGGGTTACACCGTTCGCAGGGATCGCGAAATAATGATGCCATGTGAAACTGCCTTATCGGGGGGATTGGGTTTCACAATGGGAATATCATATCTAAATGGACAGTCATTTTGCCGCATAATTCATTATAAATTAATCTAGCTGACGATAAGATTTTGATAACAAACATGGCGTTTATTAGTTTCTTGATTTTATTACATTAATTTTCATAAACTTACGTCCATTTTATCCAAATTATGAACTGGCCGCATGGGCACTGTTGAGCACTGATGTACAACCTGCCACAAAACAGCAGTGTTGGCATTGTTGTGTTCCGGTGTGGGGTAAGTCAACCGGTGAAAAGACTAGCATAGAGGCAATCCATCTAAAGTCCTCGGGGTATCATTTGAGGTCTTGAGATGGTCATAGTAGGATTGCAAAATGTGTATGGGCTTCAGATTACATTTTATTGGACAACATTTCTATACTCGAAACTCGAATTCAAGACCAAAATCTGTCAGTTCCCATCTTGATTATTTAGATATTTTAACATTATTTCATAAAAACATGAATGAGAACTCGTGTAACCAGTAATATTAGGGTAAGTTTTATTGATAAAAATACCTACACTTAAACCAAAATGCAGTAATCACAGCGAATGCGCGCCCGTTGAGGTTAGGATTTTGGTCTTGAATTCGAGTTTCGAGTATAGTGTTGGTGTCAAGGATTATTTTGGTTATAATTATTTTCATTAAATTTTACGAACCATACGGTATTACGGCCAAAATATCATATCGAATAAAGGATGATTCATTTAAACAGTCTTACTCATAATGTTAGATGTATTTTTACGAATAGATTTAGCCCGGCACGGCTCGCTTGACTGGTCGTCGACGGTGTGTGAAATGCAACTGTCCAAAGACTTGTCAAAATCACGGGACATTTGACACTTGGCTATTAATAATGATGGTTGGAATAATAGTTAACAAAAACTTAACATTACATTAGTTATTTTCTGATTTGAGAATTATTATTAGTGATAAGTAGAATTCATTTATTTATTTAGGAGATTATACAGAAATATAGATAGAGTGTAAGATAATTTGCAAATCAGCACTATATCTCTAAATAGGTACAGATGTTTTCCCAGAGGTATCCAATGACTTGCTAAACAACATTTCACAAACGTATCATTTTGCAAAACACTTTTTTCCGAAACTGTAAGTATTTCAGGAACGTCTTGTAGAACCGAGTAGATTAGGTTAGATTTTTAAAAATCCTGAAGTATTTACAGTTTCCGAAAAAAGAGCGTTTTGCGAATCAATATGTTTGTGAAACGTTTTTTAGCAAATGATGTTAAACCTTTCGCAGAATATCGCATGATTCTTAAAATTATCTTGTAATGTCCCCAAAGAATATTACTTATTGTTCATTTTATTACCAAAATTCAATACAAGTCACATCTCGGTAACAAAACGGACTTTAAGTAACAAGCATTGCTTGCCGTGATATTTTTGGAAATTACATAATTATTTAAATTGTCTTAGACGCTCTAAATACCCATTCAGATTAAGGGATCCTCTGCCCAACAGTGGGACACACATATAGGCTAGAAAATAAGTAAATAAAGAGCGGGCTTAAAAACCAGACTGTATTTTGTTTGTTATACTGTCGTCGATATATATGTTAAAAACATTAAAGCACATAAAATCCGAATAAAAAATGTCTTTTTAAGAATTTTATGTATCCAGTGACACTCGCGCTATCAAGACGAATCTAATGACGTATCATTTATCAAAATCGGTTAAGAAGTTACGAGGGGACGTAGGAACAGACATACATACAGGTCAAACACATAACTCTCCTTTTGGGCTTCGCCACGAGTGTAAACAAATGATTGTATATTATTACGAATAGATAAAAAGACGTCACGAGCGCGACTGGTTGCCGACGGTGCGGGACATGCAACAGTCCATTGTCGCGTTAAAATAGCAGTATTTGTGACACGTGGCTATTTATAATGACTGGAATAACAGTTTAAAAAAATCCTTTAAATATCGAAGTAATTTTCCGATTTAAAAAAATATGTGTCGAAATTAAATTAAAAAAAAGATCCCTGGAATGTCCCAAAACATGTTACTTTATGATTCATTTTGTTACCAAAAACTCAACAAACGATGGATATTATATTACCTATTCGATTTTCTTGATATTTGATCCAGAGACCTTTTTTATAACATCTTATTTTGTCGGGTAAATTCGTATTTATCTTGCTTTTCGGTTCATTATTGATGGGTACTGAAGATAATTGAGATAGAAAGACAAATACGAATTTATTCAACAAAATAATATGTCGTTATGACATGATCCAAAAATCGTAAAGCCGAAGGCATGTCGATTTTATACAAAAAGATTTTAAAGCTTCGATACTGGTTAAAATAAAATTGTATTTAAAGTAGTCAAAATTGCTTTTCGTTTATTAATGTCTTAACTTTTTACTCATTTAGTAAACCGTCCGGATACGCGTGTAAAAATAACAGTTTAACCTTTAATTAGTGTAAGGCGCATGCGTGACAGATTTATTGTCACAAAAACACCCCCTAAACCCAAAGATAAAGAAGTGATTTGTGAAAATACTCCCAATTCAAAAGCGACTGTATTGTCAACATGTAATGTTTAAATTGTTGTGTCTGTAAAATGCAGATGTGACCTTTTATTAAAAGATAATACCATCATAGATGAAAAGTTAACGTAAGGATAGTATGGATCGAAATCTAATTTGATATATTTGTAACCCATCATTTATTTATACACTTTTTTGTTTTAGATAGGTTTAATTAGACAAAATTAACTTAAATATCAAGGGACAATCTCACACAAATTGAGCTAGTCCCAAACTAAGCTCTAGGATTGTACTAGGGGTACTAAATAATAATAATAAATAATAAATATCAAGGGACGATCTCACACAAATTGACCTAGTCCCAAACTAAGCTCCAGGCTTGTACTATGGGTACTAGACAACGATATAAATATATTATATAGAGAAATAAATACCTACTTAAATACATAGACAACATCCAAGACTCAGAAACAAATACTAGCGCTCATCGCAAAAATATCTGCATTACTGGGATTTGAACCCGGGACCACTAGCTTCGAAGGGAAGGTCACTACTGTACAGTCGCCAACACAATACATATACCTATATAAAAACATAAAGCACAGATTGCTTTAAAATATATATAAACGCGTTCTAAGGCCTAAAGTAAAAAAGGCGAGATATTTTAAGCAATAAAGATAAAGATAAATATAAAGATACATTTATTCACAACAATACAAGATTACATTAAATTAATATATAGAAACAAAAAGAACAAGACACAGAAAAATTGTTGCGAAACAGTCCCAACTCAATAGTTTAATATATTTTAAAACAACAACACAATATGAATAATAAACTTTGTTGAAGATCCTCTCTATTCTCTCTTTATGACAGTTAAAACACCCAGCAGCTATAATGAGGTGAGAGTGTCAAAGGTCGATAAAATACGAACATACAAAAAGGGTGATTTTTTTTACGAATTCCCAAAATATTCTCGAGCCATGTTAGGAATGCGAAGTTACGTGTTTCTTTTTTTTAGCCAATTTGTCATATTTTTTGCAGATGTTTCGAATTTGTGTTCCTCACACCTTATATTTTACTAGCGACACGCCCTCGCTACGCTTTGGTTTATGTGAGTTTTCTGTGACATCCGTACATAAACCAGAATTTATTATAAAAAAACCTTCCTCTTGAATCACTCTATGTATTGATGAAAACCGCATTAAAATCCGTTGCTATGTAAAGACGATCATCGGATACTAACATTTAAAAAAAACTTTTAGGGCTTTTCACAATCGACAAGTAAATTTATCTGCCATTTAAAGTTAGCTCTCTCCTTGTCTATGTTCAAGTGTAAGAAAAGGAAAGGGCTAACTTTATGTGTCAGATATGCTTTACTTGACGATTGTGAAACAGGCCCTTAGACGTTTGGATGTTTATGCGGCCCTATTTTAATAAAATACTCGTACATTACAAGTCTTAGTTGAAGATGAAATGTATCATTCTTGTTTGTGTGAGTAAGAGCACATAGTCTTTTGTACAAAACTACCGCGTTTTCGATTGAATTAGCACTAACTTTTTATTGAATCAATAAAAATGAAAACTATTCTGTAATTATTTTTAAGCTTATTTAAAACTAGAGGACGCCCGCGACTTCGTTCGTGTAGAATTAGTTTCCCGCTACTCCCCCCATTTCTTCCCGTTGGGGGTCGATTTTCGGGAAATCCTTTCTTAGTGCTCAGTTACATCATGAAAGGAACCCCTGTACCAAATTTCAAGTTTCTAGGTACAGTAGTTTCGGCTGTGCGTTGATATATAAGTCAGTCAGGTTTGCCTTTTATATATATATAGATTACATACTTACATACATTAAAACCTTCACGCCTGTAATCCCAGAGTGGGGTAGGCAGAGCTACAGAATTACCTACAACTTTAAAAACTTGTTGATAATTCAGTAACCACATTTTGCAAAAATAGGCTAAGATATAGGGCTTATTTAAAATTTATTTACGATAACAATGCACATGCTACATGAGTTGTACCTTTATTAATGGAAATGACTTAGGGCTGATTTTTCAATCCCCAGATAAAACTATCCGTCAGTTAAATGTATCCTTTTCTGAAGTCATATGAAAGAAAAGGACAGAGCTAAAATTTACCTTCCGAATAGCTTTATCTGGGGATTGATAAATCAGCCCTTAAACTAAAACTATTATGTTGTGACTATCCCAAAAACCGCTATACTTTTACTAAGCCCATATTCGCCTGTTTAGATGAAGCAAAAGTTCGTCTATGTATAGGTACAATATACAGGATGATTGTGGACCCCTAATAAATACAGCTCACCCTGTATACAACAATTGCTCACTTAAAGTAATTGAATTAATAATAGCTTCAAGTTGTTTAAGCTTTTTAATAACTGCGATAGTTTATCTAGGGTGTACTTCATTACAAAAAGTACACGAAATAATCGCACTTGTCGTCAAAGGAGCTAATTAAATAAATTATCTGCAATTTCACGGCCAATTTCACGCCAAACAGGACACCCCTTGGCAGCGGTTCTCAAACCGTCAATTATGCATGGAAATAAAAATATAATTTATGATTTTTCATTGAAGTACTCAGCTAATAAAAAAAAAACAAAAAACCCGACTGCAATAAAAAATCAACTGAAAAGCGAATAACAAGCTCTATAATCTTAAGAAAATTGTAAAAGCAATGTACTTATTGATATTTATAACAATTTAAATTTAACTTCAATATTGGAAAAGGTATATTGCAAGCGGGGACAAGCTTGTCCAAATGTAAAATTTTATCAAGAAATAGGATTTGTAATTCATTGTTTGTCCCCGCCTGTAATACCAATATTGAAGTTAAATTTAAATTGTTATAAATATCAATAAGTACATTGCTTTTACAATTTTCTTAAGATTATAAAGCTTGTTGTTCGCTTTTCAGTTGATTTTTTACTGTAAAGGGTTTTTTGTTTTTGTTTTAATAATTTAATTTATTTCACTCTTTTTAGTTTTTAATAATAAAATAGTGATTTAATTAATTATTACTAATCGATATATGAGCTCTGGTGATCGATTCTTAAATGTCGCGAAGCTACAAGTGACGAATCACAATAAGCGAAACTCTTTCTAGCAAAAGGACTTTAGGTACTTCTTAACATTTACGTAATTTTTTACTTTGCTGTCAAAATGGTAGTATCAAAGTGTTATAATGTATATATATTTAGAATGGGGTATTTAATAGCTTTCATTTGATACCCATATTGTTATAATAAAAACTAGCGTTTTTTTTACTTTCAAGCCGCTAACGCACTAATAGCGGAGGCGGTGCGGTGTGGCCCGTTCCCATGCTTAAAGGCCCGTGCACGAGCGCGTTCGCTTTCCACTGAATTGTATAGTGACATGTCGTAATGAGAATTCATACTTTACAACGCAGTGGAAAGCGAACGCGCACGTGCACGTGCACGTCACGCAAGCGGTGTGGCTGGGCCTTAAAAGAGTTTCTGTTTTTTGTATGGGAAAACGCCGCACCGCGCCGCCTTTGCTTTCATTCAATACATTTGCGCCTTTATTGTGTGTTTCTGCTTTTGAGTCCTACGTTCAAAATTTTTGAACTTCTCTTCATCATTATTGATAAAAAATTTGGTAATACATAATCTAAACCCATTGAAAATGATATAAAAAAAGTCTAAAAGCTAATTTGATGAGAGTGATTCGTTTCGTAGTTATCGCACTGAATTTGATTACGATGGGTTGGTTTCAAAGCAATCGATGACAACCACTAGATTTAATCCGGTCAATTCCTCGCCTAAAATATTCGTACCTCAAACGTACATTAACAAAACTTCCTTCTATATCCCAATAAAAAGGTAGAAAGTGTCGCTTGTACAGTGACACTGTTGCGCTCCATAAATCTTTGGATAAGTAAGTTACCTACATTTAAGAAAGTCATCCATTACATTAAGGCTCTTTTATTTAAAACGATTTATTTAGGGAAATAACAATATTCAAGTTAATCTATAATTACAAAATTATAATTACATTTTTTTAACCTTAATTCTATTTTAAAACTAAAAAGCTATATCTAAAAAAGGGCCCTGCGGCATTGTCCCGAAGATGCTGGCATTTATCTTTTCTTTTATTTAAGTCACGATCTTTTACAATATTTTTTACAAACTTTCAATAAATAATTTGTCACGTTTTACCAACACATGCAACTAATAGGTACTCAAATTATATTATTTCATTACATAATTTTATTAACCATTATGAGCATATGAGTTAAAAGTTACAATCTAGACTTTTACCAATATTCTGTTCCAATTTCGAGTGTTACTGGTTTTGTGAGCCAAATAAAGGAATAAATCCAATAAATTACCTATACCTACTTGAAAAAAGTCGTTTGTTTAAAACCGCCTGTTTTATAACATAAAAACTGAGATATTGTAAATAGAAAACCACCTATATTATAAAGGGGTTTGTATAAAAACCAATATTTTAGTATTTTTAACAAGCTTATTTGTATTTAACTTGCTTCGTTTGTATATGTTTGACATTCCGGTCCAAATCTTGCATGTCATAAAGGTTTAAGACTTGGAATAAACCAGATCTGATGAAGGAATCGGAAGGTCGCAACCGGATCACCACAAATTTGCATTACCTGGTCTTTCTTTTTTAACGATAGTCAGCAAAACGAAGGGTTGCGACAATTACAATTAACAAACAAGCAATTTTATTACATTTTCCGCGTCATTTCCAATTCTCTCCTCTCCCTCATTAAAGCATATGTCTGCCCAAATGTCCGTGTAATCCTCAAAGGATCATCCCCCTTTAGTAATATTACATTCGCAGTGGTTGTCAAAGTTTGGGACGCGACCCTTCGAAGTCGAAGTGAATTTGGATCATCCTATATTTCGACTATATTTCAGATTAGATAAAAAATCATCAAATATTGATATTGATTATCAGGTCTTTTAATGAAAACACATTTTCTATTGACCTTGTAATTCCTACTAATCTTATAAATACAAAAATCAGAGTGTATGTGTATTTATTCTACCCGAGAAGCCGATCAAAAGGTACCTATTGATAAAATTGGAGTAAGACATAAAACTGTATCCAGGACAAAATGTATCCCAGAAAACTGTATTCGTTCTTGAGGGAATAACGATACACGAGATATAACCGGACGAAGTCGCAAGCAAAACCTATGCTTACGCATATTCTTAAAGCAAATAAATTTAAGGTTTTTTTTTAATAAATCTTAGCTAGATATTTTATTGAACTAACATTATTTTAGGTACTTTTCGACACCCTAAAATTCAATAAAACTCGCTTAACAATAAAAAACTCAGTTGTCTACTGGGAGCCAATTAAAACTGGCTACACTGACAAGGGGACCGTGAAGCAGTGTAGAGTTACCGTGTCAGGTTTATATCGTTAAAATAATTGTTTACAAAGTGTCTAGCTTAAAATAAATCACACTGTATATTAATAGTGCCTTTGGTTTTTATTAATGGTAAAGAAACAATAAGTTAAACAACACTCGATTATTTTACATTAACGTTTTGCCGCGACTTTGTCGACGCAGAAGTTAAACATGAAGAGTATAATAGTGCACCTGGAGACGGACTTTTAAAATCACAGTTATCTCCTTTTTTTTCCCTAATTTGGTATGAATGACGAGAAAAGGAGATTTTTTAATTTAGTGCTTCGCAGTTACCACGCAGAAAGCATTAAGCAGCTATATGTTTAAAATTTGTCGCTAAATTTGTCCATAAGTATAATTTTTCTGAGAGAAAAACTATAATAGAGATTAGCGTGGACAAAGACACGGTGCAGTAAGGTCAGTACGACAAGGTTCTACCGTATTTGTACTTTAGTCTGGATAGCACGTGTAAATAATTTTTTCCCATCTGAAATACCGACTAAGCGCAGACAATCACTAATCGCAGTTAGCTAAGACAAATTTGCGCCAACACACAACATCACTATACATCACCAATAACTAAGCATTTTCCTTTTCAAATACTTTATTAAACTCTTAAAATATTTTACGTATCTTTAATACTACTTAAAATTTTCGAAAGAATATAACAACTAAAGCCACCTGCAATTTTACACGTTTATAAGAAATTATAAATAAGATGTTGCCGATTGTTGTAGTTTCTAGTGATGGGACACATTCTATCGACATTAATTCCGTATCCCACTCATAGATGGCGTTTACTTTAAATTTCTTCAAAATAAAAGTGATACAAACTGTAAACCCTGTTCAGACTTACTTTTCTTATAATATGGTAAACAACTTTCTAACCTTAAAATGAAACTTTTGAATAAAACCGCTCTTTTATCGTAAATTAAGTAAACTGAGAAAAAAATTTGGACACCACTTGGCCAATGTCTTGTCCGTGTTTGCTTTATTTTATTTTAAATAGCTGTATCATACAAAAACGTTGCATTTTGAGGTTAGAAAGTTGTTTACTACTTAAGACAAGTAAGTCTGAACAGGGTTTACATAAATAAACTTGCTAAAAAAATCTTTACTTATTAGAAATCATTAAAACAAAAAAAGGCCGCGTGATAGGACAAAAACAAATAAATTACAACGTAAACCCATTTTGACGTCATTTATTCATGAAGGCAATTTCAATAAATGAAAGCACTAATTACAATAATCTGAGATATGTTACTTAGATATTATTTAGTGGTGGGTGTTATGCGTGACCAAAATATCGACTAAATGTTTATAACTTTTACAAAGGCCAATGCTGATTTTGATTTATTTGTTTTCATCATCAAATCGCCATCTTTTTAGGCTATCTTTTCCATAATTATGGAAACTTCTAATCTCGTAAATTATAAAAATAATTGTTTTTTTAGGACTATCGATATACAGGTAATTTTTGATATGCAAGTTTGAACTTTGATTTTTTTACATTTCTTATTTAATATAGCAACCATGAATTCTTTTTGTATTTTAGTAGCTATGCGAACCATAGATTATCTCACTTTAAACGTGTAAAACAATTTAACAACAGTTTGGTCTACCGCTCTATGAAAGTTATCGGAATTAGCATACATAAGTTTTTTTTGACATCTCACTAGCTCAGCTTCTATACGAAGCGTTTTGAACCCAAACTCATGAAACATAATGGCAATCAAAGCAAACAACGAATCAAACCGATAAAAGTTTTATGATTAGTTAAAATGCAGTATAACACAAAAACCAACCGGTACTTATATGATAACCTCTTAAAAAGCAAAATTAAATCTATCTTCCATCCATACACAAAAACCACTATTTATGTTAAACTCAAAAAACATTCAGAACGCACCTAACCCTTTACTCCACGGTATCATTCTGAACCTTTCAGATGGCTAAACAAACAAGGGTACCAGCGGTAGCTATCACCAAAGCAGCACCCACTGCTACTGGGGCGGTTTCTGAACGAGCTCGGGCGGAGTTCGAACAATGCCAAGGCGGTCCGAACTCACCGTCGCGTTTAAACATAAAAGCTTGGAGTCGCATTTGACGGAGGTACAGTGTTGCACGATGACCGACGTTCGGACTGGAAGAAAAATCGTTTTTTTTTTTTAATTTCCTTTCCGGAATTCAATTGGTGGTGTAAACTAATAATAATTGGAAACAAAATAAAGGAGAGTAAACTACTCTCTGTTACTTTATTTATTACGTTTCTCTATCTGTATTGACTTATGCAGTGTCCGTCCTAATTAACGACCTATTAAATTCGATTCTTTTGTGTCTTGCACGTGAAGATCAAAACTTCGATGGTCGAGTCTTTTATTTACTACATTAAACACTCCATAACATAGTTTCCACCAGAATTCACCATGCTTGTCAGCTTACCTGGCTTCATCCTCGACCAAGTCCACGATGGTTTCCTCAGGACAGAAGAAGGACTTGCCAACGGGCGTGGGAAACAACAGGGAACGAGAGTTGGTCGTCAGGACTACGCGTCTTCCTTGCTTTGCTGAATGTTCCAGGATACGAGCGCTGGAGTTGTAGCTCAGTTTGATGTTGCCGGAGTACCAACGCTCACCGCTTGGGTTCTGAAAGAGGATTAATTAATAAAAGTAACTTATTATGACAAGAAAAAATCAAGGAAGGAAGGAAGGAGATTTTTCATTCACTTTGGTACGCCCCGTCAGTCAAATTGATCTGCATTGGACCTGATTGGCACGGACGATTATTTGCAATTTTAACAGATCTTAAGATAAAATGCCTCAATACTAGACATTTTACTTTTTTCTCGGATTGGCCCACATTAGAATAATTTCACGTCACTGTTGGATCACTAAAACACTACCAAAACTTATAAAAAAACACATGGGTCTTGGTTACCCGCTGGAACTGAGTTGGAAAGAGCATAGTGCCATCAACTAATCACCGGAGTAGGCGCAACAATTAAGTCGTCAAGGCGGAAAACCAAACCGCTCTCTCCTAGTTCATATTTTTTTACTTATGAGTATAGTAAAGCGTAAATACCTTAGCAAATAAGAATTCTAGCGTGAACTCCTTAAAAGATATGACAAGGAGTTCGGCGTCTGATTCCTTGCATACTCCCGCCACGTTCGCACTGAATGGCACGAAAATGTTTGCTTCCTGAAATCAAGCACATTTGTTAGACTATGAAACACATATGTAGAATGGTGATACAGGTCACGAAACTGGTCAGGTCAGGGAGACAACATACAAATACAAATACAAAAATCTTTATTAACTCTCACAATGGTTATAACATACACTCATATATAAATTAGATGATATAATGCGACAGTTAACTAGATTAAAAATGATTCGTCGTCAAATAATTCTAAGTTTAGCTAACTTCAATTTTGCTACAAAATTATGGCTCTACCTCAAATTATAACTTTTATGTAACTCAAATCAAAACAACATTAACATTGCAATAAGTACTTAGATCTACATCTATCGAAAGATTTTTATCGAATTATTTAAAATTAAAAGGAAAGACTTAAGAACTGTACAATTTCCGTAGTGGACGTCTCCTTTAGCTAAAATTATAATGATGAAGTATAAAGTACGTCAGGCTAGTAGGAGTGATGATCTACCCATGGTGGCTGGCAGCTAGATCAAAGAAGCAGATAATCGTGCTCAGTGTCGTGCAAATGCAGAAGCCTTTTAGCCAACAGACTGCTTTGCTGATACTGATGATGAATTAGAATTAAAATTAAACCTAACCTAAACTAACCTTACCTCTACAAAAAAAATATCTTACCGCTCGCTCGTTCAGCTTGGTGACGTAAGATATGTCTATGAGGGCGTCCACGTTTAGGAGGATGCATGTCTCTCCACCCTCCCCCTGGAGGCGGTACGTGGCTGCGAGCCGGTCTATCTCTGTGGCTGGCTCCTGGAACTAGAGACACGGTGATCAAGTTAATATGGGTGTAATATCAAAGGGGAAGGAAGGAGTAAAGAAGGAAAAAGAAGAGAAAGGAGGAGGAAGGGCAAAGGAGAAGGAGAAAAGAAGAAAGGAGAAGGAAGGAATAACGAGAAAGAAAGGAGAGGAAAGAAAGCTACAAGTGTTTTACCCTATGAAGATGCTTATTATGTCATGGAGAATGCAAACGGGCACACAGGATACGTGATGTTGCCAGTCCTGAAAATCAAGGTGAAATGCCTGCATATATGTATACTAGAGGACGTAAGCGACTTCGTACGCGTAGAATTAGTTTACCTTTCCTCCCTCCATTTAAACCTCTTTGGGGATGAATTTTCGTTTTTTTCGTTTCTAATCGTATGTGCACCCCTAGAATATCCAAGGAATATTCCCTTCAATTTTCAAGTCCCCAGGTCCAGCGGTTTCGGCTATGCGTTGATAGATCAGTCAGCTAGTTATTTTTTTCTTTTATATACATGGACAATTGACTGTTTGAGTTCTCCTTTAGTTACCAATACAAGTTAGCTTACTAAATAAATATAAAGTTTATATTTTTCCTCAGTGTGTCTCACTTTAACCAGTATTAAAGAAAGGGTAGCACTGAAGACAGTTAATGTTTGACAAATCATCTTTACGTCATTCTTGCTAAGTTCTTTGTTGTTCTAATCAAAGACTTTAAATTTCCGAGATGTTATTGAACCTTCTTGCAAGTTAACAATTATTTTTTTGATAGCATTTATGATTTGACAGACGTCATTATGCAATGGTCCTACATTGCCATATTTAAAACCAGTTCATACTTTACTATATTAAAGCAAAAAAAATTCGTCAGTCTTAGGCAGGATTCGAACCTACATCTCCTCTGGCTCTCCGGGCCGATGCAGGCGCATTACCAATTGTGCCACCAAGGCCCTACTTAAGATCCACGAAATTAGTAATCGCTTGCTTTTCATACTCGGAGGGTATGGTGACGCCATCCATCTATTTTTTCGCTTTAATATAGTTTAGAATTTCGTAAACAGACGTTTCTGTTAAATTTAAAAATCTTTAGTTCATACTTTGTACTCACCGTCGCTTCTCCTGGAGCGGTAGTTGTTTTGCTGTACTTCGTGACCCTCGGCCTCCGGGAAGCCTGGCTCTCCAGCTGTAGACTCTGCACCGAGCATACCACCAGCACTGCCGCGAACAACCTCATTAACACATCACACTATCTAACTATCTAACATAAAGTCGAAGACAAAGAGTTCGAACTAGTTGACGAGTATGAGGATGGAGTAGATGAGCTCATCGACGACGTTTTTTAAGAATTAACTGAACGACACTGATCAAATCACAATGGCCTAATAAAACACGTTTAAATAAGTAGTAACTTTAGACCAAAATGCTCAAACTAATTTGAATAATAATTTACTAGAATCTAGTTACGCATTTCTTTATTTAGCAATTAAGAAAGACGCATTTTTTTGAGCATATTGACTACAGTTTGTCGAGTCCCCTTGGATCTTATTCCAGAATCACTTATTACAACTGTAAGATCCTTTTATCTTAGCAGCGTCAAAATTTTCAAAGAATAAATTCAGCTTTCAGACTGTCTACTTGTTTATATTAAACATTAGTAAAAGTATATTCCATTAGGGACAAAAAATAATTAGGATATACGACCCTACTAAAACAAAGTCTTTAGGCACTAGGGACGCAAAGATGCTTCTAAATACGAATTGTTGTAAAACCGAGATAAGACTGAGACGTAGGTACAGGACGGTTAAACAATTCGGTTGATTAGTCTAGGGATGAGCGATGCGTATATCGATATAGATATAGAAGTTGGGTCAATGTCTAACACACACACTCAAGATCTAAACTTTTGTTAGTAGGTAACGGAGACTATCTAGATTAATAGTATATTACTTAACAAGGGCTGTAAAAGAAAGAAAGCCCGAAATCGCAGGTATTTGAGACCCGAGCCGTAGGCGAGGGTTGTAAATATGCGATAGAGGGCTTTCTTTTTTACTGCCCGTGATGAGTACACAATTTTACGTCTTCACCTGGCCACAATGCGAGTTTTACCGTGCGCGCAGCGTGCGATAAAACTCACATTACGGCCAGAGGCCCGTTTCACGAAGCAACAAGTTACAAATTACAAGCGGAAGTCTCTTTCTAACTCCTTTTACTAGAAAGTGAGTTCCGCTTGTAATTTGTAACTTGTAGCTTCGTGAAACGGGCCACTGGTGTTACGTAAAAGTATTTAAACTTATAATCATATAATATGTGTCTACTACCTTTTTTAGAATAATACTTTTATCCATCATTTTATTGAATGAAGTTATCAGCTATTGTATCATTTCTTGGAGCGCTATTTTCTGCTAAAACCATGATGATTTCAGGATATCTTAAATATGAATTACGTAGGTTAGGTTAGGTTAGGTTAGGTTAGGCTAGACTTGTGACTGCCAAAAACAAAACTCATGCAGCGAGAAATGATAATTCTGCGTAACGATACTTTTGTTAAAAGGTGTTTTGGTAAAGTAATGGGTAGATTCTAGACTTAACTAAAACGGATGGTTATGATTTAATAATAGTTGTTTTTACAGATAATATAATAGCGACGCGTGTGTCGAGTAGGGTGATGGAACCAATAATTGACAAGGACCAATAATGGACACTTGTTTTTTTTTTACAGATGATAAGGGTTATTCATTTGTTTTGCAACAATCAATTTATGACCGTGTGATCTTTGAATCAAGAGTTAAGTGTCCATTATTGGTGCCTGTCAGCTTAAAGTGTCTAACACTGGTGCCATCAATGTATCTATTACCATTAAAAAAAAACAATAACTACTTTATCTAAACTAATGTTTAATAGCCAGCCAGAAATAAATTATATCATCAAGATATCAATGCGATAACATGTTGAATAAAAAGAGTAAAATGACAACCTGGAGCCCGACTTTTAAAACCGAAGTTATCTCCATCACTTTATCCCAAATTAGGCATGAATGAAGAGTAAAGGGGATGGCGCGTCGGAAGTTTCTAATTTAGTGTGTCGCAGTAACCACGCAGACAAGCATTAAGTGGTTATTTTATTCGATCTGCAACCTAAAACCCACCTGGAAAAATTTGCATTAAATATAACATTCCAAAATTATATACGGAAATGGCTAGGTGACAATTCTTTTTATGATTTTCTTTTAGACAAATAATAAAGTGACATGTTATTTCGATTAAAGCATATTTTTAAATGTATATTAGTGTAACTAATGAAATGACTTACCTATAATGTTAACTTATCTTATACTTTTACCAAAAATGTAACTTGCTACTAACAGTGACCAAATATTTTGTGGACTTTTATTGTAATAATTTTGATTCCATTTTGACATATTGTCATGTTTTATAATATTATCAATAATTGAATAAGAGTATGAGTAATACCGACTAAGTGCAGACAATGACCAATCGCTTTTGGCCAAGATTAATTTGCGAACCAAATACCACCAATAAATCTAAGCATTTTTCTAAAACATTACTTAATAGTCTTAAAATATTCTGGGGTACGAGAAGTAACTAATTAAGTAGGTAGGTACTTAAAGTTTACCAAAGAATAAAAGAACAAATGCCACCTGGGGTAACACACCTTTATAGCAAACTATAAATACATATGGCACTGATTTTGTAATTTCTAGTGATGGGACAAATTTTATTGATATTAATTCCATATACCACTCATAGATGGCGTCTTTAAACTATTGTAGTGGTACGTAAATCAAATTAACGCGCTTATTATTAACTTGTTAGCAATCAATTTTGTATGAGCATCGTGTCTTGCCTTCCTGCGTAAAAAACCCTACTATAAATAGTTTTACGATTTTTGAATGATGTGTGCACCAGCGTGATAGGACGAGGATAAATAAAATACAAATAAAACCCATTTTGACGTCATTTATTCATAAAGACAATTTCAATAAATGAACGCACTAATTACAGTAATTTGAGATATGTCACTTAGATATTATTTAGTGGTGGGTGTTATGCGTTACCAAAATATCGGCTAATATATTGGTGTTCTGCGCTTATACTCTCCTTACAACAGGCACGACTAAAGTCGAGGGATCTCTCGATCGGGACTCTCCTAGCTTATTCCATAACACCACCACCTTTGCTTTATGTCCGTAATTATGTATATGTATAATAATAAGCTACAATAATTTACGCTATTGTTATAAGATCAATGTTACTGGAAGACAAATCGTATGGCATATAATAATTTTAGTACAACATTATTTTTTAAATACAAATGCACCGATATGTTCGTAATGCTATCAATCTATGGAGGAAACAAACTACAGGAGTCCCATACAAAACATTAGGAAAATAGAATTATATCTTTCTAATAGAAAACGTTTCAGAAATATTCAGAGTTCTTAAAATGATCATAACGTCAGATTTGACCAAACAATAGTGCGATCCGATTGAAAAATTCGAAAAGTGGCTTACGAGTCGAGAAATATGTACATTAGACGAAAAAAGCGTATGTCTGTATGTATAAATATCGAAAAATCCAAGTACATGAAATATAAAAGTGTATTTGTCACTCAGCGAAACGAAAGCAACCCTATGTACAGCAAGCGACCGAGGGACTATACCACTAACTTAAGCTAACCGCTGGCTGGTTGCAACCCAACCTTAGCCGCATACAAACAAGATACAGACTCGCACAACAGTGATCACAAATGCATGTTACATTAACTTAGAGATTAAACGATATGTATAATAGTAATTGATGAGAAATAGGGGTCCGCATTGGAATCCCTAATCGTCATTTTTCCCAATGCATCGTTTGTCCTAAACTTCGTTTATCCTGGAGCCATTTCCGCCTAAATTTTAAAACTTTTTAGTGTTGTTAAAATTCAAACCTAACCTAACCGCAGGTATTTTTGGAAAGAGTTATCCCACTCAGCTGAAAGCCAGTTTAGAACAGTTAATAATAGGAATATGCATGATTTTTTTGATCGCATTTAACAAAATATGAAAATACCGTAAAAGAGATGACCGAAGGTGTAATTAAAATTAAAATCTGCCATGAAATACGGATTAAACAAGCATTTTAACCTCGTGAGGCCCTCGTCAAATTTCGTTACTTCGAAAAATAATCTTGTGTCAATCAACTAAAGTCAAAAGTCACTTTGACAAATGTCCTCAATTTAGGACGATGGGCCTCACGAGACTAAATTGCTAATCAAACAGCGATCCGATATGCACGTGACGTCATGTAACAGGTCGGCAGGTTTTGCTAGAAAGAGATAGGAACCATTTTTTGTTGGCTCATATCTTTGTTATTTTTATAGCTATTCAAAAAATGATTTTTCTCAACTGTTTGTTACATGAATCAGATTTTACTAAAGCAGTGAAAAAAATGAATTTTCCCTATTCGAATAAACTATGCGTTAGATTAGGACAAACGTTTTTAGGAATTCCAACGGACACCCGAAGATTAGGTTATAAATAAAGAGCCTTTCGACTTTAAGCTTTAACACACAGCATCTTAACTAGCAAAGCTTGGCTACTAGTGTCTTGCTTACAACTATTTCCCTTTTGATTATTATATGAGTATTTAATTTATAAAATATACGTTAACGCAGAAATATTAGAGCCTGTTTAATATCCTATAATATCTGATAAAACACTTAAAGATAAAGAGGTATTCAGGAAGCAAGAGGTTTGATTTTTTGGAAAATTGGTTAAATATGCATTCGTCATCAAACTTAAATGATGATGAATAAAAAATATCTGTTTATATCATTGGAAAATGTTTTTTATGAAGACATTGCAATACCGCTATGGTCTGTTTCAATCGAAATGGGCAAAGGTGTAAACAAACTAATTAACCTTTTTTACTCCATGATCACGTACTTTTGGAGATCACGTGTGGTTTTATGAATGATTTATATATTTGACTATCACTTTCATATTAAGTTTAACATTGAATAACTATTTATTATACGTTTTTTGATACAAATCACGGTCGATGAAAATTTGAGGTTATGTGTCAAACGGTACTGACTTGTTTACATCTTTGGCGATTTCAACTGACACCGAATTTAGTGCGATAATATGGGTTTGGCATTGGCCTTTTTAAGTTGGTTAACTCGCCACTTGGACAACACAAGTTACAAATCTATTTAAAAATGGGATAAAGTTGTACAACACAATCGCTTGTTTTAGAAACCTCAATTGGAATATTAATTCCAAACCTAACATTATTTTTCACTTAAAATCTATGGAAATATTGATTGCAGTTAACAGAATACAGAAAGCAGTCGTTATACAATTGGTTAAATAACCCTAATCCTACATTTAATATTTTATAATGACACTAGTAAGCACAAGGTTTGCGCACATTACAACATCAATTTCAGCCATGTGTCGATCGACGGGCTATAATAAAAAATACTTATTGCTTGTACACGTAATATCTCGATATAGCGTCCGCTACCGCAAACAATCTCAAATAATATATCATATATTTTTCATATAATTATAATAAATATTTAAATTATATAATTATTATCATGTGATATGTACTTATTTTATGATTATGAATGCACACTTATAATAGTCCTTAATGAAATTGACTCCAACAAAACAACTATTTTTAAATGAGTGTAAGCCAAATTTCTTAAGTTTTTGTTAAATTAGGGGTAAAACGTTCTAACCTATGGGGCTTTTGGGTTATTTAAGGATTAAATACATTTTTTACATTAGTAATCAACCGTCAACAACATTTTTAAACAACTATGACTAACTTTTACACAGGCCCTTCCTGCTTTTGATTTGGTTTTCATCATCAACTCGCCGCATCTTTTTAGGCTATCCTTTTCATAATAATCGACTCTTCTAATCCCTTACATTTTTAAAAATAATTAGTTGGTTTAAGATTATCGATATTATTTTTGATATGCAACATCAAATAATGCATGATATGAAATGGACTCTTTGAATTCTAATTTTAAACATCGGCCTACCAACTTATTTAATATGGCAACCATGAATTCTTTTTGTAATTTGGTAGCTATGCGAACCATAGATTATCTCACTTGAAACGTCAAATTTGACAATTTAACAACAGTTTGGTCTACCGCTCTAAGAAAATTATCGACATTGGCATTCATTTATTTTTTTGAGATCTCACTAGCTTAGCTTCTATACGATGCGTTCTGAACTCAAACTCATGAAATATAAGGCAATCAAAGCTAATAACGAAACCAACCGATAAACGTTACTTCATATTACTAAGGGCTGATTTTTCAATCTCCAGATAACACTATCTATCAGGTAAATTGTAGCTCTGTTCTTTTCTTTGTCATAAGAAAGATAAGGACAGAGCTACAATTTACCTGACAGATCGTGTTATCTGGAGATTGAAAAATCAGCCCTAAAGGAAATAAATCTTCACACTGTTCATCAGAACAAAGTAACTATTAATCTGACAAACAAAAAACAACCGGTTCATATTAACCTTAACAAGCAAATTAACTCTATCATCCATAAACAAAACTACTTTTTAAAACCCAAAAAAACTTTCAGAACGCACCTAACCCCTTCACTCCATCGTATCATACTGAACCTTCTTAACTTTCAAATAGCGCCAGATGGCATAACAAGCAAGGGTACCGGAAGTAGCTATCGCCAGAGCAGCACCCACTGCTACTGGGGCGGTTTCTGAACGGGCTCGGGCGGAGTCCGAACAATGCCAGGGCGGTCCGAACTCACCGTCGCGTTTAAACATAAAGGCTTGGAGTCGCATTTGACGGAGGTACAGTTTTGCACGATGACCGACGTTCGGACTGGAAGAAAAAAGAGATAAATTAACTTTTTTATTTCTATTCTAGAAATCAGTTTTTTTTACAAAATGTGCTACGTAACTCTATTGTATTTCTTAAGTCTAGGAATTCAGCTGTCTGGCATTGTGCAATGTCCGTCCGAATGGCTACCCCTTAAATTGAAATCTAGTATGATTTGCATGTGAAGATCAAAACTGGTCGAATCTTTTTTACTTTTTGTACTACATTACTCTCCATACCACAATTATTTCTACCATAATTCGCTATGCTTGACATCTCACCTGGCTTCATCCTCGACCAAGTCCACGATGGTTTCCTCAGGACAGAAGAAGGACTTGCCAACGGGCGTGGGAAACAGCAGGGAGCGGGAGTTCGTCGTCAGGACTACGCGTCTTCCTTGCTTGGCTGCGTGTTCCAGGATACGGGCGCTGGAGTTGTAGCTCAGTTTGATGTTGCCGGAGTACCAACGCTCACCGCCTGGAGTCTGGAAGAGAATTCGTTTATGAGAGTAACTTATTATGGCACGAAGAAGGTAAGGAAGGAAGGAGATGAACACAGGCTTATATGTTTTCAATCCGCGACGGTAGATACGCCCCGTCAGTGAAATTGACTTGAGCACTAGATAAGATGCATTCGGAATTCGTTATTGTTATCCAAAATGTATAGGATTGACGTAAGCTGTCAGACGGTCGCGTGAAGCACCTACGACAACTCTATACGTTTTGTCAGTTTTCGAACATGGTTTACGATACCGCAACTTGTCTAACCTCACTGGCTGCAACAGTGGTTTCAAAATATTGCAGTTTGGCGGAAAGTCTTGTATATTGTTAATACCATATCAAGCGGACTCTAAGGCAATCTTAAGAGATTTTATGATGAAATGCTTCAATTTTGCCCCTTATTTTACTTTTTTCGTGAATTTTACCGTATTATGATAATTTCCAACTTCAAGTCTCTGTTGAATCATCGAAACGCTACCAAAAGCCGTAAAAAAGGTCTTGGTCAAGTTTTCCACTGGAATTAAGTTAGCAAGAATAGTGCCATCAACTCAACGCGAAGCGCAAAAATTATGTCGTCAAGTTACGGAAAATCATCAGTCTCTCCCTGTAATTTCTGACTTCAAAGTAAAGCGTGAATACCTTAGAGAATGAGAATTCTAGTGTGAACTCCTTGAAAGATATAACGAGGAGTTCGGCGTCTGATTCCTTGCATACTCCTGCCACGTTCGCGTTGTTGGGCACGAAAGTGTTTGCGTCCTGAAATCAAGCACATTTATTAGATTATACACCATACAAAGCTAAAAAACCGGTCAAGGAAGAGTTTTAGTGGTCACGAAGCCAACAACTATTAATTTCATTAGGAAGACAACATACCTACACGCACATACACTACAAGTAGGTAATTAGATTCAAAAATGATTTGTCGTCAAAAAATCCTGAATTGTTTCGCAGAACTTTAAAGCTGCGTCTCCACTGGATCGGAATCAGAGCGTACGTACGAAGCGGACGGATTGATTTCTTTGTATTCATTAATATATACATACAGATATGCCTATCCAGTGCACGCTGTACCATAGAAGTCAATAATAAACCAACTAATCCGTTCGCTCTTTACGCTCCGATTCCGACCCAGTGGACGTGCAGCCAAAATTTCGCATTAAAATTGTGGCTCCACTGCAAATTATTGCTATTATTTAACTCAAATCAAATCAACGTCAACATTGCAATAAGTACCTTTATCCAAAGATATTTATCTAATTATTCATAATCAACAAGTAAGTTATGTCGTAATCCTTAGGAAAGACCTATAATGTCCAGTAGTGGACGTCCTTTAGGTGAAATGATAACTATTAAGTATGAATTAAGCCAGGCTAAGAGGAGTTCTGATCTCCGCCTGGTGGCTGGCAGAAGACAGATCAAAGACGCAGATAATCGTGCTCAGTGATGGTGACGTACTAATGCAGAAGCCATTTTTCCAACAGACTGCTGTGCAGCAACTGATGGTGATGAATGAATTAAAATTGAACGTAACTTAAGCTAACACTTTAATAAAAAGAAAAAAAAAAATCTTACCGCTCGCTCGTTCAGTTTGGTGACGTACGATATGTCTATGAGTGCGTCTACGGTTAGGAGGATGCAAGTCTCCCCGCCCCCGCCCTGGAGGCGATACGTGGCTGTGAGCAGGCTTCTCTCTGTGGCTGGCTCCTGGAATTAGAGACACAGTGGTCAAGTTAATGTGGATGTAATATCAAAGGAGGAAGGGTAAAGGAAGAAAGGAAAGGAGGAGGAAGGAGAAAGTAGAAGGATGAAGGAAGGAAGAAGGAGAAACAAAGGTGAAGAAACTAAGCTACAAGTGTTTTCAATTTGCGAGATCCTTTTTACGGCAGAAGAAGGCAAGCAAGGAATGCGTTGCCAGTCCTAAGAATCAAAGTGGAATGCCTACATATATGTAGATATACAACTAAATAAATATATACAATTGAGTGTTTGAATGGTCCTTTAGTAATAATAACACAATTTAGCTTACCAAATAAATATCAAGTATACATTTTACCTCAATGCGTCTCGCTTTAACTAGTATTGATGAAAGGGTAGCAATGAGAGGGTAAACGTTGACAAATCACAATGACAAATCATCCTTACGTCATTCTTGCCAAGCTCTTTGTTGTCCTAATCATAGACTTTAATTTCAGAAATATTATAGAACCTTCTCGCAAATGTACTTATAATTTGACGGACGATATTATGCCATGGTCCTACAGTGGCATAGTTAAAACTAATTGAAACTTTCTACTCACCGTTGCTCCTCCTGGAGCCGTGGTTGTTTTGCTGTACTTCGTGACCCTCGGCCTCCGGGTCGAAGCCTGGCTCTCCAGCTGTAGACTCTGCACCGAGCATACCACCAGCACTGCCGCGAACAACCTCATTAACACATCACACTATCTAACCAACTAACATAAGGTCAAAGAAAAAGAGGTCGAACTAGTTGACGAGTTTGAGGATGGACTAGATGAGCTCATCGACGATGTTCTTTCAGAATTAACTGAATACCACAGATCACAATCGCCTATAACACATGTTTAAATTGTAACTCTTGACCAAAATGCTTTTACTAATTTAAGTAACAATTGTCTATACTCTCGTTACGCATTTCTTTATTCAGCGATTAAGAAAGATGCATTTTTTAGCAATCCTCATTTACAGTAGTTCCAGAATCACTAATTAGACATTTTTTATGATCCTATTATCTACTTAAATACAACACGAAATTTTCTGTATTAGCGTTAGCAGCGGCTAAACTTTTACAAAATAAATTCAGCCTTCAGACTGTCCACTTGTTTGTTAAATGTAAGTCAGCAAAAGTATATTCCCCTAGGGAAGAAAATTAATTAGGATATACGAGTCTACTGAAACAAAGTCTTTAGGCACTAGGGACGCTTCTAAACGCGAAGTGTTGTAAAACCGAGATCAGACTGAGACGTACAAGGCGGCTAAACAATTTGGTTGATTTGTCTAGGGATGAGCGATGCGTATATCGATATAGAAATTGGGTCAATGTCTCACACACACTCAAGCTCTAAACTTTTGTTAGTAACTACGTAGGCTATCTAGACTCTAGAGTTAAAGTACTTATTTTAACTTATAGTCAAAGTATGTATCTACTAGTTTATTTTGGAATAGCTTAAATATAGAGATTTTAGACTTAAATATAAACTTGAACGATGATTATGATTCAATAATCGTTTTTTTTTTACAAATAAAATAATAATATTAAAATATATAGTTTATTATTAATATTATTTTGAGAATGTTAATGATTAAAATTAATGTTTAATGGCTCAAACATAATATTTATTTATTCCTAGAACGTGGTCAATTTGTTACCGGCCGTTTTGTTTCAATGTCACAATAAAAAATTACCGATAAATACAAATGATCGTCACATCACTGCGTCCACTTCACAAATGGAAAATTATCGCCGTTTAATTCCGCTGTCGTTGCGCGCATCGTGCACTTGAAATAACTATTCTCGGAAATAAAATGAAGATTCCAAAACAGTACTGAAGATATCCTAGCAATATATCTAGTCTCGTTTCAAATTAAAGACATACGAGGAATTTCAAGTCAACTCAGAGTGCTTTATTTTTAACCCCCGACAGAAAAAAGAGGGATGTTATAACGGTTGTGCCGTTTAAGAGATATCAGCTCTGAAAGAAGGGGTCACCATTACATCGGGAAGAACACCAGATCTGCCGTCCTTAGAAAAAAGGGCGCATGTGTCATTGAACCACGTAAGTATTAGTGACCTTATTTCTTAAGACAAAAGGTTAAACTTGCTTTGACTATCAAAATGCGCATGCGTGCTTTTTATTTAGAAGGGCAGAGATACATGCACACACATACACACGTAGAACGTATAACACGCCTCTTTTTTTCTCAGAGGTTAAAAAAACCAATCAAAACAAAGCATTCTCGTTATTAAATAACCGTGACCTACACCAACGCCGCGGACGCCATTTGCAAAATTCTGCTTGGTATTCAATCAGGCCGTTCAAAAAAGGAATAACAAAAGCCTCCGCTCTGATTGGCTACAACTAACGAGTATCTCGGCGGAGCGGTTAATTGAAACTGCGAGGACGGAGTTCGTTAGCATATTCTGTGCCAACAACAACTATTTTAAGCATAATTGAGTCAGTTTTGTACAGAAATCTTCCGATTCCGGCATTTACTTGTATGTGGGCTACAATGCAGGTCTTTAGGGGCAATTTTTAGTAGCTAAGTTAGAAATATGTTAAGGAGTTTCTGAGGTTCTCAGAAATTCGAACTCACAGATACACAGACACACGTAGACAGAGATACACACGATAAAATCATAGCCCTGTTTTTGCGTGTCCGGTAAAAAAACAGCTTTTAAATAATTGTAAGTCAAACAAACTAAAGTCGGCATCTTAGCAGAAATACCTACAGTGAAACCTAAGACACTAATTTAAAGACGAACTCCAGTACAATCATACATAATCACACCTCTTTCCCGTATGGGTAGGCAGAGACCACCTCCTTCCACTTGCTATGATCCATATTATGATCGCCTTTATCGCAGTGGATAAAGCATCCGTCACTCTCGCACTTACATACTAGTAAGACAGTGACAGATGTTTTATCCATGCTTATCCATATCGATAAACGCGACCATAATAGGCCCGCAGACAAACTTACTTCGCTTCCTCCACACTCATCTTCATACACGTGAATGGGTTTAGAGTCTCCTGACCTGGCCCTTTCTTAATACCTCCCCGATCTGATCGTGGAATATTCGCCTTAGCTGACCTCTTCCAACATTCCCATTTACTCTTGCCTCATATATCTGTTTCGTCAATCTCACTTCATCCATTCTCTCCACATGACCAAACTTCAGCATTCCTTTATCAATCCTTGTCACTACATCTTCCAAAAAATCCAATAATTGGGGGATAAACAGAGATACCAATCTTAATTTTATACTTTGTCTAATTAAATAAAAGGAAAATTCTACAAGAAAAAATTCGCGAGCTTCTAGTGAGATTAAAAATGCTAAGGAACCTGCTAATACAGTAAACTTTTACTTTATAACACGTTCAACGCCATTAAGTTTAAGAGTGCAGTAAACTCTTAACAACGCAGCTGAAAATGTTCTGAAGGTGAACTCCCATTTCGCCGGGAAACTTGGAAAACCGCTACTTTGGGAGTTGGAATTGGGAAACCGCTCTTTATGGCTGAGAAAATAAATAAGAACAGGGAATATGCATGTTTATTTTTAAATGGATTTCTCAATAAAATATGAAAATACCGTAAAAGAGATTACCAAAAGAGTTCCTGTTGTTTATTGAAGAAGAAGAAGAAATACATGATAAGACACACAAATATACAAATGAATAAAGAAAACAGTGAAGGTAACAGGGATAGCACGTAGTGTGTCCTCGCGGCAGTGAAACGGACACTGGCTAAGCAAAATGCTGAGGTGTCGGACACCTACAGCACTGATTTTTCGAAAACCGAAGTATATGACAATTATGGCATAACTTGAATTTTATATAAATCCCCATACAAGCTAAGTATCATATAGGCCTGTGTTAATTAACTGAGACAATATTAAAGGCATGCCCTTTAAAATATATAGTCTGGACTGAAATTATCTAAATTAGTTTACTCTCTTGGCCTTTTCTAAGTCCCACACAGTTCTTGAGCGAACCTTTTGCTCTAAAAGGGTGTCGTGGGAGTGTTTTCTTTTACGACGTAAGAAAAAGTCTATGAAAACGTTGTAAGCTCTTTTTATAGAGGTTAACGACCAAACGGGACATACGATGGTGCCATCACAGGTGTGAATATCTGCATGCAAAAGGTGTTGGGAAATTAGTAAGAATGGTCGAATGGAGTAGCTGACTCACCACCAATAATTGAGATTGTTTTGTGAAAATACTAGCCTTGGAGGTTTTGCAAACTCATGAGACGGTTTTGGCATTGAAAGATCGAGTTCTATTTTATTTGGTCCAGCCTTAAGAGGCCACAATACCCACAATGTTAAAGTTGGTAGTGTTCCGCAATCTGGATCTCAATAACTCATAAAGTCAACCAGCTATCTATAAAGTTTCAAAAGATACAGCTCTTTAAAGTTAGAATGGACGGACGGATGGACAGCGTAGGAATATACAGTGTGGAAAAAAAGTCGGGCCCTGAAGGGAAACTACCTTAAATCCTTAAGTTGACTCATTTCACTTAAAAGAGACCTTCCTTGATTTTAACAAAGAAACAAAACTGCATTCAAAGATTTTCTAAAACTCGCTTGCCTCGCCCGGGAATCGAACCAGCTAAAAATTAAAAAAATAAGAACTGGCGTTTTTATTCTACAAATCGATAGGGTTATTATTCAGGATAAAATCTTTCTAATAAACATTCGGTCTAAGAAATAAAAAAGATCGTGAAAACTATCAGTAATTATAGGGAGTGTTTATTTTTTGAATTTTTAGCTGGTTCGATTCCTGGGTGAGACAAACGATTTTAGAAAATCATTGAACGCAGTTTTGTTTCTTTTCAAAAATAAAAGAATGTCTCCTTTAAGTAAAATGAGCCAACTTAAGGATTTAAGGTAGTTTCCCTCCAGGGCCCGACTTATTTTTCCACCCTGTATAGTTGAATCCCGTTGAGCTATGATGATGATTAAGGTTCATTTTTTAAGGGTTTCGTAACCGACTTGACTTGACTTGACTTGTTCTTGACTTTGTGGTCCTTCTGTCCGTTCGCCAAGACCCTTTTTCTTTAAAACGGCTTAAGCTATCGATCTGAAATTCCAAAAGGCAAAACACAAATAGTGTGTACACACAACTCACAAACTCTCCTATCGCAAAAAAGTAAAAGCAGATATCTAGGTTAAATCAAAAATCATCCACAAATCTTTTCCAAACTCCATACTAGAGATAACCCAATGTAAAAGCCAACTTCTATAATAACGTAGAAGACTTTCCTGTAAATCCGCTGAAAACCTCAAATGGGAAAAGTTTGCGAAAGTTATTCACTTAGCGTCTACAACTATGGAGGCTTGAAAATCCCTGACGTAATATCTAGGATCCGGGGCAAGATTGTGCAAAAGATTCATTGGCGAGTTGACGAAGATAACAGAAAACTTGGAGCCCTAGGGCGCCGTCGGTGGCTCTTAACTGATCGAGTAGCAGGTTCCGCGTAGGCGCACAACCTTTTTTAATAGAACCTCTTCGTCTTTCTTCGCTCTTTCTCCCCATAGAGAATTTCTTTTGCTGGTATACGATCAGGGCCTCTATACAACTAGAAATGTGTATGGCGGTTGATATCAGCACCATCTAGTATGTATTTAACACTTGAATTTGATAGCAAGATGACATTGACGTTGACTTCAGTATTGGCAACGAGTAGTCGAGTAGTATACGTTAAGTAATATATAAAAACGTGAGTTTATTTTAGAGATTTGTGCAACGGATAGGTTTAGAACACGTTTTTGCATAGTTAAGGCGATTCGAAAAAGTGACCTGAGGCCCGTTTCATAAAAGCTTCTAACTTGTAATACAAGTGGAAGTCTCTTTTTAATACATACTGTTGGAAAGAGAGTTCCGCTTATAATATAAGCTATTATTTTTTTATGCAATACGCCCCTGATTGAAATGTCGGTGCTCGAGCTTCTTAAAAGCGTTCGTGTGTCTACCACTATCACGCTTGCTCTCGCAGCTGACAGTATACCTATTTGTCGCGTCACTGGTAGATCACAAGACTTTTTGTATCACCTCATCTACCAGTGACGCGATTGATTTAAAAACGAAACTAATAGAAACGCTAGTTAGCGTAGTGGATCTTGGCAAGGGCCTCTGAAGCTAACGCCATGTGCTTCTGTTTAGTCCATTAGAGAAAATACTCTTTTACCGAACAATTGTCCTCGCGTGTGATATTCATGGACTTATTAAGTCCATATGGTAGTGTCTATAAATAACTCGACATCGGCGAGATAAACCTTTACAGAAGTGAAAGCCATTAATAAAAATTAGACTCTTTGACAGTTATCGAAATTCGTTTTCGATAGCGATAAGAACACTAATGCATGAGCAAAGAAAAGTCATTGGGTAGATTTGAACGTGCCGTAGTCAATGAACTCTAAGCCATCAATTTGCTCTTGACCTGGCTTAACCTTTGATATATTTCGGGCCACAATTTGCGTGTCTTGACGTCAAGAAGTCAGGGTTAGTCCAACGATACTTTACTTTCACGAAAATACCTCGCAAGGAGCTCGTTTCTTAAGTTATTAAACGGATTAATTTTATACTTGGAACGGTGGAAACGAGCTGTAATTTTCTAAGAAATGCTTATTGCGAAGTCAAGGCTAACAGAAATTACCAAAGTTGCTTTTTTATTGAATTGCGGGCAATAAAGCCTTGGTTTTTTGATTAGCTTAAGAAAATTAGCAAAAACTGCCGAAATAGTTAGTGTAGTTTTGAAAGGTATAGTTATACTTGAGGTGTTCAGAATTCTGTAACTGCTAGAGTTTTTTTTTTGCATGGGGAAGGCAAACGAGCAATGGTAAGTGGGATCTATGATCTATGACCCATACACATGATCCTATGATCGCAAATGCGTTGCCAACCCTGAGGACTAAGATGGTTCTATGCTGAACCTGTCCTAACAATGGTACTTACAGTGACACATGCTCTAAAATAGCATGCTAAAAAGCGTGCTATTAGTATGCTTAATATGAGCATGCTTATGAACCGTTTACATTTGCTAGAGTTAAGGTACTGACAGACGTGTTCATTACTATCACGAAAGCATGCTTTTATGCCATTGCATGGTGCGACACACGTGCTACTAATGAGCACTTGCTCAATAAAAGCACGTGTGTCGCACCATGCAATGGCATAAAAGCATGCTTTCGTGCTAGTAATGAGCACGTCTGTCAGTACCTTTAAGTGTGCTCCTGAATAAGCATGCTCAAAGCAAACACTCCAATACACATTCAAACGAAACCATGGAAAATCAAACAGCCATCCGCATGTAGCTGCGAATGACTATTCGATACTAGCATGTAGACATGTGTAAGTAATGCGAGTAATATCACAAGTGACATATCACTTGACCGCGTAATGCCATATTACACATTACGCGAAAGAAACAAGCATCACGCTAAACATCACTCGTTGCGATATATTACCCGAGGGAGACGACCGATCGGCTCTCATTCAATCTCAACGCCATGAAAGAGATGGTTTGATATCACATACCGCGCGTAATAAAGTAATGCCATGTAATGCTATGCTATGCCATTCCGCGCGCTCTGCGTGCGAGCGAAAAGTGCGGGTGTTACTTCTCGGTCTACAATGTTCAGCAACGGGTGATGTTTCGAGTGATGTGATATCTCATTGTAATATCACGTTTCTGGAGATGTAATGAAATATGGCATTACTTTTCAAAGCACTGTTTTGCGCATCTCTACTAGCATGCTCAATAAGCAAACCTGTTCACACACGCTAAAAGCATGCCCCCTTCCACCCGCGCTGTAGGTAGCATGCCCAAAAATCGCCCACCGTCGATTTTTGAGCAAACTTGAAATGACCATGCTCATTATTAACAATGTTTCGACACACATGCTACTAAGTAGCAATTGCTCAATAGTGGCATGCTTTCGTGGTAGTAATGAGCATGTGTAACTGTAGGTTTAGTGACAGCATTTAAATCAAACAATTGCCAAACTTGAACAAATATAGACTCTACATGCAGAATGTTTCGTAAGCTACTAAAAATAATTCATTCATCCGCCAGCTAAAGTTATCGCACGTGGGAGTACAGCTATCGGAAAACCTATTTTGATTCACTTTAGATGTCACTGGTTTAAATTGGAATAGCCTATTCAGTTTCAGCCGTGGGCTGGGAATATCAATTCAGTTCTAAAAGGGGTATTTATATTCTAGTGGCTGAAACAAACGCTGGTTTTAATAGTTTCGCCGTTTTAACATTTAAAAAATCTAAAGTGAACTAGCTCGCTTTGTGAAACTAGTTGAACCAATAGGTAAAAAAAAATTCTACTATCCAATTAATTTCTTTGTAAGGATCAAATGTATACATAGGATCAGAGCGCTGCAAAAGGCAGAAATGGGAGTTAAAGTCCGATATTCCTACTACCGATATTCTTTAAGTTAGATCCAAATAGCTCTAATCTTAGTCCTTGAGGTCGGCAACGCATTCACAGTCTTAGGATGGCAGTCTAGATTTGCGTTATCAATGGTCCCACTTGCCATCATGCTCATTGGTATCTCCATGACCCATGACTCAAAAAAGCTGTGGGTTAGTTTAATATCGAAGCGGTGGTACTCGGAGTCTCGGAAATAAGGATTTAAAATGAGTTTCCTGCTGCGACATAAATATGTTTCCACTAGCTTCTGCCCGCGACTTCGTCCGCGTAGATTTCAATTATCGCCATTCCATCGGGAATTTTAAATTTTCCGGGATAAAAGTAGCCTATGTCTTAATCCAGTGTATAAGCTATCACTATTCCAAATTTCATCCAATTCCAGCCAGCCGTTGCAGCGTGGAAGAGTAACAAACATCCATACATCCATACATACATACAAACTTTGGCATTTATAATATGAGTAAGGATAAGAGGATTGTGAACCGTTGCTTAAATAGCGTAGTTGACAAAAAAAAACATACTAGGTAATTTAGCTTCGGCTTAGCTAAATCAAGTCCGATTTTCAGGATTTTAGAATAAGTTGTTGTTGTGTTGAATAAAAACCAGTGGCCCGTTTCACGAAGCTACAAGTTACAAATTACAAGCGGAACCCTCTTTCTAGCAGTACGAATTAGAAAGAGACTTCCGCTTGTAATTTGTAACTTGTAGCTTCGTAAAACGGGCCTCAGGTCAACTAGGTGCCTAGGTTTCTGTTTTTTTTTCTCAAGTTATGTTTTCTGGGAAAGGACAACGTACAAAGATAAAAGATATTCAAAAATCGTAAAAATCGAACTTGATTTAGCATAATAAACACCGTCCATTGTCTGTCTTTAACTAAAAACAGATATCTACAAATACGAAAACGTTTACATACAACCGCAGAGCCACAGAGTTGTATTCGATGCCTCTGCAAAATCTCGGTATTCCTGAATCCAAGTCGCAGTTTTGATCGAAACTTTTACTACGTTTACTAACAATAGAAAATATTGTCACTGAAGTTTTATCTCCGACAGAAAACCAATCACGAACGAAACAACAAAGCGAGTCACAAGGAAAAATGAAACTTCTGTTTTTTCCGAGAATTCATTGGGCTCTCTTGTTATTGCAGTGAGTCGGTCGTGTATTACTTGTGCTTGCTGATTAATTATTAGTAAAGACATATTCGACAAAACATAATCTTCAAATTTTTGTACAAGTTCTAACGATAGATATCATTAGATAGCTACAACATATCGTAGTTTTTCCTGGAGACCATCGACTTCGGCCTTTCGGAGCAGCCTACTAGCAGCGAGCACAACGTCAACTTTGACAACTATGGCCTGGTTCCCACTATGCTGGACCGGCAATTTAGCCGGATGCCGGTAAGGGTAGTGGCTGTACAATTTATATGAAGCTGTTCACATTATGCCGTGTGCACAGCAGGCAAAATTGCCGGACCGGCATAGTCGGAACCAGGCCTACGGAGTTTCAGGAGCACACAGTTTTTTTACATCATATGGTCTCAAGTAGTCTTTTGTAAATTATGTTAGTTAGTCCAAAATGTACGAGGGGTGATCCATAAGTTTTGATAATCGGTATTAAAAATGGGAAATATATAAATCGTTATATTTTAATTGGAATAAGCACACTTTCTATATTTCCAAACACTTATTAACTTCATTCAATTGTTTTATTTTGCCACTATAAAAATAATTTTACTTTTGGAGTTCTAAATGGTCAAATTTTGTACCTTCCCTAATTCATCACCAGCTCGTGATTAGTATATAGTTTTTTTTGAACATCGGTGAATGAGAAGTAGTAGTCGAAAGTTAGGGCTAAATAACGAGGACAGCGGTTATCAGTTCTGATCTTTGGTCGATGAGCAGCACCCTTGTCAATTAGAAGGCTCTGAAGCACAATTCCTGCCGCAAATTCGTTTTTTTTTTCTTCATCTTATTTTTAATATTTTCCCATAACTATGATAGAACAATGTTATATAACTCTCCTAGATTATTTGAACTCAATTGCTAAAAACGAATGTCACATTATTTATTTGTAGGCCTCAATAGTCCTGGAAAAGGCCGAAAAAACCACCCTAAAATTTGGTTACAGAGCTGGAGATAAAAATACCACTGCAATGATAACTTATTAATCCTTTAAATCATAATGATAAATCAAGGTTTCATTTTTAATAACAATATTTTTTATTAGTGTTAAAGAACTTTCTCCACACCGCTCCAAAGTATTACAAAACGAACTCTTATTTTTGCCGTCTTGTAAAATTGTTCATACAGATGTTTTTTGTTTAGCTGTCGCAGAAAAACAAAGAATAATGTTTTTTTTTTTCTCTAATTTAATTTTGATTAGTGCCGTGGTATATTCCACATTAAAAGAATATCATTAAGTGGATGGTTCATACTGATTCTCAAAACTTATTGATCACCCCTCGTACATGGTAATATGAGCCTTAACTTAAGGTTCGATGGTCAGATAGGACAGAAGGGAAACCTAATTTCTTTGGTCTATCATTATCATGTCGACCGAAAAACAAGGACTGCTGGTATACGGCCCCCGAAGACCTCAACCTCGATCAATCCTATACTACTTGCATTGGCTTTCCGCGTCCCTTATCAGATCAAGGATTACCTTGTAAGAGGTCAACATTTCGCCTTCCAGTGCATGGAAGCCAGCTACCCATAACCTTACTAGCAGAATCAATACCCTAGTTGTTACGTTGTTTCTAAGAACACAGTTCCCGTAGAAATTAATGCCCCGCGAAGCGGGGTTAAGTCTTAGCAAATATTATTACTGTAAGAAGCGGTTGTGTCCCACTGCTGGACAAAGCCCTATGTTTAAGAAAGGCATCAATTAATTTAATTTTTAACGTCCTTTAAAAGAGCCGAGAAGATTCTCAATTTGTTCAATGCGCATGTTGTATGTAGTATGTACCATATCCACGTATGTGGTACACTAATGGTATAATTTCCGAGTACTAATTGTACTAAGTACCGACAGTTGCCATCCACGAGTCATAACAAGGACGAACTGGCATACATACGTCATGGCATAATTCATTATTCAATAATGGTTTTTACATAGTGTTAATTTCTTGCAGTAGCGTCCATATAGCTCAGAATCTGCCAAACCTTTTATTATGTTAATTACACAGAATACTCGTACATTTGAGTAATTAACTTGCTTAATAATCTTTTCAGTTGTTAGTTTAACTTATAGCCTACTTCGAAAATGGAGTAGGTTGTAATACCATTTTCGGAATCGATTGTGCTAGTTTTTAGTTTCAAGATATGACAGGACACTTTGTACCATGTACCTATTTTAATCAAGAGGGTTATTAGGGTAAGGTTGTTAAATCCTTAAATCCTTACTAATATTAAATAATGTAAATGTTTCTTTGGTACCTTACAATGCTACCCTGCTGAGACAAAGGCCCTATCTTGGACAAAACTTTTGTAGTAAATGCAACCTCATTATTAAGTGCAGAGGTTTGAACTTGATTTGGCTATTGAATTTGAGATACTGCCTATATTGGCTCATGAGGGCAGAATGTCTCAACTGATCGATGTGAAGCTGCTTGCCGAGATAGTTTATATCCCGGAAACGGACATCTGTTTTTTTTTATCACGGAATGTCTAGCAAATCCCGAGTATAAAAAGATAATGGGGCCATTTCAGATTAGTGTTCTTTAAATTTAGATTTACAGATATTTAAAATCAGAAAACACGATGAGAATCGACGCCAAATTTGCTTTTATTCGTTAAATTAATATTGGTGAGGTATACTTAACAAAGGGATGGAGATGGGACATGAGTTTAAAGACTTTTAATTAAGCCATCAGAGGAAAATAGAAAACTTGTACTATTAAGACAATTTCCATAAAATAATTAACGGAATGGCTTAGGCAAGTGGTACAATTGCGGTGAAATAGATTTGAACCATTTATTTAGTACCAACAAGAGGATTTTCTAAGTTCCTTCTTTAACTATTTTCTATAAAACTTAATATCCTTAAATACCGATGCCTTTGAAAAAATATACGTAGCACAGAAGCAGCTCAGCGCTTGGAAAGACAATATTGTTTTCTATTCAGATGTAACATTTGCAAGTTGTAACATTTTTGATTGAATTTCGCCTGGGGTTCTTTACCAAAAAACAGAAAAAGAACCCTGTATTTAAGCCTCCGTTCGCTGAGTATCTACTGTACAATATCTAACGTACATTACAATAGCTTCGTAAGACACTCCAGTCTAGTGCTTTCTTATCACTTTCTCGATAAAATGTCGCCCCCATCTACCTAGTTATCTTTTCGTATTACACTTATTGATTTATATCCTTCTGCCGCAGTTCCCTTGCCTGTGTAAATAAGGTCGAAAAGCAGGCAAGACTTGAAGGTCGAGACCTTGACATGAAGTTATCGAGTCTACTTTCTGTTTTTCCAACTTGTTATTTCTATGTAACTGTATTTTCACGACGTCTAAAGATAACATGCTCTGTTTTTCAAGAGAATTCGATTTACAAATTTAGAAATGAGCGATTTATAAGTGGCCAGCATTTTTTTTTATTGACATTTGTTAATGCTTTTTATAGGATTATGGCGATTGTGCCTATATTAAATTAATCGACAATTTAAAAAAATGTGATATGAAAATTTAAAAAGTAAAGTTGAACTTTGTAATTAGTCTAATATATTACTAAAGTTGCTTCGGTAAAATTATAAATAACGATGAGAGTTTGACTTTTTATAATTATTTTTTTTGACCCGATCTATAAAGTCTATAAATTTTGTCAATGGATATTTTAAAATTAAATCACAACATAATGTGTACAAATATTCATTAAGAAAATACTTACATAAACACAAAATTTTCAGCACGACCGCCGACGTAGACTCGAACATTTTCAGGAAATTCTTTTGTACTAAAGGATAAACCATCTTGTATTCTGCTTAGCTACCGTCCACTGACTCTAAACTATCTCTATTACATCAGTTTAATTTAACTTTAAGTTATTTTGCTAACTTACGATATGTAAAAGTTACTGGCTGACGCCAGTCTGATGAGAGGGCAACCTTCGCCTTATTTTCTACTTTTTATACTGAGCCAACGCGGCAGACATCTTGTGACGTCATGTGGGTGAAAATCAATTGTTCCGCGCATGCTCTATTTTTCTCCTTGGCCCAAATCAACCTTTGAACTCCAAAACGACTTAACTTCCTTAATCACATAACCACACGCGGCTTTTTCGATTTGTGGTGTATAAATGCGCGGCGTGGCATTGGAGGGAATTCATTTCGTTTTTATGGTCACTTAAAATGGCAGCCATTTTTTATGAATGAAGTTATTCATTCATTTGTTATTTTTAGGTTATCGTCGATCTATAATTAGGCTTTGATAGCCGATCTGTGTGTTAGGTTGTTGGTATTAAAATGGCTTTTATTTGCGTCAAGGCGATAGCAGTTCGCCATTAATCTGACTTGACTTGCCTGTTGCTTCGCTATTATGGTGCTAATGTATTTATTAAGGAGGTACTCTTATTTCAACGTTAATTAAATTAAAAACGTGACTGTACTGATATCTAAGTATTTAGTTTGGGTGTCACAAACTGAGTACAAAATCATTGCAAAGCTTAGCTCAGAGAGTCTTAGTTCTAGAAAGCGGTTAAGTATACTCAATACTCAATACTCAATACTCAATATTTTATTGCAATCATAATGTTTACAAAAAGATGGAAATATAATGAATAATAAATGTCTCAATTATGAACCCTGTTGGGCACTGCAAGCATATTTAGAGAGAGGGAGACTTATCCTTTAAATAACATGAAAAGACTACAGTAATAGGTATTTATCTAATTTACCTTTAAAGTTTAATTTAAGTAATTTGTATTATTATAACTTGTCGTCTAAGTATTCATTTATTGTGTAGTAAGCTTTAGTTATTAGTAACTGTTTGAGATTATTTAAAAATTTACGTTCATTTGTTTCTTGTCTTAATATTTCAGGTAAATTGTTGTATATTTTTATAGTCATTACGTAAGGGCCGGATGAGATGATTTTAAGGCGGGAAAGTGGCAAGATGATTTTATATTTATGTCGTATTGGGCGTGTAGGAGGCATATCCTCGCGTTTTTTGTAGAAATGATTATGTTTATGTACGAACTTACATGCTTCCAATATGTAGATGCTTGGAAGTGTAAGCAGTTTGTATTCCAGGAAGTAGGGTCGGCAGCTGTCGGTTTGTTTTATATTCACTAATATCCGGATCAGTTTTTTCTGTAGGGTAAATAGTGATGGCGCGTCTGTACTATTTCCCCACAGAATGATGCCGTAGTTGAGCCACGAGTAGGCGTATGCGTAGTAAGTAGCTAGGGCAGTCGCGAGGTCGGTAGTTTTTTTAATTTCACGGAGTGCGTAAACAAATTTAGACACTTTTGAATGAATTTTTTTTATGTGTACTTTCCAATTAATGTGGGTGTCAATATCTATTCCTAATAAGGTAAAATGGTTAACTACATCTATTTTAATATTGTTGTACATAAAATTAATTAACAATTTTTGTTTCTGGTATGGGTAAAAAGTTATTAGTTTAGTTTTTAAAAAGTTTATTTCCAGGTTGTGGTCAATCATCCAGTTTGTAATTAAATCTAAAATGGAGCAGAGCTTTGTATTTATGTTTATGTTATTAGGACAGGTAGTAAGTATTGAGATATCATCGGCGAACAGTACACAGGGGTCATTTATGATTTTTGGAAGATCGTTGATGTAAATTAGGAAGAGGAGACACCCAATTACACTACCTTGTGGAATTGAGGCCTCTAGTGTTATGACGTTTGAACGAACACTTGTTATTTCCTTGTTAGCAAAATCAAAATGTTCTATCTCAACTAGTTGTTCCCTATTTTTTAGATACGAGGAAAGCCATTTATGCGCTATACCTCGAATTCCTATACCGTATAGTTTTTGCAGAAGTATGTTAAATTGGACCTTATCGTAGGCTTTAGACATATCAAGTAACAAGCCCACAGCGTACTGTTTACAGTTGATTATATTTAGAGTCTCCTGGATATATTTAAATACCGCTAAACTAGTGGATCTACCTTCTCTGAAACCGTTCTGAGAATCGTCAAATATCTTATATTTTTCACAAAACGCGTATATGCGATTACTCATTGCTTTTTCAAATATTTTTGAACTAGAAGGTAAGAGGGCGATAGGACGATAATTATTGGGGTCTGTTTTAGCGTTTTTTTTGTGTATGGGTTTTATTACTGTTTTTTTTAACGAGTCGGGGAAGACGCCCTCTACAAAGGATTGATTTACAAGAGTGCAGAGCGGCAGAGTCAGCTGATCCACACAGTGTTTTATCAAGCGCGGCGGTAGCTCATCGATTCCGCAACTATAATTGTTGTTTAGATTTTTTATTATTTTGCGTATTTCGTAAGGTTCTACGGGGCTAAGGAACATGGAATTTTCGGTCGGTTGAATTACTGGGCGGCCAGGTGCTGCATTAGGACCACCGCCTATGGCTTCGAAGAAACTGTTAAAAGTATCCGCTATGTGTTTAGGCTCGGAGGTAAGTGTGTTATTTATTAGTAGTTGTATGTTATTTTTATTTTTTGTTGATTTTTTATTTGTCCTTTCATTTATTATAGTCCACATTGCTTTTACCTTGTTATTACATTTTTTCATTCTATATATATATTGCTTTTTTTTGGCTAAATTTACTGATTGTTTTAATATTTTTTCGTACGTTTTATAATATCGTTGAAGTACTGGATCATTTGATTTGAACGTTAGTATTTTTAGTAAACGCTTGTTTTGGCAAGATATTTTTATGCCTACGGTAAGCCAATGTTTTTTGAATTTATCATTAAGTTTGATTTTGTTTTTTGGTATACATGAGTTTAAAGTCTTTGTTAAAGTATTACTAAAGGCTAAGTAATTTTCATTTATATCATTGTTGGGTATAATTATGTCCTGCCACTTAATATCACAAAGACAATTTTTAAAACGATCTAAATTGGTAGTGTTATATTTTCTCTTTTCTGTATACCAGTTAGCTTGTGGATTTTTGTCTAGATAAAAATTAGCAGACAGAGTGATATCAGAATGGTCAGAAAAACCTAATTCCTGAACATCGGTTCGCAGAGTTGTGTCCTTGAAGTTAGTAAATATTAAGTCTAAACAGGTAGATGTAGTTTGAGTAATACGCGTAGGATTTTTTACATATTGGGCAAAGTTATATTCGGACATTAAATTCAGAAGTGAATTTGCCTTAGAGTCTGCTTTTAATATATTTACATTCAAGTCTCCTCCTAGAATTATTTTATATTTAGAATATTTTATATTGATGTAGTTTAAGATGGATTCTAATCTGTTATAAAATAAGTCTTCCTCCCTTTTATTCCAATATAAAGTTAATATTAGGATATTTAGGCTAGTTAGTTCTATTGCACATATTTCTAATACATATTCAATTGACATATTTGTAATATCTTCTTTTGGAGAGGATTTAATGTGATCTTGTAGAAGTATGCACACGCCACCGCCTCCTCTGGTCTCCCGGCAGTAGGATGATGCCACATAGTACCCGTATATATTAAACATGCCGACAAAGTAATAAAATCTGAAAAATAATTAAAGTCAACGTTTTGATAGCTCTTATTTACTTGACAGTATTATTTAATTTTCCTGAAAAAATAAAATAAAGGCGAACAAACTCACGGGCAACAGCTTGTTCTTGAAATCACCCTAATTTAACAAAAAACCCAGCGTACATAACAGATACTTTAATAAATATTTTATCTTCAATCTCTTAATTCATTTCAGAAAATATTACGTTGCTCTTTTTATTTGTTTTTTTATTGTATGAAACCATTAGGGAGATTGAACGAGGTTAACTTGAAAATGAGGGCTTGGGAAATAAAAAAAAACAACGAACTCAATCTTAGGAGTGCTGTTTCAGGCTGACTCCTACACTTTCACACTTATTGAATACTAGCTCCTGCCCACGACTTCGTCCGCGTAGATTTCGATTATCGTTATTCCCTCGGGAACTTTTAAATTTTTCGGGATAAAAAGTAGCCAAACGTAGGCTATAAGTCCAGTGTATATTCTCCATTCCAAATTTCATCCAATTCCGTCCAGCCATTGCAACGTCAAAGAGTAACAAACGTACATACATACAAAATTTCACGTTTGTAATACATTATATTATAGTAAGACTAGCTGTTGCCCGCGACTCCGTCCGCATACAACTCTTTTAATATCGCTATTCCCTCGGGAACTGTCCAACTTTCCTTATGTCCTTCCCGGGGTTAAAGCTATCTCCACATCAAATTTCAATCGGTTAAGAGGTCTAGGTGCAAAAGCTTTTATCTACACTCATATCATAATTCCTCTATAATGCGTTCAGAATCCGTAGACAATGACCAACAAGATAAAATTTTACTATGATATTTTTTCTTATCTGTAGCTGTAATGAAATGTTAAAATTATGATACAACTTTTGATAAAGTAATGTTCAAATTTGGAACATCTTCCAAAACCAACACAATTCAAACAGGGGGCCAATTCTAGATCAATTAAACGTCGACTCGGTATGTTTTAAGTAAAGTGTCGTTCGCCATTTTGATTTCGAATGACATTAGAATAGGGACTTTGTTAGTTTGTCTATGATTTGTAAAAAAACATTCATTTTCATGACATAGGTTAGCTTTGCCGCCATTTGTTTGTTCTGCCGCCTACTGAACGCATAGAGTACTTATACTACTTATAATATGTGTGTAGATAAAGTAATGTATGCAACTGTACATAATTAGGCCTTAAAACACTCGTGTGATCTTATTATGAAACTCGCCTTCGGCTCGTTTCAAAAAACTACAATCGTATTTTAAGGACCCTCTTTATGTATCAGTTACATAAAATACTATTGTTTTAGTGAAATGGCCACATGAGGGCTCTGTTACATGTCGGTAATATAATTATGTAGAGTGAATCAACTAATTTTCGTAACTCAGCGGAAAAGTTAACGTTTCTTAATTTTAGTCCTTAACCTAGGTACTTACAAACTTTCTAAGAAACGCCCAGTTACATGAAGATGTATCATAGTTCTAAGTTGATTTTAGTAGGTACCTAACTACTCTGTGCACACACGTCACGTGACAGACAGATTGTAATGGCGTCAAGTGAAATTAAGTACATATTTTTATCCGATCGATTCTCACGATACAAGTTGTTTTAACATTATTGCGCTGGAAGGTATTGCAACGACGCAATGAACCACTGCAAGCATGCGGGCTATTGAAACTGAGCCTTTATGGCAGTAAGGTACTCTTACAGTTACTGCGACCACTAGTCACAATTCAAGCACTAAAATCTTTTACTTTAGGTGGCCTAAACTTGTACAATGGCTTGTAGGGTAGAAGTACCGTTTGTGGGCACTGTACCCTTTTTGGCCACTTGAGGATGAAATGAGTATTAAAAATACTGTAAAATTAAAAATAATATTCATAAATAGTTAAGACTGAATATTAATATTAAGATAAAATATAAAAATATTTTTGTTATCCTACAGGGTGACAGGAAGGTCGATACAATCCTTTTAAGGAGGCATAGCAGAGTTCATTTTGAACATTTAGGTCAAGCGTGTGAAAAAACCGATGCCGAAAATTAATCAAAAGGTTTAAAAAACTGCCCTACATTATCCTTTGTTATCATAATAACGTTAACAGTGTAGGCACACAACACAGGTCCTCCATTATTTCCATTATATTTTGTTGATGTAAAAAACACCCATAGACCTTGGGCGTTTATGGTCGTCCTTTATTTACAGCAAACAAGGAGCAAACCCTTTTTACTGGCACATAATACTTTCCAGCCAGCATAAAAGCTGCATTTAATGTAGCTATATCTACAGCGTTGAAAACGCTTCAGGGTCACGGATTAAGGATTATGTTGCTTGCAGTATTTAACATTTAACGTAATTAAAGCAACAAAACTTTACGTTTCATTCCTCATTTGATTTTACTTCTCGGCGCCTAATTAAGTATAAGCGATTAGAAAAACGTTTGGTAAGCGAAAACTTGCTATTTTTTTACATTAGGCGTAAATTACAGGTGCTTGACTGCTTGATAGGTACAGTCAACCAATTTGATTCCTAGGCCACTATAGACTTTGTCAATGTGACGTTGTAAACCAAATCATAAGAAGTCTGTAACGTTTGGTTGTCAACGTCACTTAAACATAGTCCAAAGTGGCCTAGAAATCAAATTGGTTGACTGTACCTAATAGGTAGGAATTGTTCGGAAACGTTTACCTACCAAATAAAAGAAGAAGAGGGGCCAGGAACGAACTCAAAAAAAGAGGTGGTAACAACCTTCTTACACTGTCAAAGGACTATTGGACGACTATTAGGGACGAGTTCACCAACCAATTTAACAGACGGTTAAGTCTTAATCAGCTGTTAGTCAATACATTTGACAACCGTTAAACCGCTAACCGTCCGTTTAATTGTTGGTGAACTCGGCCCTTAATCACACAAAAAAACAAGTTAAATACTTATACTGATTATGTATTTTTTTGTATGTACATAATATTATTTTCATCTTGTCAAGCTAAAGAGTTTACTGCTGGACATATTTATAATTACAAAAAACAACGACAGTCACCATGGCTGGTCTAGTGCTGACTGCATTACATTACATCACTAGATCATCAATTTATAATCTTGCAGGCGGCTTACCCGTTCCATATTACTATTGAACGGTTGTCAGTGAATAGCTCTTTGCCCCCAACGTCTATTTTCGGAGCGAAGTAACGAACTCGATACCATTGAAATGGTTAATAATAATAAAATTATCTTAATCTATTATCTTAACAACAAGATATTTTCAAGTACCTAAGGTTGAGCGGGGCTATTAGGTGCGTCAAAAAAACACATCCAATTTAACAATTGTACTTTCAACAGCGTTTATTTCTTCATATTTAAGCAGTACCTATGTTAATAATATAAAACGATATTTTAAAATGGTAAATAAAGATAAATTCTTGAAAAAATTGTCAATTGTCTTAATTACCCCGCTGAGGGATAAATACGTCAACTGACTAATTGCCTCTTTCACAATCGTCAAGTAAAGCATATCTGACACATAAATTTACCCCTTTCGCTTTCTTACACTTGAACATAGACAAGGAGAGGGCTAACTTTAACCGGCACATAAATTTACTTGTCGATTGTAAAACAGGCCCTTAAACTATTATTGTTAATACGTACGTACGTACGTGCCGTGTGGCGCCGGGTTTAGAATGTTGCCACTCCATGTCTTCCCGTGGATGTCGTAAGAGACGACTAAGGGACTAAAGGCTGTGTAGTGCTGTTAGGCGATGGGTTTGCAACCTGTCACTAATACACTGGATAACATCTTAGCCTGGTTGTGCAAACTGTGGTCACAGAATTATCAACAAGTTTTTGGAGTTGTTGGTGAGTCTGTGGCTCTGCCTACCCCACTCTGGGAATGAAGGCGTGAGTTTATGATGATGATGATGATGTTAATACGTATTCATTAATAGAAATCAAAGCCAGATAATATTGACGACAATCGAAATGCTAGATTGAGCTTCAGAGGGGCTAGACAAGGTGCATTACGCTAGCTAGCGTTTCTATTCGTTACGTTTTTAAACCAATCGCGTCACATGTAGATAACGTGATACGAAAAGTCACGTGATCTACCAGTGACGCGATTGGTTTACAAACGAAACGAATAGAAACGCTGGTTAGCGTAATGCATCTTGTCTAGCCCCTCTGAACCACTAAGTACGGTTTACGTTATGAGAAAAAACGGATTGAAATTCTTGTGGGGGGCTATTCCGTCAGTTTTTGTCAACTGTCCATACATGCTAGTGAGGGGAAATAATTCCTATACTAGTCGATAATACGGATTCTAGCCAATACATGTTTAAAAGGATTGTGAAGCAAAAAAAAATCCATACAAAATGCGATAACGTTCCTCTCCCCTTAAATCCAATCCGATTTTTACGATTTTGGAATATGTTGTAGATATCATGAAAAACTATGTCTGTTACATTTTCCTTTCCAAGAAAATATTTCGTCGAACGAAAAAAAAAGCAGAATACAGACCTTTTTCATTATAATAACTGCAACATATTTAAAAAGTCCTGAAAATCGGACTTGATTTAGGGGGTGAGAAATGTTATCGCCCGGAGCTAAATTTGTACGGTTTTTTTTGACAGCTACGCGATTTTAGCAGCGCTTCACAAATCCTCTTAATTTTTAAACATATTTATTTGACAGATTTTTATATATTCAGTTAGTGCGTATTAAATACGTAAGGATACGGCCAAATTAAAAAAGTTCTCGCTAGATACCAAAAATATTTTATTATTAAGACACATGTTAGATCAAATACTTATCTTGGAACGAATCATTACACTTAAACTTAATTAGATTTACTTTTTAAAAGAAACTTAATCAGTTTTAGGACGCTCGTAAGTCTTAGCATCAAAAATATAACATGAAAACTCGACACAAATTATAAAATTCAACTAACGCCCACTTGCACGTAAATGTTAACCCTGGGTTAACAGTTAAATTTTTTAAAATTGACAGTTCTTATATGAATATGACACTACTACATATAATAATTTAACCTGGGGTTAACCTAGGGTTAAATTTACGTGCAAGCGGGCCTAAGTAATTTATGGTAACAATTATTAGTATCACTTAGAGATCAGCCTCGTTCCAAATATCACACATTTCCATTCTAAAGTTGAGGTATTAGAACTGCTCTAAAACCTCAATTTTACATGGAAATACACAATTCTGTCCCCAAAATCTGAGGATCTGGCAAGTAATGTAAAATGTCTTTTTTTAAATGATCGAGTAGTCAGTCATTGGCTACTATTATTGTAGACATATTATTCTGTTTTTTTTTTCGAGTTTAACCCCAATACCATAATTTTCGTTCTGCTACTTCTTCAATAAGGCAAACATACTTGTATACTTTTTTCATTTCGTAAATTCAAATCTGGCCAAGATGAATTTTTCAACTTCTGGATATTATTTTTTGGTATCAGGATTTGGTTGTTTCCTGTTTGTACTATCTTTTTGCTTCCTAAAATTATGTCGTATTCATAGATTTTTAGATGTGCTAGCTTGAGGATCACTGTAAACAGAACCAAGTGAAACCACTGGTTTATTCTGAGTGCTAGGTCCTGCCCTGCGTGATAAATAATATCTGGCAATGTCCGATCGTCGTCTTCAAGACTTGTTTGTAAGATGTTTTTACAGAATGTATCCAGGTCTTCGGCGCGCTTGCTCGCTAGTCTCTCCGTCGCGCACATCCCGGTACGCCCCGACTCGTTCCGCAGAAACCACGTCACGCTCGTCGATGTTGACAACTTTTGAACCACAGCTATAATTAAATGCATTCCACTTTCGTCAGGAAGACATGTTATTTCTAGGTCGTTAGGGAGAAGATCCTGGTCCCTGTCATTTAACTCCGACTTGAGTTTTGCAACGGTACTAATGAGTTCGCTGTTGTCGCAACCCGTCCCTTCTGAAATGCGCTCCTCAATGAGTGTCACTCTTTGTTTGACTAGATCCAGGTGGCTATGGAAGCCCTTGATACTCTTATTTAAGGCTGTCATTTCCTGACGGATTGCCGCCATCTCTGCCCGCACAGACCCAAGTTCTGCTCGGAACAGTCTAAGCTCCACGAGGCCATGCTCTGACTCTCGACTCGGAGTGTTGAGGTCGCTTTCATCCGCCGATGTAAGTTCAGTGCTCTTGATAGGAGTATCATCATTGGTATTACGGGGAGCAGCAGCCTAACACCCTGGACAGATCCATTTTGACGAAACTCGTGCTTTCAGAGATACCTATATTAGCGCACCCCCTATGAAACAGGCAAAGGCTTTTCTAGCACGTAGCGCCATCTAGCGGTGAGAAGAACTTGCCACATGCGTTACACATAGCCATACTGATCTTCGTAACAGATGTCAATAGCAAGGTGGATAGGTGCCCTAGTAGTCAAAAGGACATTCAGCAGATGGCGCTGTTATCAAAAAGTAATGTTTACGGCAGTTAACTTAATTATCCTATAAACCCGTTGATTATCCAGTTCTCATGTAGGTACACAGTCACGCCACTTGGTCTTATTATGTATATCTTAACCTCGCACGAGTATTGCACTATGCCAGATTACAAGCAAAACACTGTAACACTATAATAGGTAGGTATATTTTAAAGAAAGAGGGTAAGTTTTGCAGTCCACTGTATCACCGTTCGTGACGTCATCGTCATTTTGAACGTCCTTATTTGACTTATAATTCTTCACTTAATGGTCTGTACTTCTTCTATTTTATTATTTGTCATTGTATTTCCTTTTTTTTGGTTCAGTGTTTGGTTCATGGTTTGTCTTTAGTTCGTCCTGTTTGTGGTTTGACCTTGGTTCTTGTTTCTTGTCCGGTTTGTGTGGTTCTCTATTATCAATCTTGTCTAAAGCTGAAAATAATAAACGTGGCACTTCTGTCATATTATTATTTTCAGCTACATATTCCGTTTTTGGTTCGTGTTCTTGCACTTGTTGTGTCTTAAAAGTTTCCCATTTTTGCAACAATGTAAAATCGAATAGTTCTTTTCGAATTACTTCAGGATTGACTGGATATGCTCCCGTTTTTCTAAATCCGTTTTGCAAAATTATGGGATTCATTTCATCCCACACTTTTGTTAACATCCTTGCAAATTCCTGTTTCGGTAATTTTGCCCCAATATGAAGTCTCTGCCACTTTATGATTTCATCTTCCCATCGGTCCTTCAGGGGTTTCATTGTGCTGCAATCAAGTGGCTGCAGAATATGAGACGATTGTGGTGGAAGTTTGACGATGGTGATCCCTGCAGATGCTGCATATTCTATAACACTTAAGTCTACATGAATAGAATGTCCATCAAATATTAGAAGCGCGGGTCTTTTATCCCCTATTGCAGGCACAAACGTTTCTCTCAGGTATTTTTCAAAGATCGTCGTCTCCATGCACCCTTTCTCACTAACCGCGTATGCAGTTTTCACATTTTCATTCAGATATAGCCACTCAGTCCAAAGATGCTTTCCTTTAAATATAATTAGAGGCGGTACTTTTTCACCGCAAGCGTTAGTTGCCAGAAGAACAGTAGTGGTGTTCCGCCCAGTTGAGAGGTAACCTTTTTTTCCGTCGATTTTTCCTTTAATCGGGTCATTACGAATAGAAGTTTCGTCAAGGTTATAAATTTGTTGAGGTTTATCCTGTAAGCCTAACTCTTCCACCACCTTCTCCAACATTTCGAAGTACTTATATACTGTAAACGGATCGCAAGCCTTTCGCCGTGCCATTTCTACGAGCTGCGGTCTTTTAAAAGACAGATTATTTCGTTTTTGGAACCCATAGAACCAGTCTTTCCCAGGCATATCATTACTAAATGGCGTACAAATGCCATTTTGCCGCACATATTCCGAAATTAATACTGATGCTTCTTTTCTACTTAATGGAAACCCATGTTTTTCCATAATGTGAAAATTGTTGGCAATGAGCATTTCAATGTCTGCCGAGAACACTGTCGGCCTCCCAGGAGTATGTTGGACACATTTAAGTCTGGTATTTATTGTAGTTCGTGGAACCCCGTACAGCTCTGCTGCTTGGCTGCTGGTCAAGCGATTATTTTTGACATCGTCAACAGCGTTCAGAATTTGCAACTCCGAGTAAGTTTTCTCTTTTTTCCGCTTATAATGCCGGACCATCTAAAAAAATGTGATGGTCAGAAATTGAATTTAATAAGTTAGTTATATACGAAAATACGAACCCATCCAACCGCCCGGATCCGACCCGGGCAGGGTCGGGCCAGGGTGGTTGGTAGGAACCCTAGTATACAGGGTGACAGGTAACTCGACCTATTCCTTGAAAGGGGTTATACTAGAGCTAACTTGCAATAATTTTGTCCTAGTTAACTGGGGGTCTAATGTCACTGGTTTCCGAGTTATTTCACTATTTAGATATTTCTAAAATTTTCCGTCTTTTGATCTAAAACTGTGGACTGTGAAAAAATACTTCACTCTGGGAACTAAAATGCATTTTTCCAATAGCTGATGAATAAGCAAATGCTTCAAACAAAAATAAAGAAATGTAAAAATGTGGCAAAAATTCCAAAAACCTCAGAAATAAAAGTTTCTTAAATCACAAGTCAGTATTTTTTTTGAAAATTTTGTTTCTCTCGATGTGGATTACTCCAAGAAAATTATAAAATTTGGTATAAAAATCACGGAAATAACTTCCGAAATTCATAACCTTTCCAAAAAAGTGCAAATATTGTCGACATTAGAACACGTTTTAAAAATTAAGCTAATTAAACGGGCAGAAGGCGCGATGTGAATTTAATTCTCAAAACGCTTGGTTTGGTTTATTGACATTAAAAACATTTTATTCGTCGGGCTTTGGTTCAAGCTAATGTGTCTTGTGTGCTTGAGCCACGGGGTCTTAAATTGCTCGGATGGTAAGCGGCCGCACGGCTTAACCCTGGTTCCGTGGGCTAGAGGCAGTAATCTCCAGTGGTATGCAATGCGCTTCAGTACTTTTGCTTCCTCGCACCTCAGCCACACGATACGGAACGCAAATGCCGCTGCTTAAGGTGCTGCAAGGCTCAAGGTGTATGAGTTTGTTCTGGTAGCGGTAGAAATTAGTGTTCCTTGGTACGTAGAGGCAATCGATCGGGCCACCTCGACCATTCGTCAAAAGTGTACATAAATAATCAGCAACATGCTACGTCAATAAATCTACATATTTATTAACGGTTAAGCCGTCTGGCCGCTTACCATCCGAGCAATAATACCCGTGGCTCAAACACACAAGACACATTAGCTTGAACCAAAGCCCGAGGAATGTAATGTTTTTAATGTCAATAAACCAAACCAAGTGCTTACCGAATTTAATTCACATCGCGCCTTCTGCTCGTTTAACAAGCTTAATTTTTAAAACCTGTACTAAAGTGGACAACATTTGCACCTTTTGGGAAAGCCTATGAATTGAGAAAGTTTTTTCCGTAATTTGTACGGTAAGTGTGATATATTTTTTTGGAGTAATCCGCTTCGACAAAAACGAAATATTCAAAAAAATAACTGAATTATTTTTGGAATTATTGCCAAGTGTTTTTGTTTGAAGCATTTGCTTATTTATCAGTTATTATAAAAACGCATTTTTAGTTCCAAGAGTGAAGTATTTTTTACTATTGACAGTTTTAAATCAAAACACGGAAATTTTAAAAATAATCTTAATAGTTAAATACTTAACTCGAAAACCAGTGACATCCCCCAATTAACTGGTACAAAATAATTGCAAATTAGCTCTAGTGTAACCCCCTTTTATTTAAGGAATAGGTCTAGTTACCAGTAATCCTGTACAGTACCTGCAGGCTGGATGAGATAAGGAACACAAAAGATTTAATAATAAAGTAAAAACTAACATGAAGTGGTAAAAAACTCCGCGTCGATAAATCGATAAGTCAATAAAACTCATGACACTAGGGCATCACTGTTATTTTGCAACTTTCTTCATACAAATGGTGGGGTTATTACGTCAGCTTCATGCTTCATCTGACCTAATAGCCCCCCTGTTGACCAATTGGCGGGCTAATACGTCAGACTCCATAACACATTAAAACTGATGCATAGAACAAAACCAGAGATCTAAAAAGAATATTTAGTTTTCAAATTCATCACTCACCTTAATAAAACTTAAAAACAAACACTAAAACCACCTCAAAAGTTAACAAACCCGAGGAGTGTCTTTGTTTGTAATCGCCATAAAAATGGTTTCTGTCATAGAGTATAATGAATAAATAAGCATAGGTAGTATAGGCATAGGCTTCTGTCAAAATATGCGTGTCGATCAAACAGTTTCGGCGCTATCAGCGCCATCTACAACTCATCGAATAAACAACGTTTTCCTTATTTAGGTAGGTACCTAATAGATTTCAATAGGTACTCGGTATTTAAGAACTTAAAAATGGGAGTTATAGTGAATTGCTGATTACACAGCAGTTTAAACCAAAGACTCGAACAACTTTTTTGACAAACCTATAAAACGTTTTGATACTGCTATGTCTTAGTGCACATCACAGATGTACAGGTGAATTTAAAAGCATTGAAAGTGCTCTCATTTTGGAAGTTAAGATATACAGTACCTACTACAACAGATAAATGAGCCGAATCATGTATCCGTATATGACTAAGAATGTGAAAATTACTCGTAACCCTAAAAATGGCATCCGTAATTTAACGTCATAACATTTTCAAACCAATGTATAATCGAAACGCTAAGAATAACAAGCGCACGTGTGTCAAATACATGTGTGTGTTCAAATTGTTAACTTTTAATAAATTGTGGATTATTTTACTTAAAAACACGTAATGTTCTGTTTAGTTTAAGTGTTATTCACATTAAGATGTCACTGAATCCTTTAAACGGTAACTATTTATACAAATATTTCAACTTTTCAACTTATTCGTGTATCCAAATTAACCCCGAATACAAAACACGTTTCAAACCAAATTTAAACCTAGAACGTTTAAATTTCAGAGTTAAAACGTCGTCTCGAAGACGACGCCACGTCTTTGCCGAAACGGCTTTGCTTGGCGAAGAATGTCGTACATTCTCACTATTTCCCCGCGGCTCCTAAGGAACGGGTGGTCGCAGAATGGCTTGACGACCTTGCTAAGCAAAGGAAACTCAATGGAGGCGAGTTAAAGAGTATAATCGGATGGCTGGGTGCGGGTGATGATTTAAGCAATGAGTTGAAGAGTAAACTTATACAGGTAAGTTGATTATGATGCTATAATGATCAATATATGTCTGTATATCTGGTAACTCCTCCTAAATCAGTCAACGAATTTAATTAACCACCTATCAGTTAGATATTTTTCATGGGAGTTTATTACTTTTTAAATAATCTGGTTTATTATTAAAAGTCACATAAACAGAAGCGAACCGAGGGCAGATCACTAGTATATTATATATAAACCTAGATAACCTTTGCCTGTGATTATGTCCTTGTCTCTTGCTTAAATTGTTTGTAAAAAAAATTGTTCATCTACTAACTAGTTCTTGGCTGATTGATTTACCAAGTAAGTTGACAAAAGTCTGTGTCATATCAGAAAGTAAAAACCTGCCCACAAACAGAAAAGCAATAATTATCCCATCAATAAATGATTAGCAAAAGTATAGGGTCTCATAGCTTTATTCTCTACTACTTTGCTTTTGTCTATTTATATTTTTACAATAAATCAGATTAACACATTCACTGCTGGCAATGCACATAACCATTCTCCTGACTTTCACACAGTGCCTTAAACGCATACCTATGTGCATTTTTACAGTAGGCAAGCTCCATATAAAAAAAAAGATGTGACACCTGGCGAAAGTCAACAAAACAGTAGTGGCAGTGAATGCATTAAACAGTTGACCTTTGACGTTTGATTTAAATAGAGATGTGTTGCTAATCATTTTTAATTTGATACTTTTCCAGATTGTATCAAACTTTGTGAAAAATAATACTCTTAATATTGACGATACACAATCAATCCTAGATTTCACGGAGAATGAGAAGATATCTAAACAAATAACAGAACATATTGATGAGCAATTATTGATATCCATTACGCTACTACAGTCATTATGTACAGAAAATGATCAAACTAAAGTAAATAGCCTTTCCCAAAGAATATTAAACAACCTTGTAAAACATTACAAAGAGTCCAAGAAGAAGCTAGAATTTATTGTAAAACTTCTTGACGGGCAAAATTTAGAAACAATATTTACTTTGCTAAACACTGAAAATCGTAATTCTGTGATAGAGCTCTGTCAAAATATATTATTTCTATCTAACAAGAAGTCCTTCTTTGTAAGTTTATTACAAACTTTGATACGGAAAGATAATATAGATGAATTAATTGCTGAAAAGGGAGATAATATACAATCAGTAATGAAAATCATGAATGCATTTTTTGAATTTCCTAATGGAAGGACTTTAAAAGATCATAACTTCATTGGCAACTTTATAGATGTTTTTGTCAGTTGCTTCAGAGGTGAGAATCAGCTAATTTTCGCATTCTACATAATGATAGCAAATTCATTGCAAATGACACAGGATTACTTAAATCCAAATACTTCAATGGCAGCCATTGTATTTGAAGAAAATGACGACAAAATAAAAAGAAACCTCTTCTTGAAAATGCTTGAAATATTATTGACTAATGAAGTGGACATTAGTGTTCGGTTAACGGACACATTTGGTGAGAAAATATCTAAAGTTGAAATCAAAAAGAACTTCTCTATGTTTCTGCAAAGAGTTATGATGGGGCTGTTGAAATTAGAAGGGAAGTTGGACAAAACAACTATGAATATAATAAACATAGCATTGAAGTTGGATCCAGTTCTAATTGAACAAAAGTTGGCCCAAATTCTACCACCAATCATGGCTGCAAAGAAAAATAACTCAAGTGTTTTGGAAACTTATACATCAATGGTAAAATGTTTGCTACAAACATTATTCAAACTAAGTAGAGGAACACTCTTCCTCACTCAAATTCTACCAAGTATAAAATTTATTTTGGAAGCTAGCAACACTGAGCAGTTTGATCTCATTCAAAAAGTTAAAAGTGAGGAAAATCCTGAAAAGATTTTAAGTAAAGTCATTACTGGCAACGATATTTTACCTAAAGAATGTGTGGACATGTATGGCAAATGGACTTCTGAATTAATGTTCCGGCAAAATGGTGAACTATTGGTGTCCTTGCATAAAGATTTTGAAATACATTGCCTGATGATGTTAGAAGAAGGTTTTGTCAGTAAGTAATTCCCACTGCAACCAGTGTATACTTAATTAGCAAATAAAATTGATATCTAATTTACTATTTTAACTTTCCAGGTCCTTCTATAATAACTTTGTCTGAAGTTTTGGCAGCCATCTTGTCGAGTTTCTTTGATAACAACAAAATGGCGGATCACACGGTCCCAAGACATATTGCAGAGGAGTTCTGGTCGTCTTATAGCAAGTTTGAATCAGAATGCTTGAAGAAATTGGGAGAGTGTATTTTAAAACTAAATTATGTAAGTATTCAACATTATTTTTGGAATTTGGGTACCTACTTTATGAGAGTTTTTTGACAAATCAAATAAAAAATATTTAGGAAACCCTCATTTACATAAACATTTCCAAAGTTTGCCCTTTTCAACCAACCAATCTTAGCTATGCAAGACCCACACTTCGCAAAGTTAGTCAGCAGGGCCGGATTTGGAGGTGTGGAGGCCTCTAATTATTTTTAAAATTATTAACTAACCTATACTTATACTTTTTATGTGGGGGCCGCTTTTGTGGAAACCCCGGGATTTTGAGTTAGGCTAAATAAAGCTAAGCTAAGACAAAGTCAAAGGCTAAGCTAAAGTTAAACTTAATGTTTGTGTATTTCATTTCAGAATCCACCTCTAATAAAAGCCTTCTTGCAACTTTGTGTCAGTTTCTCAAGACTTAAACTCCTCAATTTAAAGTATGGCAACATCAAGGTCGATGTGGAATCAAGAGAGGCTTCTGAAGTTTTTGACTTCAGCCAGATATTGCCCTGTTTAAATTCAGAACAATGGGTAAAAGTTGCTGGTACAGTGCAGGAAAATGAAACTAAGGTGCTATTGGTAAGTAATATTAGTGGATAACAAAACTGGGTTGAAAAAGTTAATAAATTTATCTCTAAAAACTGTACAAACCGTCACCAGCAATAATATATTATTTGAACAATGGGCTCAAAAATATGTGACAAGCTCTTTATATTAAGACTGTGCCAAGCGTCCAGTGGCGCCCTCATAAATGACCTTAATGGTTATAAAAAAAAATGTGTAGCAGAATATCATAATGATAACATACTTAACAAAATGAACGAATATAAAACTTAAGCTGGCTTTATCTTATTGGCATTTTAGATGTTAGAATTTGTGTAACATAGTTAAATTGACATTTAAACACAAACATGTATTATTTCAGGATGATCTGGTTTCAAATAAAATATTAGCAACAGAGCTTACCAAACCAGAAGAGAATCAATTATCTTCAGACAAGTCTCATTTAATAAAAGAACTGACAAGCTCAGATGTTTTTGATGATGAAGGGGCCTTGAAGAAGGTTGTTTTTACCCAACTAGAGAGGTCGCAAGCGAAACAACTTGCGAAATTCTTGATGAGATTATGTTTGAATCAGAATGAGACAGATATCTTGAAACATAGTGCCATTGTGAATAACAGACGGTTGCTAAATGCACTGGTATTAGAAACATTAAAAAATATAGTAAAAGGATTTGAAAATGCAGAATCTTTAACCAAAGCAATGAACAAATCTGAATTCGATTTGACTATGTTCTTAAAAGATGTTAATGTAGCTGAATATTTTAATAACATGTCACTAACAGAAGAAAGCGATGTTGTTAACAGTATAGAGATTTTGAAACAGTTGCAAATCTACTATTTGGAAGAAAAATATCAACTGGCAACAATTTTTGTGATGTTGGTAGTGAAGAAAACGGCTAGTAAGAAATTGAAACGAAATATTGATTACGCGCTGCAAAGTATTTACGAATTGAGTGCTAAAAACCCAGATTTGTATAAAATATTCCCAGTAAAATTTATATTCTCATTTGGACACAAATCTTTGATAGACTTACTGACACTTAAAATCAAAACGTCTAACAACTTACTATTGATAAAAAGCACTTTAGAAACAGGAGTGAAAAAAGTGAAAACTGACAGTGAAGTAGTCAATAGTATTGTTAAAATATTACTCAAGAAGCAATCAAGTGAAAATACTTCGAGCGTCGAGTATTTTTGCGATCCAGTGTTCCAAATCAGCTGTTTAGCTCTTCCAATTATAGCAAAAGAAAAGAAAGCTATAACAACAAGCGCATACAGATCGATACTAGCAAACTTACAAGAGAAAATACACAAGACTATGCTGGATGCATTTAAAAATATTGACTTTAGTCACAATAGTAGTTTATTTGCACCAGAAACTGGCAACACTGAAGACTCTATGGTAGTTTCTGACAATATGCTGGCAGCACTGAATGCGATGGAGGCTTATTCTTTGACTCTATCCAAGTATTGTGAAACCAATGACGCTGGTGAAATCAAGAATTTGGATTGTCTTTGGGCTGGATTAGATTTTTTCTTGCGAAATGCCGTAAGTATAAACCAAATATTGACGCCGTCTAAATAATTATAAAGAATCAATGAATTAACAAAATCCTTTCTATTTCTAGATACACGCTGTCCAAAATCCAGAATCTAAAAATCCCCACATAGAGTCATCTATCCATCTTCTAAATGTGATTCTTCGGTACATCAAGAAACTTGAAACACACGATGTGTTCAAAGACAAGGACAAACTTTTTTTACAAATATGGCGGAGCATAAAGGACAGGTTGCTTATGGTCCACGACCAGAGACAACAGAGGCGTGTTAGCGAGACTTGTTTGGAGAATATTGGGGTTGCTCTGAAGTTTTTATGGGAATTGTCGTCTGTCGATTGCTTTGGAAAGAACTTTGTTGGGGATCTGGCTAATCTCACTATGCTTAAGGTAAGAAATATTTGTTTGAATCTTTTGCTGAAAGCATCTTTTTTTTAAAGACAGACAGGCTAACGGCCTTCCTAAATCTCGTCATTTTTCTCCATCATCGTCATCATCATTTAAGCCGAAAGACGTCCACAGCTGGACGTAGGTCTCCCCCAAGGTTTGCCCCAAGGTCCGGTTCTGCGCTGCATGAATCCAACAGTTTCCCGCAACCTTAGCTACGTAGTCGGTCCACCTTGTTGGAGGCCTACCCGCGTTGCCTCTTGCCTCTTCCGATAAGCGGACGCCACTCGAGAAGTCTTCGACCCTATCGGCCGTCTGTTCTGCGAGCGATGTGATTCTGATATTTCTTAGTAAAGAAAAAAGACATTACTTACCCCGCCTATTGCATATAAAATAACAGCTTATATTATAAGCAGAACGCTCTTTCAGTATGTATTAAAAAGAGACTTCCACTCGTATTCCAAGTTATAAGCTTTTATGAAACGGGCCCCAGACATTGTTGAAAAAACCCGACCAAGTGGGAGTAGGACTCGCGCACGAAAGGTTCCGTACCATTATATTAAAAAAAACACGTTTGTTGTATGGGCCCCCTTAAATATTATTTTTATTCGGTTTTTAGTAATTGCTGTTATAGCAGCAACAGAAATACATTATATGTGAAAACATATTAACATGTTATCAGCAACAAGCTTCGTCAAATTCCCTTCAACGGGCGCATTGCCCCGCTGGATTGCATTGGAAACCTACTGACCCAGCCACGACCCAGAACGAGAATCGCCCCCCCTCTATCACGCAGACGGCCTAACTCCTTAAAAGCTCCTCGGCTTCCGAACCTTAGTATTTATATCTACTTTAATTCTATTTTATATCCATTTCCAGGACCTACAAACTCTAAAGGATGACCAAGCAACCCACACTATACTAACATCCCACAAGGTATCCAAATACCTAACTACCCAATGTTTGAAAGCCAACATCATTGGGCCAAAATGCGCTGCACTCTCCAAACTTATGTACAGAATATGCAAAAATCTACGACACTGGATTCAAGATAATTTTGAATATGGTTTGGAGTTGAAAGGAGACAAAATCATTCGGGAAGACAAGGAGATAGTGGTAGAAGATGTTGTTTGTGATCTTTTGAGGAATGACTTGGAGATGTTGTCTGGAGTTGTAATGGCTGCTAAAAGGGTAAGAGTCGTTGTTCCGGTTTGACTTGAAAAATAACAAGTAAATGATTATTTTTGCTTTCGTTAACAGGATATTATATCAAAAATCTGTAATAGAAAAATAGTAATTTTGATTTTTCTTTAGGCAAAATAGTCGCTAAAATTTTAGTTTTTCTTTACCGCAAAAATAAGTACCTACTCTAGAACGTGTAGACATAGCATACTAAAAGTCCCTATATAAGGATAACAAATGGAGTGAGTATAAGCGGTGCTTTATAAAAGGCGTCGTCTCGGCCTCTATTCTTCTTGATGAAACCATATAGCTTTTGAAGTGTTATCTTATTGTCAACTTAACAATAGCTCTTATTTACTTGACAGTAATGGCGGCCGAGTTAAAAACAATACCGTAACATACATCAAAGCTAATATGGTTTTACCGAGTGGAATAGAGGCCTGTACTTGTACTATTTGTAAACAGAAGCTTACAAACAAAAACCTATTAAATTACAGATAACATTGGACTACAAGTTCCTGGACTCAATCTTCGAGTTGCAGCATCTTATCCATTGCACTCTGGGCTGTAATACAAAACGCGTAAGGTGCAAATTGAGCTGGCCGGCGTTCTTCAAGCTGTACAGTAGCTCTCTAAATATACTGAACAGCTTACTGATGTCGCGGGAAGAGATTTTGGAAGATAGGTAACGTTTTACTAAAATTGGCTTAAGGCTCCGGCACACTAAACGCGTGGCAGCAGCGTCGCGTTTTGAACGCGTGCACGCGCGAGTTGTACAATAACAAAACAAATGGAACCCGATGTCAACAAGTAACGCGTGCCAGACGCGCGCACGCGTTGAAAACGCCGCGCGCCTGCGGTGTGCCGGGTGCCGCGCTGCTTAAGGCGCGTCCAGATTATGCGCGGCAAACACTCGAACATTGGCTCGCGCGGCGGCCGCGCATAATGTAGACGGGGTTTCCGCGCGCGGCAGTTAGAACGTTGTCGCGCTCGAACGTGCCGCGGGGCGATCCGAGCGCTGTCGGTTTTTTAGCCCGCATCAAAGGAGCTTCAGTCGCTGCCGCGCGCGCAATTTGGACGGTTGTTTGGTTAAGAACGAACTAATGCCGTGCGCTGATCGAGTTGGATCGCTTGCCGCGCTCGGCAGCCGCGGTCTACCTAAATTCCGTCGAACATTTGCCGCGCGAGCCAATGTTCACGCGAACACTGGCTCGCGCGGCAGCCGCGCATAATTTGTTCGCGCCTTTACGCCACGCGACACTGCTGCCACGCGTTTGGTGTGCCGGAGCCTTTACTTTTTTTTAACGTACGTATGAAGAGATTGATGCATGTAGAGGAAGCGAAAGTTGTATGTTTAGATTAGACCGGTGCACCTGGCGTTTTATAGTCTCTGCCTACCCTATTACGAGACAGGCATTTAAAAATAGGCGATTATTTATTTAAATTTCAGAACGGCGGAATAGGTTTGTACTTATGTAGTATTTATGTAAAGTTAAAGGAATAAGTGTAATACGTGTATACATGAGCTGTCACAGGCATCATCTTAGATGAAACAGACAGTAGTTATACTGCATATTGACAGGATATGTTGTTTGTATATATATATTTTGTTTGTTTGTTTATGTACTTCCCGTAATAAAATCCAAATGAAAATAAAGCATGTTCAATAATTAAAATTGAATATATTATGTTTTAAAATAAGTAGACAGTTTAAAAGTATTGCCAGATTTTAAAAAAAAAATATACTTAATTTACAGATGGCCGTGCTATTTGCAGTGCTATAGGGCGCTAGTGTTCTGTCTGTGCGAGCGGTCATCGGCGCGAGCGCAGCTGGACAAATCCACCGAAGACAGGCTGGCGGAAGCGGCGCATTCCATTGAGAAGTAAGTATTGAAATGTTTTTTAACACGTTCGGCCCCGGTGACAGCTCCTATGCCGTTTACACAGCATGTGTTGTGTGTCCAAAAAATTCTTACTCCTAAGCCACAACATGTGTCCATAAAAAATATAAAACTCTTATTCCTATGCCGGTGACACACACACGTGTGTGTTCACGACAATTTCAGCCAAAGTGCGCAAGTGTGATCGGGGGCAGCGGGTGTTGATCTACACTAACATAATAAAGAGAAAAGATTGTTATTTTGTTTGTAACGAGTAAACTCAAAAATAACGGAACCCATTTAAAAAAATCCCTCTCTCTTTTTTATAGGAACTCTGAGATAGATCCAGTTATGTAACCGAAGCTGTAAAAAAAACCTATAAAATTCCTTACAATACGTGCGCGTTTGTACGAAGAAATTATTGAATCCGATTTCAATGAAATTTAGAGAAGAGATAGCATTGACTACTGGCTACATTTTATCAGAAAATAATTATTATAAATACATGTCCAGTCCATCGGTGCGAAGACGTTACGGGCCACTAAGGGCCTGTTTCACAATCGTCAAGTAAAGCATATCTGACACATAAATTTAGCCTTTTCCTTTTCTTACACTTGAACATAAACAAGGAGAGAGCTAACTTTAACTGGCACATAAATTTACTTGACGATTGTGAAACAGGCCCTAATAAAAATTAATACTGGCCTTTACAAAATCTGTAAATTTTAACTAAAGTACTAATTCTCCGCAGACAAAATGGCGGGCGGAAAGGTAGTAAATAATAAAATATAAATAACTAGCTTATGCGCGCGAATCCATTTATTTATTAAAGAACAAAATTATGTTTTCCATTCATTCACTTTTTGTGGAATTAAAAAAAAGAAAAAACAATCATTTTTGTAACTTACTTTTATTGTAGACAGTTTTTTTGGCCCAGTTGGCATCTGCTTTAAGAGACCAAAATAACAAGTCCAAACTCGGCAGGTCTATGTTAGGAAGCTCCTTTGGAATCCATCATCAGATCAGCGCTTAGACACCATTAACTGGGTTCCTTGTGAAAAATGGTATAAGTCTTCTGAAGATCAAGTGAAAAAGGGTTTAAGTCTAGTAGACTCCGTTCATGTATATACCCTTTTTTATTACGAGTTAAGTCGACTTGTACCCTTTTTCACTAGGACCCTAGTGCATAGTCAACAGAATTCGATATATGTATTCAAAGGAGGATGTTTGAACCCAAGCCTTGGAATTAAAATTGTACAACTTTTTTTTATGGCGGGAAATATCAAATCACTGTGAGAAATTTTAATGGCCGAACTAGAACGTCGCAAGAGACATGTAACTTAGTTATTACTAGTTATGTTTAAACTCTCACTACCTTTATGTGGCGATAACTTTTTTAATTAAAAGATTTGGGACCACCCGCGATAATAAAAGTTTTAGAACTTGAAAAAACCTATCCGGTGTCATATAGGCTGATTTGCCCAACTTGCTTTCAGCGCATTCTTATAACGAGAATTAGAAAAAAATATTGCAAGATTTAACCATAGCATACAGACAAACAAACACACATCTGAACTTAATTACTTAGAAACAATTTGATAGAATACACAGACACTTTTTTTTATGGTCACCATTTATATATTGTGTCGTACTGACACTTGCTATATTTCTTTGAAATCGTAAATATAATTCTCAAAACGAATACCTAACAGTAGTTATTATCATTAGAAGTAATGCCCACCTTCCGCTACGGAAAATTGTTCGCAGCTTTAATATCTTCCATTTGTTATCATCGTATGTCAGAAGAGCATAATCTGCCATTTATTGACAAGGGATTATCAACTTTAGGATGCCATTAATAGAGTGTGTATACTATGAGCGTTCGGTAACAAATGAATCCATTTTTTGTGAAAACGGCCAGTATGACCATATAAGGTAAAACGGCTAAGATATTATGCCACCTCGCATGACCATATTTGGTGAGATGTTCAACGAATAAGAGAGATTAGATAGAGAATCACTTCAATGACTTGCAGGATATTGTATACGTGTAGTGACATATCGTCATTGCTTTGAAAAAAAAACTGTTATTTGAGGTGCGGAGACGCACCTCACCTTATGCTTACCCCGGCTCTCAATTAAGTTGCCGTCAATATTACTTGCAAAAGATGTAAACAAAACCAAACGAAACAATTCACCATGATTACTCGATAATCACGTACCTACTTTTAAAGAACAAGTGAGGTCTTTGCAATGATTTATACATACACTAAATCATTATTATCATATTAAGTTTAAGATGAAATAAATATTCATTATACGTTATTTTAAATAAAAACACGCTTGGTGAATATTTGAGGTTATGTGTCAAACAGTACTAATTTGTTTACATCGTTCATAAGTTCTATTGACGGCGACTTAAGGCAAAATATTTACATTAACTTTTTTTTTATATTACAGATTAACCCAATCAATATGCAAGAGGAAAACTCACATATCCCGTCTCGCAACCTACACAGTGGCCGACATATGCTCGTGGATCGAACGCACGGCTCCCTCTAAAATGGTCCGGCAGCATCTAGAAAATTCTGTGGTACTTCTAATACAGGCGTCTGACTCCACTCACGCGATGGCTTTCCTAAGAAGAGCTCTGGCCGGCTGCCCTGGTCAAATGACTATGACTAATTTGTACACTATGTATAAGAGATACCATAAATATGTAGGGAATGCTTAAAATGTTAAATAGAAGTATTACCTTTTTAAAACATGTTAAAAACAAAAGATGTCACTCACATTGCTTATGACCAGGAATCGGAAATTCGGATCGATATTTACCTAAAGTTGGCAAAATAATCCTAGAAAAATGCATGTGAAAATTGAATCTGTTTAAGCCAATTTTAAGCTGATGGCCCTGGAACCCACAGATCACTTAAAAAAAAAAACAAGAATCAAAGACAACTTATGGGATTGACGTAAGCTGTGGTTATTATTTACGCTGTTGTTATTTATAAAACATGTTGTAAATAAAAAATATAAACATATTTATGGGTCTAAGCTTTTTATTTCTTTAATTATTTAGAATTTCCATAATGACGACGCTTTTAGCCTAGTGACCCTGAGGCTCTACTTTGAAATCAGTAATTCGAACTTCGGATCACCCCGTCACTTTCTTGCGAATTAGTGACGCGTCGAGAGCAAAAGGGATAGCAATAGACGAAGTTCGAATTACGGATTTCAAAGTAGAGCCTCTGCCAACGAAGCTAGCGGCCCCGGGTGCGATTACCGGCACGAGCAAATATTTGTGGGATGAGCCGAGTATTTGTTCCCAGGTCTTGAATGAACTGGTCTAATCCTATTCTGTTTACACAGGGTGTTAGGTCGCTAGGTGCGGAGCTTTAAGGGGGTGATAGACGAGCTATTTTTGAATATTTTTAGCTGTATGTTATATTTTCCATATAGAGAATAGGGTGTTTACACTGTTTACTTATACAGGATGTTAGGTTGCTAGGTGCAAAGCTTTAAGGGGGTGATAGACGAGGTATTTTTGAATATTTTTAGCTGTATGTTATATTTTCCATATAGAGAATAGGGTGTTTACACTGTTTACTTATACAGGATGTTAGGTTGCTAGGTGCAAAGCTTTAAGGGGGTGATAGACGAGGTATTTTTGAACATTACAAACATACATACATTAAATCAAGCCTGTTTCCCAGAGGGGTAGGCAGAGACCACTTTTTTTATTTTTTTTAGCTGTATATGTCTTACACGAATTTTGGTTGTGTTTTTTATTGAAAAATTAAGGATTTTACGGAAAATATAATGCCCCAATAAGCGTTACCTTGTAAACATGGTTTTTACTCCTTAACTCAGAGATTTGGCAAGCGATGTGAATGAGTGATACCTTAAAAGAAAGAACAATAAGCAAGTTTTTGAACATTTCATAGATTTTTAATAATTTCGAATGCCTCCACTTCGTTTATATTACAACAAAGACGCATAAAACTTGTTTAAGTTGGTCCAATAGACATTAACTTATCCAAAATAAATTATTTTGTTTACAAGGTAACGCTTATAGGGCATTATTAACAAGTAACTATCAAATTATGGGTATTTTATGTAAAATCCTAAATTTTCAATTTAAAAAAAAACTACCAAATTTCGTCAAAGACATATCCAGCTAAAAATGTTCAAAAATACCTCGTCTATCACCCCCTAAAAGCTTTGCATTGCACCTAGTGCCCTAACACCCTGTATAAGTAAACACCTTATTCTCTATATGGAAAATATAACAAACTGTAGTACCAATACAATTTAGTACCTTAGCCCATGGATTTTTTGTACTCGGTACCAAACAACGTACAGTCTGTGAGCACTTAGAAGATGCTTCGGTTTTGTACATCTCTCACTCGCTCTAAATAAGATCGTATGAGAGCGCGTGAGAGACAAGTATACACCCGAAGCACCTTCTAAGTGCTATCGCAGTGTATAGATATCTAACAAATATTAGAAAAGAAACCTTTTTGGTACCAGAACAGTCAATGTGACATAGGCTAGGCGCGAGAATTTCAAAACACAAAATGGCGACATCGAGGTTATTTCCGTCAGCCCATATATGGGCATTTGTTGAATACTGGAATGTGATTGGCTAAAATGTAATCATAATCAGTGAGTCACTTGTCGAGTAACGAGTAATTTAGTTCCACTGCTCATATATAAGTGCGATGCGATCTCTTATCTCATCCTGTTGATGTGACTTTCATTTATCGAGATAAATACCATTTGAGCATTTAGGATCAAGAGAGCATCGAAGATTGTTAGTATAGTTTTGAAGTTGGCAACATAAACTGTACTAGGAGTTCTAACACAAAGTATTAAAAGACGGCATTAAATATCTCGACAATTAAAGAAGTATTTAAAAATAGCTTCACATTGAACTCAGCGTAATTTCGTGTTTGTAAATTTATTTATATCTTATTGGAAAGTGTGTTGACTGTAGTGCGTGATTTGACACATGCGCCCATTGGCTTATTCGCTGTCGCAAAATAACGGATAGCCAACCTCACGGATCAGTGTCGTTCCGGTCGCTCGTTGTGTCGTGGTGTCGGTGAAGTTAGTGGTGAAATTTTTACGTGAATAACATCAAAAAATGGTAAGTGAAGAGTATAAATTACAGTGAATCATAGTAGGACTGTGTTAATTAACGGCGGGTGTGTTGATTAATTTATCGGAATTCCGAATCTACTACGGAATTTATTCTTGTGTGACCGGTGCCGCCATATTTCGCACGAACCACCGCAGAGTTCGCACGCCTTTTCGTAAAAAATAAATGTCACCGTTCAGTGATTTTATGCCACGTGTTGTGTTCTTAGCGTTATTAATCTGAAGGGATCACCAGGCGGAGTTCCCGGAGTGTATGTCGGAAGTTGGTTTTGGATTAGCGGTGTTGGATTTCACGTATGTTTGAAAGGTTACCAAGCTGCAACGCCTTTTTTGACGAGCTGTGAAATTTGGGGCGTTTTTAATGCAGTGAAACGTTAAGAGTGATCGTATTGACTAGTTAGTGAAGGTTTTTTCGTTTTGCCGGTGGCGAGTCGAGGGCATCGAACTGAGGGTTTGCATCGCCGCGCAATCGCATTCAGTTTTACCATATATGGTATAGCGGTCGACGGCGGCTGTCACTTACATTTCACGTCTATTTTGGGTGAATAGAACGCGTGAAGGCGTCGCTGCAAATGTCCGAGGGTAATGAACCCAATTGACGAATGTCAAGGTCACTACCGACTAATTCATACAATATATTGTACCTTCATTGTAGGAAACTAGGGTGCCTTGTCTCCGAACTTGACATTTTCCTGCTAGCCACCTAGATATCTAGTAATGCAACCGCTGTCGCGTTCCTTTGATGCATGATAACGTTCAAGAAAAGTGAAATTTTCGTTTTACAGACACGCCTTTAAAAATATGACTTACGAAAGTTCTATCTCTAAAAGTTGTCTGTTTCATAAACGAACTTATTAAATATGCTAATGAAATACTCTCACATTATTCACATATTTGGAGAAATCGAAGTTTTTACTAATGACTAGGTAGTAAAGTGAGTTGAATTCTTATCAGAATAACTGACTCAGTCATGTACCTACTTATGTTACAGTAGTTATATGCTGTGGTTGACTAACCAATGATACATTTCCTTATTTGTTCAGTATTGGAGTTTATTTAAAAGACTGGTCTGATTCATGTTGGTTTAAATAGTCCTAGGTTGTTTAAGAAGGTTAAATAAGCTGCATTTTGTCTATAGGAATTTATAGACATGGAAAATTATTATTTAAGTAGGTTAATAGCTATTATGGGGGACGTTTAATTTTGCATGACATGAATGTTTGGGCATTTATATCACTTGAAAAAGACCGACACACAGGGCACTTGATGGTATGTAAGTGGGATGTGAGGTTTATAGACATTATTGATCAAGACTACTGCATCCCTAAGGATTTGCTTTTAAATTGCATAGCACTTTCAAGCTCCCCTTTATTGTCCCATGACAACTAGTTTCCATTCCAACACAATATCTGCTATTCTTATTTTCTGTGAAAATATTTAACAATAATAGAAAAACTTGTGATCCTCGTTTTTTTACTTCGCTACAATAAAAATCAACTCTAAATTTTAAATAATCCAGCTTTGGCAAAACTGTAATATAATTTCGCACCATGTAGATTCTATAGTCAGTAAGAAAAATCCATGACCCCTCCCATTTACCAAACTGAATCTTGATGATTCATGAATAAATCATAAGAAGTAACAGTTAGTTGTTAAAATATTAACATTCTAACATTTCTTGCCTAGACATTTTTAATATTGAATACACTTCTCTAAATGGATAGACTGCAAAAGGTATTGCTGAATCACTATTGGTTTGAAAGAACCCTGTGCAGTGCAGGAATCTCTTTCACCATCCTAGCATTTAACCTGCCACCAAGCAACACTTCGCATTGTTATGTTCTGGCGTCAGCGTAACCACATGTATACACGTTAGGGCTTGCATGACTTGCTTGTCAGTTATGCATGAAAGGTTAAAACTGTCACCCAAGCTGGAGGTAATGTGTATGTGTGGCCTGCATAAGGCAACCAATGAAATGACTAGAAGTTTCAATAGCATTTATGTCAGTTGTGCCAAAGGGCCCAGGCCCTCTTACCTTATTAATTGGTCTCTGTGCTATGCTACGTTGCCTTTATGTACCATATAAAATAATGTATCTTTACGTGTCTCAATATTGACTATTGCCATGACTTTGATCCTCGATAAATAAATATCAGCAGACATCACACAAATTGACCTAGTCCCAAGCTAAGTTCTAGGCTTGTACTATGGGTACTAGACAACAATAAACTTACTTATATTGAGAGATACACACTTAAAGGCATAGAAAATATCCAAGACTCAGGATCAAATAGTCACGCTCTTCACACATATACATATCTGTACCTTACCAGGATTTGTACCCGGGACTGCTAGCTTCGTAGGCAGGGTCACTACCAATTAGGCTATTGTGTCGTCAATATGCACTAAGGCATGCGATGCTGAGTTGGAGGTAATTGTGTAGCCATCTCTGGTATCCCAGGATTGCATGACCTACTGTGCACGTGCACATATGTTTTTCCATAAGATTTTTTTTTTAAATTATCATTACATAAAGTTCACTATTGATTGGCATAACCTTATGTCATTCACTTCATACGTTAAACAATAAACATACACAACTTGGTACTTGAATAAGATTGAATGTTGGTTGTGATTGTCTAATACAATGGTTACACATTGATTGATACAGCGATATAAGCAATGGCAAATTGAGTAGTACTTACATAGTCTTCTAATCATTTTTACTTTCTGACTCTTTAAAATATAATGGGTTTGCTTTTGACTGACTGAAGAAAAAAGAGTTATGGCAACAATAAAGCAAGCTCATCCAGAAGATGCCTGATTACCTTAGCTTTAAACCGGGTTTTGTTTCAACAACTCTAATGGCATCAATTTTGTTTAAATAACAATGAGGATTCCTCTAAACATAGCATTTATACTAATCCCAGTATTTTAACCTGAATATCAAAAAAGAGTAATGCTTTTCTAGTGATAAGATAAGATATTTAAAAGTACAAATTACAAATGACTTTCTAATCAGCATACACAAACCTATAATGAAGTTTAACCTTATATCGCTGAAGTGTATGTACTTATGTATGTATCCAGGTTTCTTTGTATCCCGTGGGTTAGGATTAATCATAGTAGTTCTTTTTTGCGAATTCAAAATATTTATTCTGTAAATAGGCCACGTGAGGGCTCTTTTACTCGTCGGTAAAATGGAGTGAATCTACTAGTAGTGCTTCGAACAAGACCATCAGAACCTTTTGAAGAAAATATGATTACCTACTAACTACTAGAATAAACCCTTAAATGCATGATTTATTTGTTTTTTTTTGTCTCTAAAAGGTTCCATTAATAGTGTGCTGATAATCTATATATATAAAAGGCAAATCTGACTGACTTATATATCAACGCACAGCCGAAACTACTGAAGCTAAAAACTTGAAATTTGGTACAGGGGTTCCTTTCATGATGTAAGTGAGCAATTAGAAAGGATTTTTCGAAAATCGACCCCCAACTGGAAGAAATGGGGGGAGTAGCGGGAAACTAATTCTACGCGTACGAAGTCGCGGGCATCCTCTAGTAGGTAGTATTTTTTAATAGGTTTTGTTATGTAGGATTTAGGTATACACCCAAGGAGTGTCATATGCTATAATAGAAGTTCCTCTCTCCGGATCTTCTTTTGGGTTTTTAAAGCTTTATTTGTCATACTCATGTCAGTATGGTAAGTGTTGGTACTGTTGGTGTAGCTTTAAACTGGTTGTATTGAGAAAACCAATTTGTCACACCTTTAGATGCAATATCAACTTGATAAGGTTTAATTTTCCTTATCATTTTGTAATCAGTTAACACTATATCCATTCCTAGAATAGCTACAACACTGTCAATGTCAAAAGGTAGATTATTTTTGTTTACTTGCTAAAGATATCATTCGTTAATACCTACCTAGTTTCTAGAACAATAAAAGCTGTAATCCCTAATTTTGATGATGATTCGACTTTATAGGTGCGTCATCAATCATCAATCGTCATACTCTTATACAATGACGAATTGAATTTTACAGTATAGTTCAAAATTAATTTGGAAGATTTTTAATTAGACATACTTACTGAAAAACGATCAATTGATTATTTTATTTATATGCCTCGTCAGTCAAGTCCAACGGCCTTCATACCCTTGCCTCCATCATTGTCTACACCTGAGTCAGCTGTGACGCATAGATGACGGTGAGGTCATTCACCCCCGCACACCCTTGCCAAAGTGACGGATCATTCCATTTGAAGCTGGTCTAGACAAACCATTATAATTAGATGTTTATTAGTGACAAACAAGTAGGTACCTATGTACCTGCCTACAGGCAATTCACTTCAGGATTGCGGTCTTTAAGAATAGTAAAGTCAATAGGCCAATGACTAGACAAATTGGAAGAAACATGACTCGGCCTTGTTTATGATTCAATGTCGGCCGCATTTGTCCAATTGATGTTAGTCTGTTTGTACATATTTACACACGCTTGCAAGCGCTTATAGGATGTAATGATAGACTGCATTGAAAAAGACAACTCTAGCACATACATTTTGAACACATACCTACTTCACGTCTTCTAACGTGGACTGTACTTTTACGTTACCTATTCGTAGTACGGAACCCTAAAACAGACTCGCGTTTCCATACATTATTGCACGTTTACTTCACCTTTCTACTCCATGACGATACGAAATTTAACGTCAATGTCAACGTGCTAGCAAATGATAATTTACACTAATATTATAAAGAGGAAAGATTTGTAGTTTTGTATGTTTGTAACGAATAAACTCGAAAAATACAGGACCCATTAAAAAAAATCTTTCACCGTTAGAATGCTACATTATCTCTGAGTAACATAGGCAATGATTTATTTTTCTATGCGGACGGAGTCCCAGGCAACAGCTAGTATTAAATACTTATACGGGAGCGCTAATCCAATTGCCATACACAGTTTTCTGAAGGAAATACATAGCGTCATCACAAGATTTCTGTGTAAGCAGTCGCCACGTCCGCGACTAACGGATGTGTCTCAAGTCAATCTTAAGGCCGAGCCACACCGGACGCGTGACTTGCACGTGCACGTGCGCGTTCGCTTTCCACTGCGTTGTATAGTATGAATTCTCATTACGACATGTCACTATACAACGCAGTGGAAAGCGAACGCGCACGTGCACGTCACGCATCCGATGTGGCTGGGCCTTTACTTGTAAATAGACTTGCATACTAACCCATTCCCACCGCAACGAAATTCAATATACCTACTCGTCTTGTCTTTCAAATGCTACATAGAGCTCCAATACGAAACTAAAGACGCGCTAAGAGCGATTTATTACAATATTTCAAAGTATCCCTGACATAACAGCGGAATATCAGCCCTGGAACAGAGCCAGCAGCGTTTTACACTTGCGACATCCCTCATTCATCTATGTAAAGTATTTATAACTCTCATTTTCATTGTGCTTTCTAAACTGGCACTGCCGAAGATCTGTAGACATTGTAACGAAATTAGTGACTCAGCAATTTCTGAACGGGAACACCCCTCGGATTGGATTGTTATAATCTGTTCTCGAATATTCTCGTGGCTTGAAGTAACCGTTTGATCGACCTGCAGGGGCGCGCTAAAACGTTACTGTACATTTATTTCTGTGTGATTCGCGAAAACGTGGAGATAACCAGCGGAAATAGAAATGAGTAATGTTGCATGCTACATCATCGTGATGATTAGTTTGTTAATGACTTGTTTCGCCGGAAAGCTTTTGCTAAAGTTTATGTTTAGGGCGCAATGATTCCTTTCTTCTGAGTACATGTGTTGTAACCTATCTAAAAACCTGAAATATATTTACAAGGTGATACATATCGGCATTCCCAAGCAGTTAAAATATTGTTTCCCTAGGTCGGCGTCAGCACATTTCTAAATGAATCCTAAATATTATTTCTTACAGTTACGTAAATCGTAACGTAACATCGGATTAAGCGACGGCTCACTCTCAAATCGTCTTTTTATCAAGGTCCTTTCTCTCGAGAATAATTTGAGAGTGCGTAGGAGTTCATTTGGCGTCACGGTCGGCGCTGCTGTAAATCATCCAGCTTGCCAGAGAGCTCTCAGAGTCACCCAGAGCGTACATTATGAGAGATTTACATATCCCTGATAGTAAAATTTACTAGCTAACATTTGGACAGAATAAGCAGAAACGTTACTTTTGATTAAATGGAGAACAACCGGTTCACGTTAGCAGTGAAAGAGTCGAGGTCATAGCAAGCGAATCGTATGAGTCAACGACGGATAGCCGTCATTATTCTTAGAAGAGACGGACGTGGAATAATTATTACTGAATTTTAGCTAATACAGCCCTCTGCGCTTCCGATTTGGTATTTGGCAGCAGGAAATTGGTCTCGATGATAAACTTATGGATCTTTTAGTTTAGATTTTACATGCTTATTGTTTAAAAAGGTATGATTTTGTAAGCTTGAACTGAAATGTCTCGTATTGTGTTTATTGTGGAGTCACTTTGCTTACAAACTTGCAATTCATCGTCCTGCTTCTGAAGCAAATATTACCTACTTTAATACAATATTTGAGCAAACACGCGTGAAAACCTTTTCGTCCAGTACGCGGCCTAAATGATATTAAGCAGTACCTATCTAGGTATATTTCCTAAACCACAAGAAGGATCTGCTTTCGAGCATTCTTCAGTTCGCCAAATACCTATACGCTTTGAACATTGTTGGCTTACTAGTTTAAACGGCAAACAAAAAAACGTCATGCTCTTATGCTGATGCCGGTATTTCTATTCTTACAAGATTTGGCGAAAACTCCTTGTTAAAATAATTGTAACTCTTCAAACCTTACAGAATACCAAACCAGATGTTGAGTTGGATGTGCAGTTGCAATGATCGATGCAGTATTTAGAAAGGGAAGCCCCCATAGGGTTAAATGATTGCGCGCATATGCATTGAGTTCACTCTATTAATAACCTAGCGGCCAATGTCTCTACAGGCATGTCTATTTCTATATTCCTGCGTAGGAGGGATTTGATTCTTCCGCGGGTTTTATGCTCTTGGACATGACATGTGCTTTTATAAGTGTCATGCGTGAGACGGAATTGCGATCCAGCATTCCTGAATAAATGAAAACATTTCGTATTGGTTGCGTCTAAACCAGTGACCGATACTTGATGAGATGAACGTCAACTTAATTTAAAATTCACCGCTTACTGCGAAAGGCTTTCTTAAAGTATTAGTCGTTTTTAAAAATATTGTACATAATTAAAGACTTATTGAAAACAAAATCACGATCGCATCCTTTGTGTAACGAAAGTTAGTCATACAAACAATATGGGTAACTTTCGTTACACAAAGGAATCAATTAAGTTTTGTTTTAATTAAAGTCCTTAACTATGTACTTTAAAAAAAAAAACGACTCATTACGCACTAGGTTTTCCCTGTGACTCCGTTCGCTATTCTGCTGAGAATGTCCAAATTTCCTTGATAAAAAGTACCTACTATAAACTCTTTGTACCAATCGATTGATTGCATCGTTGAAAGTGTTGAAACGCGAAGACTGAACAAACAAAAACACTTCCGCATGTATAATATTAGTTTCTATGTTCGCATTCTTGCAATGACAAAACAATAAAAATACTAGATTAGACTCATTTCGATGACGATCTTAAAAATGCAAATGTCCTATAGGTCTCAGTTCAGATCCTAGTTACCTTAGAGGCCTGTGTACCCGTTGGCCTTTTCAAAACGAATCTGTGGTTTCATAATTTAACGGAGTCTGCAAATGCATTCAATGTAGTGGGTTAGACAGATGGCAAAGCGACGCCGGCGGCACCGACCCGTTATCAGGAGGTCGATCCAAACGAGGGGAGATGGCTATTGGATCGCAATAAACAGGTTTTGATTTCGTGTGCCGGTTATGTTTAGGTTTGTTAGTATGGTCGTATCGTATCCTGGGCCCGGTATTATACCTCCTATTCACTGCTGATCTGCCGACGCATGCCGATATCACAACTGCCACATATGCTGACGACACGGCTCTACTATCAGTAAGCGAAAACCACCAAACGGCCTCAGCTAAACTTCAAAACCATCTCTCGGAATTAGAAATATGGCTCAACCGATGGCGAATAAAAGTAAACCAGAGTAAGTCTGTACATGTAACTTTCACTCTGAGAAGACAAACTTGCCCTCCAGTTCATCTCTACAGTGAGGAAATTCCACAAGCTGAAAGTGCAAAATACCTGGGCATGCACTTAGATCGCCGACTCACATGGAGGAAGCACATATGGAGCAAACGTAAACAGCTTGACGCTCGAATGCGATCTATGTACTGGTTGGTCGGACGCAACTCTAGACTGTCCCACACCAGTAAACTAACAATATACAAAGCAATCTTAAAACCCATATGGACTTATGGTATACAGCTATGGGGTGTTGCAAGTAACAGCAACATAGATATATTAGAAAGATTTCAAAGTAAAACAATACGAACTATGCTCAACATTCCGTACTATATCAGTAACACGTATATTTACATGGACCTGGATCTGAACACTGTTAAACAGGAGATAGTAAAACACAGCCAGAAGTACCAACACAAGCTCTTGACACATGTCAATCAGCTGGCGTCAAGACTGGAAGGTGAAGGAAGTGTGAGGCACACCAGACTCAGAAGACACAGTATCTGCTCCCTAACAAGCAGATTTAACTAAATTGGAGAGCAAACACAAATAGGAGCGATCAATGGAGCTCCTAGTGATAAAATAACAATAATTAATAGTGACAGTATGAGTGTACAACACCTGATTGGCCTATTGTGTCAAACACAGATTGCCATGTTGCAGAAAAACAACAAAAAAAAAAAAAGTATGGTCGTAGTACATATTACTTACGGTAGGATGGCAAGCGTAAGCTTTTCTGTCGCTACGATATGAACAGAAGTTGTAAGTAGCGATAGCTTCCTCTTTACCCGACTGGCGAAGGAGGAGTGTAATGTGTTTATCAGCCAATGTATGTTTGTTTGTTCCTTTTTGGCGCTCTAGAAACTAAACGCATGGACCGATTTGGTGATTCTTATGTCAAATGATTTGTCTTAATCTTGTGAGTGTCGATAAAGCTATGAAAGTAATCAAAATTCAATATGGCGGCAACCAGACGCCATATTGTAAAAATAAAGTCAACGAACTATGACAAGTGGGGTTTCATTGAATAGGTAATTAAAAATCATCTTTAGATTTCTGTCATCATTTTTCATTTTGAATGATCATTTAGGATTAGGATATATGTATAACGATTTAAAGTTGGTTAGCAACAGTCGGGTTTTCTAAAGCTTGCTTTTTGTTTTTGTTCTAAATCAATTTCTTAACTGTATCATTTACAACAATACCTTCTCTTTTTTTTTACTGCCGATTTTATTGCTACACATATATGACATGTAGTATCTGAGGATTTGTAATAAATTAGCGTTTCGAATAGCCGTCCTGAATTTATACTTTCTCCAGTTTAATTTTAGTTTCAACAAAAGCATTAATGCAATTACCTCCATTTGTATGTGGAAACTTGTAAATTATGCTTTTGCTTACGCCTTATGACATGACATGACACACCTTATTGGACACGTGTAAGAAATTACGATCAACACGATCATAAACGACTTCCCATGAAGACTGCATGTAAACTCGTAAAATTCCTCATTGAGCTAATTTCAACTATTTTAACAACCCTAATGACATGTGCATGATCATGACATTAAATCATTGGTGATGAAGAGTTGGTATTTCTTTCAGACGTAGACAATGTTCATGCAATTATTGTATCTATATATACCTATATATATAAAAGGCTAAACTGACTGACTGACATATCAACGCACAGCCGAAACTACTGTACCTAGAAACTTGAAATTTGGTACAGGGGTTCCTTTCATGATGTAAGTGAGCACTAAGAAAGGATTTTCCGAAAATCGACCCCCAACAGGAAGAAATGGGGGGAGTAGCGGGAAGCTAATTCTACGCGTACGAAGTTGCGGGCGTCCTCTAGTCTATATATATATAAAAGGCAAACCTGACTGACTTATATATCAACGCACAGCCCAAACCGCTGGACCTAGGAACTTTAAATTTGGAGGGAGTATCCCTTGAGCACTCTAGGGGTGCACTAAGATTTTCTGAAAATCGACCCCCAACGGGAAGAAATAGGGGCGTACGAAGTCGCGGGCGTCCTCTATAACTAGATTTACTAGGTATAATTGTTAAAATGAAATTAAAGTATTAATGGACGGAGGAAGCACGTAATACAGATGGATTTGATACTTGTTTATCGCAATCTTGGGAAAACCGCTGATATTTTCGAGTATAAAGCAAATAAATATACTACGGCTATCTAATCATTGTGGGTATAATAGAGCAGAAGGAATACAGCAAATACATACTTAGCGCCAAGAGAATGAGGTTGCAAAACAACATACTCTCTAATACAGATGGATTTGATACTCGTATATCGCAATCTTGGAAAAACTGCTGATCTCTACGAGTATTAAGCAAATAAATATACTACGCCTATCTAATCATTGTGGGTGTAATATAGCAGAAGGAATACTGCAAATACATACCTAGCGCCAAAAGAATGATTTTGCAAATCAACATACCCTCTAATACAGATGGATTTGATACCTGTTTATCGCAAACTTGAGAAAACTGCTAATGTCTACGAGTATAAAGCAAATAAATATACTACGCCTATCTAATCATTGTGGGTGTAATAGAGCAGAAGGAATACTGCAAATACATACTTAAGACATCGAAATATAATAAGTATGGAAGAGTAACGTCTAACAAAAACGACTGACAAATCCGCTCCAAAACGCCCACTTTTTGAAATGAAAAGATCTTATGTATCGAGTGGTTTCAATAATCAACTAAATATTAATTGAGTTAAGGTATGAATTCATTTATGTCAGATGCTGGTATAACGTTTGAGTAGACAGTAATTTCAGTAAGGTTTTATACCGTTTGAAAGACAAAAATCTGCAATTGGTTACAAGCTTTCTGACACAAGATTTCCATTGGTCAATTTTTTTTTTCATAAGGGTTATTTGAACGCGGCCATGTCTTTCAACATTTGACGTGGATGGTTTAATACAAAAACAACACAGTAATTGAATAACGAATTTTATTAATATTTTTTTATATGATTGTATGATTGTTCCCCTTGAATCATTTCATTTAACATACTTACTTATGTTACACTATTATAAAGTTGTAAAATAGTATATCAGAAGATATTATGTTGTAAGAATAGTCAGCGTCAAATAGTCTTTAGCATCTAAAGTGCCAAATATATTGCAACCCCTTTTTTATTCTTATAGGCATAAAGATACGTGACAGTATAATACCTATATATAGGTATATAGTCGCTTTGGATGGTACAGTCTATTTGATGCTGCCGAAAAAACATGACAAATATTAACTTTATATGAGTAGTAAGACGAAAACATCACAAATTATCCATTTGGCACTGTTTCTATTCTACAGTTAGAGATGTGAAGCCAACTCTTAAGTTAGATCATATACAATAGAGTATAATTTATATTAACCGCCTGTTTCACAATCGACAAGTAAATAATCCGATTCATCAAAATGGATGCTGCAAATCCTGCAATGTTTGCTTGGCATCCAATTCTCGTTTCGCAATTCGCGACGAACTGCATCCACCCAAGCCAGACGGCGTTCTTCATTTTTTGGAAAACTTAAAAAGGTCGTATTTCGTTTTTTTTTATTATGTACATAAACTAACGATAGTAAAGATGACAAAATTTAATTTCCTATTCATTCAAAGTAGTTGCTTGTAATTCACATTTTTCAAAGATACGAGTATATTGCATAACATCGGCCATGACATTTTGGTATGGAATATTAAAAATTCAATAACTTACTAATGAAAATAAATATCGCTTTGTTTTGCATCTGTGTGGGTCCTGCACCAATTTACAATGCAACTTGGCATGGTTGCAACGTCATTTAAATCCGGTAATCATTAATATCGATTTTTGCTTTTGTGATTGTAAACAACTGTTTGACACTACGTCAGAAAGTCGACTGATAGACAGTTCGGCACTCATTAATAGCTCCACCCCCGCCGGCACTAAGTCAGTGGGGCAGATTTTGAGCGTCGATTACTCTTCCATACTTATTATATTTCGATGACTTAAGAATGATTTTGCAAAACAACATACTCCCCTCTCTCTCAATGGCTACATTCATGCGCTTGTAATATATTAACCAGAGGATTAGTCATAACTTAACGTCGGCCACCTGACCAAACACAGTTCCCACAGTTAACAAAAGAGAAAAATAATACGCATGTTTATTTACATAGCGAGTTTCCGATGTGGCGACCCGAGATAACAAGATAAACGGTCTACTGAGTTAAAGGTTAATAACTCAGCTGGGACATTGTATTCTTGCTCTGTTTTAGATAAGTCGCGGATTCAGACACACCTCAAGATACGTTTCTGATTAGCAAGGATCTGAATCATTAAAGGATCACCATTCTTTGTTCACTACACTGAACTTCACACTAATTTAGAATGTTTGTCGGTATAGAAGCTTTAGGTCCACATCTCGTTAGGACTAGGTAGCAAATACGACCAGATCGCTTTGCGAGTACATCTCGATCTGACTACATCGCTTTGTGCCTAGATCGCAATACAACCAGATCGCTTTGCGACTACATCTCAAAAAGTCCGAGTTGTAAAATGACCACTTCTCTTGCGTTACTAGGTAGGTTAGGTTCGTTAGGTAAATTCAAATGCCCGAAGGGCAAATTGCCCAGGAATAGGAGCCCCGCCATGCGGGGCTCCGTCGACATTGCTAACACAGACATAACATGAAAAAACAAAGTGGTCATTTAGCGACTCAGACTTATTGAGATGTAGTCGCAAAGCGATCTAATCGTATTTCGATCTAGGCAGAAAGCGATGTAGTCAGACCGAGATGTAGTCACAAAGCAATGTGGTCGTATTAGCTACCTAGTCATATCGAGATGTAGACGGAAAGCTTCTATCCCTGTTTGTCAAAGGTAATTTTGAACTGGTTAACACTTTTAGAGTTCAGAACAATTAAAAACATATTTTTGATACCCTAGGTACATTTGTTAGGTATGCACTTTATATTTGGGATATTTGGGTGGTCTTCCACCAATGGAGGAATCTCTGGTATGACCTCAATATCCTTGGTCTGAACAATTGGAACAAATGTACAGTTGTTGACAAGCCGGTTGGTATTGTGGAATCCGCATGTTTTCCTGCCATTATCGGGTTCTCGGTTACTCATACAGGGCGCAATTTTATCGGTTATTATTACCTCGTTTCTGGATTTCGTACCGTGGTGTTATCTGGGTAGAACGGAGGGCAGTGGAATCTAATTTTGACTTAGTCTGGATGTATTAGCTTACCATCGTGGAACGCTGTACAAATGACAAACAACTTGAGCTCAAATTTAAGTTAATTATGCTTTTCCGTTATTGCCACAGTGTTACGCAAAACATATCCTTGATTGTACGTGTACATGTCCTTACCCTTACTACCTACTACTTCTAAGCGTAGGATAGGTATTCAAATGCATTTCCTGGGGCCCGTTTCTCAAAAAGTATTAGTCTTTAGTCTAATAATATTAGTGTTTTGTCTCTGTCGTTTTATTTACAAGACAAAATACTAATATTATTAGGCAAATACGCTTTGAGAAATGGGCTCCTGCCGTGAAAAACACAATTTCTCCTCACAGCAATGAGTGAAATAGGTGCTAGAAAAACAATTTCCGGAGCATCACATTAGTTTTTGTATTAGTGCTCCTCAAGCGCCCACCTACTTTCACCACGACTCGAATTACATTTCCACAATAGCGGATAAAGTGGACTTTTGTACGCGAATTTTGAGCGATACAGGGCTTTCCTTAGCTGTTGAGGTAAATTTAATTGTGGTTTTAATTACCTTATGGCCGCATTCAGTCAGAATGACGATTAAGGACTAGTTGTTTGATCAGTAGTTGAACATACCTACTAATAGTTAAAAATCGAAACCATTTCTTAAATCTGAACCAAATGTTTTCCATTTTCCATTCGATTTTTGAATTTTAACCATAAGTCCAGTTAACTATATACCGATCAAACAACTTATATATTTTATGCAATGGAAAGAGAAATGTCTCTGACTATGGCTGTTAATCCCGGTAAATTTAAACAAACCGACCTTGAGGTAACAGATGAAACCCACAAATTTGTTTCACATCTCACTGCACCAGAGCTGGTCTAAATTCGTTAGCGTGCAGGAGGCCGCGGACTAATTTTACGCGACAAATAAACATACTGGGCCTTGCCGACAATGTTTTGTCTCGGCCGTCGGGTGGCAGACTTATGGGCTCCTGCGAGGCTGATTTTAGCTTGGGTATAAGTCCTATAGGCAATTGTAACCTCTGTTCTGTAGCCATATAAATACAATGCGAAACCTACCCTACTACTGGACTTGCTGGAGTAGTCGACGTGGTAATATGTCACACTTTAACATTTATCATAATAGGTTCTTCTGGCTTGATTTACGCCCGTTAGTCCCGTTGTGGTATGTTGGGGATTTCGTATATTTATTATTAAAGTATTCATGATCCTAATTATAAATGAGGAAGTTTGTTTTTCGTTTGTTTGTCCTTCCCTTGGCGTCGAAATAGAGCGAATTGGTTGAAATTATTGTTAGTTGAGGTATACGAGGCTAAGTTTTATCCTGGGCCATTGGACAGTTCCCACTGGAAATTCTATTTACTCTATCTGTCGTGCGTTTATAAATAAGGGGGGTTAGTCACTTGTAATTTAAGTTTCAGTTGGGTAACCTAATCCCATCACGGTATCCAGGCGTCAGTGAAAACTAGCGTCACGGAATATTATCATTTCAGCTGAAAGAAATCCACTGCTGGACATAGGTCTCCCCCAAGGTTCGCCACATATACCGGTCTTGTGCCGCTTGCTGCCTCGCTTTGGCAGATTTCGTGGCACTCAGTGGCGACCATTTTTAACCCCCGACGCAAAAAGAGGGGTGTTATTAGTTTGTCCGCTATTTATGTGTGTGTATGTCTGTGTATCTGTCTGTGGTACCGCAGCTCCTAAACTTGTGAACCGATTTGATGCGGTTGTTTATTTGAAGGCAGGTTTTCTAGCAATGTTCTTACCTAGGTTTCATGAAAATTTGTTGGGCCATTAGAGATATCGGCTCTGAAAGGAGGGGTCATCAATGTCTTTAGTTTTATCTTTCTAATTAGCAACAAGTAAGAAATTAACAAATGTTCACTTGTATTAACAAATGCCCCGTTCACTTCCAGGCGTCTGGCGTAACAGTATCGGACGCGTGCAAGACCACGTACGAGGAGATCAAGAAGGACAAGAAGCACCGCTACGTGGTGTTCTACATCCGCGATGAGAAGCAGATCGACGTGGAGACCGTCGGCGAGCGCAACGCCGAGTACGAGCAGTTCCTTGATCACCTGCAGCAGGGAGGCACTGGGGAATGCAGGTAACAGCCACCTCCTACATATGGCCGGTAAAGAGGGACAGCATTTGAACTGCAAGATGGCGATTCGAGGACAGTTCTAATGCCGTCGTATTGAAGTTGCTCCACTTGCAACAGGACTGCATGACAACCGTGCAGCTAGCTTGCAGTCGGTGTGCGGTCGACAGCACTGCACGCGGACTGCACGGTTGTAATGCAGTTTTGATGCAGTTACGTCAACTCAGAACTGCCATCGCACTTTCATTTTGCACCTGAGTTGGAGTTCAAATGCTATCCGTCTGAACCGGTCCTTAGCCACTTGACACAGCCCTTGGATTTCATAGTCCAATACAAAAAGGATTATCATACCAAAATATAAAACTTCTAAAGTATGTGATCGATTTTAGAGTTAGGTTAGGCAGCTAATTTAAAGATTTTCATAAATATATTTAGAAATAAGAATGATGAATGGTTATTAGTGTAAATTGTAAGCAAATACGAAATCCTAATAAAAAATATATGACCAGCTCCTATTTTGTTGGCTCCAAAACTAGTGGCGGTATAGGACCTTATTAGGGCCCGTCCAGATCCAGGTACCATCGTCTTAGCCTTAACCTACCGCCAAGCAGCAGTGTTCGCATTGTTATGTTTCGGTGTTGAGATAAGACCATCTGTGAAACTACTAGCAATAGAAGCATTCCATGTAAGTCCTTAGGGTTAGTAACGAATTGACTGTCTTTGAGGAGTATTAATAAACAAGTTTTTACTAAGAAGATTCGTCAAACTAAATTTCAAGTCATAAAAAACTGTCATTCTAACGTTTCGACTGGCATCTCGGAAAGATCAATTTATTCAATTAATATTTAAATTACTGCCTAATACACGACTAGTTAAGTTGAATATGTATTTTATTTGTAGCTATGATACCTAGATTGTTGGGGCCTGCTTAAGGGTAATACGGTCCTTAGGATTGCAGTCTTGAGATTACAAGTTTCTATGGGTCTTAGACCCGCCATAGAAGGACTGCTTAGAGCAGTCAGGACCAACAGCTTAGTGGTTGCTATTGGTCAATCAGCAGTTTCAATACGAACCTAGAACAATTGCAAATCGTCCAATGGCGACCACGGAGCTCTAAGCAGTCCGTCAAAGGGGGCCCTTAGATCCCACATACCATCAGATGGGCTGTGCGCTTGTTTGCCTTCTCAATGCCATAAAAAAACCAGATCGATGCCACCATACAACATGCAAAGCAAAGTTTGTTTTGTTTTATATGGCTATAACTAGCACTTGAACCCAAACATTTCACTGTCTATTGTTCAATTGTTATCTTCAAGTAGGGTCGTAAAACAACTGCCCCACGTACTATTACAGTTTAGACTATAAGGCAAGCTTACTTTATTAATACGTATGAAAGTCTTACGTGACTGATGGATAGAAGATGCACAGCCTAACCGCTGAACCTAGGGACTTGAAAGGAAGGCATATTTCTTGGGTATGATAGGGGTGCAGTAAGAAAGTTTTATTGCAAAAACTGCCGCCAACGGGAAGAAATAGAGAAGCAAGATTTTTCCGTAAACGAAGATGGAGCGTTAGGAAAAGGTTTAGGTATTGGGTCCATAATGATCGCATAACTTAAGTTAATTTAAGTGCCACCTATGTATACTTTATGGAATGCAATAAATAATTGAGTATTGAGTAATATGAAATATTCATCATCATCAGCCCAGTGCAATTCGCTGCTCGATTAAGGCCTCCTCTTGCATTTTCTTCGTACGAAGATGTCGTCGCGCCATCTAGCGGGGTCGGCCAGCACTTTTCCCATCTGCGGTTGCCATTCCAGGATTTTTTGAGACCATCTACCATCATCTCTCCGGCACCATCCCCACCTTAGCGCGCACCACGATTTTTTGGCGTGCGATAATTAGAAATGCAACGTATGGGTTTATATGGAAGTGCACGCATATTCGTTAAAAACATCGCAGCGATTTTAAAATTGTGATTTGTTACATTTTGCCACGACTAGCGACTGCTCGCGAAGCGATTGTCGCAAAATCCGCCATCCAAGCCTAAACATGTTTTCTTCGTACTCCTCTGAAGGAGAACAAGACAAGCATCTTGTATGAATTCATGTTGAGAATTAACAATCAATCTACTTTTTCAGCCCATTGCGCAGTGAATTTTCTGAGATATTTTACAGCGCGATTCTAAAATCGTGCGTGTCGCAGAAACTAAAATCGTGGTGCGCGCGTGGCCTTAGAGTAGCAACTCTCTTGGTTCATTATTTGGTCACCGGTTAAAGATATCTTATATCTTTACTCAATTTATTATTATCGTGTTTCAGATATGGCCTCTTCGACTTTGAATACACGCACCAGTGCCAAGGCACGTCGGAGGCGAGCAAGAAACAGAAGCTCTTCCTGATGTCCTGGTGCCCCGACACCGCCAAGGTCAAGAAGAAGATGTTGTACTCCAGGTAATATATACATTATTGTAGACGCCGGGAACCTAGGGGTCGCTGGACAAGTATGAGTTGGCGCTGCCGTGGTTAAACGTAAACACAGCAGAGGGCCCTGCCAAGAAGCACTACACTAACTAGCGTTTCTATTCGATTCGTTTTTAAACCAATCGCGGCACTGGTAGGTCACGTGACTTTTCGTATCACGTCATTTCGATTCGTTTTTAAACCAATCGCGTCACTGGTAGGTCACGTGACTTTTCGTATCACGTCATCTACCAGTGACGCGATTTCTTTAAAAACGAAACTAATAGAAACGCTAGTTAGCGTAGTGCATTTTGGCAGGGCTCGCAGGACACGACTAATATGGCGCGCGGATTAAGCAATAATGGTCTCTTGGTCAACGGTGTAAGCGCTTCGACGCGCGCCTTATTATTTGTGTCGTGCTGTACAGTGCTACCATTTTCTTACCTTCCCTGTCAACTTATTTCAAACACTAATGAAATTGACCATCATCATCATAATATTGCGGCGTCGACTGTTGCGGTTTCGGAGAATTGCATAATCATGAAAACTGATTAAAGAAGTTGTGTGCAACCCCTAAATACCATCTAATTTTATTATAATTTTGAATACTGGTCTTTCACATAAGTATGACCAAGAATTCGAGCGAATTCATTAAAAATTACAAAGTGTCAAAAATTTAACACCCTAATGTTAGTGATAAACCTGCACAGCATAAGATAAGAAGAGCATAAGGTTGCTCAAGGACCAATGTATGTTAGCTGCTATTAGTACCCGTAAGGCGTACATTTTGGTATTTAATGTAGTCCAATATTCTCCAACATACCAAAATTCAACTGCTGTCAATAATGTTATGTTTTTGGACATTGCTCTTAATAAAAGTATTAAGTAGTCACCTTTTGTCCTCAGTTTAATCAATTTTAGTAATACAATAACAATGATATCTTGTATAACGAGTTGATAAGTGGCTCCTAGTGGAGTTATCTAGATAATTTCCATGATAATTGATAGTAGGAAAGTAGTATGTTATTGATCTAGCTACTATGTCATGTAATATAGCCATTTTCTCTGAAATCCGAACTCAAACTAACCTTTTGTAAAGAATAGGGAATATTTATCTTCTATATATATATATATAAAAGGCAAAACTGACTGACTGACATATCAACGCACAGCCAAAACTACTGTACCTAGAAACTTGAAATTTGGTACAGAGGTTCCTTTTATGATGTAAGTGAGCACTAAGAAAGGATTTTCCGAAAATCGACCCCCAACGGGAAGAAATGGGGGGAGTAGCGGGAAACTAATTCTACGCGTACGAAGTCGCGGGCGTCCTCTAGTTTCTTATACTTTCTGTTCAACTCAATATAATACTGGTGTAATATGGTCACTGATGGTCTGGTGATGGTACCATACCAAACCATTTTCTTAATACCATAGCTATAATGCATATGGACTATTTTCAAGCCTGTGAAATCAAACTATATGAGCGAAATTGAAAACTTTCGGCTTGGCGTATGCCCTTTAGTAACTTTTTTGTTGAAAAATTCGTATGAAGCTTTTTACTGATTTTCCTTTAGCGTACCAAAGGTTAACCAATTCCGAGTCGATCGATATGCGTAGCGTTTTAATCACGGAAATTGTGAACATACCAATCTCCTGTCGGAGGTATTCTCATACTTAAAATGAGACCTTGTCTGTAGCTATGTAAGTTTTTTTTAATGTTCATATTTGAATCAAAAATGTTTTGTTTCAGCTCTTTCGACGCTCTGAAGAAGTCTCTAGTCGGCGTACAGAAATACATCCAGGCGACCGATCTGTCGGAGGCGTCGCAAGAGGCCGTGGAAGAGAAACTACGCGCCACCGACCGCCAATAAGCGTCGCCGCTACCCGAGACCGAGGAGCGAGCTCGGCCGCCACTTCGCATGGGTTCTTTTTATAATATATCACTTCAGTCCTTACGCTTTTTCTGCGCGACATGTACAGACTAGCAACTTAGACACTGTATAAACTGCGGACGAGGATTATGTAATAATTTAAGTTATACTAATTATTATATATATTTTTCCTATAAAACTAAAGAGTAAGTTAAGCTCAAACTAAATTAAATTCAGTGATGCAGATTTTTTTTTGTTATACAGTTAGCGAACGCCGGTCGGCTTTTTATACTATTTAGATTGTAATATATACTAAAGGATGAGCGATTTTGTACGATCGTCTAGTTTTCGTTTGGGATTCGTCTCGCTGAACGTTGCGTCGCTTGGACCGGCCTCGCGGTCGGTGATTGAGCATTTTGTAACCAATTTATCCAGAAATACACTCGATATAAGCGAATCGATTGTTTTATTCATTTTCTTGGTCCTTGGAAATACTGAAAAAGCGTAGTTTTTTCGTACTTAACCTTTTGAAAACCACGGATAGACGTCACCTTCAAAGTTTGTGCTACGAAGTTTTAGTACGTAAAGCCGGGTCTGCTGCGCCAAGTTACCGTGTTTTTCTAATGCCCGGTTTCAATATTCAAGAAACGAATCGTTTTCCTTACGTCTCATTAAAATTTTACATTTGCTACGTACAAAATGTGTAAAATTTTAACGAGACGGTAGGAAAACTATTCGTTTCTTGAATATTGAAACCGGGCAAAAGGCAAGAAATTCACAAATTTACATACATGAATCCTGAAAACATTACACTCCTTTTTTGGGCAGTCGTGTAATAATATACGAATGGTGCAAATCGAAACTAAGAAAAAACGAAGACCTACATGTTAAGAAAAAGCCATTTTGGGAAATTGACCTCTTGGGAAGTGTACAACATGGGAAATACAAATTTTGATAAATGGAGGTTTTGAGAAGTGTACATAATGGGAAATAGACATTGGTAAATGGAGGTTTTGAGAAGTGTGCATATTGGGAAAAGGCCATGGTGGAAATTGGTCATAATAGCAACCAGACTTCGTGGGAACCAGACGTCAAACCCCTAAAGGATTTTATTGATGAAACGTTAACGTTCCTTAGTTACCCAATAAAAGGAAAAGTTCATGCTCAAAGTACTGGGGCCATTGGATTTGGATTCAGTGTTTTAGTGCAAGCATACGAAGTTAGGAAGTGGCCTAAGAAGCCTTACGTCGTTGGATATCATTTTCGCAAAACATGATTATTCTCAAAATATATTCGCAAAACATGTCATTCGACAATCATTAAAGTTATAAAACATCACATTAGCAAAACACCATTCCGCTACAGCGGAACTCCTATTTCTGGGTGGTTTGGCCCACCGGGCCGGGCCGGGTACTGTAAATCTAACATAACCTAAACCTACCTACGATTCCATAACCAAACCAGACTATTTGTAAATATGATGTTTTGCTAGTATGAAGTTATGCGCATAATGATGTTTTGCGAATGTGATATGCTATGTAGTAACGCATCAGAAGGTGCTTCGGCTTTGTACTTGACTCTCTGGCTCCCATACGCTCTTATTGTAACTTCAAGGGCAAAATAAAATTTCAATTCCCTGTCAAAACATTTATTAGAATTACTGTGGCAACAATTCCTATAACAGAACGCTACACTCTATGACACAATACTTATAGGTTAAAAGTTAATTAGGTTTTGTCGTAGAAGTGTTTATTTTTACCACAGTTCTTTAATAAAATATTGAAAATATTTGGAAACAGCCCAAGGATATAATATTAATTTATGACAAATTTATACACAACGGAAGGTAAAGGCGGACATATGGCACTTTGTACCAACTTAAAGGCTAAACAATTTACTTTTAAAATACATAGGTTGATAAACAATCGTAGATAATTCACGCACATATATAAATTTACAAGATATGGTGACTTCGCGAGATCTGGGGCTCTACTTTGAGATCCGTAATTCGAACTTCGGATCGCCGTCACTTGCTTGCGAATTAGTTACGCCTCGTGAGCGAAAGGGATAGCAATAGACGAAGTTCGAATTACGGATTTCAAAGTAGAGCACCTGCCCTACTTTAAAATTCGAAGTTCGAAGTTACGTCAGCTCCATCGCTTTCTATCGATTTAGTCACTTCGAACTTCGATTTTCAAAGTAGGGCCTTAGTGCCACTTCAAGATCTCGCAATATAATAATGCTTATCCATTGCCTATCATAATAGAAGCGATTTTTGATGTTACATTGCAACAAACAAACAAACAGCAATTACAACAAAACAAGTATCATCAATCTATAAGGACATACAATACATGTTATATTTAATTAGCCTAAAATAATACAATACACACGAATAAATGTGAAAAAAAATATGCTTTTGTAAATACATCTTTATTCTTGAATCTGTTTGTAGTTTTAAAATTGTAAATTGTGTCTAGTCGGGTAGGGCCACATTATAAAATATGTAAGTACAGTCAACCACCATGGAATCCTGTCACGATGATAGAGACAAGTCACGATATAAATTAGGCCACATATGATAAAGTCAGTCGGTAGAGTTCCGCGATCTAGATCAAAATAACTAAAACGCCTATGTGTTCTTTGGTTATATTAGACCTGCCCCCTATTTCACCATCTTGACAATGACACGGGACAGGTGACAATTCGGTATACATTGCTAAGTTAACACGCCGAAACATCACTGGGTTTCCTATAAGCTGCGCCATGTTCACTGAAATGTCACCTGTCATTGTCGGGATGGTGAAATAGGGGGCAGGTCATATATTTTTTTGAGATTGCTATACCTGAAAACAAATTAGAAATCAATTCCTCGACCGTTTTTTTTTTTCAAACATGATTCCTTTTCTGCATATTTTTGGTTGAATCTTCGAAATCCCACAATTTTAACGATGCATTTTGATACAATCGTTCAAACGTAGTTTTAAAGTACACAGCAATTATTAGAATTTGACGCTGCAATCAAGGCGCGCGCAAACTAACCCCATCTCACGTTCTTCTCGCGGAAGCCCATAAAGCCATCCCTCTTAATTCCTGGGGCTCTACTTTCAAATCAGTAATTCGAACTTCGGACCGCCCCGTCACTTACTTGCGAATTAGTGACGCGTCGAGAGCAAAAGGGATAGCAATAGACGAAGTTCGCATTACGGATTTCAAAGTAGAGCCGCTGTGTGGCAACTGGCAGCATATGTGGCCTCTTAAGTCAAAATTAATCATGGCTTCCTGCAACAGGGTTCTGTAGCGCTACAATTAAAACTGCTGACCGTTTTATTGAAGCTGAGACAAAGTCATGAATATTCACTATTATAGATTCTACACCATAGGTTCCCAAAGTGGTACCCTACCGCCCCCAAGTGGCCGGGCCGCAGGCTATATGTGGGTGATTATTCGGCGTTTTAACCGCCGTCATTATTGTCTTCGCATATTAATCCAGATAAACTTTCTAAATTTCTTGTTCTCTTAAATGGAATGGATACTACCCCAGGGTCCGTTGATTTTGACTTCAAAAGTTGCTGATAAATAGTATTTTCGTCAATATATTGAAGATAACAACGACGGCGGTTGAAACGCCTAAATATTCACCCACGTAATGTAATTGCAAGATTGTAACACATTATTATTTGTTACACGACCGTAAAACACAGCTTATAATAACTCTAAGTTAAATCTTATTTTAAACCTGAAACAGCTATAACATGTTCAGTCAGTTCGTCGAGATAAAACTTTATTACTGTAATTATCTTAGAAAGCCTTTTTGTTTTAAAGTTGGGATAAATTCCTCCGGCGGGAGAGAAGGATAGCATTCTCTTACAACCTTTTCTAATAGTCGATCTATCCTTGATGTAAGAAACTACGTCTTTTCAATGACTCGTTTATCGACGTTGCAAAATTAAAGATAGTTTTTTGTTTCTTGAGCGAAACAAGACATGAATTAAACATTTTGAACGGATGTTAAGCAGAAACAATTGTGAGCGAGCTTGATCGACTCAGTTTTATTTAAGTACGATAGAATGAGGTCCAGTTATGGCGCCCTTTTACTTGCCCCTAATTTATACTACGGCTTGGTGCCTGAAGCGGCTGCTTCATTCGCCCTTTAAGGCAAATTCGTCATTTAAATTCCCCGCCATTCGGCAATTTTTATTTGATCATGATCATTATGACCCACTAGCGCCACCGTTTCATTCAATGAACCATATAATTTGAGGCCCTACTTTGAAAATGTATTTTCGAAGTTACGTTAGCTCCATCTCTGTCACTCTTCATTCGAAACTAAACCGAGAGAAAGGGATGGAGCGAACGTAACTACGAACTTCGATTTTCAAAGTAGGGCCTGCCCTAAGTGTGCTTGGTAGAAAGAATCGCAGGGCGGTCAGTGTTTCCGGTCTTGCTTTGCTCGTGGCGGTGCTTGCATTCGACGCATACAGTCCCCACTAGCACGGTCGAATCTATTTTACCAAGTTCGATCAAGCAAGCCCGCCTTTCTTGAGTTAGAGAATAACACCGCAACTCTCATACATCCTTAACTCAACGTTATGGATTATAACTTACGGGTATCTTTGCCTCAGCCGATAGGAAGCGAACTAGAAAATACAAAGAATTACCCGCATCGCTTGTCCAGTGCGTTTTGGCGGGTTTTTCGATAGGAAAACCTACACTAGGGACACATTCAAGTTTTTCACAAGTTTAACTGCATGAGAGATGCCATTTTACTTGATTTTACGTTAGTTTTTACAAGTAGCTGCACTTTAGAACCTTGTCGCTTTACCGCCTTTGAAAGATTAGTACAACCGTTCAAACATGACGTTCAAGTGACAAACTACTAAAGTGTACAGTGTGTTCATCACTATAGTTGTGTGTATCGAGCCTTATGATAATCAATGGCCCAGGTACGCATCATGTGTCCCCAGCCTTACCTTACTGTTATTATAAGTGTACATAAATATATTGAATAACTACTTCAATTGAATATGATTGTAATACTTTTAAAATATCTATACTTAAAATCTTACGCAAAATTTAGAATGAGACTTAAAATAATTATTGTTCATTTTACACTGGCAACATTTTTAGATATGCGTGGATAGTAGAAAAATAGCGATACATTATATTATTATATATAACTGAACAATTTAATCACCCTGAAAGAATTAGGAACAAGGTTTTTGTAGGTTTGACGTAAGTAATAAAACTTAAGATTCTGAGCAAGTTATTTTTCACTGGCAACCTCTACTGTAGTTTTTCAAGGTACTTTTTTCTGTTTCAATTCCTCGCAGTTACAATAATCATTTGTATTGAGCTCATACAGGTTAAAATGTTTGTGTTTTAAGTGCAATATACATTCGCGCTTCAATGATTCGATTATAAGCGCTATATTTTTCCATTGGTTTTGGGATGAAACCATATAAAATGAAGTTAAAAGGACTTCTTAATGTGATCGCTAATTTTCCATAGTAATTAAACTTTAATGCTTAAGACACAAACATGAGATTAAAATATTATTGACTTTATAAATCAATTATATACAACCCATCAGTAAAATAGTTTAAATTATATCGACATAAGTAAATTCTTCTTAAGTTGCATACACCGAAAACCCTATAAAAATCTGTAAAGCTTGATTAGAAATTCCTTTTTTTTTAATAATTACGGCCTTCTTAAAACTTTGGTTGAGTTAGTTACACTTGTCATTATGTAGTTTTTTTAATTCCGTCAAGGCTTAGGCAGTATGGAATTTGAAACCTTTAATCATAAAGTCAAATTGATTAACCAGCTGTAGGTACGGATTACTTTAATCCGTCTGCCCGACACGCTTCAAATCCGTTGATTCGCCTTTAAACTCTTTAAAGTCGCCAATTCAATTAAGACCAAATACCTTGGATTGCATATTGTTTATATGCTGATAGTGCTTATAGTATCGGCCGGTGCTGGGGTCACATTTGGTTGCTGTATCGCTGGGTCCAAAAGTGGGATGCTATCTGTAGTCCTAAAAAAAACATTTTACAAATCGATCGTTAGCGCCCGAAGTTTTTTTATGTCAGTGTTGCCACCAACCACAAAATACTACTAATTTAGTAGAAAATTTGTATGAATGATGATTTTTACCTGGTTCTATTCAAAGTGGGTTCCGTAACAACCTCTTCGCAACACGCGGCCGTCGTTTTATTGCGTACAATTGGCAGAGTCGTGCATATGGTAGCCGTCAAGTATACGTACTAAAAATCATAAGAAATTTAATACACGACAATATACTAAAAACTTTTTTTTTTGTATTATGTAGACATTCATTTCTTACCATTGCGACCACGAGTATCAAATAAATCGTAGGCGTTGACCAGTGCGCTGCATTTTCAATTGCCACCACACCCATAACCCAGTTTATGGCAAAAAATGGCTCCAAAACTAGGCACAAGTGCAAGTAAGCCTTCAATTCGTTTCCTTCGGTATTCCAACTCCATTTTAAAGACATATTTTCCATGCTATATAGTACGTTTAATAGTCCTCTATCTTGCATAGCTTTTATTTGTGCCAACTGTAACCCATAGTTTATAATTAACATAACATTTACATCGCATAAACAATTATTTTTGAAAACACTTACCTCGTTTCCTCCGTCGTAATTAATATCCCCGTCCGAATTCCCCAAATTTGCATACTGACAATCATCCTCGCTCATATTGTAGTCTTTATCAGAGCTATCAGTGTTCTTCCTGCTGCTGCTAGGGCTGTACACATTGTCCAACGTATCAATACTCCCATTGCTGTTCCTCATTTGCTCATTCTTTGGCCAATTCGCTAGATGATGGTCCACCAACTCCTGAATCTTTGCTGTGAGCATCTCGGCTTGCTTCTTGTTAACGCTTTGCAGACCCATTATGATAATAATAGTGTTGATGAGAATTAGAATCATTGCGGGCACCATGAATCCCATCACCATTCCCTTTTCTATAGACATCCAGCAGTAGTGCTTTATCTCGTAATGCTCCATTGAGAGAGCATAATTGAACTGGAATTCATAACACATGTGAGAATATTATTATCAATAATTATAATTATTTATTTAGGTACTTTAAATTGGTTTAGGTAAGTATCCTTCTTGGTCTCCCTCTTTTCCTTTCTCCTTCAATTATCATCTTAAAGTACTCGTCGTGACCAAACATCTTTGTCTATTATCTATTGTCTGCAATAGACTTCTCTTTGGCTTAAAAGTAGGCGTGTCGTGCCGTATCAGTGTATTAAAGAGAAAGGTTGAAAAAGGAAAGAATGGAAATTACTCCACCGACGCGAGCATAGCTCTTAAGGAAATGATGATGATGAGGTACTTAATGCAAAGGACTTGAATCTGTAGTTAAATTTTACTACAGCAAAGATTAGTAGTATGACAAGACAAAAGATATACATATTCAATTCACTAAGTTTGTCTTAAAGCGACTCTTAGAGCGGTTGCGCACTACGCCGATCCGAATCCGATCCGAACCCGTGAAAATTCGGATCTAGACTGGATACATAATGAAATCGGATGACGGAAGCCGGATCTAATGCGTAAACTACCATAAAAATAGTTCTACGACTACTCCGGACCGTATTTTCACGGGTTCGGATCGGTTTCGGATCGGACGTAGTGCGCAACCGCTCTTAAGTTACCCACCAAAAATCACGTAGAGAGAATCACCTGTCGTAATCTACCCACAATATCACAAAAAATTATCTTGGCAAAATGAGGGCGCTAAAATTTTCAAAATAGTATACCTATTTCAACTTTCATCAAAAAATCTTTGCTTGATATGGTGCCGTGGTGGTGTGAAGCTACTAATTGGAAATATTTTAGTTCCAACTGTCACCACGTCAGACACTTTTTTGATAACCTTTAAATACTTTAATTATATAGGCTAGAACATACCATAACAACAATAGCTGGGACGCCATAAGCCAGCAGGTAGTTATACTTGAGCGGCAGCAGCGTGTCGCAGACGCAGTATTCGGCTACAGCGGCGGCAAGGGCCACTATCCACATCGAGCAAGATACGTGAGTGTAGTGGAGCAGCAAAGCGATGCGCTCACACTGGGACGGAGATGACACGCCCTGGAAAATGACAATAAAAATTTACTTTTACATCAATACGAGAGCAATATTGGTACACGTAATTAATTAAATACATGAATTAAAATCAACCTACCATGACAGCCTGTATGTAGATGAGCGTGCAGACAGCGAGACAGCAGCACAGGTTAATGTTGATGGGATACAGCTTGCTATTCTTCCGGAACTCGGCGGCGAATTCACTCCACATCAGCCACATCACTGTCGCCACTAACATCAACACTGCAATACCGCTGGTTATGAAGATCTGTTAAGGAAATGGGTTACTCCTTATACATGTGGTATTTTTTCAGCAAGAGGATGTTCATTTTGCAGCTGAACCTTAATTATTAATTGTATAATAGTAATAATTACCAGTATCTTCCATTCGTTCCTCACACTATGGCAGTTGTTAAAGCCGTACAGGTAAGTGACGCTATCGATGATATTATGTTCCTTCAGGTCAGCATCAGCAAGGGAGTCGTCCGGCAAGTCCACCTCTGTGTCTATCGCTCGGCTGTCCATGGGCTTGCTGGGAGCTAGTAAATGATAATATCAGTGATAAGGCTGGGTCCCCTTTGTTTGTCAATAAGCAGAAACGCATATACTTAGCATAGTATTGTTTCGCAAAAATCATTGCGCATAATTTTAGTTGGTCGAATAATCTTAATCTTAATTAGTTTTTTTAGGATACTAGCCTCTTGTGCACGGAGATAAGGAATCGTATTGTGTGTGCAAGAAGAAGAAGAATGTATTTGAAAGGAAGCGCAAGCAAGAGTTACTATATAAGCAAATTTAAATGAACCCATTACTTGTAAGGTTTTGTCTCATGCTTCCTTCAATTATGGACACATCTAATATTTTTCACGTTGTTTTTCTTTAAAATATAAGGGTCCCTACCACGTTCTTTTAATGTTATTTTAATGTTAAATTTACATTTAAACGCAATGTGTATATTAAGGGGCAAACAATTGTTGTCCATAACCTGTTGCATGTTTGATGACGTACACTCCCAGCTTATTAATAGATATCGGCTAGCTATGACTATCACCTTTGCACTCGCAACTGACAGTATATTTGTCTCTCGTGTTTCATAGAAAAACGAAGATTGCCGATGGCTATTAAGAAAAAGTTGTACTGTACCTAATGATAAATTAAAAGTTATGATTTTTATATGAGTTTACCTTGATTGCTTTTGGAGAGAAATTCTGGATTTGGGTATAGCGGCGGGTTGTCATCGTAAATGGAAGACGTGAAGTTTGCAACTACGCCTCCGTACTCCGAGTCATATGACGTGATGTCGTAGTCGCGGTCATCCTTTGGGTACGACTTGCGATATCTGACGGAGACTGGTTGAAACGACCGATACGACGGTAGTTTCTGATTCTTATAGAAACTGTCGTCCAGGCTCGATCGACGTACATGATGTGATTTGTTTTGCTGTAGCGCTGATCAATACAGTAAAAAGTTTAGTAATTAAAAAATAACTGCGAGTTATTGTACAGCTTCTCTTTATTAACTTACCATTTGCACTAGTATCAAAATATTGCTCCACAAGAGCTACTATGAAAATGAGCTTACAAATATAAGCTCTCATTTTTTAATCTTAACATAAAATCACTTGATCAGCTTATAACAATTCACTAAATACGAGTTTCCACGTTCATGACTAGACATTTCTCCTTAACTCATTGCGTTGTAAGCTGTTTATTTTTAATAGTATTGAGTAGGCCCTACATTTTCCGCGAAAATATGAAAATCAATACATCCCACGCGTTACGTTCTACGCAAACTTGACATTGTAAGACTAAGCAGCATCTATTTTAAATTTGAGATACTTTTATGATTTAAATAATTATGATTGCGTATAACTGAATAAATAAATAAATATATAACTTAATTTTGTAGAACTGCAAACATTTATTTTTAAATTAATTGTAACTTGGTAGAAATAATATGGGTACAGTGGAAACATTTTTTCAGTGGTCAGGGGTATTTCATTCTACTAAACTCCGGCATTATTGATGTAAGTTTTATTAAACTGAACCTATTCACCATCATGACATTAACACGCTACTTGAACGACATGCATGAAAAACAAAACAGCCTTACCATAGAAATTTTAGGCCTAATTTTCAAATATTTAGGGGTTTCGCTCAGCATATTTTAAGGTGAAATAACGTCTCTTATTTGTCAAATCAAACTCCGCTGAGTTCTGCCTGTCCTGTCAGTAGATGTCATTTACACAACAAATTCAAACGCAATAGTTTTGTGAAATGTACCCAAAATAGATCCAAAATGAGTTCAATATTAAAATTTATACGTGATAACCACATATTGGCTATAATAGAATCAGTTGTAGCTAAAAAAAAGTCAAGACTGAGCCTCAATGCGTTCGACATCACCGAAATACCGAGCCTTCTGTACACTTGCTGCGATGTCGAGCATCTTTACCTGCACAGAAATAAAATAACTACAGTAACTGTGGAACTAACACAGTTGTTAAACTTAACAACATTGACTCTGGATTATAACAATATTACTTCGTTGCCACCTGAAATCGGTAACTTGAAAAACCTCGTCAATTTAAACTTGAGTTATAACCCTTTGCAAGTCTTAATACCTGAGATCGGCGAACTGGAAAACCTTGAAGCGTTCTGGTGCAACCGGATAGGGCTGGAGGAAATACCGAAGGAGATCGGGAAGCTTAGCAAACTGGACACTTTTGGGGCGCGCGGCAACAAGCTGAAAACCATTCCAGAGGAAATGACCAAGCTGTCAAAATTACGGTACGAATATTATTTTTATCGCAAAGTGCACTTGACATTGAATTGTCGCCTACAATTTTAGCACCAGACTCTCTGATATACATATAAATTTTCCAAATCAAATATTTTTTTCCTGACTATCCTATGTTAAATCAAAAATAAATGTAAAATAAATAAATGTTGGAAAGAAGGTTAAGATTTAGGACTCTAAGTTTCATTTTTATGCAAATAAATTAATTACCTTACTTTAAGGTACCAAAAGTAAATTATTTTGTTCCCACAGTTGTTATTTGCATTTTGATAGAAACTTCTGAATATATTTTTCACACTAAAGACAAACTTAAATTGTGTTATTTTCCATTTTTGGCAACGGTTCTCCAAATTTTTTTAATGTTTGTAAGTATCACTAAAATGTATAAAAAAATATGTCATGAATTCAAACCTCCTCAGATTGTACAAAAGCACACAAAAATAGCAACCTAATAAATATTAAAATTAAACCTCACACTTTTTTAACTGTTAATTCAACTTTATGTCATCAAAATAAGAGTTTAAATAAAACCTATTTTCCAGGTGGTTGACACTAGAGCGCAACGAGATCGAGACTCTGCCGAACACTCTAGGCAGCTTCGAGGCACTGATCCACTGCAACCTACGCTACAACTCCCTCCGAGAGTTCCCCTTGTCCATCCTGCAATGCGCTGACCTCATGTTTCTACAGCTTAACAATAACCAGGTACGTATCATAAACAATTGTCCTACAAAGAGTTTACAACCCCTACTCTGGAGGTGATATCTAAACTGCCCAACTGATTTTCCGGAACCTGATTCCGAAATACAAATTATTTTATTTCATTTCATCAAACCTAGCTTGTAAATAACCCCCCTAAATAAACTAATTATCTATTAAAAGAACACTGTGTCCAAATTGGACCATCGGTGTGGGAACTATGATGTACGGCATCACAGACACACAGATTTATTTATTTACTTATTTATACACCAACAGTGTTTACACAGATGAGTGTTAAATAAAAATACAATCATGCTCATTGTTTTTTGTGCAGATTCACAAAAACCCCTGTTAATAAACATATAACAAAAGTTATTTAATTAAGACAAATTGATTGATGTAAGGCTCGTCAAAATTAGCCCATATGTTTGATTTAAGATACCAATTTATGGCATATTTTTTTTATCCTTAACTTAATAATCCTTACTTTTACTCATAAAATTTTAAATACGTAAGTGCATTTGTTTGTTTGTTGCATATTCAACCTTAACCAATTGATGTGAAATTTGGTACAGAAATAGTTTATAGCCAGAGGTCCTACTTTGAAAATCGAAGTACGAAGTTACTTTAGCGCTATCTCTGTCACTCGTTATTCGAGACTAAATTGGGAGAAAAGGATGGAGCTAACGTAACTTCGAACTTCGATTTACAAAGTACAGCCTCTGTTGACAGACATACTTTTGAGGGTTCTGTATACAAAGGGTGTCCAGGGGACCCTATTTACTAAGCCTCCACTGTCTATCTGTCTGTCTGTCAGCATTTTCATGAATATTCAATGAATGATAATATCCTCATCCTGCCCTGCGTTCTTAATAAAGGACACAGTCATTTTAGTAGTCTCAGCCCGGGAAATAAAATTTTATATGTAAAATTGTCCTTTTTATAGTACATCAGGCAGAAACCGAAAGTATTAAAATGCTTGGGCAGGATGAGGATATATAGAAATAACATAAATATGTAAAAAGTTAAATTTTCATTGTTAATATCTATTGATGGTATAATAATAAAAAAATACACATACAAAAACGTGATATACCCTCTCTAAAAATGTGTGCTTTTCTCCATGTTATTGTACAGTGGTACGGAAACCTTCGTATGTGAGTCTGACTCGCACTTGGCCGATTTTTATCCTAGAAAATTGGACACACAAGTTGTGGGTAAAATACATTCATTTATATTGCCAAATATGTTACAGATATCAATTTTGCCTGAAACTTTTGATATTAACCACCTGCAAGTGTTGGAGATGGTAGATCTGCGAGAGAACCCCATCTGCGAGTTGGATCATCCTGTAAGTCAACTTTGCCTTTAGATAGTATAAAACAAATTCGCTTCCCGCCGTCTGTCCCTCTGTACTCTGACCCTGCAAAGATATTGGTCCTGGGTTTGATTCTTCGTATAGAGAAATATTCGTGTGATGAGTGAGTATTCGTTTCTGACTCTTGGTTGTTTTCTATGTATAGGTCTTGTACAGGTCGACACACGTAAAAAGAGCTCCGAGCTGATAGTGGAGGGGATATGTTTGCTCATGTTGTCTACTGACAAACCAATCATGATAAGACTGTGTTACTGGGAACCAATAGCGTGGCAGCAAATCGAAACGGTTTACGCTCCCCCCGTCGCCCACCAATTTGGTCCGTAATTTGCTCACTGCGCAGGTAGGTCGCTCAGGGCTATTTTTACTTGTGTCGACTTGTACCCATAGAAAGAGCCCAGAGGTAAGTTTGGGACTGGGTCGATTAGAGTGAGATGGTCTTCAGACATTTATTTAAAAAAAACTGCAATGTTGATGGTTTTTTTTTTCAATGATTGTGACCTCCACCGAATACGGGAAAATCATATTGATGGTTTGTGGAGGAATCAAGTAGTAATTTTATCTATGACAGTTTTGATGTTACTTTATCTGAAGATATCACTGCTAGTTTAAACCTTTTTAACGCCATTGACGGATATATCGGTACCATAGGTTCACGGCCAACGACGGATTAATCCGTCACGGTTGGCACCGCATAATAAACCTCCGTAGTCATAAGGATTTTTTTTTTTTAATTCTGGCTTTCACATCTTTAGTGGTAGATGTATTTTGCCAATGTCTGAGTAGACTTCGGTCACGTCCAGAGAGTCATAAGGTTGTTGCTCGCGATGCTTTTCAGTTGTCATTGGCGTGTGACAACTTCTGTATTTGACATGACATTGAAAAGCTTAAGTGGCGCCCTCATTACTATTATTATGGTTTGTAATAAACTCAAGTATTTCCTTGAAATCGGACGTACTACAAATGAAAACACAAGTTATAGGACATATCACATAGTTTAATAACAATTGACCTTCGAGTTGTAAACTTAAAGGAAAAAAGTGGCCACCTTTTCCCGTTAAGCTGACTACCTACTCAAAGGTTATTTGTTATTAAAGTTTGTTACGTATCCCATAAATTGTGTTTTTAGTTGCACTACAAAAAAGCATCGTCCGATTTTAAGGAAATTCTTTAGTTAATTAGAGAACACAATAATATTAATGAGGGCGTCACTGGATGGTCGACGTTTGCTCGGTGCAGTCTTAACAAGTGTTATTTTTATGTCACTACTACTACTTTATTTATTACACGCATTAAAGATCCAAAACGGTCTAGATGACCGGTGAGAACCGGATCAATATTCAACCAATCAATTCAATTTTTGGGATTAACGCGAACATAGTAATCGACACACGCCAAGTTTCAGTTTAAGACGAATAGATTTCCGAAATATCGGTTTCTTACTCAAATACTCAAATACTCAAACGTTTATTGCATTCCACAATGTGTTGGCAGTTGACAGGCTAACTTAAGCTATTACAGTGATAAATATAATTATAGCTTAATTATGGACCCTGTTGGGCACAGCAACATTAGGAGAGGGCTTTAGCTCAATAATCTTACATTCTATTTACCTACTTACTTAATAATTATATTGCACATAAGGTATATAATTAAAATTATGTCAAATTTAATTTGAACTAGGTAATTAAACTTTAATATCTGTTGTTATTTTGTATTATTTAATCCTATTATGTATTATATTTGTTTAATTATCATTTATTCTGTATATTATTATCATATTTTTGTATTTATCTCTAACTTATCTTCCCAATGTACTTATTTATATATAATATAATATTATAATATGTATAATATATGATATTTATTTATAATATTTATCAATGTCACTGTTTGTTATTTATATGTGTAGGTTTAAGTTTAAATTACAGTTTGTCTTCCAAGTACATATTTATAGTATAATAACTTTTTCTTATAAGAAGTTCCTTTAAGAGTTTTATAAATTTGTTTTCGTTTTTTTCAGTTTTTATATTATTCGGTAATTTATTATATATTTTTATAGACATTATATAAGTTCCGTCTGAGCACATTTTCAGTTTTGTTGCGGGTAGCATTAGTCTATCTCTGTGTCGCAGGAAATGGGTTGTGGGTAAGTCTTCTCGTTTTTTATAGTAGTCAGGATATTTCCTAACAAACTTACACATCTCAAGAATGTATATGCATGGTAGGGTAAGTAGTTTATTGTCTTGGAAGTGGGGTTTACAACTATCAGTATTTTCTATATTAACTAGGATGCGGACGAGTTTTTTTTGTAGTGTGAAGAGAGCTGGCGCATCGGTGCTATTTCCCCATAGGATGACGCCGTAGCTGAACCAGGCGTACGCATAGGCGTAGTAGGTGACGAGTGCAGTTTGGAAGTCGGTTGATCTTTTTACTTCACGGAGCGCATAAGCGAATTGTGATATTTTAGTTCTAATCTTTTTTATATGTGTTTTCCAGTTTACGTGAGTATCTATAGCTAGTCCAAGCAATGTGAATTCATTAACAACTTCTACTGGTTTATTTCTGTAGTTAAAGTTTATTCCTAGCGGTTTTTTTTGGTAAGGATGGAAAGTCATTAGTTTAGTTTTAGAATAATTTATTTGTAGATTGTGCTCATTTAACCATTCTGTAGTTTTGTCTAATATGCAGTTAAGTTTTTCGTTTAAGTTAACATTATTTTGACATGTTGTGAGAAGAGAGATGTCGTCTGCGAAAAGAATACATGGTTCATTCATGATTTTAGGAAGGTCATTTATATACAAAATAAATAATAAACATCCTATTACACTTTCTTGAGGGATTGAGGCGTTAGTTATTTTGCTATCTGAACGAACATTCATTATTTCTCCGGTGTCGGGTTCGAAAAACTCCACCTCCGTGAACTGTTCGCGATCTTTGAGATAAGAGGCAAACCAATCGTGAGCTATTCCACGGATCCCTAGTTCATATAGTTTATTTAATAGAATTTTGAAGTTAACACTATCATAAGCTTTGGTCATGTCCAATAATATACCGATTGCGTACTTTTTTTCATTTAAAATATTTAAAATTTCTTGAAAGTATTTGTAGACCGCAAGGGTCGTTGACCGTTTTTTGCGGAATCCGTTTTGGTTTTCGTCAAAGATTTTAAACTTTTCACAAAAATCATAAACACGGACGCACATTGCCTTCTCAAAAATTTTTGATAGTGTAGGTAACAGAGCTATGGGGCGGTAGTTGTTGGGATCGGTTTTGTGGCTTTTTTTGTGTATAGGTTTAATTATGGCTTTCTTTAAGAGGTCCGGGAACACTCCTTCAGTAAAGGATTGGTTTATTAGAATTGTGAGAGGCAGTGAAAGTTGGTCGGCGCATTGCTTAGTTACCGAGGGTGGCAGTTCGTCTATCCCGAAGCTATTTTTGTTTTTAAGACCTTTGATATACCGATGTACTTCCTGGCAGGTAACAGGGCTAAGGAACATAGTGTTCGGGGTAGGATGCAGCACGGGCCGCCCGCGGGGTTCGTCATTTAAACCGATATTCGAGGAGCCTATAGATGCGAAGAAATTATTAAAAGTGTTAGCTATTAGTTTCGGGTCAGTGCAAAGGATATTATTAATTAACAGTTTAACATTTTGTTTTTCGCTTTTCTGTTTTTTATTCGTGCGTTCTCTAATAATGCTCCACATAGCTTTTACTTTGTTTGTTGATTTTTTTATTATATTTATATATTGTAGCCTTTTTGCAATGACTATTGTTTTTTTTAAGATTTTCTGATATTTGTTTAAGTGTTTTTTTAATACCTCATTGTTAGATTTTAATGTTAATATTTTCAAAACTCTTTTGTTTTTGCATGAGAGCTTTATGCCAACAGTTAGCCAGTTTTTCTTGTAATTATTGTTTAAGTTAACTTTTTTCTTTGGTATGCATACATTTAAACAATTAATTAAAACATTTATAAAAGCTTTATAATTTTCGTTTACATTCTTGTGAAGGTTTATAATATTATGCCAATCTATTTTGCTTACTTGTAGCTTAAATTTTTCAATGTTTTTTTGGTTAAAGATTCGTTTTTTAGTATGCCAAGTACAGTTTATTAGCGGTTTTTGCGGCAATTTTATATTTATAGTTGTGCCAGCGTGGTCCGAGAATCCTAGTTCTACTACGGAAGTGTGTATTTTCTTTCTATTAAAGTTGGTGAAAATGAGGTCTAAACACGTTGATGTACCTTGTGTAATGCGCGTAGGTTGTTTTATATGTTGGGTAAAGTTGTTTTCTGACATAAAATCTAAAAAAGTGTTTGTTTTCGGATTATTAATGAGAATATTTATGTTAAAATCCCCTCCTATTATAATGTCATGTTTATAGTATTTATTATTTATGTATTTTAATATCATGTTTAATTGTTTATAAAATAATTCTTCTTCTCTTCTATTCCAATACATTAATACTAGTAATATATTTTGCTGAGGTAATTGTACAGCGCAAACTTCAAGAACATATTCAATGGACATTTCTGATATGTCATTGTTCGGGGTGAACTCGACGTGGTCTTGAAGCAAGATGGCGACTCCGCCTCCTCCTCGTGCTTCTCTACAATAGGATGCTGCAAACTTGTATCCATTAAAATCAATCATACTTATTTTTTCAAGCGATAACCAGGATTCTGAAATGCATATTGCTTGGTGTATTTTATTTTGATCAAGGTACGCTTCTAGTAAATTTTGTTTATTAAAGAGACTCTGAAAGTTTTGAAATAGTATGGTGAAGTTTTGGTCTTTAGCTTCGAAATGTATAATTGTTGCGAGGTTTATAGTTGTTGCGAGGTTCAATAAGTTTGCGTTCTTGAGGGGTTGGCTGAGGCGCTTCTTCTTGGCTTTTTGAGTTTTCGATTGAATTTACTTTTGTATTATTTATATTTCCCTTCATATCGATTATTTTTCCTTCTACGATTAGCTGGTTGTTTCGTATAATAGCAAACAAACCTTTTTTTCGTGCCAATAACATTTCTTGTCTCATATTTTTCCTGTTTTTTTGTTCGTTTACATCTAAGAATTCAGAGATTGACACTCCAGTGCCTTGTAAGCAGTAGTTGTTTTGTAGTATGTATTTAGTCATTCTTTTACTAATTAATTCGACTACTAGGGGGCGGTTTTTGTTGTTCCAACGGCCAAGTCTGTATGTGTCCTCGATATATCCTGATAAGTCCGTGTGTAAGACATCGCGAAACATTTCAATTATCCTGTTGTGGAGGTCGCATTCTGGTTCTCTGTAGTACTCCGCGAAGCCGTAAATTACTAATTTATTTCTGTTGCATTCGGGAGCGTATTTTATTTTATAGTCTCCAGTTATTTTTACTTCTATTTCTTTTATTTCGGTTTTCAATTTCTCGTTTTCTTTCTTCATGTCTTTCATTCTATTATTTATATCTTCTAATTCCTCTTTGAGTAAATCATTTTGTTTTGATAGGGCTGCAGTTTCGGTTTTCATCTCGGTTCTCAAGCTTGTAATGGCTTTTTTTATTTCTATATGGATGGTGTTTTGAAGTTCTGAGATAATAGTTTTGTTGTTATCCTTGAGCTGGGACGCTATCATTTTGCTCAGGTTTTGTAAGTTTAGTTCTGGTGTTAACGGTTCTTCGGTATCTCTGAAAGTGTCTCCGAGAAAGCTTAGATTTTCAGAGGTAATTGTATCATTATTTAGGTTCGTGTTTCTCGGCCGTCTTATAGTTATATTACTTATTTCGGGTTGCGTGTGAGTCGTATTGATAGTATTGGCCGGGTTATTGGCAGAATGAGGCAGGGAATGCGGGTCCGATCGGATTGGAATATTACTTCTTTGTAAAGGTGATCCTTTATGCTCTTTGGAACGGCAAAGTGGGCATTTCCAATGTTTTTTGGTATCCTTAGACATAATGTTGTAGAACCTCTTTTCCGACACGTTGGCGCAATCTAAGTCGTAAATACCATTGCACGGTGAGGATGAACATTGTAGATGCCTGTTATCTTTTATCCTCTTTTGACATCCTGCACACTGCATTGTTATGTTGCTGTTTTCTACGTTTACAATTAAATGCTTACTAATGGTGCCCTCTGTTGGGGGTGTTGTGTTACTGTTTGAGCGAGTATGCAAGTAGTAGTTCAATAAATCAAAAATTTTGTGCAACGTTCTCGTTGTTCCAGTTTCTATCAATAGATGGCGCTTTGTTCTAAAAAGCTTTACTCCGTTAAGTGTCAGTTACGGTCGTTGCGGAAACATAAAATTATAACCTTATTTTTTCCACCAAACTGTTTCTGATATTCGCTAATCACTTACTGTTTGTCTATTTCACTTGCGATTGTATGTAGTTTTTCCTTTTTCCGTATTCTGTTTATCATTTTCGTGTAATTAAAGCGGGAAATGACAATGTTTGTATCACTTAGTAATTTTTGCTTTATCACTTTAATTTGTTCACTTCAGGCACTGTCCACAATAAATGACGTTATTTAACACTAGAGTTATTATCTGTCACTTCTTAATTGCGTGGAGAAGTATTTAAGATATTTATAATCTCGTTTTAATACGGAGCTAAATGTTTACGGTAGCACAGTAGCGCCCTCTCCATGCTCAAAATCTTTTTAACGAACTGTAACATGACTGCAAAATGCATTGATAAAACGTTATACGCGTATGCTACTCTTACGTAATAGGTAGATTTTAAACTTGATTAGAATCTCCTTTCCGCGCTTGCAGCAATAAATAGTTGTCCCAACAGAAGCACATGCTGATCCGGTACGCGGACGGCACGCCGACGTCGGGCTCGCTGACGGAGCTGGCGTCGGCGGCGTCGTCGGGGCGCCACGCCGCCGCGCTCGCCATCAACGCCACCGCGCTGCGCCTGCCCGCCGTGCCCGGCCCGCGCCACCTCGAGAACCACGTCATGGTCATGGGTAGGTGCACGCAGCCACCATGTCCACAGACAACGTCTGAGGTGGTATACTGACGTTTTACCAAAAGTTAATATTACAAACATTCATCTTGAAAAAATAATTGTGCTTAAACCATTATTATTATTTACTTCCGTAGTAAGCGGCTCAGCCGCGCACGGCTCGCAGATTCGTCAGCCGTTAACCACGGAAGCGGTGCCATACGTTTTCATAGTGTTTACTACTGTCGCGAGACGCGCGCTACGATCGCGCACGTCAGCCGCACGCGTCTGTCGCATCAGCCGCTACCCATGGAAGTCAACCTTAAAATAAGTTAGGTTAGGTTGGACTTTTGACCACAAAAAATATAAAATTATGTGGTAGGAAATACATCTTTGCGAAATGAAAGTTTGTAAAATGACTTTGTTTACCAAATGATGATTTGGTAAAACATTAGTGTACCGGGAGAATTCAATTTGTGAGTTATTATTTAGCTCTTTCGTAACATTACTTTCATATGTTTCATAGTGCAAAATATTAGTAGTTCAAGTACTTTAAGACAAATTGGATTTAAAAAATTCCAGAAATACAATACACACAAAACTAGTAATTTTGTTAGGCTTCAGGGGTGACTTTGATGTTGTGATATAAACACAGGGAAAATTTTAAGAAAAAAAATTATAAACTGCGTAATGCTTTTTTTTCTACTAAGCCGTCTCGCGTAGTCTGCCCCTAGCTGCTTTAAGTTACTCCAAATCAGTAGTCGCCAAAATAATGTTTTAATAACATAATTTATTGTACGATTCAATGCGGGAGTTATAGAAGATTTATTTATCAAATTATCCCCGTTTTACGATATAGAGTTTCATAAGGAACAGTACTAAACGATAGGTTTTTTCCGACAGGCTATTTAAAAAAACATAAAAAAAAGTAGCCGTTATTATTTTTCGAGTTTTGTTTAATTAACAGTCCAGTAAACAACCTTTTGAACATCATTAGTCGTGAGTTTATGTTGTTGTTGTTGTTGTAGTCGTCAAGTGACGTTAGATGTTAAAAGCTCAATTTGAGAGCACTCAGACCACCTAAAGGTAAGTGGGACCTGAGACCCATAGACAGACCCATAGACATTTGAATTCCCAAGACTACAATCTCAAGACTGTAGGATTGCAGTGCAATGCGTTGCCTACCCTGAGGACTAAGATGGAATGCCTCTATGCTAGTAATACACGGTTGTCTTATACCCACACCGGAATACAGCAATGCGAACACTGCTGATTGGCTGCAGGTTAACGGACCGACCCTGCACAATATCGTAACACCACTACGAGTTATTCCACTCTTTTTACATTTCTGGATAGGGTGATAGTTCTAGCGTTTACAGAACGTTAAAATGATGCCAACTGTGGTGTTCAAATGGTTAATACTATTAAAGAACATTGTAGACTTCTTGAAACCTTGTTACCGATGATAACTGTCCCCAGCTGAACTCGATTTGGACACGTCATCGGTGGACTCCTCCGAAGACTGGGAGAACAGCGTCAACAGCTCTGAACTGGACGTGCAGTACCAGAGCGACGAGGATCGGCCTGATAACGAGGTGAGTGCTGGACCACATGGTATTGGCCAACATTTACCAGGCTCGTTCTATGCCTGTTGTACGTCGGCTTGCATTTCTGGGTGTAACTGCGGGCTGGATTGTGTGCGAATGAATACGAATGACGCGATAGAAAGGGAAGCTCAGAGTAGACACTTAGGTAAGCTATCGGAGTTTCGAAAAAAAAAATGTCCGCAGTTTCGTTTGTTCGAAATTTTCATTTGTCCGAAAATCATTTTTCTCTGAACCCATTAACTTTTCAAAATGTTTAAAGAGATATACCCACAGAACCTGTAGGTTAGGTTAGTTTTATAACAATCCAGGGGACTAATATGGCTGCGTTTAACGCGTTACAAAATGTGGATAAAATAAAACGTCCGTCACTTTTTGACACTTATATAAGTACGAGAGTGACGGATGCTTTATCCACATTTTGTCACGCGATAAACGCAACCATACTAGGGCCGCAGGAAAGTTCAACGGTTTCAAAGAAAAAGGATTTTTGAACGTAAATGAAAATTTCTGACAAACGAAACAGCGGACAATAGTTTTTCGAACTTAACAATTTTGAACTAAACTTCTTAAGAACTGCTGTTTTTTTTGAAAGAGTGCCTTCTGTACTTTTAATATTATATATCCTGCAAGCCATACACATTGGCAAGCGGTCCACGTTCTGTCGGATTTTAGAGTTCCGTAGTCAACAAGTAACCGTTACAGTTTCTGGTCGTCCGTCAAAAGACGAAAAAAAGAGGATAGGTACTGTGGTTTTACTCAGATTCTCGTTTTTTTTTTAACTTGTTTATAGTATTGTGTATAGCTTTTTTAAAGATGGTGGCGGTCCGTTTGAGGAATATTGAGCTTTATAGTGTTAGTGTCAAGTCTGCCCTGCCATATAAACCGTTGTTTTTGAATATGTGAAAAAATTATAAACAGTCGGTCGGTTTTTACCTATCAAAGGGCGCTGGTGGAATGTTGGTTATAGTGGTCATCGCTTCCAAATGTTGGATTATCTTCTCATCTCGACGTATTGGTCGCCCTGAAACTGTTTTCACATTTTGATTTTTGATAATCTCTTTAAGGTTCCGATAGTTTTTATAATAATAATAACGCTTTCAGTCGCGATTAGCAATTACGTCCAATATTCTATTACATCATGTTTGTAATAGAATATTGGACGCTTCAAGGCTTCTACGGATCTCTCAGCCCGAAGCCGTCTAAGGCTATGAATGTGGCTGAATTACTGCCGCACTCAGAGACGTCAATTAAATTTAACGCTTGTTTAGTGACGTCTTGTCTTATTCTATTCTATAAAGAAAGTGACAGCAGCTACTTTAATCAAGCATTAAATTTAATTGACGTCTCTGAGTGCGGCAGTTAGTGTAATGTTATCTCTTCAGAAGTTCATTTTGGTTGGTTCATTCTCTTAAAGATTTTGGTTGATATCTTTTGTTTATCTATCCATAGATAAACAAAAGTTGGAATAGAATAGTTGCCGTTGTTTGAATTTCCTTTGTTTTCGTGGCTCATTATTTTTATGTAATCGGACACCATTGTTGTAGATTGTTATTGGTTTTTTTTCTTTTTCAATGTTCGTTTCCTTCTTGAAAGGTATAAAGTCGTATGGCGCGTCCCTCGCTGTTTTATTGAGATTGCTCTGCGACATGCGATGAATATTTTCAAAGGAAAAGAGCGTTAAGTGGTTTTCGTTTTCCGTTCGGCCAATTAGGTTAGGTATAGGACATGGTAGCATTTAAGTCTAAGCCGACTGGGGGTGCCTATTACGTCGCATAATATTGATTCTACTTAAATCTTTTACCTGAGAATATTTTGATAGCGACCGGTGAAGCTCCAGAATTGAGTTGCTAATGTGGGTCAAATTATGAGAACTGCTCATTCGAAATTATGAAATGTAGGCGAAATAAACATTAGCGCTTACAATTTTAGAAAGATCGACGTTAGGCTCAAGTTATATTATTCTGTACAATGTTATGTTATAGAAATACATACATACCTTCACGCCTATCTCCCGAGGGGGTAGGCAGACATTATGGAACGCTAGGTGCACCGGTCCAAACATACGGTCTTTCGTTTTCTTTTAATCATAGAAGTAATTAAAAATATAATTTTATGATGATCGAATTATCTTTATGCAACTAAAAGAAATTAGGTCAAAAGTTATACGAGTACGACCCAATATAGCGCCAAACCGACCTTTTTCTTTATTTCACAGCTCGTTGAGCGCTTCTTTTCTTCGGGTTTTTTCCTGCGGATTTTCATTCCCGGTTTTGTCTTCGGGTTTTTAACTGCGTCCGCAGCTATGGCGACTGCCAGTGTGCTTGGTTGGGAGCAAATGGATGAAGACATATTTAAACATAGCAGGCAGCTAAAATTAAACAAATGATAAAACGCCCCGGGTTTCGGTGGTCTGAGTGTTGGGCACCTCAAACACACCGTTGGCGTGTATCCCTGACAAGCATTTTGTAATTTATTTTTTGATGTTATTTATTAAGTTTGTTTTTTTACCTTTTTGTAAAACAATGTGTGCCTGCAAAGCTAGGTTTTGGTGGGTTAAAAGAGAACCTCAATCTATCATACATTAAAGATTAAAATTATTTTCTAAGGGTTTTATCTGTGCCTTTTAATTGTGTATTAGTCATAGATACCTACCGGATGATATTATATCTACAGGGCCGAGATTCTAGGCGGTAAAAACCATTTCGTTTTTGACCTGTTATCGTATTGCCAACGTTTTAATAGCTCTTATTTACTTGACAGAAATGGCGGCCGAGTTAAAAATGATACCATAATAGGTCAAAGACGATATGGTTTTTAGCGTTAGAATAGAAGCCCTGAGGGGCTAGACAAGATGCACTACGCTAACTATCGTTTCTATTCGTTTCGTTTTTAAACCAATCACGTCACTGGTAGATCACGTGACTTTTCGTATCACGTCATCTACAAGGGATGCGATTTGTTTAAAAACGTAACGAATAGAAACGCTGGTTAGCGTAATGCATCTTGTCTAGCCCCTCTGATATAGTGCAAAATCGTATTTAGTCGGATAAGTTTGTATTCGTGATGCTTTCTCAATTAGCTTACCGATGGGTAACTGACAGATAAAGCATGATAAATACGAACTTTTCCCACCAAAAACGATGTTGTATGTTTGTTCACTGCACCTGTAGAGTTCGGTAGCTTTTAAAAAGTTCTGCGGGTTCAGGTAGACTCAGGTAAAGTGATTTGTTGTCTACGACTTGTTTGTGGCTCGGATATCCCTTTCTAACTAACCTGTTGCAACAATCATTTATACTTCTTCATAATTTGCAGGTTTGCAAAAGAGTTTGGTAAAATTAAGTGTGGTGTTTAGAGTTAAATTAACCAAAAACTGCTGCCTAATGTAGTATGCCACTTGAGATTAATCTAGTTGCACTGCTACAACGTCAAACTCTTTTGCGCCTAGCATAATTAAAATCCAATTTCGACTTCCTCGCAATCCTATTCACCCATTAACCAATTCATTAACCAACGCCAATCACAGCAGCGTTCACTATTTTTAGCGGTCTTATTCACGCTGTCAAGTCAACCATACCATGACGGATTTATCCGTCATTAATGGTCAAAAGGTTAATGTTTTGATAAACCCATTTCCTTCATTTAACACCGTTGCCCGTAGCCACCATGATTCAATAGTCGGACGGTGGTGTAAACTAGCTCACGGCAGATCGCCCAATTCTTTCAGGCGGTCGGCATGGTGTTGCCCGAGCTCTCGCGCTACGCGTCCACCGCCAGTTAAGCTGGCAACTCTCACTGACGAAACCGGTAAACGAAACCCTGCTTTAACTCGGTTGAAATGCCTAGCTTTAGCATTTCCAGATTTTATTAAGCATCTATTGCTGAACGAATATGTGTGTAGTATTTTTCATCCTACAAATTTTCGATGCGATTTATCAACTAGCAATACCAGTGGTTCGTTTTGCAAACGTATAATTTAAAAATGGCAATACTGGTGTTTTATCTCTAATTTCGAATTACTGGTATTTTATTTCTAATTTGTGCCACTGTGAAAAAATACCCGGTGTATTTTTAAATTTGAAACTGCCAAATAATTATTTAAAAAAATAGGTATGTGTATTAACTTTTTAAAAGCACATAATGATATTACGAGTATACCTCATTGTAAACAATAATTTTATCAGGCTAGATTCTTTTGATGGTTTTAAAACCACAAGTTCGGAAAGCAAGAATCTCTACAAATATTTTAACGGTGGATTTAAGTATTTCCACACGTGTACAGTTGTGGAACTTATTAATCGTTCTTTGTGTTTCTAAGAAATACATATGGCAAACAAACTGTCAGATGAATGAACGAGTGTTGTGGGGGACGTTCATTAATTACGAAAGCTCAAAATGGGAGGAGGGGAGGGGGCTTAAATCTCATTTGAAGTGGGGATGGGGAGTCATTGAAAACCTTTTGTCAACTTAGAATATAATAGACTATAATATGGTCTATTATAACACTTTCTAATATTAATTGGACATACATGGACATATCAATTACAAATATAATTAATTATTTATATAGTATAGGAAGATCTCATTTCCATCACATACCATATCTCACCAAGGGGGACGAGGGGGTCCAAACTTATATATATCTCGCGTAATAAATGGACGTCTCCTAGCGATAACCAGCGAATGGCTATAAATGTTAAAGACAAGCTCTAAAAGATTGCGAGTTATTTATCTAAGTTCCAACTTTTATTTTAAAACCCGATGCAGATATTGCTAATTGTAATATAAAAATATAGCAAGTGTAATGTTCAAGTCATTTTAACTTTTTCTAACGCCAGGACAAATAAAAATATCATCACTTAAACGCACATATTCTGCACTGTTAACAGTGACGGATTTATCCGTCGCTTATGGTAAATCAGTGGTGCTGACCGTCAAGGACTTTAAAAAGGTTAAAATTGATTTTCACTTATTGGTAAGAAAAGTCTGTGATAGATTCCTGAGCAATATCTGCAAGTTAAATTGAAGTGATCACTTTATTTTGTTATTTATTTGTAAATAGATTTATTTCTTAACAATTGAAAGGGGTTATTAATTTTAAAGTTATTTTGTAAACTTTTGTTAAAATTAGTATTTTAGGCATCCATTTTTCCAACTGAGAAGTTAGAACCGGTTTTTAAATGGATGAAAGCAGTGTGCTTTGTTTCGATGGGTCTAAATTCGGGCCTATTTAGCTGTAACTATTTTCGACGTGTTTGCTGTTTTTAAAACAGAAAATTCTTTCAACAGTCTTTTGATGGAGGACAAAGAGTTTGTTAGTAGTGCATGCTTTTGGGTAGGGTTACGTGGTTTAAAGGTCCAGAGTTTCACATTTGAAACTAGAAGACTGGTAATAAACGCTAATAAGCGAAATTTGTTTCACAAATTTATCGTACGATGTATCTGAATGTGGCAATGAAGATGAGAAAGCCGAATTTCCTAAATGTCTACGAATAAATCTATCAATAGCTGTCTGTGTAAATCCGAATTCCCATATAGGGACATAGGGCTCGTGGAAGTGAATTCCATTTCTCAACTCAACTCTGTCCAACGGAAGTAGCCTCTTTTTCAACTGAGCGCCTCTAGGTGTTACGTTGGCGCCCTGGTCTTTTTTCCTTCGAGCATGCCAAGTCAAGCCTTGACGTAGTAGTATAAGCATTTTAAATTCAATGTGGTTAACTATAGAGTTTAGAATGCTTCGACTAGTACATTGCCGTTAATTCTTTGGTATTACGGCAGTAGGTATATCGAAATGTATCTACATTAAAAGTCGATATATGAGAAGTCCCTAAAACCCTGAAAATTCCGGTCCCTAATTACTAGTACAGTCAAAGACTTAAAAATTGGTACCCACCGTAGGTCCAAAGTCAATCTGACATTCTACAACAATAAGGTTGAGTTTCCTGTTAGTTACAAATGACTTGGCATCTCTAATAACATTGACGAATTCAAGCATATTTTTCTTGAAACGGTTTTTAACGTTCGTGACCGAACAGTGTCAGAAGTCAGAGTCACACACCTAGGATATTTAAGTCACGTGGCTCGTGTGTCGCGTACGTGCGTAGCGTGCGTATCGTGCGCCGCACTGGGATTCCGGCTTAAATGTCGTATTCTCGGTGTCCCGTGGCAAATACGTGTAAATCCGAATTTTGGATATTAAAAATCCGAATTTGGAGAAATATTTAGACATATAATGGATCGTTGTGTATTCGGTGTTCTTAATAATCTATTAATGTGATTCTGATCAATTTTGAGCTTTACTGTCTACGTGTAAGACTTTAAATCAAGTCAACTTGTAGTTAAGGAGTCCAAAGTTCCCAAGTCCATCATGTAAATAGATACTCTATTCTATTATCGTAGAGTATTCTTCTATGCCTCTTTTACCTCTTACCTTTTCAATATTATGTATAGCCTCTCTAAAGAGATTTTCGCGTGGTAACTGGTAAATCTCTAAAATAAAAAGTAGCTACAATCCAGGTTAAAATAAAATGTCTACAAAAATATGTATACATGAATTTCATTGCTGTAGTAATGTCTGTGTACGTATTTTTACGTATTTGCGCCCTTTACAGTAGATACGAGTATCGTTCTTGTATGGGAAATTACTTCCCTTTTAAACCACGCCATTTTGTAGCGTACTGCTTATACAAAGCAGAATAACATTTCCCTTTTTCAATATCTTCACTAAAAGCCTAACTCTAGAAAATTATCGGAAAACATATTTAATATAAATTAACTCAAAGTTCCTTCGATATCAAATATACTTTGAGTCATAAATATCAAACGTCCTTTACTAGATGTCCTACCTTAATATAATAAATGTACCAATATATGTAGAGGATTCGTATTAGGCTTGCGGAACCACTTCCGTGTGCACATTATATCGCCACATAATTATAATTCTAATTTATATTCTATTATTTAAAAAGAAGTTTTATTAAGTTTTAAATCCCGGTAATCGGGTTCGTAACACTAGAGGTGTTTTTATTTTCATGAATTGCCTAAACCATAAGTAGTATAATATTGGGCATTCTGGCCCACCTCGTTCGATCGGGCGAAAATTTCGCCCTCCTCACTCGTGTGATCCAAATGCCCAATATTATTTTGTGGATTTCAAAATTTGGGTTTGCGCAAAATGAAACAATCGCGCTAACGTGCGCGTTTCGCAACATGTAACGGAAATTGGGTTTGTGCTTAAAATAAAACGATTATCTCTCGCGTTAACATACGTATTTAACAAATAACACGTCGTAACGGAAATTGGGTTTGCCCAAAATGAAATGATCGCGTTAACGTGCACGTTTGCAACGGGAATTATTAGCTAAAAACAATCGCATCAAAATTGTTATATATATGTGAAAACGTAGTCGTGATTTCCCTTAATTGGAATAAGTCTTTCATGCAAGTAAAACGTACCTATGCATCGCTTGAGAAATTTTGAAGAAATATGAAGTTTGTAAAACAAAATCAGAGCTTGCAGTTGGATCTTGTTTTTTCAGCTCGCAATAAGCCTTGTGTACGTCATGGTGAACTTTTACCTTACAATATTCGCAGTATAATTTGCGGTCCTTCTAATTGCGGGAAAACTAATTTAATGGTTGGTCTTTTACTTCATGAACAAGGGTTACGGTACCAAAATGTTTATGTTTACTCAAAAACCCTTTTCCAACCTATGTATCGATTTTTAGAAGAAGTATTAGCGTTAGTTCCAACGGTTACATTTCAAAAATATTGTGAAAATGAAGAAATACTTAGCCCAAACGAAGCTAACTATAACTCAATCATGATATTTGATGATGTGGCTTGTGAAAACCAAAACAACATAAGGGATTACTTTGCAATGGGAAGACATAAAAATATTGATAGCTTTTATTTAAATCAAACGTACAGTAAAGTACCAAAACAATTAATAAGGGATAATGCTAATTTAATAATTCTTTTTAAGCAAGATGATGTTAATGTACGTCATGTTTATGATGAGCACGTTGGAACCGATATGTCATGGTCGCAGTTTCGTGAAATTTGCGCTAAAGTATGGAACGCACCTTTCAGCTACTTGGTTATAAACAAGGATTGTAACAAAAATTCTGGATGTTATAGAATGGGGTTTGATACATTCATTACTGTAGATTAATATACTTAAGTACATACTTATTGAATAGTATTCGAATAATCGTTTATTATATTAAATGAATCCAAAGAGAACGGACATGAGCTCGAAAGTCGAGAAAGTTAATGAAGATAAAGTGCTAAAGGAAAAGATACTCCGGTCAGCCGAAGCAGTTAAAAAGAAGGTTAAACTTATTCGCGATGTAAAAACAAACAATGATATGATTCTGGAATCTGTTTTAAAACCAATTACAGAACCGCTTAATGAAATAGTTAAAGTTAAAAATGAGAATAATTACTTCAATACTAATGATGATGATTTTGATGACGGATTGCAATGGGGAAAGTTAGTAAAAAGAATTAAATATAGCCCAAGTGAAGAAAAGAAGGAATCTATAACTGATCAAACGGTTGTGAGGAATTTTTCTCAATCTAGCCTTGTTAATAAAAATGATGAGGATGAGACATCAAAAGATAATGAAAGTGATGTAAGCGATGAAGTGGAAAGTGAACATTTTAATGATCAGGATTCTTCAAATAATATTTCATTTAAGACGACTGATTCTTACGCTTCTCCTCGTGACGATCCTAAATTTCAAAAGCAATATATTACCAACTTAAATATACCTTTTGGTATTCGAACGGAACGGGACAAGCTAATGTTGGGAACCTGTCCGGTATACACTACAAATGACAAAAAACTGAAAGTAAATGGTCATACTTACTATTTAACGCCAGGTTTATTCGAACTGCTATATAAGAAAGTACCGGATTTAGATATTGTAACTGAGGATGACAGATGTAATTATAAAACCTTATTATTAGAAACTAATGCACATAGAAGAGAGTTTAATCCTAATAAACCAATAAAAAGCAACAAAGGCATGAAATATTTATATGTAATAAGACCTCTTTTTAAATTAGCTAAAGAACGTTCAGTAAGTGGTGAAGGACTACCGACGATGAAAAATGTTAAAAACGATGTGTCATATGTATATTGGGATAACCCAAACGAATTAGTAGAAAGGTTAAAATTACTTATAGCTTCTCGTGATGCTGGTAATACAGGATTGGATAATGAAATCATATCTATTATTGAAGAACTACAAGAAGCGGGATTAGTGAACAATGTTAATATATAAAGCAGTTACTTTACTATTATCGTTAGTCGAAGCAGAACTTTTGGCGTAAAAATATATCATAAAATGAACATAGATAAATTTGGTCACCATGTTCATAAACGTTTACGTGTAGCAGGTGTATCTGAAGTCAACGAACTTAAAAGTCAGGCTTTGCTTCGTTCAGAAGACGGAGATTTTGATTTACAATCACTGAGATTAAAAGGCGTTGCTCATCCTTTGTCGGCTGATGATGCAGTAAATAAGGAGTACGTCGATCAGCTCGTTCAGAACATTTATGACAAGAAGTATCTAGATTCTTTAATCAAAGTTATAAATTCTCAAATTCATCAGCTCGCAACTCAGTTGAAATTGAACTTTTATACAAAAAACGAGGTAGATAACATTGTAAAACAATTAAGCAATGGCAAAAGAACAAGTAGTGAACGAGATCCACAGATCAGCTCGTAAAAACTTTAAGCGACGAGCAGTTGTTTTAAAAGGCATTCACGATTTGTGGCAAGCAGATTTGATTGACTTACAAAAATTCCATAAAATAAATAAAGGAAATAAATATATTTTAGTTGTCATTGATGCATTTTCAAAGTACGCGTGGTGTATTCCGACAAAATCGAAAACTAGACAAGAAGTTAAAAATGCATTTCAACAAATTATAAAGTCAGCAATCCAAATTCCTAGAAACTTGCAGACAGACTTTGGAAAAGAATTTTACAATAGTGAATTTGATTGTTATTTAAAATCTTTAGGAATAAATCATTATTCAACTTATTCAATTAAAAAGGCATCAATTGTTGAAAGGTTAATAAAGACGCTTAAAAACAAACTGTACAAATATTTTAGTTTAATTGGAAATTATAAATGGGTTGGAAAACCTTTAGATGATATAGTCAAATCTTATAATGAAACTTTTCATAGTACAACAAAATTTAGACCAAATGATGTTAATTTTGAGAATGAATCGGAAGTAAAGAACAATATTAAGAAACGTCAACAAAATCTATATCATAAATTAAATAAATTCAATGTGGGAGATCGTGTACGTATAAGCAAGTATAAAAGCGCTTTCCATAAAAGTTATACGCCTAATTGGTCAACAGAGCTATTTACTATTAAACAAGTCAGTAACACTCAACCGTTTACGTACCATATAGAAGATCAGCGAGGAAACACTATTCTGGGCACATTTTACGAACAAGAACTTCAAAAAACTAAGTACCCGGACGTTTATCTCATTGAAAAGGTGGTCAAAAAAAAAGGGAATAAATTATACGTTAAGTGGTTAGGACTTAATGATAGTGAGAACAGCTGGATTAATAGAAGTGCCATTGTATGAATATATTTATATAGTTACTCGCACAAAAAATGTCATTAACATATAGGATATGAAAGGAAGAGGACTTTTAAACAGTGTAATTAATCACTTGCCTTTTGAATTACACTTACCTGGTTACAATTATTGCGGACCAGGCACTAAATTGCATAAACGGTTATTAAGAGGTGATAAAGGAGTTAATGAATTGGATGACGCGTGCATGAAACACGATATAGCTTATGATAAACATTCTAACCTAACAGATCGACACCGCGCAGATTTAGAACTTTATAAAATGGCTAAACAGAGGTTGAAGTCGAAAAGTGCTGGAAAAGGAGAAAAACTTGCTTCATGGTTAGTTAGCAAAGTGATGAAATCTAAAATGAAAGCTGGTGCAGGCATAAAATCATTTAAAGGTTTGGTTACAAAGATGCGGAAGGAACTGAAAAGAAACAAATCAAAAGATAAAGGCACTACAATCACCCGAGCTCTTGCGCTCGCAAAGAAAGTATTTACTAGAAACAGTAAAATTCATATTCCGCGTTTAATACCGATTCCGAAAACTGGCGGTATATTACCACTGATACCTATTTTTGCGGGACTTTCTGCGTTGGGATCATTGGCTGGAGGAGCTGCTGGGATAGCTAAAGCTGTTGGTGATTACAAAGCTGCAAAGAAAAACTTAACCGAATCACAACGTCACAACAAAATGATGGAATCTATTGCATTAGGTAAAGGATTGCACATTAAACCGTACAGAAATGGAAAGGGATTGTGTTTAGAATACTCAAAAAACTAGTCAACAGGCTTCCCAGACGTGCTCTCACTAATATAGATATTTTAAAACACTCTTCAGATATTCCTCATTTCCGTGGCGTTTATATGAGAGATAATTTGCCAAAGCGTTCGAATAGAGTAGAGTGCGCAATTATTAATTTAGATAGTTCTGAAAACCAAGGGACACACTGGGTAGCCTATGTCAAAGATAATAATTACTGTGAATATTTCGATAGTTACGGCGATCTTCAGCCTCCAATAGAATTAATAAAGTATTTAAAAAATAAAATTATTTCATACAACTATGTCACTTATCAAAAGTTTAATACTGTAAATTGCGGTCATTTATGTTTGAAATATTTAAAGCAATTTTGGAGTAACCGTTTAAATATCTCTGTTCAATAAAAACCATATCATTCACATGATGTCTTTCACTTTGTCCATAACTGGAACCTCTTCTACCCTGATCACAAATCATTCACCAGCTTTTCAACTAAATGGTGAATATGAATGCGGGTTACTATATTTTTCGACTTTTAACTCTATACCTAATATAGACTATAGAAATAATATGTTTTATTATGGCCAAAATGAAGTAGTTGAAATTCCTGAAGGGTCATACGAACTTCAAGACCTCGACGATTACCTGAAAAGACATCTGAAAGGATGTTCATTTTCACTGACATGTAATAATAATACGTTAAAGACGTCTATATTGTGTTCTAAAAATGTGTATTTTAATAAAGAAAATTCGATTGGTAACTTACTAGGTTTCGGTCAAGAAACTATTCAAGCTAATATATTAACAGAGTCTCCTTTTCCTGTGTCCATTCTCTCTACAACTATAGTGCGAGTTGAATGTGACATTGTGAGTGGTTCATTTATTAACGGAAAACCAAGTCATATTATTCACGAGTTTGTGCCTAATGTACCACCAGGCTATCGGATTATAGAAACACCTAAAAACGTTATTTATTTTCCTCTTAATCAAAACAGTTTAAGCTCTTTAAAGTTAAGAATATTGGATATAAACGATAACTTAATCAATTTACGCGGTGAAGAGATCCAGATATATTTGCATCTCAGGAAAAGATGATAGATTTCAATAAAAGATTAGTTTCGCGCAGTACAATTATTAGTACGCATTGTGCTGTCAAGAAAAGAACACCTAAAAATCAGCTTACGAGGCTTTCCAAGGAAAATAAAGAATTTCTTAAAACTATTGGTTTATTAAAATGAGTATTCTAAACTTAACAGAAACTTTCGGCTACGATAACACAATAGAAAGTTTTGAATTCCATTCCTACAAACCTTACGTAACAAGTTTCAATTTTAATGATGAAATCCGTATACCAATAAACCAACAAGATCTATACGTGTTACCTTCTGAGAGTGCCTTATACATAGAGGGAAACATGGTAGTAGTCAACAGAGAAACAAAACTACCGGTGGCCAGTGTTCAGTTTACTAATAACCCTATACTTCATTTGTTTCAAGATATTCGATATGAGCTTAATGGAATCGAAATAGACAAAATTAAAAATGCTGGAGTTACAACTACTATGAAATCTCTCTTATCTCTAAATGAACATGAATCGAGAATGTCAAAGTCATGGGGTTGGGATGTCAACGGTACAAAAGTTACGCATGGGTCGTTTTCTGTATGCATTCCTTTAAACAAGATTCTTGGTTTTGCAGAGGATTACAATAAAATAGTTATAAACTGTAAGCATGAACTTATTCTTTTGAGATCCAATACTAATTTAAATAGCGTTACATTAAATACAAATGAATATATAGATAACATTACGATATCTAAAATAGTATGGCGTATGCCACATATAAAAGTTTCTGATCGGGAAAGGTTAAATTTAATGAAGTGCTTGGAAAAAGATCGTGCTATTCAGATAGCATTTAGAAACTGGGATCTTTATGAGTATCCACTTTTACCGAAAACATCAAAACATTCCTGGGCAATCAAAACTTCATCTCAAATTGAAAAGCCACGATATGTTGTTATCGGATTAAAAACAGATAGAAAAAATATGACTAACAAAGATATGACACACTTTGATCATTGTCATTTAAGAGATGTAAAAGTTTTTTTAAATTCAACCTATTTTCCGTATGAAAGTTCTAATGTTAGTTTCGCAGCTGAAAAATTCGCTATATTATACGATCAGTATGCTAAATTCCAACAGTCGTATTATAACCGCAGTCAAGCGCCGTTGCTAAGTCCGCAAGAATTTAAGGATAAAGCACCTCTGTTTGTTATCGACTGCTCTCGGCAAAACGAAACCTTAAAAACGGGTTCAATAGATGTGAGAGTTGAATTAGAGTGTGAACAGGACATACCCGGTAATACTGCGGCTTACTGTCTTATTTTGAATGATAGCATTGTAGAATACAAACCGTTGACCAATATTACCCGAAGGATATCATGAGCTCAGACTGCTTGTTTGTAGATCTCCAGGGGTTTAAATCATCTACAAATGAATTTATTCTTAAAGAATTTGCGTATAGTACAAATGAATACACGCAAGTATTTTTAATAAAACCTCCGTATGCATTTTTTACTTTATCGGAAAAAGAAAAAAGTAATGTTATATGGATAGAGAAAAACCTCGGTATCTTATGGCGTGAAGGATTCATTGATTATAGAGAGTTTAAAAGAATGATTTATGTTCACTTAGAAAATAAGAAAATATTTGTAAAAGGGTTAGAAAAAATTAAATGGGTTAGAGATTTGTGTGATAATTGTACTGTAATAGACTTGGGTGAAAAAGGTCTTCCTAATTTTCAATCAATGCATCAAAAATATTGTAAAAACAGCGGCACATATAATTGTTTAATTCATAAAAAAACTTGTGCGTTAAAAAATGTATTATGCATTAAAAAATGGTACTTTGAAAATAATTTAGAACTGTATTCTCATATCTGATTTCAAAATAAATGATATTATTGACAAACATATTTTTTATTTCACCTATTCAAAGAGAATTATCAATTACCGAAAAGTTTTTCCACTAAATTGAATTAATATCGCTGTCAGTCGAGATGAAGAAAAACGTGTCGGTAAAAAAAAAACTCTTAAGGTCACTTGCAGCTTTTTCTTAGTCCAGTAATGTTAAAATATATGATAGGTACTATTACTGTTAAATCTAGTTTAAAAGTTATATCGAAATTTAAAAAAGCTGCAAGGGGCCATTAATAACTGCAAAATGAAACAACAAGTTATTTTCATTATATTTATTTACTTACTATGTTAATTACAACAAAATTAAACTAAAACTACAAACTAGCACTGTATCCACTCAGTTTTTTTGAAATCTTATGTATCACACTTTCGGCATGATCTATAACTTCATCGTAATTATCGTCCGCCAAATATTGAGCACTCAACATCACTTTGTCTTCATCATCACTGTCTTTGTTCAGGTCAATTATCTGTATTTTTAGTAGTCTCGTACCTTTCCCTGCTTTATTATTTATTATAAATGATGGCAGACGGTCGTGACCACTTCTTTTAAAAACTTTATTGGAAAAGTTTCGTTTTGATCTTTTTTCTTTATTTTTTTTCTGGATTCCGCTTTTAAGTTTCTTCACCAGCTCGCTGTCTTCTTCTTCTTCCACTAGGAATTCCTCCAATGGATCCTGAGCATATTGCGAAAATAGGAAAGTGTCTTGTGTTCCTTCCATATTCTGAAACAAGATAAATCAAAATAAATATTTTAATATTTTGCTTGCTATTTGTAGACAAAAAAAATAAAAATAAAAATGCAAGACGATAACATTTACATAAATAGATCGAGTCTAACTTGAATAAATTGTTAATATATAAATATATCAAATGTTTGCTTACCACACCGGGGCTGAGGATATGAAGCTCGTAACAACTTGTAAAAACTTGTAACTTCGTTCTGAAGATAGACTGATGTTTGGCTGAGTATTATATGAGCCTTTATTTATAACGATTAGAATTCATGAATCGACAAAATTACACCACAATTGACGAACAATTTCAGTCAGTATCGTATAACGCGGTCATAGCTGACTCGACAAGGCGTCAGCAGCTAACCTGCTGATTGAGAAACATGCTAATTTTAATATTTCATTTTAAGTAAGTATTTTTATCGGCTAATTAGAAAGACAATAAATTTTAGAATACCGGTGTTTTTAATTTTCACGCAAACTTTGATTATCATTGAAGAAAATCTATTTTTAACATTTAACTGTCTTTCTTTCTTTAGCTAATAAATTCACTTAATTAAAAAAAGAAATATAAATCATTTTAATGAATAGGTTTGTATTTTACTCATATAAATTAAAGTTCATTCATTTCACAAATAGCTCACTAATTAGTTTGGAGTTAAATAAAAAAATAAAAATAAACATACACCTCTTGTGAAATGGAGAACCAATTATTTATGAGTAATTAGGTAATTAAAAATCCAAACACAAATTGCACTAGGCATATGTACGTTTATTCAAATAGCAGTACTAATAGGTATTTACATAACATATAATCATAAATTGTTTCTTAATACTAACATATTACTTATTTTAACGGTATACATTTCTGGTAAAGTTGTAGATTTACAATTCAATTTATTTAACGAGATTTGAATACATTCGCTTATAATTTATAAAAACTACAATATCGATCTATGACCCCATGCTTTAGTTGAAATTTTGTCTTTTAATGTAAGTCGCTTATCGTCTTTACTGGATAACGCAATTTTGTTAACAGTTTGCGTAAAGATTTCATGTTTAATAGATTTAAATAATATATTTTTTTTCCTAATAACCGTATTCTTGAACAGAACATCCTTATAGTCATCTAATGTTAATTCTCGGACACCAGGCTTTTTTACTCCTTTTGCTTTTTTGAGTAATGAATTTTCGCTTTTGATACAATACAACTTGGAACGTAGCCCTACAAACTCAGTGATAAGCTCGCCCCCTAACTCGTCTTTAAATAATCCCGGAACCTTTTTATTTATCAAGGGTATCTGAAACTCATTTGATTTGTTATAATTACTTGTATCAAAATAATGTATAAACTGATTTTTCAAATCGTCGTAAAAGTCAGTGGTTTTAATATTATAAATGAAACTGTCAGTATCTGTATAACAGAGAGAAACACTTTCATTATAATAAGGTTTTATTACAGAGTAGTGGAATTGATACATGTGACTCTTAGAAAGCTCGAGTATCGCGAATCCTATGTATATCGGTTTATCTAAGACAACTCTCTCCGGTTTCATTTGAACAGCGACTAAATTATCCGAAAATGTCGTGGCGCTGTGAAAATTTGGTCGTGCTATTAATTTACTTGCTGTTACAAACTTCTTTGTAGAGTTTCTCTCATCACTCCACTGATTTACTAACTTAACATCTACACGTCGTTCACTATCCTCGAGAGTCTTGCCAAAAACAGCGTTATTTTTTAATTTAAAAAGATTCTGTTGAAATGGAGTTTTTGCATTTTTTCTTAGTTCTGTATTTAAATCTATATATTTTTTCAAAAAGGGGCTTTGTCGGAAGGTGATTACCCGGTGAATTTTATTAAGAGTCAAACCATTACGCAAGCACGTTTTTAAATGTACATAATGAATGACGTACTCATATTTATCATACAAATTTGGGATTAATTTCGAATTTTTCCCTCCTGGAGGTACAAATTTTTGTGCACAGAAGGGATAATCGTTATGCAAATGATGTAACTCTTTAGGGTAAACTAAGTCGACCTCAAGAATAAATCCAAATTCTGCATCGTCTGAAATTGACATAAAGTCTAATTGCTCTATTTCCTCAGAATCTAGAAAGCGAAAATCAGATATGGGTAATGAATGACTCATACTATATCCGTATAAGTTGTTACAATCAATGTATACAAGAAACGAGTCGGGTTTACTGTCATCATAAGTTTTCATATATTTATTATTAGCAAGAGCATGTCTGGTAGAGCACATGCAAATTCCGCCTCGAATGCCTTTTTGAATAAGACGAATGATTTCTAAATCAGATATCAACTCTAATTTTACGCCAGTTTTCAATAACATCGCGTCAAATGACAAACTCGGCACGGTTAAATAGAATGCAGGATCTAATTCATAATGAATCTTACAAATTTTTCGAAAATTTTCAAATATGTCTGACAAAAGCAAAACGTCAGTTTTAATATAGAGATCTGTATATTCACCCATGTTTCTTATTTGAAATGTCTCCCATACACGTTGAGCGTGCTCATAGTCAGAGTCTGTAATTTGTTCCGCAGAAAGCGAGTTATAAAACGAACTCTTTTCAGGTAGCTCAATTTCTGTAAATTTATCCCAGCCGGTCATATAATCGTAAGGATATACTCCTTTGCGTAGTAATAAATTAAACTCTTCTAATCGAGGATAAAAGTTACTTAAGTGGAAAAACTCTGATCTACATAAACCCTTAGCTAACTCTTCTAAACTAGCACCTAGAAATTTAAATGAATCTACAAACCGTATTTGCACATACTGATCATTAGATAACCTTAAAAATTTTGTAAATGAAATATAGTTTTCTTTATTTTTAGGTATTACTTTTATAGGTCCAGAACATTTACCCAGTTCTTTGATAAATAAATGACAGTCGTATCCAGACAAATTGTGGAAAAATATAGGAATAAGTTTAGGCACTCGAAAACGTAAGTTACAGTATTGATGGGCCGCTCCGCGATAAAACCCTGTTAAATGACAGTGATCTCTAACTTTATCACCAAACAAAGGGGTTTTGCAAATGTGACAATTTTTTGCATTTTTGTACGCTAAAGCATCTTCATCGTCGAAAATCATAGGAACCTCTTTATTTAAGATCTCATGTATTTCATTTACATGTCTGTACAAGTACTCTAAAAACTTGGATACGCAATCGGGTCCGCGATACTGAATAAAACGATTCAGACTTCCGTCATAAGAACAAACTATGTAATACGCAAAAGCTGCAGGCTTATGAATTTGTTTATTTGAGGTGAAGCTAATCGATGGTGCTTGCTCGCAACCCTGGTAAGGTTCAAGAATAGTTTCAAAGTCAGCGTACACTACAAATGGTACGTCTTGTTTACGATCGAAATTTTTAAATTGCAGATATGTACCTTTATCTGGAAGTACAGTAGCAATTCCACTACAAACATGCATATCATATTTGTATTCTGATACAAAAAATATGAGACAGTCTTCGCAAAAATAAAGTTTACCATGATGCTTAGTAATTTGAGAACGTACAAGACGCGACAAGTCACGAATCAAAACATAATGCGAGTTATTACCGCGCTCGATTAAAAGTAAATTGATCCTATGTTTCCTTTTGTACTCGGACCTGTAAAGAGGTCCTACAACAGTTCGATTGTTTTTTAAAGAATACACATTAATACTGATATCAGTATTATCGGATTCAAATGTCTTAATATCAGCAAAGGTGACAGGGAAACTCATATTATCAGTTTTTAAAACAGTCTTAAAATAGGGATACGACGATGTACGCTCACTATGATGTGAGGACGGGTAAATGGCGGCAACAATGCACCAGAGAAAACAATAGTCATCGTTATTGCGAATATTTATGCAAGCCTTTTTATTTTTTATTAATTTAGGCAAATCCACGTAAGATGACGCTTTTAATGGATCAAATTTATTGACATTTATTTCTAAATACAAATTTGATAAAAATGTCCAACCAGAATCGCGGTCTTCAAATTCCTCTACCTTTTTTCTTATAGTTATAAAGAATTTTTGAAAAAGCTTCTCCAAATCATAATTTTGATGCACAGAAAAATTTTTTGTTGCGAAAGACTTAATTTCTTGCCTGTCATCTTTGAATAAAAGAAAATTGCAAAAGTATTCGAAATTAACTTTAAGGCTCACTTGTTTTTGAAGCGCATTTTGTAAAATTCTTAAAAATTTGCATTTCAAAGAGTTCAAAAATACGTCAGGTAAACAAGTTTTAAAATCATCAGTAGCAATTATCCTATATGACGATATGCGACCTTTAAAAGCTGAGGAAATTTGATAAACCTCATCGTTTAGTTCTACAACGGAATTATTTTTATGTTTATTACTTTTTAAGTGACCCACCCACTGTTTTCTTTCTACTCTGATGGAGCACTCTGAGCAAAAAGGCATATTTATGTAAGTTTATTCAGATTACAACACAATAAAAAATAATAAGAGCAAACAGACATTTTACGCAAACGTTAAAATAATACTGAATTACTTGTTGTTAGAGTAAAATTTAACGTCAGCCTCTACAAAAAGTTCTTGAAGTCGTTGAACAAATTTTTGCAACGAGTTCCACTGTGGTGTTTCACTGTTGATTTGAGCCTTAACTGCAAGAAGGGCTTTCTTCCAACGCTGATCGGGCAACTCACCGCGAATGTCTTCGGTGTGAGACACCTTCAGCTCCACGAAGAAGTCTCCCTTCAGAACGCATGCTCGTTTCGTTGCTCCTGTCGGCAGTCGGTTGATTATAGACGAGTCGAGCGCATTTGAAGAAACAGAGGGTTTCGGCGTAATATTAAAATCTTCCGGGAATATACCAAACAAATCATGAGGGTTTTGGTTTCCTTTTATCTTCGATGCGGCAGAACTGTAAAAAACAATTAAATCAGTACAACCACCTTGATGTTAGAAGGTTTACTAGAATTACCTTTTAAAAAGATAATGAATAAGATAGTAAAAACAAATACCTGGTTGATGATGATTTTCGTTTCTTAATGGTTTTTTTCGATTTGAGATTATCTTGGCTTACGCTGTCCTCTGAATCAGATCTAAAACAGGATATATGGATAATTATTAATCGTTTTTGTTTAAAAACATACATTAACAGTGAAAACAAGTCAACGGGAAATATACCTATTTGCTGCACTTCTTTTTTGTTTTCCAAATTTTGAGGTGACGGGGGTCACGTTAGCAGCAACGATGCTTTCAAATTCGGTATCAGACCTATAAATAATAAATAATTGATATAATTAAATCACTGAAACATTTTAAAGTTATTTGGGAAAAAAGTGTACTTACTCACATTTTAACAGTAGCGAGATGAAACAGCAGGAGGTGGTAATGCACTGGGCGGTAAGCTGGCGGACGAGGTGTAGGGCAGCGGTGGCGGTAGCTGGAAGTCTCGGAGCACAAAAAGAACGCAGTTGTGGAAGTTGACAAATAAATAGCGAATTCTTGATGACTTTGTTACATGCGCCAGGGGTGTTACTTGAGTAATTTTGCATAAAGCAGTTAATATCGCTATTATTAATTTAATATTATTGCTATTTCTATTGCACTGGAAGAACCAGTGAGAGAAGATTCCATCTTCACATCCATATTGTGGTAATTAACATTATTTTTATTATAAGTAGTGTAAATTGTTTTTTTTCTTTAAGCTTACATGTTGTGATAGTTTGAATGTTTATTCCAGTAACTGTTAACATTTAACTAGGGTTTCTCACTGGTAAAATAATTATATCAAGTTTAATGAACGAAATGTATTCAAAATGTTCGACACAATTAAAAGTATTGTTACCAATTATAACATTATTTGATACATTTACGATAGTGCCAGCCCTCAAAATGTATATTCTTGCATATTTTTAATGGGGCCACCGGCGTTGTGCAATTTCCTTCACATCGATTGAAAAAAACATGTTGCGTAATTGACCAATGCCTAATTAATAAAATGCAGGAATATTTGTTAAATCAACAAATGAAAAAAAATATATATATTAATTTAAATTATTTACGCAAATGTACTGGAAACAGAAAAAGTATTTTCCCGAACAAGCGAACTTGACAAATCGATTTCTTAATCCAGAAAACACCTGTAATTGTAAATTTATTGTAATTCCAACATTGAATACAAAAATTAAATATTACCAATATAAAGAATTTAACAATGGTTTCATCATAAGCGCCCTCTATAGGCTAAGTACTGAACTAATATAATAGCTTAATGAATGCATTACACTTTCATATAAGTTGCAAATGGTTTCGATTAATTCCGATAGATTAAGCAAAATATTCGTTATTCTACGCCACCTATGTTCATTTGCGTGAAATCATCACAATAATAGCGAGCGTCCATGGTTGAAATGTGATCGCGGATCTCATACCGCCCGGTCTTCGAGTTCTAATTACAATTACGCAAAACATTGTATGTCGCATGCGATTATATTTTTAGCTAAGCTTAATTTTGCACACAATAAAACTGATTTTACATCAATATGTTAAAGTGAGATATGTTTTTTTAGAAATGTATTAATATATAACGTTCCTATAGATGGCATTACAATAGCATTAAAATTAACTGGAGCACATTTATGCGTTGTTTTCTTGCGTTTTGGTTTTACAAACCAAAAATCAGTTGAACTAACGAATTGTTTATAAAACATCTTATAGTTTCGTAATTTAAATGATGATAAGACTGGTTTTATACAACCGAAAACCAGTTAAAACCTACATCACGCTATTGAAGTTTTTATACTCAGGTTGATATATATAGTAAGAACTTTACCAAATGCATAAGTGTCTTAGTACTCCTTGTGACCTACCGGCTTGGTTGTGCTAAGTCCCAGCTTGTCAATCTCGATGCTCGATTTGATCACCCTTGCACTGAGTATTGCTGAACTATCTCGAATATTTGGGAGGGATTCTGTTACTATGCGGTGGTAGATAACGGATGAACTCGTCCCTGGTGAAGGATGCAAACTCACTATGTACACAAAAGCGGTCATACGACCACCGGGAACTAAGCGTCCTGGGTGACCCGATCTTGTCTGTGGAGCCTGATCACCTTCACGACAAGTTGTACAAACGCGTCTGCGCTCCGGCCAAGTGCGAGGTGTTTAAGCTTTTGCATTTTACGAAATCAACTAATATTCTTAGTTTAACTTGGACTTTAAGAATGTATAAAATCTATACCTCCATTTTACGCAAACCCAATTTTGAAATCCACAAATAATGTCACGCATTTGGATCATACGAGTGGGGAGGACGAATTCGCTCGATATCGAAAAAGGTGGGACAGAATGCATGCATGAATTTCATTTTGCGCAAACCCAATTTACGTTACGACTTGTTATTTGTTCAATACGCATGCGAGAGATAATCTTTTTATTTTAAGCACAAACCCAATTTCCGTTACATGTCGCGAAACGCGCACGTTAGCGCGATTATTTAATTTTGCGCAAACCCAAATTTTGAAATCCACAAATATCGCTCGATATCGAAAAAGGTGGGACAGAATGCATGCATGAATTTCATTCTGCGCAAACCCAAATTTTGAAATCCACAAAATAATATTGGGCATTTGGATCACACGAGTGAGGAGGGCGAAATTTTCGCCCGATCGAACGAGGTGGGCCAGAATGCCCAATATTATACTACTACCATAATAAGTATTAGTATGTTTTAATTTGTACATGCTTTCGGAAGTGGTTGAACGCCAAAAATGTACCAATTGTAGTAGAAATTTACTAAATATCTTTACCGTATACTATACATGTCCTGTACTCGGTAGGTTTAGTGGTATATTGTTTCAGCATATATTTACATGCGTCTTAATGTTAACAAGGTTTATAAAAGATTATACAATCTTGGCAGGCTGTTAATGCTGCATGTGTTCATGCACAAAATATTGAATATCAAAAATGTCCTATTTATAAGACATGTTTTGTCACTTTAGGCATTTCCGAATAATTTTGTACTAAGTTAAAAACGTACCGGTTAATATATAACCTAACAACGTCTAGAGTTTCTAGGTTTTCCATCCAAAACACAAATGTTAATTTAAAAAAACTGTATTACATTGCGGGGAAAAAAGGGAAATTCTTAACCAGTGTACTTATACCTAAAAACTATATCTAATTTTAATTTAAAGTAGCGTAAATATTTACTTACGGTACATGCTTTGAAGGAAATGCCTATAAGACGGACTATAATTTATAGTTATAATAAGTCATATATTACAAAAGTATTACGCTTTATTTAACGTATTTGGTGATTATTTGTACTGTTTTCAAATGCATAGAATGCACAAGCGGCATGTGCATACATCTGGTTAAAACCAGTGTTGCAATGTTAAAAATTTGCATATTATTTTATATTTCCCCGCCAATACGCACTTTGGTCTTTTTTGGGTGCTTTTCTAATTATTACTTTACCTCGTTAGGCCCATGTCAAATCTCGATGATTCAATAACAAATCTTGTGTCAGTCAAGTTTTTGACAAATGTTCTATAAATAGGCCGTTGGGCCTACCGAGGTTAGAACATTTCAAGCCTTTTAGTGTCGCTGTGCACAATTTCATTAAACCAATTTTAATTTACATGTTCAATAGAGAAAAAGTAAATAGGTTTTTTTTACCACAACTTAGACACGAGAAAAATAGCTTGTCGGGTAAAATATAATATCAATTTAGCATAGTGACCAAGTCTTGGCTTTTGGAGTATATTTTAGAAACCTTACTAAAAAACGGTAAAAACTGAACTATTAAAAGAAAACATTTATTTCTTTGATTTTAATTTTTTTTTGGAAAATGGTACATCCTCGTCCTACCTAATGTTCTTTAATAAGAACAAATAGATTTATTACGTTCTGTCTCAAAATATCCATACAAAAATGTCCTTCATTGGGTAGGAATCGGAAATTTCTTAAAAATGATTGGACAGTATGCTATATCTAAATCTAAGTAGCAATAGACCAATGGAGGTGGTCACTTCATCGTAAGTGGTAAAAAAAACTAGCGCAATAACGAGTAGTAAAATTCTTTCTATTCGCGCTAAAAGTTCAAAAAGCCAAAATAATCTGTAATATAGAAATACTTCCCTGTCGATCGAGACCGCATCTACTATTAGATATATCATTATATCCCCATTTACTAATGTTTAAATAAAGAACTGAGCTATGGTTGTCCATGAAATTTGCTCACGACGGATTCAATATGTCCGGAAATCATGAAATCAATCAATACAATAAAAACCTTTTACTGAGGAAATATGTTTTATTTATTTCTACACCCTAACTGCGTTTTTGATGACTAGTTGCGGATTTTAACCTTTTCTTAACCTTTTCGTCAAAGACGGATATATCCGTGTTACAGGTTAACTGTCAGTGACGTATGCGATTCAGTTAGTGATCATGTCAGTGACAGAATCAGATCCATCGGATACAGTTATCTAATTTGATTTCTGGAATCTGCGTAATAAATCAGATCATATGAGACATACGATTTTGACTTTGCAATTTTGCATCACTTTTAACCTAATTAGTCGATTGTACTAGTGGCGTCAGTGGTAAAACTGTCAGTTGACGGCCAGAGCCGTCTGTGGCGTTCAAAATGACAGCAAAACGGTCAGGGATAATAAAACAAAGTTAAAAAATACTTTAGCTTTGTACAAATTGAATCCAATCAAAGTTATTCTATGGGTGGATCAACTTTTTGTTGTTGTTATTGTCCCGTAAGCCAGGAGACAACAGTAATAGAGTTTCTTAGAAAAAATGTTATAATATATACATCTAGTACACTCAGGAGAAAAGCCATAAAAGAATGGGTTTGTAATTGCTTTGAAATCATAGTTTTAAAGAGTGACCCAGGAGACGTCACCATGGCAACGAGCTACAATAAAAAGTTGATTGACACCTATTTATGTGTACAGTACTCAGCTTCTTAATAGCATTCGGCTGGTTATCGTTAACCCACTTGCACTCGCAGCTGTCAGTATATTTGTCACTCTTGTTTCTTACAAAAACGAATAGGTATAGCCGATAGTTATAAGGAACTGATAGTACTGTATATAAGATATAAGCGCCGATGGGTGGAAGATCGGCGGCGGCGTCGGCGACGTGACCTTCAAATGATTTTTTTAACGTTGGCAGTACAAAAATTAAATCGGTTCCGGAAACTATGTCATTTTTGGCAATTTTGGCCCTTAATACTTTAGGAAAAAAAACAACGTAGTTGTATAATTCTGAATAATAATAAACATTAAAATAAGGTGTAAGGTGAGGCGGGGCTATTGTAACTTTTCATACTAAAACGTAGAACCGGTTTCTAATATAAAATCAAATAAGTTGTAAATAATTAGAACATTACACATTCAAGGTCCTTGTTTTTACCATGATGTTACATCAGTCATAACATATTTTTTAAGAAACTGATTCCTTTTCAGGATTCTTATAAATCAAACTGAACCTTACCTAGCCTTATCTAAACGTAAGATATGTAAGAAATTCTGTTAAGTTTACGTTTCCAGCGATAACAAAAATGATGACTAACAATAATTGTCAACAAACTAATTATGACCAAAAAATATGAGAAATAACGGGCTGCCCATTTTAAATTAACCCGTCAAGTGTCCAGCGGGTCTAGTACGGTTGCGTTTAACACGTGAAAAATGTTGATAAAGCATTCGTCACTCAAAAAGTGACGGATGTTTTATCCACATTTTGTCATGCCATAAACGCAGCCATATTAGGCCCCCAGTAGACGACAGTTGTCAGCAGCATTATTTGAATTTGGAACTCAAGAGTGTTTCGAACTAAGATTGATATCGTAATGTAATATATTGTGATATGTATATGTCATAACATTCCACAGTTGTCACTCGCAATGCTACTGCTGTAGTCAATTGCTACGAATTTTAATCTTACACGTGTGCATAGGTTACTTTAACCCTTAGCCAGGCAGTGCTCACATAGAGACCACTTGGTAGTAGGTACATGAAAAAAAAAAACAAGAAATTACTTTTTTTATAACCCTTTGACCGGGCTATTTCCAGTTGTCCACACCCATTTGTCCACACTGTGGCAAATTGGGTTTTTTTTTACTTAAGTACATATTAAACTAACAAAGTTGAGTCAAATTAAAGAGTGCGAATAGCTGAGAATAAAAATTCCCAGTTGTCCACACTGTAGACAACTGGGATTTTATTTCCCGGTTGTCCACAGTGTGGACAAATGGGAATAACCCATTTGACATACCAATTTCCTTATTCAAAAGAAAGTAAATCTATAGGCCTGGCTATGGGTTAAAATATCAACCGGTACGGATTTAATCCGTCACGTTTGGTGAACCTGCGGTACGGATATATCCTTCAATGGGGTTTAAAAATATTAACAATATTCAATTTAAAAGGTTTAATTTCGAAATAGTAACTATAACGAAGAAATAAGGGTGAAATTGTTTGCCTTAAAATATAAAGAGCCCTTGTTGAATGAACAACTTTTTTTATTATATTATCATACTTGCAGTAAATTTATTTATTTATTTAAATACTTTATTGCACAAAATTATAATAGTGTACAAAAGGCGAACTTAATGCTACAAGCATTCTCTACCAGTCAACCATTTGAATATCATTTGAATATATTACAGCATTTTTTTTAAGGCGAATGGAATTTTAAAGATTAAGACATAGTAATAGGTAAGTACACTTTAGATTATATTAAAGCTGAATGGAATGGACAGATATTTATTTAATAATTCAAGTATAAATCATGTGTAAGTGTAAATTTAATCAAGCGCTGTTTTACGTAGACGCCCCAAATATTTAAAGGCTATGTATTAAATGGGAAAACTGGCTAAGGCTTTAAAAGTAGTTTGCTTACGACGTATGTGCACAAATAGATGTCAATCGCAATCTGAAAATATCACGTGATCACTGGCGTCTGCGCGTCAATTGTTTTAAGCAGGGGTGTGATTCTCTCAAAAACGGCGGTCGGTCGGACGAACGAGCGGAAGCGCAGCGGCGAGTTTAAGTAGTCCCGTCTGACCGAAAAAAACACATTTTAGCGCGTGCATTTTCATTTCGGCAGCATGGCTTCTGGCGATAAGATCGAACTATAAGGCAGCCTAATTGAGAATGCACGTGCGAACATGTGTTTTGTTCGCTCGGACGGGACTACTTAAACTCGCCGCTGCGACTTCGCTCGTTCGTCCGACAGACCGCCGTTTTTAAGAGAATAACACACATAATGCTCTGCATATGTTTAGCCATCTAGAACTGAATAACCGTAACGACTGTGTCTTTGTTCAATACATCTTGATTTTGGTTTACCTATGTTTGGCCAAATTATTTCTCGTCAAATGTATCATTTCGTCAAATGTATCATTTGGTCAAACGCTTTTTTTCCAGAACTATTAATAATTCAGGATTTTTATAAAACTAACCTAACCTAACCTAAAGGGTTCTACACGATGGTTCTGAAATAAATCCTGAAATATTTAGTTTCGGAAAAAATTGCGTTTGACCAAATGAAACATTTGACGAAATGATACATTTGACGAAAAATAATTTGGCCAAACGGCAGTACACCCTTGATTTTTTTAACTGTTCAACGTGAATACACGTTTAGTAACAAAAATGTCTACCTACTTACTTATAATTGAATTTTTCAAACACTTAGCTTTAGCTTGGTGGAATCTTCGTAACCCTATCTTGAACGATGATTTTTAATTGAATAACTTTGTACTAATAACTACTTAACTGTGGTAAATCATTTGTTTATAAATGTTTAGCCTAAGCAACGAAGCAAAATCAGGGGAAAAAACTCGTGTATAAGCGAATTTTGGCATAGTTGTAGGGAATTGTGTTTTAAACCACATACTAAAAGTAATTTTTTGGAGTAATTTCAATGGAGTAAGGTGCAAAATTGCACTAATGACAAAGAACGAATACTATTTTGACCGTTATCTTTGGAATGACATTTGGTTTTGAATTTAACGACTTTCGTTCGTCTGTGTTGGTACTTATCTCTAGAAACCATATAGTTTTTGATTATTTATTAAGTATGACAATTGAATAAAACGAGTAGATTAAATAAGAAATCTTGTATAAATAAATTCTACAGGGACTCCAATAAGTACTCACACCTAAGATTTTCTTATTGACATCTGAAGATTATAACCACAATTTAATAGCATCAATCCTTAATTGACAAATAAATAAAAATATATAAAACATAACCCGTAACAAAATTAAAACTACTAAAAAATTTGAACATTGAACAATCATCACTTTAAATGTAACTAATCACTTAGGTATAACGTATGGCAACGATATTTAAAAATAATCCGACCCCACCACTCAAGTATCTTTCTCTCTCTTTTTGTTTTGCAAATATCTTACTCTTATAAGCAAAGGACGGAAATATTTAATCCAATTTAAATGATATCCCTCCCATAACTTTTTACAAACTTATAATTTAAGTAAAAAATATTTAAGAACCATTTACCTTATCCAAAAAATACCACCCGACCACCAAATATAACTCCTGTAGGGTGATAGAACCAGTAATGGACAAGGCACCAATAATGGACACTTGATTCTTATTTTACAGAAGGGTTATTCATTTGTTTTGCAACAATCAATTTAGGACCGTATGAAATTTGAACTATGAGTGAAGTGTCCATTACTGGTGCCTGACAGCTAAAAGTGTCTATCATTGGTTCCGTCACCCTACACGTAATGAAAATTCGGCGAAGTAGTGGTGTAGTGGTGATTCAAGGGTAAAACAGCCGAATCACTTTAGGTTTGCATTTGCATATACGGGGTGAAAAAAAAAGGAACGCCACATGGACGGCAACTACCTTAAATATTGGGACTACGCAAAGGAGACTTACTTTTTTTTTGAAAACAAAAAATACTGCGTTATTGGATTTTTGAAAAAATCCTCTTCCTTAACCGGGAATCGAACTCCTTATGACAAAACAATAAAGGCGTGTTTTATGATACAGATCGAAAAGGTCAATGACAGTGATTTGTCATATCATATTCGACCAGGGACACTATTCTCGTGACTTCGAGATGATTTTTCATGCAATATGCACTGTCAACTGCGTACATTTTTTTGACATGTCTCGCATGAAAAGTCATCTCGAACTCACGAGAATTGGGTCCCAATTCGATTCCCGCTTAAGGCAGCCAAATTTTCAAAAATCCATAAATGCAGTAATAAATGTTAAAAGTAAGTCTCCGTTACGTAGAATTTGCTATTTCCGATATTCAAGGTAGTTGCCGTCCATGTGGCGTTCGTTTTTTCCACCCTGTATATGGATTATTCCATTAAAATACGGTGCCAAAGTGGATACAGTCTTTGTGGTCGACTGTACGAATAGAAAACGATTGGAGCTGACATTACGTTTACCTCAACATCGATCGAGTTCGACCAATAGAATCTACTAACAATAACTCATTGATAAATTGAAAAATCTGCGATAAATTTGTATCAATTAATTATTGTATTAGCTACGCTACTACTACCATAGAAGCATTCCCAATATGATGCGGCGACACCACAAAACTGAGACCCTACTTTGCAAATCGAAGTTCGAAGTTACGTCAGCTCCATCTCTGTCACTCGTTGTTCGAGACTAAATCGAGATAAAAGGATGGGGCTAACGTAACTTCGAACTTTGATTTGATAGTAGGGCCTCTGACGCTTCACCGAACATATGGCACTGGTCCCACCAAAGGCTAGGAAGCGATTAGCTATCGACTATTCTCGCTCAAGAAACGAACAAAAGATATAGATCCCGTGTCAATAAAAGAGACACGTATATTAATAGTGTTCACTTGAACAAGTAGTCCTTCCACCTTCCTTTCCTTTTTTTTTCTGAATGATAACTATTTGTATTTTATTTTTGTATAGTTTTGTCCAACGGGGCTGCCATGATCAAGATTGATCAAAGCCCTCTACCTTAAAGATTGTAAATAAATAAAAAAAAAATAGTGTTCACACTGCAGGCGAGAACTCTTTCCACTAGTTTGTCGAAACAAAAAATATAGATCGCGTGTCAATAAAAGAGACACAAATATTAATAGTTGTTCGCTGGCTATACTCGCTTCCCGCTCATTGTCGGCGGTGGGACGAGTGCCTATAAAAACTAAACTGGCTTAAGGTACACGAGAAATTTTAAGGCAATTCAAAGCCGCAACTATAGCGGTCTTTTTTTAATTTCGTGTGGTAAAGTGAGACGATAGGAGTAGGGGAAGACCAAAGAAACGGATAGACTGTGTGAAAGATGATATGGCTAGAAAGGGAGCGAGATGACGACTAATAGAGAAGTATGGAAGAAGAAGACATGTTGCGCGCACCCCAAGTAAGTTGGGGTAAGGGCAGGATGAATGATGATGAAAGTGAGATGACAGGGCCCGTAATTTTCATGCCGTTGACGCAAAAATGACGTCACGCTGCATAGAGTATGATTCCGATTAAATTCGTCATAATTAATCATTTAACAACCTCTGCAGATAATAATAATTAACCAAATGTGTGACACAACAAACAAAAATTCGATTACAAAACAAAAGGATTTTTATGAATATTGCATTACGTATGAACGCGAAGATGACTTAGATTTTATTTGCACGAGAATTAATGCAAGAAGGATGGCGTAAAGAGAGGAATTCTGTTGTAATTATTGTAATGTGTTATTAACAATACCATTTAATAAAATGTATGTATAAAAACAAATCAAATAGTTTTATCTACGTTTCACGTATCAAGTAGGTATTATTTATTCCGCGTGTAAATAGAGTACTTTTGAAGTCATTTATACATTATTAAAATGATTGACGACTAATGATTAATAATTTACAATAAAACTATTTGGGATCACCCTATATGGAGCGTGACGTCAAATTGATGTCATCGGCATGAAAATTACGGGACCTGGAGATGATAGATTGCAGGATATAAATTGCTCAAAAAAAAAATCCCGTGTAAGCACACCTTAATAACTAGGGTTAGGACAATAAGTGGCCGTGTTTCAAGAATCCATGGAGTCACTATTTCGTAATTATGAATACCATCTTGATTTGACCTTCAGTATTGTTATACTACAAAATTAATTAATTATTTAAAGCGCTGAACAAATTTAATTCAATTGGTATGGAGGATAACTCCGCTATGATAGCGTAACGAACAAACAAATATTAGTAGTATGGATAACTAATAACCCTCCTTTTGGGCTCCGCCGCAGTCGGGTAAAAATTGATCTAGTTTATTTTAACCCTTTTCTTAGCAAAAATAAAAAAGTCATGGATTCAAGCCTCTTCGGATTTTAATCCCGCAAAAAAAATGTGAATGTTATGTTTTAGTTCTTATAATTATAATACACATCGTATAAAGGGTTAAAATATGATTATACTTAACCCATTAAGGGCGGAATTGTTTGATAAGTTAATTTTATTTTGTAATGTATAGAGCATAAATTCTAACCACGACATAGGGTGCCAAACGTCATCGCTAGCAAATAATGGGTTAAGATAAAAATCAAGGTGGTTTGTATAAAATAATAAGTAAATAGCATCTCCATGGATTTTAGAACCACGTACGTATGCCATCTAAATCCTAACTCAAAGTATTAATAAAATAACTTACTTAACTTAGTAATAAGCTATATAATTTTTTTTCAAACTCAGTCTGGACTTAAGTTTTCTTAGGTTCTTCTTTAGTCTTCTCTTTGATATCCTTCAACTCTCTTATTAAAATTTCATCATCGAAAAAAACGGATGAATCTGAAAGATAAAAAAAAAACATTTTTATTTTAACTTTCTAGTTTCTAGTCTTTATTCTAAGCGTGATTTACCTATCCATTTCGAAAAGTTATTTTATAAGATTACGAGCAGAAAGAAGTAAAGTATTCTTGCTACAATGCGAAATTAAACCGTCGAACAATTATTAACGTGAAATGAAAAAAAACAGGGGCCTGTCTCACGCAAATTGACCTAGACTCAAAGTTTACATGGAAAACAACCAAGACTCAGGAATAAGTACTTGCGTTTATCACATAGATTTGCCTACACTGGGAATCGAACCGAGTGGGCAAGGTCACTAATAAAATAATAATTCTATATAATGTCTTTTAGACGAGACATGAAAACGCTCAACTCAAGATACTCGGTGGTTAATTTAATTTAATTTGTTAATTTCTGTCATAAAGGGATTAAAACGCAGAATATTTTAAACATACCAGATCTCTCCAGTTTCACTTTTGCGCCGTTGTCTGCGTCTTCTGACTTTATCTCTCCAAATTTGCTCTAAAACAAAATAAATACACACTGATATAAAAAATAGCATTGATAACTATTAGATAAATAAAAACCCCCGAGAGCTGATATCTCTTAAATGGCCCAACCGATTTTCATAAAACTTAGCCAAGAACTACCGCTAGGAAACCTTCAAATTAAAAAAAAAACTGCATCCAAATCGGTTTACCCGTTTAAGAGCTACGGTGCCACAGGGGTCCATATTGGCTCATGAAAAAATTGTAGTCCGAATGCAGTTATTCATAATCATCGCAAGTCATAAGTCATAAAGTGTTTTTAACTGAAACGGTTTTTATTTCAGGGTTTTTATAAAGCAAACCTAACCTAACCTCATTTACCAGCTAGATATTTAAAAAATGCTGAAATAAAACTGTTTCAGTAAAAAACACTGTATGACTTGCGATGATTATGAATAACAATACATTCGGAGTAAAAATAATTATATGAAACAAAGCGCTCCTGTGCCACAGACAAACACACATACACATAGCGGTCAAACTTATAACACCCCTCTTTTTAATATATTACCTTAACAAAATCAGGCAAGCCGTCCTGAAGGTGATACCAGCTCAGTACGAATATCAACGACACGAAGAAGAGGTTAGTGCTGATACCTGCAACACGAAAACATTGATAAATTAGTTATTGTCAACGTTTCAGCCCATTCCTTATTAATATTAATAAACCTTACTCAAATTGATTAACACTGTTCTTAGCAGAGACCGGAATTTTCGTGGCACTTTTAAATAACGCTAGTGAGTTCTTATTTATCGACTTCTGTTTTTACTTATATCGATACAATACAGAACACACAATTTAAAAGAAGATTAAAAGTAAAAGAGCGATCTCGTCCAGATACCATTTGGCAGATGAAAATTTGACATCGACATTTGCAATTCAATAAATAAGTCACTTAGAAAACAATATATCTTATATTAAATCAGTTACCAAATACGTCTAAAAATGTCTATTCCATTGCTGCCTTTTCAATGATTCAATATAAATGCTAGTGCTAACAAGTATTTATTCATAAATCAATACCGACTTTGCCCTATTTTTTTCATATTATCTGGTTACCCGCATGCCAACTTGCTAACAATCTATTTGGAAGTTTAATTTATCGATATGTACAGAAAGTCGATAAATGACAAGTCACTACGACAGCCCAAAAGTGCCACGAAAAATCCGGTGTCTGGTGCACTTGACTAACCGACGGCAGCGGAGATGCGAGGCCAGTGGTACATGAAGAAGCGGAGCCCCGTGAAGTGAGCTTCTATCTGCAGCTCGCACGAGTATATTTGCGCGTGCCGGGACTGCAGCTCCACATATGCATCAGTTACTGGCAGGTTCTAATAACAACAAAAAGCAAGCTTTAAAAAATCCGACTTTTAATAAAGATTTTCAATTTTTTTTTGTTATTTCTCAAAAACTGTAAATTATGAACACTTCATTTTATTTTCCCATAAATATAAACAATTAGCAATATACGGCAGGAATATTTCAGATTTTTTGATAAATGAACTTTGGAGATAACGGGGGAACGGAATTTGATAAAATCAAATCTCTTTGATTTTCCACCCCATTTTTGTTTTTTTTTTGATTCTAGACCCCTTTTCAATTACTTATTTATAAAATTAGTTTCATATTTTTTTACTAAAAACAGATGCGGGCAAGCAAGTTGCACAACTGTGCCAAATTTCAAGTTGATAGCATTTGTAGTTGCTGAGAAAAGCTAAGGGTTCCTTTTTACCATTTTGGTGTGGAACCCTAAAAAAAATGGCAGTCAACATAGACCGCGGTACCTGATCGTCCTCAAAGTCGCTGAACAGCTCGACGTGCAGTTGTTGCCGCTCCTCGTTCACTCCGGACAGCAGCAGCGGCGCGAACACCACCGTGCGGATAAATTCATGCAGGCACGACCTGGTAATAGAATTCATTAGTCGATCAAATCAAAAGATAGCCAATCAATCGATGGGGGTCGATGGGCCAAGATTATATCAGTATGACTAGGCACGTGCCACACTTCGGTCGTCCCTTTGTTATCTTTTTCTTTCATATTTAGCAACAAAAGAAGTTGTAAAATCCCGCGTTAAGTGCATTTTGTCATCTAAACTGGAACCAACTATACTAAGTTTTTTTTGCTGGTTGTGTGAAACCCAGTAAAATGCTGAGCAGGAACCATTTTGCTCCGTCTGGCACTGTTTAGAAATGTTTGCGTTTATGTTTTTGGGTCATACACAGATTTAGGTTAGCGTCTTTCCTGTGGACATACCCAAAGTTAACGTTTTGCAGGCCTAATTTTCTGGCTTAACCCATATGCGCATAAAAGGCGTCAGGTCTACTTTAGTCCTATCAGATAAAAACATAACTTATACACACAAGCCTTTAACTATTGACGACAGGAGAGACAACTTTTGTTTTTTCGAGTCGGTATGACCCTTTTGTTTGATAATTTGTTCTTCTGTACTTGTGTGAGACGTAAGCAAATAAACATTTCTTTGGTTTTAACCGGGGTAGAGATAGAGCTAAAATATGACGGTACTATTGAGCCAATACGGCTTGGGAAGAGGAACAAAGCGATGGCCTTTTCCCAGCAGTAGAACATCAAATACGACACACTTACTGCCGCACTCAGAGACGTCAATTAAATTTAATGCTTGTTTAAAGTTGCTGCTGTCACTTTCTTTGTTATAGCAATAGAATAAAGGCCCAGCCACACCGCTTGCGTGACGTGCACGTGCACGTTCGTGTTCCCTTTCCACTGCGTTGTATTGTATGAATTCTCATTACGAAATGTCACTATACAACGCAGTGGAAAGCGAATGCGCACGTTCACGTACACGTCACGCAAGCGGTGTGGCTGGGCCTTAATACAACACGTCACTAAACAAGCATTAAATTTAATTGACGTCTCTGAGTGCCGCAGTTAGTCTAATTAATTATGACTGCCTACGAAGCTAGCGGTGCCGGGCTCGATTCTAGGTATGGGCAAATATTTGTGGGATGAGTGCGAGTCTTGGATTTTTTCTATGTATTTAAGTTTGTATTTTTCTGTATTATTGTCTAGTACCCCTGGCCTAGAGCTTAGTTTGGGACAGGTCAATTTGTATAAGATCGTCCCCTGATATTTATTCATTTACGGCCAAACCCTATATTCAAACCGCGGATAGATAAGGCTTACCTCAGGTTAAAATTTGACATTTGTCCATACAAAATGTGTCAAATTTTAATCCGAAGTAAGCCTATCTATCCGCGGTTTGAATATAGGGTTCGGCCATTAGATAAATCTGTTCTAAAAACCTAACATGCTAAGGGCCCGTTTCACAATCGACGAGTAAATTTATCTGCCGTTTAAAGTTAGCTCTCACCTTGTCTATTTTTCAAGTGTAAGAATGAGAAAGGGGTATATTTATCTGTCAAATATGTTTTACTTGTCGTTTGTGAAACAGGCTGTAAATGTAATGCATTGTTACTTGGTCAAGAAATGTCAACACCGTTTAGAACTCACCTCGTTTAGTCGATCAAACTCAGTTAAAAGACGATTGAAAGACGAAATGTATTTTCTCATGACCAGACATAGGAATCCAGGGGAATGATAGGTAGGGACTTCCTATATCGATAAACTCAATTATCGATGCTTGTTCTATATACTAGTGATCACTCCAAGTTTTGTTTGTAAAAATATAATTTTATTAAAATTGAAAAAATTAAACAAAATAATAACATTGATAATTCTCTTCTTCTTTTTTAAAACCGATTTTTGAAATTTTACTCATCTACTAATGTAAAAATAAACGATCAGAATTTGTTCAAAATTTCCCGACGTTAAACGACTTCGTCTGGGCTGATAAATCAATTTCAGGTGGCTAAATGAGTTTTCAATTTGCGTGGAGGTCATAACATTTTTTAATATGTGTGAATTTCATACTCGTGTTCAGCACAATACTTAAAAAATAACAATGCTTGGGGCGACCACAAGAATATGGAAAATGCATCGATAATTAAGTTTATCGATATTTCCTAATTATCCCTACTTGTCATAAAATTCTGCCCCCTGGATTCCTATGTCTGCTCATGACTTTAACTGTAAAGTTATCTTAGTCACGATGTAAATTAATCATATACGTAGATAAACCTCAATGATTGCAGTAAACCAGTGTTTTTGCTGTGATGCGGCGACATAACCTCTGCGGTTGTAATGGGCAACTAATTACAGGTAACGACCCACATGATTACATGCCATTATAGTGCGGCAAATATAGCTTGGCAAACGTAGGTACATCTATCATTGCCAGGAGTGCGAAATAGGTGGTTGGTCAAACTGGTGACAATTCGGTATACCTACATTGTACAATCGAGTTCATAAAAATGTGTACACTTTAGTACCTGGTCACTTTAATCGCTGTGACAATTAATATATGGCAGTTTAAACATGACATTAAATAAAAAAACTCTCCTATGATAGTAATAAGATTGATATTGGTACAGAAGTTTTATCTCAGATACTGCCTTTTGGCTTAAAGACGCCACGGACGATCAGTCAAACTGACAGGCCGAGAGGGACGCGGCTATTTGATAGAATGAGAAAGTTATATACGTCTCTCATTCTAATAAATAACTGCGTCCCTCTCAGCCTGTCAGTCCGACTGATTGTCTGTGGGACCCATTAGGAGGGCAGTATAGGTGACAAGCTAACCTGTGCCTCAGCATCGCCGACCGGCACGAAGACGACACCAGCACGCCGCCCTTGGCGCGCATCTGAGCGCACACCATGAACATACCTGCGAACATACGACGACACGTTAGCCTAGCTAGTTGGTCCGGGGTTTGATTCCCGGTATGTAATATTTGGTGAATGAGCGCGAATATTTGCTCCTACATTTTGGATGTTTTCTATGTATTAAAGTATGTACACACCCTATAATATTACCAAGTCCCTAGGTAGTACGGTTTGGGCTGTGCGTTGATATGTCAGTCAGTTTCTAATTTTATATAATAAAAAACCGGACAAGGCGAGTCGGACTCGCCCACCGAGGGTTCCGCACATGACACGATCAACTCAATTCAAAATTTGCACCGCCGCCGTTCCTTGCATTGTTTTTTTTGTGATTTAACTAAAAATGTACAGATTTCAGATTTTTTCCTATACTTGTAGTAAAAGACGGTGTTACTTGCCAAATTTCATAGTTCTAGGTCAATGGGAAATACCCTATACTTTTTTTGCGACATAAACGGCCGTATCTTTTTTTTACGTAGGTAAATGTAGAAGTTTGATTTTTTCATTGCTTCAAGGGACTGTAGATTTGAGTATATAGTTTAAATTTCAACTCGATACCTCCACGCGTTCCCGAGATAAAGGGTCTTGACACACGGGTAGACGGACAACAAAGTGATCTTATAAGGGTTCCGTTTTTTTCCTTTTGAGGTACGGAACCCTAAAAACCAGCCAAGTGCGAGTCGGACTCGCGCGCTAAGGGCACCGTACCTTTATCGAGCAAAAAAACGGCGAAAGAAAAACACATTTGTTGTATGGGATGGGCCCCACTTAAATATTTATTTTATTCTGTTTTTAGTATTTGTTGTTATAGCGGCAACAGAAATACATCATCTGTGAAAATTTAAACTGTCTAGCTATCACGGTTCATGAGATACAGCCCTGTGACAGACAGAGAGACGGACAGTGGAGTCTTAGTAATAGGGTGCCGTTTTTACCCTTTGAGTACGGAACCCTAAAAAGACTAGAGGACGCCCGTGACTTTGTACGCGTAGAATTAGTTTACCGTTACTATTTTAACACTTTAGGGTATGAATTTCCAAAAGATCATACTTAGTGCACCTCTAGACCTCATAAGGAACCTACGTGCCAAATTTGGAATCTCTAGACCCAGCGGTTTTGGCTGTGAGTTTAAATTTTTTGGAAATCCATGGAAGAGGCATATGTTCAGCAGTGGACGAGTATATGCTGAGAAGAAGAAGATGATTTCATCTTTTAACTATCTTGAGGTGTATCCATATCATGGCTATCGTTTGACGTTATTCGCACCCGTCAGCCGCCCATTAGAGATCATACATATGACCAAAATATCTCGCCAAAACGACCGACTCTCCACTCTCCACATACCAAGATCCTTGTTAATCTGCGACTCCGGCATGTCCAGTACCAGCCTTACGCGGTAGGGCTGCGCCGACATCAGCATCTGACTGTACCTGGTCAGCTGAACGTGGGCGGACGGGAACGAGCACAGACCCATCTGCTCGTCACACGATCTAGACAAGACATGAAATGAAATACTTTATCGAGCTGATACATGTTACATATCGCTTACATTATTCTAGACATCAATTACTAGAGGGTAAAATAGAAGATATTACCCTTGGTAGCAAAAGAAAATACTCATTTTGTTATGAACATTATTTTCTAAGCAATAAGGTTCATTTCGAGTAGCCTTAATTTAATTACAGGTTTTTAATTATTTTTTGTTATTTCTCAAAAACTGTAAATAATGAACACTTCATTTTATTATTCCTACAAAATAATTTTTCAGATTTTACGATTTATTGAACTTTGGAGATAAGGGAGGGGCGGTAATTTTTTGTACATTTTTGGCTATAAATCAAAAAGTATCTAACATAAAATTGTAAAAAAAAAAGTTTTGAAATGTGCAGGATAAGTCCTATTCATATAACACCCCATTTGCTGTAATCAAACCACTTTCATTTTTCAACCCCCCATTCTAGACCCCTTTTCTATTACCTATTTGTACAATTATTTTAATATTTTGTTTAATAAAAACAGATGCAGGCAAGCAAATTGTACAACTATGACAAACTTCATGTTGATAGCATTTGTAGTTGCTGAGAAAAACTGCTGTGGCATACAGACAGACAATGAAGTCTTACCATAAGGGTTCTTTTTTTACCATTTTGGTATGGAACCCTAAAAACAATACTCATAACAAAATAAAATAGAAATACAGTATGAAAGCTCTTAAAAACGGCTTTGGGTTAGCACCTCTCTCTCTTTCTCATTAACTCTCATATGCTCTTATGCGAGTCGAAGCAATGCCAAAAGACTTTTGATTGAAAGCCTCTTGCACTGTACTTTATGAACTTACTTGAACTGTAAATGCACTGGACGCATGTGCGTGACATTCGGCATATACGTGTAGTAAAAAACAACGTACATAAATATTGAAACCCACAGAATAGCAGTCACAAAGACAGAAATAATCCCAACCCTGTACAACAGCTCTTTTACACTGTTTATCCCTGCTTCTGTTCTCTTCCTGTAGCCTAGATACTGCTGAAGAACGAACACTTCTATTGGTCTACGCACTAAGTCTCGAAATACTCGAAATGGATTTACGTAGTATAACAGGGCCATAGTTTTTCCCGAATAACTTAATTTTAACGCATTTATTATCAGAGAATCGGTCAAGGAAACGGATCTAGGGCGGTATTAGAATTGATAGTGAGCAACAGTTTTATTACATTAGAGATAATAGACGGTCGGTCGTCTTGATAAAAGTAGAAAAAAAAACAAAGTTCGACTCGACCGGCTGATTGATTGTCAAAAATATTATGCTCTGCTGTCATGTGTCAGTGTGACAGAAGCGCTCCGTTTTTTTCTTCCTATTGTCCAAAACCAACGTGGTATGGTTAAACAATTATTTTAATGAAATGTGTGTTTTTTATATATGTCGGTGAACAACACTTTCTGTAGCCCGTTTCACGAAGCTACAAGTTACAAATTACAAGCGGAACCCTCTTTCTAGCAAAAGGAGTTAGAAAGAGACTTCCGCTTGTAATTTGTGACTTGTAGCTTCGTGAAACGGGCCTCTGCCATCAAATTATCATTAGTTTCTTAATAGTAAATCTATTGTAAAAATAAGTCCTTTCAATTAACCTTTTTTTATTATTTCAGTAATTACCACTTAATTTAAATAAAATTAAGGCTTGAAGGAAATTTAAACTTGAAGCCATCGTGAAACGGAACAAAAATGTTGTTCAAATGTAATGGAAAAAAAAAAGGCGGGAACCTTCGAATAGGAAAGGCGCGTTTTTGAGGGAAAATAATTTGTAAAATCTTTTAATCTTGTAAATATTGTTTATTCTCTCGTTTCATATAATTTTTACAGATAAGGTTGTAAATATAATTATTTAGAGGTAAGATGGGAGGCGGGAGAACCAAAAAACGAAAAAAAGATGAGGGAAATGGGTCTGCCTCGGAAGACTCCGATCAGGATACCGAAGTTAATAAGTATCGGCCTTTCAAGGTAACCAATTATTCCAGGAAATATCCCGAAACATCGCAAAGAAAGGACTTCGTAGTATTCCTTGCTCACCAGACCGCAAATACGCCTTTTTCAGATAACGACAAGGTTTCTCTATCGCAGGCCATTCGAAAGTATGCCGTGTCTGGTGTTTCGCATCTAAGGCCAATGAACAAATATAAAGTTGCAATTACTTTTGATTTGTCTAATAACGCAAATACTTTCTTGGCAAATAGCAAACTATTAGGTGAACTGGGACTCTATGCATCTATTCCTGCAGCAGATACTGAAGTGACAGGGGTTGTCAAGTCAGTTCCGGTTGGTATATCCAATAAACAAATATTTTCTCTGATCGGCAGCTCGCGCAATGTGATCCAGGTCCGGCGGTTCATGCGCAGAGTGAGGGCAGATGGGGGCGAGGTCTCGTATGTTCCTACGCAGACTGTAGCGGTAACGTTTGCTTCTACTCAGTTGCCTCAACACGTATTCCTGGACTCGTGGAGACATGAGGTAACGCAATATGTTCCTCCTGTTAAGCAATGTTTAAAATGCCAGCAGTTTGGACATATCGCCAGTTTCTGTAAAAATAACGAAGTCTGCTCTATTTGTTCCGAGAATCACAATTTTAAAGTTTGTACAGCCGATAAGGAAAATCCAGTTTGTGCTAATTGCAAGGGTAAACATATTGCCATTTCTGTGTCTTGTCCTGTGAAAAAAACCAAAATTGAGGAAAATAAAATCAAAACTCGTTCTGTCGCATATTCCGATTTATTTAATGAAAAGTCTTTTCCGCAATTGGCTGCAAGGTCCGCGGAAACTTATTTGCAAAATATGCTTAAAAGTCAGTCATTTTTGAATATGATTACACAAGTCATAATTAAATTGGTAGCCAACCAAAATGAAGCGCCTATTAATACGGAATCGATACGAGCGGCATTTCAAAATACGATTAGTGGGAGTACCCATCCTAAAACATAATGGATACTCTCAATGTCGTTCAGTGGAATGCTCAGAGTATTTCGCACAATAGGCACTCATTTACAAATTTTTTATATGATAATGACATACATATCGCAATCATCTGTGAAACCTGGTTGAAGCCTCATATGAGGCTAAAGGTTCGAGGGTTTAATATAGAGCGCAATGATTGTGGTAACAAACATAACGGTGTATGTATTATGATTCATAATAGTATTGCTTATAGTAAAATTAACACATTTTTCGATGACTCTCTTCAAAATATATGTATTCAAATAACTATTAATGGCAAACAGATTAGTATAGTGAGTTTTTATAGTCCTACAAATTGTAATCCAGCTTTTAACAAAACAAAATTTGAAAATTTCGTTCAATCTATACCCGAACCTATGATAATCTGCGGGGATTTCAATGCTCATCACACTTCATGGGGTTGTTGTTCCACTTCGCCACGTGGACGTGCTGTCTTAGATGTTGTCGATGATAATTATCTGGTATTATTAAATGATGGAACGCCCACCACTGTCGGCTCCATGACATGGCGTCCAAATGCGTTAGATTTGTCTATAGTTTCTCCTTCGTTAGCCCCCTGTTGTAGTTGGTCGGTTTACGATGATCCTCTTGGTAGTTATCATCTACCTGTAATAATTAATTTGGTTCTCAATTATAATGTTCAAAATAATAGTAATAATGTAAATAATCTTGTTAACAGTGTACATTTGCCCATCTACCCGTGCCTAAATTTTAGGAATGTAGATTGGAAAGTGTACGCTGAAAAGGTAAAACATTTGTTAAATGATTTTCAAATAGAGTCGTATTCGCCACTCGAGGCATACAGTTTGTTTTCAAAAAAAATATTGGGTGCTGTCTTTCAATCCATACCCAATCGTAGAGGAACTTCAATAAAAAGTTCTAATCATTTGTCTTCTAATAATAAAAAAGCTTCTAAAAAAAAACATAATCTCCCATGGTGGAATAATAAATGTTCTTTAGCTGTTATAAATTGCAAACAGGCGTTTATTGCATTTAAACAAAACTTTAGTCTAGAAAATTATTTGGAGTTTAAGAGACTGCAAGCTATAAAGAAACTTATTCTTAAAACAGAAAGACAAAAGTCTTGGGCTGATTTGTGCAATTCTTTTAATCGCTTCACCCCATTGTCTGTTATTTGGCGCTTTATGCGCAAATTTAATAAAACCTATGTTCCTCAACACTCTGTTGATAATAATGAATGGATTTTAGACTTTCTACAAAAATATACTCCTGATACGGTGGAAAGTGAAAATAGTTTTTCTAGTGACTCTTCTTCTAACATGCATAATAATTTCCTTACAAAACCTTTCACTCTTGAAGAATTTAAATCTGCAATTTTTTCGCGCAGGGACACTTCGTTTGGTTTGGATGGAATACCATATATGATGTTCAAGAAAATGCCAGATAGTTGTCTTATTATTTTATTAAATATTTATAATGCACTTTGGATAAGAAATGATATACCGCCTGAATGGAAAACTGATTGCATTATTCCTATATTGAAACCAGACAAACCTAGGTTTAATCCAGACTCGTATCGTCCTATAACATTGACGTCGTGCGCAGGAAAAGTCTTTGAACAGCTACTAAAACAGCGTCTTGAGTATTATGTAGAACATAATGGTCTACTTCCAGTTAATCAGTTTGGTTTTCGTAGAGGTCGTTCAGCTCGTGAAAGTATTTCTTTGTTTCATTATGATATATATAAAAGCATCAGTAGTAACAACAAACTCATTTCGGTGTTTTTTGATATTACCGGCGCTTTTAATAATGTAAATATTAATATTTTATGTACAGAACTTTTAAATTTAGGGTTTCCAGTTAAAGTTGTGCAGTGGATTCAATTGTTTTTATCTAGTAGAAAAGTTTATGTTAAGCTTAATGGTGGTTTGTTTGGACCTCGACTGTCATCTGTAGGTGTGTGTCAGGGTGGAATTTTATCGCGTTTGATGTTCATTTTATATATACGTCGTTTAAATTTGATATTGGGACCTAGTATAAAAAATTTGCAATATGCTGATGACCTTGTTGTTTATTGGTCAGGTAATAATTCTAATCTTATTATAAATAACATTAATTTAGCATTAATTAAATTGCACAATTACTTTTCATACTTAAATCTTGAAGTTAATCCATCAAAATCGAAAGTTGTAGTCTTTGGTCAAAATTATTCTGCTATGTTGCCATCTTTATTTTATAACAATACCCCTTTGCCAGTTGTCTTACATAACAAGTTCCTGGGTGTTATATTCTGTCACAATTTGTCCTGGAAAAAATACACAGATCATTTAGTAATCAAAGCTAACAAAGCTTTCAATATCCTTAAGTCTTTGTGTGGTACTAATTGGGGGGCCGACCCCAAAATATTACTTATGCTATATAAATCTTTAGTTCGCAGCCATTTTGAATATGGATTTATGTGTTTCGCTTCTGACTTAAAAATTGTAGATATTTTGGAAAAGATTCAAAACAAGTGTATGCGTATAGTTACTGGAGCTTTTAGAACCACTCCAATTGTTTCTCTACAAGTGGAGTGCAATCTTCCTCCAGTTGCAATAAGACTTGCTTATTTAAAAGAAAGATTTGTTTTAAAGCTTCATTCTCAAATCAACAACCTTCTTTTAAATCAGTTTTCTAATAGTAATACTCGTATGTTATGTAACTCAAAATCTTTTTACATTTTACAGGGTTTATCTGAATTTATTGATTATCTAAATCAGTTTAGTATATTTAAAAGCAATAATCACTTACCTTATTTTGATGGGTCTTATGATAGCAAATTCAGTCCTATTAATATTTCAATTGATAATGATCTTTCCAGAAAGGAACAGGTATATGAGAAATTAGCTTCATGGAATGGTTGTAAATTTATTTACACAGATGGATCAAAGAATGAAACTAGTGTATCTTCTGCAATATATGATCCTGAAATCAAAATGGGTCTTGGTTTTAAAATAGACAGACAGGCTAGTATTTTCACCGCAGAGGCAGTTGCTATTCTTTGTGCGTTAAAGCACATATTGAGGCAAAACAATGGGTCACATAAGTGGGTAATTGTCAGTGATAGTATGAGTGTATTAAAGGCTATCCAAAATAACAAAATCAATTCTAATACTAATTACATAATTTATTTGATTAAAGATCTTTGGTCCGATCTCTATTTAAAACATCAAACAGTTGTTGATTTCATGTGGACTCCATCTCACATAGGGGTCTCTGGTAATGAAAATGTGGATTTCTTGGCTCGTTCTATTTCAGATTCTCCTCAATCTATTGATGTTAGTTTTAATCTCCCACTCCCATATACTGATGTTATCGCAATATTGAAGCAAAGAATGTACGATCATTGGAAAAAATATTGGGACTATGTTGTGCAAAAAGAAAACAAGGGTTCTTGGTATGCTGCCTTGGATATAAACTTACAATCTGTATCTTGGTTACGTAAAGGAAATATCTATCATAAGAGAAGCTTTTATAACATTATATGTCGCCTAAGGTTCGGTCATTGTCGTCTAAACCATCACTTGTATCGTATGAAAATTGTAAATGATCCTCTTTGTGACCTGTGTCGATCAAATGAGGATCAAACAATAGATCATATACTATTTCATTGCTCGTCCTTTGGCATTCAGCGCCTTGTGCTGGTGGACGAATTAATCCGTATTTACGGAGAATCACATCTGGTCCCGCGATCTGTTCAAGAATTGTTGAAAGATCATTCTACTTATGTGCCACTTTACAACTTCATTAAGTCAACGATAAAAGAAATTTAATTTTTCTCATGCTTGTAAATAGGTGTAAATATTGATTCTTTGTGTTTATATTTTATTTTTATTCGTTTCAGTCAGTATAATTTAAGTTAGGTTAGAAGAAAAGAAAGTTGTAAACAATACAACTGACAGGTGTCATTTTCAGGATATTTTGCGCACGTTACAGAAGACGTGCGTGGCAAAATAATTATTATTTTCAGAAAATTATACTATTCTATTACTCAGATATGACAAAATGATATGGATATAACGAATATTGTTACTCGGATATGACGAATTCTTCTCGGACTTATACATTTACTGGAATGGATTACAACTACAGAAGTTTTATCGGATTTGACGACATTTAAAGGAAAAAAATTAACACTGAAGAAGTTTTATCGGATGAGACAACATTGAAAGAATACTTTAGACGTTCAAAATAGCAAAAAAAATATATGAAATGATTTCAACTTATGACGAGGCGATATGGTCTTTGATCTCAGCCTGTCCAAAAGGACGAATTATAAAAAAAAAAAAAAATCAAATGTAATGACAATTGGTGACATTGGTGTCAAAAAATAATAATAGACAGTCAGGAAATTCCAAATTTTTTAAATGATTTTGTAATAAAAACTAGTTAAATATAAGAAAAAATGTACTCACGTCTGTACCATCATATTAGACCGTCTTTTATGTTACAGATCCGTAGTATTACAAAAACGGCGCGTGTTATTGTAAAGCCAAGTTTGTCGGCCTCCGCATATAAACCAGATTTCGTTGAAAGACACATTTATGATGAATGGGAGAAAAAAGGTCTCTTCGTGGCGGGGAACTTTAGCGACAAGCCATCATTCAGTATGGTGCTTCCGCCTCCTAACGTCACAGGAAAATTACATTTAGGCATGTAAAGTTGTAATATTTTTTTAAACTTTTATTTATAAAAAGCGTGGTCGTTGTTTTATGGCTTTTATGGCGTATTTTTATGGACATAGCAACAACGGGAACTTATTTATCCTGTTTCCTAAAACCAACATTAAATAAAATAGGTTAGGTTTGCATGAGCAGGTGACAGTTTAAAAAAGTTAGTCACAAAAAATGTTTTAGGACAAGCTTTTCCTGGTCAATGTACTTTTTCATTCACTTAAATTTATTTATTTATTTAATGAAATGAAAATAAACAAATACAAAACATCAGTTTCCATTATTTGCAAATCAAGACCTAATCAAATCATAACATAGGTCTCTGTTGAGTATAGCGTAGATCCTGTTGCCACCTTCTGACTCCGTTATGAGATTAGCTCTTAGATACCATAATATTACATTTTCACCTAAAATTTCAACTAGCGCAAAAGCATAAATTATGCTTTTTGCATATTAAAACTTAAGGTATCAACCCCTAAAGTTTAATTGGTGTAAAGCATCATTTATACTTAGCGCATGTTGTAATTTAAGGTATCAATATGTATTCCAAATTACAACCTATTCCAAAAATGAGAACTGGTTCAAATTTGACTTACAAGATTTTTTCTGAAGCAAGTTAAATAAAAGCTTTTAAAAAAGTTACATACAATTCGCTCATTGAATACAAAATGGACACATTCCAAAATAATTGGCTCTTGCATTGAAAATCTTATACAAACAGCTTCTAATTTTAAAATGCAACACTGACTGATTTTGGAATGTGTCCGTTTTGTATTCAATGAATTATTTAGTAAGCAATTTGGAACAATGGATTTTGTGTTTATTAACTTTTTATTACAGGTCATGCTTTGGCCAGCACCGTGCAGGACGTGATAGTAAGGACTAAGAGAGCCAGAGGACACAATGTGCTGTGGCTGCCAGGAACGGACCATGCTGGGATTGCCACACAAGTATTATTATTTTAGTATTATTATTTTTTCTCAAAAATGCTATCTAAACTTGCCATAACACCAGTAGGTTGAAATTCCTGGTGGGAATTTATAAGTGTCCAGTAAGTAAGTACATATGGAAATTCCATAACATATCATATAGCCTTATAATTTATAATATACTAGCGACCCGCCCTCGCTCCGCTTCGGTTTATGTGAGTTTTCTGTGACCCCCGTATGTAATCCATTATGGATGGTGGATCCGTATGGATTATGTAATCCAGAATTTATTATTATTACATAACCCTTCAAGCGGCAAGAAAACTATAGTTAGTTTAAATTTTAACTTTGAGATATTGTCATAAAGTATTAATTGTTTTTTGACAGCAGCCGTTATACGATTGTTTGCCACTCGTAGGGATATAAACCCTTCTCTTGAATCACTCTATCTATTTCGTAGTTGAGTAGTTTAAAAGATCTAAGCGTACAGACAGCGGGAGCGACTTTGTTTTATACTATGTAAAGAATAAAGATAATGTGAAGATTGATTATGCCTACGTAGCTAGGGGTTCCGGGTTTAAATCCCATGGGTGTGATGAGCGCGATTATTGGTTCCTGAGTCTTGGATGTTTTCTATGTATTATTAATTTATCTATATATAAAATTATATCGACATCCAGTACCCATCTTACAAGTTTGGTCAATTTGTGTGAGATTGTCCCTGAATATTTATTTTATTTGTTTAATTCTAGGGCGTAGTAGAAAAACACATACGATCGACCCTCGGGGTCAGTCGCCAAGAGCTCGGCCGCGAAAAATTCAACACGGCCGTCTGGGAATGGACGGCAAAACACGGCAACGCCATAACCAAGCAGCTGCGTACCCTCGGCTGCTCCCTCGACTGGAGCCGGGAGATGTTCACAATGGACCATCGGCACATACAAGCGGTCAATGTAGCATTCATGAGACTCTTCAAAAAAGGCCTAATCTACCGGAAAAAGGCACTCGTGAACTGGTGCAACACTCTCAATTCCACAGTATCCGATATTGAAATTGATAATGTGGATATAAAAGGCCCTATGTCCATAGTGTTGCCAGGGTACGATGAGCCAATAAAGTTCGGACTCTTGTATGATATTGCGTTCAAGGTTTTTGGTAGTAACGAGGAGGTTGTTGTGTCTACGACCATGCCAGAGACGCTGATGGGTGATGTGGCTGTGGCGGTGAATCCGAACGATACCAGGTGAGATTTGAGTAGAACCTACTGACTGTTGCTGGCGACTCCGTCCTTCCTCGGAGTTCAAGCTATCTCTATACCAAATTTCATAGAGATCGGTTCAGCGGCTTAGTCGTGATAGCGTAACAAACGGTTAGACAAAGTTACTTTAAAAATTAAAATCGATTATTCATCCAACAATTTTTAGATTACAAAAGTTTTTGAGGCTTTTGGAGCCCCCTAGAACATAATAAATAAAGTTTATCTATAGCAGGTCGACTCGCTCTTACAAATGTAGTACAGTACATACATACCTTCACACCTGTCTCCCAATGGGGTAGGCATAGACTACGGAACGCCAGGTGCACCGGTCTAAACATACTTACAACTTTTGCTTCCTCGATATTCATCAACCTCGGTTTTGGGTGCTTTTGATTTAGTACTTATTCAGTACATCGCGAAACTGATCACTGTATGTGCGTCTAGGGCGTCCCCTACCGACATCTCCGCTTACTCTCGCTCGCCATACCTCTTCGGAGACTTACACGAGTAATAATGGTAAATTGGTTCGTTTAGTTGTGTTTACATCTTTACCAATTTCAATTGGCACATAACATACTATAATGTAATTATTCCTACGTTACAGGTACATGCATCTAGCCAACAAGATGGTCATCCATCCGTTGACGGACAAGACGCTGCCGATCATATTCGACGAGTTCGTCAACATGCATGTGGGCACTGGCGCCGTCAAGATTACTCCCGCCCACAGCAAGACGGACTATGAAGTCGCGCAGGTGCACAACCTACCCATGCAACAAGTCATCGACGAGAACGGCATAATGATCAACTCGCAAGCATTCAACAATCTCAAAAGATACGACTGCAGAAAGAAAATAATCGTAAGGCTAGATGAGATGGGCATCCTAAAAAAAATAATGCCGCACAACATGACTTTGCCACTTTGCAGCAGGTCCAACGACGTTGTGGACTATCTACCCAAGGAACAGTGGTTTTTGCAGTGCAAGGAACTGAACGTAAAGGCGATGACGGTCGTTGACAACGGAATATTGAAGATAACGCCGGAGAAGTACGTGAAACATTGGATGAATTGGTGCGAGGATGATAGAGATTGGTGTATTTCGAGGCAGCTTTGGTGGGGGCAGAGGGTTCCCGCCTACAAGTGCTTGTCGCCCGAGGGGGCAGAGCTGTGGGTCGCCGCGCCGAACTATATACATGCCAAGAAGCAGGCGGCGTCGCATTGGAACATCGCCCCGGTTATGGTCACTGCGACAAGAGATACTGATGTGCTCGACACTTGGTTTTCTTCAGCGATTTATCCTTTCTCCGCACTCGGCTGGCCGGGCAACTATACCAATGACTACAAAATGTTTTACCCCCTCGATCTCATGGCGACCGGGCATGATATCCTAGGGCTCTGGGTGCACAGAATGATAATCCTCGGTCTTGAGCTAACAGGGTCGCTCCCGTTCGAAAACATTTTGCTCCACGGAATCGTTTGCGACAACAGAGGAGCTAAAATGTCCAAAAGTAAAGGAAACGTTATAGATCCCTTGGACGTTATTTACGGCATATCGTTAGATGAACTCAAACTGAAGACCAGACGAATGCATGAAGATGGTATTCTGAGTAAAGCTGAAATGCTTAAAACTTTGGACTATCATAAAAGCAACTTCTCTAATACTAAAGGGATCCCGGAGTGCGGAGTGGACGCATTGCGGTTCACGCTCCTCTCGCAAGATATCAAATCGAACTTTATAAATTTCGACGTGAAAATGTGTCATTCGAATAAGCTGTTCTGCAATAAAATATGGCAGAGTGTTAATTTCGTACAGCTGATGTTCGATAAATTGGAGTCTTGTAAATATGAAAAATGTTTTGAAGATGTGCTACCCCTTACCGAAAAAGACTTGACCTTATTTGATAAATGGATCCTCAGTAAATTAGCGCATATGGTATGTGTTGTCAACAAGGGGGTAGATTCGTACGACTTTCACTTGGCCACGAAAGCGTTAAGGACGTTCTTGTACAACGAGTTCTGTGACGTGTACATAGAGTCCACCAAGCACATCTGCGAGACGCCGAACCCAAGTACCGCCTACGCCCACGCGCACACTCTGAGCGCGGCCCTCAACGCGGGGCTGCGGTGCCTGAACCCCTTCATGGTCTACCTGACACAAGAACTGATTCCAAAGATCCCCCAGTTTGAGCATAACATAATATTTAACTATGAGGACGCAGAAAATAAATTTTACGATTTCCCGAATTATGGTGACTTTTTAAAATGGCAGAATCCTAAAGTGGAGCATCAAGTGGAGAAGCTGTTGAGTGCGGTTTACCTGATTCGACAGTTGAAAGGGTTCTACGGGATGTCTAACAAACTGAGGCCCACAGTGCACATGCAAACTTCGGATCAAGATTTAAGAAGCGACATAGAGCTTTATAAAACTTTGGTGTGTAGTTTATCGAAGTGTAGAGAACTCGAGTTTGGTGATGTTACTGGCAGGAACTTTGTGAGTGGAGTTTTGGACAAAAACACGCAGGTGTATGTTGAAATAGTAGGGAAGGATATTGACGTCGTTATATCGGAAGCGAGAGAGCAGCTAATGAAGAAAGTCAAGAAGTTGGAGGAACATTTAAATAAGATGGAGCAGAAGATAAGTGGTGCGAGTTATTCTACGTCGATGCCAGAGTGGACGCAAATGATAGACCGAGAGACTCTGTTGATGAAGAGGGAGGAGTTAAAACAGTTGCAAAGGCTAGTCATTGATCCAGTGAGTGGTGAGCAAGAGATTATTCAAGCGGCAGTCGTTGATGCCATCAATCCGCCACCTATTGAACCTACGATCCTCCCTACAGTTTCTGAGGAAATACCTCTTGAACAACGAAATGAAGACAAGGCTGTACCAAATCCTGAAAAACAACAATGAATTGTGATTTGACGTGTCGATGTAATTAGTAAAATGGTGACGTGAGACGTTTTCATAATAGTGATGGGTGAACCTACTGAAGCAGATGTTAAAGTTTTAGATAAGGAAGACATATTTATTAAATAAATAAATAAATATTTATTGAAATTTAGAAGCAAAATATGTGTTAATCCGCACGACAGGTTTTTTCTGTCTTGCAAGGTCAAAATCTCGTGTTGTGTGAGTGTATTTTCGAATTATTATCTGAACAGCTAGCCTAAGTTACATATTTTCGCTTGTCGCTCATAGTGTGTTTTGTTATAAACTTAGTAGAGGGGCAATTCGGAGCAAACAAGTCGCGGAAAATTGAGCTAGCTGTCCAGGACATGGTAGAAAAATGAAACTAATGGTGAAATGTTTTTTGTTATAAAAATATTATTACAAGTGGTGCTAAAGCTGCCTTACGGCTATAGACGTGACGGCTCGCTATAAGAGTGTTATCACACTGGCGATTTGCAAGCTCTTCAAGCGATGCGATAGGTCAACGCGTCTGTAACGTAACTACGCAACTGTAACGTAACTTATATAAAGAACGTTCACTATTCGCCTTGCTCGTAGTGCATTCAGAAATCGCTAGTGGAATGATGCCCTAAATCTGCTTCGATGTTAGACCCATGTTGAACCTGTACGGCTAGCACTAAATGTTTTTTTCGCTCGTGCCTCTTTTGATACATTGTGGAGAACTAGAGGACCGAGCGATAAACAAGTCGCGGGCGAGATGTTTTAGCCGCCCTTGACCAATAGAGGTACAATACGCGAGAAAATGATGATCATGCCATAGTCCAAATCATTTTTAGTTTAACTTTTCTTGTAACACTGCCAATATTGCTCATATCTTTCATTTTATTGCGTACTGTACTGACTAATTTAGTAGGAAATTTTAAATTGTACCTGTCTATTGTTATTGAAGGATGAATGAATAAAAAAACTAGTTTACAACAAACAATAAAATGTATTTAATATAATTGACTTATAATTTACAACAGCGATGGCCCCATGGAAAATAAAACCATTACGAGTATACATTATAATATTTTACCATAAAAAATTAAATCAATGCTTAACCTATTCGACGCTATTGACGGATAAATCCGCACTAAAGGTTAATCGGTAGTGACGGATTAATCCGTCGCGGTTGACTGCGTAAGACCTGCGTGTGTGACCATTACGTTGAAATTTGCTATGCTTTTTAGCGGTCATATAGGTATATAGGTAAGTAACTTATGTATTTAACATGTCGTTGAGAGGTTCAACTCTGAATATTACTTGGGACCAGTTGCACGAAAAAACTAAATCTATATCTTAATGCTGGAAGTGGTTTTATTGATGCAGATGCTACCAACATTATAATGTGAAAGTTTATAAGGGTTGTCCTTCAAGATTTGGATATCACCGATATATCATGCAAGATTTTTATGACCTGGATGAGACAAATGGTTTTTTTTTTACGAAGATTTGATAATTTCTGAGAACAAGGATACGCCTAATAAATGCGAAGACGCAGCAACCGATAGTACAGTGCAAAGGGTGTAGTGTGAGTTGCACGCAGACTTGCTCATCTCTCTGGTACGTTACAAGAAGGGCACTCTGTTATGTGTTTTCTTTTTAAGGGGGAGATGTAGTGTGAGGTACAACTTACACTAAAAGGATATACATAGCATAAGAACGAATGGGAGAGAAAGCGAAAAAGGTACAAATGCAAATAACTTTTTTAAAAGATATTTCAATGAACATTATAAACCATACATACTGCGAGGACAGTTGGAAGGATTGACTTAAGTTTATAGATAGGTGCATTTCGCAAATAACCTATTATTTACTAACGAACATTTTAAAGATAAAAATGGTTAATGTGACTCAGCCTTAAGAAATAGACATATGCCATCGCGTACTTTTCTCTAGGTTTTTTGAATAACTACAATTCTTCAGTACATTATTTTGATATATCTCTTAAGGTTTACCCAGCGTAAGATGAAAGCGCCCAAAAATCGAAATTTATTGACTTGGTAAGACTTGACTCGATTGACTTGTGCCGTGTGGTGCCTGGTCTTAGCCCCGGAGTTGGAAACATATTCCTGAAATGCCGGATCAAAAATATTGCCTCTAAGTAAAATGCGAACAATTCATTAAAATAAATTAATGATGGAATTAATAACACGATAATGTCGATAATATCAAAGCACATACAGTCGGGTTGTTTGTTTTGCAATAATAAGATTTGCAATAACAAACATGTTCATAATTGGTCTTATTTTATATGGAAGTTAACTGACATTTCTCTTTAAAAAGCCGAATGGCCAATACTAATAACTAGGTAGTAATACAATAATCATTTGCTTATAACTAGCATAAACTCTAAAATTATATAAAAAAACTTAACGGGCATGCTTACACGTTTGATTAAAAACTTTAAAAATGTATTTTTAAATAAAATTATACTTTACCATTACACGAAAGGTTGTCTTCATTACGGCTATATTATATTCAAACTTAATTGATCATACAGAAGGCTTTTAAAAAGGCTTATGTTCTGGATACAAAAATATTGTTTCCTATTTTAAATATTAAGGCTGCGTCTCCACTGAGGCGGAGACGAGCGGAGCTGTGCCAATATTTACCAATAGAAGGCGCATGCGGTCACGTCGAGCGCGCCTTGCGTACGTTAGTTTAGATTCTATTGGTTAATATTGGCACAGCTCCGCTCCACTCCGCTCATCTCCGCCTCAGTGGAGCCGCACCCTAAACCTGAGACTCAAGACATTAAAGAGATAACAGCTCACTAACGTATATAAATAACTTGCGATATTCGACATTATTTACGTGTGAAACCCGCTGTTATAACCCACTATTAGCGTCCAAGTTAAGTCGTGATCACCTCTTACCCCTAACCTGCCGCCAAGCAGCAGTGATCGCACTGTTGAGCTTGTGGGGGTAAACTGTCTGTAAAATTAATACCATCCTCGATACGTACACGATTGATTACGTCCTGTTCCTCAAGGTTGGCAACGCAGTATCAATCTTAAGAATTAACTAGTTAGTAACTTCCAAAGTATTTCTAACTCAACCTCTTATAGTCAAGGACGATAATCGATTGCACTTTAGCTATGCTGCTAAGAGTATTGCAATACCGACCCTAAGTTACAAACGACACATAATTTTTTAGCTTGGCAGTCAAAATTATTGCTCTTCTCAATGGTTCCTTTTCTTTAATAGCTTTCGGTTTTCATCGTGTTTCTACGAAACATGAGAGACAAAAATACCTGTCAAATGCTAGTGCGAGTGGGATAGCGATTTAGAACCGAATGCTATCAATGACATGGTAGAACCGTATATAACTTAACCTATATGCCCCTTTTATTATAATTTCTTATAAATATTTCATTGTTCTATGGGTTCTTAATTTTTGGTCATGCAAATACTAACAAACTATTGTGTACAAATTATACAATGGAAGATTTAGGATATTTCCCATTTTGACATATATATTTATATTACCTATCATAAACATATTCACATTAAAAATATTTTTTATTAAAATAACCATTCATAAACTAGATAAACAAATGAAAACAACTCGTTTTGGTTTCAATACTAGAATCAAGAAAACATTCATTGTTAAAAAATCAAACAATACCAACAAATTATAAAAATATAAAGAGCAAAAGATGATGGACACTTGTTACCTGAAACTGGACACTGACTTTGATAATTAAGAGAAAACCAAAGCAAGATACAAACAAACTTACTTACTTAAATAAATAGGTCCAGTATTCGTGGAGAAAACATGGGACAGAATTTCAACTTTCTACGTGTAGTTGCCCCTTTCATTGCTTGCCGATTCGGCTCGGTACCGAATCGTCTATGTAGTAAAATGTCCAATGTCCAGTGACGCAAATTGACCAAAAACCGTAATGTCCATTATGTAAATTGACCATCTTGTGAAGATGCCTAAATTATAAAATACAAAATTAGCATATAGACCATAAAGCGACACGGCTAGATAAAAATAAGTCTAAGCATGTAAATTATCAAATATTTAAAAAGTCGACCACATAGCTGAACACTTAAATAGCAAAACGGTCATAACGTATAATGTCACGTATGTCACGATTTAAAGATATTGCGTAGAAGAAGAATAGAATAAAAAGAAAGATTTTCCATGTGATTTGACATATATACCTAGCGAGTATGAAAAGAACATATAGCTCAGTAAGTATCTTATATTATAACTCTTACAAGTAAGATTTTGAGGGTACCTCGCTCGGCATCTGCCCTTTTGATTTACCTATAGACTATTCGTTTTTTGGTCATTGTATTACTTGGGCTAACAGCTTTTGTCAAGATTTGACAATGTGCTATTCTTGCCACCTATTTCACCATCCTGACATTGACAGGTGATCGGTGTCATTTCAGTGTACCTACGTGGCGCAGCTTATATGGATCCCATTGATGTGAAACCTTGTTACTTTGCAATGTATTGCAAATTGTAACCTGTCACCTATCATTGTCAATATAGTGAAATAGGGGGCTGGTATTAGCTTTTTTGACATTATGTAATTTGGACATTATGCTACACAGACTACAGACTTATTGCTATTTTGATGATCTGCGTTATGGACGTAATGTTAATTGGAAAAATGCTAAAATCACGCCTGACATTACGCTTCTTGGGACATTTTGCTACATAGACGATTCGGTACTGAGTCACCGATTCAGTGCGATGCCAATTTATTCGCTACGTTTCTTTAAAATCTTTATAAAACTTAACTGCATATCGTCCATTTACTTTCTCAGCATCTTATCTGATCCAATAGTTAGATAGAAAAAACACTCATAATCCTAGGTTTATAAAAACACTCATATTCCTAGGTTTATAAAGACTACTTTCCTATTAAAATATTCGATCAGATAAGAGGTTGATAAAGTAAATTGACGATATTTCATATTATCATTCATAACCAGACCAACTTTAAAAACATTATCTAGTAGGTCAATGTAACAAGTTTCTAAGTCCACTCAATACATCGAAAACTGATGTTATAACTGGCATATAATATAAAATTATAAAGCTATATTTTCTTGACATTCTTCTTTGGCCGTTGGACAATCTTCTTCTTGCCAGAGTGCAGACAAATGTATTTCTTACGGTTGGCTGGAAGTAAGGAATAACAGGGTATCATAAATATCAAAGACGGATTCCCTCGTTAGCCAAATTATCTCATTTTATTTAGCTAATAATAATAACCTAACCTATAGATATTGGGTGCAATACAAAATGTAACGAGTCTACCATAATACCGACGACGTGTTGGTAGTGACCCTGCCTACAAAGCTAGCGGTCTTGGGTTCAAATCCCGGTAAGGGCAGATATTTGAGTGATGAGCGCGAATGTGTTCCGGAGTCTTGGATGTTTTCTATGTATTTAACTAAATATTTATCTTTATAAGAATTTATATCGTTGTCTAGCACCTACCCATAGTACCTACAAGCCTAGAGCTCAGTTTGGGACTAGGTCAATTGGTGTCCCTTGATATTTATTTATTTTTTTGCTATAAAATCTAATGCCAAAATTCATAATTAGGTATGCTATATAATCGCTATAATCATTCAGTTTAGCAACTATAATTTTAAAATGTCTAATATTCATAATACCTAACTAACATTAACATTTAAATTTATAGCAAGTGAATTTGCAAGAATTTTAATTTTAGTCATTGATTTTATAGCAAATAAGGGAATAGGAATAACAAATGTTACATGACCTGTTAATTTTTATAATCCATACTAATATTATAAAACGGTAAAGTTTGTGACGGTGTAGGGGGTAATCTCTGGATCTACTGAGCCGATTTTGAAAATTATTTTACTAATAGATAGCCACATTATTTGTGAGTGTCATAGGCTATATATTAAACAAAAAAAAATGTTTATTGCCCAACGAAGTGGCACGGGAACAGCTAGTCACCTATAAATCAATTGAGTTTAATTGAATGATGACTTGATACAAACTTCTTATTCAATTGTACTTATGAAATTCTTTCCAGGATTTGAAAGGCTTAAGATGAAAATAAAAGAACACACTTCGCATTTAATACATTTATTTATTAAAAAGTTCTTCGAATCCACCAATATTTACCATAGCGTCAGCAATTCTGAAACAAATTATCAAATGATAATAATCTTGCTACAGTCGGGGTCTCTTATTTATTTCACTTAGCATTAAATGTCATAATACATTAATACATTTTCATTTCATTCCATCATAACGACATTTGACACTATCAATCGTCGGTGATAATGCAATACCGCGTAACTAACAACTTCAATAAGTTGCAAAATGTACCTTACTGTATTACTTGCTAAGGTGTATTTTGAACCTTGTTTAATTTGTTAGTTACGCTAAAAAGTCGTCGCTCAGACGCCAAATGACAGAAATACTCAGGGAGATTAGATTAGACCAGAAACATAATAACGTCAACAATTTTCGAAAAAAATAACAAAATTTAAAGGGTTGTAAGCTGGTTGCGTCAATTCCGTGCACTTTGTTAGTTTCCGAAAATCTTTAAAGCGTTATTAATTTACATATTACATACATACGTACCTACATAACTTGGGGTAAAGTGGGGTAGGCAGAGCAACAGAATTACCTACAACTTTAAAAACTTGTTGATAATTTTGTAACCACATTTTGCACAAAATAGATGTTTATACCAGCGTATTAGTGACAGGTTGCAAGCACATCACCTAACTAAGTACTACAAGCCTATATTTCCTTAGTCGCCTCTTACAACATCCACGGGAAGACTTCATAGTGGGCACTATTCTAACCGGGCAAGCACACGGAACCGACAACCACACGGGATTATTTGTAAATTAATTTATTGATGAATTAATTTATTTTTACAAATACCTATAATGATGTATTTGTTGGTATTTGTATCATTTCCAATCATTGTTTGAGAAACGCATTATATGCGCCTCGGTGGAAACAGGGATTGTCTGACTCGGATTTTAGCAGGCCTCGCCAAGGCTCGGCCCGCCAACCACGTCGTCAGGCAATTCAATACTTTCCGAGCCTAGGCAATAATGTAATGTATTTATGTATTTGCTCTCGTTATTCTGAATTTTGGCACGTTTTCCTGCTTAACTATGCATGATATTTTTATTATATTCACCTTATATTTATATTCTTTATGTACGCGGTTATATCTGTCAATGGCGTTAAAAAGGTCAAAACCCACAAGGGCCATTAATACTGATGCGAGAATATCTAAACTTATCTGCTTTATTTGGAAATTGGCTATAGGTCCTGGGCCCGTATTATGGTCGCCTTTATCGCGGTGGATAAAGCTTCCGTCACTCTCGCACTTACATACTGGTCAGAAAGTGACAGATGTTTTATCTACGCTTATCTACGTCGATAAACACCACCATAATCGGCCCGCTGGTTGATTAAGCTTATATTTTGGTCTAATATTAGAATCCCTAATCGTCATTATTGTCCTAATGCTCAGTGGTCCGATTTTTCAATTATCCTAAAGCTATTTCCGACTGAATTTTTAACTTTTTAGTGTTGTTATAAGATAACCTTTTTTATCGACCCAGGGGAGCTGCTTTTGCATACCCGCCCGGACGGGGGCTAGGGCGGGTTATGTCCGACTTGCACGGACTAAATCCCCGGGGCGTTCCGGCAATCGCTTTAAGAGGCTTTAAGCTGAAATTTGATGAAAAATATATTTAAAAAAAAGTATTTCTGTACCTGTTAAACACTTCAACTTTTTTTCTTTTATGTTCCTTGTCTATTTCTTGTCGCGCTCGTTTTATGTTTATCAGTTCTTTTTCATAAAAAGCTGAAAGAAAGAGATGGTATTTTAATATAAATACACAAAAAAGGCCCCATTAAATGCGCAAAGAAAGTATAGATCAACCAAAAATAGCATTTAGCCGACCATATTGTGGCAGTTACAAAATTTCTTACTTTTTATAAGCATCTCCAGCTCTAGAGCCACTTTTAACAATGAGCAGCATATTTTGGTGGATCCATAGATCACTTTATTTCAAGTAAACAATAATAATTTAGAACAGAAGTACTTACCACGGGAATGAAAACACAACTTAATTTTTCATACCACAATATGGTCACTAAAACTGTTTTTAAGTTTTTATGCATAAGAACAGGCTTTAACAAATGATGAAAGGCAATTTTAAATTATCAAAAGGTAGCTAAGGTACAAAATCTTTGAACACAGATTCTATCCTATATTATTTTAGGTACTAACAAACAAAATATGTAGCTCTGTTAAACAGCTAATCAAAACTGTTTTGTCAAGCTTTGACGTGTCAATATTCTACTTCTATTGGTTGTCGAACTATATCACATGGTTTTTATGTTCACACAGTGATATACCTAAACAAATTCAAACATCGTATGTGTTCCTATTATATGCATTCAAAAAAAAAAAAAACATCTGTGTCTTTGGTAACTTATTAAGCCAATCTACAGATACAAAACATATTCCAGATCATAAAAAAACGTAAAATTTATGGACAGTGTAATTTTTTAAAATAGTACTCCTACACTGAATAGATTTTAAAATAAAGTTTTTTTTCACATCTTAGACAATATATGAATTGATTCTAATAAATCAATATACTCACTTAGTTTAGTCATATCTGGCCCCTTTTCTTTTTTCTTTTCATCCTCATGCCACTTTACATGTTTCACAAGACAAAACAGATACTTGAAGCTCTGAGAGCACTTGGCACAAGCGTACATCATTTCTCCGTTCTTATCACTCTTGTCTTCACATTGGGGAGCAGTGGGATCGTCTTCAGGTTTGTCTCCATGTTTGATGACCCCGCCTGGAAGAATTTCAAGGGTTGGCCAGCTCTCAGGTGGATTTAATTGTTTTGTATCTGGTTTTTCTTCTATTATATCCTGGAAATAAAGATGAAGTTATTTATATTTAAATTCTACTACTGCTTGATAGCAATAAATGATTCTATTCTATTCTATTCTATTCTGGTCAATTTTTATTGTGTGAAGTTCCTAATGATAAAATGGACTTTTCATGCCAATAATGTCAAGAAAATAATGATTTTTGGGAAATGATACCATTTTTTTAATATTTTGTTTTTAACTTATCAATTTGGCTGATTTTCACACTTGTTTTTGTATTAATTTAATATTATACATATTTTAATATCAAATCCATTTCCAAATAGACTAAAAGGTGTAGTAAAATAAGGATTTAACAAGTCAGCTAAGTTTATTTAACATTTATTTAACATTTAACACATTCACTGCCAAGTACCCGACTATCAGGTAGTGCATCATGTTGTTCCCACTCCATACTGCCCAATTATCTGGCATTGTATGGTTGGAAATTTGTTTCGTGGGCTGGCATTGAATGTGTTAATCCTCAGCCCTAGTTAGAATAAAATCACAAAATGCTCAATGCAAACAAATCATGCCATATCCAATTATCATGTCATAATTTTGTATGCCACTTTCTTGTAAACAAACTAGCGACTGCCCTTACTTCGCTTTGGTTAGTGTGAGTTTTCTGTAAAACCGAACCCAAAAAGAGAATTTGTAATACATAAAATCCTTCCTTTTGAATCACTCTATCTATTCCAAATCCGTTGCATAGTTTAAAAGATCTAAGCACACAGACAGCGGGAGAAATTTTGTTTTATAGTATGTAAAGATAAAGATAAATACAGCAAAGAAAACAGTCCACTTACAATGGGAATTTCGTCAAGTGGCTCCAGTACCTCAGGCACGATCATCTCTCCGCTGTCGCTATCATCTCCGGCCACTTCCTCTGACTGAATAGACACCATGCTACCAATATTTGAATCCTCATCGTCATACTCGACCGAATCCACTACACAAGTCTCAAACGCTTCCACTTTCCTGTCTCTGGAAGGCTGGACATCCTCCATACGTACCAAAGGCACGTTCTCCAGCTCTTCGCCGCTTTCTATAGCACTATTAGCACTTGAAGCGGACATTTTAGAAGAAATTTGGGAAGAATGTTACTTGTTAGGCCCAATCAAAACATTTCGGTTTGACGACAATATGCTTCGGACCTAAGCCGTACACTGAGATCTAAATTATTAGAGTTCTAGAAGAAATAGATGTAAATAAATGACTAACGTAGAGAAGAAATCCATGAATTTTATAAAAATCTCACTACGTTGATTGACCTACCTAAATAAGTAGGTATACAATTACAATACATCAACTCCATTTTGACAGAATGACCACGAATGTTGCCATAAGCTTTTATTTATAACGAGTAATATGAATAACAGGTAAAAATACCCGCTCCTAATTAAAAGAATTTCAGAGTACTCATAGTGTCTGTAATCAAATGCCGTACTCAGAGACGTCAATTACACACACTCACACTCTTTAATCAAGCATTAAAATAAATTGACATCTCTGAGTGCGGCAGTTAGTCTCTTTGTCTTAACTTACGTATGCACCTCAAGAAATGTAGGGTGACCATACAATTAGTGTACATAATGTTTTATCACTTTATTATTAATTAAATAATTCAGGAATTAATAAATTACTTTAACACACGCATCGTTCCCTTTATTTTTGCCCAGGCATTACGATAAATAGGTTCCTGTATACTAATTCAAAGTCACCGTGTATTATATGCTCAGAAGGATATACTATTCCTGAGGGAACAGCAGGAACTTCGTGTTTAGAGTGTAATATATTCTCGAGGGGTAAGAGAAAAAAAGCTTTAAATACAAATGTCTAAATAACAATAAAATAATCCTTATAAACAATCCAAATTTATTACAACAATCTTTCAGCTACACTAATGACAGAAAAATTAAATTGACCATGTAGTGGAAATTCATTAAATTTATAACAATACATTTTAAACCACTGCGCTAAAAATATTGCAAAGCCTACGAAAAAATAACATTAATGAGAGCAATATACCATTAAAACCATTATTTTTCAAATTATGATTTATTGGGCACTGGTGTGGGTGTAGTTGCTTTACAAGGAAAATACATCTGCATTAACGTTTCATAGACGTCCACGTCAATAGGCATGAATGTACAAAAGATGACCCGTTCCATTTCCGGATTAGCTTCAAGAAATTTCCTTGTTTTTTGCAGAGCGACGTGGCCGGCTAGACGATTAGGAAAACCATAAATTCCAGTGGAAATGCATGGGAATGCAATAGTTTTGATCATGTATTTCTTGTTGAACGAAAAACATTTCTCATAACATGATTGGAGTTTTTCCGCAGACTTATCTTGCGGGCCAACGGTGTGGATCACATCTGAAAGGAAAACATAACGTCTTACTCTATACCAGGACCTCTGAACCCGGGGGGTGCTCTTAGCTGGGGGGACATAGTGAGATCTTAAAGGGGCCCAATAACTTTGCAGTTTAAACTAAAATTGAATTGAACATTAGAGGCAAACGTCAAAAAAAATTTTTTTTTCTATAATGTCTTTCACTCCTTTCTATTTTGGCAAGGTGTATTTTGCCAATAAAAAAAAATTAAGTACTGTCACGAACGTAAATTTAAGACCCATTTCTATAAAAATGTGTTTGACATCAATGTCATTAGAGGTGCCAAATTGCCAAGTCATTTGTAACTTATAGGAAACTCAACCTTATTGCTGTAGAATGTCAGATTAACTTTGAACCTAAGGTAGGTCACAAATTTAAGTCTTTGGCTGTATGAGACTAATAAATTGTAACGGTACAAATGGAAATAAGGTGGGCTAGGAGAGGATACCATTTTGCATCTCCTGAATGGTTTGAGAGTTACATTATATTAGTAGTCAACTGGACTAACCCTGTAAAGATAAAAAAAATCTATCCTAAGAGGTTGGGTGATAGAAGCTAACCTAGGTATCTTTGACTCCATTTTGTTTTCTTACAGCAACAAACACAGACAAAATTCAGTTTGAAACTTATTTTTAACTGTGACAGTTAAAAATGTGTGTAGTAGTTAACTTTTTATAATATAAATAACTCACATTTGGCGGGCAAGTCATATCCACCACTAATTTTGGCATCTCCAGTGGCACAGCCCAACAAGGAGTTACATTCAAGCTGGAAATTTAAAAATTGAACAAACTTAAGTACACAAATTACACATACTACAAAATTTATACAATATAAAATAAATATATGGAGACTATTATTACAATACAAATTTGACCTAGTTCCATACTAAGCTTGGCTTGTACTATGGATAATTATAAACATATAAAAAATATGTGTAATAAGAAATAAGTAAGGCTAGGACTTTTGGAAGCATGACCTGGTTCAAAAATCCATTTAAAAAATATTGGCTCCATGGATTTTAACATTGGCATGCTACCGAAAGTCCTACTACCCCTAGTAATAATAAGGTTCTATGTTGGTAAATATATTTACTAGGCAGCTACCTGTAGGCATGGTCCAGCAGCTCTGTGGATGGCACCATCCACCCCACCCCCTGCTTTGAGATGAGAATTAGCGGCATTCACTATTGCATCAACCTGAAATGACAAATCCAGGGCCAGATTTAGAGGTGTCCTGTTAGCCCTGGGGCAATGAAGGAGTTGAGGATCCTAATTATTTCTTAAATAGGTTACCTACAAATATATATATACAGTATAAAAGGAAAAAAAATGTGTAAGTAGTGTGTGATGTGACGATATGTGGCTGCTTCACACGCAGGTGCACACAGGTGTCGCTGGGAGTCCTAACAAATAGCTTGAAATCCAGGAATGACACTTGTCATAAGAAAATGATCTTGATTGTTTTACTGAACTACAATAGGTGCACCTCATGAGTATATTTTGTATGTATGTATGTATGTAAACACTTTATTGTACAAACAAAAGAGATAACAATTATAAAATAGACAAAAATATAACGAGGATGTACAAAGGCGAAGAAGCCAGCAAGTGGTAAAAATTTGAGAATCCTTCACTTCTAGCTGCCAAGTACTTTATGAAGTCCAGACTTTCTAAAGATTACTGGTATTCAGTGAAAGTGACCAATGCAGGACCGGTCTAGCATCCAGTAGTGAACCTCCTTGAGCTGACATGATCATGCACTGGAATATTTTAATTATAAAACCTACCTCCAACTTTGTTATGTCCCCTTTATAAATAGAAACTTTCTTGGAGAGACTTTCATTCAAGTGAGATTCTATTTCTACATTCTTGAACAACTCTATATCCTCTTTAGTAGGAAGTTTAAGCGCAACATCCCTGGTGTCAAAATACGTACTCCAAGGGATAATACTATCGACAGTGACATAGTCCACTGACTTGTAAAGTTTCCTTCTGTCTTCTCTCGCCGTGTTTAAGATCTCCTTTTTTTTACGTTCCCAATTCCCAGGTGATGCCATTTTCTGGCATGAGCGGTTTTGAAACGAGATGTTAGGTAGTAGCTTACGTGAAATGGGGACGAGCAAACATGCGCGAATAGCGCGACAAACCGGCGGTAATAATAATAACATTTCTCGACGGAACGGACTGACAGTTGCTTGAAAGTATTGACAGCATGATGACAGTGACATCAGGCACAGGGGCTCTACTTTGAAATCAGTAATTCGAACTTCGGATTCGGATCGCCCCGTCACTTTCTTGCGAATTAGTGACGCGTCTGCAAAAGGGATAGCAATAGACGAAGTTCGAATTACGGATTTAAAAGAAGAGCCTCAGGGGCACTACTTTGAAATCAATAATTCGAACTTCAGATCGCCCCGTCACATTCTTGCGAATTAGTGACGCGTCGAGAGCAAAAGGGATAGCAATAAACGAAGTTCGAATTACGGATTTCAAAGTAGAGCCATGGGTCATATGACAGCACGCACAGATTGGCGCACATGTGGTTCGCTTGACATGACAGATAATTTTCAAAGTAGGGCCTCATAAGCCCTCTACGCATTATCCTTCTTGACGTACAGCCACGCACGACCGACAGGACCGATGGTGCTGTACGCATTACCGTGCAAAGTATCCATCATGCTGTCACAGACAGAGATAAGTCACAGACGACCACAAATTCTTACTTCGCTCCGTTCCATTCATAAATTGTAGCTCCTACACTCGCTTCAAGAACCTTATGTGTATAATATGATTTTTTTATTACACAAGCGAAATTCTAAAATCCAGTAGATTTTTTGGGAAAAACAGTAGAGATACAACCCAAAACCAGTAGCTCCCTAGTAAAAACAGGAGATATGGGAACACTGCGAAGATTTCACGGAAGTCGACTGAAGGACCTAGTATCCACGGTCAAGAAAAAATATTTAAAATAATAATAATTGACGGACGTCAAGTCTACGCATTACCATGCAAGCACGATGCACAATTGCACTGACCTACGTCAGGGCTACGCACCATCCAACCGCACGTCGTGCGAGAAGTAGTGGAGGGCTCGTTAAACACAAATTCGGTCGTGCAAGTCCTTCACGGTAATAATAATAATTATTGACGTCAAGCACGCAAACTGAGGCCCGTTTCACGAAGCTATAAGTTAGAAATTACAAGCGGAAGTCTCTTTCTAACTCCTATTGCTTGAAAGAGGGTTCCGCTAGTAATTTGTAACTTGTAGCTTCGTAAAACGGGCCACTGCACTACCAATAAGAGTTCATGTAGAGCAGAGAGAATGTAAGGCGCCCACCAGATTGGGTACCTATGTGACAGCACGCACCAATTGACAGACATGTGTTTCGCTTGATAGATGCTTATGAACTAAAATAGTATTCTGTTTTAATCCAACACAATATTTTAAGGAGCGTCCTCACTGAGAGCATTCGCTTGTAATGAGCATTCGGCGCGAACATCGAGTGGTGTGTAAGCTTTGTAACGCTCGGCTCACACCACTCGAATATTCACGCGAATGCTATCAGTGGCGACGCTCCTTTATACATGGGTCGGGTCGGAGGGGTTGTCATAAATAAAAAATCTCTTTAATTTCTAGGCAGCAAGCACTCCAAGTGTCAAACAACGAGTTTTCTCCACGTAATTCTAGCGTGCGGGTCCGTCGTAATATTTAATAAAATTACAAATTTAGAGTCGTGTTTTCAGCAATGATTGCAAACTAAGGCATTCTGTAGAATTTATTAGCAATTTCTAAAGGGTGCAGTGTCACAATCGGCCAGGTATGTTAAATAATATCATATTTCAGTCCTTGAAGTTGGGTACTGGTCACTGACACCGGTCCCTGAGTGCCGTAAAAGCGAACCACGTCCGTTTTATGCTATTGTCCTTGCAGGATGAAAACTCTAGGGCTGCTTCTGGTCTTCCTGCTGGCGTTGGCGGGAAGTTTTGCTGTGGACAAAAACAATTTTAAAAGCTGCGATGAGTCGGGGTTTTGCAAGCGGCTAAGGCCGTTTAAGCCCGAAAAGTCCCAGTATACGCTGAATTTAGACACTGTAATAGTCCACGGCAATGTCATGACCGCGGAAGTCAACACAGTCGACACCGACACCGAAAAGAGGATTGTCGTGGTAATTTAATCGATTATTCATTATTATTCTTTAGATATTCATAACATTAACTGTATATATAACACAGCTTTGCTGTATCTGACTAAGTAACCAGACTAAGTACACATGTTCAGATTTAATTATTAAGTTACACCAGTGCTGTAATATAATTACCTGGAATGGTGCTGGCTGGTAGCCAAATCTACTTTCTATATCATGATGCATGTAGGATGTAGGTACAGTCAGCATCATATATAAGGTAACATTCAAAGTGCTCAAATAGTTAACACCATATTAATTGTATGGTGTAACAAGATATTTGAGCACTTTAAAGGTTACCTTATACAGGGTGTAACATTAAAATCAGTTATTATGCGAATGTCTGAAACTATAAGACATATCAACGGTGGAAAGGACAAACCCTTTAAGCGACATGATGGGCGAAATTGAGTTATATATATCGTTGGAATTGCTTTTTTTTTCTGCTTAGATATCGATTGTGTAGGTCTTAAGCAGTAAACAATACACTTTATTAATTTTAGACATCATGTTTAATAGTAACATGCTTACACAATTGATTTTCTAAATAGAAATAATGTTATGTGCTTTTATTTTTCATCATGTTAAGGATGATATTGGATAAACCCAGAGGTATATAATGTTGATTTGACTTTAATTCTGCTCGTAATATGTAATGGAAGGTGCCAATGATTATAGTCGGGTCCACATTCTGATTTTTCTTTTCTTATATATTGAAAATATAGAATTGTAATTTACAGACAAACAAACGCAACAACAACATTACAATCTTAATTAAAACTATACTTTATTAATTAATAGTATAATGTTATTAAGTACATTGAATAAGTTAATTGCTTTATCTGACGTCACTGCACAATAAGTTAATGCATTCTTTACACAGGTGTTTATTAGGGATGCAACAATTCGATCATTATGATTACGATTACAATACTAACCAATGTGTTACTTTTTTTTTTGTTTAAACTCGTAGTTTGTTTCCGCGTGTTATATTTTTCCTTACAGTAATAAATGTTTAAAGAAAAAGACAAAATATTTATTCTTTTTCTTGATAAGTTTAATCACCTTATTGCTAAGTGCATTCCGATTAACGGTGTTTAGTTTTATTTTTTACTATATGATAATCGTAATCACATTATTAATCGTAATAATTATGATTACAGATGCGAAACGATGCACCGCTTCTTAATCGTTGCATTCCTAGTATTTATAGATATTCATAGATATTCATAGGTAATCAGCTCAATAGTAAAATATTTTATAGTCACTGGTCCCACCAAGGGCGAGAAAGCGATTAGCTATCGACTATTTTCTCGCTCAAGAACCAAACAAAAGATATACATCCTGTGTCAATAAAAGAGACACATATATTAATAGTTGATCGCTGGCTGTACTCGCTTCCCGCTCATCGTCGGCGGTGGGACCAAGCCGCAATCAATAAAATTTCGTAATATTCGAAAATAAATTAATTTTATTTATAAGGGCAGCCCAACCATCCGCATATATCAGCATCTTGTATCTCTCCAATGGGTCTTAGATGAGATGGAGATAGTTTTCGCGCAGCGTCAAATTCAAACAATTACTGTTTACTTTAAAACTACAATATTCATAAAAAAAATGGTTTACCAGGATTAAGAAGTTATAAGTACTCAACTATTGAAATAAAAATCATCGTTAAAGATCGTACGGTTTCATAGATTCAACCAAAAACATGCGAAAAAGGTGTCATGTTTGAAAAATAAAACAATCTAGAATTTTGTTTCTAATCGTGTTTTCACGTTTTACAGTCTCAAGGAAATATGACTAAGTTTAATATATCCGAAGAACAGACCCATATGCGTTAAGGTTATTGAGATCCAGATCGCGGAACACTACCGACCTTAACTACACTAATTAAATAAATATCAGGGAGACAATGTCACACCAATTGACCAAGTCCCAAACTAAGCTCTAGGCTTGTACAGTCAAAAGCATAAATAAGTGATCATTTATGTACCTTGCCACTTTAACGTCGTGTTTGAAATGTTATACAAAATTGTGAAACGATTAAAAGCGACAAGGTACATAAATGATCACTTATTTATGCTGTTGACTGTACTATGGGTACTAGACAACGATATAAATACTTATATGGAGAAATATATCTTATCTTATCTTATCTTACAGATGGGCCCTTTCGGATACACTTCGACCCTTTAGGATCTTTTGTGCAATTACCCTCTTACACACTCCGCTGTTCGAATGTGCAGGTTTCCTCACGATGTTTTTCCTTCACCGTAAGAGCATCGGATAATGCACTTAAGTTAGAAAAACTCATTGGTACATGGTGACCGCGGGGGTTCGAACTCGGTACCTTACGATCACGAGTCGACCCCCAAAGCCACTAGGCCACCGACGCTCTTGGAGAAATATATACTTAAATGCATAGAAAACATCCATCTCGCGCTCATCAAACAAATATCTGCCCTTACCGGGATTTGAACCCAGGACCGCTAGCTTCGTAGGCAGCCGCCTTATCACTACCAACTAGGCCAGCGCGTCATCAGAATTAATTAACTGTGGTTTCTGCCCAACAGTGGAACTACGCCCTCAGAGTGACAGCTCTGGTGGACGGAACCTTCCGCGTGGAATTGGACGAGGCTGACCCGCTGTACCCGCGCTACCGGACCCTACTGGCGTTGGACGGAGAACCTAAAGGAGACAAGTGAGACAGTGAATTTTTCCCTTATATTTGATGAATATGAGATCTTATTAACGCTTTAGGGTGCGGCTTCACTGAGGCAGAGAGAGCTGTGCCAATATTAACCTTTTGGTACTGCTCCTCTCCACTCCGCTCATCTCCGCCTCAGTGGAGCCGCAGCCGAATGGAGGCCCTGAAAACGTAGTACTTACAATCATATAGTTAATTTTGGTTACACAAAAAAAATCCTTAACATATGGTTATACCCAGTAGAATAAAGGTCCAGGCTACCTGAGGGAAAGCAAGCAACGAAACCAATAGGCGTCTGAAATCGGAACACTTCATACTCGTTGCCAACCCTCAATTTTGTAACGAAATTGTAATGTTTTATTGTAGTCTTCAGGGTTGGCAACGCATTTGCAGTCTCAGGATTGCAGTCTTATGATATGATTGTAGCGAGAATGCATATGTCTATGGGTCCCAGATCACTCTTTCCTGTAGACATGCCTGAGGTTATGCGAATTAATGTGAGGTAGTTTACATTAGTTAATGATTTGCGATGTAATAATATGTGCGTGCGTGCGTGCGTGCGTGCGTGCGTGCGTGTATCTGTCTCTGGCACCTTACCTTTTTACCGTTAGGGGTGGACTGATTTGTATGCGGTTTTTTTTTCATTGCAAGGAGGTTTTCTAGCGGTGGTTCTTAGCTAGGTTTCATGAAAATCGGTCGGGCCGTTTAAGAGATATCAGCGCTGAAAGAAGGGGACATTATATCGGGAGTTTTTATCTATCTAATAGTTATTGAACGACGCGAATCGTTGCAGTGTTCGACTGGAAGATTGGCGAGATGTATAAATGGTTTAGCGTCAATGATGACACATACATAATTTACACTTATTTTGAGAAATACTCAGCCTTGGTTCTAGTGTGATTGCATTGCGTGTGTCATTTGTAGAACATGGGTTTGAAATTGATTTTCCTCCAAGTACATACAGTAAAAATACCGATTAATTATGCAACTCTGTCCACTCGGAGACGCATACATTTTGACGCGACTATGACAAAAAATAAAGGGTTATTAGTGCTGGCCCCTACTCTGATGTATGGTAGTGAATGTTGGGTGTGGCAGGTCAAGCATGAAAGTCGTATAAATGCAGTTGAAATGCTCTCTTTGCATAGTATGTGTGGTGTGCAACTGACTGATAGAGTAAGGAATGAAGAAGTCAGAGAGAAATGTGGACTAAAAGTGGTGTAGTGACTAAGATTGAAAAGGGCATGCTTCGATGGTTCGGTTATTTGGAAAGGAAGATTGACGAAAGAGATATATAGAGCCAAAGTGAGTGGACCGCCTTAGGCGTACTTTTTCGAATCAAATCGGAGAAATACTGGAAAAGGGCCGAAATTTAAGTTCCCGAAACCGACGTGCGTGCATGACTCGATGTATGAATGTGGAAGAAGCGAAAGAGATTTGTCAAGATCGTAGCAGGTGGAAAGAAGTGGTCTCTGCCTACCCCTCTGGGAAACAGGCGTGATTTAATGTATGTATGTATGTACGAAGCGTTATGTTTACAAGTTACGACGACGTTAGCTTAGTTGGTAGTAACCCTATCTACGAAGCTAGAGTCTGATCAGTGAGTTGTGACATAAAAAAATTGGAACAAATTTATGATATCACTGGCTGTTAACACGAAATGCATAACGACTGGACAGGTTCGCATAATGTGACAGCTTGTTTCATACGTAAATTTGTTGCCATGTGAAGAATTAGAAAAAAATGCTTTTGCCACGACTGGCTGGTCAGATTCTAGAGGTCCTGGGTTGAAATCACACGTATTTATCTAGTAAGTTTATCGTTGTCTAGGACCCTTATTGCATTGGAATAAGGTTCAAAATTGGACATGTCTTTGTAGTGGCTGTAACAAGCCTAGATCTTAGTTTGGGACTTGGTTATTTTGTGAGACTGCCTCCTGAAATAAAAAGTCATGTACGTGTTTGTAAGTAGGATGTTTATATTTAAGTTTCTAATAGATTAGATATAACAATATGATGTTTATTTATGTATGTATGTAAACTTTTTATTGCACAAAAATATAAATATAACAATACCAACATTAAATTATTGTACGAGTACAAAGGCGAACTTATCCCTAAACTATTGTTTCCCTTGAAATAAATGAATAAATTAAAAAAACCACTAATATACCTAACAGCAGAGCTGATATCTTTTAACGGCCCAATCGATTTCTATAAAATCTAAATGGTACCACCCCGATTAGTGAGTCACGATGGCACAGATAGATACATAGATACACACACACACACGTTAAATTTATAAGACTCTTTTTGCGTGATAACCTAGAAGAGTGTCGAAAAAATCGTAACGCCATCAATTTAGATGGCTTTTGATTTGTTTTGTTGCAGCAAATATTGCATCGCTTTAATATTTTAACGTAATTATTGCTATTAATTAGCTATCGTGATATTTATAGTTAGTTTTCCTGCGTAATATGTTAGCAACCACACGTTACAATTCAAAATATTTTAACCTGGTTACGTAATGCTTTACCGAAATGAACTTTATTCGTTTTGTTCAAGTTCTAATTTAGTACAAACCACACAATGGAAACAATTTTTGTTATCAGCTAGTTAATTGAGTAGTCCGATAATAGCGTTGAAATTGGTTTAATGCTTCACTTGTTATATAAACTCGTTGATTTTTTAGGATAATCTTAAAGGATTATACGCAAAATAGTAAATTATCTACGACTAGCCCGCGATTTTTTCCGCCTTGAATATCGCTCGTTCCTTGAAAACCATCAATTCTCCGGGATAAAATTATCCTATGTCCAGTAGGTACGCCATATCGCGCTAGTCAAACAGTTCCAGTTTCAAATTATAGCAAATATTATAGTCTTTACTAAAAAGTACATTACTGCCTGGGACTGGAAAGTAGGGGATAGCCTGATGAGACAGGCAATCCTGTTTCCGCAGAGGCATGCAGTAATGATTTTACAATACAAATACAATACAATACAAATACATAAAATATAAGTATTTGTTAGAAAGATTTCGACGATTTGAGAAAGAATCTCCTTTTAACTACGAGTATTAAGATAATTTCACGCCCGATGACCTCTGTCTCTTTAACGACAAAGGCATGGTATCCTGGCCTTGATAATTTTCCGGTTCTTGAGCCCTCCTGCCTCCCCGCTGCTGGCCAATGGCAAGGTAAATCATCATCATTTGAGACGAAAGACGTCCACTGCCTCCTCCAAGCTTTGCCACAAGGACCGGTCCTGCGCTTGAATCCAACTGTTTTCCGCCACTTTAACCACGTCGTCGGTCCTTGTTGTAGGCCAACCCACGCTGCGTCTTCTGGTACGCGGATTCCACTCTAGAAATGTTAGATGCCATAGGCCATCAGTTCTGCGAGCGATGCAAAAGTTAAAAACCGGTCAAGTGCGAGTCGGACTCGCGCACCGAGGGTTCCGTATTGAAGATAATATGCTTAGTGACCGCAAAAGAAAATACTCATTTTGTTATAAGCTTTATTCTCCAGGCAATAAGGTCGATTTTGACTAGCCTAAATTTTAATACAGATTTTCTTAGTTTTTTTTGTTATTTATCAAAAACTGTAAATAATGAACACTTTATTTTATTTTTTCCAGAAAATATAAGTAATTATCTATACGTCAGGATTTTTTTCAGAATTTTTGATTAATAAACTTCGGAGATAAGGGGGGGAACGGTCATTTTTTGTACATTTTTGGCTATAAATCAAAAAGTACATCACAGAAAATTTTCAAAGAAATAGTTTTTAATTGTGCAGATTAAGACCTTTCATATGATACCCCATTTGCTATAATCGAACCACTTTCATTTTTGAACCCCCCATTCTAGACCCCTTTTCAATTATTAATAAAATTAATTTCATATTTTTTTTACTACAAATAGATGCGGGCAAGCAAGTTGTACAACTATGTCAAATTTCAAGTTGATAGCATTTTTAGTTGCTGAGAAAACCTGCTGTGACATACAGACAGACAGACAACGAAGTCTCACCATAAGGGTTCCTTTTGTACAGTCGCCATCAGATATATTGGAGCGGCCGAGGTACTCAAATATTTCTGAGCAGCAATAAATTTCAATAAATTCTTTACGGTAAATAAGGTCAATAACATCTGAACATCCAATTCGCCACAAATATATGAGCAGTGGTTTTTCAATTAAATCTGAACACACAACGAGACAATAATATCTGAAAGCACAACTCGTCAAAGTTATCTGCACAGACAGGGTGATCATAAATATCTGAACATTTAAGGAATATATACCTTAAAGCAATAGGCATACAGTTTAAAATTCTTTAACGTACTACGCTGGAATACATATGTATGACAAGACGATAACAATTGCTAGATAGTTGTCAACTTCGACGGAATCGAAAAAGTACCTACGAGTAATATCTAGTATTAGTTTGAAGTATGAAACTCTTCTAAAGAGTTTGCACGTGTGTAATGAAGTGTTTATTGCTTGCTATGAACTATGATCATTACAATTTTACCCCTTAAAGTAGCAATGTATGGCCGTTTATACAAAATCAAAGACCATCTTTTTGTAAAAAAAAAAACTATTCGGAATCATCAAGAAAATTGAGCGGTACGGAGGCTTGAACTCACTGTTTTGTTTTTTTTTGTAGTTTTGAAAACTAACGAGTTTCTATAAATGTTGATGTTAAGTTTGTTTACAGTTTTCATTAAATAAAAATAATAAATTAGAAAAAAAAAGAATTGTATTCTTAATAAAATACAAAAAAAAAGCACAATTGTGGATTTGAACCCTGACGCAACGGTATTATAAATATAATTATGATTTCTAATTACTAAACCGCTAGGCCATGGCGACTGACACAATAGTGGATGAAATATTGCAAAGCATTCGTACCTATTTTCATTTGGCAGCTTCAATATGACATATTTACATTTGATAAAGACACGCAGTGAATTATATGCAATGACAGTTAGGTATGTTACCGTTTTTGTGAATTGCCAAATATTTTATTCAAATGTGTCTCTTGTAACAAGACCGTGAAGTTGCTTTTCGCAGATTTATATTTTGTATACCTACTTATTTTGTAAAAGGAAAATTCATTACATCTGTACGATTACCTTTAAACTGTATGTCTATTGCTTTAAGGTATATTTTCCTTAAATGTTCAGATATTTATGATCACCCTGTCTGTGCAGATAACTTTGACGAGTCGTGCTTTCAGATATTATTGTCTCGTTGTGTGTTCAGATTTAATTGAAAAACCACTGCTCATATATTTGTGGCGAATTGGATGTTCAGATGTTATTGACCTTATTTACCGTAAAGAATTTATTGAAATTTATTGCTGCTCAGAAATATTTGACTACCATTTTGGTACGGAACCCTAAAAATTATTGTCGCACACAATAACCGCTCGGCCCAGATCGGCACCACCTCAACTCGAGCCGTTCAGTATTCTTTGTATGAAACTCCATACTGTAACGCACACTTATCGGTATCGGAACGGCAAAGCCTCACCTAGGCACAAGTTAGCAGTCGTCCTCTGAAAAATGTATCGTACAAACACAGAACAAAGCTCGCTTTTCAATGTCTCACTTTGATTTGATCCGGTATTTAGCGGTTATGTCCGCGCCAACCTTATATCTACAGTACCCTTATTCCTTGCAGATTGACGCTAGTCTCCAACGCCCAGGGCGTGGTGACGCTCGCCAACGCGCAGGGCCACAAGGTCCGTATCACGGCGGAACCGCTTAAGCTCGAGTTCCTGGACTTGGCGGGAGATGTCGCGGTGGTGCTCAACGAAAACGCGCAGCTGGTCGTGGAACCGCTCAAGGCCAAGGAGGATGTAAGTTTTTTTACTACTCCTGTACTTTTATCTGTCATTTATATAGTCACGAATACTATTATAAAAACACGCATAATATGTCCGCACAATAATCCGTAGAAAAGTCTATCTAGTCTATGACCCATAACAGCATTTGTGCTTTTTTTCGCCAAAACGACACGCTTAGCTGGCAAAAGCTTACTAAACCTAGGATAAAGTATTAAGCGTGCTACACAAAAATATCTTACCGTATCTGCGTAGTGCGTAGCATGCTTTAAGCGATAAACACAAACTTTACAACAAAATACATTTTTACCAACATAAAAAACCAAAGAATTCAAAGTTTTTGTTTAAAATTTTGACATAAGTGCATCACTGCCAACTTCGCACTCAGAGACGTCAATTAAATTTAATGCTTAATAAAGTTACTGCTGTCACTTTCTTTGCTATAGCAATAGAATAAGACAACACGTAACTAACTTGACGTCTCTGAGTGCGGCAGTTAGTTACCTATATTAATGTCGATAAAATATCGCGTTTAATTTAATTTTGCATTATATTTGAAACCTAGTCGTAGAAAAAGTATTGTAAGCAACGGTGTATAACTAATTGTAAGTCAAAAAATACACACGCCACTCGTCTTTTTTGACCTCTCTTATACAACTGTTGCATAAACTATTAATTATGTTTGCCAAAGAGTATTTATTTAGAAGTGGTAGAGCCACGCTGTATTTAATCGTTAGGTTGAGTGCATGAATGGGCCGGCTTGACCGGGCTAGTACCGCCCTCCCACAGAATACCGACGTGAAATAGCAGTGCGTCTGCTGCGTTCTGGTCAAGTGAGAGTGCCGGTACCCTAATTTCCCTTCTCCTTTTCCCCCTCCCACTTCCCCTTCCCCTAACTTTTCTCAAAGGGCAGCAGCGCACCTGCGATGTGTGGCGGGTGTTTATAGGTCGTGATGATAACCTAAAGTCGCCGTCAATAGAATTTGCTAACTATGTAATCAAAACCAAATGAACCAATTCACGATTATAACTCGATAATCACGTACTTTTAAAGATCAAGTGAGGTCTTTGCAACGATTGGTACACTAAATCATTATTTTCATATTAAGTTTAAGATGAAATAACTATTAATTGTACGTTATTTTTAATAAAAACACGCTTGGTGAATATTTGAGGTTATGTGACAAACAGTACTAATTTGTTTACATAGTTAGCAAATTCTATTCACGGCGACTTTACCATCAGGTGACTCGCTTGCTCGCCTGCTTCGTTTTTCACATAAATAAAACATGTTTGTATTTATGGCACCAATATAAAAATAGTACAACGGATCTTTAAGGGATCTCTTCCAACCTTTATGCTTAGAGTATAGAACAGCAGGTTTCTTACACTGACTTTTACCTCTGCCGATGTATAAGATTTTTGCGTGGAAGCAAGGGATCTAGGAGCTGCCCCAAATCATATTTTATATGTAAAATTGTCGTTTGTATGGGACAATCGGCAGAAACCGGAAGTATAAACAAAAATGCTTGGGCAGGACGAAGATATACAAAATTCATACATATACTTAAATAAAATTCCTGCCAGTTTCCCAGAGGGGAAGGCAGAGACCACTTCTTTCCACCTGCTACAAATAATTAGGGAAATTCAAAAGAGCAACCGAGTCAAGCGTTGTATATTTTTTATTCATACATTTAGTAATCCCCCCCCTCCCCCCGTCATAAGCAACTGGCAGATCAACGTGTATTAAATTCGAGCGATTTGTGCGCTATTGACACATTGACACTTGAGATCATTGAGAGATCTCTTATCTCTACGTGACTGAACCCTCGTGTGTATTATCGACCAATGATTACTTATCCGGCTTCGTAGCATAGCGAGATGAAAGAAATTCGTAAGTATGCCGATTTGAAGTGGCATTTCAAGAATAGAACAGAATATTTTTTATTTGCATAAAAGGTCGGAATCGATGTGCGAGGTCAGCAGCTAAACTGTGGCAGAGTATAAACATTAAGATGAAATTGTAATTAATTCTCGAGTCTGTCAGCACCCTGAAAGACAAAACGTCTGTCTTATTATAATATTAAATGAATGACAGGATAGTAAAGCAGCAATACGATTAGGTTATGAAATTAACTGTTGTATGCAGTGGCTTAACTATACCAACTGTGGTACGTGGCAAATTCGTCGAACAGTGCCCTTCCTTTCACTATTATTAAAAATCAAATGAATATTAGGTTCCTCTTGTGCCCACGGCCATTCGGCCCGGGACACCCACAGGCAAGGCCCCTGGCATTTTGCCCGTTCTGCCACCCCTATAGTTTGGCCATTGTATGTGTTCTTCGATCACTAAACTTATCTTAATCTTAAGGCGATCTTGCGCGTCCGTAAAGCCTGATTTACATTGGTCCAGTAAAAGCATGCCAGTAGAAGTACATTGACGAGTTGGTTTTCACGTTTGAGGCGAGAGCTATTGTAACGACGCAATGTACTTCTACTGGCATGCTTTTACTGGATCAATGTCAATCAGCCATGAGGGACGCATTTACACCTTAGAGTGAGCAACGTATTCTTGCATATCACTCTTACGTAATGCTCCGTCCCTTACGCACGCCCATGATCCGCCGACGTGTAGAGGGCCTTTAAGCGATACCACGTTTGTATTGAAACGCGGGTTCAAGTTTACAGGGCGACTCCTAATTACTAAAACGTTTATGTTATCATATCATAGTTTATTGACTTGTAATGTAAGGTGAGAGGTTAAAAGGTGAATTCGTGCTCGATAATAAATCATCAATAGTTGACGTTAATATCGTAATTAGATATTCAATATTGATAGTTTACTGCATTTGTTTATATAATGATGCTATCTTAAGTTAAGACGTCTAAAACTTAAGATACATATATGAGAGGATTATTAGGAGTAAAAGAAAGAAATAACGAAAATATTTTTTAACCTAAAGACGACTGTTTGACCTCGTTAGGCCGTTAAACATAAAAATACCGTAAAAAACATCACCAAAAGTGAAATTAAAATTAAAATCGGTCAAGAAATACGGATGATACAAGCATTTTACACTGCTAATTAGACAGAGAGATCCGAAGTGCACCGGTGACGTCATTGTGCAGTTCGGCCATATAAACTCCACGTAAAATTCTGTTTTGCTAGAAAGAGATAGGAACAAATCTTTGTTGGCTTATATCTTGGTTATTTTTATAGCTATTCAGAAAAAATATTCTCACCTGTTTTTACATTAATCAGCGTTTATTGAAGCTGTTTTTTTTTAACGCATATTCCCTATTTATTACCCTACTGCGTAAGAAGGAGGGTTATGTTTTAACAGATAAGTTTTTATTATTAGATGGATAAAGTTACGGTTTCAAATGCGAAAGGACAAACAAAGAAACAAAAGCTATGGTGAATTCATCATTCTATCAATATTTCTGCGAACGTAAACAGACAACAACGGTGCCGTCGGTTGTTTGTCATTACACAATTTGACTTACATTCTTGGAAAGAGAACTGTTATAAAGTGTAACTGCAGACATCCTCCCTTTCTCAACGTCTTATCTCATCGAAATTTTGATAGGAAAAGTCTTTATAAGCCTTGGAATATGAGTGTTTTTCCTATCTAACTATTCGACAAGATAAGATGTTGAGAAAGTAAAGGGACGATATTGAATTATGACTGTGTCATAAATAAATATCGTCCCTATGTTTTATATTAGGCCCTTACCTATGAAATTGGCGTTTTATATGGAGAATTTTATGAAAACGGTGGTTTTCATACATTTAATTTTGCGGATTATTTAGTAACGTCAAATATAAAATACGTAAAAATAACACCAATTTCATAGGTAAGGACCCAATATAATGCCAGGTTAAGTTTTATAATTGTATAATATCATAAGCAATGTTTAAGAAACGACTGTCTGTTGAGTTTCTTGCGGCTTTTCTTCTCAGCAGTGGTCTCTTGCGCTGGTAGATTTTTGACGTGTAAAAGTGCCCGTGCGGCCTACTTACTGAATAAACATCTTTTTTTTTAAACTATAGAATGAAGAAGGCGCTCTCACTGAGAACTTCAAGTCGCATCACGACAGCAAGCCGCGCGGCAACGAAGCTATCTCTCTGGACGTGTCGTTCCCCGATGCCGACCATGTCTATGGTAAGATCATTGAGAACCGTTTTTAAAGAAGTGGTTTTTATAAGTATAAAGGTGGGTCCACATTATATGGCTCCATCGGATCGGCATCAAATCTGCAGGACTTGTTACGCTAGGCGTGTGTAGTGTAAATCTTACGCTAGGGAGAATTACTGTAAACAAATGCCATCTGTAGTAACTCAACATCTACATTGTTGAATAACGTATGCGGAATAAAATTTGGACAAAGTACAATGTTGTTTTAAATAAAAAAAAACACCATTCTTTTTTTTTTGGAATAATGGCTTGAGGCTAAGTCTGGCCAAAACACTAAATTTTCTCCTCTATGACTCGTATTTATGAAATCCCGCACTGAAAACTTTTTTAGGAAGTTTTGTATGCTCAACATATTTCACGTTCTCATCGGTTGGACCATTGGTGTTCTCAAAATAGTAATTGCCTTGCCACTCGTTGTCATCTAACGTGACATATGACTCGTCATCCATAACGCAAGTGACATTGCTTTTAGCGTAAAACATTTATTTGACCAATTTACGCAGCCGTACTTTCTGAGTGATTTCTTGGTTTTCAGAGACATTGGGCTTTACTTTTCTACACCGCTTATCGATGCCCATGTCTTTAAGATATTTTTAACAGTTGTGCCGTCACACTTAAATTTTCTTCCGAGCTCTCTATAAGATTTTGCGACACGGCCGGTTGTAATTTTCTTTAATCGAGCTCTCTCAGAAAACTTGCTTAAGCTGGAATAGTTTCCAGAACCAGGCTTTCTAGCAGTGGTTTTCTCCTAGTGTCCGTCGTAATCCGTCCCAAATTTAATAAACTGTTTTTATTTTTTATAATTGTATGACGCAACCAAAAAATCTGATACTTTTTCATTTAATTAGGACGCTTATTACCTACCAGTGGCGAAGCGTCACGTAAATGAATAGACAAGCCGGAGCAAAAAAAGGTGTATGGCGTGTGTGCTTGTTTGCACCTTCCAAGACAAGAATAAATATGTATACCTAATAAAATGGATGTCGTCTTTTTACTTCCTGAAAATCAGTGCTAAAGTGTTGCGTGCGGTAACTGTTTCTACATACGATCCGACCGTATCAATTAAAAGTTTCATTAAATTTCGATTATCTACGTTCCACTTTACGATGGTGATTACCTCAAAATGATTACCAAAAAAAAGTTTATATTTACTGTTTCCAAACTCATGTAATAATATAAAACTCTGAATATAGTGTATAAGATTCTCGCTTTGAGCATGTTTCCAAGCTAAATTAATATTAATACATTTTTGATATCAGATATCAGGTTTGCAGATTTGAAAACCGGTTTGATCCTAAACACTGCTAGAATCCAAATAAAAATTAAATTAAATTAATTTGCAACTACCAGTGAGCCAATTGTATTTAAGTATCATATAATTAGCTGTGGTGTGGAAGTGATTGAAGAATCCATGCCTATAATCAATTGTTATGATGTCTGTGCGAGCGCGTCCTAACTTAATCACAGGTTTTTTATTTTCAAGTTTAACTTTGAAAAACATGTTAGTTTATTAAGTAAGGTAATCTGTAAAACAATGCGGCGGTACTTTGAGTACTTGCAGACAAAAATATTTAAGAACCACGAATATAACCTAATAGATAGAAGCAAGTAATGAAAACCAATAGGTACCTAACTAAGAAAGGTAGAAACAAACCTCCGTCGTCGCAACGAAATCCCAAATAACATAATCCAAACAGTTAAGTACAACAATCACAGAACACTTAGCGAGCTAAATTTCACTAGTTTAAACACAATTCACAGTCTCATCAAACACTACATTTAACACAAATAACCAAACTTAAAAACAAACGCCTATTTTGGCGCGAGCCGCGCGGGGGAACGCGAAAGTAAATGTAATGGCGTAAAAAAGGATGCAAAATTATTATTATTAGAGGTCACGTCACGTGCGACGGCGACACGGCGCTATTTGGGAAAAGAAAGTTAATTCATGCCCTTAAAGCTTAAAATTGGATGAAATAAGCCGGTGTGAGATTTCGGACTCGCGAGAAAATCAGAGTGAGAAACACTCTGATTTTTATTACGTCTCACCTGTCGCTGTGTCTGTGTGCGAGTTCGAAGCGCTAGGAAAATGTTTGAATGTGTTAGTGTAGGTCCGGCGGTGAATTACCGGATTGTATAGCGATTTTAATTGTAGGTGTAAGTTCGAGCGCAGTGAAATGTAACTGAGCGTGTGTGCGTGTGTACGAATACATTGTAATTGTTTGTTTCTTTCTGGTAAGATAGGTAAGTGAATGTGTGCGAGCGAGTGCTGTGATAGATTTCGGCTTGCTCGTGCGTTTTGTTCATGCATCGTATTATGAAGATGGTAACGCAAGGTAAAGCTATAGTATACCGGGTTACTTTCGGTTTTACGTTTTGTTTGTATACCTACTCTATGCATAGGAATTTTTAGGCAACACGGGAGGAATGGGGTTATTACGACGCTTCGCTACTGTTACCTACCAATGAAAACATATCCAAGCATTTTGGCGAAGTTCATCCATACCTAATTGCCCTGTTGAAAACTGTTTGTATTTGACCAGGTATCCCGGAGCACACGGACAAGTTCGCGCTCCGTTCGACGGCGTCCGGCGACCCGTACCGGCTGTACAACCTGGACGTGTTCGAGTACGAGCTGGACAGCCGCGCGGCCATCTACGGCGCCGTGCCCGTCCTGTACGGTCACGGGTGAGTTGTACGCGTCGGACGACCATCCGGACCGGACCGGACAGTCAACACGGGATTGTTGAGCCACTTGCCTCTAAACGTATTTTGGCCGTGTAGTACAAATCGGGTTTAGTCGGTTATACTCGTATATGTATACAAGGAAAATTTCAGGAAAGTATTATTCCATCTTTGTTATAGTGTTTGACAAGCGAGAAATGCCATTTAGGTTAGAATCACCCAAAGCTAACCAATTAGAGGTCTAGAAACAGTAGCCTATCGACAATTTGTTATAATGTAACGATATCAGCGGAAAAATCATAATTGGTCATAAGATATCGGGAAAACTCGGAATCCACGACTTTATCCGAACGTTGTTTATGAGTCTAATAATTTAATAAATTACCGATGTTCTGTCAGATTATTTTTGACATCTGATTTGATGGAAATACCGAATGAGAAAGATAGTATACTCTTTCTGTTACACGAATATAAACATGTCATCATTCTTTATCAGTAGTTCACGACGATGTTACTCGAGTATGCCCGATTTGCATTCACACGGCAAAATTATGAACAATGGCAACAATCCCGTGTGATCAATGACTGGAATGGATGGTACGGTGATGATGATGATGATGATGATGATGATGATGATGATGATGATGACGACGACGACGACGACGACGACGACGACGACGACGACGACGACGACGACGACGACGATGATTAATTATTAGATTCCTTTGTCCTCAGCACCAAGCGCACGAGCGGCGTGTTTTGGCACAACTCTGCGGAGACGTGGGTGGACGTGCTGAACCACGCGGAGGGCACCGTGGTGACGTCACTCGTGAACCTCGTCACCGGCTCGCAGAAGAAACAGGTCGACGCCAGGTCGGTGTCTCTATCACTCTACAGCGGGGGAGGCATGGTGTAACAGGGACCACTCGGCGGAAATCAATTTTAGTGAGGAGACCCTTAAGACAACGCCGAGCGTCCAGTGGCGCCCTCATTACTATTATTGTGTTTTCTAATAAACTAAAGTATTGTCTTGAAATCGAAGGGTGGTTTTGAATTGTGCAAATGAATACACAATATACAGGGCGGAAAAAACGAACACCACAAGGACGGCAACTAGGTACCTTAAATATTGGAAATAGCAAATTCTACGTAAAGGAGATATCATTTTATTTTTGAAAAAAAAACCTGCATTTATGTATCCTCAAACCTTCGTGTTCGTTCCTCAAACTTAACGGAAACTGATGGTCAGTTCAGTCAGAGTTACTCATTATTAAGTTATGCCGTATACCCTATAAATTTTGTATTATTTTGTACTACAAAAAATATCCTTTAATTTAAACGACGCTCGTAGTCAGGCTATTGATTGATTGATGGATGTAATTGATTGCAGGTTCATGAGCGAGTCCGGCATCATTGACGTATTCGTGTTCCTCGGCAACCGGCCTAAGGACGTGTTCAGACAGTACACGCGGCTCACCGGCGTCACGCCGCTGCCGCCGGTCAGTACCTTTACCTTTTAACGGGCGGGCTCAGGCTCGCTCGGTCTGTATTCTAAAATGTGTACTTCTCAAAATAGCCTTCTTCAAACATACATCTCTTTCCTATAATGTCTGCTATTTGTTTCCTATGATGGCACTTTCCTAAAATGTTCGCTTCCTATTGGTCCACAAAAATGGCCTGCTTCCTACAATATATAATATCATGTCTAATTTCCGGCTGCTTATTATTTTATCGAAACACCTTTCAACAAACGTATCATGACGCTGAATTTTCATTTCACCAAATGGCATTTCTCGCCGCATGAGTTTTTTTTTTTTGGTAATAACAAGTCTAACCTAACCTACGTACCTAATTAATGTTTAAGATATCCTGAACACATCATGATTTCAGTAGAAAATATCGTTCGATGAAATGATACAATCGATGAAGTGAAATTCGATAAAATGATGGATTACCCTAATTCCCAGAGTGTTATTAAAGATAGGATTTGTTTCCAGAAATTCTCCCTGGCTTACCACCAGTGCCGCTGGAACTACGTGGACGAGGCGGACGTGCGCGCCGTGGACGACAACTTCGACGTCCACGACATCCCCGTGGACGTGCTGTGGCTGGACATCGAGTACACAGACACCAAGAAGTCAGTACACGTCTTGTTATACATTGAGTCAACCAATTTCATTCCTAGGCCACTATGGACTATGGCCTGCCGAATCACCAAAAGAAAGAAAGCAGCTAACTGCAATGTAGTATACTTTCATTTACTTTAACGACCTAGTATAGGTTTTTCCCACTCGCACATTGTCATACAAATGAGAAGGACAAAAGATAGAGCCAGGTAGCTAAAGGGGCGGCAACAAACGATAATCTTCTTAGGACTCGTTCACAATGGTATTTGAAAATAAAATATTAAGGAGATATCGGTCTGTTTCACTAGCCAAGCCACAGATAAACATTAAACAATACGAGTAAGTCGCAAGAAGGGATTCAAAAGCGTCTTCATCGTACAAATGTAAGAGCCGACTGACTACCTGGGGCCTGTTTTATAAAGCTACAAATAAAAATTTACAGGTTACAAGTTTCCATTTGACACAACCTCGACCAATGACGACCAGCCATTTGAGCAGTGTTGCCAGTTTAGACCTGTAAAATTGTAACTTGTAGCTTTATAAAACGTGCCCCTGCTCCACTGTGAGTGCGGCTTTAGGGGATTTTCATTAGCCAATGCCATTAATGTAAATGGAGTATAGTTGAGACATTCTATAGATACTCTATTAGTGATCAAATTAATAATGTTCGGTTTTTTTTTTAAACAACCTTATTCAGGTACTTCACGTGGGACTCTGAGAAGTTCCGCCACCCCACGGAGATGGTGGCCAACCTCACGGCCAAGGGACGGAAGCTGGTCGTCATCATCGACCCCCACATCAAGAGGGAGGCGGGGTACTTCCTGCACGAGGACGCCATGGAGAACGGGTACTATGTCAAGGATAAAGACGGAAAGGATTATGAAGGTACTATAAAAAAAGTATAGAATGTATTTTAATTAATAGAGGCCCTACTTTGAAAATCGAAGGTCGAAGTTACGTTAGCTCCCATCCCTTTCTCTCGATTTAGTCTCGAATGACGAGTGACAGGGATGGAGCTAACGTAACTTTGAAGTTCGATTTTCAAAGTAGGGCCTCTGGCACTTGTTCAGGATTAAAATAAGTAAAACGTAGTCTTAAGGTGCTTTTCCACCGGTGAAGCGAGGCGAGACGAGGCGGGACGAGAATTGAAATTTGTATTGAAAAATCGCGCGACCTACTCGCGCGCGCGCTTTGGAAATGGGTGTTTTAATACAAATAAATCTCGCCCCACCTCGTCTCGTCTCGCGTCGCCTTCACTTGGCCTTGTCTACACTTTTGATATTTAAGAAATTCTCAAAAGTCCCACCCGTCACAATGGCAATTACCCAAAAGCAATTAAGCTTTACCGAGTGGAACCGAGCCTCATGTTGAGATGGCCCCAGGTTGGTGCTGGCCGGGCTCGTCCAGCTACCTCGACTTCTTCGACCCGGCCGCGAGCAAGTACTACTCGGGCCGGTTCGCGTACGACCTGTTCCAGGGCACCAGCAAGGACGTCCACATCTGGAACGACATGAACGAACCCAGCGTGAGTATTTTTATCCTAGCCTATATGAGTGTTCCACTCTGCCCTCATTAGGAAAAACCGGACTTGCGCACGAAGGGTTCCGTACCATTATGTAAATATACAACACTAGAGGACGCCCGCGACTTCGTACGCGTAGAATTAGTTTCCCGCTACTCCCCCCCATTTTTTCCCGTTGGGGGTCGATTTTCGGAAAATCCTTTCTTAGTGCTCACTTACATCATGAAAGGAACCCCTGTACCAAATTTCAAGTTTCTAGGTACAGTAGTTTCGGCAGTGCGGTTGATACATCAGTCAGTCAGTTTAGCCTTTTATATATATAGATTAGCAAAAAACGTCAAAAAAAAACGTAACATGTTTTATGTATGGGAGCCCCCCTTAACCCTTTATAGGGCAAAACTAAAAATGCTGAATTCTAGCCTCATTAGGTTTCTCCTATTCGTACAAAATTCTTTTAATAAAAAATACAAAAAGTATCAGTTTCAAGGGGTCATTTTTAGTACCAGGTTTTGAAATTTTCCTATAAAGGTGTGGCGACCTAGCGACATCTAGCGCACACTTGTATCAACCAACGCGCTAACTCGCTAGCGCCACCAACGTCAGACAGCGCAACTAAAGGTTCTACATCGCGCTAACGAAGTTTCTCCAGTCATTTGACATATATACAACTTCCAACTTCATCCCAATGGACTTCGGTCCCCAGGCATAACACCCGCCTGGAGAGAGATCTCTCTATTGTCCTCTCTTCCTACATTGGTGACCCTCGACAATGGACAATTACGCAACCTGACGACCTTCAAGCACTATGACGCAGTTTCACAGCAAGCCAGACAACCCGCACTGTGCACCACTAGCATTCTGATATATCTCAATGCCTGGTGTCTACAGTGTGCACACTACTCTCACTCAACAACGCGACTCACTGCGTCCTACTACGAGTACTTCACGAGCAGGTACACGACTCACTGTGTACTCCTCTCACTCCTCTTCTCCTGCTACGCTCGCCAACGCGGCTCTGAGCACTACTGGAGACCCCACTACTGGCACTTGCAAGCGACAATTCAACGCACAGACTGCACGTCATCACCATCAACCTCCGGTCTCAAAGGGGGGCTGGTGTGGCGACCTAGCGACATCTAGCGCACACTTGTATCAACCAACGCGCTAACTCGCTAGCGCCACCAACGTCAGACAGCGCAACTAAAGGTTCTACATCGCGCTAACGAAGTTTCTCCAGTCATTTGACATATATACAACTTCCAACTTCATCCCAATGGACTTCGGTCCCCAGGCATAACACCCGCCTGGAGAGAGATCTCTCTATTGTCCTCTCTTCCTACAAAGGGTTAAATATTTATTTTATTCTGTTTTCAGTATTTGTTGTTATAGCGGCAACAGAAATACATCTGTGAAAATTTCAACTGTATAGCTATCACAGTTCATGAGATACAGCCTGGTGACAGACAGACGGACAGACGGACCATATGGATCCATAGTTATGATCAGAGGCCGGAATTTTCGTAGCGCTTTCGAGCTGTCATAGGGACTTCTCGTTTATCGACTATATTATCGATACATTATAGAACACAACCTATTAAAGAACATTGAAAGTAGAAGTAAACGACAGGCGGTCTTATCACTAAAGAGCGATCTCTTTCAAATAACTTTTGAAAATATGAAATAGAGATTGTAAATGAAAACAATCGATAGCAATCCTTGTTACAATTTCTTTCTAAAAATGTTTAAAAGATATACGAAATCCACTAATTATTAATAAGAAACAATAAAATATTATTATTTTAATACCTATTTAAAATTTCCAAAAAGTTGGTATCCAAAGGTTATCTCGAAGAGACCGCCGCGATAAGACTGCCTATTGTTTACTTCTACTCGTAGTCATATTTTAAAAATGGTATTTTGTATTTTTATCGATATACATAATGTATATCGGAAGTCGATAGACGAGAAGTCCCTATGATAGCTCAAAAGTGCTACGAGAATTCCGGCCTCTGGTTATGATTTATGATTATTGTGTGCCGCCTACTAATATTGTGTGGTGTCGCCAGGTGTTCAACGGGCCCGAGGTGACGATGCCAAAAGACTGCCGCCACTACAAGCCGCCTCAGGACGGACATGACGGACTCGCCGCCTTCTGGGAGCACAGGTGAAGAGTACATTTATTTAGAAAAGAAACAAACAAAAAAAAGTACAAGTATTGAATTTTGGTATGACGGATATCTCCACTGTGAAAGTGTAGCAAACAAACAGACAAATATTAGTAGATGTGGATTAACCAAAGTAGTACCAAAGTAGTCGTTGGTTTATTTTGTTATATTACTGAAAATCAATGTAGTGATTTGTGACATGCATGACTTAAGATTTGCTAGTTTGATTAAGTTAATGAAACTTCTCTGTCATGATGCTGACATTTTATTTCTGTTTTTTTTGCATGCAGTCTATTGATAAAATGTGTGTGACTATATAGTATATATATATGCATTGACAGACATCATCCGTACCACATTTTAAGCAAATAAATATATTTGACTTTTGACTTTGACATAAGAATTAGGACATAGCGTCTCCATAGATTCTAGAACTACGGTAGCTACCTAAGTCCTTACCCTTAAAAAAAAACAAAAGTTACAACAACATAATATGCCAAAAAAATAGCTAGACGCAGCATAAAGTTTAAAAAAAATTCTTAACACGCCGCCATTACTGTCAAGTAAATAAGAGCTATCGTAACGTTGACAATACGATAACATGTCAAAGGCAATATGGTTTTAACAAGTAGAATATAGGCCCTGAAGGTATGTTTTTTTTCAGGCATGTTCACAACGAGTATGGTCTGTGGCATATCAAAGCCACTCACCAGGGAATGCTAGACAGAGAGGGAGGGAAGTACCGACCTTTCATCCTCACTCGCTCTGCCTTCGCGGGCACACAGAGGTAAGATTTTTTCGAGATGTATATTATACTGTACTGCTTGTATAAAAAGATATTTACTAGACGTATGTATGGTTCTTTATTTCCTACTAGAGGACGCCCGCGACTTCGTACGCGTAGAATTAGTTTCCCGCTACTCCCCCCATTTTTTCCCGTTGGGGGTCGATTTTCGGAAAATCCTTTCTTAGTGCTCACTCACATCATGAAAGGAACCCCTGTACCAAATTTCAAGTTTCAAGGTACAGTAGTTTCGGCTGTGCGTTGATACATCAGTCAGTCAGTTTAGCCTTTTATATATATAGATTAGCGTCGCGAGTGTCGCTGGGTTATGTTATGATTTTTTATGAACAACTCACTCTTGACCAAAAAATGTACTATGCCAAAATAGTTTTCAGAAAAAACTCCATGTATCTCCTACAGTTAAGGATTTCCCCATAGTATTTCACAAAAAAAACCCACTGCCGTAAAATGTGGTGACTAGAAATGCGAGGCGACTTGAATCAATTTTTGAATTATCAATTTTGTGAAATGTCTGAGTTATTATTAAGCTCTTTCGCAACATTACTTTCATTTGTTAGTGAGAGTAAAATATTAGTAGTTCAAGTATTTTCAGACATATTGGATTTAAAACATCGAAACAAAAAAATCTCGAATTTTTGAGACTGTGATAAACAGGATTCGGATTTTTCATAGCACGGTAAGACTAAAGCGAGCTATGGATTTATATTGAATCTCGCGTCAAACTCATACTAAATTTTTTATTGCATTTTATAATTATTATTTAATTGTTTGGTTGCCGGGTTAGAATCGTGCCACTCCATGTTTTCTGGATGTCGTAAGAGACGACTAAGGGAATAAAGGCTGTGTAGTACTGTTAGGCGATGGGTTTGCGACCTGTCACTAATACACTGGTAAACATCTTAGCCCGGTTGTACAAAATGTGGTTACAGAATTATCAACAAGTTTCTGGAGTTGTTGGTAAGTCTGTAGCTCTGCCTACCCCACTCGGGGAATGAAGGCGTGAGTTTATGTATGTATTTAATTACATACATACATACATACATACGTTAAATCACGCCTGTTTCTGAGAGGGATAGGCAGAGACCATTTCTTTCCACTCGCTACGATCCTGACAAATCTCTTTCGCTTCTTCCACATTCATACATCGAGTCATGCACGCACGTCGGTTTCGGGTACTTAAAATTCGGCCCTTTAGCAGTATTTCTCCATATTTAATTGTTAATATAAATAAAAAAACTATAGTTTTATGTGGCCATGTGTAGACATTTTGGTAAATAAATATTTTGACTTTTTTGAATCTTAAAAAAATCATGTTGTTGTTTAGATACGCGGCAGTGTGGACGGGCGACAACGCGGCCACGTGGGGCTTCCTCGACGCGTCGGTGCGCATGTGCGTGGGTCTCGGCGCCGCCGGGCTCGCCTTCTGCGGCTCCGACGTCGGCGGCTTCTTCCAGTACCCCGAGGCCGAGCTCATGACGCGCTGGTACCAGGTCCGTACATTTATATTCTCAAACATGTCCGGAAAAGTTGAAATTACAATAGATATTGAGACGCGAAGTACATACTTTACTGACAGTTATTAAATAAAATAAAAACAATGCGGGCTCGCAAGCTCGTCCGTTTAATTTAAACAAGTACTCGACCCGCAATTGCCTACTTCCCTGCCTAGGCAATAATGTACTATTAATCGTATGCCATTATGAAAGAAGAAGTACAGCGAATTGGTGATTAAATTTGATGGATTTGAGCCACTTGGTAGCTTTGTCATTAACGTAAAAAAATTGCTGGGGGGGCAGGGACAGGGGCTTACTTTAGATACTTGGCGGTATGAATACCTTTTTGTAATGACATCTTTAAATACTTGTATTGTGACATGCAATAAACCATTTGAATTTGAATTTGACGGACTGCGCTTGACTTACTTTAAATACTTTGCGGTATTGACGATATGTGTTTGCCTTTAGATACGCGGCAGGATAGACGGTCCGTGCTCGACTTAGATTTGATACTTGTACTTGGGGTTGTGGACGAACCGTGCTTGATTTAATTTAGAGACGTAGCGTTATTGACCAACTGTGTTTGATTTACTTTAGAAACTTGGTACTATGGACGGTCCGTGCTCGACTTGTTTTAGATACTTGGCGGTATGGACGGTCCGTGCTCTACTTACATTAGATACTTGGCGGTACGGACGGACTGTGCATGACTTAGATATTTGGCGGTATGTTTGGTCCGTACTCGACTTGTTTTAAATACTTGGCGGTATGGACGGTCCGTGCTCTACTTACATCAGATACTTGGCGGCATTGACGGACTGCACTTGACTTACTTTAGATACTTGGCGGTACGGACGGGCCGTGCTTGACTTATTAAGCACATTATGATCGTCCCCAGGCGGGAGCGTACCAGCCGTTCTTCCGCGCGCACTCGCACATCGAGACCAAGCGGCGCGAGCCGTGGCTGTACGAGCCCGCCACCACCGCGCTGCTGCGCGACGCCGTGCGCCGGCGCTACGCCCTCGTCGACTACTGGTACGTCATTATTTTTTGTTTTTTGCTTTATAGTACATTGTGTATTAAGGGCGGTATGTAAGGAATTACGATCGAGGCTCTAGTAGAAGCCCGAAGTCGAAGACTGAGGGCTTTCTGAGTCGAGGTTCGTAATTCCCGTACCGCCCGTGAAACATACAATGTTTTTCATCACATTTGCGAGTAAATAAATATTCAGAACACTAACTTGTTTTCTTTTCGTTTCTCCATTTTATAAATTGGTCGTATGCAGCTATATACCGCTCCTTACACTTCTCCGGTAAAAGATTTTCATTAATTGTTTTTGCTGCGGGCGGTGTTGCATTTTTAAATCACACTCATCGGACGACGACGACGATGACATTTTTTTATAACTTTTTTTACTTGTCTTCAAATACAAAATGTAAATAATTATGAATTATAGCTTTAATACACAAGTCAGCACAACAATTATTTCGAAATACGTGAACTTTTTTTTAAGCGGGTGGCGGACTTTTTTCCCGCACCACAGATTATACAAATGTTTCGTTACGTAGGTATACAGCCATAACGGAGTGTAAAAAAAAAGAAATAATTTCGAAGTTTTGATACAAAAAACTATTAAAATTGATTATTAAGAACATTAGTTGAGTATTTAAGTAACATGTAGCGAGATTGCAATGAAATTCCTGTTTATATAGGTAAAATTTTAATACAATTTTTCAATTGCGTGTAAACTCCTTGCTTGAACTTGCATGAGCTGTGTGATGTGCAATAAATTAAAAAAAAATTACTTACCGACCTTGGGTTTCATGACAAAAAGAAAGCTCGAGGGTTTTATATGGGGCATTGCGGCCAAGTTAACCTGTATGTTTAGATACTGTTTACGTGCAAGTGTGATGAAAAAGGTAGTAAAAGCATTTTTCAAAAGAAAATCCATCATTTCCGACCACCTTTGAGAAATCACTTTTTCACTAAATTTCAAGTGTTAACTCACAAGGTTTTACCCCAATGATCTACGGGAATGTTTGACCAGTGTGTGTTGCGCAGGTACACGTTGTTCTACGAGCACTCCCTCGACGGCCTGCCCGTGATGCGGCCGCTGCTGCAAGAGTTCCCCGAGGAACAGGACGTGTTTGACATCGACGACCATTACATGCTTGGTAAATCTTTACATATTACGTAGTATATGACTATTATATTGATAAAAACCCGCGATATAATTGATACTTCTTCTTTCAGAGCTAATATCTCTTAGGGCGGTTTCGACCAAACTGGAATAAGGTGTTTAATCTAGGTATACTAGATTAAACACCGAATTTGTATAGAATAATTTCGGAGTAAGTCTTATTCCAATTTGGTCGAATCGGCCCTTAAGCGGCCAAACTTATTTTCATGAAAGATACTTAGCGGTATTGATGGACTGTGTTTGACGTACTTTAAATACTTAGCGGTATTGACAGACTGTGCTTGACGTACTTTCGATACTTAGCGGTATTGACGGAATGGGCTTGACGTACTTTCGATACTTAGCGGTATTGACGGAATGGGCTTGCATACTTTAGATACACCTGGCTAAATAGAGAATGTCAGCCAGTTTAGATTTTTGGCTTATCGTATTCTTCATTAAAAACAAAAAATTGCTTTAAAAAAATCATGTCGATACGTCAAATACTTTTCGAGATATTGAATTTTAAACTTCGTATGCGGCGCTCGAAACTCGGCGGCTAGCGCTCACGGATGATGACGTCATCGTTCAACTGCGGTACGCGCCCTTATATGAACGAGTAAGTTTACAGGGCTATATATTTTTAACCGTAATAAGTAGCCAGTTGAAATTTTCACAGAATACGTGTTATTATAAAATCTATCGTTTAAAACTATAAAATGAACAATAAATCAAATCCCAAGAGGGGTCCCCATACAAGAAGCATGAAAAAAAATCTTTTGTTTTAGCATCTTTATACGGATTGTATTTTTATAATGACTTCTTATTTTGATGCTATTTTAAGCTTAAATTGTGGTCTAATTTTCATTGTTTACGACTAAGTAGCAATCTTGAGTGAAACTTCTACAAATATGTGACAAAACTGATTTTATCAACACGATGGTTTAGGCGGTCACCCATCCTGTTTTAGACTACGCTTGTAGTTGCTTAACTTTGTAAGTCGTAATACTCGTAATTATTTTTACGAATTCGTTTTGATGTTACTATGGTAGTTATGGTTAGGTATCTATTGTTTTGTATTACATACAGTTTAACTAAACAAACTTTCTGTCACTGACCGGCTTTTCTGTTTGTAATGTTTGTCGAGTAAGTTGGTTAAATAAAATTAGAATAATAAATAGGCACTTTTAATTTTGGGTTCACCGTTTTTTACATAAAAATACCAATAAAGTATGTTGATAGCTAAGGTGAAACATGCCAAAAATTAAAAACCAAGTGCGAGACGCGGGACACAGGCGGCCGAGCCTGCAGCGGTAGGTACTGTAGAGTACAAAGATATGTATACATTTGTGGCCCTTATTTCAATGGAATAAGGTGAAAAAGTGTATACATATCTTTGTACTCGACTGTACTATTCAACAATATTATGATTCACGCAGTTCGCTATATACACGGTCTCGTACAGCGTACCCGTAGTTTTAAGTGATCTTACTCGTTTAAAATGTCGGAGCCGTAGAAGTCAAGATTGTCCTCTATTGTACCAAAGTGTAACAAAGGGCGTTGGTCCCACAAAAAAAAACCAACACACACTACCTTGAGTGAGGAACCTGGTAGCGCCCGCGCGCGAAATTTGAAATCGATGTAATGAATACACGAAGTATCAGAACTACTACTAGGTCAATCAAAAAATCATGTTTTATAGTTCGTTCTTTTATACGGTAGCGATATTAATTCTACATTACTTAACACGAAATTTGTAAAGAAAGGCCTACCACCAAAGTTAAGCAACCACCGCTTACCTAAACATCGTGTTGATTTAAACTAGGCACTTTTAAACATATTTGTAAGAGATTTACTACAGTTTACTGTTTGGTCGTAAACTATATATGTTAGTATGGAGTTTAGATTATCATTTAAGCTTAATGTGACACCGAAATAAAAAGCTATCATACAAATACAACCCGTATTTCGTCTTCCAAAGTTAAGCAACTACACGCGTAGTCTAAGGCCAGGGTCGTTTTCAGCCGCCGCCCGCGGCCGACAGCGGCCTGCCGCCCGCGGCGTCTGAATGGTATGATCGGGAATGCTCGGGAGTGGTCGTTTTCGCCCGCCGCGTGCGGCGTCCCCGATCGGAGCATTCCCGATCATACCATTCAGACGCCGCGGGCGGCGGGCCGCTGTCGGCCGCGGGCAGCGGGTGAAAACGACCCTGGCCTAAAACAGGATGGGTGACCGCCTAAACCATCGTGTTGATAAAATCAGTTTTGTCACATATTTGCCGAAGTTTTACTTAAGATTGCTATTTAGTCGTAAACAATGAAAATTAGACTACAATTTAAGTTTAAAATAGCATCAAAATAGGAAGCCATTATAAAAATACAATCCGTATAAAAATGCTAAAAATAAAGATTCTTTTCATGTTTCTTGTATGGGGACCCCTCTTGGGATTTGATTTATTGTTCATTTTATAGTTTTAAACGATAGATTTTATAATAACACGTATTCTGTGAAAATTTCAACTGGCTACTTATTACGGTTAAAAATATATAGCCCTGTAAACTTACTCGTTCATATAAGGGCGCGTACCGCAGTTGAACGATGACGTCACTCAAGCAAGATGGCGTCCACGCGCTTTAATATTATTGACCCAAATTTCAAACGTTTGTAGAATCAAAACTACTGGGTCTATTAGAATGAAATAAAAAGTATTATGTTTGTTTATTTATAAACATTACTGTTACAAAGTTTCAAGCGATTTGGCGTACCTACTGACATTCTTCATTGTACATACGTCCCCCAGGCGACGAGTTCCTGGTGCGGCCGGTGGTGGAGCCGGGCGCGGCGAGCGTGAAGGTGTACCTGCCCGGGCGGGCGGGCGGCGCGCTCTGGTACGACGTGGACTCCTACCACAAGTACAAGGCCAACGGGTACTTCACGCAGGACGTCAACATCGCGAAGGTAAACTATACAACTCTAACAAATACCAAGCTTTTAAACAGGAGTACCCCTAGGTAATTATGTGTACAGTCGCATACATAACTTTATCTACATGCATGTCATATGTATATTTTAATGTGCACATTAAGATCCAACCACATCGATAACCGATACTTTAATAACATGCAATACTTTAATGTTAACATTAAAATACAACTACAGATACAGAATTCTTAATATAGGCATTTGCTTATCGTTTCTGAACATATTGTAGGGAATCGATGTAGATAATAATTATAAAAGAACTCTTGTTGCCATGGCAACGCTCATTACGCGAGTGTAATATATGTTTGTTGTGTGTTGTAGATCCCGGTGTACCAGCGCGGCGGCACGATCGTGCCGCGCAAGGAGCGCGTGCGGCGCTCGTCGGCGCTCATGGCCGACGACCCCTACACGCTCGTCGTGGCGCTCGACGCGCATGTGAGTACGCGGCCTGCCATGGTGGCCACGTGATTAGAGGCTTGCGATTTTCTAACACTATTTCAAACTTATATTATGACTAGAGGACGCCCGCGACTTCGTACGCGTAGAATTAGTTTCCCGCTACTCCCCCCATTTCTTCCTGTTGGGGGTCGATTTTCGGAAAATTCTTTCTTAGTGCTCACTTACATCATGAAAGGAACCCCTGTACCAAATTTCAAGTTTCTAGCTACAGTAGTTTTGGCTGTGCGTTGATATATAAGTCAGTCAGGTTTGCCTTTTATATATATAGATATTCATTCTGAGTTTCTTGCGGTGTTTCTTCACAGCAGTGGTCTCTTCTTGGGAAGCGCTGGTAGATTCTTGACGTGTAAAAGTGCCCGTGCGGCCTACTTACTGAATACATACACATACGTCTTTTATCTTTTTTTTTGTCGATTATTTTTTATTGATGAATACAATTTGCAAAAGAACATTTAAGTTTGAACTGATGTACAATGAACGAAACTTTAATTTTATAGAGATTTAAAAACAATGTGCTGACGAGCTATGCGAAAATAATTATTTTTTATGAACTTTTTTTATTGCATGTTACGTTTTATAACAGAGATCAACTGTACATAATTTTAAACCTTAGTTTTATAAATTAACGATTAGTGTAACAAAGGACAATTGACCAAAACTTTTTATTTGGTTGCCAAGAATTTATTTCGATATTGTTTTTTAATTGATTGACAAGAAGTTATTATGACATTGTCTTTAAATGATTGTCAGCAAATTATTATGATATTGTTTTTATTTGGTTGACAAAAAGTTATAATATTGTTTTTAACTGTCAAGAAATTATTATAATATTGTTTTTTAATTGGTTGTCAAGAAGTTAATAGCTATATTGTCTTCTACAGAACAAGGCGCACGGCTCGCTGTACATCGACGACGGTGAAACGTACGAGTACAAGAAAAACAACTATATCTACGCACACATCGACTATGAGCCCAGCGGGATCACTTACTCGTGAGTATTCTTATAGTTTAAGGATTACGATTGTGGTATCTCTGTCGCACTTGCACGCCCTTACGGAGAGGGCCCGTTATCTACAACGTCGCGTAGTGCAGGTAGTATATTCTTAAACTTTGCCGCGTTATTTGTTGAAACGTTGCCATAGCAACCCTACTAAAACGACCAATGACGACTGTGTTCAGTTTGAATAGCTGCGCTGATTGGCGTTTTATCACCGATAGTGGCTGTTGTTTAACCGTAGCTATAGCAACTATGAAAACAATAACATATTCCTGATGTCTGCTAGATCTAAAAAAAAAAGTAATAAATCGGGTGAGTCGGGCGGCTACTTCGCACTTGGGCGGTTTTTTCTAATTAGTTTTTTTTAATAGTACAATATTGCCTAGGCCTGGAAAGTAGGGCATTGTCTGACGAAGTAGTTGATGGGCCAAGCCTTGGCGGGTCGAGCTTAGGCGAGGCCTGCTTAAATCCGATTCAGACAATTCCTGTTTCCGCCGAGGCATTTTTTTTTCAAAAACTTAATTATGAGTATTTGTAAAAAGTTTTTGACTAATTCAGATGGTTTTCTTTACATCACGAGAATTAGTTTCACATACAATAAACCGCCGCCGATTTTTACATGTTTCTTTCGATTTTGTATGCGATAGAGAGCATTTTTATAGTAGTTTATGTGACTGTTGCATAATAAGGGGCATTAAAATTCGAGTGAGTGTTTATGAAACGAGCCGAAGGCGAGTTTCATAATAGCATCTCACGAGTATTTTAATGCTTATTATGTACAGTTACATACACTGCTTTATCTACACACATATCATCAAAGCTCTCTATGATGTATTCAGAAATCGCATGTAATGACCGGCATTGCAGCATTGATTAGAGCTATTAGTAAAATAATACAAAAAATAAATGGGATAACAGAGACAATTATTTATTGTAATAATTATTATTTACAGTTTTAATTGTGCGGTGGTTGAATTCCACTTTTCCAGTTTTTATAGTAGAATCATGTTCGTGGATTTTGACGTCAACAACATATTTTCGACGCTCATTGCTTTATCCCTGATATCAGGTGGCGTCTCAGAAATATCGTGATCATGATCACTATCTTGATCACTCATTTTAAGTAGTCGTACAATACAATAATTATATACGAACAAAAAAACACAACAAACTTATTTTTCCAACAAAATAAGCGTCAAATGTGGCGGCAAATCAAAATTTGACAAGTTGTTTTTTTTTTAATTCAGAGACAACTAGATTAAGCGTCAACTATGAAATCGTTCGATATCAAGTAACGTGCGAGATATGTCAAAGTTGTGTGAAATTGACATTTCATTTTCAATAAAATGTCATCTCGACTGATTTAGAATAGAGGTCTAATCAAAAATGCTTCGTTTTTCAGAGATGTTCGAAATTTGAATGTCATAAGAACATCGAAATTGGTGTTCTTATGAATTCATAAGAAAACTAACCACAGATAAAAAAATAGCTCTAAGAACAGAGTTGATTATTATGCTGGTCATAATTTGCGGTTTCTGAACGCATCATAGAGGGTTTATGATATGAGTGTAGATAAAATAATAAATCGTAGCGGACAGCAATAGTATACTAGCAGCAGTCATTTAATTCATATTGGAAATTACATTATTATATGTCGCATAAGTGAATTCACAATAGTGTAAATAAATAAAAATCAAATACTGTCAATGTGTACAAAAGTAATAATAATAACAACAAAAAAGAAATAGGTTGCCATCCGTTTATTTTACCGTTCCTTTTTTTTCTGTTAATGACGCTCTTTCTTCGTTTTTCAAAACAAAAGCCATCCTTTCCGAGAATGTTTTAGAAAAGTATAATTACTATGAATGATCATGACCAACAAACTCCCATAGATTCGTCTCGGAGAACGCCAGCTTCCCCACTCGGTCGTGGGTGGAGCGCGTGGTCGTGGCGGGCATCAAGGCGCCGCCCAAGACGGCGCGGCTGGTGCAGGGCGACAAGGTCGCGGCGCTGCAGATGACGCTGCACAAGGGGAACGACGTGCTGGTCGTGCGCAAGCCCGCCGCCAACATGGCGCGCCCCTGGAAGATCGAGTTTACATATTAACCTTTACCAAAAGCCTATAATTTAATCCGGTCGTCTGCCGTGCTACGTCATCGGTGTCACGTGACCGAGTTTATTGCTCCAAGCTCGAAAGTGATTTGACGTTTCGAGCAACTGAATTGTATCAATGGAAGATTTGAATTAATTAGTTTTTTTTTAACAGAGTTTGAAAGGATAATTATCAATGATAATTATCGTGATAATTATCATGATAATTATCGTGATAATAGCAGATGGATAATTATCAATGGGTAAAAACAAAAAAATGCGCTTGTATAAGAAAACTGTATTCGAAGTATTCGAACGTGTATTTCCGCAATTTGCGTCTGTTTCGTCTGTCTGTGCGCGATTTGTTTTTATTTATGTTTTGTTAGAATTTGTTATGAATTATGAAACAATATAACAAATGAATTTCCTACACTGGTGATAATTATCCGACAATTATCAAGAAGCGTAATTATCTTGATAATTTAGAACCCTGTTTTTTACCGACAAATTAGATCCCTATCTTTAAGCTCGTAGAATCCAATTTCAAATAACCCCCTTAAGCCCCTTAGGGACGGATACGGCACTAGACATATGGCCAGGGTCGGGAAGGATCCGGCTCTAGGCATACGAAAGGACCACGTGAGTGAGAGTATTTACTCGTTTCCAGTGGAAGTGCTGGTTCAACTAAAGATGCATGATGATGGGTCAATCTAGTATTTTTTTAATTTTTTGCATGTATAGTACACTAACGGACAAGAAAACGGGTCAGAGTTCGTTTTTCATACAAACGAGGCTATTTCGAAGCTTTGGTTACTTGCCAGGGGTTGTTTTGAGTGAGGTTTAACGGTGGATATTCCGAGGTTCAATAGAGGAGATAAAAAGTTCTTCAGATACCTAACTGATCGCACAATCATTTAACACCACAACGAGAGAGTTTGGGTCAGCATTTGGATTTTCTTACATTTTATTGCCATTTTAGATGTTTTTCTGAACATGCACAATTCCGGCGTTAACCGCAGATTCAATCAGTTGGGTATCCTAGGCACTCTGGAAGCCCTGTATCAATGCTCGGGGCATCCATCTTCAGATTTCACTAAAAGCATCTACTGGCGACCAAGGCTTCGAAATAGCCTCTTTAGTATGAAAAACGCACTCTGACCCGTTTTTTTTGTCCGTGAGTGTATTGTTGTGTATTGTTGTACAAGAATGGCTCAGTGTCGGCCGAGTCGCCGGCCGGGTGAGTTCTGTGTGTGTCTACACATTACAAGATAAAACAATGTACAGTAAAACACAACTGCTATGGCTTACCGATGTACCTGCGCAGATGACGAAATTCCGAAGCGCGGGAACCAATCAGCATGATCCACGCGTTGCGCGTCTGTATTCTGTGCTATTATTGGTTACTAGTGACGCCATGTTGATGCGCGCCCGCGTGTCATTCACTCAGCCGTGAATGAGATGGAAAAAATAGCTATGCAATTTAATTTGCACCTTATAACTATTATGTACAAGTCTGATCGTGGTTTTTAATCGTGCTTTCGGAAATCATCGGTATCGTTGTTCGTGTCTGCGCGAACGAAGATTCACGACACGCCATATAAATTGTGTTCTACTGTACATTTGAACACTACATGAAAAATAAACTAAGAAAGACGAAAACGAAACTTTAAATAAATGGTTTTAGTAAGTTTACATACTGTATATGTGTTAAAATCGTTGAATACTGTGAATAAAAAAAAACCGTTATTTCTAGGCACCAGTTGTAAAAATTTAAAAACAATGTATTCCGAATTTTAATTTTAGCAAAAGACAATCAGCTATACTCAAAATACTTCTCAACATTCACAAGTCATCGTCCTTGATTTATTTATTTGTCAAATAAAAATAAAATCAATTATGAAATAGGTAAGTTTCGGCGTGACCGAAAGGTTTGACACTTTTTTGACTGCAACCGAACGTTCGGCCTGAACATGTTTTTTATGCCGAAACCTATCGAAACCGAGACCGAAACTTCGGTCGGACACTAATCATAGTAAACATAACACGGTACAACTCGACCGGCGGTCATGTCGCTAAAATCTCTTCCAAGCAAAAAAGACGCTACCTAAAGGCCGCCATATACGGAACGATCCGTCGTTACGATCGATCTGAAACGATATCGTGACGATATTGAAGTTTAGATGCGATATTGCCACACACGGACAATCCATCGCTCGATTTCAGTCTGAACCGACAGATCGTAACGACGGATCGTTCCGTATATGGGGCCCTTAAAAGGGGAAAAAAGTACATTAATGAAAATGCATCAATTTTATAGGTTTAATCAGCACTACCTATTCTGAGCCCTGTTTTCTTTTTTAATAAATTTAAAAAATGTTTATTGTATTTAATTTTCGAAAGGATGTGTCGTAAAGGGGTGTATATCGATGGTCGAAAATTGTTTGGTCTTTTTTTTTTCGCAACAAATTTTTGCATACCAACGTTTCGTCGAATGATTAAAATGTCGAAATTTTTTTGATCGAAATTGTTTTGCATAATAATGTTTGTTCGAAAAATTGTTTAGTAAAACATTTGTATTGACTAACGTTATTTTGTCGAATATATTATTGGTATAACGTTGTTATTCCGAATATTGTTATCGCTAATTTGAAATGAATTCTGACCCGGAGCTCGGCTTCGTGGATCTCTTATTCCGCCTAGTTGTGGTGCTTCGCGCTTTGACACAAATCTAACCTAACCTAACCTATAGATTAGTTGAGCAATCATGTGATTTTAATTTTAGGACATTTTATGTTATGCTAAATAACAATTCGACCTAACAATATTATGGATTTAACCTTTTAGTCATTAAAATTTTAGACAATAAAATTTTAGACCAAAAGTGCTTTATGTATGCAAAAAAATATTTATGCTAAAAAAGAAGTATGCCATTCAATATTATACCTAACATTTTCGACCAAAAAAAAATTACACATACAATTTTAGACCATGCGAAGGGCACCCGTCGTGAAGAGCCTGATCGCGGCACCTCTCTTGGTAGTATTTGCCAAATGCAGTCGTACATCTTACTTTTGACATGCCGAGTGAAAGAGATGGAACGAATGTTTGACAAACAACAGCTGATTGAGGTGCCACGTAACTATTGTAACAGTCCTTTTAACCCTTAAATGCATAGCATGTCGAAAGTGAACTCGTCTTTAAAGTTCATTTCCAAATTCAAATTTTGACAAAGCTTCAAATCTTACTGCATTAATTCTAAGTTTGAAATTTGCTTAAAATTTATGTTTGAAATTGAACTTAAAATATACGATGCATATATACATCATTATGCATTTAAGGGTTAAATCTTCACTGTGTTTACGAACGATATAACGTATAACGCACCACGTAACATGAACCAATATGGCGGTTACCGCGGGTAACAAAGCGGTCGCTATGGTAACGCGCACTCCCCTCACCCCGCGCCGCTTACCGCCTACCTGTGACACCTAAAAATCGACTTTCGCGCAGGTTCATGTTACGTGGTGCGCATTATAATATAACCTTTATTACCATACCAACAAGACAGATCTATTTTTTAAATATGACAATGTTAAACAATATTGGCTTTGACGTGTTGTGGTATTATTTTTAACTCGGCGGCCATTACTGTCAAGGAAATAGGATCTATCGTTACGAAACTGAAACACGTCAAAAGTACTGTTTTACCGGGTTGAATAGAGGCTCTGTTTCTTAACCCGTGGAGCCATTGACATAAGGTCATGTCAATCAATAGTCAAGTTTATGTCATGACAATTAACAATTAAAATAATTGTCTTATGCCTGTTTCACACGAGGGCAGAACAGTGAGGCAGAGCAGTTAGCGTTGTAGAACCATCGATAGTTTTAATATCTATAGTTGACCCCGAAAACTATTCAAAACATCGACAGTAACGCCATACGTCGATATTATCGATAGTATTAAACGTTTAAACTATCGATAGTATTGACATATGGCGACACTATCGTTATTTTAAATAGTTTTCTAGGTAAACTATCGATATTAAAACCCTTGTGTGAAACAGGCATTAGTATCGTAAGATCCACCGTAACTACAAACAGCCAGTTTTTTGTCAGCGGGACTTTGAATCTATCATCAAGGCAATAAAGCTCAATTTCATTTGTTCGATGATGCCATTTTTAATTTATGAAGAAAGGAAAATAAACTTTATTACTATTGCAATACAGTTCAAATAAAATTGCCTTGATCACCGATCTAAAGTTAAGTTACTTTGACAAATGTCCTCCTAAATTTAGACTGTTAGTCTTGCGAGGTGACAATTTACACTTTGGCGGCCCCGATATATTCAACGACCATACACTTACGGACAAATAAACTGAGGGCCCTGCCAAGATGCACTACGGTAACTAACGTTTCTGTTCGTTTCATTTTTAAACCAATCGCGTCACTGGTAGATCACGTGACTTTTCGTATCACGTCATCTACCAGTGACGCGATTGGTGTAAAAACGAAACGAATAGAAACGCTAGTTAGCGTAGTGCATCTTGGCAGGGCCCTCTGAACTGCATCAACTTACGAACAACTCTCAAATAGCAGCAGTTTAAATGTTCGTTAGTATATTTGTGATAGCTTGTCGCCAACATGACAGAAAATCCGGAGCAACATGTTTGGAGGTTGTCCTGTTCTAGACGCCAGGGAAAGGTTGCTAATTCTTGTTAGTAATTATTTGTTCATCACAAAATCACGTTTTAATTCTAATATTAAAGAAGTGCAAAATCTACGCTACCATGGCTACGATCAAGTAACTTTGGTCGACGTATAATTTAAGTTTTATTGTATGTTGGCATTTTCAACCTTTGCCTAGCCTCCAATACTGCCCTCGTACGGAGAAAAGGCACAAGTGCAATTAATTCATAGAAGCATATTAAACTCTCAAGGGTTTATAATAAGGTTGGAAGTGCAATACAATTCATATAGTAGATGTGTTTTTTTCCGTAGGAGGGCAGAATAAATGAATGTGATTTTACCATTTTGATGTGAAACGAAGTATGTTTATTAGATCAATGTTATTATTAAAGTGAAATATGTATTATTATTCAATGTATTAATTAATAATTTGAGTAAAGAACAAGTTGGATTGGAAATGTTTTCAATGTTACCCTTGCCCACCAGTTGAAACCACTTGTTAACCAGTGGAATCGGCTGAAATGTTTTTTTTTTCAGTTTTAATATTGTATTCAGTAAGTCACTTATAGATTGGAAAAATTATCGATCGCGATTTTAGCCATCAAAGGGTTATTCAATATCACTTCAAGGAAGTCACAAATTGTGTGATGAAATCAGTAAGGGAGTGGATTGGGATTGTTTTTATCATTTTTTTGTGATAATAAATAGGTTCTTAAATATTTAACCGTTTTATTTCTCCTTTTATATATATTTTTTATATACATTTTAAGGTGGTTTTGGAAAAGACAGTAACATAAAGTCTAACGTTAAGCCAGTTATTGCATCCAGGGCCTCTTCTTATTGGTTTAGCCCATCTTGCTCTGATATCGTAATTGAACTGTTGACGTTATGATAGCCCTTACTGCCAAGTGAATAAGATCGATATTCGATATTGTAGCAAGATAGGCTAGTACAATGTGAAATGTAGGCCCTGTTTGCTATTCAGGGCTCAGGGCGACTTTGTCCACAGTCCTATTTCGTCACCTTTTTAATTCGTCCACAATGCCATACTGTTCCAATTCGTCGGCATTCCTATTTCATCACCTTCCTAACTCGTACACTTTCCTATATTGTCACCTTTCTAACTCGTCCACATTTCTATATGGTCCACAGTGCTAACTGGTCCAAATTCCTAGATAGTCCAGTGCCAACACGCCCACATTTCTATTTTCAACTACTAAACTCGTTCACTACTTTTCACAAATCCCATGATGCGATGCCGCGGGTGTGTTACAATTTATAAATTGTATGTAATTGGATTGTATGTTACAAACTCGTCCATTAGAAATTTGGTTCGGACATTTGACTTTTAATCGCTTTAAAATTGAACATCACATTGAGTTGAGCCACGTTTAAGTCATGTGGATGAGTTAACATTGTGGACTATATAGGAATGTGGACCAGTTAGCACTGTGGACGATATAGGAATGTGGACGAGTTAGGAAGGTGACGAAATAGGATTGTGGCCAAAGTCGCCCTGAGCCCATACTTAATTAAAAATAGTGCCTTTTGGTACAATGAAGCAAACATAAATGACTTAACATGAAGGGATTTCTCAGTCTTTTGTAAAAATATTAATAGTACCTAATTTCTATGTATGAAACTGAGTGCGTGATAGTAACTCTTACTGTCAAATAAATAAGAGCTACCATAACGTCAACACATGATTACGATATTGAATCGAGATAGGCAAAACAATGAAGCTTAGGAGCTCTTACGCTCGTATAAGGGTGGGTGTCCACCAGTTTTGAGGAAGCGGGGCGGTGAGCGAGGAATAAATCCCCACCTGTCTCGTAGACCCCGCTCATTCCAAAAATACCAGTATTTCAAACTACTAAATTACTCTTTTTAACAGGCTTAAAAAAAAACAAAAATTCGAAAAATTGGGTGAAGATAATAACCAATACACTGATTTGAAATATTGAGAAACTGGTATTTTAAAATTCTGGTAACACTATATCCAGTAAGATCACCTGGTAGGATCCCCTACCTATTAATGTTGTACGTTGGGGATCCTACCAGGTGATCTTACTGGACATCGCCAGCGGTCGATCCATTGCTATTTCCGGGCGGTTTACCCTTTGGGCATCTAAAGATACCTAACGAACCTAACCTACTTTTGCGAAGTAAAAATGGTTTCAGCCGAAAGCGACAAAGTGGACAAAAAGTTATGGGACCACGAGTCAGTGGCTAAAAAACCCACCAAGGATTACTTTACTTTCCTAGCCTCGCTCGGCGCAGCTCTCCCATTGGTGGATTGGTCGATCGACCTTATCGATAATCGAAAAATCATTTTTAATTAGCAGCATCACTAAATGACATCTGTCACACAGCCCCAATTAGACATGAAAAAAATATAATACCTACTTACTATACTTTTACTGTAAACATGCTGATTTGAAGCATTCCACTTTCATCGCGTTCAGGATCGACACAAGTACGGAGTTCGAAGAGGCAAGCGAAAAACACTTTACTAGGGGTCATTCAAGTATGTGGTAAGCAGAATTTTAGAAAAATTTAACCTCTCCCTCCCCCTTGACAGCTAAATTAAGCAAAGCCCCTCTTTAGTGTTTACGTTATACTTGAATGCCCCCCTACTTAAATAAAAGCTGCTCAAATAAAAAAAAACTCACGATAATAAGTGATAAGGCAGAAACTTAGATGTGCAAGCCTCCAATAGCAATTTTAAATTACAAACTTTCGAGTCAACTTGGCACTGGCAACACTGTGTTTTCTTGACATAAATGAAGGTTTAAAAACGCCTGTTAACTTGGTAAACGTGAATATAACAGTTATCGTTGACAAAAATACTTCTTTGCATTATTATTCCTAAATAATAAGTACATATGCACTCTCCGACACATGTTTAACATATAAACTCGACTCAAATCGAGTACGCGAGTAAAACTAAGACTAGGATGACAATTAAATTAATAAGAAACTTAATCTTATGATCTAAAACATCAAACAAAAAATATATGGGGCTATCACATTAGCAATTTTGTTGAATATTACCCCATACATTTCTAGTTAGGGTGGCTGTCTTGATTTTTTAATTTTTCTTATAAAACTAACATAGCAAGGCCATAATTAGGTCACAGATTCAACAATACCATTATACAACCGTAAAATATTTTGTGATTCACTTCGATTGCTTAAAATTACTGATTTTAAAGTCCACAATAAGGTATTTATACAGATGTTAATGTAAAATGGACACTGCAAGGTTTTAGTTTCGGCTTATTAGTCTAAAACAATTAAAGATTTTTAAACTTGTGCCTTACAAACCCTTACAAATTTAATATGTGGACATAGGCACTGTCAAGATCAAATATTATGACAGGTTTTATATGACCCTTTGCAACTATCAGCTCAGTATAAACAGTTGTTCGTCTTCAAACAAATACCTGGACTGTACGCGCCGTCACCGCGTTTGGTTTCGTGCATATTAAGAATCGACACAGTCGAGTTTCTCTTACCTATCGCCGCTCGGGCTCTCCTGAAGGGCCGTAGACGAACTACTTTTTTATACAACGCCATCAGTGACATTTGTGAAGTTTGTGTTGACTAACAAAATATCAGGCAAGATGTGGCTACTTAAAAAATATCCTGCTCGGGGTATCCTCATTAGGGAACTCTATAAACGGGTGGGTCTGCTTGTGCTCCAGCATCAGCTCCTCGCTGGAGAACGCCTCGCCGCAGACCTCGCAGCACACCGGCTTACTCTCCGCGGAAGACCTGTCTTTCTCCCTCTTTATTCTCTTAACACTTTTACTGGGAGACGCTTTGCTATTATCCTGGGATGTTGATTCATCGCTCATTTTCCCTGTAAGTAGGTATTCCTTCATGTTGGAATGCTTTGCTGACATTTTATGCTGTTTCAACCGGTTCTCCGAGGTACACTGATATTCACAGATGAAACATACGTACTTCATATCGCCAGTGTGTACCTCCGCGTGTGTTTTCCTTTTCTCTGGAGTAGCAAAGCGAAAATCGCAGAATTTACAAGGATATCTCCTATCAGGCGAGTGTAATCTCATATGGGATGTCAGGGCGTACATGTCTTTGCATATCTTCCTGCATTCCAAACACATTATACCCCTTTCCACTATATCGGTGACCTCAATTTCGGTGGTACTGTGATGGACTCTCCTATGTGACGTCAAACCTTTCTGACTAACGAACACCCTGCGGCAATCTGTGCATTGGAACTGTTGTTCGGACTTCACCTCGCGGCCGTGTTTCTCGATCTGATGCAGCGCTAGCTTATCAGCTTCGTGGAACTGCAATTCGCACTCTTCACATTTCCAAGCCTGCATCAATTTAGAAAACGCTTCTAGGACGTCCAACACAGATTGGCCTTCCACTTCGGGGTGTGAGGTCTTCGTATGATTTGCGAAATCTATTATTTTGGGAAACGTGTGGTGACAGTGAGGGCAAATGTAGGGTTCTTTATGGTCTTCCATGACGTGTGACTTCAGCTCCGATAGTTCCGAGCAGGTTTTTGAGCACATGAAACATCGCAGCTTCTCCTTGCCGTTAACAAGGTCAGATATCACCTTATACTCCATCAGCTGCACTTTCTGGTGAACTTGCAAATGTTTAAACAGTTCTTTTCCCGTGTTGTAATCCGTGGGGCAAAATTTGCAAGGGAATTTCTTTCTGCTGTGTAGTCGTTTCCTGTGTAAAGTGAGTTCCGTTTTGTCTTTGAAGTTTTTAGCGCAAGTCGGGCAGGGATACGACTTTACTTCTGCGAACAAGTTGTGCGACCGCAGACACGTCTCCATCCGGCTGCGCCGCCTGAACACTTTCCCGCAGGTGCACTCATATCCTTCCTTTTTAACCGGCTCTACCGGTTTCTTCTTCGCGGCTTCGGCAGATTTCTTCTTGACACTCTCAGCGGATTTCATCTTTATAATTTCAGCAGATTTCTTTTTTATACTTTCTAAACATTTCTTCTTAATACTCTCTAAAGATTTCTTCTTGATTCTTTCTAAGGATTTCTTCCTTATGCTGTCTAACGTGATTCTCTTGACGCCCTCCACTGGTTTCTTCTTCACTTTTTTCTTTTCAACCTTACACATTTCCTTTTCAGCTTTAAGTTTGTTAAGAAGTCTAGTCTTGCGTCCTTTGATGATACCCATAGCTCGTTTCTCAATAGTGTCATGGACTTGCAAATGCCTGTTAAGAGATGGGGTATCTCTGTATAAATTTGTACATTTTGGACACTGGAGGGATTTATTTACGTTAATTTTCCGCGATTTCGCTTTGAGTAGGCCGAATGCTTCTTGTTCTAGTGTAAGCTCGTTGCCGGTGATGGAATTTAATTGGAAGTCGTCGTATTCATTGCAGGTGGGTAGGATTTCTTCTGGGTTGTTTATTTTGGACAGTGGTATGCTTCCTGCGTGGGACATGGGGTGTATTTCCATGACGAGGGTCTTCGTGGTTTGTGACTCGATGAGCCCGTCCTGCGGGTTTGTGACGGTGGACGTTGTGTTAATCACCTTGTTCGAGATCAGATGTGTTTCTGTCACCGTAAGATCCCTTTCTTCTTTCACGTTGACATGGGGATCCTGAAAATTATTTGATGGTTTATTTTAATTAGCTGGAATTTAAGTTTGTTTGGATTACATTGTTGTAGTATTATTGTTGGTTGTTTGCGTAACTTTATCTAATAAATAAATGTTGTCGAATTACACGCCGAAATAAAAATAAGTAAAAACTTAGAAGCCTTGACAGATTCTAAGTTAGTTTTTTACATACATACATACATACATAAACTCACGCCTTCATTCCCAGAGTGGGGTAGGCAGAGCCACAAACTCAACAACAACTCCAAAAACTTGTTGATAATTCTGTGACCACATTTTGCACAACCAGGCTAAGATGTTATCCAGTGTATTAGTGACAGGATGCAAACCCATCGCCTAACAGCACTACACAGCCTTAAGTCCCTTAGTCGTCTCTTACGACATCCAATGGATGACATGGAGTGGCAACATTCTAAACCCGGCACCACACGGGCTTAAGTTAGTTTTTTAATTAGGATATTAACGCACATCAGTATCGTATTAAAGCGGTAGTCCATCACTAGAAATACATATGGTAAGTATGTACTACATTTTGTTCAAATTAGACTTCACAACCGGGTACCTACTTTCGTAATGTTTTGTTGTAATTTTTATAACTACCCGCATTTTTATTCGTTATTACTCTTACGAAGTTTTAACAGACTTTCAGGCCGGCCGCATACATTCGTTTTCCGTATACGGTTTTCGAATACGTTTTCCGCTTTCGGACATCCGCGGCCGGCCGCATACATACGTTTTCCGAATACGGTTTCCGCATTTGGAAAACGTATGGGAAAAGTATATCGATTCGTCTTCAAAAACCTAATGCCAGGTCTACAAACTCGCGCGAGTCGACGTGAGGCCGAGATACATTGATGTTATTATAAAAGTTTTACAGTCCGTCTCGTATTTAAAGACGGCAGTGTATCTCGGCCTCGCGTCGACTCTCGCGAGTGTGTAGACTTGGCATAAGAATGAGTGCGAGTGTTTGTGTAAAGGTCGCGCTGATGCTGCTTGAGGCTAGAGACGGTGACTTTACCCTATAAACTAACTGTATCCATACTAAGGGCGGCCGCACATTGAGCCACTAGTCGCCGCCACTAAACGCGACCACTAGTGTTTCAGTCAAACCACTGCACGCCACTTGTGGCTGGATGCGGCCACCACTAGCAGCCACTAGTGGCTAGAATACATTATTGATGTGTTCGTGTGTGCGCGCGAGTCGAACGACAAAACGCGGCCACTAGTAACGAGCGCGGACGATTCCGCAGCTTGTGGTTCAAACGCGGCCACTCAAACACCCTGTTTTCGCCGATGCTATATACAGAATGTGTGGCCTTCGCTCTGGTCGCCACTAGTGGGCTAATGTGCGGCAGCTCTAATATTATAAATCCGAAAGTTACTCTATCTGTCTGTCTGTTACGTTTTTACGGCCGCTGAACCTATGCTGCTGGTAACTATAGACAGTTCAAATATTCAGTCGCAGGCTTTTAAGGTAACGGTTCACTATAAATCCGTTATTTTAATGGAACCGCACATCAAATGTTAATAAATTGACGACTTTATTAAAAAAAATATATAAAAAAAGTGAAACTTCCGTGAGACTTTTACAAAACATAATTTATCATAATTTGAACACTCCTGAGCTGAGCTATCCAGCCTTGAAAGCAGGGCTCGGAAACGTTATTTAAATAATTCATAATATTTGTTCGTAGCTTCATAACAAACACCCCAGCAAAAACGATTTCAATTTTGATCCTGATCAAAAACGTTTTCCATAACGTTCTGTTCGAACGAAAACAAAACAAATCGTTTCTTAGGTATTAAAGACGAAACTGTTCCGAAAAATAAACCGTTATCCGAGCCCTGCTTGAAAGTTTGTGCACTATATTCCAGACACCCTGTATATAAATCAGGAAAAATAAAAGAATTGCTAAGGTACTAATGTTTGTGAAGTTATGCATCTGTTTACTTTAAAATATATTTTCAATTTCATATTCAATCTTACTTTTTCATAATGATACAGCTTATTCTAATAAATAAGTAATAACAAAATGAACCCTGAATGATGGAGCTTGTATGAAGACTGCAAGCAGCAGCAGGACTATAATTAGTTTTAAATTTCTTCTTTAAGATTCTAAGATTATCTGAATGTGTTTTTGTCAGGAAGTCCCATTTGAATACAATACTTAACAATATTTGTGGCATTATCTATGAAAAGGGACCTTATTGTCGATGGCGCTTACGCCACACTTTATATTGGAGCATTGTTAATTGCCATTGACAATAAGGTCCCTTTTCATAGACGACACATTTTAACAGATATCTGTCCCATTCCTAATCAGATTTTCAATAAAAGAAGTTGTCCCCTAGTTCCTATTATACTTTCAACACAAGTTGTAGAGATGACACTGTGATGGGTACGGAAGTTATATATTTTTTTTTTCTTTAAATTAATTTGTCCATCTGCCAGCAGCCTACAGGCTATAATCAGATCTGTGAAATGTGAATAAATTTGGGGGATGTCACATCCAGTGATGTATCATCCTTGTTTGGGTGTCAAATAGAAGCAAGTTATATGAAAATCGTGTTTAACAAAGCAGGGTATTCAGCACTCAGTGGCAGTGACATATAAAGATATCATGAAGTATGGTTAATTGACGCCCAACAAAGGTACAGAACTCAATGTGTGGATATCTAACTCGAATTTGGTGTTTAAGTGAAAAGAATAAAAAGAAACATTTATGAAAATGTGTAAATTAACAAAAGAATAAACTTTTATTTACAGATGTAAAATATAAATTGACAATACTTACATCATAAATATCAGTTTCATATTTCACGCTAACTGCATCTTCCTGGAGGCATGCCTCTACATTGCCCAGTGCCGCTGCATCATTACTATCAACGCTGCCAGCCTCCACACTGCCTGGATCCATGCTCCCTGCATCATTAAAGCTCGGGAAATCATATGAGATCAGTGCATCCTCTGCCAGACACTCCTGTTTCAAAGCTATTTCGTTCTCCTCATCACGTGTTATAGGCAATATAGAATCAACTTCATTTTGTACTTTGAACTCTTCTAGTATCCTATTTTCTATATATTTACGGAAGTTAACCGCTTCAGGCTCTTCTTTCACTTCCACTTGCACACTCTGGAACGGGTTTTCTGGTTCTTCCGTTTTAACTTCTAAATCTTCATTGTGATCTTCTATAACTATGTTATTGTCTATTTCATCCTTAATATTTATGTTTTCTGTTAATTCATAATTGGAGTCCGTGTGGAGAGGACTATTGTTTTCCAAGGCCATTGTATCTGGAGAATAATAAAATAGTAAAAAACTAATATTTCACGAAAAACATGGGGTGTTGGTAATGGAAGCATCTTGTCTTACTGATGATAATTATGCTAATTTATGACAATATACCATACAACGGGGTAATTAATATGTAAATTCGTACCCACACTTACCACGGTACGTTCTTGTGGCTACTTAGTAAGTAGTAGTAATGTATTGTAGTAGCTCGTAATCCTATATTTACAAACAGACAAATTCTACTAAGGAACTTGCAGTATATCCAATTTAGTAGTGCGTTCCCTTTAGGAAACGCACTATTTTAAATCTCTTAGCTAAATCCCAACCGAGATTGAATTATAAAACCAATTATTTACAGTGTTATTATTCAATAATTCGCAATTACCTTCCACTGCGCGACGTACTACAATCAGAATACAGATTTATTTTATTCATACACAATATATCATGTCGGCTCGCTGGTAAGTAGGCGAATCTTGTGTACTCGCAGCCTCTCTCGCTTTTCGCACGGAATTCGAGCTGTAATTATAAATGCAATCCATTTGCGAGATCAACACCACTCCTTCCGCGAACAATTATTTTTGACAGATCGCAACTTAGTACTGCCAGGTCCCATCTGAAAATTACCTGTTTTCATATAAGATGTATGACAAAAATACTTAGTATTTGGAACAGGTATTTATTTCATAATCTTTTCTTTTTGGGTATGGCAACAAAATCGTCAGCCATTAGTTGAATAAAAATTACACCGATCGCTTCCAAGTCTCGTTCTGGCGACATAATTTCTACTTTAGAACGCATCTATAATCAAAGTAAGTGGTAAATTCAGAAGTTTGTCAACAATACTTTGGATAGTTTAGGGAAAATTAATAAAAATGTATTATCGGCTAATTTATATTGGCAGGAGGACGCTATGGCTAGTTCCGTGGATGTTAAAGTTGTTATCCAACACATCGTAAACGGGACCTTGGCAGAGAATTTGTGCCTTATTTGCTTGATGCCGCTGGATGAGCTAAGTGAACACATCTTTACTACAATATGTAAAGGGGAACAGGAATATTGTATTGCCGACGTGATTCAACAGCTTTGTCAGGATTCGGTAAGAATATCAAATCTATAAGGCTTTAAATCAATGATTTTGTACATTAACCTTGTAACAGTTAACTCTATCGATATTTTTTTCAGTTTACAGAAGAAAGCCAGCATAGAGTATGTTCCGATTGCTTTATCACTGCGTCGGCCGCCTACAAATTTTATCTCTCGTCGAAAAGAAGTCAAGAAATCCTCAATTTTTACACAAATGAATTGCAGCAAAACATGGACTTCATAGATACAGATTTACAAAACTCAGAGGATTCTATATGCATATCTTTACCAATGTTTGTACCTAGTACTGCAGCTTACGATTATGATCTGGAAGGGCTTGCATTACAGAGCACTCGTGATAATGTGGATGACTTATCAGATGAAAATGAATCCTCACCAAAAACCAACAAAATAAAAATCAAAGAGGAAGTGAAATGCGAAGTAGACAATGATAATTCAATTGTTGTGGTCATGGAGGAAAACGGAGCACCGTCATTCTTGAAACAAGAAGAAGACGGCACATTGAATTTGATAAAGAAAGAGGAAGTTAAGAAATACATGAAAATGTTTGGTTTGGATGGTAAAAGTGCCCCAAGTAAACCTGTGCCTAATTTTGAAGAGAAGGTAAAGCAGCGAAGGAAACGGGGCCCAATGTCATACATGTTTTGCAGCCAATGCCCAGTCAAGTACAGATTTGTGGCTAAGTTGAAGGAGCATATGAAATCAGAACATAACATTTCTTTGTATGTTTGTCAGGTACGTTAGCTAAGGCAACCCATCTCACTGTCACAGCCTCTATACCACATTGAAGTAGCCCATTTTGCTTTGATATTGTAATTGCAATGTTGACATTATGATAAGTCAATTTGTGTGGGATTGTCCCCCGCCCGATATTATCAATTATCATTATTCAAAAGTACACATTTAAAAAAAATCTTTTGCCTGAAATGGAGAGTTTACCATTTTTTGTATCTTTTAAAGTCATACCTTGTTATTTGTTTTTTTTTCGTACCTTTTCACTCCAACCATGTATTGGCCTTGTTTTTTAGAAAAAAACCTTTAGCTATACATAAGTTATTGTATAGATAGAAATAAACCATCAATGTTATAAAATAAATAAATAAGGGTAATTCTACAGGCGTTTCAACCGCCGTCAGTCCGCTGTCCTAAATATTGAAGAAATAGACGATAATATATTTAAAATTCGATCAATTGTGGCAAGTATTACGATAACAGTATAGCTCTGTGTGAATGTTAGCTGCTTGGTGTAGCTCGTTCTTTCAATATTTATGACAGCGGACTGACGGCGGTTGAAACGCCTGTAGAATCACCCATAAATAAATATTAGCCTGACATAGTCACGTATGTGTACTAAAGCCTCTATAAAATATTAAATAAAAAAAAAAACCTCAATTTTCAGGTCTGCAAGGCTACGATGGAAGACGAACAAGAGTACAACAACCACCTGAAAACTCACACGAACACCCACACGTGCGCCATCTGTAATATGGTGTTCAAGAAGCGAGTCACTATTATAGCGCATCTGAAGAAACACGAAGACGAAGTGCAGAAAATTAGCAACGGCTCCCATATTTGTGAGCTTTGTGGACTGGTGCTGGAGGACGAAGAGCATCTCAAGCAGCACTATGATAAGAAACATGACAAGAAATACACGTGCTACTACTGCGGCAAGATGTACAAGGGTGAACTCAGCTTCGACAGTCACATTAAGAAGCATGAGATGTTGTTACAGAATAAAGAGGAGTAAGTGTTGAATGATACATTTTTCTTCTAAGTAACGATGCCCACTTCACCATGTAATTTTACATTATGGGCTTTTCACGGGTGAAATAATGTAATGATCAGTGATCGGGGAAAACGGTGCAAAACTTTAACAAAACTTGTAAAGCTGACCATAAAGGAGAACTTGCAACCAAGAAAAATAAGAATATAATAAAAAAATAAGAATATTATTGGCAGATTTGTGTTCAATTTAACTCTATTTTCAGAGTCTCGGATTTGGTATAAGGATATTAATAGTTTCATGGCTGTAATGTAAGTTTTGTTAAGTTTTGTTAAAGTTTTGCATCGTTTTCCCCGATCACTGGTAATGATATTAATAGGTTGCTAACGGAGGTCGCCCACAGTTTCAGAAAAAACAACCATTAGGTATTATGAACTTTTAGGGATTATGATACATTAGGGTTATTAAGTTTAGGTGTTCTGATACGAACCCCGTGGGCGACCTCCTTTGTATTACGGAAATAAAGGACACTACAGAATTCCGAATTGATCTAAATTCCGAATGCAATGTTTTGATAATAATAATAATAATAATAATAAAAATGTTTATTGTTCCAAATTACAAAGCTCAAATACAATTGAAGCCCTGGAGACTGTGTTAGTTCTCACTGTGTTACAGTCTCCAGTGTCTTCCCCAATCGTAAGTACAATATTATTAGAACATTCAGACTTATAGCTAAGAATTACACTTTAGTATTATAACATTTTTTTATAGAAGACTTAAGTTTTTGATATCGCTTATAATTGGAACCTAACCTAACCTTTAGTACCTAATTATATAATAAATTCAATCTAAAACAGCTCCAGTAATACAAACCTTTCGGATTTTTCCGAAAGGTTTGTATTACTGGAGCTGGAGAATATTCGAAAATAAAACGGAATTTTAAGGTGTTCTTGGTCTAAAACCAGTTTGTCTGTTTATACCACACCATACCCTTGTATCAAATGTCAGATCCCCATTATAATGCTGTGAAAGGCTACTTGCGTATCTTTAGAAAGTACCTACTCAAAATACGTATCTCTCATGATTTCATGAAGTACGATTATTTGCAGACCCAACTCTGAACCAGCTAAGGCACTAATCAAACCAGAACCAAAGAAGCGGGACAAGAAGTTCCACTGCGACCTTTGCGGAGGCAAGTTCATGGACGAGCGGGCGCTCATGTGGCACACCAGGCTGCACACCAATGAACGGCCGCATATTTGTGACGTGAGTGTAATCTTAAAGCCCCCAATTCACACGCGCGCTCATATAGCTACTAAACTTATACATACAGGATGTAATTTTTTTTAATATACCTTACGGTACCAGGTCGACGCTTGTTATATTCACAATATTTCGTTGTATATTCACTTTAAAAATAAATAATTAAATTAATATAAAATGTAAGGGGCTTAGCGTTGAAAATGTCGGAAAAAATCAAATGATTTTTTCGGAAATTTATGAAAATTTCGTTTTTTTCCGTCTTTTTCGGTATTTTTTGGAAAAATAACAAATTAATAATGACAATTTATTCATAGTCAATCACTGTCACTCTTGCTACCTGTTTCATTGCTTCTGCCTTCATGTCGTCGATGTTGCCCTTTTGTAGGTGCAAATAAGACCGAATATAGATTAAATAACAGCAGAAAATTTCTTTGTTTTTTTTCTATAAAAATCCTAAAAAAACTAGTTGTTTGGAATAAAACGGGATTATTTCCGGACTTTTTCAACGCTAAAGGGGCTCCCATACAACAAAAGTGATTTTTATATATAATGGTACGCAATCGTTCGTGCGCGAGTCCGACTCGCACTTGACCGGTTGTTTGTCGGCCGGTTAGATAATTGTGGTGGTCAGGTGTGCGGGCGCGGCTTCGTGTCGGTGAACCGGCGCAACCAGCACGCCGTGTGCGCGCACTCGGCGCCCGCGCGCCGCTGCCCGCTGTGCCCGTCGCTGTTCCACCTGCGCTCCATGGTCAACACGCACATCAAGAAGGTACGCCCGGCGTAGTTGTAGCTAGAGTTGTTGGTGAAAAAAAAACCGGTGAAAAACGAATGTTTTCGTTTTTTTCGTCTCCAAATTTGTTTCTCGACTAGGTGTCCCAGTGTTTGCTTTTCACTTTGTATGGGAAAAACAACTTTAGGTGATTACCTAGTTGAAAAAAATACTGAAAAAAAAGGGCAAATAGGTTTAAAAACTTGGCTGATTCGTAATGATTCTAATTATGTAAGATACCACTGGAAAACTTATGAAATAAGACATGAAATTAATGATTTTTCGAGACATGGACATAAGGGAAAATTACAAAAATTCCGATTAAAATGATCATTATCTCCGAAACTAGCAAAAATCGCATAACATACATGGGGTATTTTCGAATACACCATGGTGTGAGGATTCAATTAAAAAAAATTGTTCGTCACTATTTGAACCACCCTGTATAATATAGATTGTATGAACAAAAGACGGATGAGTGTATAAATGTAGTGGCCGCGTTTCAGGTGCATCTGAAAGCGCACAAGCGGCGTAACCGCACCTCGAAGTACCAGGAGGTGTACTGGCGCACCGAGCCCGTGCCCATCCAGGAGCTGAGCGTGGCGCTGCAGGCCGACATCCTGGAGCTGCGCGCGCAGCAGGCCGCGCCCGGCTGGCTGCTGTAGCCGCGCCGGACACTACACACAGAACAGTAGAAGTGTCAAGTGGGCGTGTAACGTGTGCCATAGTTATGCGGAGTTCCGCATAACCTGCCATACATTTGCCACGATCGCTTATTTCAATATTTCGATATTTCTAAAATAGGAAATAAATCCAGAAGCATGCCTTATTGTGCTATTTTGGAGCGTAAAAACGATAGCCGCACCAAAAACATTTTCCATGATGGCGTGTTGTTTTTATGATTGTTTGAGTATTGGCGACAACAGGTCTGATACTAAGCGAAGCTCATGCCACTTCCACTGTTTTTTTCTATTCCGTGGCACTATAGCCTGTCTCAATTGAAATTGCCAAAGTGACAAAGTACTGTTTGACACATAACCTCAAATATTCATCAAGCGTCAAGTGATAACTTCTTATGGGAGGGTAAACCGCTTCATTACGCCAGTCTGTCTGGCTTCCCTTTCTCTCACGCATGCGGCAGCGGGGCGGGGCGGTATAGTTCAACTTAGATTAATTTAACTTATCACTTCTGTTGGGCGTCCCGAGACGCACATTTTTTTAAATTTAAAGTTATGTATAATTAATAGTTATTTAATGTTAATGTGAAAGTAAAGATCAAGTGCATAAATCATTGCTAAGACCTCACTTGATCTTTAAAAGCGCGTGATTATTGAATAATAATGGTAAATTGATTCGTTTTGTTGTGTTTACATCTTTGCCAATTTCAATTGGCACAGAGTATACAATCACCTGTTACATCCTACTAATATTATAAATGCGAAAGTTTTGTGTGTGTGTTAGTTTTACCTCCATCACGCTGCATCGACTGGACGGATTTGGATAAAATTTGGAATGGAAATAGGTTATATAGCAACGACGGTTCTGTATTTAAGATAATTGGTTGGAAAACGCATAAGAAAATACTCATTTTGTTATAAACTTTATTGTCTTTGCATTAAAGTCCATTTTGACTAGCCTAAATTATAATACACATTTTAAAGCTTTGAGAGATAAAGGGAGGGAACGTCATTTGTTGTAATTTTTTGGCTATTAATCAAAAAGTACGTCGCGGAAAATTATAAAACAAACGTTTTGAAATGTTCAGACTGAGCCCTTTCATATAACACCCCGTTTGCTATAATAAAAACACTTTAATTTTTCAACCCTCCATTCTAGACCCCTTTTCAAATATTTAGAAAAATAATTTCATATTTTTTTACTAAAAACAGAGGCGGGCAAGTAAGTTATACAACTATGCCAAACAAGTTGATAGCTTATATAGTTTCTGAGAAAAACTGCTGTGACATACAGACAGACAGACATCGAAGTCTCACCATAAGTGTTCCTTCTTTACCATTTTGGTACGGAACCCTAAAAACGCGTCCTAACCGTCACAGACAAACACACACACGTTAAACTTACAACACCTTTTTGTTTGCTTTGCTTTCTCAACCTCTTATTTGGGGCACGTATTATAAACACACCGGATTGACAGGGGCAAAAATGTACCAGTGCTAGTGATTCATTAAATGTCGACTAAGTTTATCGACATCGATAAAAATCTATTTTTAATCATCATTATCATAAAGTAGTGGCCAAGTTTGAATACCTTTTATATTATGAGAAAACCTCTTTTATTTATACTTATCGCAACTATAAACAACCGGTATCCGACATTGACTCTGGACTCGAGTCACTTTTGACAGCCATTGAAATTACATTGAATAAGAAATTCATTCAGTACAACAATATTCTTTAGTATTTTAAGTCGGTTAAATCGTTTATCTTAATGGAAAGCTGATCATTCAGATGTAGAAGATAAAGGTACGACATACATTTGCAAGACATGTAAGATCCATATGTCACGAAAAAAGTTGTCGATAAACTTAGTCGATATTTAATGAATCACTAGCACTGGTACATTTCTGCCCCCGTTACAATTTTACAGGTGTAAACTGGCAACACTGCTCAAATGGCTGGTCGTCATTGGTCGAGGTTGTGCCAAATGGAAACTTGTAACATGTAAATTGTAATTTGTAGCTTTATAAAACACGCCCCAGTTTCCAGGTCGCGTACTGTCGTGCCTACCACGCCATCAACCATTTTAGTGGTCACAGATACAGTGCAAAATAGACCCGAGTATTTGTGACGTAAGGTTGACATTAGTTGTGGTTTTCAACTGTCATTGGTGTGTGAGGACGTTTGTATCAAGTCAAAGGCGTTCAAAGAGTTAAAACTAACTTTATCTACATCCATATCATAATTTCAATATAATATGTTCAGAAGCGATAAGAAAATGCCCTACATTATGTTACGTATCTGTGGTTGCACTGTAATGTTAACATTAAAGTAAGTATAACATGTCAATAAAGTATCGGTTATCGCTGTAGTTGAATCTTAATGTTCACTTTACAGTATAAGTGACCTGCACTTTAATGTGAACATTAAGATGCAGGTACATTAAGATGCAGGGTAACGACGGATACATGTTTCTCACATGTTGTAGAAAACTTATGATATGTATGTAGATAAAGTTATGTATGCGACTGTACGCATAATTAGGCATTAAAACACTCGTGTGATCTTATTATGAAACTCGCCTTACGGCTAGTTTCATAAAACCACACTCGTGTATAATGCCTCTCATTATGCACCAGTCACATAAATAACTATTGCAGCTGCATTTCCTATTATTTGCTAGTTTATTACTTAAATTAAAACAATCATGTGCAATATGCATTTCTATATATTTTTTCTATTCCTCTTTTCTACAAATCATGAATACCGGCCCAGTTTCCTTTTGTGTCTGTGGTCTGATACCACTGAGGGATAGATCCAACTCTTACTTTTTTATTTAGGTACCTACCTTTTACAACACCTGAACGTTCACCCTTACTGCCGCACTCAGAGACGTCAATTAAATTTAATGCATGATTAAAGTAGCTGCTGTCACTTTCTTTGCTATAGCAATAGAATAAGACAACGCGTCACTAAATAAGCATTAAATTTAATTGACTTCTCTGAGTGCCGCAGTTAGTACCATAAATAACATAATAAAGAGTGTTTTCGAGATTTTCAGAATATGTTATTATTATTGTAACGCTGACAAAACCTGAATGAAACCTGACCAGCGAATCGTGACAAAAAAAAGGCGGCAAATTCAAAATAATCACTACCTGGGGCGTATTGCATAAAAAATAATAGCTTATATTATAAGCGGAACTCTCTTTCCAACAGTATGTATTAAAAAGAGACTTCCACTTGTATTACAAGTTAGAAGATTTTATGAAACGGGCCCCTGGTAACACGAAATGCATAGCGACTGGATAGGTACTCATAATTTGACAGCTTGTTTCATACGTAAACTTGTTGCCACATCAAGAATTAAAAAAAATGCTATTGACACGATTTGCTGGTCAGACTAACAATATTCTCAGTTTGACGTCTAAATGCATTGAGGTACATTGACTAGAGACGCAAATATCATTAAAAAGCGACACATAACGTGCCAGCAACTAATAATCACTGTAGCTTATAATTATAAGCTTTGAAACCAATAATATTTGAACAAAAAAACAATATTATATATCTTTCTTGCACTAATACGATAGTCAGTCAGTCATATGGAATAGACTAACATGGCGAGCTTGCCTCAAGTGAAAAGTTCGGTGTTGCCTACAACATGAAATCTTCCCCCAAAAAGTGAATTCTTTAATGATAGGATTCGTTACAGTTAATAAATTGTTTATATATATTACTTGGTTTTATTTGTCGCTTATAAAAATGGTATCAATAAGTTAGCGCCCCCGAGAGTAACCGTTTAGAAACATTATTAGATCTAATGTTATTTATATCAGAGCATTTCTCTTTTTTTTTTGCCACTACGAGTGACATCTCTAGAATTTTCTTCTCTACCCACCTGCCATTTTTTTTAAATTCTGGATTTTTCACTCAGTGGCAAAAAAAAGAGAAATGCTCATATCATGGATTTACGAAAATATTGAATTCCCCTGAAAACTCGGGAAATGAAACGATGTCTTACTTGTAACACTGAACACCGTGCCTAAGAAAATAGTACCTATCTCATTTTTTATGTTTTCGTGTTAATTACACTTACCTATACTCACAAGCGATGTGTTTAATTATTTTAATTTTAATTCCTGAACGGCGTTGCTGATTTCTCAATCCCCAGATAAAGCTACCCGGAAGGTAAATTTTAGCTCTGTCCTTTTCTTTCATATGACTTCAGAAAAGGATAGTAATACATTTAACTGACGGGTAGTTTAATCTGGGGATTGAAAAATCAGCCCTTACTGCCACACTCAGAGACGTCAATTAAATTTAATGCTTGTTAAGTGACGTGTTGTCTTATTCTATTGCTGTAGCAAAGAAAGTGACAGCAGCAACTTTAATCAAGCATTAAATTAAATTGACGTCTCTGAGTACGGCAGTAAGTATTTATGTAAAGTTAAAGAATTAAGTATACCGTGTTTATATGAGGTGTCACAGGCATCATCTTAGAATAATCAGAGTTGGAAGAGAAGAAAAAAAAACCCACTATCCGATCTGAGGCAGGTTGGAAGATGGCACGATTTCCCAATATCCAACCTGGGTTGGATGGCTAGGTTGGAAGATGGGAATCACTCCATAAATGGACCGCCTAGAAAAGAAGAAGAAAATTGATCTGCCAAAGCGCTGTCTTTATGGTTGCCTGACAAAATATTGCTTTTATTAGAAATGTAAATTCCCTTTTGATTATATTCTTGGCATAGTTTTGTGCAAAACTGAACACATTTAACGTACAAATAGTATTCAATATTAATCAATCTTGAAAATAAAGAATTTAATACAATTCAATTCATTTTTCTCGAAGAATATAATACACAGGTACGTTGTACAGATAGATGTCAATTGGTGTGACATTGTCCCCTGATATTATTTATTTATTTGTTAAAACTTAATTCTATTTTAAAACTAAAAAGCTATATCTAAAAAGGGCCCTGCGGCATTGTCCCGAAGATGCTGGCAACATTTCCACGCTGGATAGTTTGCTTGCTCAGTTAGCATACATTAAGTACCTAATAAATTTACTGATAAAATGAGATAAATACGAAATTGTCCGACAAACTACGATGTCGTTTGATGATCGTTCGTATATCTCTTGCTTTCTTAGAGCTAGGATAGTAACGACGAAGAAGTAGATTCGAAACCGTGGATTCCCGAATCCTTTTAATTTATCCCCGTGCAACCCGAAGATCGAAACAAAGCCCGTAACGTAACGAAGACGAAAGTCGAAAGTGAACGTGGTTACTAAGAAGTAATTTCGGACTCTGGACTTGCGCTTCGGAACCGTAGAACACCTTGTTGAACAACTGTGCAACGTGAATGGAAAGAACAAGAACGAATGGCTAAATTGTACCTATTCGTGACATACACACCTACAACTTGGTATCGAGAGTTTAGCTTGAAAATCAAGTAGGTAAGTAAATAAATCACAAACAGTACAATTCCCGTCGACTGACGTCGAATGACTACGCGTTGGCTTAGTTGTAGTGACCTTGCCTACGAAGCTAGCGGTCCTGGGTTCAAATCCCGGTAAGGGCAGATATTTGTGTGATGAGCGCGAATATTTGTCTGGGTCATGGATGTTTTAGTATACATTTAGTGGGAGTTATTTTGTCAGAACGAATGAATTTATGCGTGAAAGGGTATGAATGTGTTAGCCATAGACTCCTTTGGATTAGAAAGCACCCGAAACCGACGTACGTGCCTGAAGAGATTGATGAATTTACTTAGAGGAAGTGGAAGTTGTATGTTTGGACCGGTGCAGCTGGCGTTCCTTAGTCTCCGCCTACCCCATTGGGAGAAAGGCGTGAAGGTATGTTCTCTATATAAGTATTTATATCGTTGTCTAGTACCCATAGTACAAGCCTAGAGCTTAGTTTGGGACCAGGTCAATTCGCGTGACTTTGTCCCCTGATATTTATTTAATGTCCTTCTTCCAATCGAACTTGAACTCCCATTCAGGTCTGAGGAAGGCGTGGCAACAAATGTTGAAATCGAATAATGTGCCTACTTTTAATGAAAATAAATAAAGTAGTGTCCAGTACCGCAGCTTACTGAGAAAGCAAGATAAATTACGAAGGAGGTAACAGTTGGATCGTCATTTTATTAATGTAGGACTCGCTTTTTTGAATTTTATCCGTTAATCGTACCTATGTCCGACAAAAGACGTCGTTTCCCGTAACAAATCGTGTTTAAGTCGGTAGTAAATCCTACTAGTGGCCATAGTATTAGATATATAATAATTATTCAAGTAAAAATGTTTTATCGACGATACCAACTCCTAGGTATGCACTGAAGCAATATTTGTTACACTTTCAGTTATAATTATGGTGTTTAAAAAGTGCTTCTTCACGGTGAAACTTCGCATTGGAGCCATTGTTGTTGGCGTTCTGTCATTTGCGCTATGCGTTCTTCCGTTGATACTGTTTGGAGTATTAAGTAAGTAACACTCCCGGCGGTAAACAATAGCCCCGCTTGACCTTAGGTAGTAAATTTTCTGGTCAAGTTGATTTGCTCGTTTTTTTTTATGGCATCGTGAAGGCAGACGAGAACACCTAGGCCACCTGATGGTAAGCGGTATCTGTGACACATGTACATGTGCATTCCCATGACCACCTACAACGTAAAGACTGCGATCCTAAGACCGCAAATGCGTTGCCAACCCTGAGGGAGGACTAACATGAAATGCTTCTATGCTAATCATTTAACCGTACGATAACATTTCAATAGCAATAATGGTGTTACCGAATAGAATAGTAACCCAGAACTGGAGGACAGTATAGTGCGTGTAATGTGGTACCAATTTTTTTATTAATTTAATTAAATCGTGGTAAATTTTTTTGGTTCAGTGTTCAATCTTATATGTTGTAAAATGTCCAAGATCAGATGGCCTATGTAGCAAATTCTCCATATCTATATATATAAAAGGCAAAACTGACTGACTGACATATCAACGCACAGCCGAAACTACTGTACCTAGAAACTTGAAATTTGGTACATGGGTTCCTTTCATGATGTAAGAGAGCACTAAGAAAGGATTTTCCGAAAATCGACCCCCAACGGGAAGAAATGGGGGGAGTAGCGGGAAACTAATTCTACGCGTACGAAGTCGCGGGCATCCTCTAGTCGTATATAAAACTTGCCGTTTTGTGAAGGTGACTAAATCGTTAAATTTCCAATAAACATAGTCCATAAAACGACTCGGCTAGATAGCATCATGTCCAAATATAATTTTCAAAAAGATCAAAACGCAAAATCCCGAACGTCGGCCATAAAGCATAATAAAATAGCAGAATTTCCAAATCGTGTATTATCAATGTAGCGGCCTTTACACGTCGAGTTCGGACCGCGGGAAACGCCACGCGCCGTTCCAATATTCGTTCCGAACCGTACGTGTAAATGCAACGCGGTGCGTGGCGGTTGGCAGATCTATCCTTGCAGCGGCGCGCGCGCATATCGCTAGAGTTCGGAGCGCACATCTCGTGTCGACGTGTAAACGAGCGTGGCGGTTTGGAGCACGGAAGCAATTCGTCCCTTTACTTTCTCAACCTCGTATCTGATCGAATAGTTAGTTAGGAATAGAGATGGGAAAAAGCGTTACATTTCAATCGCCGTGACTGTCGTTCCCGTTCCAAAAAAATCACTGCGAAATATCATCGTGACTTTGTCACTCCTGTTACTCACATAGCGACCATTTCTATCAGATAAAAACTCTCTGGGCCGGGTTTTGAGTGAACGAGAAAGTATTCACGGCATTCACGCCTTCTCATTTTCACTCGCGGGCGTCGTCACCTAGCCTTTTCCGACAATTTCCGACTGAGCTCGATTAGCGCCGAACGAACCCCGAGTCACTAATACCAAACGCTGTGAGTCTGAGTCGTGACGTGACAGCGTCTCTCTCTACTCTACTCTAGCTAGGAGCAGCAGGAGCGAAGGAACGACCTATGTTATTTTGTAACGTTGATCGCTCGTGACAAGTCACAGTGATACTTTTAGACGCCTGAGCGCTGTGACTTTTTCATCGTGACGTTATTTATCACCCATCTCTAGTTAGGAAATCTTTATTCTAACTTATAATAAACAAAGTAAATTTATATTGTAACTGTGCAGCTGTGTGCTGTGATTGGCTTATTAAATTGTTTATTTTATTTCAAAAGTTGTTATCATCCAAATTAATATAAGTATTTTAATTTGTAGAAGATCCATAAACGTTATTTTTTAATTGTAAGGTCATTACATTTTAATTTTACATTACTTACATATTTTACAATTACACAACTTAGAATAATTATTTTGTTTTATTTTCAAAAATATTCGAATTATTCGAATATTTCGAATAATTCGAATATTGAAAATCTAAGTATTCGTATTATTGGACGAATATTGCAAACCATAATTTCAACGCCTCGAATACATCAATGACGAAGGCGGCAAATCATATTTTTTTTGACAACGAAGCCGGCCGCTTTTGCCACGTTACCTTCAACGCTACTAAACGGGAATCCATTTTTTTTACGTCTTAAGAAAAACTTTTGTGTTGTGATCACATTTCACGCGCCAGTCCAAACCGCGCTCCGAACTCTGGAACATCGTTTATACGGACAGTTCGGACCGCGGGTCGGCAGAAATCACAGATTTAACCGCGGTTAAAACCGTGGTCACATTTGATCGTAATAAAGTCTTGACGGTTTGATGCGCGGTCGAAACCGGCGGATGGACCGACGGTTTTATCTGCGGTTCGGAACGCAGTCCAGATGCGCAGTCCAAACTGTGCCGTGTAAAGGCCGCTAATCTCTTAAAAACGGCGTTCGATCGGTCGAACGAGTGAACGTGGCGAACCGGCGAGTCCAAGTAGTAACGTCAGAGTGTACAAAACACATTTTATCGCGTGCATTCTCAATTAGGCAGCCTTATACGGTCGATCGTTCAACAGAAGCCCCGCCGCCTAATTACGAGAATAACACCCTGAAGGCAAATATTTACAGCTACATTGAATGAGTGATTTGGAGGGGCGTGCCATGATACCGTAGTTTATCTATACTTGGGTTCACTGCTTTTGAAAACATTTGACTATGCGACATTTCGGCGAACAGCTTTTTTATGATTTTGTATATTGTACATCATGCTACTCAGACTAGATAAATACTGTTTTGTGTTCTACGTTAAAAACGTTATGCTGGGTACTTGGACAAAATGCTTATGGAACGCTTTGCTACTTGGTCTACTTGTTTAGCTAGACGAATTGATACAAGTAGGTACTTAGCCATTTTTTTATCTAAATAATTAGTAAATCGTTACTGAAAAGTGATTAATTTATAGTAATTTTCAGCTACGGAATTGGTCCCTTGGTCCATTGGCGCGGTTATTATAATCATCAATGGGATAGCAGCTTGTGGTCTTTTATATGGAGCAGTAAAGGTAATTATTTTTTCATCTGTCCTGTTCGGAAAGTGAGGGTTTCTATATCACAATTGGGCAAGCGATTAGGTAGCGAAAGTAATTTAAAAAAGAAATAGTCGATGACTGAGCCATTTTTGACTAGTTGCTGAATAAAGCTATATTCTGATAAGGTCTAAAGTTGCCGTCAATAGAACTTGTGAACGATGTAAACAAATTAGTTCTGTTTGAAACATAACCTCAAAACTACCTCCTTTCTTAAAAAATAAAAAGCATAATTAACTTATGAAAAACTTTACGAAAGTCTTTGTAGTGGTTTAGAGAATTACGGGAAGTTACGTCCAAATCCAAATAAAGTCTCCATTTTCTGTACACAGACACTATACAGTAATACAATTAAAGCTAGCCCAATCCTTTGGGAGCACCAGCTCTAGGATCTCCGGAGGTGTCTATGAGACGGGATGACAGAGCCTTAATAAAGCTTTTCATATCAGCTGACCAAGGTCCCATGATCTCCACTGCAAGCGTCACAAATTCATAATTATTTAATAATGATGAATATTTGCGGCGTTTAATGCTTTCGGCCTGATCAGCTTTGCTAGGGTTGACTGGACGTGGGAAAGGGCGAATGTGTCAACACACGTCGCGTCCCACACCAGTGCCCTACCCAGTTTCCACGGCACCAATGTAGCCCCATCTGGTCGCTTGCCGTCGTCTCTATGCAAACCTGCCGGTTCCAGGACAGCTGGTACAGAGGCAGTGGCAAGCGAACGACGGATCGGATCATTAATTGTGCCGTGGCGGCACAAACGGCCGGCACTTCAGCATGAAAGGCCATGTCGTCCCAGCTCACTCACTTCCTTCCCGCACGTGCAAGTATGAGGTTCACAGATTCTAGCTCCAAGCCGCAAGCTTATTGCTATGCGCAAGCAGCTTTGTTCCAAGACTGTGCCTATATTGCGGGAAGGACGAGCGTGGAGCCAGAGACATGATTCGCCTGCTGAGACAGCGAGGAGACGGGCGCGATCTGAATCGTCCGGACTATTTTGTATGAGAGATGAATGAATTGATATGAGGCGAGGTGTATCCTACTACTATGCTCTTTGGATATGCCTCTTGACTGGCATATCCACTCCGGGACACGACTCACACCAAGCATCCCTGGCCTCCACCAGGTTCGCAATCTCAACGTCAAGTATCTGTGGGACATTTAATATAATACTGATGAGAGGAAACGAACCATAAGCGGAGGACAGGAAATCTGGTAGTGCCACGCTAGAAGAGCATGGAATACCAAGTCCACCGAAACGAATTGGGAGAACCGCTCGAGTCCAAGGCCTTAAACTAAAATGAATGTTTAATAATTTAGACAGAGTTGATTGAAACGTAATATCTATAGAAGCGCATGATGTCTGGAAATTTCCAAACTGGACAACTCCGTAACAAATACATGAACTTTGGAGTGAAAAGACAAAACCGAATAATAAAAAGCGCCATGTTTATTTTGTACAAAAGGTTAGAAGTATTTTTAAACAGATTTAATTTACAATTTATAATGGGATTGATTGCTTCGTCAAAAATCGGTGAACCTAAAAGTGTTAAAGATGAATTTGAATGGACCGAAATGTTGGAAGCTGCATTAAAATTAGTGACGATATCAATTTTATTTTCTAAAGAAATGTGATCATCAGGTATAAAATTTCGCACTTATTAAAGTTTAATGAGAGGCCTATAATAGAAAATTTTGTGTTTATTTTTGTGTTTTTGAAGTGTAATCTACAATTTTTGTCCTTTGGAGGCCGGTCCGTTTATTTTTGATTCTTTAAAAAAAATAGCTCTTATATTTTGTTTAAGTATTAACTATATGGTATATAATATATATATACTATTATATATTATCACGTGTGTTTGCCGGGTTAGAATAGAGCCACTTCATGTCTTCCGGTGGATGTCATAAGAGGCGACTAAGGGAATAAAGGCTTGTAGTACTGTTAGACGATAGGTTTGCAACCTGTCACTAATACCCCGGGAAACATCTTAGCCTAATTGTACAAAATGTGGTTACAGAATAATCAACAAGTTTTTAGAGTTGTTGGTAATTCTGCAGCTCTGCCTACCCCATCTGTAAGTCTCCTTTGCGTAGAACTTGCTATTTCCAGTATTTAAGGTAGTTGCCGTCCATGCGGCGTTCGTTTTTAGGGTTCCGTACCCAAAGGGTAAAAACGGGACCCTATTACAAAGACTCCACTGTCCGTCTGTCTGTCTGTCACCAGGCTGTATCTCATGAACCGTGATAGGCTAGACAGTTGATTTTTTCACAGATGATGTTTTTCTGTTGCCGCTATAACAACAAATACTAAAAACAGAATAAAATAAATATATGGGTGAATCAACTTTTAAGGTAATCCTCATTTTTCGACATGTTTCACAAGTTATATGTTTTTTAGAAAAACTATATATTTGTTAACCCGTCAGGTGTCCTGCGCACAACAGTTGTGCGTAGAAAATTTTGGCCGGTCATGTCCTACGCACAACAGTTGTGCGCAGGACGGCGCTGTGATTGGAGAATTTAAATTTCATAAACGAAGACCCTGCTAGTGTAAAAAAATAATCCTATTGATTTGTCACTTATTTGGCAACATACTGGATTTTTTTTCCCAAAAACCAAGCATCTGAACAAGCGAAAAAATAATAAAAACGAAATTATTGCGCAATAGGACGTGCTCTTCCGCAATGGCCGCCGCCAGCGCCGCTCCGTAAACAAATAATTTATGTGATGTTCTTTATGTGTGTAGTGATAAATAAATTGATGAATTCGGCGCGTAAACTTATAATGGTGATAATTTAACAATAGAAAAGTGAAATGTGGCAATATATTAAGTGCAGTGTGTCAAAGAATAAACCGATCGGGTGAAAAAAATATCAAAACCTAATAATAATATACTTTTTAAAGTTAATGATTTATTTTCATAAGTAAAATGTAAGTGTATAATCTTTATTCCATTGCATTTGCATTGCCTGTTCTTTTATCTTTCCATTGATATATAAATCATAAAATATAATTATACCAATCGTAAACAATTCACCTTTTTCTAAACTCAAACAGAAAATAAAAATATCTCGAAAATTAGCTGGACATTTCGTGCACTTTTATAAATCAAGGGCCGGACACTTGACGGGTTAATGACCTGGCTTACACTCTTATAAATCAGATAAATAGGCTAACATTTGAAATGATTTGATTTAAAATAGTACAGTCTTAAATAATAAATGCAGTAGGTAACGCAGCAGACAATGTTGTCCCTAGGTTTTGTATGGAAAATGTGCATTTTCCCCTGAGTTAGGTTTTTTCGAGGATTAAATAATATTTGAGGTATTTAACATGTAAGGTCTGTAAATTTGGTGGTCTGATTTTAATATTCATACATTATTATTAACCATAAGTCACCAGGAAAGTTTTAAAACAGCAAATGAAAAGGAGTACCTTAAAAGTTGATTCACCCATAATAAGTGGGGCTCCCATACAACAAACGTGATTTTTTGCCGTTTTTTCGTCGATATTAACAACGGCAACTGGTATAGTGTCTAATGTTGTATAGATAATGGTACGGAACCCTTCGTGTGCGACTCCGACTCGCACTTGGCCGGTTTTTTCCACGCTTAAGCTTGACGTTTGTTTTTAGAGAAAACGTATGCTAACAGTGCCTTGGCAAGTAACACATTTGTTAAACACTGTGTTTTCGCCAATTATGGCGATCGTGAATAGCAGTAATGAAGAATTCCAACCTAAAGAGGTTGCGTTCTCTCTACTGATACCAGTGATACATTTCGGTAAGATTTTTTAAATGTTATTTTTAAGGTTCCGTACAAATATTAAAAAGCCCCTTAGGACTTAAGTATAAGATGATGACTTTGTGTGGTTGTCCGTTGACCCGTCAGTTTGTCAAGACCCATCTCAGAAACTGCTAAAGCTTCCGGGGAATGCATTTTTTGAAATTTATTTTTTGGGCATTTAGTGGCCCAAAATGAAATGAAATGAAATTTAAATTTAAAATTATTTATTTTGGCAGCGAAAAGACGGGGTGTTTGGTAGCGGGTTCCACAAACGAAAATGGGAAATACTTGGGTCCAATTGGAACACATTTGCCATAGTGACCCCTATGCTAAAGTTGATAGTTTTTTTTTAATATTTTTTTTTCCGTTTTTTTTTAAATATCCCAAAATTTTACTTTTAAACCTTCTTAATTACATACCTAACCAACTTAAATTATATCTAAGCAATCTCCGGGTCGCAGACGACATTATCCTATTCGCAGCCTCCAACTGAATTAAAAAAAAATGCCCGTGAAATTGACACTGAACCGCGAAATCGGCTTAGAATTAAACTCCAAGAAAACAAAGCTTGAATATGTACAAAAGTATACAAACCTGGGCAAACAAGTATCACTTACCAAGTCCAGGCTTCAAGATAAAATAAGCAGGCGGATAAACTTAGTATGGAACAAGTTTTGGAGCTACAAAGAAGTACTGAAATCGACACTGTTTGTAAAACTCAAGAAAATAATTCTCGATTCCTGTATACTGCCATGTCTTTCTTATGGCTGCCAGACTTCGATATAAGTGCAATGCCAAAACCAATATATAACCAATGTATTTTGGGGACTTGACAGAAGCGCGTGGAGCTAACCCCATGTGCTTCTGTTTAGTCCACCAGAGTAAATCTCTTTAACTGAACAATTGTCCTCGCGTGTGATATCCATGGACTTGTTTGTCTAATAAGTCCATGGCGATTGTCTAAAACTCGATACTGGCGAAATACACCTTAGGGGCTAGACAAGATGCATTACGCTAACCAGCGTTTCTATTCGTTACGCTTTTAAACCAATCGCGTCACTTGTAGATGACGTGATACGAAAAGTCACGTGATCTACCAGTGACGTGATTGGTTTAAAAACGAAACGAATAGAAACGATAGTTAGCGTAGTGCACCTTGTTAAAACAAGGAGTGAACGCCATTAATTAAGAAAAAAAAAACCAATGTGTTTTAAACTCAAAGGGAATTGACAGGAAAAGAAATACCGATATCGTAAAAACAACAAATGTAATCGATGCTTTGGAACATTGTAAAAAACTGAAATAGAAGTGGGCCATGGAATGCGTATGAATAAAAATAAATGGACAAAAAAGTGACTACGTGGGCGGGACCTCATCATGAAAGGAACAGAGGAAGACCTAAAGAAAGATGGGAAGATGAGGTACGAAAAGTGGCAGGAAAAGAATGGATTATAAAGGCAAAAGATAGAAACGCATCACGCATGGAGTAAAATGGAGGAGACCTTTACTCGCTGAGAGGTCCTTAATGAAATTAATATTAATGATTAAAAGTATTTAAATGAACGAAAACGTATAGTATATAGATCAATTACTTAATTATTATTATTTATAATGTAAAATTTTCATACTCTTTTGTAAAAAAAACTTATCAATTTAAAGGGAATCTACTTCTTATGGTGCCTCTTCATTTACTGAAGGTTAGCAGTGAGCTCCTTAAATCAGGTCTTGTTCAGACTTGCTCTGGATGTTCTACTGTTTTTATGCCAGTCTTGCATTAAGGAAACAAAGAGGCTCTAATAATAATAATTAAAAACAAGTGTTTTAAGAGGCAGTACACGAAATTTTGCCGGGTTTGCTTATTTTTGTGATTTTACAGTTAAAATACTGCTTTTCTATAAGTTTTAATGCTCAACATTAAATGTCATTTTAGTTATGATAGAATAAATGAGCCACATTTTATTTTTGTCGAGTATTATAAATGCGAGATTTAGGTTGTTTTAAAACATTATTTATTGCCAATTCTTTTGAACTTTTTGGATATTTTTTTTAGGTATTGGATTGATTTTGAACTTAAGTTTATTTCTGTTGTTTTAATTTTATGAACGAGAGTTCTGAGTATCAGTAATCAAAAATACTTTTTGCCCGTTTTCTATTAAAGTTTACCAAGTTTTTTATTATTTTTACTCGAAAAATTTATATGAAAGTGGTAAAAAGTAATTCATACATTTTTTAGACGACTTTCACAGCAAAATATTGTAAATTTTTCATCCCGTTAAGACGTCAAAACGATTCATGAATATGTGACATTCTAAACCTCTTCCAGCAAAATTCACATAACAGTCGCCGGTGTCAGGTCGATTAATCAAAATAAATTAATAAAAAAAAGTAGCTCATGCATTCGTTAAAATTAGAAATTATCTTTCGTGTTGTGCATTAAAACTTGTAGAAATACAGTATTTTAACTGTAAAATCACGTAAATCAGCGAAATCGGCAAAATTTCGTGTACGGCCTCTTAAGGTTATCGAGCAAATTTAATGAAGACCCTCCTAAATGATAATAAATAACATGCAACAAAAGTTATTTATAGTAGAGAATATCGAAATATCATAAGGATAGTAATTTACAACGGAGAGAGTCTGATGTTTTTCAAATTCAAATTCAAATTCAAAATAGTTTATTGCGTGTCACATTACGTTACGAGCTAACTACGCGCAAGACTTACCTCAGTGATAGGTTACGGGCGCTAGGGCGGACAAACGCCGAAAACGCGCGGGAATCATGAGTCTTCGTTGAAAAGGACGCGTTAAGTTTTCAAATGAATTTCCATTCACGCAGTAGGAAATGAAGTTTTCACCTCAGCAGCTCAAACAAGCAGGTTTTGCTGCTTAAAAACAGTGAGCAAGCAAAATTCAATTTTGCTGCGAGCCTGAGGCAAAGTAGCTTTTTAATTATTTTTTTTAAATGCCGTGAGCAGTGCTGGGTCTACTCACAACATTCGATAGAATTGAACTTCACTTTGTTCTGTCACTTTCACTTCGATACGAAAAAAGCGAGAGATAGAAACAAGTTGATTATAAGTTCGATTTTCAAATTCCATACCTAGTAGGCCCTAAAAGAAACAAACAATAAAACGTTCGGATACACTTATAACCGTAAAATTGTAAAAATCTGTTAAAAACTTAAAAGTTTTAAATGTGATTATTATATTTTTATAATCGAATTATATGTTTTATAATGAAATAAACAGAATATTTCATAAAAAAATACGCAGTTAATCATGTACCCATCTACATGATTTATCGTTTTAACAATCTTTAATTTTGTTACATAAACCGCGGGGGCAGTATCAGAACGCATCTTTAAAAAATAGCGGGATTCTTTTTATTGCTTTTGTTTATAGTTCTGTTACGCTATCTACTTTCGATACACGTTGAATATTATAAAAGTACTTAATAATAAATAAATATGAGTGAGTCCAGTGACGAAGTCTGCTATTTAACACCGGAAGCATTAAAGTAGAGCGTGTAAAAAATGCAGAATTAAGTTTCCTGCCTGAAAAGTCTCGCGAAAAATATCTAAAAGCGTAAGTATGATATTTTTAAGCAATGGAGACTTGCAAAGGGTGCAAACACTGTACTGTTAGCGTACTTACTTCATTAAATTATCACAATCACAAACGGAACAACCGTCTACAATGTGGAGTATTTACGCAATGTTGAAAACCACAATAAAGACAAAAGTTGACGTGCACATCGAAACCTATCCCAAACTTATTGCATTTTTGGAGAGAATGTGTCGGTAGGGCACGAATTGCCATCTAAGGTTAAAAAGTTTTTTTATGAAGCTCCGGACTACAATTTTCTCGCTACAAACGTGTATTTATCCGTCATAAGTATAAAAATATATGTCTGTGCACACTAATCATTTGATTATGTTCTCGCTGTTGAGGTGAAAAGGTGTATGTGTCACACGAGACCAAAGCTATTTACATCTCGTGTCTTTGAATCCCTCGCTACGCTCAGGATTCTAACCTAGAATCACTCGCTACGCTCGTGATTCTATTTATAGAATCCTTCGCTTACTCGGGATTCAAAAACAACACTCGCAGCAAAAACCAATAGAATCCTGAGCGTAGCGAGGGATTCAAAGACACGAGATGTAAATAACTTTGGTCTCGTGTGACACATACAACTTTTCACCTCAGCAGCGAGAACATAATCAAATGGTTAGTGTGCACAGACAGACATATATTTTTATACTTATGACCAGCTTATGACGGATAAATACACGTTTGTAGCGAGAAAATTGTAGTCCGGAGCTTCATAAAAAAACTTTTTAACCTTAGATGGCAATTCGTGCCCTACCGATACATTCTCTCCAAAAATGCAATAAGTTTGGGATAGGTTTCAATGTGCACGTCAACTTTTGTCTTTATTGTGGTTTTCAACATTGCGTAAATACTCCACATTGTAGACGGTTGTTCCGTTTGTGATTGTGATAATTTAATGAAGTAAGTACGCTAACAGTACAGTGTTTGCACCCTTTGCAAGTCTCCATTGCTTAAAAATATCATACTTACGCTTTTAGATATTTTTCGCGAGACTTTTCAGGCAGGAAACTTAATTCTGCATTTTTTACACGCCCTGCTTTAATGCTTCCGGTGTTAAATAGCAAACTTCGTCACTGGACTCACTCATATTTATTTATTACTAGAGGACGCCCGCGACTTCGTACGCGTAGAATTAATTTCCCGCTACTCCCCCACATTTCTTCCCGTTGGGGGTCGATTTTCGGAAAATCCTTTCTTAGTGCTCACTTACATCATGAAAGGAACCCCTGTACCAAATTTCAAGTTTGTAGGTACAGTAGTTTCGGCTGTGCGTTGATATGTCAGTCAGTCAGTTTAGCCTTTTATATATATAGATTAAGTACTTTTATAATATTCAACGTGTATAGACGTGTATCGAAAGTAGATAGCGTAACAGAACTATAAACAAAAGCAATAAAAATAATCCCGCAATTTTTTAAAGATGCGTTCTGATACTGCACCCGCGGTTTATGTAACAAAATTAAAGATTGTTAAAACGATAAATCATGTAGATGGGTACATGATTAACTGCGAATTTTTTTATGAAATATTCTGTTTATTTCATTATAAAAAATATAATTCGATTATAAAAATATAATAATCACATTTAAAACTTTTAAGTTTTTAACAGATTTTTACAATTTTACGGTTATAAGTGTATCCGAACGTTTTATTGTTTGTTTCTTTTAGGGCCTACTACTCCTACTAGGTATGGAATTTGAAAATAAACTTATAATCAACTTGTTTCTATCTCTCGCTTTTTTCGTATCGAAGTGAAAGTGACAGAACAAAGTGAAGTTCAATTCTATCGAATGTTGTGAGTAGACCCAGCACTACTCACGGCATTTAAAAAAAAAAATTAAAAAGCTACTTTGCCTCACGCTCGCAGCAAAATTGAATTTTGCTCACTGTTTTTAAGCAGCAAAACCTGCTTGTTTGAGCTGCTGAGGTGAAAATAACTATTGTTTTACTAAATTAAAAGTTGCAACGTCTCAGTTTCTTTCGTTCAAGTCAATTTGAATTCCGAATAGTAAAAAAACTTTGACAATGATTGATTTATACATTTAATAAATCTATTTTGTTTGCAGTTATATCCACATATAGCCAGTTTTTGGTGTATAGCTATTATGTGGAAAGCGGAAATCCAGAAGCTGATACCACCAGTGGGTGGTTCGTTCGGGCCCCTGCTCCTGCCCCTGCCCCTGCCGGTGCCCCTGCCCCTGCCGGTGCCCCTGCCCCTCCCCCTCCCCCTGCCCCTGCTCCTGCCAAAAAAACCTAAAAAGTCAGAATTCCAAAAAAAAACGATTGCTCATTTACCCGATTTGTGAAATACCAAATTCCCCAAATACCAGATTATATTTTAACCGTGTTTCTTTTTATATCGGATGCACCATGTTCCTTTTAAAACCGAATTTCAATAATACCAGATTTTGAAAACACTAGGCCCGCAAACACGATGTAGGCGAGACCTGGGATAAACGTAACACGGAATAACGTTACAAACCAGTTTTAAAATGAGCTATTGGCCTTCGCTAGTACGGCCGTCATTTTTATACACCATTTTAAAACCCTCTAACCTTTGTAACACTTACGGCACTGTGCTGACAAGTTGGGGCTGTAGCCACTTGATCCTTAAAAAATACCACGAAATTACCTAAGTCTTGACCGTTTTTTACAATAGTATTCTGTTTATTAAACGTTTTTTTTTTTAATTATTTGCGTTTGTTTATCAGATTAGGAAAATTAAGAGATCATCAATCTTTCTCAAATTACATTTTTAATGTATATAATATCATGCAAACCTTAAAATAATAGTAGTAGTTTTATTAAGTTAAAATGTCAACGGTTGCATATCGCCGAGTCAGTCATACCAGCTCGTGCTTCTAAAGCCCGCTTTACATTTGGCTAAATTTAGCGTGCTAAATTTAGACAGCCGGCGTGGGGGGGATAAGAGCGTCCTCTTAACAATAGGCTATTTGACAACATTGAAAATATGCATCAAATTGTCGTCATCCTATTAGATAATAGCGTAAAACAACATATTTCACTTTATTTTAAACTAAATTAAGCATATTTTTTTGGAAATTACACGAAAAAAAATGTAATATATTTTGAAATTTTATCTGTGGCAGAAACGCTATGCGATTGCTTTGTAGCTGTGGTTACTCGCAGGTGACGTCACACGCAAGTAACCACAGATCATAAGGGCATATCTCTTCAAATGATTTTACGTCACACCTGAGGCCGGTTTCACGAAGCTACAAGTTACAAATTACAAGCGGAAGTCTCTTTCTAACTCCTTCTGCTAGAAAGAGAGTTCCGCTTGTAATTTGTAACTTGTAGCTTCGTGAAACGGGCCTCTGGCCATAATGTGAGTTTTATCGTACGCTGCGCGCACGGTAAAACTCGCATTGTGGCCAGGTGAAGACGTAAAATTGTGTACTCATCACGGGCAGTTAAAAAGAAAGCCCTCTATCGCATATTTACGACCCTCGCCTACGGCTCGGGTCTCAAATACCTGCGATTTCGGGCTTTCTTTCTTTTACAGCCCTTGTTAAGTAATGTACTATTTCATTGTTTACTTGCATATAACGTCACACTTGTCACATGGCCAGCGCCACGATAGAAACAGCGTTTTTGGCGCGGTTTCGGAAATTTAAACTTTTAAATGGATTTTTATTGATAATATAGTAGAATCTCACGGAAATATCCATGTAGTGTGCTTCTTATGTAATAAAGAATCATTTAATAAGGTTTTCTAAAATTAGTCAAATAGCCTATTGATCTTGTTAGCGTGCTAATTCTGTACCTATGGACGGACGAAGATTCGAGCGCAGTGGACGTACACAACGGCGCCTTCAAAACACCGAACAATAGGGCTCGCCATGGCTTTGGTGGCGTCGACCTATTTCAAATATTTCTAAAAGGACTCTATTGCCCTCATTGATGACTCATTGCGGCAATTCTTATTTTAGTAGTCCTTATGCTTCTTATACCACAAAAAGGGCATTTCCTTATGTAAATCTATAAGCTTAACCTCTTTTTCTTTAGTTGCCATAGTGCAGACGATCGCGCTCACTCCACAAGCAGGTATACACTCCGCCGCGCGCGACGAGCAACTGAGCGCGTCAATTGTCTAAACCGCTTTACACTATGCTAAATTCAGTGTGCTAAATTCAGAGTCGGGTCTCGCTGTCTAATTATCTTGACTAACATGCTAACTGCCTTTACACTTGTCTTTTATTAGAGTGTTTTTCATTCATCACACTGAATTTAGCCAAATGTAAAGCGGGCTTAAAAATTGCACATCCGTGTCTCATACATAGCTACGATTTCGGAGTACCCACCTGCTTTAAGTAATTATGAGAGATATGGGAAATAATACTTAAGGACGATTGTGGAAGTTGTGGTCATTCAGTTAAAGTTTATATATTGTGTTCTGTTTGTTACGGCGAAGGGGTGAGTGCTAGTTACTAGATAAAGACGCAATCAAAGTTATTAACGCCATCATCAGAATGTGTTTGACCGACGGTCTCTTTGTTTTAACCTAAGGATATGCCCTTCGGAGTTAAGGGAACTGCTAGCATGTCGCTTGTATACAGAGGAACGTCGTCGCTAGCCGGTGGCATTCAGGGTTGGAAGGGAACCCGTTTATTATTGAACCCTCCTGGCGCTCAACATTAGGATAAGAATTAAATAGCTCAACATTTGTTAAGTTAGAAGTAAATATAGGATAAGTATTTTACTTCTTTATCACAATTATATTCATTGTTGCATTATAAGGTCGTTCTATTATTTGATACCACCCATAACAATAGCGCCCAACGTAATTTTTTTAAAAGGGTTGGAAGGCAGTTAATGTTATGTTACCGTTATTCATACGCTGTTTGAAATATTATTACAATTTTATTTGTACGTAATGGTGCTAATAGGCTAAATTTAGTGCAACAGGGTAATGAAGATGAGACCCAATACCTAAGTAGTTATAAGATATCTAACACCTGTATATTATGTATAACTTATGGAAGCAATAAAGAATTGAGAATTGAGAATTGAGACAATTCGTAAAGACGGACTTATGCAGCAATACCGTTTTTTTTTTTTAAATTAGAAGGCCAGGGCGACGTTGTAGAAGAGGAGAACTTAAGAACTCAGTACAAAGAAATTCTGCAGGAGACATTAGCGGCCTTTACAACTAAAGTTCGGACCGCGGGAAACGCCACGCGCCGTTCCAATCTTCGTTCCGAACCGTATATTTTTTACTATTTTACTATTACAGTTGCATTTACACGTACGGTTCGGAACGAAGATTTGAACGGCGCGTGGCGTTTCCCGCGGTCCGAACTTTACGTCTGCAGGCCGCTATTAGGAGATTTAGGACGTAAAATCATCCAGAAATTAGAAGACATGGCTAAAGGCACACTTGATGCTTGTAAGAAAAATGATCAGGGTGAGGGGGCTGCGGGGTAATAGCCGAAATGTCAGATTTGTCACAGGTCAATGGGACAAGGATAGGTTTAACAGTAGCAGGCCAAGGTTATTTCGTACTTCGACAGTAAAGGAGGACTGGCCGAAACGAAAGTTAGTGCCAGCATGAGCGTGAATGCATTTTTAGGACTCGTCTCAGAGTTCAAAGATGCTAGGAATGCTACGGACTTTGACTTGTGGCGTTACGCAATCGATTTTTTGGAAGAGAACGCACTTATTTGGTCAGTCGCGATATTTTTATTGTGAACATTTTATTCGATAGTGTTTTTTTGACATTGTAAAATTGTGATGCAATATTGGCTTGCTTGGTATGCGCTTGTTGCATTTTAACGCTTGTTTCATTTTATTTATGAGATTTCATTTTTTTTTATTATGATTGATTATTAACTATTTATTTTTGCCTATCAACCATAACGTTAATCACCATAATTAACTTTGTAACAGACGGAGTACTTAGCTAGTAGTTACTTATATCTGGAGTATTTTCAACAATACTGCACATCGAGTTTTTAAAAAAGAACATTTTTTGGTGTTAATTTTACCAGTGACTGACTCGTGGACCCATCGTCCCGCTGTTCTACTTGCTTTCGTCAGAAATCATTTTTATTCCGCAAAAGTAGGTAGGTTATGTTCATTAGGTATCTTTAGATGGCTGAAGGCCAAATCGTCCAGAAATAGAAGCCCTGCCGAGCTGCCTCGAGGCAGGGCTCCGTCAGTCAAAAAGAGCAGTGGGACGAAGCAGTGGGTCCACGAGTCATGCGTGATTTTACCGAGTACTCCAGGCGCTTCCAGACAATTTTTTATCACTCCAAAAAGGCGGAGCTCGAATACGAGGTTCAGATTGGAGGATGCTCACCAGGGGCTCTACTTTGAAATCAGTAATTCGAACTTCGGATCGCCCCGTCACTTTCTTGCGAATTAGTGACGCTTCGAGAGCAAAAGGGATAGCAATAGACGAAGTTCGAATTACGGATTTCAAAGTAGAGCCTCAGCTGCGACTGTAACTGTTCAAGTTTTACGAAAGCAAAATGCAAAAGAAAGTCTACACTTGTCTATGTCTTATAAAATACTAGAGGACTCCCGCGACTTCGTACGCGTAGAATTAGTTTCCCGCTACTCCCCCCATTTCTTCCCGTTAGGGGTCGATTTTCGGAAAATCCTTTCTTAGTGCTCACTTACATCATGAAAGGAACCCCTGTACCAAATTTCAAGTTTCTAGGTACAGTAGTTTCGGCTGTGCGTTGATATACATTTTTGTATAAGTCAGTCAGGTTTGCCTTTTATCTTATAAAATATGTCAGGGAAGAATATAGGAACATTGCATATAAACTACAGCATATATATTTTGTATAGGTAAACACGTAATTGGTACCATAAAAAAACTGCTCGATTTTACATTTTTATTCCAAAGAATTGCCTATTATTATATTATAAGAAACTAATTTGAAGCATTTCATAATTAAATGTATTACTTATTGATATTTGAAATAATTTATTTAATTAAAGTAATCTTAACTACTTATAACGATCAAATGACGAAGATATTTATAAAAAATGGGTATACTTCGTCTAAGATTTAGAAAGTGTGGCGTGGGAGGTTCAGTAACACAAAACACATGTAGGTAACTAGCTTTTAATGAGACTCTTTAACTATTACAAGGTGAAACAAGTAAGTATCTAATACCAAAAGCGCGCGCACAGGCAGCGCGTGACGTAACCATTTCCTAACTAACTCAAGGGAGGGGCGCGGCCCGGTCCGCGGGTGCGCGGGTTGTGCGACAGCAACATATCCCCGTCCCTTTCTTAACTAACGGCCGTCCGGCGAATATCGTGCCGGGCGGCTACCGCGATTAAGGCGATGCGGCAACCTACTCGCTACATACTCCCCCTCGAGTTCAGGAGAACGCCCACGTCCATGAACTCGTACCAAACTTTGTTCTCGTTGACGTGGACGACCTCTTACACGTCTAGGAATGACAGGAGAAGGAGGCGAGTCATTTCTGTTATGAAAACGAGCAAGCTGCGAAACGTGGAACTTGCCCAATACCTCATCAGGTGAGCTCAAACTAGCGATAAGGTAAGTGGTAGGACTAACTTTTTTAACAATCAAGTATGGCCCATCCCTCTTTGGGACAAACTTAGCGGAAACTTTCTTTGCTGCGTTGCTAAGAACGTGAGAGGTAACGAGAACCTGATCGCCTACATCAAACACGTCCCCTGGTTTCCGCGACTTATCTGCGTATTCTTTACGCCTATCTTGTTGTACTTCTACCCTATCTCTAATATAAATCAAAGAATTTACAAAAGACCTTAGGTAGGGTGTGATCTGAGGCACAAAATTATCCTTTTGTAAAACTGCGCGGATATCATGTTGGACTTCTACAGGCGAGCGGAGTTCCCTAGCAAAGGTAAGGTATGCGGGCGTGACACCAGTAGTTTGGCAGGACGCTGAATTCATAGCAAACCTCACAGACGGCAGGTGCAGCGGCCAAGATGTATGCTCTACGTCGACCAACTGAGCGAGCTGTACCTTTAAATCTCTGTTTTTCCTTTCAGCTGGATTCGCCTCCGGATGATAAACTGGCAACAGATCCTGTGTAATGCGCAGAATAAACATACACTGTTGCATCACGGCTGACACGAATTGTACTCCATTGTCGGAGATGACGCGACGAGGAAGTCCATATCGGAGAAAATATTCCTCTATAAGGACTCGAGCACATACCTCGGATGTAGCATCGTTCAAGGCGAAAAGCTCCACCCACCGAGTCGCTGTATCCTCTATCAACAAGATCCACTTCTCCCCCTTCTCTCCCGGTGGAAGCGGCCCAAAAAGGTCTATCGCTAACACTTCACCTCTCTGGTTAAGAACCGGTGTTTGGAGAAGGCCAGAGGGCTTCTCGTTCGAGGCTTTGTACCGCTGACAAGTTGCACAAGACTTAATGTAGTCGGCAATAATACGGCGCATACCTGAGAAAAAGAAACTCTGGGAGACACGGTTCAAGGTCCTTTCAAGCCCCTGGTGTCCAGCTACTGGCGAATCGTGACACTCCTTCAAGACGTCGAGCTGAAGAGCGGCAGGAACTACCAACTGCGGCTCGTCGCTCTCGACATCGGGACTGTACCTATATAAAACTCCTTGTTGCATGAAATATCGTCTTTCTGACCAACGTTTTGCTCCAACAGCTCCAGCATCAGACGTACTTTCTAACTCACTTACTATCTTTTCCAGGTCCGGGTCATCTAGTTGAGCACGCCGAAGATCCACGGGGCTACGTGCAGGTAAGTCCACAATAACCGAACACACACCACACTGATCTTTACTTCCCTCTTCACAGGTGGGACGGCTGAGCGTGTCGGCTACGACGTTGGCTTTCCCAGGAGTATACTCTAGCTGGATGTTGAATGCTTGCAACTTAAGAGCCCAACGGACTAACCTTCCTGACGGTGACTTCAAGGTGAGTAGCCACTTAAGCGGCTGATGATCGCTCCCTACGATTACTGGATGCCCTTCAATATAACCCCTAAAACGCTCTACGGCCCAAACTACAGCAAGAGCTTCCCGCTCGGTGGTGCTGTAGTTCCTCTCGGCCGGCGTGAGCAAGCGGCTGGCATATTCAATAGGACGTTCATCCTTACCTTCACCTTGCAACAACACCGCGCCAAGGGCGTAGTTGCTTGCGTCGGTCCTCAGGACAAAAGGCTTGCTGTAGTCTGCCTGGATCAGAATGGGAGCTGACGTCAAGCGCTTTTTCAACTGTTGAAAAGCCTCAGCCTGTTCTGAGCCCCACATCCATACCTGATTTTTCTTCAACAGGCGAGTCAAAGGCTGAGCAACCGCAGAGAAGTTGGAGATAAACTTTCTAAACCAGGAACAAGTCTGCAAGAAAGTTCGTAAATGGCGTAACGAAGACGGCGTCTTCATGTCCAAGACGGCACGTACCTTGTCATCATCTGGTGATATACCATCCTGAGAGATCACATGACCGAGGTATTTTATCTCTTCACGTGCAAAGACACATTTTTCGCGATTAGCCTTCAAACCAAACATACGTAACCTGTCAAACACGGCACGGAGATTCGCAATATGCTGTTCGAACCCTTCGGAGATAACTAGAAGGTCATCCTGGTATGCCAACAATGTAACGTTCTCCAAGGACGAGGCTGAACGAAGTCTGTCTATGAGGCGCTGGAAGGTGGACGGCGCGTTCTTTAAGCCAAAAGGCATACGTTTAAAACGGTACGTACCCATTGGCGAGATGAACGCCGTCTTGTCCCGATCCTCAGGAGCAACCGATACCTGCCAGAAACCACTTCGCATGTCAAGCGTACTCATATAACAGTTTCGCTTGGTCGACTGCACTAACTCGTCGATAAGCGGCATAGGGTAAACGTCCGTTTTTGTTACCGCATTCAACTTACGGTAATCCACACAAAAACGCACGCTTCCATTAGCCTTTGGAACCAAAAGGACAGGAGACGACCACTCTGACTCACACTCCTCTATAACGTCATCGGCCAACATCTTTTGGATCTCCGCCCGCATAACCTCTTTCTTTGCAGGCGTTACCCTATACGGAGGGACCGCGATAGGTGCGTAATCACCGGTGTCGATTCTATGTTCCGCAAAAGGCGTAGGTTCTCCCCCTGGCTCAAAAATATCCTGATTTTCCATGATGAGATGGGCAAGTACCTCACGCTGACGATCATTAAGTGTCGTCGCCTCATTTTCCCTAAGTACACTAATAGCCGAACAAGTAGAAACTGGAAGTGACACGTTTTCGAATTGCAGCTCGAACTTCTGGCTGTCATTTTCGCCGAAGTGCCAACTACCATTCCCAAAATCAAATGTGAGATTAAATTTAGTCAAAAAATCTATTCCAAGCAGCGTTTCATTCGAATTAGATTCGGTAAGTACAACAAACTCGACACTCATAGTTTTATGTTTAAGTGTCACTTCTACTTTTGTGGTAAGTACATTCATTGACCTACTAACTCCGTCCGCTAACCTAACAACTTTGGTTGAAGGAACGAATGGATGTCCTTTCTTTTTTAAAACAGCGTACAGCGTATGACCAGCGATACAACATTTAGCCGCAGAATCAACCAGCGCTGTACCATTTGCGTCTAAAATACTAATTTTTAACACAGGGCGGCGAAAATGTTGAGTACCACTGGTTTTACGATTAAAAGGTTGACGATCCCTTAAATTATTACTAAACTCTTGACTATCACTAGTACTATATGTACAAACATTTTGATGATCACAAGAAACATTTTGCAAAGGTTGAGCAACACTGACATTAATAAAATCTTGAGAATCGTATGAACAATTACGCACAGATTTAGCAACACTGACACTATTATTAAAATATTGTGAGCTGTTAGAATAATTACTCATAGGTCCGCGTTCACCAAAATAAGATTTAACAAGTTCAACCTGAACCACTGGGGCGGGCGCAGGGTTACCTTTACAGCCATACGCAGACGACGGGTTAACGCCACACGGCGCAAACTCGCTACTCGTATTCGGCGCGAACCCAACGCTCGAATCGGCGCGCGGCAGCGACGGCGGCGGCGGCGGCGGCGACAGCGGCGTGCGCGCCGCGGTGTCACGCTCGTGCGCGCACGCGCACGCGCCCGCGGCTGAAGGCGCCGACTGGACTGCGTCAAACGAACTAAGGGACACCGCGTAAAAGTCTTGTCCCTGATTACAGTTTTTACACTTTGACTTGATAACGTTCGGGGCACCGCACCCATAGCACTTAACACTATCACTGTGGTCGCGATCGACTTTTTTAGTCGACTTTAACTTTTCGCACGCGTCCTTGACGTGGCCGCTGCGTTTGCAGTACACGCAGAAGGGACGTTTTGTCGAAGCTTGTATGGACACGTCGGCTGCACTGGAACTGGAACTCGGCGCGCCGCGCTGCTCGACGCGACCCTTTTCCCGGGCCACGGAGGACTCGTCGACTTCTTTCAAAGAATCTTCTATATTGCGACACTTAATTAGCAGCTCTTTAAACGTTTTAACGCTTTCTCTGTCACACCTTTTCCTGATTCGGCGATCCAAAAGCCCAAATGTTATGTCTAACTGCACTCGTTCGCAAAGATCACTTTCTGGTAACTTAGCAAATAAAGCTCTTATTCGCGCAATAAACAGCTCTGAATTTTCCTGACTTTGTACCATTTTAAATAGCTCTTGAAAAATACGAAAAGGATGACGTCGCTCACCGTAGACGCTGCGCAACTGAACAATGGCTTCTTCCCAAGTACTTGTATGCTTTTTAACGCCTTGCCACCATACCAGGGCCGAATGCGTGAGCAACATTGACATACCTCGGAGAGCGTTGTCTTCGGAGATATGTAAGCACGATTTATATGCTTCAATCGCATCTATAAAACCATCGACGGACTCTTCCGATTTTCCACCGAAACGTGCCGTACACAATGAAAAGTTCCCATTGACGGAGGACACCGTTGCAGCTGCAGCGGCGGCGGCAGCAGCATGATCAGCTTGTGACGGCGTTGACGAGCGCATCTCGCGCATGAGTTCTTGACAAAACTGCGCCTGAGATTGTTGTAACGTCGATAGAATGGACGTTAACGCCTCTTGCGACATTGTTATATTATCACTGGAACTTTCTTCGTTATCCGATACGGATTGTTGTTTTTTGGGTGGCATCTTGACTTGTTGGTGAAACGTGACGACGAATATAGGTAGTTAGGTACGAGCCGCAACGTGACCTTGAGGCGCGGCACGCGTATCGAAAAACAAAGTAAATCGTTGTAATTCGGGACAACGACGACTTTATCGACCACGTAAATACCTAACAACACGTAATTCACTGCACAAAAGTTTCACAAAACCGGGAAAGTTCACTTTTCGCGACCATGCCACGCGGTTTCACGACCTTGTAAACGAAAAAACCAAACCCCAGACACGTTGGGCAGCCAATATGTGGCGTGGGAGGTTCAGTAACACAAAACACATGTAGGTAACTAGCTTTTAATGAGACTCTTTAACTATTACAAGGTGAAACAAGTAAGTATCTAATACCAAAAGCGCGCGCACAGGCAGCGCGTGACGTAACCATTTCCTAACTATAGGTGTACCAGAATCTCATGGCAAATGGGGAAATAAAAAAATGTAGAGGGTAATACTAGGGAAATTGGATTAAACGGTATTGAAACTGTGTAATTTTTAACCGACTTCAAAAAAATGGGGGAGTTTAAGATTCGACGAATTTGTATTTTTTTATGCTTTTAGGATTATTAACAAAACATATATGACATTAGAGGTCTATAACATTAAACTTTTTCACAATACTAAGGCCCGTATTAATAAACTATAGGTACTCAAGTCTACTAATATCGCACTCAAGTGTCCGTTTATCCATATTAAGACCACACACGGTATCATATTTAAGTAGTTTATTAGTAGAAGCCCGAGAGTCTTACTACTTAATACGTATGGGTGGATCAACTTTTTGTTGTTGTTATTGTCCCGTAAGCCAGGAGACAACAGTGATAGTTTCTTAGAAAAAATGTTATAATGTATACTTCTAGCACACTCAGGAGAAAAGCCATAAAAGAATGGTAGTGGACTTATATCCTTTGAAATCATAGTTTTAATGAGTGACCCAGGAAACGTCACCCTGGCACCGAACTGCAAAGAAAAGTTGATTGACCCGTATAGTCAGCATTAAATAAATAGATAGTCACTAACCCAAAGTCGCCAAACGTGTACCGAACTATTTGGCGACTTTGGGTATCACGAAGTATTTGATGCTTTGAAACTATCTATGAAAAAAAATGCAGACCTCCATAATAATGCTTGCATCAGCATGCTTTCTCATTTGTGAGCTCTTTTAGTAAATAAAATCACCAATAACAAATCATTAAGTAAAAATATTTTATTAATTATTAGGGTAAAACCGATGCTTTCTCTCAACTCTGCTAATAGGCATCTGAGTGCCTACACTCACACTGCACTTGCTTCTTTACAATATAAAATTCGTTCACTTTATTTCGGATGGCATGGATGTCAAAATTATCTAAATCGGATGCTGTAGAATTAATTAATTCTGCACAGTGTAGAATTCTTTTATTTTGCGTTTAATCAAGTCCAGATCAAAGTCATCCAAGTTGATTTTCTTCTTCCCACCTCTTCTTTTCTTACCAGGTGTAGAAAATTCACCATCATTAGAGGTGCCCTCAGCTATAATTCGACGTATGGTAGTACTGGGAACCCCTGTAATAAGTAGCATTTATGTAAGACAAAATATATCTAAACCTAAAAATATCAAAACAGTTCATTTCAACTTACCAGTCAACTCCACGACACGCTTTAAAATCGAAGATTGCGTTTGATTTACACCTCCTTCTTCGCGTATTGTATTATACACATTGTATACAATATTCCTCGCTTGAGATCTAAGCGGTTTTCTCGACATTTTCACCAGATAACAATCGTTGAAGACTAATTACAAATTGTAAGCAACGGTAAACAAACGATTTGACACAGACGCCAGTTGACAGTTGCCATATGAAAATCACTATTTTTTTACTTTTAAAAATGCCATGAGATTCTGGTACACCTTTAACTCAAGGGAGGGGCGCGGCCCGGTCCGCGGGTGCGCGGGTTGTGCGACAGCAACATATCCCCGTCCCTTTCTTAACTAACGGCCGTCCGGCGAATATCGTGCCGGGCGGCTACCGCGATTAAGGCGATGCGGCAACCTACTCGCTACAAAAGACAATTTTTTATTATCTGTGATCTGAGGCCCGTTTCACGAAGCTAAAAGTTACAAATTACAAGCGGAAGTCTCTTTCTAACTCCTTTTCCTAGAAAGAGAGTTTCGCTTGTAATTTGTAACTTGTAGCTTCGTGAAACGGGCCTCTGACAGTCATTTTGATGTTATTGTGCGGCGGGTCCAAGGATAGAGTCTGTCTAATGAATGATGAACCGGGCTTTTATTTGACTGGCAGGTCTGGCAACACTATTAAAATGACGTTTTGACATTGACAAACAAGTCGTGGTTGGTTCGAGTCTGTCAAATTAAAGTTTTCTTCTGGAAATTTACGTACTAAACATGCGTAAAACTATCAAAAGTGGTGTGCAGCAGATCCTTTGTACCATTATAAACAAATATAAAGAAAAACAAGAGAAGAGGAAAGCATTGTTGAAACAAAAAATAGAGTGTTTACATACGGTGACCGAATTCATAGGTTATAACAAGGTTAGTATGGCATGTTAATTTTGATACTTATTATTTCTATATCTTCAATCCAAAGTTTCATAGAATATATACCTTTTCTGTCCTACCTATATCTTTTGAAATTGGTATTTCTTTTCCATTAAGAAATTAAACGATGTATTCCTTTCAGATGAGCTGGACGTGGATGGTGAAAACCAAACGGTTTTGAAAAATCTTCAGCAGTTGAAAGAGTTGGAGCAAAACGATTTACTATGCCAGAGTCAGACGAAGTACTGAGAAGAATTATCATCAATGACCGGTAAATACTAAAATTAATTAAATCATTGTCTTTCCCTATACATAGGTGTATTGTCTGTACCTATACCATATTGAATCTCTTAACAATCGCAAATTTATTAAATTAATTAAATAGACGGATGATTAATATAACTGACACTCATAGTTTCAGTAAAACACTAAGGAGGTGTTTATATACATTTAGTTAAAAGATATCATAAACATATTAATATGTACCTACATACACTTCATGAGCTCTTGGAAAAAATGTTCGGGCTATACCTGTCTTCCTTGTTCTTAAACTGTTGCGATTTGAATCTCACCGATGCAATTTGATTTCACCTAAACCTAAATGTTCTTAGAGCTGTCGGACTGTACAATGGGGCTGTACTGCGTGTCACAATATATTTGTAAATTGTGATCTGTTTAATTCATTCCTTCTTTCTTCTTACAGATATCAGTGTTTCGACATTGAAGAGAATGAAGGCAAAGTAAACCATGGTGTCTTCAGTACTGCAGGAAAGAAGCGAACTCACAAGGCCAGAGTATCCAATTTAGATGTTTTGACATCCATGTCATCCGAAATAAAGTGAACGAATTTGATATTGTAAAGAAGCAAGTGCCTACACTCAGATGCCTATTAGCAGAGTTGAGAGAAAGCATCGGTTTTACCCTAATAATAAATAAAATATTTTTACTCAATGACTTGTTATTGGTGATTTTATTTACTGAAAGAGCTCACAAATGAGAAAGCATGCTGATGCAAGCATTATTATGGTGGTCTGCATTTTTTTTCATAGATAGTTTCAAAGCATCAAATACTTCGTGATACCCAAAGTCGCCAAATAGTTCGGTACACGTTTGGCGACTTTGGGTGTCACTATCTATTTATTTAATGCTGACTATACGGGTCAATCTACTTTTCTTTGTAGTTCGGTGCCAGGGTGACGTTTCCTGGGTCACTCATTAAAAAAAGTTGATCCACCCATACGTATTAAGTAGAAAGACTCGGGCTTCTACTAATAAACTGTACTTAAATATGATACCGTGTGTGGTCTTAATATGGATAAACGGACACTTGAGTGCGGTATTAGTAGACTTGAGTACCTATAGTTTATTAATACGGGCCTTAGTATTGTGAAAAAGGAAGCGTTTCCTCTTCCTTTGTGCCCACAAAAATAAACAAAATAAGAAAAGTATCAAAATCGTTTATTCCTATATTGATCGGTAATACCATATGAAGATTTTTTGAATTTGCCGCTTTTTCTCAGGTTCATCTTTCATTAGACAGACTCTATTATACCTACCTACTCAAAAGGACATTGGGTGGGCCTAAATCGGTGTTCATAAATGGACCGCCTTAAGAAAAGAAGAAGAAAATTGATCTGCCAAAGCGCTGTCTTTATGGTTGCTTGACAAAATATTGCTTTTATTAGAAATGTAAATTCCCTTTTGATTATATTCTTGGCATAGTTTTGTGCAAAACTGAACACATTTAACGTACAAATAGTATTCAATATTAATCAATCTTGAAAATAAAGAATTTAATACAATTCAATTCATTTTTCTCGAAGAATATAATACACAGGTACGTTGTACAGATAGATGTCAATTACGTAATTGTCCGACAAACTACGATGTCGTTTGATGACCGTTCGTATATATCTTGCTTTCTTAGAGCTTTAGGATAGTAACGTCGAAGAACTAATTCGAAACCGTGGATTCCCGAATCCTTTTAATTTATCCCCGTGCAACCCGAAGATCGAGACAAAGCCCGAAACGTAACGAAGACGAAAGTCGAAAGTGAATGCATTACGTGGTTACTAAGAAGTAATTTCGGACTCTGGACTTGCGCTTCGGAACCGTAGAACACCTTGTTGGACAACTGTGCAACGTGAACGGAAATAATGAATGGCTAAATGGTATTCGTTACATACACATTACTTACAGCTTGGTATCGAGAGTTTAGCTTGAAAATCAAGTAAGTAATCTCAAAACAGCACAAACTTCGTTTGTACAAACACGTCGCGCAAGCATAAGTTGGTGCCGTGTGGACCGGCTTTAAGACTGCGCCGAGCGTGTAGATGAATTACCGAGAGCGTGGAATTGCATTATGTGGTGGTTGTACCGTTCGCATGAAAAGGAAAACCATTTAAGTTTTTTTCTAATTTAATGAGGTTACGCTAAACTAGTGGAATAAGTATGTGCTTTTTTTGCTTTATGTCGCTATCATTTATTTAAATTTTCATCTTTTAAGGTTGGAAATTGTTTATGGGACAGATGAAAATTTTATATAATTCTCCTGATGACTTCTTGATTAAAAATCATCTACTGCCGACGGAAACCTTGCTCCCTTTCTCTTATTACACCATCCTGACCCCTGAATAACCCGCAGTGTAACAGGCATTTTACATCGCGGAGTCCGAGGAGGTAGTTACATCATGTCCAAATTCAAAACAGATTTTCAGAGTAGGTAAATCAAAACCAATGTCCTTCGTCGAATCGAACTTGAACCACAGAATAAATAATAATAATAATACAAGAACAGAAGCGACTCTCTGTGACAACAAATATGCGAATTTAAACCTACTCAGAACGCGTTAACGATAATAATACAAGGCACGGCAAGGAAGTGACCTTGGTTACATTTCTGCGATCGATAGTGGGGGCGCTCCTAATGAGGCAAAATTCACCTTAAATCTTGTAATTGGTACCTACCTACACTAACAGAACTTTTTTTCTTTGTAATAACTAACCTAATAACTAATCTTTTGTATTTGTATTTGTTTGTGCAACTGTTGGTCTGTCTAATTCAATCAGTTAGATTTCTCTTTCTTAGGTACAATCGAGTTCATAAATATGTAAACACTTTATTACGTACCTTGTCTGTTTAATGTCATGTTTAAACTGCCATATATAAATTGTCACAACGATTAAAGTGACAAGGTACTAAAGTGTATAGATATTTATGAACTCGACTGTACGTAAGACCGACGTACTGAAATAATAAACTACCTAGTTTAGGTAATAATTAACATTTTGCAAGATGTAACGTCGAGAAAAATGTTGAACATAACGTGAACGTCTTGGAAACCTAGCTAACTTATCTACTTACTAGGTATTTTCTGTTTAACATTTTTTGGCGTTTACAATACAAACATGCGACACGCGACGACATTAATACCTAATAAACGAGAGGCAAATAGAAATCCTGCCATTTTGAGTAGCCATATCAAACAAAAACCGGAGTTAGGTACTTTGGCAGCGTACGGCGGAGCGCGTCAAGACGAGCGCGCGCATGACACTCAACTGATTAGCATCCCGGGGGAGGCCACAAATTTTGTAGGCAATAAGCGCGGAGTGTCCCCGGCCTGCTTGAACTCCCATTCAGGTCTGTGGAAGGCGTGGCAACAAATGTTGCAATCGAATAGCGTGCCTACTTTTAATGAAAATAAAACAAAAGTAGTGTCCAGTACTGCAGCATACTGAGAAAGTAAGATAAATTATGAAGTAGGTACAGTTGGATCGTTATTATATTAATGTAGGACTCGCTTTTATTTTTTTATCCGTTTATTGTAAGTATGTTCGACAAAATACGTTGTTGTTTGATTATTATCAACGTTCCCGTAACAAATCGTATTTAAGTCGGAATTAAATCCTACTACCTAGTGGCTATAGTATTATTATAATAACTAGCTTCTGCCCGCGACTTCGTCCGCGTGGACTTCAGAATTTGATCTTACCAGGATGAATAACATAAGTTCGTCCTATCCGAACCGAGAACGAAATATAGCCCTGTATAGGGAAAATCGCTTATCCACCCAGTGACTTTGACCACACCAAGGCAACACTTCGATACAGTTTTAAATCAGAGCTAGCGCCATCTAGTTTGTATATGGTGAAATAAAAGTGTGTTTCTTTAGTAACTTTTATCTACACTCATATCATAAGTTCTCTATAATGCGTTCAGAATCCGTAGACAATGACCAGCATTACTTGAAACAATTTTACTATGATATGTTTTCTTATCTGTAGCTGTAATGAAAAGTTAAAATTACGATACAACTTTTGATAAAGTAATGTTGTTCAAATTTGGAACATCTTCCAAAACCAACAAAATTCAAACAGGGGGCCAATTTTAGTATCAATTGAACGTCGACTCGGTATACTTGAAGTAAAGTGTCGTACGCCATTTTGATTTCGAATGACATTAGAATAGGGACTTTGTTAGTTTGTCTATGATTTAAAAAAACAAAACATATTCGTGACACAGGTTAGCTTTGCCGCCATGTTTGTTCTGCCGCCTACTGAACGCATCTTAGAGTACTTATAATATGTATGTAGATAAAGTAATGTATGCAACTGTACATAATTAGGCCTTAAAACACTCGTGTGATCTTATTATGAAACTCGCCTTCAGCTCGTTTCATAAAACCACACTCTTATTTTAAGGACCCTCTTTATGTATCAGTTACATAAAATACTATTGTGTACGCACACATCAATGAATACAAACTGAAAGGATTACAGGATGACAAACGTAAACAGAAATAAAAACAAACTACCCACTCATGGCTAGATGAGATTTCACCTTCTTAATTAATTTTGATACTCGTCCATACAAAGTGGCGCCACCTTGTGAGCAAATTCTCAGGTTTTAACGATTAATTTGATTTCCTGTACGAATGCAATGTTTTTTCGGAATAAAAACTACCCTGTCCTATTCCAGAACCTAAATTATTATGTGTGCCAAGTTTCATCCTGATCCGCTTAATGGTTGAAGCGTGATGAAGTAGGTAACAAACATCCAAACATCCAATCTTTCTCATTTATGAAATTAGTAAGATAAGATAAGATAAGATAAGAATATTAGGGTTAGATTGTTAAGAACTGATTTTTTTACTACTAAAGATTTTTTATTTTATTTCAAAATCTGATTGATAAACAACTAACACCTAAAGTACTTACTTATTCACAGTTTATTTATTTATTTTATTTTATTCGGAAAACCAACGGTATATTCTTACATTTCAATAAATTAACCGATGAATTGCTTGAAGTGCGACCCTTCGTGCGAATATATTATGTCCTTAGTATTTTAGCGAAAAACAACATGTCCGCCACCTTGAATTCAGCATCTAACCGAACATAAGAAACAATACCCATGACGACTTTTTCAAAAACCATCATGGCCGCCATCTTGAATTACAAATCTGATATCATTTTCGAAATTTCCATTCCCGGAAACATGAAACACGATACCTATGACGACTTTTTCGAAAACCAACATGGTCGCCATCCTTAATTGGAAATATGATATCATTTACGTAAATCAGGCCGGCCGCCATCTTGATTTCCGAATCTGACATCATTTTCGAATTCGCTATCCGCGAAAACCTTAGAATCGATACCCATGACGACTTTTTCGAAAACCATCATGGCCCCCATTTTGAATTATAAATGTGATATCATTTTCGAAATTGCCATCCCCGAAAACATGAAACACGATAGCTACCCATGACGACTTTTTCGAAAACCATCATGGCCGCCATCTTGAATTGGAAATATGATATCATTTTCGTAAATCAGGCCGGCCGCCATCTTGAATTCCGAATCTGACATCATTTTCGAATTCGCTATCCGCGAAAACCTAAGAAACGATACCCATGATGACTTTTTCGTAAACCATCATGGCCGCCATCTTGAATTATAAATGTGATATCATTTTCGTAAATAAGGCCGGACGCCATCTTGAATTCTGAATCTGACATCATTTTCGAAAACATAAGAAACGATACCCTTGACGACTTTTTCGAAAACCATCATGGCCGCCATCTTGAATTACAAATTTGATATCGTTTAAGAAATTGCCATCCCCGAACACATGAAACACGATTACCCCATGACGACTTTTTCAATAACCATCTTGGCCGCCATCTTGAATCCCAAATTTGATATCATTTTCGAAGTCGCTATCCGCGAAAACCTACGAAACGATACCCATAACGACTTTTTCGAAAACCATCACGGCCGCCATCTTGAATTACAAATTTGATATCATTTTAGAAGTTGCCATCCCCGAAAACATGAAACACGATACCCAAGACGACTTTTTCAAAAACCATCATGGCCGCCATCTTGAATTCCAAATTTGATATCATTTTTGAATTCGCCATCCGCAAAAACCTAAGAAACGATACCCATGACGACTTTTTCGAAAAGCATCATGGCCGCCATCTTGAATTCTAAATTTGATATCATTTTTGAATTCGCCATCCGCGAAAACCTAAGAAACGATACCCATGACTACTTTTTCGAAAAGCATCATGGCCGCCATCTTGAATTCTAAATTTTATATCATTTTTGAATTCGCCATCCGCGAAAACCTAAGAAACGATACCCATGACTACTTTTTCGAAAACCATCATGGCCGCCATCTTGAATTACAAATTTGATATCATTTGAGAAGTTGCCATCCCCGAAAACATGAAACACGATACCCAAGACGACTTTTTCAAAAACCATCATGGCCGCCATCTTGAATTACAAATTTGATATCATTTGAGAAGGTGCCCGAAAACATGAAACACGATACTAACGACGACTATTTCAAAAACCACCATGTCCACCAAGTTGAATTCCGAATCTGAATTACGGCCTGATTTACGAAAATGAAAACATGAAACACAACGGGATAGCTTTTGCGGCCGCCATCTTAAACCGACCCCAGACAACATTCGCCACCCCAGAAAACTTAAGAAAACGATCATAGCGGCCGCCAAGTTTAATGACGACCTTTTTTTTACAGGCGTTTTTCAAGCCGCCACCTCCTGCATCAAGGCGAGGATTGAAAAGCGCGCTGAAAAACGCCTGTAAAAAAAAGGTCATCAGCCACCTGAAAAGGTTCCGCGTTTGTAGGTTAGCTCTGCCAAATACCACGGCGTTGAATTGAACTCGGTGGACTCGGTGGACCGGCCAGCTGGGCGGATCAACGGTTTAGCTCTGTTTCGACGAACCAGGAACAGCTCCTTGAATTATAGCGAAATTGAGTTTTTCACGTTTTTAGATTTAAAATTGAATTCAAATCATTACTCTGTCAGTTATCCCAGAATCTCTCTATGTACACAATGACAAAGTTTACAGTTGCCTTTTCATTGCACAATGCAATTTCTTTTTTGCCTGGACGTTACACGCGAATGGGAAAAACACTCGACGCTCAGGTCTAAGCCCGCACCTTTGAATGTTTGATCTTGTGATTTGTTAATTGTCGTTGAAAACAATAAGTTTACGGGAAATTGCAGTCGTTTAAACTGGAAAGGTAGATCCGTAGGTATTAACGGAGTCCGGGGAAATAAAACGACTTGTCCAGCCGCACATCCAGTATTGTACATTTTATTATGACCTTTTTAAAGATATTACTTGCACCTTTACAACACAATATTGAAATAAGAAATATGGAGGTTCATCCCTTAAATCCACAAAAAAAAAACAGCCTCTTGTTGATAACCTAACATAAAAAAAAACAAAAACAGACTATGCCAAAAACATAGGCGTACAATTTGGAATCTTGACTTTTTACCAAATCATCATTTGGCAAACAATATCATTTTCTAAAATTTCATTTCGCAGAAATGTAATTGTGCTTAAACCATTACATATTACATAGGCTACATGGGCTTGTTAAATAAGTTAGGTTAGGTTAGACTTTGACCACAAAAATATAAAATGATGTGGTAGGAAATACATCTTTGCGAAATGAAAGTTTGTAAAATGACATTGTTTGCCAAATGATGATTTGGTAAAACATTAGTGAACCGTAAAATTTGTGAATATTTCCAGCGTCTATTTATTTATTTATTAAAGGAAAACAAACAGCACAAAATAATACATATAAAGATAATACAATTTAGAATATACATAGGCCAATGAAGTTTCCACCACTGGTTTGAATTACATTTGTTGCTCAAAAAGGAGTAACCACATAACTTTTAATAACAATGAAACTGGATAACGATTAACAATTATACATATATAACTGTATTCTTATTTCACTTATTCCTATTCTACCTAATCTTTTAAACTAAATGTATACTTAAGTAATCTATTTACTATTAAATATGCTATATTACTATACTTTTTTATCTACTTACATTTTTTATTTTATTTCGGAGATAAATCTGCTTATCGACATATGGAATATGTCAGTATGTACAAACTTAACGTTATGATTTTTACTTGCTCTTACAATGAATCTATTCTTTGCATACACTGTACGAGTAATTGGGACTGCAAAAACATTTAAAGAACGCATTCTGCGATCAGGGCATCGTAATGAAATGCTAGAAAGAAGGTTTTCAGAGTCTACCGAACCATTTAAAATTTTGAACAGAAACACTTGATCTCTTAATTCGCGTCGCGCCTGAAGAGACTCAATGCCATCTGCATTAAAGGATTTAAATTTAAACTTCATTCGTCTAACGAATTTCTTTTGTATTTTATCTAACGCTTCAATATATACCGAATAATGAGGATTCCAAACTGTAGACGCGTATTCCAAGTGAGATCTAACAAAAGAATTATACAACATCACCAAAGTTTCGGGCTTTTTAAAATCATGACTCTGGCGAAATATGAATCCTAGCATTCTGTAAGCTTTAGACGTGATCTTATTAATATGAGAAGTAAACTGTACCTTAGAGTCAATATATACGCCCAGGTCCTTCACCTCCGATACTTTATTAAGAGTTTGATTATCAAGAGAGTATTTAAAAGTAATGGGGTCGCGTTTGCGAGAAAAAGATATATTGTAACATTTACCTACATTCAAATAAAGTTTATTGCTGATGCAATACTCACTCAATCGGTTTAAGTCTGCTTGTAGATTAAAGCAGTCTGCTTCAGATTTAATGATGTTAAATATTTTAGTATCGTCGGCGTATAGTAACGCGCGAGAGTGATGGAAGCAGTCAGTAACGTCATTAATAAATATATTGAATAGCAGAGGACCCAAATGTGATCCCTGTGGGACCCCAGATGAGACCGGAACAAAACTAGATGTGTGACCCTTAACTGCAACTGCTTGCGTTTTATCGCGTAGGTACGAGGTGAGCCACCTAAGGAGGTTGCCATGGATGCCAAATGATTCCAATTTCAAAATTAGCAAGGAGTGCGAAATTTTGTCAAAGGCCTTTGAATAGTCTGTGTAGACAGCGTCGACCTGGAAGCCACTATCCATTGCCTCGAGAGTGTAGTCGAGCAATTCGGAAAGGTTCGACTCAGTGGAACGTTTGTTTACAAATCCATGCTGTTCTTTCATTAACAACGGTCTTACGGTGATGTAGAGTGTGTCGTAAACGATTTTTTCGAATAATTTTGGAATAGAAGACAATTTAGAAACACCGCGATAATTTTTAATATCATGTTTATCTCCTTTTTTGTAGATAGGTACAACGATTGAACGTTTCCAAGAACATGGTAGACAACCTGTACTTAGGGAAATGTTAAATAACATGCTGATTGGAGAGGCCAAGGTCCTGTGACATTTTTTCAAAAATATAGGGTGCACCCCATCAGGGCCGCTACCCTTACATTCCTCAAGTTTTTTTAAATACTCCTCGACTATCGCTGGTGTTATTCTAACGTTATTAATAAGTACGCCATTGGAACAATTACTGGAATAAACCCGGTTATTTACAGTATCCTGAATAAAAACAGACTGAAAGAACTTATTGAATAAGTTTGCAATATCTTCCCCGTTACTGCCGATATTGTTATCCAGGTAAAGGGTATCAGGAATACCACTATTATTCATTCTAGATTTTATAAATGACCAAAATGATTTCGAATTATGACGTATATTATTTTCCGTTCTTGATATAAACAAGTTGTAGTCTGAAGCTTCCATTAATTTAATTTTAGAACGTATATTAGCAAATTTATTATAATCCACTGCTCTTTTATATATTTTCCATTTTTTGTGTACTTTTAACTTTTTTTTAATTAAACAAATCAATGGTGACGAATACCACGAGGGATATTTATTTTTAATTGAATTAATTGTTTTAGATGGAACCAAGTTGTCAATGATATTGTAAATAATTTTATAAAAACCTTCGGCCGCACTTTCAATGTTATCTTGAGAGGAAATAAGTTGTTTCCAATCTATTTTGGCCAATTCCGAGTTTATGACGTCATAGTCCGCCGCGAAAAAGCGGCGTACGACTTGGCAAGCGGGTTTTAAGAAGTGATCAGTCGCCCCTACATCAGTCTTTACGCAAAAGACTGGGTGATGACCATCAATGGGTACCAGTGGATCTACAGTGGATAAAGTACATTGGTTATTTGATAATACTAGGTCCAGTTGTCTATTGTTTATATTTGGGATATTATTAAATTGCTGCCAATTGGTAAAACTCATAAAATCAGACAATTTGTTTGTCAAAGCATTGAAGTTTGGATTTGTAATTTTAAAACTATTTTGACCAGGAGCTGTGGGTAACCAAATGGCTTCACTGATATTAAAATCACCTAAAACAACAAATACGTCATCAGGGGAATCGATATAAATATCAGCCAAATATTCAAAAAAGGTATGTAGTGAGTCTTTTTGGTGTATATTATGCGGGAAATAACATGAAAATATTCTTAATTTTTTTATAATGGAACCTTGAGAAAAAATAATGTCGATCCAGGTGATCTCAGCGTCTGGTAAATTGAGTTCCGAGCGTATATCCCTCTCGTCTACCCGGTACCCGCGTCGCGCGGCCACCAGAGTGCCGCCGCCGCGCGTCATACCTGTTTTGTCGTAGTCACGGTCGGTGCGGTAAACGTAGTAGCGAGAGTCAAAAAGTTCGGCATTGAAGATGCCGGGCAATAACCAAGTCTCGGTAATACAAACAATGTCGTAATCGAACATCAATAAATTGCGAATAAATTGAGTCGTTTTCGAGCGCAACCCTCGTGCGTTTTGGTAATATATTTTAATATCTATATTGATGAGACGTTGAAAATAACATAAACTGTATGATTGATGCGCTAGGTAGTTGCGTTCTTAACAAATGCAAAACAATGAGAAATTGAAGGAAATTGAGAGATTTTACTGCCCATCGCATGGATATGCAGATAATAATTGTACGTGATGCAAAACATAACCAGTTAAATCCGAAATAAGTTTGAGCATGATGATTACAATTAAGAAGTGAGTTAGATACGTTACCTCCGTTAAGGTTGATTATTACATAATAGTGTGAAAATTGATTTACATAAAATGTGTACATAATTTGTAGAACGTAAGATCCAACTCCTATGTGATCTTGTTTAAATCATTCTCAGAGCTGATATACAAGACAGGGGACCTTTCATTGCGACGGACCATGACAGTACAATTGCGTACCCAGCAGAATTGGTATTGTTTTTTATTGGCTCTCTGTTTCGCTTCCTTCAGAAGAAACTTATTATAAACTGAAAGGTGATCGTTTATATAAATTCTGTTAGGACTATTCGAAAATCCTATATCAGAGGCCTTTAGGTTTTTCAGCTTACGCAATGCTGACATAAAGTCGTCCTTTTTATAACGAGCCTGCATCTTCAGTACAATATGTTTAGGCTTAGAGTTGTCCACGTCGTTCCTTACCGCCACCCGCGTCACGAAATCGATGTCCGTGTTAGTGTTGAGCGGGTAGTCGCTCCGATCAGCAAGTGTCTTAATAATCGTAAAAAGATTCTCGCCTTTAATTTCCGGGATCCCATTAATCTGGATGTTAGAGCGCCTAACCCATTGCTCATTGTTTCGAAAGTCCCGTGTAATATTACTGACAACATTTTTGACCTCGTCCAACTCCGTCCTGCAGTCTTCCAGCGCGCTGACACGAGACTCAATTGTGTCCATTCTCCCAGCTAATTCATCCAATTTGGAATCTAAGGATCCCCTCATTTCCGCTATATCTGATTTAACTTGAGACAAATCCGATTGGATCGTTTGGATCGACGAGAATTGGGACTGTAAAGCCGTCATCTTTCCCAGTATTTCTCTAAGAATATCTCCCGGATACGAGGTTACCTGTGACACGTTAGCCGCACCATTATGGAACTTATTAGGTGGGGTTACCGGCAACGAGCTGTTTCCTACCCCTGATGTAGAAGGAACGTCCACTACGACCTTCGATTCGTCCAGCGTATCGTCGCAATATGACATGACAGAATCGTCTAGAGTAAGCTCATTTGGATTACGCTGGACCGGGGTGTTGTCATTTCTACGGCGGCGCGAGTTCACTGATGTACAAAATGAACACCACCAATTCTCATTTTTATGCTCTGCAAATTGATTTGCCGTAATATTCAAACAGTAGAAATGATAAGATCCACAGAACACAAAAAACAGTAGAAGTGGGAAGTGGGCGTGTCACGTGTGGCATAGTTATGCGGAGTTCCGCATAACCTAGCTCAGTTTGCCGCTGTCACTTGTGCGTGACAGTTGTGCGAATAATATTTTTAGAAAAGGAAATAAACCAAAAAGCATGCCTTACTGTGCTATTTTGGAGTGTAAAAACGATAGCCGCACCAAAAACGTCTCCCATGGTGGCGTGTCGTATCATAGGTAAGTATTATTTTATTTACTTTTAATATATTTCTCATTTTATGTTTTCCGCAAGACATTATGATTTGTGTACCAACCAAAAATGAACTTTATGTCAAAAGGGTAAGGTCGATTTGTAACCTTGATAGAATAAGGTGATAAATCTCGAATGTTCCACGCTACTCGGACCGAACGCGCTGCGTGAGTAGAGAGAGGGTGTTGTCGATAATGTTATCGATTATTCATATTCATATCATAAAATACATAAGACTTCTAACATAGTATAAATAGACAAGTAGCTCGACTCCGGCCCTTTAGGAGATTCTGATACCTATTGCCGCTCGGGCGTCAGGGTTGTCCGAACATGTTTTTCAATTTTGGTCACCTACTTGACCATACCTAATTTGATCTATGATTTATAATCATAGTAGTTTTCATAAATTACACAAACCTAAAGTAGGTAAGTATAAATATTGTTAGGTACCTACCCCAGTACCAAATTTAAATTATTTTCCTTACATACCTACTTTTTCTCTGTTGACCCTAAATAATATGTTTATAGGTATATGATGTGATATGTAAATTCCTTTTTGACCTTGATAATGCCGCTTTCGCGTAAGGCGGCTTCCTTTGACTACATACTTGTCTGTTATTGGTGGTTTAGGCTTTGGGTACTAGGCAACGATACATAATTACTTATGTAGTGAAAAATACATACTTAATATTACTATATAGGTACATATAAAACACCTAAGACTCAGAAACAAATACCTACTCGCACTCATCACACGAATATTTACCGCTATCGTAAGCAGTACTTAGTCACTAGGTCACTACCAGCTACCTTGGCCATCAACGTCGTCACATGTTAACTGACACGTCACACTCAATAACTTAAATTACCTACCTACTTAATACGTATTTATTTCACCTAAGTAGGTATCTATTCTATAGGTATAGGCAAGCCGGTACGAAATACCTTATTAATTGAGTAGGTATTTACATTAATCACTTGCAGCTTTTATTAAATCTAGATAGTTGTAAGTACCTACCTAAGCTAGGTTTAGGGCACAGTTTAGGCGTTTTGAAACGAAAGAAAATGTCACGCTGACAATAAAATAGATTTAACAAAAGCTGCAAGTGGGCTGTAAGCTATAGGTAAATATCAAAAAATTAACAGCATTCTTCACAACACCAACTCTAAATAGGTATGAAGGTACTCACCTTTCCGACTCAAAAGGTATGTGGAAAAACGATAGCTCCGGATTTCTTACACCATTATTTAAACACCCGTAAACTGAACAATATTTTAAGTTTTCGACAAAGACATTGTCGCTCGATGTTTTAATTTAACGCGCACTACCTACAACCATAAACGTGACCGAACGCAATGATGACGCCGCGACCCCGTCTAATCACCATTCCCGCACCTCTGCTTGTAGTTTCGTGTGCGAGGTTCGCCCCGCCCACAGCCGTACGGTCGGCGTAACGCACACGTGCAAGCCGCGCGATGTACCTTTGTTTGAAGACGAGCTACTTCTCTATTTATACTATGCTTCTAAGAAGAAAAATTTAATTCTAATTATTTTATCGACATAACAACTGCAATGAGCTACGTGCATTACTAAGTTGCAACAAAGAAGGTGTCTGTCTCTGTCGCACAAAAACAAACGTTATCGTTCCGCTACTCAACACTAGATGGCAGCACTTTGTAAGCTAACTTGTGGTTTTACATCTGTTTGTCATAAGTCGTAAAAATGCGTTCTATAATTTAAACTATGCTGCATGGAATTAAAGTTTACGTTACGTTAACGGATTATGGTGCATATTCTTTTATGATTTAAAATCCTTCGACCAATCATTTTCAAGATTTCTTAGTGGTTGTTTTTATGATAGTGTGAGTTTTGGCGACAACCGGTCTCATAGTTAGCGAGGCTCATGCCACTTCCACTGTTTTTTCTATTCCGTGATAAGATCCGCAACAACTCGCGCATTTCAATAGTGCGGTGTCATCGATAGCTTTGTTACACTCTTTGCAGGACATTCTTCAGTTAAAATCAACTCGTAAGCCAAATGAGATAAAGTCGATAATCCTGGCAGTATAGCGAAAAGCGCCGCAAGCGATGACTAATTTCGGCCGGGAGTGCTTATCAACTCGTGGCTCAGCGGCAGGGCGAGCGGCTGCAACGCAGCGACCGCGAGATCAAATCCAAGCGCAAAAAATAAAAATACAAAAAGATCCCAACACACAATATCACTTTACACCTTAAACACACCTCACGTCACCAACTCCGATGCCGAGTGAAAGGTCCGACACAAAACAATATGGCCGATGGCTCGAATGAAGAAACTCCTAAGAAAGACAAGGAGGTACCGATGATCCAAAAATTAGAATATAATTTAAAATAATTCACAAAAATAAATTCCAGTAAACAACCAAACGCACGTCCACTCTGAGCAAAGGTGTTACGCAGAAAAAATTAATATCGAGCAAAAAACGGCAAAAAATCCCTAAATTTTTGGAAATTATTTTATAGCCTATGTCCATCAGGGATAATGTAGGAATCTAATGGTGAAAGAATTTTTGAAATCGGTCCAGTAGTTTCGAAGCCTATTCAATTCAAACAAACAAACAAACAAACAAACAAACAAAAAATCAAATCTTTCCTCTTTATAATATTAGTGTAGATTAGGTATTCAAGTAAAAATGTTTTATCGAGGATACCAACTCGAAGCAATATTTGTTACAATTTCAGTTATAATTATGGTTTTTAAAAAGTGCTGCTTCACGGTGAAACTTCGCATTGGAACCTCTATTATTGGCGGTCTGTCATTTGCGCTATGCATTATTCCGATATTACTGTTTGGACTATTAGGTAAGTAACACTCCTGTGGCCCGTTTCACGAAGCTACAAGTTACAAATTACAAGCGGAACCCTCTTTCTAGCAGTACGAGTTAGAAAGAGACTTCCGCTTGTAATTTGTAACTTGTAGCTTCGTGAAACGGGCCTCTGGCGGTAAGAATTGACAAATAGAACTTGCAAGTGGGTCAATGAATATTTGAGTTCGTGCATATTAGAAATTTGAAAAAAAATATGTATTTTTACTGGTTAAGCTTTAAGGTTAACAACTTATAAATAAACATGGTGAAAAAATCTTAATATCAAGGAGGAGTACGTATAGTGAATTTTTGGTTGATGTTGCTTAGGGATGGGGTGCAAATAAAATCCATGTTAATTTCGGCCTTGCCTAGCGCCATCTTGTAATTACTAACTTTTTTAATCCTCAACAATTTACATGCGACTATTAGTCTAAGAGCCTGTTTCACAATCGACAAGTAAATTTATGTGCCAGTTAAAGTTAGCTTTCTAGTCTATGTTCAAGTGTAAGAAAAGGAAAGGACTAAATTTATGTGTCAAATATGCTTTTCTTGACGATTGTGAAACAGGCCCTACCAGCCCACGACACCAAAGCTAGTTCGATAAGAGTTGATAAAACTACCAGATGATATACATATTATATTATATAGTCCCCACTGATAGGCTCCCTTTATCTCGCGATTCCCTCGGTAACGGTAACGGTAATAAAAGTTTGTCTCAAAAGCAAACAATTTATTTTTTATTTTTTGTTCGTTTAGTGAGAAAATAAAGTAACAAATTTCTGCTAATGGCTAAAAAGCTTAAACGCCACATCGTCTTTTCTACGGTACAGCTAGTGTTAGACTTAAAAAAACAAAACACGGTTACAAACAAAATGACGTCATTCCTACCACTAGTCCAAAGCAGGCGCAGCAAAGTTATATTTTTTTCTTAGTACCTAAATCATGACCAAAAAATAATTGAAAACAAAAATAGTATGCTTTTGAGACAAACCTCTATAAGCATGGTTTTTTTTTCATAAATTTAGTACGGGCTCTCTATGATAGTCGTGGTCTGTGACGTCACATGCTAGTCGGATATCTCTGTCTTATTGACAAACCCTTTGAACGCCTTTGACTTGATACAAACGTCGTCCTCACGCGCCAATGACAGCTGAAAACCACTTCTAATGTCCACCTTACAAATACTCGGGTCTATTTTGCACTTTATCATCTGTGACCACTAAATGGGTCGATGGCGTGGTAGGCACGACAGTACACGACCACTTCAGTGGTTCTTGGCGTTCAAAGGGTTAAAATGTCTATATTTTCATATTTTTCAAGATATATTTGAGAAATTCTTTCAAAATAGTTACGGGTACATTGAATGAGTGATTTGGAGGGGCGCGCCATGATACCGTAGTTTATCTATACTTGGGTTAACTGCTTTTGAAAACATTTGATTATGTGAAATTTCTGCGATGAGCTTTTTTATGATTTTGTATTTTGTACATTATGCTACTCAGACTAAATGCTGTCTTGTGTTCTACGTTAAAAACGTTAGGTACGCTGGGTACTTGGACAAAATGCTCATGGAACGCTTTGCTACTTGGTCTACTTGTTTAGCTAGACGATTCGATACTTAGCCATTTTTAATTTATATAATTAGTAAATCGTTACTGAAAAGTGATTAATTTATAGTATATTTCAGCTAAAGAATTGTTCGCTTGGTTCGTTGCCATGATTATTTTCATCATCAATGGGACAACAGCTTTTTGTCTTTTATGTGGAGCAGTAAAGGTAATTATTTTTTTATCTGTCGTGTTCGGAAAGTGAGGGTTTCTATATCACAATAGCGAAAGTGATTAGGTAGCGAAAGTAATTTAAAGGAGAATTAGTCAAAGACTGAGCCATTTTTGACTAGTTGCTGAATAAAGCTGTATTCTGATATGTTCTAGTAAGAATACCTTCAGCTTTATTCAGCCATTACGAAAAAGTATTGGTTTATTCGAAGGTGATTCGAAAGTACAAAGTCAACTTTCTAGCTTCAGTAGTTTCGGCTGTGAGTTGATGAGTAACGCGCTTTCCGGTTCCCTCTTTATTAATAGTATTCCTATAGATGAGTGATCTTAACTACTTATTTATTTTTATTTTCTAGATGATGACATTGAAGATCTTGATCGTCATCTAGAAAGCGATTTCGATGACGACGACGATGATAATGAGTCCGACAGCGACTAAAAACACTCATTCATCATGGTCCGGGAGCCCAGTGCAAGAAACCCTTGCTGATAAATAAATAGAAAATACCTACCCTGTAGGCGTAGCTGACCTTTAGTAGCTTTAACTGCTCTTGGTCGGCCGCGGCTCGGGTTTACAGCAAGGGTTTCTTGAGTTTGAGTTTCTTTAATATGCTGTTCGCATCTCCCACAGTTGTAAAAAACTTCTTGGTTGTCGCACCTGTCCCGGATGCCCCGTAGCGAACCTACCACTGTTCGACCGTGTTTTGTCTTATCGACCTCTTGGCGTAGGACACCGGCACCATGTCGTATTGGGGGGCGGTCTTCTTCCTAAGGGCTGCTTGCTTTGCCAATTCGTCTGCTCTCTCGTTTCCTGGCGTTCCAACGTGAGCTCGCAGCCAATAGAACCTGAGATCGGTCCCCATTGCTCTTGTTTGGGTTGTGGCGTTTTTGAACTCTTGAACCAAGGGGTGTGTCGTGTCCGGTGCTTTGAGGAGCTCCAGTGAGGATCTTGAGTCACTGAGGATGCTGACGCTCCGCGCCTTGTGTTTCCCTGCGATCTGCACTGCCCTAAGTAGAGCGTACAGTTCGGTTTGAAACACGGTGCTATAGGGCGCTAGCTTGAAGGTTGAGTGGCGAAATTTCGCTTCCATTCTCCCACCATGTGAGTGCCGCTCCCGTCTGACCCTCAATTTTACTCCCGTCGGTGTAAATTTGAGGGCCTCCGAGGTCGTATTGATCGACCACGTCTTGATTGAATTGCTCCAAGCAGACGTAGTCGATGGACACAACCCTTGACGGGTGCGGTCTCTTCAGGGCGTCAGTTTTTTCCTCAATTTCTCTTCCTGGTGGAATGTGGTCCTCACTGTAGCCCTTTTTGACAAGATCAGCGCCGATGTCAGAGAGACCGTCTGTCCTGTAGGCTTTGCAAATCTTCTGGGCGAAACCACGCTGTATTGAGTCTAGCTGGTTTCGCACCATCAACTTGTTGGCAGACTCGTGCCAAGCGCTTGCTGCGTACAGGACGAAACTATCACCGCCACGTAGATGGTTTTCACTATCTCGCTATTGAGACCCCATGACACCCTCGCCGCACGTGACAGCTGTCTAGATATTCGTTACCTTTCGGCACGTTTTTTCTACGCGTGCGTTGAAGGTCAACTTACGGTCTATGCTACGTCCCAACAGTTTGATTTCGTTGACAAGCTCAACTACGGTCCCAGCCATTGAGATTCGGATGGGGTCCCATTTCAGCTTCCTCGTTATCACCAAGGCTCCCGTTTTGTGAGCGGCGAAGTTTAGCTTACACCGATACCGACCACTTTTTGGAGAGTCCGTTCGGCTTTTGCTTTCACTGCACCTGAGTCGTAGCCAGAGAACACCAGAGTGACGTCGTCAGCGAAGGCCTGGCAATGGGCGACCGTGTCGTTGAGCATCTGTAGGAGATCGTCTAGAATTACATTCCAGAGAATGGACCTCCTATAAGCCTTGGACACATCCCTTTATGGTGGGCTTTTTGCTGATTTCGCCCGCGTAGTGGTACCCTTATCATGCGGTTATGTGATAAGGTTTGTATGCGGCGCCGGGCGCGGACAGCTAGTACTTACTAATATAAAATCATGCTATATGTAGTTTGACGTCATCGGTACCAGGGTATTGATTCTCTCAAACGCAAAGGTGAGCGAATGCAGGAGTGAAGTCCAAGCGGCGAGTTTAAGTAGTCCCGTCAAAGCGAGCAAAACCCATTTCAGCGCGTGTATTCCATTTGGCAGCATGGCTTCTCGAACGTATAAGGCTGCCTAATTGAGAATGCACGTGTAATAATGTGTTTTGTTCGCTCTGACGGGACTACTTAAACTCGTCGCTTGGACTTCACTCGTGCATTCGCTCACATTTGCTTATGAGAGAATCACTACCCAGAAGTCCGCTCGCGCTCCCTGGTTATATGTATGTATACAGGGTGGAAAACACGAACCCCACATGGACGGCAACTACATACCTTAAATATTGGAAATAACTAATTCTACGCAAAGGAGACTTACTTTTATTTTTGAAAACAATTAAGTATTACTGCATTTATGGATTTTTTATCTGTATCATAAAACACGACTTTATTGTTTTGTCATATTCGACCAGTTCGATTCCCGGTTAAGGAAGAGGATTTTATTCAAAAATCCAATAAATCAGTATTTTTTGTTTTCGAAAATAAAAGTAAGTCTCCTTTGCGTAGAACTTTCTATTTTCAATACTTCAGGTAGTTGCCGTCCATGCGGCGTTCGTTTTTTCCACCTTGTATAAGCTTGACTTTTGTTTTTAGAATAATCATATGCTAACAGTGCCTTGGCAAATATCACATTTCATAAACACCGTGGTTACGGCGATTATGTCGATCGTGAACAGTGATGAGGAAGAATACGAAATTAAGGCGTGTGTGTTGTCCATACTGATACCCGTGGTCAATTTCGGTAAGAGTTTAAAAGTGTTATTTTTAAGGTTCCGTACAAATATAGAAAACCCCTTAGGTACTTACGTATACGATGGTGACTTTGTGTGGTTGTCCGTTGACCCGTCAGTTTGTTAAGACTCTTTCTCCGAAACTGCTAAAGCTTCCGGGACATGCTCAAATTTTAGATATTTTTACCATTAAGGGCCGAGTTCACCAACCAATTTAAGAGACGATTAGGTCTTAATCACCCTTGTTCGGTATATGGCAGATTCTGCGATTGGGCAGATTCTGTATTGGACAGATTCGCGATTAGGCAGCTTCTGTATTGGACAGATTCGTGACTGGACAGATTCTGTATTGAACAAATTCGTGACTGGGCAGATTCTGTATTGGACAGATTCGCGATTAGGTAGCTTCTGTAATGGACAGATTCGTGACTGGACAGATTCTGTATTGGACAGATTCGTGACTGGGCAGATTCTTTATTGGACAAATTCGTGACTGGGCAGATTCTGTATTGGACAGATTCGCGATTAGGCAGCTTCTGTAATGGACAGATTCGTGACTGGGCAGATTCTGTATTGGACAGATTCGCGATTAGGCAGCTTCTGTAATGGACAGATTCGTGACTGGACAGATTCTGTATTGGACAGATTCGTGACTGGACAGATTCTGTATTGGACAGATTTGTGACTCGACAGATTCTGTATTGGACAGATTCGCGACTAGGCAGATTCATTACTCGACAGATTCTCTATTGGACAGAATTGCCGTTTGGCAGATTCGCCATTTGGCAGAAATAGTACAGTAAGGAACAATAGTCTTATGCACCTAATCATATAATTATACCACCAAGCCTACTATATGAGCTTATTTATAGCCCGGTCGAGTTAGCCTAATATGTACGGGAAAGGTTAACTTAATTCGCATAAAGCTGAAAATTAGTATGAATGTTCGGAACATCATTATAAATAAAATGTCAAAAGTCCCTATCAATCGTTTGCGAAAAAAGTTCAGGGTCAAAGTTCGCTTCGAATATGGGTTTTTTGCATTTTCCAACCAAACGGTAAGTTTTATGATAAAAGTATGTAAAGGATTGATTGAAGATCATGCAATTATCTATCAAAATTGTCATACACTCTTTTTCCTATGAGCCACTGTTTCGGAGATATGACGATTCAAAACTTGTAAAAGTTGTGTTGTGTTAAAGTTAAAGATAGTATTGTTACTTGTATTACAGCTCTAGTGATGTAAGTACGCGGTGTACTTATGCATTATTATGAAGAACACAACTTTTTCAACTTTCTGAACCATCATAATATCTCCGAAACGGTGACTCATACGAGAAAAAAGTGTACAACAATTTTGATAGATAATTGCATGATTTACAATCGTATGCTTTATATACTTTAATAATACCGGTTAGTCGGTGTCGAGAAATTATCTGCAATGTACAACATAATTTCTGCTCATCATTTTTTCCATGCTTTAGAACTTCATTGTACTAAAATAACAATTTCAGTTATCTGCACACTCTACCCCTGACATTGTCATATCATGCATTAGTTCAAAAATTACATATGATCTAAATCCCTTTCTGAACGCGGTTTGATAATACTTAGAAGTGCTTAGCGTAGAAACTACTTAGATGCATAGATAGAAAACACCTTGAAAACATTAAAGAAGGAATCGCGATTTCAGGACAGAAAGATAAAGACAAATCTAATTTATTGCAAAGGGAAGCGGCGTAACTCGAAATTGATAGAAAAAAATAAACAGGTACATATAACGAAAGAAGCGTGTCAGAATGTCTGAAACGATTATGCAAAATAAACTGCATATACAAAAAGTAGATCATATAAGTAATAAATTAATAATTGTTTATAATTTAAAATTTATTTTAAAATTAAGTACGGTTGTGTTTTTATTTTTCTGTGGTGATGGATTAATTACTGACATTAAATATGGAAAGTTTACTTTAAGTTAGTTTTTTTAACATACCTACATTTTATTATCATCTTAACTTTACTTCTGGAAAATCACAATTCTGTCGAATTCAGGATCTGTCCTATCCAAGATTATGCCGAGTAGCGAATCTGCCTAGACGCGAATCAGCCCAATACAGAATCTGCCTATCGTGAATCAGCCCATTACAGAATCTGCCCAGTCACGAATTTGTCCAATAAAGAATCTGCTCAGTCACGAATCTGTCCAATACAGAAGCTGCCTAATCGCGAATCTGTCCAATACAGAATCTGCCCAATCGCAGAAACTGTCCAATACAGAATTTGCCATATACCGAACAAGGGCTTAATCAGCCGTTAGTCAGTACATTTGATAACCGTCAAACCGCTAACCGTCCGTTTAATTGTTGGTGAACACTGCACTAAGTGGCCCAATAAATAGATAGTGAAATTAAAATTTATTTATTTTAGCAGCGAAAATAACTAAGTATATAAAGACCAGCGTTGGCTTCACAGCCAGCACATGCTGAGTTAGTATACTTAGTACCTACCGTTTCGCAACAATTACCACTGTGTCTGTCTCTGTTTTTTTAGATGTTACTATTATTTTATCTCACAATCCGTGTGTTAAATGTTGTGAATAGTTTTTTGAAATGTCGTTCATCGTTGCTTGACGTCCGTAACCGTAGTGGCACTGATATAAACCTAGGTGCTGAAACATCGTTGCAGAAATATGACTTAAGGGGGCAGTTCCCAAGCCAGCTGGTCAACTAGTTAACTGGAAGAGATCCCTTAAAGGGATAAGTTCGCCTTTGTACATCCCTGTTATATTTTTGTAGTAGAAAATTTCAATCTCCCCGCAAGCAACGCCGTGGGAAAGTCATAGTCATATATGTAAACCTAAATAATAGGCTTCGTCATAGTCGCTCAAGTATCTTATTCGAAATATCTTGTCGCCACCCTTGAAATATATACCGTTTAGGAGTTCCGGTGGTCATCTGTGGTCTTCATCATCAGTTCCACTTCACCAAATAGTGCTTTCCAAGAGCAAATACAAGAGTAACAATGAAAAATACCAAAATCGCTATAGGTGTGCCTGTAAATTTTGAAGAGTTCCATGCAACGTCTCAGTTTCTTTCATCCAAGTAAATTTTAATTCAGAATAGTAAAAAAACTTTGACAATGAGCATGCCTTAACTTTGTTCAGGCGTCTGCTTTTATTTTTAAATTTAATAAATTTATTTTGTTTGCAGGTATATCTACATATAATCAGTTTGTGGTGTATAGCTATTATGTGCAATGCAAATATGGAGAGGAAGACGAGGACGAGGACAGTTGACAGCAGTTGATGGAGAGATTGGTTCTGTTGATGGAGAGATTGGCCACAATGCATGCAATGGACCTAAAAAGTCAGAATTGCAAAAAAATCGATTGCTCATTTACCCGATTTCTGAATAACCAAATTCCCAATGGATGCAGCATGTTCCTTTTAAAACCAAATTTCCATAATACCAGATTTTGAAAACACTAGATCCGCAAACACGATGTAGGGATAAACGTAACACGGGATAACATTACAAACCAGTTTTAAAATGAGCTATTGGCCTTCGCTAGTATGGCCGTCATTTTTATGCACCATTTTTATTCCCCCTCTAACCTTAATAACACTTATGGCACTGTGATGACCAGTCGGGGCTGTAGCCACTTGATTCTTAAAAAATACCATGAATGTATCGAAGTCTTGACCGATTTTTTACAGTAGTATTTCGTTTAATAAATGTTTTTTTTAATTACTTGCGTTTGTTTATCAGATTGGGGAAATTAAGAAAGGCTCCGGCACGTAATTACCACCTTTCTAAAATGACCACTTCCTAAAATGTCTATTTCCCAGAATGACTAGGTATCCTATAATGACCATGTTTTAAATTGACCACATTTCACATTGACCACATCGTATAATGACAACTATCTAAATGTCCACTATTCAAGAAGACTACTTTTCATAATGACTACTTCTTAAAAAGACCACTTCCTACAATGACCAACTCCCAAATTGACCACAATTTAAAAAGACCATTTGTCAGAATGACTACTATTTGTACCAGGGGGCTAGTCTTACAGGTCGTATGTTAAGAGTGGTTATTTTAGGAAGGTGGTCAATTCGGGAGGTGGTCATTGTGGGAAGTGGTCCTTTTGAGGTGAAGTCATTTTAAGAAATGTTCAGTTTGAAATGTGGCCTTTGTAGAAACTAGTCATTTTAAAAATGTGGTCGTTATACGAGGTGGCCAATATTGGATATAGTCATTGTAGGTTGTGGTTGTATTGATTGTGGTCGTTTTAGGAAATGGACATTTTAGAAAGTGGTCATTTTGGGAATGTGATCAATACGTGCCGGAGCCATCAGAAATCATTTTTATTCCGCAAAAGTAGGTAGGTTAGGTTCGTTAGGTATCTTTAGATGGCCGAAGGCCAAATCGCCCAGAAATGGTTCCGTCAAAAAGAGCAGTGGGACGAAGCCTTGGGTCCACGAGTCATGCGTGATTTTACCGAGTACTCCTGGCTCTTCCAGACAATTTTTATCACTCCAAAAAGTCGGAGCTCGAATACGAGGTTCAGATTAGAGGATCCACACCAGCTGCGACTGTAACTTTTCAAGTTTTACGAAATCAAATTGCAAAAGAAAGTCTCCACTTGTCTATGTCTTATAAAGTACTAGAGGACTCGCGCGACTTCGTACGCGTAGAATTAGTTTCCCGCTACTCCCCCCATTTCTTCCCGTTGGGGGTCAATTTTCGGAAAATCTTTTCTTAGTGCTCACTTACACCATGAAAGGAACCCCTGTACCAAATTTGAAATTTCTTTCTAGGTACAGTAGTTTCGGCTGTGCGTTGATATATAGTCAGTCAGGTTTGCCTTTTATCTTATAAAATATGTCAGGGAAGAATATAGGAATATTGCATATTAAAGACCTACTTTCAGCATATATTACATTTTGTATAGGTAAACACATAATTGGTATACAGCATAAAAAAATAACTGCTTGATTTTACATTTTTATTCCAAAGAATAGTCTATTATAAGAAACTAATTTGAAGCATTTCATAATTAAATGTATTATTGATATTTAAAATAATTTATTTAATTAAAGTACCTAAGCTTAACTACTTATAACGACAAATATATAGATGGGTATACTTCGTCGAAGAAGGCGGAAACATACTATTGAAACGCCACGCCACCCGATGAAACGCGACGCGTGTTGAGTCAAATCAAATTGTAGTATTTTCTATGACCAGAAACACACTATGAACACCCGACGCGACGAAATGCGCTCACACACCGCCCGATCCGTACGTGCTAGATCGGCGTGTTGGTGTTGGTGGGGGTAATCACGCCACCCGACGCAGCTCACGCAGTGTGTTTCTAGTCAACACCCGACGCCACGCGTCAGTCGTTCGAGCAAAAAGTATAATAATAAATACCAGGAAAAGAGAGCCCAGAGATTGCATCAAATCTTCATCTGACTCGTTATTTATTAAATCCATTGAACACGACCATAAACTTCCACTGCTGTCAGCTAACTGTATTCAGAAATTGCTAGCGTGTCGTGGCGTCGCGTGTTGGCAATATGCACGGTGCGCGTCGGGTGTCGACACGTGGCGTCGCGTCGCGTTTCAATAGTATGTTTTTTATTATCCTCAAAAGGACATTGGGTGGGCCTAAATCGGTGTTCATAAATGGACCGCCTTAAGAAAAGAAGAAGAAAATTGATCTGCCAAAGCGCTGTCTTTATGGTTGCCTGACAAAATATTGCTTTTATTAGAAATGTAAACCCTTTTGATTATATTCTTGGCATAGTTTTGTGCAAAATTGAACACATTTAACGTACAAATAGTATTGAATATTAATCAATCTTGAAAATAAAGAATTTAATACAATTCAATTCATTTTTCTCGAAGAATAATAATACACAGGTACGTTGTACAGATAGATGTCAATTGGTGTGACATTGTCCCCTGATATTATTTATTTATTTGTTTATGTAGTGCATTATCAAGCAACATCGTATTTTGTCGAATGTGTTCGCATTTATCTTGCTTGCTCAGTTAGCATTCATTAAGTAAGTAATAAGTTTACTGATAAAGTGAGATAAATACGAAATTGTCCGACAAACTACGATGTCGTTTGATGATCGTTCGTATATATCTTGCTTTCTTAGAGCTTTAGGATAGTAACGACGAAGAACTAGATTCGAAACCGTGGATTCCCGAATCCTTTTAATTTATTCCCGTGCAACCCCAAGATCGAAACAAAGCCCGAAACGTAACGAAGACGAAAGTCGAAAGTGAATGTTAGGTGGTTACTAAGAAGTAATTTCAGACTCTGGACTTGCGCTTCGGAACCGTAGAACACCTTGTTGAACAAATTGTGCAACGTGAACGGAAATAATGAATGGCTAAATGGTATTCGTTACATACACATTACTTACAGCTGGGTATCGAGAGTTTAGCTTGAAAATCAATTAAGTAAGTGAATCGCAAACAGCACAAACTTCGTTTGTACGGACACGTCGCGCAAGCATAAGTTGGTGCCGTGTGGACCGGCTTTAAGACTGCGCCGAGCGTGTAGATGAATTACCGAGAGCGTGGAATTGCATTATGTGGTGGTTGTACCGTTCGCATGAAAAGGAAAACCATTTAATTTTATTTTTAATTTAATGAGATTACGCTAATCTAGTGGAATAAGTATGTACTTTTTTTGCTTTATGTCGCTATCATTTATTTAAATTTTCATCTTTAAGGTTGGAAATTGTTTATGGGACAGATGAAAATTTTATATAGTTCTCCTGATGACTTCTTGATTAAAAATCATCTACTGCCGACGGAAACCTTGCTCCCTTTCTCTTATTAAACCATCCTGACCCCTGAATAACCCGCAGTGTAACAGGCATTTTACATCGCGGAGTCCGAGGACGTAGTTACATCATGGCCAAATTCAAAACAGATTTTCAGAGTAGGTAAATCAAAACCAATGTCCTTCGTCGAATCGAACTTGAACCACAGAATAAATAATAGTACAAGAACAGAAGCGACTCTCTCTGACAACAAACATGCGAATTTAAACCTACTCAGAACGCGTTAACGATAATAATACAAGGCACGGCACGGAAGTGACCTTGGTTACATTTCTGCGATCGATAGTGGGGGCGCTCCTAATGAGGCAAAATTCACCTTAAATCTTGTAATTGGTACCTACCTACACTAACAGAACTTTTTTTCTTTGTAACTAACCTATCTTTTGTATTTGTATTTGTTTGTGCAACTGTTGGTCTGTCTAATTCAATCAGTTAGATTTCTCTTTCTTAGGTACAATCGAGTTCATAAATATGTATACACTTTATTAGGTACCTTGTCTGTTTAATGTCATGTTTAAACTGCCATATATAAATTGTCACAACGATTAAAGTGACAAGGTACTAAAGTGTATAGATATTTATGAACTCGACTGTACGTAAGACCGACGTACTGAAATAATAAACTACCTAGTTTAGGTAATAATTAACATTTTGCAAGATGTAACGTCGAGAAAAATGTTGAACATAACGTGAACGTCTTGGAAACCTAGCTAACTTATCTACTAGGTATTTTCTGTTTAACATTTTTTGGCGTTTACAATACAAACATGCGACACGCGACCACATTAATACCTAATAAACGAGAGGCAAATAGAAATCCTGCCATTTTGAGTAGCCATATCAAACAAAAACCGGAGTTAGGTACTTTGGCAGTGTACGGCGGCGCGCGTCAAGACGAGCGCGCGCATGACACTCAACTGATTAGCATCCCGGGGAGGCCACAAATTTTGTCGGCAATAAGCGCGGAGTGTCACCGGCCTGCTTGAACTCCCATTCAGGTCTGTGGAAGGCGTGGCAACAAATGTTGCAATCGAATAGCGTGCCTACTTTTAATGAAAATAAAACAAAAGTAGTGTCCAGTACCGCAGCTTACTGAGAAAGCAAGATAAATTACGAAGTTGGTACAGTTGGATCTTTATTATATTAATGTAGGACTCGCTTTTTTTAATTTTATCCGTTTATCGTAAGTATGTCCGATAAAATACGTTGTCGTTTGATTATTATCAACGTTCCCGTAACAAATCGTATTTAAGTCGGAATTAAATCCTAAATACTACCTAGTGGCCATAGTATTATTATAATAATAATTCAAGTAAAAATGTTTTTCTACTCGCGTACTATAAACCAATAATATTGATATCGTTAATGGTGTCAGAATACCACCTATAGCCTAACCGAAGAGTAAAAACAATTCTATAATGAGCGTTGCCATGGTAATAACAGTTCTATAATTTATTATAGCATTGTTATTACCATGGTAACGGTCCTTCGGGACATCAGTCTTGGCGTTTAGTTAACACTTGACATAATTTGTATAATAAACCAATTGAACCAATAACACCAATTAAAATGACGTATATTAAAAATAAAAATAATTTTAAGACTAAATATGTGTTTAGAATTTCATTTTTATTAAGTTACTAAAAATAGATGAGTAGTATCCATCGATTTGTTATTTGGTTACCATGGTTACGTTCAATATGGATATCAACAAAATGGCGTTTTGTTTGGCATTCCAACTTTTTTGATAAATTGTCAGAACTGTTTTAGTACTTAACTATTAAAAATTGCATGAAATTTGTTAAGAAAATTTTTTAAAATTTACAAACTCGGAATAATGAAAATGACTTTGCTAACAAGTAATTTGTTAGCAGAAAAATCGAGTGAAGTAGACGAGAAAAGTTAACTATTGTTTATTTTTGTCATTATCATTCTAAGCTTGTAGAAAAATTTATGTATGCAACGGTACATAATTAGCAGTGATGGGAAATAGGTGAGCTAATTTACCTAAACTTGACGCATATTCATTCATGCGTGAGTGAGATGGGAATACATTATTGAATGAACATGCATCAAGTTTAGGTAAATTAGCTCACCTATTTCCCATCACCAGGCGGGTGACACTCCGCGCTTAGTGCCTACAAAATTTGCGGCCGCCTCCAGGATGCTAATCAGTTGAGTGTCATGCGCGCGCTCGTCTTGACGCGCGCCGCCGTACGCTGCCAAAGTACCTAATTCCGGTTTTTGTTTGATATGGCTACTCGAAATGGCAGCATTTCTCTTTGTCTCTCGTTTATTAGGTATTAATGTCGTCGCGTGTCGCATGTTTGTATTGTAAACGCCAAAAAATGACAAACAGAAATTACCTAGCAGATAAGTTAGCTAAGTTTCCAAGACGTTCACGTTATGTTCAATATTTTTCTCGACGTTACATCTTGCAAAATGTTAATTATTAATGTTAGGCAGTTTATTATTTCTGTACGTATGTCATACGTACAGTCGAGTTCATAAATATGTATACACTTTAGTACCTTGTCACTTTAATCGTTGTGACAATTTATATATGGCAGTTTAAACATGACATTAAACAGACAAGGTACTAAAGTGTATACATAATTTATGAACTTGACTGTACCTACCTAAGAAAGAGAAATATAACTGATTGGATTAGACAGACTAACAGTTGCACAAACAAATACAAATACGAAAGATAGGTATAAGGAAAAAAGTCCTGTTTGTGTACCAATTACAGGTGTGCACAGTAGGGAATTAATAAAACTAAAAACTAGGCACATAACACATAACAGAAAAATGACAAAGAAAATATAAAAATAGAATTAACAAATATTTTGAAGTTTCAAACAGTATAATACTACGATAAAACTAGTCTACGTATACTGGATAGAAAGGGAGATCCGAGCAAACAACAAACAAGTAGCGGACAATATTTGGCATTTGCTATTTTTTCTCGTTGTTCACTTACGTGGTAATTTAAAGATTTATTACTGGTAACCCTCAGACTTCCGGTCAGGGTAACAATTTTGATATGGCAACATAGATTGACAGATCTAGCTTCCGACCGGCATCACGCCGTAGTTTTCTAAGTTACTTAAGTTTGTAATAAGTCACCTTTTCCTCTCTTGTTTGAGTTGTCGTGGATATATAAGCTAGTTTACTTCCTACAAAGTGCGGATTCACTGTGTTTTCCTACGGGCAAGTGCTATATTAAGGTGTCAAAGGCAAAAGCGGTGGTAAGTCGAGCTCGCGCGCTGTGAGTAGCTGATGAGCCGCCAGGGACAGGCCCAGCGTTGCCCCCTTTCCAAAGGATATCAGGTATGTGATGAAGCACTTAGTCTAACGATCCGTATTGTCGCATAAGTAATTTTCTCGGTTGTTTTTCGATTAATTGTAGTAATTATAAACATTTTCGATTAAATCCATACAGTCCACTATTCTCGCCGTTAACATTGGCCTTCGACCGGATCGTGAAAAGTGAATTTTTTGGCTATAAATTAAAGCATTAATCGTATTTTAATTTGTTGAGGGTAAAACCCATTGTGCTCTTTTTTCGATAAAAGGGTAGGAAAATGTGACTTAGAATATTCGAGTGAATTCGTTTCGTATAGTTGGCAATATTGTAGAGTCTGTCTAATGAAAGATGAACCTGACAAAAAGCGGCAAATTCAAAAAATCTACATATGGTATTACCGATCAATGTAGGAATAAACGATTTTGATACTTTTCTTATTTTGTTTATTTTGGTGGGCACAAAGGAAGAGGAAACGCGTACTTTTTCACAATACTAAGGCCCGTATTAATAAACTATACGTACTCAAGTCTACTAATACCGCACTCAAGTGTCCGTTTATCCATATTAAGACCACACACGGTATCATATTTAAGTACAGTTTATTAGTAGAAGCCCGACAGTCTTACTACTTAATACGTATGGGTGGATCAACTTTTTTGTTGCTGTTGTTATTGTCCCGTAAGCCAGGAGAGAACAGTGATAGTTTCTTAGAAAAAATGTTATAATGTATACTTCTAGCACACTCAGGAGAAAAGCCATAAAATAATGGTAGTGGACTTATATCCTTTGAAATCATAGTTTTAATGAGTGACCCAGGAAACGTCACCCTGGCACCGAACTACAAAGAAAAGTTGACTGACCCGTAGAGTCAGCATTAAAAAAATAGATAGTCACTAACCCAAAGTCACCAAACGTGTACCGAACTATTTGGCGACTTTGTGTATCACGAAGTATTTGATGCTTTGAAACTATCTATGAAAAAAAATGCAGACCACCATTATAATGCTTGCATCAGCATGCTTTATCCTTTGTGAGCTCTTTTAGTAAATAAAATCACCAATAACAAGTCATTAAGTAAAAATATTTTATTAATTAGTAGGGTAAAACCGATGCTTTCTCTCAACTCTGCTAATAGGCATCTGAGTGTAGGAACTTGCTTCTTTACAATATAAAAAATATAAAAACTTTATTTTGGATGGCATGGATGTCAAAACTATCTAAATTGGATGCTGCGGCCTTGTGAGTTCGCTTCTTTCCTGGAGTACTGAAGATCCCATGGTTTACTTTGCCTTCATTCTCTTCAATGTCGAAACACTGATATCTGTAAGAAGAAAGAAGGAATGAACTAAACAGAACACCATTTACAAATATATTGTGACACGCAGTACAGCCCCATTGTACAGTCCGACAGCTCTAAGAACATTTGGGTTTAGGTGAAATCAAATTGCATCAGTGAGGTTCAAATCGCAACGGTTTAAGAACAAGGAAGACAGGTATAACCCGAACATCTTTTCCAAGAGCTCATGAAGTGTGCGTAGGTACATATTAATATGTTTATGATATATTTTAACTAAATGTATATAAACACCTCCTTAGCGTTTTACTGAAACTATGAGTGTCAGTTATATTAATCATCTGTCTATTTAATTAATTTAATAAAATTGCGATTGTTAAGAGATTCAACATGGTATAGGTACAGACAATACACCTATGTATAGGGAAAGACAATGATTTAATTAATTTTAGTATTTACCGGTCATTGATGATAATTCTTCTAAATACTTCGTCTGACTCTGGCATAGTAAATCGTTTTGCTCCAACTCTTTCAACTGCTGAAGATTTTTCAAAACCGTTTGCTTTTCACCATCCACGTCCAGTTATCTGAAAGGAATACATCGTTTAATTTCTTAATGGAAAAGAAATACCAATTTCAAAAGATAGGCAGGACAGAAAAGGTATATATTCTATGAAACTTTGGATTGAAGACATAGAAATAATAAGTATCAAAATTAACATGCCATACTAACCTTATTATAACCTATGAATTCGGTCACCGTATGTAAACACTCTATTTTTTGTTTCAACAATGCTTCCCTCTTCTCTTGTTTTTCTTTATATTTGTTTATAATGGTACAAAGGATCTGTCGCACACCACTTTTGATAGTTTTACGCATGTTTGGTCCGTAAATTTCCAGAAGAAAACTTTAATTTGACAGACTCGAACCAACAACGACTTGTTTGTCAATGTCAAAACGTCATTTTAATAGTGTTGCCAGACCTGCCAGTCAAATAAAAGCCCGGTTCATCATTCATTAGACAGACTCTAACGCCCTCTAGGCATAGATTATCGTACCCGCGGTAACTTTATCGTTTGGTTATATTCTGTGGTTGTATTGGCAGCACTGTATAAGTGTCATTGTGACATTTGTCATTTTAAATCAGTTTTCGTTGTAAATAAGACTTAGATTTCGTTGTTTTGTTGTACTTTTCGCTTAAGTTTTATTTATTGTGTGAATAAAATGACAAAAGACAAAGGCACAAGTGATGAGAGTGGTGATGCAGATAGAATTGAACGTGATTACGCGATGATGCGGTTGGAATATATCGCTGCTAACGACTTAGAAGGATATGTCGAGTCGGACTTGACTCCGTTAGCGGAAAGTTTTCATAGATCTCAAAGACAAATATTAACCGCTAGTAGTGCCACGGAACGAAGTGCAGAATTTCCATTAACTATGGAATTTGAAAAAAAGATGAAATCAGTTCTTCTTCGATTACGTAGCCGACCCACGGTAAATGTTTCAAAACTAGGTGAGTCTTTCTCAGCTAAATTACCTAAAATCAATATCAAACCATTTGATGGCCGGATTGAGAACTGGATATCATTCATTCAATTATTTGATTCGTTAATTCATAAAAGAGACCTTCCGAACGTGGAAAAACTACATTATTTGCTAACAAGTGTCGAAAACAAAGCGTTGGATTTGATTAGAAATTTCCCCATAAGTGATGACAGTTACATTGACGCATACAATACCCTATTCAAGTATTATAACAAAAAACGTCAGATTGCTTTCACATATTATGAGAAGATTTTGTACTGTGATCCAATCAAAACAAAATCAGGTGTGGAACTGGAACGAGTTCATCGAACATTTGTTGAGGGATTGACAGTTTTAGACAAACTTAAATTACCTGATAGAAATTTTATGTTGTTTCATTTACTATGGTCAAAACTGGACAAGTCAACTCGTGAAGCGTTCCAACTTGAGTTTAATTCAGATGATATTCCAAACTTTGAAAAATTGCAAGAATTTCTGGAAAAGCATATTAGGGCATTGGAAGTAACTGACATCAAACATTCAGGAAATAATTTTGTGCATAAAGGCAATAATAATGTACCTTTTAGTAATAAAAAATCCAAAGTGACACTTATGGTTACATCATTGATATGTGACTTCTGTAATGGCCCGCACAATCTTGCTGGCTGTGATAACTTTTTAAAATTAAATACTACAGCCAGGTTTAGGTTTATCAAGGATAAGGGCTTGTGTGTTTGTTGTTTTTCGAAAGACCATAGAGTTAAGCAATGTGGTCAATCCTCTCGTTGTGATGTGTGTGGGTACTCTCACCACACCTTATTACATTTTGCTAAACAGACAGTCACTACGTCTGAGGCTAAGGTAGCCCCGCATATAACAGTAAACGATTCCTCCAGTAAAAATGTTGCTTTGACTACTATTTCAAAGAATAGTACAGTGTTGTTTTCCACTGCCCAGGTTTTAATAATGGATGGCTCTGGCCAATATCAACCTGTTCGTGCCTTGTTGGATTGTGCCAGCGCATGTAATTTTATATCGCAACCTTGCGCAGAGCGTCTTGGAATAAAAATAAAGAAAACTTGGGAGTCAGTTTCTGGGATTGGGCATACTGTGGCCCAACCTAAGGGTTCTTTGTCATGCTGTATTAAACCCATGGGTATGACAGGGATCAAAAGAAAAGACAAAGTAAGGAATACCAGCATCAGAAGCAAGACTAAGGTACAGGACGTAACTTTGAAAATAAGAAGACAAAAGTGGAAATGGGCAGGCCACATGATCAGAGGAAAGGATAAATGGAGTAAAATAATCACACAATGGTACCCAAGGGATGGGAAAAGAAAGAAAGAGAGGCAGACCACAAAGAAGGTGGGATGACGACGTCAGACAAGTCGCGGGAACAACATGGGGTAGAGTGGCCATAGAAAGGCCAGAATGGAGAAGATTGGAGGAGGCCTTTGCCACCTGGCAAACAGACACACAAAAATGGAACAAAAGAATACTATATGAATAACTAAGAAAATAATATATTCGTGTCTGAACGAAGGCTTATAATAAATAATAATTAAACCCATGGGTACAAATGCGACTAACTTTCATTTCGAGGCATTAGTTTTGCCGTCTATCTGTTCTGATCAACCTTGTCAGTCGGTTGACCACTCAAAGTGGTCTCATATTCAAGACTTGCCTCTTGCTGACCCAAGCTTTGGTCATCCTGGACCCATTGACTTACTTCTTAATGCAGATATTTTTGCATCATCCCTTGTCAGCGGTCGTAGATATGGGCCTCTAGGCCAGCCAAAGGCTATTGAGAGCATATTCGGTTGGATCATAATGGGTGAATGTGATGTTGGTCATTCGCACACAGTCAATGCTCGTCGTAAAGACTGTTTTTTCGTGTCGAACGCTTCGCCGGCGAATTTGTCGTTGGATAACTCTTTAAAAAGGTTCTGGGAAATAGAGAATGTCAGTCTACCCAGTAATCCTGTATTATCAAAGGAGGAACAGCTGTGCGAGGATGTTTTTGTTAATAATTACTGTCGCAATACTGAAGGACGGTTTGTGGTACCATTACCTTTTGTCGATCCCACAAGCAAGCCTATCTTTTCGGATTCTCGTGCCATCGCCATGAAAAGGCTATTCTCGTTGGAGCGAAAACTCGCTAAGCATTCAGATTTTCGTGATGCTTATAATTCTTTCATGGATGAATATGAATTCAGTGGTCATATGGAGGAAGTAGAGCCCTGTCTCTCTAACGTCGGAGAGTTTAATTATATACCTCACCATGCTGTGCTCCGGCCTGACTCAGTTAGCACTCCACTTCGGGTGGTTTTTGATGCGAGTTGTAGAGATGCGAATGGACTATCGCTTAACGATACACTTTTGGCTGGCCCCAAGTTACAAACTAATATTTTTGATGTGCTCACACGATTTCGGTGGCATAAAGTTGTATTTACGGGAGATATAAAGGCGATGTATCGTCAAATTTTAGTGCCAGACGAGGACGCCGATTACCAGCGAATTCTGTGGCGCCGTTCCACCACGGGCCCTATAAAGGATTACAGGTTGCGCACAGTCACTTACGGCGTGAAGTCTGCTCCATATCAAGCACTTCGAAGTATCGCGCAACTAGCCAAAGACTCTGAAAGTAACTATCCTGCCGGTTCGAGGATACTGGGTAGAGATATTTATGTCGATGATATCGTGACGGGCGCTAACTCTCTCGAGGATGCTCTATTATTACGGTCTGACCTTTCGAATATTTTGTCGTCGGGTGGGTTCCATTTAAGAAAATGGACCTCCAATAATGGGGATTTTATTGCTGACCTCCCTCCATCTGATTTATACTCAAATGATTTTAAACATTTCGATGAAATGACGGATTTGTCGCTTAAAATATTAGGACTATCGTGGCGTCCGCAGACTGATTGTTTTCAGTTTGAAGTGGCAAGCCCTTGTGATGAAAGATGTGTGTGAACCTAGCATATCATTTTCTGGAATCTCAAAATTTAAAAACAGTTCTAGTAGCATCCCTAATAGTTCTATAGTTCTACATATTTATTTTCGATAGTTCAACTTTTTTTTTCCAGAAAATCGATTTTTTCAAAATGAGATGCTAACTTCGCATTTCACCTATTAGCATCTCAGCAGTTCTCGATGCCTGGGCCTCAAATACGTCAGAAAATGCATAGTTCTGTAGTCTGGGGTCGATATAGCAATAGTTCTAGCCATAAAACGAAAAAATATTAATGAGATGCTAACTTCGCATTCCGCCTATTAGCATCTCAGCAGTTCTCGTTGCCTAGGCCTCAAATACGTGAGAAAATGCATAGTTCCGTTGTCTGGAGTCGATACAGCAATAGTTCTGTTAAAAAAACAACATAAAAATCTAGATATAGGCTGAGGCTGAGGCTAGAACATTTTAGATAGTTCTGCATAGCATCTCAGCAGTTTTCAATAACAACGCCACAAGTACGTATAAAACTGCACAATTCTATGGTCCGGAGTCGACACAGCAAAAGTTCTGGCTAAAAAACATATATATCTAGACATAAGTTGAGATATTGTAACTTTTTATAAAGTTCTACATAGCATCTCAGCGGTTTTCAATAGCAACCCTACAAATACGTATGAAACTGCACAGTTCTATGGTCTGGAGTCGATACAGCTAAAGTTCTGGCTAGAAAACCACGAAAATCTAGATATATGTTGAGATGCTGTAGCTTTAAAGATAGTTCAGCATAGCTTCTCAGCAGTTTGTAATAGCAACCCTGCTAATACGTATGAAACTGCAGAGTTCTATGGTCGGGAGTCGATACAGCAATAGTTCTGGCTAAAAAACTACAAAAATCTAAACAAAAGTTGAGATGCTGTAACTTTTTAGAGAGTTCTGCATAGCATCTCAGCTGTTTTCAATAGCAACCCTGTAAATACGTATGAAACTGCACAGTTCTATGGTCTGGAGTAGATACAGCAATAGTTCTGTCTAAAAAACTACGAATATCTAAATATATGTTGAGATACTGTAGCTTTTAAGATAGTTCTGCATAGCATCTCAGCGGTTTTCATGAGGAACGCCACATATACGTATAAAACTGCACAGTTCTATGGACTGGAGTCGATACAGCAATAGTTCTGGCAAAAAAACCACGAAAATTTAGATAAAAGTGGAGATAATGTAACTTTTTAGAAAGTTCTGCATAGCATCTCAGCGGTTTTCAATAGCAACCCTGTTAATACGTATGAAACTGCAGAGTTCTATGGTCTGGAGTCGATACAGCAATAGTACTGGCAAAAAAACCACGAAAATTTAGATAAAAGTGGAGATAATGTAACTTTTTAGAAAGTTCTGCATAGCATCTCAGCGGTTTTCATGAGGAACGCCACATATACGTATAAAACTGCACAGTTCTATGGACTGGAGTCGATACAGCAATAGTTCTGGCAAAAAAACCACGAAAATTTAGATAAAAGTGGAGATAATGTAACTTTTTAGAAAGTTCTGCATAGCATCTCAGCGGTTTTCAATAGCAACCCTGTTAATACGTATGAAACTGCAGAGTTCTATGGACTGGAGTCGATACAGCAATAGTTCTGGCAAAAAAACCACGAAAATTTAGATAAAAGTGGAGATAATGTAACTTTTTAGAAAGTTCTGCATAGCATCTCAGCGGTTTTCAATAGCAACACTGTTAATACGTATGAAACTGCAGAGTTCTATGATCTGGAGTCGATACAGCAATAGTTCTGTCTAAAAAACTACGAATATCTAAATATATGTTGAGATACGGTAGCTTTTAAGATAGTTCTGCATAGCATCTCAGCGGTTTTCATGAGAAACGCCACATATACGTATAAAACTGCACAGTTCAATGGACTGGAGTCGATACAGCAATAGTTCTGGCAAAAAAACCACGACAATTTAGATAAAAGTGGAGATAATGTAACTTTTTAGAAAGTTCTGCATAGCATCTCAGCGGTTTTCATGAGAAACGCCACATATACGTATAAAACTGCACAGTTCAATGGACTGGAGTCGATACAGCAATAGTTCTGGCAAAAAAACCAGGAAAATTTAGATAAAAGTGGAGATAATGTAACTTTTTAGAAAGTTCTACATAGCATCTCAGCGGTTTTCAATAGCAACCCTGTTAATACGTATGAAACTGCAGAGTTCTATGGTCTCGAGTCGATACAGCAATAGTTCTGGCAAAAAAACCACGAAAATTTAGATAAAAGTGGAGATAATGTAACTTTTTAGAAAGTTCTGCATAGCATCTCAGCGGTTTTCAATAGCAACCCTGTTAAAACGTATAAAACTGCACAGTTCTATGGTCTGGAGTCGATACAGCAATAGTTCTGGCAAAAAAACCACGAAAATTTAGACAAAAGTGAGATGCTATAACTTTTTAGATAGTTCTACATAGCATCTCAGCTATTTTCAATAGCAAGCCTACAAATACGTATGAAACTGCAGAGTTCTATGGTCTGGAGTCGATACAGCTATAGTTCTGGCCAGAAAACCACGAAAATCTACATATATGTTGAGATGCTGTAGCTTTTAAGATAGTTCAGCATAGCATCTCAGCGGTTTGTATTAGCAACCCTACTAATACGTATGAAACTGCAGAGTTCTATGGTCCGGAGTAGATACAGCAATAGTTCTGGCTAAAAAACAAAAAAAAAACTGTAAAAAGTGGAGCTGCTGTAAGTTTTTAGATAGTTCTGCATAGCATCTCAGCTATTTTCAATAGCAAGCCTACAAATACGTATGAAACTGCAGAGTTCTATGGTCTGGAGTCGATACAGCTATAGCTCTGGCCAGAAAACCACGAAAATCGACATATATGTTGAGATGCTGTAGCTTTTAAGATAGTTCAGCATAGCATCTCAGCGTTTTGTAATAGCAACCCTATTAATACGTATGAAACTGCAGAGTTCTATAGTCTGGAGTCGATACAGCAAGAGTTCTGGCTAAAAAACCATGAAAATCTAGACAAAAGTGAGATGCTATAACTTTTTACATAGTTCTACATAGCATCTCAGCTATTTTCAATAGCAAGCCTACAAATACGTATGAAACTGCAGAGTTCTATGGTCTGGAGTCGATACAGCTATAGTTCTGGCCAGAAAACCACGAAAATCTACATATATGTTGAGATGCTGTAGCTTTAAAGATAGTTCAGGATAGCATCTCAGCGGTTTGTAATAGCAACCCTGCTAATACTTATAAAACTGCGGAGTTCTATGGTCCGGAGTAGATACAGCAATAGTTCTGGCTAAAAAACAAAAAAAAAAAACTGTAAAAAGTGGAGCTGCTGTAAGTTTTTAGATAGTTCTGCATAGCATCTCAGCTATTTTCAATAGCAAGCCTACAAATATGTATGAAACTGCAGAGTTCTATGGTCTGGAGTCGATACAGCTATAGTTCTGGCCAGAAAACCACGAAAATCTACATAGTTGTTGAGATGCTGTAGCTTTTAAGATAGTTCAGCATAGCATCTCAGCGGTTTGTAATAGCAACCCTATTAATACGTATGAAACTGCAGAGTTCTATAGTCTGGAGTCGATAAAGCAAGAGTTCTGGCTAAAAAACCATGAAAATCTAGACAAAAGTGAGATGCTATAACTTTTTAGATAGTTCTACATAGCATCTCAGCTATTTTCAATAGCAAGCCTACAAATACGTATGAAACTGCAGAGTTCTATGGTCTGGAGTCGATACAGCTATAGTTCTGGCCAGAAAACCACGAAAATCTAAATATTTGTTGAGATGCTGTAGCTTTTAAGATAGTTCAGCATAGCATCTCAGCGGTTTGTAATAGCAACCCTATTAATACGTATGAAACTGCAGAGTTCTATAGTCTGGAGTCGATACAGCAAGAGTTCTGGCTAAAAAACCATGAAAATCTAGACAAAAGTGAGATGCTATAACTTTTTAGATAGTTCTACATAGCATCTCAGCTATTTTCAATAGCAAGCCTACAAATACGTATGAAACTGCAGAGTTCTATGGTCTGGAGTCGATACAGCTATAGTTCTGGCCACAAAACCACGAAAATCTACATATATGTTGAGATGCTGTAGCTTTTAAGATAGTTCAGCATAGCATCTCAGCGGTTTGTATTAGCAACCCTACTAATACGTATGAAACTGCAGAGTTCTATAGTCTGGAGTCGATACAGCAAGAGTTCTGGCTAAAAAACCATGAAAATCTATACAAAAGTGAGATGCTATAACTTTTTAGATAGTTCTACATAGCATCTCAGCTATTTTCAATAGCAAGCCTACAAATACGTATGAAACTGCAGAGTTCTATGGTCTGGAGTCGATACAGCTATAGCTCTGGCCAGAAAACCACGAAAATCGACATATATGTTGAGATGCTGTAGCTTTTATGATAGTTCAGCATAGCATCTCAGCGTTTTGTAATAGCAACCCTATTAATACGTATGAAACTGCAGAGTTCTATAGTCTGGAGTCGATACAGCAAGAGTTCTGGCTAAAAAACCATGAAAATCTAGACAAAAGTGAGATGCTATAACTTTTTAGATAGTTCTACATAGCATCTCAGCTATTTTCAATAGCAAGCCTACAAATACGTATGAAACTGCAGAGTTCTATTGTCTGGAGTCGATACAGCTATAGTTCTGGCTAGAAAACCACGAAAATCTACATATATGTTGAGATGCGGTAGCTTTAAAGATAGTTCAGGATAGCATCTCAGCGGTTTGTAATAGCAACCCTGCTAATACGTATGAAACTGCGGAGTTCTATGGTTCGAAGTCGATACAGCAATAGTTCTGGCTAAAAAACCAAAAAAATCTAGGCAAAAGTGGAGCTGCTGTAAGTTTTTAGATAGTTCTGCATAGCATCTCAGCAGTTTTCATTAGAAACCCTACAAATATATATGAAACTGCAGAGTTCTATAGTCTGGAATCGATACAGCTATAGTTCTGGATAAAAAAACACTAAAATCTAGACAAAAGTGGAGCTGCTGTAAGTTTTTCGATAGTTCTGCATAGCATCTCAGCGGTTTTCAATAACAACCCTACGAATACATATGAAACTGAGCAGTTCTATGGTCTGGAGTCGATATAGCAATAGTTCTGGCTAAAAAACAACCAAATTCTAGATATATGTTCAGATGCTATAACTTTTTAGACAGTTCTACATAGCATCTCGGCTATTTTCAATACCGAGTAAAATGGGGTGGATAGAATACGCGGGGGGTGAATAGAAATACAGCCTAAAATAAAGCATAAATTGTACTAATTATAAGACTGACATTTTAACGTAATTTTCCAAAAGACTTGTCAATGTAATAATTGTTCTTATTAGTAACAAGTTATGACTTATTTTAAATTGTATTTCTATTCACCCCGCGAATTCTATCCACCGCATTTTACGGTAGCAAGCCTACAAATAAGTATGAAACTGCAGAGTTCTATGGTCTGGAGTATATACAGCAATAGTTCTGGCTAAAAAACCACCAAAATCTAGACAAACGTTGAGATGCTGTACCTAACTTTATAGATAGTTCTGCAAAACATCTCAACGGTTTCAATGTTTTAATGTTTATTAGGGTACGAGTAAATATAATATAATATAAACGGTAGAATATAACTTATAGCTAAAATAGTTATTTATGTAACTGGTACATAATGAAGCTTCTTAAGGTACGAGCGCCGAGGTTACGAGGATATAGGCACGAGTACCTTAAGAGCTAATTATGTACCGTTGCATACATAACTTTTTCTACAAGCTTAGAATGATAATCATAAAAATAAACAATCGCTAACTTTTCCTCGTCTTCACTCGATTTTTCTGCTAACAAATTACTTGTTAGCAAAGTCATTTTCATTATTCCGATTGGCGTTAATATAGTTTGTAAATCTTATTGCTAAATGTTTATAAATTTCATGCAATCTTTAATAGTTAGGTACTAAAACAGTTCTGACAATTTATCATAAAAGTTGGAATGCCAAACAAAACGCCATTTTGTTGATATCCATATTGAACGTAACCATGGTAACCAAATAACAAATCGATGGATATTACTCATCTATTTTTAGTAACTTGATAAAAATGTAATTCTAAACACATATTTAGTCTCAAAAATAATTTTATTTTTAATATAGATAATTTTAATTGATGTTAACATTTTTTAACGGTTTATTATACAAATTATTAGGATGTCAAGTGTTAACTAAACGCCAAGACTGATATCCGGAATGACCGTTATCATGGTAATAACAATGCTATAATAAATTATAGAACTGTTATTACCATGGCAACGCTAATTATAGAATTGTTTTTACTCTTCGGTTACGCTATAGGTGGTATTCTGACACCATTAACGATATCAATATTAGCGGTTTATAGTACGCGAGTAGAAAAACGATATTATAACATCAACCACTAAAGTAACCACAAGTTAAAAGTACAAATACAGTGGGTAGTTGGGTACAAAGTTTAAATTCACATTTTGACTAATAACAGTAATCTTCCATACAGTCGGCGTTACACAAAAAATCTAGACAAAAGTTGAGATGCTGTAACTTTATAGATAGTTCTGCATAGCATCTCAACGGTTTTCAATAGCAACCCTACAAATACGTATGAAACTGCACAGTTCTATGGTCTGGAGTCGATACAGTAAAAGTTCTGGCTAAAAAAAACATACAAGTCTGGACGTAAGTTGAGTTGAGATACTGTCAATGTTTAGAAAGCTGTACATAGCATCTCAGCCGTTATCGATGGCACCGCTACAATTACGTATGAAACTGCACAGTTCTAAACAACACAACTTTAGACCGGCCGCATACATACGTTTTCTGTATACGTTTTCCGCATTCGGACATCCGCGGCCGGCCGCATACATATGTAATGTATTCCGTATATATGTTTTACGCATGCGGAAAACGTATTCGGAAAACGTATACGGAAAACTTATGTATGCGGCCGGCCTTACATGAAAGCCAATAAAAAAAAAACAGCTTATAAAACGAAAGATTCCTTTTTAACAGAGATAAATTTTACATACATTTAAACTTAAGGTTATTGGTAAACGATAAGTGTAACTAAAGATAAAATTGATTAAAAAAAATGACAAAGTTGATAAGTGATATGTGTAGGCAATTGTATGGGAAAAATAAGTGTCCCTAATTATGTGATTGTACCTATCTTAATTTTAATGTTTTAATTTCGTATTTATTTATTTGTTTCCTGTCATCTTTCTCTTTAACCAATGCGCATTATAATATCTCGCTCTCTGTCGCACTATATGTCGATTTACGCGCAACAGCCGCGCCATCTGACGCTGTTGCCCATACTTCCGTTTGGATTCTTCGGTGTAAATGCCTGTGCGCGAGCAAAACTTAATAAATCTTTATTAATCGCTGTAATTGCGGCTGATTTTGTGAAATTTACGTATCCAAACTGTTAATTCTGCATTTGTGTATTCGAAAACAAAGTGCTTTAGAACATTAAATAGCTGAAGGAGGGCCACGATGCCGGCCTGTGCCCCGAACAACCCGGATTCTACAAGTAAGTACGCTTGGTTCCATATTTCCATCAAGTCAGTGAACCGCAAATTAAATAACAATATATCTCATCGTTCATTTTGGTCACTTCGACCCAGGATATTTCAAGTCTAAATTTAATATTTAACCTATTTATCCAGTCTGCTTTATATGCTATACCTTATATTTTATTAATCAAAATCATCATTTTAATCCTTTCAAAATACGACAAGTTACATAAATACATACTTTATGCTTGATTAATTAAATTAGTTGTTAATTCATTATTATCATGATCCCGCACCACTGACAAATAATTGATTTCCTTTTTCCGCTAATCAGTATTAAGTAGTTGAAGTACCAAATTTCATTCTTTTTATAATATAAATATATCATTGATATGAGATTTCATTATTCTCGCTGGCTCCCGCGAGTTTTCGCGTCCACCCGCATTCTTAGTTTAAAAACGCTGGTTAGCTCATCAGCTGATCACCGCGCTGCCGCACGCAGATTCGTTCGCTCACCTACCTAGAGTACAGATTTAGTAATAGTCCCAATCAACTCATCGTGTCCCGTAGGTACCGAGAGATCCAGCATTAAATAAACCAACTTAAAAATTGTTACAATGGAAAATTATACGATTTAGAAAGCATATTACAACTGGATGGCTGTATACATGTAAGTAAAGTGAGATTACTCGAGAAGAAAAAGGGAAATAATAACTTAAAGAGTGAAATAATAGTTATATACATATAATATTGCTTATAAATATAATTATTTTTCCAGAATGAATAATATAGCACGACGTGGATGAAATGTCGATTCACTCCCGCGACGACTCACGAAAAGCAACACAATACAAACGGGAAGGCCACAATAATAAGGCAAGTTTCATAATAAACAAATATTATTGTTTTTCTAAAAATGCTATGTACTCGTGCCATAACACCAGTAAATAGGAGCCAGTAGGTTGAAGTTCCTGGACAACTAGGTACAAAAGCGTCCAGTAAATTCGAAGGATTTTGAATTTGGAATCAATCAGTGTCCAGTAAGTAAGTATTGAAATTCCGTAGACATTTGCTACGTATAAAATGTGTCAAATTTTAAAGAGACGTAAGGAAAACCATTCGTTTCTTGAATATAGGAACCGGGCATTACTGTCATTAGGCACAAATGGAAAATCGACCACTCGAAATTAATATGTAAGTAAATTCAGAAAAATTACGTAAATATTTTTCAGCACGATTACCTACATTTTCACTAAATTCACTATTACTTTTGATCCAACTTCCGAATGGTCATTTCAAGTGGCCGATTTTTCATTTGTACCTAATAACAGTAAATCTTCTTTTTCAATTAAAAAAGTACACAAAGACGTAAAATGTAAAAACTTGAACATATGCAAATTGATTATTCATTAGTAGATATCGTTTAGAAGTAGCTATTTGCGTGTGCCCCGGATGGCCGTTTCCTAAAATATTCGTTACTTTTTCGTAATTATGTTATCCATCAAAGGTTTTTATTTTCTCTTTCCTCCCTTTAAATATATTAAAAACTAGGTTACTACTAGGAATTAAATAACCTATATATTTTATTAATTACCGAATACCTATTTTTAGCTGTTTTAGATTTAAACGTGTTTTTAAAAGGCAGGCAGTCACAATTATTAGAAGTTGATATAACGGATGTTAATTTAAAAAAAAAAACATGAAATAAGGCCCTGAAATAAACTATTAATATTCGTATGTCCCTATATGTCAACAGACCTGATACCCATCATTTTTTCCTGCTCTGTCTTCACCTGTTTATCAAGACGAATCTAACAAGATCAAACTTATTGACTCTACGTTTAGTACTCACCAGCAATAATATATTATCCAACTTTGGCCGCAAACATATCTGACACGTCTTTATTACTAGAGGTATAAGAGCGTGTCAGATATTTTTGCGCCCAATGTTGGATAATATATTATTGCTGGTGACTGTACAATAGCAATCCTAAGGCCATCTCTAAATTCCATCATCAGATCAATTCTTTGACACCATAATACTGGTTTTACCAGGTTTACAAGTATCTACTAACCTAATTTCAACTCATTTTAATAACAGAAACTGACTCCAAGTAAAATTTATAAACTTAACAAATAAAAAACCATATGAAGTTAAGTATAACCTTCAAAATTACGACTTAAATTAATAGATATTACAGTAACTAATGTTAATTTGACTAATAAATACACTTTGACTTAGTTGCAATCATACGTTTTCAGTTAAGGGGTTATTTAATGTCTCTCTTGTGACAAGTAGGTATGTACTTAATTTGGTTTTTGACATTTTCCTGTAAACCAAATACAATAAATGTTGTACAGTCAACACCATAAATAAGTGATCATTTATGTACCTTGTCGCTTTCAATCGTTTCACAATTTTATATAACATTTTCAAACACGAAGTTAAAGTGACAAGGCACATAAATGATCACTTATTTATGCTGTTGACTGTACAGGAGATTCATCATTAATTAGCAAAGTTTTTAGAATCATTTCCAGAAAAAAATGATATGTGAATTTTGTTCACTAATAGGCTCAAATGTTCGAGCTAAAATTAAGTTTACAGAAAAATCCAAGTACACGTACAATTTTCTTAATATTGGTAGGTAATTTTTTTGATCACGTTTTTAATTGGATACTCAAGACCAACTATTCAACTACCTACAAAACATAAATCATAGCAGTAAATTCAATCGTTTAGAACAGTAGAAAATCGCTGAACATACATGGGTGTGAAATCGATAGGTCTTAACGTCGACCGTCGTTAATCGACCTGCTTCGTTTGATCTCCTCCTGTTACACCCTGTATGAAAACCGCATGGGTGCTCAACACCTTTGGCCAAGGCTGTACCATATTATTTGAATTGGGAACTATTTGTACGAACCTGTGACAGCTTTAACATACCGTTATTTGAATTTGGAACTATCTTTATCTACACTCATATCATAAGTCCTCTATAATGCGTTCAGAATCCTTATACAATAACCAGCAATACAAGATACAATTTTACTATGATATTTTTTCTTATCTGTAGCTGTAATGAAATGTTAAAATTACAGTAAAACTTTTGATAAAGTAATGTTGTTTAAATTTGGAACATCTTCCAAAACAAACACAATTCAAACAGGGGGCCAATTCTAGTATCAATTAAACGTCTCGACTCGGTATGTTTTAAGTAAAGTGTCGTACGCCATTTTGATTTCGAATGACATTAGAATAGGGACTTTGTTAGTTAGTCTATGATTAAAAAAAAAACATATTCGTGACACAGGTTAGCTTTGCCGCCATTTGTTTGTTCTCCCGCCTACTGAACGCATCTTAGAGTAGGTACTTATAATATGTGTGTAGATAAAGTAATGTATGCAACTGTACATAATTAGGCCTTAAGACACTCGTGTGATCTTATTATGAAACTCGCCTTCGGCTCGTTTCATAAAACCACACTCGTATTTTAAGGACCCTCTTTATGTATCAGTTACATAAAATACTATTACAGACCTATGTGAAAGCCTTTAAGGCTAAATAGGTAAGCACGAGGTCACATGAAAAATAATATTACTATGAACACTATTTTTAACCATAAGCATTTTTGCAAAAACAACCATTAATTATATTTAAAAAAAAAAGTTTTACACTGAAAAACTGAATAATTAAATGAAAAAAAAAAACAGCTCCACGGAGGTTGGCAGTTTGATACTACAACCAGGGCCCTACTTTGAAAATCGCAGTTCGAAGTTACGTTATCTTCGTCCCTTTCTGCTAATTTAATCTCGAATGACAAGTGAAAAGGACGGAGCAAACGTAACTTCTAACTTCGATTTTCAAAGTGGTGTCCTGGTCGTAGTATCAAACTGTCAACCTGTGTATGTGTGCATCTGTGTATGTGTGTATCCTTGTATGTGCGTGCCTGTGTATCTAATGTATGTGTATCTGTGTATCTGTTTTATTTTTCAGGAAAGCACTTTTCTCTCTATCTCTCGCAAGATTTTTGTCATGTTTTCCTGTTGAATTACGCATGTTATTTGGTATTATATTTATTTTAATAGTTATAGCTTTATATAATGCTAGACTGATTGTACGATTGTAATATGGAATATGTTTAAAAAATGACTGACTGCTGAGTTTCCTGCGGCGTTTCTTCTCAGCAGTGGTCTCCTCTACGAAAGCGCTGGTAGATTCTTGACGTGTAAAAGTGCCCGTGCGGCCTACTTACTCAATAAATGTCTTATCTTTTTCATGCTTCGACCACTATGAGCCATCCTGGACTCGTATGTAGGTATAAAAGCCCCCACCTGCCGGCTTAACTCATGCTCGTCCTGGAAGGCTCACTTACTGTGGCCCGTTTCACGAAGCTACAAGTTACAAATTACAAGTGGAACTCTCTTTCTAGCAAAAGGAGTTAGAAAGAGACTTCCTCTTGTAATTTGTAACTTGTAGCTTCGTGAAACGGGCCTCTGGTCTCTGTAGTAATGTACTATAACGCATAAGGAGGTAAAACACACAATAAACACTTGTTATATCGTTTTAGGACTCCACAACATAGAAACAAGAAAAAACAAACAACTAAGTGACGTCTTGGACCGCTACGACGGACCCAAATACCCAGACCGGACACCGCCGTCGTAGAAAATCCCACATATGCCAGATGATAATGACAGCTGCAATTTTGCCATATGCGTATTATTTTTCATGTTTAATCTGCGTTTAGACAATTCCGAATTACGTTTCTATAATATTTGTTTAGTATTTGTTAAATTATGCTTTTTTTTCATGCTCAATCACGGCGTCACGAAGTTTTCCATTTCAGTTCATTTCTTATTTTTTACATGGTTTTTTAATTTTTATAATTTCTTATAATTCAAATAATTATCCGTTTCTTTTATCTGTCTGCAAACAGCGTCTAGAGATTCTTACAACTATGATTTTTCATCATTTTTAATCAGACCTTTGACGACGTCCATAATTTTCCCATTTCAAATACTTTTTGTTCTATTTTTAGGTAGTTATTTTTTTTTTTTGATTTACTTTTTGCTTGTATTTGTATTCTTATATTTCTAGTAATTATGCGTTTCTTTTTTCATGTCCATCAACTTTACGATAATGATGAATTCTTACAATTAATATTATTTCTCGCATACCTTATACCTTTTTTACCCGACTGCCAAGAAGGGTAATGTTTTTCGCGCGTATCTATGTATGTATGTATGTAATATTCTTTATTACCTCGTATCATCCAAACGGCTGAACGGATTTCTAAAATTAAGGTGTCGTTGGATTTGTCTCGGAAACCCAAGTGTCCTACGATAAGTGACTTAAAAAAAAATCAACATGGCGGATTTTAGGCGCCATAATGTGTTTCGAAAAAAATCTTTTATCAAATGAATCTAATAGAGTATCAAAATGAAGAATATTAAAAGGCGGTTACAAAAATATACACAACTATATACAAAAATATACACAAGCAAATTACAAATCAAAATGAAATTATACTTTAAAAGTGTCGAAACTCAAACTATTGGGCATATACAAAAAGTTACTTATAAAACTTGAACAAAAAATTACATTATAAATTAATAAAAACTAAAAAGAGAGAGATAAATTAAATTATTTAAAAAAAAACCAGACTGCAATAACAAAAATCCACTGAAAAGCGATAAACAAGCTCTATCTTAATCTATAGAACATTGTAAGAATAATGTAGGTACTTATTGATATTTATAACAATTTAAATTTAACTTGAATATTGGAAAAGGTATTGCAGGCAGGGACAAGCAATGAATTACAAAACCTATTTCTTACAAAAAATAACATTTTTACTAGCTTGTCCCTGCCTGGAACACCTTTTCCAATATTCAAGTGAAATTGTTATAAATATCAATAAGTACATTACGCTTACAATGTTCTATAGATTATAGAGCCTTGATTTTGGCTTTTCAGTGGATTTTTGTTACTGCGGTCGGGTTTTTTTTTTTGATAATATTATTTCTCGCATACCTTATACCTTTCTTTGATATGTTTTTTCATATTTTTTCTTGCTTAAGTGTATATTTATGTTTCCTTATAATTTTAGGGCTGATTTTTTCAATCCCCAGATAAAGCTGTCCCGAAGGTAAATTTTAGCTCTGTCCTTTTCTTTCATATGACCTCAGAAAAGGATAGTAATACATTTAACTGACGGATAGTTTTATCTGGGATTGAAATATCAGCCCTTAAATGATTATCTTCTTATCTGCTTCTTTTTTTGTCTGCAATCTGCATTTAAAGATTCTTACAACTATTTTTTTTTATAATTTCTAATAGGTATTTTATATATCATTCGACTGCTATAAGAGAATTGCTCAATCTTACATTTGACGGCTTCTTATTTCACATATTTTTTTGGTTTATTTTCTTTTTATATTTTTTTGCTTATTATTATTTATTCTTTTATACTTATTTCTAATAATACGTGAGTAGAGACCTAATGTCTAGTTCCTAGACCTAGATTCCTTCATAATTTTGTTTAGGGTAAGTACCTACTTACCCTAAACAAAATTATGAAGGAATCAGGATTTTTAGAATGTTTAGTACCTACTAACCTTACCTATTAATTCAGGTAATTTTATATGTGTTAATAATTTTAAGCTCTTATACCCTCCACCAACCTCTGCTGCTTATGTGCGTAGGTTATTTTGTTTTTATATTTTGCGTATTCAATTACTAGAATTGGCTATACACGTATATAAAATGACGTGCGGTGCGATTTGTGTTTTAGGCGATACACATTTACGAACAGGTCCTATATCATTATATTCGTGCCAATAGAGACCGCATTTTACGTAGGCAAAGTAGTGTCCTGGCGTCCAATTGACGATGCCCGCTAGTACATAGGTTCTTTCTTGCATAGAGATGGTTGTAGCGATTGAGTCCAAGTCGTGACGAAGATTAGGGTTCCTTGTCGTATACCGTTCATCTGTTAGAACACTTGTGTCAATTAGTATATGTGGTCCATACCGCACGACTTCTTGGTTGATGTGATTGCATCGCCTGCAAGTTGACATTTTTATTTGACACTGGTCTACCGCAAGTTGCATGGACTTAAAACCTTCACATAATAATATATCAACATTCACATTAAGCATAACTCCATCAGACTGAAACTTGCGGCCACATTTGCACAAAAATGACCTAGTGTAGCTAGGAATGTTGGTGAACAAATACTCAGCTAAATGAGCTGCATTGCATTCAGCATCAAACTTCCTTAGCTGTCCTGTGCTTCTTCGTCCTTCCTGTTGGTTTGCAAAGAGACCAAGATCGGACAGTATTCGGGCTCTTTCAAAGTAGCTTTTTGACGTTGGATTTTTATTGATGTCCATAACTTTTAATGCTAATTGCATAGTTGGATTAGCAATGTTTTCAACCAACTTACGGTACTCGTGGTTTGTAGCAACACCGCTCATTACTACTTGAAATATTGAATCAAACGCGCAAGTTTTTCTAACGTTCAATTTGTATTTACCCATACTTACAGGCCCGGAAAAGTTTCCATTTATGAAAATGGGTAATTTCGATATTTTCGTGTCCTTGATAAATTGCCATTCAGGACACTTATCTAAATACGTCGGTTTACGCCTTTTTGTTGCCAATCCTCGCCAATCTTCGCATTCATTCCATGCATCACAATTTTCTAATATAGAGGTATTAACCGGAGATTCGTCCACCAATGTCTCTGCAATCATACTTGCTATCTCGTAAAGAGAAGCCGATAGTTTTTCTTCCGGGATTTCAGCTTCACTAGTCGGCTGTATAACCGCTGGACTTTCGACTGTAGGCGACTTATTTGAAGAATTTATAAAAATCGCACAATCTGCAGTCGAATCGGTTTTGAGCAAAGGTGAAATATGGTTTTGCACGTCCGAATAGTTACTTTCAGGGCTACAATCTTTAAGACGCGGGACTTTTTCTGATGGTAGATCGTGTTGATTAGAAGCCTCTGTCACTCTCCCTTCCAGATATTCGAGATGTTCCAGCACAAACCTGTCTATTCGCATAGGCAATTTATTTACGAAAACGCGGTTTTTCAGATTGCCGAACTCTCCTTCGACTGACGACGACGTCGCGATTACAGCACCTCGTCCAAAGTGCGCTCTCATGATGCCAGTCCAGAGGGGAAGATATGGCAACAACTGTTTCATAAGACGAATGGCAAATTTCGGGTTATAACAGCCGTTAATCGTTTTCCCCCCCTTGGACTTTTCTGCAATACATTCGGCTGCTTCATACATTTTTTTAGACCACGATTTCCAATTCGCAGCGGATTCAGTATTGCAGTCATCATTGTCACTGTCATCTGTTGCATCTGAAATGTCGTTGTCAGAACTCGCTTCGTCGTCGTAATCTGTTTTAACAGATGCAGGGGCGCCTTCGATGATCTGGGTGAGGGTCTCCATGCATACCTGTGCTGGAACAACCTCACGATTTGGTTCAATTCCCACGTACTCGCTGAGAGCTACGGCCAGTATAGATTTTATTATACATGACAAAGACTCAAAGTCACTTGTTTGATACGCTTGGGCTATGCAGCGTAAATAAAATCTCCGCGCTGCTACCACCTTATTCTTTAAACAATCCCAACGTGACACCATCGAGATAAGGTGACTTACATCAAGTCTGATAAATGTGGCCGGAAGAACTTTGGGCTGCTTATAAATGATTCCGTAGCATCGCTGTAGGTAGTCGTGTAAATCTGTGCAGAGTGCAAATATTTCAGCCACGGCATTTACTATTGCGCGGCCGAAATCGCATACAACAATAGATGGGCGAGGTGCACCTTTTGCCAAAATGTACCTAAAAAACTGCGCAATTATGAGGGACCTTTGATCTGCGGAGACCATCTGAAAGACCGGTACGCTTCCTTCTGATGTCACCAACATGCACTGATAGAGGAACACGTGTGGATCCTCCTTATGACTCCGCTTTTCAATGCCGCCTGTTGCGTCTACTGTCATCACCGCATTACTATCTCTTTTGGTCCTAGCGGTATATAATTGCTGTTGTTCTTCGGTCCAATATACGCAATTAAATTTTAAAAGCGAGATGCTATGTATGAAACCAGCAAACTGGCCATACCTTGCATGGTGAAGTAAATTTAATGGAGCATTTGCATACTCCAAGCCGTGTATTTTGAGCAATTGTTGCTCTTTCGCCTTACGTAGGACTGCGGCGTTGGGTATTATTGCGACGTTGTTCCCGCCAAATTTCTTGAGCCGCCTGGCTTCTTCCCTCCTGAACGTCACTGCGTCTTTTTTTTCGTCTATCATTTTTTTACATATCTTGATACGTCTTTGTCCTCTCAATTGACGTTTCTTTGTGCCACTGTGCTTTGCGGCTTTGATATTTTGAATGTGACACATAAATATGACGTCTACATCGTTTGCTGGTGAACTCAACAACGTCCCAGTTATTTTAGATCCACATTCGAGACAGATCCCAGTGAATAAAGCATAATATCGCGCAGTAGGTGTAGGAGTGACAATGTTATTTTTGAAGGAAAACACGCAGTCCAGAGTGCTGTGTTGCTGGCATAAACGCTCTGCTAATATGTCAGTCCAGCCTTCTTTAAACTTCCAGTAAACACGCCCGCTAGAAACTTTTTTTTTCGGGCTGATTTCCTTCCAGTTTTTGGCTGATAAAACCAATCTTATATTTTTTGACGACAACCGATCATTCGTTTCGTTTAGGTCTGTATTAATGCTACACGCGCTTATATCAGTTGTCGTATCGTTAATATATTTTGTTTGGGCCGGTTCTATGTGGTTACAGCCGTATGTTTTTTGGACGAGTTCCCTAAACCCATTCCGATTCTCATTTAAAATCGTGTAAACGTGGCGTGCTGTAATGTGCGAGTCACGAAGTTTCATTTTTTCAGCGATCACGGAATACACAGGGTTCGTCGGGGGATACAGTTTCCCATTGCTATCGATAGTTCGACAATCATCGTAAAGCAAAATTTGTCCGAGAGTCTCTTTGTCGTACGGCATGATGTCGAAATGCGTAAATAAATCTTAGTAGGCAAGAGTTATTTTGACCCGATAAATATATTTTTTAGTATAGAATTTATACAGGTGAAAGTAGGTATTCGTGATTATTATTCTACAGCCATAGCGATTATTTATTCTACTAGAAATACCTCAACAAAATAGAACTTGAGATTCATACATCTTAAATTAAAGCCGGAATTATAATATAACTAGTAAAATACCTAAACCAAATAGAACTTAAGATTTATACAGCTTAAATTAAACCAGAATTATATCTAGTGAAATTCCTAATCTAAATAGAACTTAAAGATTTATACAGCTTAAATTAACAACCTAATATTAACCTAAGAACTAAATTTATACACCTAAAATTAAAACCGGAATTACAACTAGTGAAAATCCTAATCCAAATAGAACTTAAACATTTATACAGCTAAAATTAACAACCTAATAACTAAATTTACACACCTAAAATTGAAACCGGAATTATAACTAGTGAAATTCCTAGTCCAAATAGAACTTAAAGATTTATACAGCTAAAATTAACAACCTAATAATAACCTAAGAACTAAATTTATACACCTAAAATTGAAGCCGGAATTATAATTAGTGAAATTCCGAACCCAAAAAGGACTTTAATTAACAACTTAATAATAACTGTACGAAGTACGAAACAGAGACAATTTTTTACAATGTAAAGAGCCACAATACAAGTCTAATAATACAGTGCAAACAATAATTTTTACAATATGAATCTATTAATTTTTTATTACATAAATCTAATATTTATATGAAATTAATGTATTAAATGAATTAAGTACCTCAATATTTTGTTTGTTTATTGTCAACCTCGAAATATAGCAATTTTAAACAGTTAACTTTATTTTTCATTTCAAATTGCCAAAAAATAACAGGCGCTACTTAAGCATTCTGGGAGGACACTTCGATAGCGCGATCTAGGATTTTACGCGTACCTAACAGCGCCATCTATCGAACGACTGCAAGACTACCCATACTTAAACAACGTTACACACACTGCGTTTTATTTTATACTAATATTACATTAGTTATGTGAATGTAAATGATATAATAAATGTAAAAGTAACTTTGTCTGTCTGTTTGTTACGCTTTCACGGCTAAACAGCGGAACAGCTGAACTTATACTATACTAACGATTAAAAATTACAAGTACATATGGCGGGAGTCTAGCGGACTTCGTATATCTGTTATCTATTTATTTGGCTTGGCGACCTTCTCGTAGACTTCAAAAACCGATCATCGGTGGTATGTGGCGGTATGTGCTACCTGCACATACCAATAATAAATTCAATAGAGTTTACCTACTGAGTGCCTAAAAAAAAGGTTTCGTGTTTAGATAGTAGGCTAGTTTATTTGATTTCATAGTGCTAGTTTATTTGATTTAGGCCGTATTTCACCAAGCTGGAATAAGACTTACTCCGAGATTAGTCCATACAAATTCGGCGTTTAATCTAGGTATAACACCTTATTCTCGCTTGGTGAAATCCGCCATTAATCTAGTATATTTTTAGTCATATAGAATAGGCAGGAAAGTTAGGGTAAATCAGAATGATCACAATTAGGTTATGTACTATTCAATATTAAAGTTTGTTGATTTAGCGTATAGGTTTTAAAGTTTATTAGACTTCGCCCAAAAGAGATGCATAAGATCCATTTGCGGATTGACATCATCTGAAAGCTGCCAACCTCATTTCAAGAACCTAAAAATATTAACTTTGCCATGCTTATATCTACGAATGTTGTGTTTTAGTAAAATGTAATCCTACAATGTTCAAAATTAAAGAACCAGCACAAGGCCATAGTCTTCTCCCTCGCATCCCTACATTGTGCATTGATCACTGTAGAACTGCACTGATGCAGAAGAATGTCAGTGTCATGGCTCCTAAGCTACATAATAAACTACACGCAATAGTAAAAAACTTACCCATTATTGAATTTAAAATTAAACTGTTTGACTACCTCATTAAGTGCAGTGTTCACCAACAATTAAACGGACGGTTAGCGGTTTGACGGCTGTCAAATGTATTGACTAACAGCTTATTAAGACCTAACCGTCTGTTAAATTGGTTGGTGAACTCGGTCCTAAGAAATGTTTTTATAGCATTCAAAAGTATTTAAACGACGATAACGTTAGCGTTTAGTAGTTGTTTTAGCTTTTAGTAGTACATATATTCAATATTTGTTAATGAATATTTTATCTATATTTTTTAAGAACTTGTTACAAAAAATGTTAAATGTTTTAATTTAATTTTCGTATGCTATCTAGGCACATCACAGTGGAAATATTGTATTTAATACCTGCTTATACCTGTGTTGACGAAATAAGTATATTTGATTTGATTTGATTGAAAAAGGTGATTAAAATTAAGGAAATTTTATATTTCTTAGGTATTTAACAATTCGTGTCGAATTAAATTGGTGTTTAATTTAAGATTACGTGGTAAGTTTAGTTTATTTCGTGTACTGAAATTATTGTATAAATAAATATGATTTTATGATTGTATCGGAAATAACATATGTAAGTGGATGTAAATAATATTTTTTAGTTTTTCGTTGTGTTTTACTTAAGGGAAAATTGTAAGGGAAAGTTGTTTCACACTTGGTGACGTAATTAACCAAATTTTAAATGATCCTGTCATTTGAATGCAATAAAATGTAAACCGAAAAAGTAATTAACTGACCGGAGTCGTTCCGGAGGCCGCCACGTACTACTTACCTACTCGTATTAGTTGATTTATGCCCGGTTTTACGGTAACGGTATTTGACACATTTTGTACGTAGCAAATGTCAAATTTTAACGAGATGTAGGTAAGGAAAACGATTCGTTTCTTGAATATAGGAACCGGGCATTAAGGTTTAATTTATATGTCGATTTCATTCTATAATACCTATTTCGAGAATTGCATCACAACAACATGATATTATAAAACGAAGACCCTCGCCGCGTCTATCTGTCTATATGTTCGCAATAATCTCAAAAAGTACTGAACGGATTTTTATGCGGTTTTCACCAATAGTTATATAGATAAGTTATTTAGCCAGAACTATTGCTGTATCGACTCCAGACCATAGAACTGTGCAGTTTCATGCGTATTTGTAGCGGTGCTATCGATAACGGCTGAGATGCTACGTATCTAAAGTGTTGCAGCATTTCAGTCTATGTCTAGATTTTCGTGGTTTTTAAGACAGAACTATTGCTGTATCGACTCCAGACTATAGAACTGTGCAGTTTCATACGTATTTCTAGGGTTGCTATTGAAAACAGCTGAGATGCTATGCAGAACTTTCTTAAAAGCTATAGCATCTCAACATATATCTAAATTTTCGTGGTTTTTTAGCTAGAACTATTGCTGTATCGCTTCCAGACCATAGAACTCTGTAGTTTCATACATATCTGTAGGACTGCTATGGAAAACCGCTGAGATGCTATGCAGAACTTTCTAAAAAGTTACATTATCTCCACTTTTATCTAAATTTTCGTGGTTTTTTAGCCAGAACTATTGCTGTATCGACTCCAGACCATAGAACTCTGCAGTTTCATACGTATTTACAGGGTTGCTATTGAGAACCGCTGAGGTGCTATGCAGAACTCTCCAAAAAGTTACAGCATCTCAACTTTTGTCTAAATTTTCGTGGTTTTTTAGCTAGAACTATTGCTGTATCGCTTCCAGACCATAGAACTCTGTAGTTTCATACATATCTGTAGGGCTGCTATGGAAAACCGCTGAGATGCTATGCAGAACTTTCTAAAAAGTTACATTATCTCCACTTTTATCTAAATTTTCGTGGTTTTTTAGCCAGAACTATTGCTGTATCGACTCCAGACCATAGAACTCTGCAGTTTCATACGTATTTACAGGGTTGCTATTGAGAACCGCTGAGGTGCTATGCAGAACTCTCCAAAAAGTTACAGCATCTCAACTTTTGTCTAAATTTTCGTGGTTTTTTAGCTAGAACTATTGCTGTATCGCTTCCAGACCATAGAACTCTGTAGTTTCATACATATCTGTAGGACTGCTATGGAAAACCGCTGAGATGCTATGCAGAACTTTCTAAAAAGTTACATTATCTCCACTTTTATCTAAATTTTCGTGGTTTTTTAGCCAGAACTATTGCTGTATCGACTCCAGACCATAGAACTCTGCAGTTTCATACGTATTTACAGGGTTGCTATTGAGAACCGCTGAGGTGCTATGCAGAACTCTCCAAAAAGTTACAGCATCTCAACTTTTGTCTAAATTTTCGTGGTTTTTTAGCTAGAACTATTGCTGTATCGCTTCCAGACCATAGAACTCTGTAGTTTCATACATATCTGTAGGGCTGCTATGGAAAACCGCTGAGATGCTATGCAGAACTTTCTAAAAAGTTACATTATCTCCACTTTTATCTAAATTTTCGTGGTTTTTTAGCCAGAACTATTGCTGTATCGACTCCAGACCATAGAACTCTGCAGTTTCATACGTATTTACAGGGTTGCTATTGAGAACCGCTGAGGTGCTATGCAGAACTCTCCAAAAAGTTACAGCATCTCAACTTTTGTCTAAATTTTCGTGGTTTTTTAGCTAGAACTATTGCTGTATCGCTTCCAGACCATAGAACTCTGTAGTTTCATACATATCTGTAGGACTGCTATGGAAAACCGCTGAGATGCTATGCAGAACTTTCTAAAAAGTTACATTATCTCCACTTTTATCTAAATTTTCGTGGTTTTTTAGCCAGAACTATTGCTGTATCGACTCCAGACCATAGAACTCTGCAGTTTCATACGTATTTACAGGGTTGCTATTGAGAACCGCTGAGGTGCTATGCAGAACTCTCCAAAAAGTTACAGCATCTCAACTTTTGTCTAAATTTTCGTGGTTTTTTAGCTAGAACTATTGCTGTATCGCTTCCAGACCATAGAACTCTGTAGTTTCATACATATCTGTAGGGCTGCTATGGAAAACCGCTGAGATGCTATGCAGAACTTTCTAAAAAGTTACATTATCTCCACTTTTATCTAAATTTTCGTGGTTTTTTAGCCAGAACTATTGCTGTATCGACTCCAGACCATAGAACTCTGCAGTTTCATACGTATTTACAGGGTTGCTATTGAGAACCGCTGAGGTGCTATGCAGAACTCTCCAAAAAGTTACAGCATCTCAACTTTTGTCTAAATTTTCGTGGTTTTTTAGCTAGAACTATTTCTGTATCGCTTCCAGACCATAGAACTCTGTAGTTTCATACATATCTGTAGGGCTGCTATGGAAAACCGCTGAGACGCTATGCAGAACTTTCTAAAAAGTTACATTATCTCCACTTTTATCTAAATTTTCGTGGTTTTTTAGCCAGAACTATTGCTGTATCGACTCCAGACCATAGAACTCTGCAGTTTCATACGTATTTACAGGGTTGCTATTGAGAACCGCTGAGGTGCTATGCAGAACTCTCCAAAAAGTTACAGCATCTCAACTTTTGTCTAAATTTTCGTGGTTTTTTAGCTAGAACTATTTCTGTATCGCTTCCAGACCATAGAACTCTGTAGTTTCGTACATATCTGTAGGACTGCTATGGAAAACCGCTGAGATGCTATGCAGAACTTTCTAAAAAGTTACATTATCTCCACTTTTATCTAAATTTTCGTGGTTTTTTAGCCAGAACTATTGCTGTTTCGACTCCAGACCATAGAACTCTGCAGTTTCATACGTATTTACAGGGTTGCTATTACAAACCGCTGAGATGCTATGCTGAACTATCTTTAAAGCTATAGCATCTCAACATATATTTAAATTTTCGTGGTTTTTTAGCTAGAACTATTGCTGTATCGCTTCCAGACCATAAAACTCTGTAGTTTCGTACATATCTGTAGGGTTGCTATGGAAAACCGCTGAGATGCTATGCAGAACTTTCTATAAAGTTACATTATCTCCACTTTTATCTAAATTTTCGTGGTTTTTTAGCCAGAACTATTGCTGTATCGACTCCAGACCATAGAACTCTGCAGTTTCATACGTATTTACAGGATTTCTATTGAGAACCGCTGAGATGCTATGCAGAACTCTCCAAAAAGTTACAGCATCTCAACTTTTGTCTAAATTTTCGTGGTTTTTTAGCTAGAACTATTGCTGTATCGCTTCCAGACCATAGAACTCTGTAGTTTCATACATATCTGTAGGACTGCTATGGAAAACCGCTGAGATGCTATGCGGAACTTTCTAAAAAGTTACATTATCTCCACTTTTATCTAAATTTTCGTGGTTTTTTAGCCAGAACTATTGCTGTATCGACTCCAGACCATAGAACTCTGCAGTTTCATACGTATTTACAGGGTTGCTATTGAGAACCGCTGAGGTGCTATGCAGAACTCTCCAAAAAGTTACAGCATCTCAACTTTTGTCTAAATTTTCGTTGTTTTTTAGCTAGAACTATTTCTGTATCGCTTCCAGACCATAGAACTCTGTAGTTTCATACATATCTGTAGGGCTGCTATGGAAAACCGCTGAGATGCTATGCAGAACTTTCTAAAAAGTTACATTATCTCCACTTTTATCTAAATTTTCGTGGTTTTTTAGCCAGAACTATTGCTGTATCGACTCCAGTCCATAGAACTGTGCAGTTTTATACGTATATGTGGCGTTTCTCATGAAAACCGCTGAGATGCTATGCAGAACTAAGTTAAAAGCTTCAGTATCTCAACATATATTTAGATATTCGTAGTTTTTTAGACAGAACTGTTGCTGTATCGACTCCAGACAATAGAACTGTGCAGTTTCATACGTATTTCTAGGGTTGCTATTGAAAACAGCTGAGATGCTATGCAGAACTATCTTAAAAGCTATAGCATCTCAACATATATCTAAATTTTCGTGTTATTTTAGCTAGAACTATTGTTGTATCGCTTCCAGACCATAGAACTCTGTAGTTTCATACATATCTGTAGGGTTGCTATGGAAAACCGCTGAGATGCTATGCAGAACTTTCTAAAAAGTTACATTATCTCCACTTTTATCTAAATTTTCGTGGTTTTTTAGCCAGAACTATTGCTGTATCGCTTCCAGACCATAGAACTCTGTAGTTTCATACATATCTGTAGGGCTGCTATGGAAAACCGCTGAGATGCTATGCAGAACTTTCTTAAAAGTTACATTATCTCCACTTTTATCTAAATTTTCGTGGTTTTTTAGCCAGAACTATTGCTGTATCGACTCCAGACCATAGATCTCTGCAGTTTCATAAGTATTAACAGGGTTGCTATTGAAAACCGCTGAGATGCTATGCAGAACTTTCTAAAAAGTTAAATTATCTCCACTTTTATCTAAATTTTCGTGGTTTTTTTGGCAGAACTATTGCTGTATCGACTCCAGACCATAGAACTCTGCAGTATTATACGTATATGTGGCGTTTCTCATGAAAACCGCTGAGATGCTATGCAGAACTATCTTAAAAGCTACAGTATCTCAACATATATTTAGATATTCGTAGTTTTTTAGACAGAACTATTGCTGTATCAACTCCAGACCATAGAACTGTGCAGTTTCATACGTATTTCTAGGGTTGCTATTGAAAACAGCTGAGATGCTATGCAGAACTATCTTAAAAGCTATAGCATCTCAACATATATTTAAATTTTCGTGGTTTTTTAGCTAGAACTATTGCTGTATCGCTTCCAGACCATAAAACTCTGTAGTTTCGTACATATCTGTAGGACTGCTATGGAAAACCGCTGAGATGCTATGCAGAACTTTCTATAGAGTTACATTATCTCCACTTTTATTTAAATTTTCGTGGTTTTTTAGCCAGAACTATTGCTGTATCGACTCCAGACCATAGAACTCTGCAGTTTCATACGTATTTACAGGGTTGCTATTGAGAACCGCTGAGATGCTATGCAGAACTCTCCAAAAAGTTACAGCATCTCAACTTTTGTCTAAATTTTCGTGGTTTTTTAGCTAGAACTATTGCCGTATCGCTTCCAGACCATAGAACTCTGTAGTTTCGTACATATCTGTAGGGTTGCTATGGAAAACCGCTGAGATGCTATGCAGAACTTTCTAAAAAGTTACATTATCTCCACTTTTATCTAAATTTTCGTGGTTTTTTTGGCAGAACTATTGCTGTATCGACTCCAGACCATAGAACTCTGCAGTATTATACGTATATGTGGCGTTTCTCATGAAAACCGCTGAGATGCTATGCAGAACTATCTTAAAAGCTACAGTATCTCAACATATATTTAGATATTCGTAGTTTTTTAGACAGAACTATTGCTGTATCAACTCCAGACCATAGAACTGTGCAGTTTCATACGTATTTCTAGGGTTGCTATTGAAAACAGCCGAGATGCTATGCAGAACTATGTTAAAAGCTATAGCATCTCAACATATATTTAAATTTTCGTGGTTTTTTAGCTAGAACTATTGCTGTATCGCTTCCAGACCATAGAACTCTGTAGTTTCATACATATCTGTAGGGCTGCTATGGAAAACCGCTGAGATGCTATGCAGAACTTTCTAAAAAGTTACATTATCTCCACTTTTATCTAAATTTTCGTGGTTTTTTAGCCAGAACTATTGCTGTATCGACTCCAGTCCATAGAACTGTGCAGTTTTATACGTATATGTGGCGTTTCTCATGAAAACCGCTGAGATGCTATGCAGAACTCTCCAAAAAGTTACAGCATCTCAACTTTTGTCTAAATTTTCGTGGTTTTTTAGCTAGAACTATTGCTGTATGGCTTCCAGACCATAGAACTCTGTAGTTTCATACATATCTGTAGGACTGCTATGGAAAACCGCTGAGATGCTATGCAGAACTTTCTAAAAAGTTACATTATCTCCACTTTTATCTAAATTTTCGTGGTTTTTTAGCCAGAACTATTGCTGTATCGACTCCAGTCCATAGAACTGTGCAGTTTTATACGTATATGTGGCGTTTCTCATGAAAACCGCTGAGATGCTATGCAGAACTCTCCAAAAAGTTACAGTATCTCAACTTTTGTCTAAATTTTCGTGGTTTTTTAGCTAGAACTATTGTTGTATCGCTTCCAGACCATAGAACTCTGTAGTTTCATACATATCTGTAGGGCTGCTATGGAAAACCGCGGAGATGCTATGCAGAACTTTCTAAAAAGTTACATTATCTCCACTTTTATCTAAATTTTCGTGGTTTTTTTGCCAGAACTATTGCTGTATCGACTCCAGACCATAGAACTCTGCAGTATTATACGTATATGTGGCGTTTCTCATGAAAACCGCTGAGATGCTATGCAGAACTATCTTAAAAGCTACAGTATCTCAACATATATTTAGATATTCGTAGTTTTTTAGACAGAACTATTGCTGTATCAACTCCAGACCATAGAACTGTGCAGTTTCATACGTATTTCTAGGGTTGCTATTGAAAACAGCTGAGATGCTATGCAGAACTATCTTAAAAGCAATAGCATCTCAACATATATCTAGATTTTCGTGGTTTTCTAGCCAGAACTTTAGCTGTATCGACTCCAGACCATAGAACTGTGCAGTTTCATACGTGTTTGTAGAGTTGCTATTGAAAACCGCTGAGATGCTATGTAGAACTTTATAAAAAGTTACAATATCTCAACTTATGTCTAGATATATATGTTTTTTAGCCAGAACTTTTGCTGTGTCGACTCCGGACCATAGAACTGTGCAGTTTTATATGTATTTGTGGCGTTGTTATTGAAAACTGCTGAGATGCTATGCAGAACTGTCTAAAATGTTCTAGCCTCAGCCTCAGCCTATATCTAGATTTTTATGTTGTTTTTTTATCAGAACTATTGCTGTATCGACTCCAGACAACGGAACTATGCATTTTCTCACGTATTTGAGGCCTAGGCAACGAGAACTGCTGAGATGCTGATAGGCGGAATGCGAAGTTAGCATCTCATATATTTTTTTTCGATTTATGGCTAGAACTATTGCTATGTTGACCCCAGACTACAGAACTATGCATTTTCTGACGTATTTGAGGCCCAGGCATCGAGAACTGCTGAGATGCTAATAGGTGAAATGCGAAGTTAGCATCTCATTTTGAAAAAAACGATTTTCCGAAAAAAAAAAGTAGAACTATCGAAAATAAATATGTAGAACTATAGAACTATTAGGGATGCTACTAGAACTGTGTTTAAATTTTGAGATTCCAGAAAATGATATGCTAGGTTCACACACATTGATGAAAGGTGTACGAAGCGAACCATTCTTTCTAGCATCGCCCGTATTTATGACCCGCTTGGGTTTTTATGTCCTGTTGCATTTCATGTCAAATACTTAATGCAGCTGTTGTGGTCGTCGGGAGTTTCATGGGACGACGACGTCCCTGAGGCTATTGCTTCGGAGTGGATTCGTTTTAAATCTCAGTTGTCGTTGTTAGCGGTGATAACAATTCCTCGTCGCTTCGTTCATGATTTTAAATCGTTGCAACTTCATGGTTTTTGCGACGCGTCGGAGCGTGGTTACTCTGCAGTAATTTATTGTCGTGTTGTCGGTGCAGAGGGCTCTACATTTATCGAGTTTTGTTGCGCAAAGTCAAAGGTTGCACCTCTTCGTAAATTGACAATTCCTAGGCTGGAACTCCTAGCCGCCGTTCTCTTGTCGGATTTAATGACTCCCTTCTTCAAAGGTTTTCTTCGCTTTTTCTTTTAAAGCGAGTGTTAGCCTATTGCTTTAGGATTCTGCGTCCACGTAAAATTATCGAGTCTCTACAAACTTCTGAGACGACTGCAGCTCTCATGTTTTTAGTAAAACATGTGCAGCATTCTGCGTTCGGTGTAGAGATTGGACTCCTGGAAAAGGGACGGCCTAACTCGTTGCCTAAAGGTTTGCGCAAGCTGTCGTTATTTTGTGACGCCGCGGGTATTCTCAGGGTGGGCGGACGTCTGAGTAACTCAACAGTAAATTTCTCGGTAAAACATCCCATATTGTTGCCGCGTTCTCACCGGTTAACTGCCTTAATCATTGACGAGTACCATAAGAAGTTTCTGCATCCAGGCGTTCAGACTCTACAAAATTTACTCGCGCAATCCTTTTGGATTTTGTCGCCCAAGCGGGCTATCCAAGCTGTGACTGGACGATGTGTAAAATGTTTTCGTGCAAACCCTACCCCAGCTACAGCCCCGCTCATGGGAAACTTGCCGCTCTATCGTATCGCTAAATTAAAACCCTTTTCAAGTGTGGCCATCGATTATGGCGGACCATTTGACCTCGCACTTGGGCGCGGAAGAGGCGTAAAGACGCAGAAAGGCTACGTCTGTGTTTTCGTTTGTAATAGTACAAAAGCGATACATATAGAACTCGCCTCGGAGTTGTCAACAGAAGCTTTCCTTTGCGCGTTAAAGAGGTTCATTGCCCGCCGCGGTAGATGTAGTCAAATTATCTCCGATCAGGGTCGCAATTTCATTGGAGCCAGCAATTACCTCGGTTCTCTTATGAAAAATGCTGCTGACGTCAATGAAATTAAATTCTCGTTTAATCCCCCCGGAAGCCCACACTTCAATGGCTTAGCCGAGGCGGGAATTAAATCTGTTAAAACTCATCTCTCCAGAGTCATCGGAACCCAGCGTTTAACTTTCGAGGAGTTTTACACCGTCCTCGCCCAAGTAGAGGCAATGTTAAACTCTCGCCCTCTCACCCCTCTAAGCTCCGATGCTAATGACTTTTCGGTTATAACCCCTGGACACTTTCTAACTATGGAACCTTTGTCCATCCTTCCTGAGGAAAATTTCACTGATGAAAAAATCAGTGTCTCTCATCGTTGGAAGTTAATTCAAAGAATGCACCAAGACTTTTGGCGTAGGTGGCATACCGAGTACGTACACACGTTACAGCAGAGGACTAAATGGAATAAAATAAATACCAACATTCGCGTAGGTACCTTAGTGTTGCTAATCAACGAACAAACAAGTCCTTTACATTGGAACATGGCTCGCGTCTCTGCTTTACACCCAGGGCCTGACGGCATTTGTAGAGTCGTCACAGTCCGCACTGCGGCTGGCCAGTACAGAAGACCTGTGGTAAAGCTGTGCCCTTTGCCAATAGATAACATTTAGTCTCGGATCTACGCATACTTTGTCTTAGTTTTAGGTTATTTGTTTGTTTAAGTTTTGTTAGAGTCGTAAATACTGTATATTTAGGTGAGCGGTATGTTCACTTACGTGGTAATTTAAAGATTTATTACTGGTAACCCTCAGACTTCCGGTCAGGGTAACAATTTTGATATGGCAACATAGATTGACAGATCTAGCTTCCGACCGGCATCACGCCGTAGTTTTCTAAGTTACTTAAGTTTGTAATAAGTCACCTTTTCCTCTCTTGTTTGAGTTGTCGTGGATATATAAGCTAGTTTACTTCCTACAAAGTGCGGATTCACTGTGTTTTCCTACGGGCAAGTGCTATATTAAGGTGTCAAAGGCAAAAGCGGTGGTAAGTCGAGCTCGCGCGCTGTGAGTAGCTGATGAGCCGCCAGGGACAGGCCCAGCGTTGCCCCCTTTCCAAAGGATATCAGGTATGTGATGAAGCACTTAGTCTAACGATCCGTATTGTCGCATAAGTAATTTTCTCGGTTGTTTTTCGATTAATTGTAGTAATTATAAACATTTTCGATTAAATCCATACAGTCCACTATTCTCGCCGTTAACACTCGTCATTTAACTTAAGCGAATTACATAAGAAAACTACAATTAATAATAAATTCATTATTTTTTCTCACAACTGCCACAGGATAAAAGTAACTGCCGGCCCTGCGAAGTGGGCGGAGTCAGTAAAGCTCATGACGGGCGAAATAATACAGACTCTCGAAGCGCAGATTTAAGGTGCATTTTGCCTCGTTAGGAGCGCCCCCACTATCGATCGCAGAAATGTAACCAAGGTCACTTTCATGCCGTGCACTTATATTATTATCGTTAACGCGTTCTGAGTAGGTTTAAATTCGCATGTTTGCTGTCACAGAGAGTCGCTTCTGTACTTGTACTATTACTTATTCTGTGCCATCACTGATAATTAGCTCTTAAGGTACTCGTGCCTATAATTAGAGCGCTCGCAAGCTCGCGCTCTAACCTCGGCGCTCGTACCTTAAGAAGCTTCATTATGTACCAGTTACATAATAGTACATTACTTAACAAGGGCTGTAAAAGAAAGAAAGCCCGAAATCGCAGGTATTTGATACCCGAGCCGTAGGCGAGGGTTGTAAATATGCGATAGAGGGCTTTCTTTTTTACTGCCCGTGATGAGTACACAATTTTACGTCTTCACCTGGCCACAATGCGAGTTTTACCGTGCGCGCAGCGTGCGATAAAACTCACATTATGGCCAGGTGTTACGTAAATAACTATTTATCGAGGATACCAACTCGAAGCAATATTTGTTACAATTTCAGTTATAAATATGGTTTTTAAAAAGTGCTGCTTCACGCTGAAACTTCGCATTGGAACCTTTATTATTGGCGGTCTGTCATTTGCGCTATGCATTGTTCCGATATTACTGTTTGGACTATTAGGTAAGTAACACTCCTGTGGCCCGTTTCACGAAGCTACAAGTTACAAATTACAAGCGGAACCCTCTTTCTAGCAGTACGAGTTAGAAAGAGACTTCCACTTGTAATTTGTAACTTGTAGCTTCGTGAAACGGGCCTCTGGCGGTAAGAATTGACAAATAGAACTTGCAAGTGGGTCAATGAATATTTGAGTTCGTGCATATTAGAAATTTGAAAAAAAATGTGATTTTTACTGGTTAAGCTTTAAGGTTAACAATCTGAATATCAAGGAGGAGTATAGTGAATTTTTGGTTGATGTTGCTTAGGGATGGGGTGCTAATAAAATCCATGTTAATTTCGGCCTTGCCTAGCGCCATCTTGTAATTACTAACTTTTTTAATCCTCAACAATTTACATACGACTATTACTTAGTCTAAGGGCCTGTTTCACAATCGACAAGTAAATTTATGTGACCGTTAAAGTTAGCTTTCTCCTTGTCTATGTTCAAGTGTAAGAAAAGGAAATTACTAAATTTATGTGTCAGATATGCTTTTCTTGACGATTGTGGAACAGGCCCTACCAGCCCACGACACCAAAGCTAGTTCGATAAGAGTTGATAAGACTACCAGATGATATACATATTATATTATATAGTCCCTACTGATAGGCTCCCTTTATCTCGCGATTCCCTCGGTAACGGTAACGGTAATAAAAGTTTGTCTCAAAAGCAGTTTTTTTTTTCGGGTAGTGAGAAAATAAAGAAACAAATTTCTGCTAATGGCTAAAAAGCTTAAACGCCACATCGTCTTTTCTACGGTACAGCTAGTGTTAGACTTAAAAAAACAAAACACGGTTGCAACAAAATGACGTCATTCCGACCACTAATCCAAAGCGGGCGCAGTAAAGTGATATTTTTTCTTAGTACCTAAATAATGACCAAAAAAAAATTGAAAACAAAAATAGTATGCTTTTGAGACAAACCTCTATAAGCATGTTTTTTTTTTCATAAATTTAGTACGGGCTCTCTATGATAGTCGTGGTCTGTGACGTCACATGCTAGTCGGATATCTCTGTCTTATTGACAAACCCTTTGAACGCCTTTGACTTGATACAAACGTCGTCCTCACGCGCCAATGACAGCTGAAAACCACTTCTAATGTCCACCTTACAAATACTCGGGTCTATTTTGCACTTTATCATCTGTGACCACTAAATGGGTCGATGGCGTGGTAGGCACGACAGTACACGACCACTTCAGTGGTTCTTGGCGTTCAAAGGGTTAAAATGTCTATATTTTCATATTTTTCAAGATATATTTGAGAAATTCTTTCAAAATAGTTACGGGTACATTGAATGAGTGATTTGGAGGGGCGCGCCATGATACCGTAGTTTATCTATACTTGGGTTAACTGCTTTTGAAAATTATTACTTATGTAAAATTTCTGCGATCAGCTTTTTTATGATTTTGTATTTTGTACATTATGCTACTCAGACTAAATGCTGTCTTGTGTTCTACGTTAAAAACGTTACGCTGGGTACTTGGACAAAATGCTCATGGAACGCTTTGCTACTTGGTCTACTTGTTTAGCTAGACGAATTGATACTTAGCCATTTTTAATTTAAATAATTAGTAAATCGTTACTGAAAAGTGATTAATTTATAGTATATTTCAGCTAAAGAATTGGTCGCTTGGTTCGTTGCCATGATTATTTTCATCATCAATGGGACAACAGCTGGTTGTCTTTTATATGGAGCAGTAAAGGTAATTATTTTTTCATCTGTCCTGTTCGGAAAGTGAGGGTTTCTATATCACAATAGCGAAAGCGATTAGGTAGCGAAAGTAATTTAAAAAATAATTAGTCAAAGACTGAGCCATTTTTGACTTGTTGCTGAATAAAGCTGTATTCTGATATGTTCTAGTAAGAATACCTTCAGCTTTATTCAGCCATTACGAAAAAGTATTGGTTTATTCGAAGGTGATTCGAAAGTACAAGGTCAACTTTCTAGCTTCAGTAGTTTCGGCTGTGAGTTGATGAGTGACGCGCTTTCCGGTTCCCTCTTTATTAATAGTATTCCTATAGATGAGTGATCTTAACTACTTATTTATTTTTATTTTCTAGATGATGACATTGAAGATCTTGATCGTCATCTAGAAAGCGATTTGGATGACGACGACGATGATAATGAGTGCGACAGCGACTAAAAACACTCATTCATCATGGTCCGGGAGCCCAGTGCAAGAAACCCTTGCTGATAAATAAATAGAAAATACCTACCCTGTAGGCGTAGCTGACCTTTAGTAGCTTTAACTGCTCTTGGTCGGCCGCGGCTCGGGTTTACAGCAAGGGTTTCTTGAGTTTGAGTTTCTTTAATATGCTGTTCGCATCTCCCACAGTTGTAAAAAACTTCTTGGTTGTCGCACCTGTCCCGGATGCCCCGTAGCGAACCTACCACTGTTCGACCGTGTTTTGTCTTATCGACCTCTTGGCGTAGGACACCGGCACCATGTCGTATTGGGGGGTCGTCTTCTTCCTAAGGGCTGCTTGCTTTGCCAATTCGTCTGCTCTCTCATTTCCTGGCGTTCCAACGTGAGCTCGCAGCCAATAGAACCTGAGATCGGTCCCCATTGCTCTTGTTTGGGTTGTGGCGTTTTTGAACTCTTGAACCAAGGGGTGTGTCGTGTCCGGTGCTTTGAGGAGCTCCAGTGAGGATCTTGAGTCACTGAGGATGCTGACGCTCCGCGCCTTGTGTTTCCCTGCGATCTGCACTGCCCTAAGTAGAGCGTACAGTTCGGTTTGAAACACGGTGCTATAGGGCGCTAGCTTGAAGGTTGAGTGGCGGATTTCTCTTCCATTCTCCCACTATGTGAGTGCCGCTTCCGTCTGACCCTCAATTTTACTCCCGTCGGTGTAAATTTGAGGGCCTCCGAGGTCGTATTGATCGACCACGTCTTGATTGAATTGCTCCAAGCAGACGTAGTCGATAGACACAACCCTTGACGGGTGCGGTCTCTTCAGGGCGTCAGTTTTTTCTTCAATTTCTTTTCCTGGTGGAATGTGGTCCTCACTGTAGCCCTTTTTGACAAGATCAGCGCCGATGTCAGAGAGACCGTCTGTCCTGTAGGCTTTGCAAATCTTCTGGGCGAAACCACGCTGTATTGAGTCTAGCTGGTTTCGCACCATCACCAACTTGTTGGCAGACTCGTGCCAAGCGCTTGCTGCGTACAGGACGATCGGCTCTATCACCGCCACGTAGATAGTTTTCACTAATGTCACTATTGAGACCCCATGACACCCTCGCCGCACGTAACAGCTGTCTGTAGATATTCGTAACCTTTCGGCACGTTTTTTCTACGTGTGCGTTACACCGATACCGACCTTTTTTTGGAGAGTCCGTTCGGCTTTTGCTTTCACTGCACCTGAGTCGTAGCCAGAGAACACCAGAGTGACGTCGTCAGCGAAGGCCTGGCAATGGGCGACCGTGTCGTTGAGCATCTGTAGGAGATCGTCTAGAATTACATTCCAGAGAATGGACCTCCTATAAGCCTTGGACACATACCTTTATGGTGGGCTTTTTGCTGATTTCGCCCGCGTAGTGGTACCCTTATCATGCGGTTATGTGATAAGGTTTGTATGCGGCGCCGGGCGCGGACAGCTAGTACTTACTAATATAAAATCATGCTATATGTAGTTTGACGTCATCGGTACCAGGGTATTGATTCTCTCAAACGCAAAGGTGAGCGAATGCAGGAGTGAAGTCCAAGCGGCGAGTTTAAGTAGTCCCGTCAAAGCGAGCAAAACACATTTCAGCGCGTGTATTCCATTTGGCAGCATGGCTTCTCGAACGTATAAGGCTGCCTAATTGAGAATGCACGCGTAATATGTGTTTTGTCCGCTCTGACGGGACTACTTAAACTCGCCGCTTGGACTTCACTCGTGCATTCGCTCACCTTTGCTTATGAGAGAATCACTACCCAGAAGTCCGCTCGCGCTCCCTGGTTATATGTATGTATACAGGGTGGAAAACACGAACCCCACATGGACGGCAACTACATACCTTAAATCGCTCGTTCCCGAAATACCAGAATTTAAAAATACCAGATTTTCAATATATCGGAATCCCAAAATTAAACATTGAAATTAGGGTATTCTTTATTATCTTCATCCAATATTTCGAATCTGGTTTTTGGAGAACCAGGTAAAAAGAGTAATTTGGTATTTTGAAATACTGGTATTTTGGGAATGAGCGCCTTAAATATTGGAAATAACTAATTCTACGCAAAGGAGACTTACTTTTATTTTTGAAAACAATTAAGTATTACTGCATTTATGGATTTTTGATCTGTATCATAAAACACGACTTTATTGTTTTGTCATATTCCACCAGTTCGATTCCCGGTTAAGGAAGAGGATTTTATTCAAAAATCCAATAAATCAGTATTTTTTGTTTTCGAAAATAAAAGTAATTCTCCTTTGAGTAGAACTTTCTATTTTCAATACTTCAGGTAGTTGCCGTCCATGCGGCGTTCGTTTTTTCCACCTTGTATAAGCTTGACTTTTGTTTTTAGAATAATCATCTGCTAACAGTGCCTTGGCAAATAACACATTTCATAAACACCGTGGTTACGGCGATTATGTCGATCGTGAACAGTGATGAGGAAGACTACGAAATTAAGGCGTGTGTGTTGTCCATACTGATACCCGTGGTCAATTTCGGTAAGAGTTTAAAAGTGTTATTTTTAAGGTTCCGTACAAATATAGAAAAGCGGAACCCTTAGGTACTTACGTATACGATGGTGACTTTGTGAGGTTGTCCGTTGACCCGTCAGTTTGTTAAGACTCTTTCTCCGAAACTGCTAAAGCTTCCGGGACATGCTCAAATTTTAGATATTTGTACCATTAAGGGCCGAGTTCACCAACCAATTTAAGAGACGATTAGGTCTTAATCACCCTTGTTCGGTATATGGCAGATTCTGTATTGGACAGATTCTGCGATTGGGTAGATTCTGTATTGGACAGATTCGTGACTGGGCAGATTCTTTATTGGACAAATTCTTGACTGGGCAGATTCTGTATTGGACAGATTCGCGATTAGGCAGCTTCTGTAATGGACAGATTCGTGACTGAGCAGATTCTTTATTGGACAAATTCGTGACTGGGCAGATTCTGTATTGGACAGATTCGCGATTAGGCAGCTTCTGTATTGGACAGATTCGTGACTGAGCAGATTCTTTATTGGACAAATTCTTGACTGGGCAGATTCTGTATTGGACAGATTCGCGATTAGGCAGCTTCTGTAATGGACAGATTCGTGACTGGACAGATTCTTTATTGGACAAATTCTTGACGGGGCAGATTCTGTATTGGACAGATTCGCGATTAGGCAGCTTCTGTATTGGACAGATTCGTGACTGAGCAGATTCTTTATTGGACAAATTCGTGACTGGGCAGATTCTGTATTGGACAGATTCGCGATTAGGTAGCTTCTGTAATGGACAGATTCGTGACTGGACAGATTTTGTATTGGACAGATTCGTGACTGGACAGATTCTGTATTGGACAGATTCGTGACTGGACAGATTCTGTATTGGACAGATTCGTGACTCGACAGATTCTGTATTGGACAGATTCGCGACCCGGCAGATTCACTACTCGACAGATTCTCTATTGGACAGAATTGCCGTTTGGCAGATTCGCCATTTGGCAGAAATAGTACAGTAAGGAACAATAGTCTTATGCACCTAATCATATAATTATACCACCAAGCCTACTATATGAGCTTATTTATAGCCCGGTCGAGTTAGCCTAATATGTACGGGAAAGGTTAACTTAATTCGCATAAAGCTGAAAATTAGTACGAATGTTCGGAACATCATTATAAATAAACTGTCAAAAGTCCCTATCAATCGTTTGCGAAAAAAGTTCAGGGTCAAAGTTCGCTTCGAATATGGGTTTTTTGCATTTTCCAACCAAACGGTAAGTTTTATGATAAAAGTATGTACAGGATTGATTGTAGATCATGCAATTATCTATCAAAATTGTCATACACTTTTTTTCCTATGAGCCACTGTTTCGGAGATATGACGATTCAAAACTTGTAAAAGTTGTGTTGTGTTAAAGTTAAAGATAGTATTGTTACTTGTATTACAGCTCTAGTGATGTAAGTACGCGGTGTACTTATGCATTATTATGAAGAACACAACTTTTTCAACTTTCTGAACCATCATAATATCTCCGAAACGGTGACTCATACGAGAAAAAAGTGTACAACAATTTTGATAGAGATAATTGCAAGATCTACAATCGTATGCTTTATATACTTTAATAATGCCGGTTAGTCGGTGTCGAGAAATTATCTGCAATGTACAACATAATTTCTGCTCATCATTTTTTCCATGCTTTAGAACTTCATTGTAAAATAACAATTTCATTTATCTGCACACTCTACCCCTGACATTGTCATATCATGCATTAGTTCAAAAATTACATATGATCTAAATCCCTTTCTGAACGCGGTTTGATAATACTTAGAAGTGCTTAGCGTAGAAACTACTTAGATGCATAGATAGAAAACTCCTTGAAAACATTAAAGAAGGAATCGCGATTTCAGGACAGAAATATAAAGATAAATCTAATTTATTGCAAAGGGAAGCGGCGTAACTCGAAATTGATAGAAAAAAATAAACAGGTACATATAACGAAATAAGCGTGTCAGAATGTCTGAAACGATTATGCAAAATAAACTGCATATACAAAAAGTAGATCATATTAAGTAATAAATGTTTATAATTTAAAATTTATTTTAAAATTAAGTATGGTTGTGTTTTTATTTTTCTGTGGTGATAGATTAATTACTGACATTAAATATTGAAAGTTTACTTTAAGTTAGTTTTTTTAATATACCTACATTTTATTATCATCTTAACTGTACTTCTGGCCAATCACAATTCTGTCGAATTCAGAATCTGTCCTATCCAAGATTATGCCGAGTAGCGAATCTGCCTAGACGCGAATCAGCCCATTACGGAATCTGCCCCGTCACGAATTTGTCCAATAAAGAATCTGCTCAGTCACGAATCTGTCCAATACAGAAGCTGCCTAATCGCGAATCTGTCCAATACAGTATCTGCCCAATCGCAGAAACTGTCCAATACAGAATCTGCCATATACCGAACAAGGGCTTAATCAGCCGTTAGTCAGTACATTTGATAACCGTCAAACCGCTAACCGTCCGTTTAATTCTTGGTGAACACTGCACTAAGTGCCCCAATAAATAGATAGTGAAATTTAAATTTATTTATTTTGGCAGCGAAAATATAACTAAGTATATAAAGACCAGCGTTGGCTTCACAGCCAGCACATACTGAGTTAGTACCTACCGTTTCGCAACAATTACCACTGTGTCTGTCTCTGTTTTTTTAGATGTTAGTATTATTTTATCTCACAATCCGTGTGTTAAATGTTGTGAATAATTTTTTGAAATGTCGTTCATCGTTGCTTGACGTCCGTAACCGTAGTGGCACTGATATAAACCTAGGTGCTGAAACATCGTCGCAGAAATATGACTTAAGGGGGCAGTTCCCAAGCCAGCTGGTCAACTAGTTAACTGGAAGAGATCCCTTAAAGGGATAAGTTCGCCTTTGTACATCCCTGTTATATTTTTGTAGTAGAAAATTTCAATCTCCCCGCAAGCAACGCCGTGGGAAAGTCATAGTCATATATTTAAACCTAAATAATTAGGCTTCGTCATAGTCGCTCAAGTATCTTATTCGAAATATCTTGTCGCCACCCTTGAAATATATACCGTTTAGGAGTTCCGGTGGTCATCTGTGGTCTTCATCATCAGTTCCACTTCACCAAATAGTGCTTTCCAAGAGCAAATACAAGAGTAACAATGACAAATACCAAAATCACTATAGGTGTGCCTGTAAATTTTGAAGAGTTCCATCGATTTCTCATGGACTCCATCATCAAATCTTCATTTTGATAATGGTCGGACCAAACGGAAAGGACCAGCTTTCAAATAAAAAACAATCATGAAAATCGGTTCACCCAGTCGAAAGTTCAGAGGTAACAAACATAAAAAAATACAGTCGAATTGAGAACCTCCTCCTTTTTTTGAAGTCGTTTCATAATTTATTTCCATTCACGCAGCAGGAAATGAAGTTTGTTTTACTAAATGAAAAGTTGCGACGTCTCAGTTTCTTTCATCCAAGTAAATTTTAATTCAGAATAGTAAAAAAACCTTGACAATGAGCATGCATGTTCAGGCGTTTGCTTTTATTTTTAAATTTAATAAATTTATTTTGTTTGCAGGTATATCTACATATAATCAGTTTGTGGTGTATAGCTATTATTTGCAATGCAAAAATGGAGAGGAAGACGAGGACGAGGACAGTTGACAGCAGTTGATGGAGAGATTGGTTCTGTTGATGGAGAGATTGGCCACAATGCATGCAATGGACCTAAAAAGTCAGAATTGCAAAAAAATCGATTGCTCATTTACCCGATTTCTGAATAACCAAATTCCCAAAATACCCGATTATATTTTAACCGTGTTTCTTCTTATATCGGATGCAGCATGTTCCTTTTAAAACCGAATTTCCATAATACCAGATTTTGAAAACACTAGGCCCGCAAACACGATGTAGGCGAGACCCGGGATAAACGTAACACGGAATAACGTTACAACCCAGTTTTAAAATGAGCTATTGGCCTTCGCTAGTATTGCCGTCATTTTTATGCACCATTTTTATTCCCCCTCTAACCTTAATAACACTTATGGCACTGTGATGACCAGACGGGGCTGTAGCCACTTGATTCTTAAAAAATACCATGAATGTATCGAAGTCTTGACCGATTTTTACAGTTGTATTTCGTTTAATAAATGTTTATTTTAATTATTTGCGTTTGTTTATCAGATTGGGGAAATTAAGAGAGGCTCCGGCACGTAATTACCACCTTTCTAAAATGACCACTTCCTAAAATGTCTATTTCCCAGAATGACTATCCTATAATGACCATGTTTTAAATTGCCCACATTTCACATTGACCACATCGTATAATGACAACTATCTAAATGTCCACTATTCAAGAAGACTACTTTTCATATTGACTACTTCTTAAAAAGTCCACTTCCTACAATGACCAACTCCCAAATTGACCACAATTTAAAAAGACCATTTGTCAGAATGACTACTATTTGTACCAGGGGGCTAGTCTTACAGGTCGTATGTTAAGAGTGGTTATTTTAGGAAGGTGGTCAATTCGGGAGGTGGTCATTGTGGGAAGTGGTCCTTTTGAGGTGAAGTCATTTTAAGAAATGTTCAGTTTGAAATGTGGTCTTTGTAGAAACTAGTCATTTTAAAAATGTGGTCGTTATACGAGGTGGCCAATATTGGATATAGTCATTGTAGGTTGTGGTTGAATTGATTGTGGTCGTTTTAGGAAATAGACATTTTAGAAAGTGGTCATTTTGGGAATGTGATCAATACGTGCCGGAGCCGTCAGAAATCATTTTTATTCCGCAAACCTAACCTAACCTAACCTAACCTAACCTACCTTAGGTTAGGTTCGTTAGGTATATTTGATGGCCGAAGGCCAAATCGCCCAGAAATAGGAGCCCTGCCGAGCTGCCTCCAGGCAGGGTTCCGTCAAAAAGAGCAGTGGGACGAAGCCTTGGGTCCACGAGTCATGCGTGATTTTACCGAGTACTCCTGGCTCTTCCAGACAATTTTTATCACTCCAAAAAGTCAGAGCTCAAATACGAGGTTCAGATTAGAGGATCCACACCAGCTGCGACTGTAACTTTTCAAGTTTTACGAAAGCAAATTGCAAAAGAAAGTCTCCACTTGTCTATGTCTTATAAAGTACTAGAGGACTCGCGCGACTTCGTACGCGTAGAATTAGTTTCCCGCTACTCCCCCCATTTCTTCCCGTTGGGAGTCGATTTTTGGAAAATCTTTTCTTAGTGCTCACTTACACCATGAAAGGAACCCCTGTACCAAATTTGAAATTTCTAGGTACAGTAGTTCCGGCTGTGCGTTGATATATAGTCAGTCAGGTTTGTCTTTTATCTTATAAAATATGTCAGGGAAGAATATAGGAATATTTTGTATAGGTAAACACATAATTGGTATATACCATAAAAAAATAACTGCTTGATTTTACATTTTTATTCCAAAGAATAGTCTATTATAAGAAACTAATTTGAAGCATTTCATAATTAAATGTATTATTGACATTTAAAATAATTTATTTAATTAAAGTACCTAAGCTTAACTACTTAAAACGACAAATATATAGATGGGTATACTTCGTCGAAGATTTAGAAAGACAATTTTTATTATCTGTGATCTGACAGTCATTTTGATATTGATATTGTGCGGCGGTATTGATACTCAAAAGGACTTTGGGTGGGCCTAAATCGGTGTTCATAAATGGACCGCCTTAAGGAAAGAAGAAGAAAATTGATCTGCCACAGGGCTGTCTTTATGGTTACCTGACAAAATATTGCTTTTATTAGAAATGTAAACCCTTTTGATTATATTCTTTGCATAGTTTTGTGCAAAACTAAACACATTTAACGTACAAATAGTATTCAATATTAATCAACCTTGAAAATAAAGAATTTAATACAATTCAATTCATTTTTCTCGAAGAATAATACACAGGTACGTTGTACAGATAGATGTCAATTGGTGTGACATTGTCCCCTGATATTATTTATTTATTTGTTTATGTAGTGCATTATCAAGCAACATCGTATTTTGTCGAATGTGTTCGCATTTATCTTGCTTGCTCAGTTAGCATTTATTAAGTAAGTAATAAGTTTACTGATAAAGTGAGATAAATACGAAATTGTCCGACAAACTACGATGTCGTTTGATGATCGTTCGTATATATCTTGCTTTCTTAGAGCTTTAGGATAGTAACGACGAAGAACTAGATTCGAAACCGTGGATTCCCGAATCCTTTTAATTTATTCCCGTGCAACCCGAAGATCGAAACAAAGCCCGAAACGTAACGAAGACGAAAGTCGAAAGTGAATGTTACGTGGTTACTAAGAAGTAATTTCAGACTCTGGACTTGCGCTTTGGAACCGTAGAACAAATTGTCCAACGTGAACGGAAATAATGAATGGCTAAATGGTATTCGTTACATACACATTACTTACAGCTGGGTATCGAGAGTTTAGCTTGAAAATCAATTAAGTAAGTGAATCGCAAACAGCACAAACTTCGTTTGTACGGACACGTCGCGCAAGCATAAGTTGGTGCCGTGTGGACCGGCTTTAAGACTGCGCCGAGCGTGTAGATGAATTACCGAGAGCGTGGAATTGCATTATGTGGTGGTTGTACCGTTCGCATGAAAAGGAAAACAATTTTTTTTTTTTTAATTTAATGAGATTACGCTAATCTAGTGGAATAAGTATGTACTTTTTTTGCTTTATGTCGCTATCATTTATTTAAATTTTCATCTTTAAGGTTGGAAATTGTTTATGGGACAGATGAAAATTTTATATAGTTCTCCTGATGACTTCTTGATTAAAAATCATCTACTGCCGACGGAAACCTTGCTCCCTTTCTCTTATTACACCATCCTGACCCCTGAATAACCCGCAGTGTAACAGGCATTTTACATCGCGGAGTCCGAGGAGGTAGTTACATCATGTCCAAATTCAAAACAGATTTTCAGAGTAGGTAAATCAAAACCAATGTCCTTCGTCGAATCGAACTTGAACCACAGAATAAATAATAGTACAAGAACAGAAGCGACTCTCTCTGACAACAAACATGCGAATTTAAACCTACTCAGAACGCGTTAACGATAATAATACAAGGCACGGCACGGAAGTGACCTTGGTTACATTTCTGCGATCGATAGTGGGGGCGCTCCTAATGAGGCAAAATTCATCTTAAATCTTGTAATTGGTACCTACCTACACTAACAGAACTTTTTTTCTTTGTAACTAACCTATCTTTTGTACTTATTTGTATTTGTTTGTGCAACTGTTGGTCTGTCTAATTCAATCAGTTAGATTTCTCTTTCTTAGGTACAATCGAGTTCATAAATATGTATACACTTTAGTAGGTACCTTGTCTGTTTAATGTCATGTTTAAACTGCCATATATAAATTGTCACAACGATTAAAGTGACAAGGTACTAAAGTGTATAGATATTTATGAACTCGACTGTACGTAAGACCGACGTACTGAAATAATAAACTACCTAGTTTAGGTAATAATTAACATTTTGCAAGATGTAACGTCGAGAAAAATGTTGAACATAACGTGAACGTCTTGGAAACCTAGCTAACTTATCTACTAGGTATTTTCTGTTTAACATTTTTTGGCGTTTACAATACAAACATGCGACACGCGACGACATTAATACCTAATAAACGAGAGGCAAATAGAAATCCTGCCATTTTGAGTAGCCATATCAAACAAAAACCGGAGTTAGGTACTTTGGCAGTGTACGGCGGCGCGCGTCAAGACGAGCGCGCGCATGACACTCAACTGATTAGCATCCCGGGGAGGCCACAAATTTTGTCGGCAATAAGCGCGGAGTGTCACCGGCCTGCTTGAACTCCCATTCAGGTCTGTGGAAGGCGTGGCAACAAATGTTGCAATCGAATAGCGTGCCTACTTTTAATGAAAATAAAACAAAAGTAGTGTCCAGTACCGCAGCTTACTGAGAAAGCAAGATAAATTACGAAGTTGGTACAGTTGGATCTTTATTATATTAATGTAGGACTCGCTTTTTTTAATTTTATCCGTTTATCGTAAGTATGTCCGATAAAATACGTTGTCGTTTGATTATTATCAACGTTCCCGTAACAAATCGTATTTAAGTCGGAATTAAATCCTAAATACTACCTAGTGGCCATAGTATTATTATAATAATTATTCAAGTAAAAATGTTTTATCGAGGATACCAACTTCTAGGTACACATTTAAGCAATATTTGTTACACTTTCAGTTATAAGTAATTATGGTTTTTAAAAAGTGCTGCACCACGGTGAAACTTCGCATTGGAACCATTATTATTGGCTGTCTCTCATTTGGGCTATGCATTGGTCCGGTGTTACTGTTTGGACTATTAGGTAAGTAACACTCCTGGCGGTAAGAATTGACAAATAGAACTAGCAAGTGGGTCAATGAATATTTGAGTTCGTGCATATCAGAGATTTGAAAAAAAAAAGTGATTTTTAGTTAGCTTTCTCCTTGTCTATGTTCAAGTGTAAGAAAAGGAAAGGACTAAAATATGTGTCAGATATGCTTTTCTTGACGATTGTGAAACAGGCCCTACCAGCCCACGACACCAAAGCTAGTTCGATAAGAGTTGATAAGACTACCAGATGATATACATATTATATTATATAGTCCCCTACTGCTAGGCTCCCTTTATCTCGCGATTCCCTCGGTATCGGTAACGGTAATAAAAGTTTGTCTCAAAAGCAAACAATTTATTTTTTATTTTTTGTTCGTTTAGTGAGAAAATAAAGTAACAAATTTCTGCTAATGGCTAAAAAGGTTAAACGCCACATCGTCTTTTCTACGGTACAGCTAGTGTGAGACTTAAAAAGAAAACAAAACACTGTTACAAACAAAATGACGTCATTCCGACCACTAGCCCAAAGCGGGCGCAGCGAACTGATAATTTTTTCTTAGTAAATAATGACCAAAGAAAAATAGAAAACAATAATAAGTAAGTAGTATGCTTTTGAGACAAACCTCATAAGCATGTTTGTCGTGGTCTGTGACGTCACATGCTAGTCGGATATCTCTGTCTTATTGACAAACCCTTTGAACGCCTTTGACTTGATACAAACGTCGTCCTCACGCGCCAATGACAGCTGAAAACCACTTCTAATGTCCACCTTACAAATACTCGGGTCTATTTTGCACTTTATCATCTGTGACCACTAAATGGGTCGATGGCGTGGTAGGCACGACAGTACACGACCACTTCAGTGGTTCTTGGCGTTCAAAGGGTTAAAATGTCTATATTTTCATATTTTTCAATATAGAGAAATTCTTTCAAAATATTTACAGCTACAAAATGAGTGATTTGGAGGGGCAAATCATGATACCGTAGTTTATCTATACTTGGGTTCACTGCTTTTAAAAACATTTGACTATGTGAAATTTCGGCGATCAGCTTTTTTATGATTTTGTATTTTGTACATCATGCTACTCAGACTAGAGAAATGCTGTTTTGTGTTCTACGTTAAAAACGTTACGCTGGGTAGGTACTTGAACAAAATGCTTATGGATCGCTTTGCTACTTGGTCTACTTGTTTAGCTAGACGAATTGATACGAGTAGGTACTTAGCCATTTTTTTATCTAAATAATTAGTAAATCGTTACTGAAAAGTGATTAATTTATAGTAATTTTCAGCTACGGAATTGGTCGCTTGGTTCGTTGGCTTGATTATTTTCATCATCAATGGGACAACAGCTGGTTGTCTTTTATATGGAGCAGTAAAGGTAATTATTTTTTCATCTGTCCTGAGGTGCTAGACAAGATGCACTACGCTAACTATCGTTTCTAATCGCTTCGGTTTTAAACCAATCACGTCACTGGTAGATCACGTGACTTTTCATATCACGTCATTTACAAGTGATGCGATTGGTTTAAAAACGTAACGAATAGAAACGCTGGTTAGCGTAATGCATCTTGTCTAGCCCCTCTGTTCGGAAAGTGAGGGTTTCTATATCACAATAGCGAAAGCGATTAAGTAGCGAAAGTAATTTAAAGGAGAATTAGTCAAAGATTGAGCCATTTTTGACTGGTTGCTGAATAAAGCTGTATTCTGATAAGTTCTAGTAAGAATACCTAGAGCTTTATTCAGCCATTACGAAAAAGTATTGGTTTATTCGAAGGTGATTCGAAGGTACAAGGTCTGATAGTCCGGGAGCCCAGTGCAAGAAACCCTACCTGATAAATAAATAGAAAATACCTACCCTGGCGTAGCTGACCCTTAGTAGCTTTAACTGCTCTTGGTTGGCCGCGGCTTCACTTGGCAAATTTTGCGCAAATTGTAAAAAAATGGTGCCAAAATTCATCGAAAAAACCTCATCGATAAATTGAACGAGACTTGTATGGTAGGATAGAGGTCTTCGGGGACATTCCCACCGCCAACCCATGGTCCTACCCGCCTTGCGGCATAACGGACCGAATCACGGGAGGTGCGCGCAGTACTTGCTCGGGGCTCTTTCCCACGCGCACTTTCTTGACTCCCTACAAATGCTCTTGCTCCGTCCCTTTGCTCTTTATCACTTCTCCCCCTTCTGGGGCGTGAACACCACATGTATGACTGTAGATGGCTCCGCTGGACCTGAGGAAAGATCACTCACCTGGAGAGTTCCTTAAGGCGTGCCATGCCCGTGCGAAGACCGCCAGCGATTTGAAGTTGCGCTCGCTGGCCACTAGTGTGTCGAAATAGATGGCGCCTATCTTGTCGATTGTGAGGCCGTTTAGCATTATATCCCTCTCGCGCTCGTATAAGTGGCAGTCCCAGAGAACATGGTCGCGTGACTCCTCAACGCCGATACCACAACTGCACATCCCCTCCTCACAAAGCCGCATGCGGAACAGGCGAGCATTGAAGCAGCCATGGCCTGTGAACATCTGCGTCAGAACATAGTCGGGCTCGACCCATGACTGAGATAGCCGAAGAGAAATGTCGGGGAAGAAGCGATAGGTATCCCTACCGTCGTCAGCCTGCTCCCATCTGCCCTGCCAAACAGCAATGGCCTCCCGACGTGCCCTGACGACCAACGCCCTACGCTCCTTAGGAGGGAGGAGGGTGCCCTCCTCCTGAACGAAACCGGCCCTCGAGGCCTCCAGGTCGGCCGGCAGAACGCCCGCAACAACCGGCAAGGCCGAGGTGCTGACCGACCTATAGGCCTTCGAGAGTAAAATCAGCGCTGGCCTCTGGGTCCTAAGTAGAGCGCTACGGACCACATGCTTGGAGGAGCGTCGGCACCAAACAGCGGCAGCATAGGTTAGGGTGGGGATGTAGGTTCCGGAATAGATGAACCTGAGGGCAGGGTATCGAATACCCCAAGAAGAGGCCGACACCCTAGCCACCTTCCCGAAACAGTTGGAGGCCTTCTCCCCTATGTATTTGGCATGCGCGCCGAAGGACCTAGCCTGATCCAGCATAATCCCGAGAACTTTCGCTTCACTTACGTTGGAGACGGAGGCGCCATCCATGGTGATGGTTGGCTGGCGCATGAATTTTCCCTTAATGGTTATACTTTGCGATTTGCTTGGTGAGAAAGACAACCTGTTGCGTGCGCCCCATTGGGAGAGCACGGCCAGGGTCGCGTTTGTTGCGCCTTCCAAAGCAGCCCTGGAGGACGCCTCCGACACAACTGTAAGATCATCAGCGTACGCCACCATACTAACTCCAGCCGGCAGCGGTAACTTAAAGACGTCATCCAGGAGGAGGTTCCAAAGGAAAGGACCGAGGACGGAGCCCTGAGGGCATCCCATTGTGCAAGCCTTCCAAGACGCGTGGCGGCCAATAAGCATGACTGTGCTCCTCCTATTGAAGTAGCTCACTAAAATTTTGTACATATTTGGGGAAACTCCAGCATTCTTGGCCTTTAAGAGGATCATTGGCCACCAAGCGTTGTCAAAGGCGCCGGCGATATCGAGGAAGGTCAGCAGCACGTACTTCTCGGGCGTGCTGTCGACCCTCCCCAGCACCGCCGACAGGGCCGAGGTAGTGGACCGCCCTCTAGTAAACCCGTGTTGAGAGGAGGAAATGGATCGGAAAAGACATGGGGCACAGATGATGATCAGCTTTTCCAGGACCTTGCCAAGAACCGGCAACAGAGTGATGGGCCTGTATGATTTTGGGTCCGATGCGGGTTTACCGTTGCCCTTCGGCAGGACAATAAGGCGACCTACCTTCCAAATACTGGGGAAGACACCGTGCATGAGGCAAAGGCAGAGCACAAAATACAGCTCCCTCCCAGACACTCTCCACGACTTCTTTACAATGCGGGGGGTGATGCCGTCCAGACCGGGCGCAGAGTTCGGCAGGTCCATTATGGTCCGCTCTACGACCTGGAAGGGGGGGGGTGGGCTGTCGGGACCCACGGGGGAGCACGCTGCCATGAGGCGGATTTTTCTATGGTACATATTATCAGAACTGGGGGAGTCGTCCGGGCAAAGTGATTTAACTAAGCCGCCCATGGTGTCTTCCAAGTTAAGTGCCTGGGATCCGGCGAGCTCGATGCCGTTGATGATGTGCTCAGGTGGACGGATTCTGCCTGAGGATGCCTGATACGCCAGACCCCAGGGGTCTTCATTTCCGGATTCCGCCAGCTCCCTGAAAAAGGCCTGTTCAGAGCTTTTCATGGCCAACTTGTATTGTAACCGAAGCTTCCGCAGTTTGTCTTTCCGCAGCTCCTCGGTGATCCCTCCTAGGGCCCGCGACGCTTGCCACTCGCGGCGCGCTGTGCCAACCGATCTGCGCAAGGAATCTAGAGATGGGGACCACCACTCGTAGCCTAAACTTGGCTTTGGTTTGCTGAGGCCCAAGCAGTCCTTGGCGGTTCGACTGACGATGTCGGTGTAAGCCTGGGCCATGGCCTCAGGATCCCGGGGCTTCATAGCCCCTATCCGCCTTTCTAGCGTGGCCTCGAAACGGGTCCAGTCGACACCACGGTCACGGTATCTGGCCTGGATGACTGCATCGCCGGGAGAATGGCTTGTACGGGACCGATTTTGCCCTTGTGTTAGGGAGAACGTTATTAGCTGGTGGTCACTCCCGCTGACGCCCTCATTTACTGTCCAATTCGCGATTGCGATGCCTCTTGTGGATAGGGTGAGGTCCACGTTAGATGATCCGTTGGGTCCGCAGAAGGTCGGGGGTTGGCCCTCGATGTTATGGACCAGGAGTCCCCTGCCAAGAATCAGGCCCTCCACCTGTTGCCTCCTGTACTCCGAGTCCGGGCCCCGGCCAGTGTACTGTCGCCTTTCGCAGAACCAGAGGGGAGAGTGGGCGTTCGAGTCTTCGAGAGAGTGGTCTTCGGGGACAGTTAAATAGCAATGTTCGGCCAAATCTTGTGTTGGCAGGTTCCGGTGTCCGACCGAATTTGTGGTAGGTACCAAGTTAAGCCGCGGCCGACCAAGAGCAGTTGAAGCTACTACAGGTCAGCTACGCCTACAGGGTAGGTATTTTCTATTTATTTATCAACTAGTTTTTCTTGCACTGGGCTCCCGGACTATGATGAATGAGTGTTTTTAGTCGCTGTCAGACTTATTATCATCGCCGTCGTCATAGAAATCGCTTTCTAGATCACGATCAAGATCTTCAATGTCATCTTCTAGAAAATAAAAATAAATAAGTAGTTAAGATCACTCATCTATAGGAATACTATTAATAAAGAGGGAACCGGAAAGCGCGTCACTCATCAACTCACAGCTGAAACTACTGAAGCTAGAAACATGAAACTTTAACAGTAGGTACGTATGTTTTTTGACGCAAGCAAGTTATAAGAACAGATTTCGAAATTCAACCCTAAAGGGGTAAAATAGGGGATAAATCATTGTATGGAAGTCCGTCATTTTTAAAACTATGAACATAAAATTTTGCATTAAGGCGTATAAATATGAGGCTGTGAATGTACCATATTCATTTTTTTATATTTAATCTCTAAAGGGTCGAAATAGTGGATTAAAGTTTGTATGGGAGATACGCCATTTTTTAATTAAATTACATCAAATTTAAAATGAAGGCTCCTGGTACGAGTTAAAGAAATATAATTTTACCGTTTATGGAAATTCAACCCTTAAGGGAATACAAAAGGGTTTCAACATTTGTACGGGATTCCCGTTGTTTCAAAGCTGCTGACACTATAAATTATATTTTCAAAAATCAGATTTAAATTGGTTCAATTTATTTATCCGGTTTTACCTGACTGCAGCCAAAGAGAAGCGAGTGTTATGATCAAAAATGTATCCTCAATAAAGCATTAAAAATTGTATTCAAATCTGATTATCTCAGAAAGGAAAAACCAATATCTTCACTTCGTATTAGAACGTTTTCAGCCTTCACCGTAGGTGCTTAAACAATAAGTTTTTGTTAAACATTTTACTTTTATGACGACCTTTTTTTCTAACTGTAGGTACTTTATTATTGCATTGTCAGTGGGTTGTCAGTTAACATTGTGTACCAAATTTCGGCCAAATCCTATAACGGGAACTGGTTAAAAATAAACTTCCGAAATTAGACTCCCCCATTATAACGTATCTACCTACATGCTACATACTAACTAAACAAATTGAATAAAAGATTGTAAAAAGGCGAGAAGTAACGGCAGACAGACTCTTCCGAAAGTTCTATTGCTTTTTCTATAAGTAATGATGATTTTCCCTTTTGATATGATGATAACTAAAGTCGGTGATCGAATTCGAGATCAAAATCTGACAGCTCCCATCTTGATTATTTCGTTATTTTAACATTACCTATTTCATAAAAAACATGAATGAGAACTCGTGTAACCAGTAATAATAGGGTAAGTTTTATTGATAAAAGTACCTACACTTAAACCAAAATGCATTAATCACAGCGAATGTGCGCCCGTTGAGGTTAGGATTTTGATCTCGAATTCGATCACCGACATTAGGTTTAATTTTAACCTAGAATGAACATACCACGGATCTAAAAATAATACGGATGTAACCTCGTCTAATTATGATTGAAGCATGCAAAATGGCCGTCCGTTTACCTGCGTGCGTGCTTTGAGGGTTGCCATATAAATCGTAAAATTTCCCATTTTAAGGCCTTTTACCCACTGCTACTTTTTTTGGTTGTCGCCTGAGGGCCAAAGACTTAAGTCCTTGCTTTTGTTAGCAGGATATTGAAAATTACATTTGAAAGGGGCAAGATGAAAATCCCTTCCGGAGACCTGGGAATGGAGGGCCCAGGTACTGCCGGGGTCGCTGGTTAATACCAGGAATCGAACTGGTCGAATATGACGAAATAATAAATAAAGGGTTTTTTACGGTCTTAATTTAATTTATAGGTGTATGTGTAATAGACATAAAACGATCATTATCAATGACCCTTTCGATCTGTATCATAAAACACGACTTTATTGTTTAGTCATATTCGACCAGTTCGATTCCCGGTTAAGGAAGAAGATAAAAACATAACATAAACTCACGCCTTCATTCCCAGAGTGGGGTAGGCAGAGCCACAGACTCACCAACAACTCCAAAAACTTGTTGATAATTCTGTGACCACATTTTGCACAACCAGGCTAAGATGTTATCCAGTGATTAGTGATAGGTTGCAAACCCATCGCCTAACAGCACTACACAGCCTTTAGAATAAGGAAGAAGATTTTATTCAAAAATCCAATAAATCAGTATTTTTTGTTTTCAAAAATAAAAGTAATTCTCCTTTGCGTAGAACTTGCTATTTCCAGTATTTAAGGTAGTTGCCTTCCATGTGGCGTTCGTTTTTCCACCTTGTATAAGCTTGACTTTTGTTTTTAGAACGATCGCTTGCTAACAGTGCCTTGGCAAGTAACAAATTTGTTAAACACCATGTTTACGGCGATTATGGCGATCGTGAATGGTGGTGAGGAAGAATACGATCCTAATAACATTGGGTGGTTGTGGACTGTACCAATTGTTGTGCTCAATTTCGGTAAGAGTTTAAAAGTGTTATTTTTAAGGTTCCGTACAAATATAGAAAAGCGGAACCCTTAGGTACTTACGTATACGATGGTGACTTTGTGTGGTTGTCCGTTGACCCGTCAGGGCCGTCAGTTTGTTAAATCTCTGTCTCCGAAACTGCTAAAGCTTCCGGGACATGCTGAAATTTTAGATATTTGTACCATTAAGGGCCGAGTTCACCAACCAATTTAACAGACGATTAGGTCTTAATCAGCCGTTAGTCAGTACATTTGACAACCGTCAAACCGCTAACCGTCCGTTTAATTGTTGGTGAACACTGCACTTAGTGGCCCAATAAATTGATAGTGAAATTTAAATTTATTTATTTTGGCAGCGAAAATATAACTAAGTATATAAAGACCAGCGTTGGCTTCACAGCCAGCACATGCTGAGTTAGTACCTACCTTTTCGCAACAATTAACACTGTGTCTGTCTCTGTTTTTTTAGATGTTAGGTAGTATTCTTTTATCTCACAATCCATGTGTTAAATGTTGTGAATAGTTTTTTGAAATGTCGTTCATCGTTGCTTGACGTCCGTAACCGTAGTGGCACTGATATAAACCTAGGTGCTGAAACATCGTCGCAGAAGTATGACTTAAGGGGGCAGTTCCCAAGGCAGCTGGTCAACTAGTCGAAATCGAACAACGGTTCAGGGTCGTTGTTACCTTTCGTCGGGATTACACTGTTTCCGGAGAATGATTTTCTGATTCTGATTCTGATCTACACCAGATCGTCAACGTCGTCCACCTCATGGGTAGCCTGCAACTAGGCTTGTGTCGGTCAGGAACTAAGAACTAAAAGGAATGAATTCCTATCAAAGACCGAAAAGAACTAGTTCTTCTTAAACGATCTTAATCGGTCTTCGGTCCTTTAGTTCAGTAGCAATTGTTGAACGTAGATATGAGCGAAACAGAGCGAACGAAGAGCATACGGCACGGCGCTCGATGTGAACGAGACAAATAGTACCTATTTCAAAGTGTGTCCTGCTCAGATCTCAAAATTTGCTCCGGAGCTAAAGGAGCTAAATGAACTAAAAGACTGAACTAGTTCATTTGACAGATTGACCGAGATCGGAGCGCTCCCTTTGATGACCGAGCGGGCGCAACTCTACCTGCAACACTTAACTTGCCGGTACCCGGTCGCTACCGTAAACCGTTCTGCCCCAACGACCCTCAGCAGCGATGTGTCCCGTCGACTGCCACTTCAGATTCGGAATTCACTGGGATATTTATTTATTTATTTATTTATTTATGTCGGTAATTTCGGTTTTTCTGCGGATCCCTTAAAATTTAACCCTTTCTATTGCCCTTTGGCTGACTTTAAGGTGCTCTGTTCCATAAGTCATCACTGGCAACAAACACTGGATGAGACGATGCTGCGTACTTACTCTTGGCCATATTCATTTTGAGACTCACACACGTGTTAAGAACAGGGCTTGGAATACCGGTATTTAAAGGTTTTTTTTGTTTAAGTTCCATAGAACCATTAAATATAAATACTGGTAATTTAAAGAACAGGTATATACGAATATGTAATTATACCTCAAAATATAGGTTCCTTATAAAGGTTCTAGCGGCTAGCCCCCGCGCGGCGCGAACTTTGATTGTCGCTAGCTGAATGTTGATACTGTAATAAAGACTGTACACGATAAAAACCCGGCATGCATGCTCTGGTGTATCTTTGCAATGAATGCATATTTTCAAGCAGTTTTTTTTAATAACTTGTTTAATTATAATACTATACTGTGTAATAAAATAAAATCGTATAATAATGTCTGGGTATGTGTGAGTTTTCGCCGAATATATTCTATTATACCTTTGATATTCTGTACAGCGTTTTTTGACTATCTTCACTTGCTTCCTGCTACAATGTCACAACTGTATTTATATTTTTATAAGCTGTTTTACGCACATTAGAATGTCGTCTTTCCAAAAAATACGTTTTGAAACCAATTTTTATTTGTAGTAGTCAGGAAGACTTTTTACTCCAAGCACTGAAAATTGTTTATGTATGGGAGGCATATATTTGTCAAAAAGTCAAATTCGCCAAAGTTAAAAAACCTCAGAACTATCTCAATCTGAATACAAGTAGAGAAGTTTTAACTATTGTGAAAAGATAATATAATAAGGTATAATTTGGCTTGTATAATTAAAAATAATAAAATGTTTTTAACAGGAGAAGTTGGTAAAGACTGTCAGAAAACCGTGTACAAACAAATATTGGTACTGTGGATTATATAATGGCCTAAGTCACAGACGCTCTAACATTTTATTATGATTGTATGTTTATTATGTATACTTAGTTTCATAACCACTGACTATTACATAAAAGTGCTGCTTGAAAATTAGCATTCATTAAAAAAATACACCAGAGCATGCATGCCCGGATTTTATCGTGTACAGTCTTTACCTACTCGTACACCGAACGCGGAAGGTACTCCGGGCGGCGCGTTTGGCTTGCGGCTTTTGAATAAATTTAATTGTATCATACATTAGCTACATTCTTAGAAAATTAGTACGTGTGGAACGCAAGATGGGACGAAAAAAAAGCGGGCGTCGACTGTCGATAAACAACCTGAATAAATGCGCAATGGCTCTCGATGGCTCCCGGTCTTAAGCTACTCAAGACCAGCTAAGTGTCGAAACTGTGCCAAGTTTCAGCGCATAGTCACAAAGTGCAAGGTGTCGTCGTGCAGTAATACTCTAGCTAAAGCACTTTTTAAAATCGCCCTGTTATGATGGTAGTACTGTCTTATGTTAACATCATCTATGGCCGCCTTTACACCTGTAAGTTACTTTCGTAATATTTATGTATCTTACTTACGGTTGCATTTACACTTAAAATAAACTTACTCTGAATAATGCTTACGTAAATTTTGTGAGTTTAAACTTGCATAAATTATTACACGCCCATTTACATATGCTTACTAAATCAGTAATAAAAATGCCTTCTCATAGTCGCCACGTTCAAGCGGCTGCTGCATATATAATTTTAGCCCATAAAAGGCGAAAGCAAAACAATGCTGAAAGAAAATGCTGGGTAAAACCTTGGCTAGAAAAAAGAATGACACGAGGTGCGTTTGAAAATCTTTTGAAGGAGTTGAGAATGGAAGACCGAGACCGATTTTTCAATTTTATAAGAATGAATGCTACAAGTTTTGAATATCTTTTGGAAAAAGTTGTACCAATCATTAAAAAAAAAGATACACGTTTTCGACAGGCAATTTCACTCGACAGGCAATTTCACCAGCTGAGAAACTTAGAACTCGTAAATTTTTCAGTGTAAGTTCTCAAGTTATCAATTTTGTCCGATAAGCTGTAAGTCGCTTCCGTAAACAACTCGAACGCGTTTAGACTTGTAATTTTGCAATGTACGAAAGTAGTAAGAAATTACAGTACCTAAGCCACTTACGAGTGTTTACACTTGAAAATTTATCGTAAGTCGCTTACGTAAGTGACTTACGTAAGTAAAACTTACAGGTGTAAAGGCGGCCTATGTGTATCAAGATGATGGCATGTATTAGTATCAGTGGACGCAGACCCTGTAAACGCTCTTGCATAATCATGGCCGATCTAGCAACACGGTCTCAACGCATATGTCGTAATTTACATGTTTTATAATATTAAACAAGTGTCCTTCCATGGCTTGCGGCACATTTCAAGGGCCTGCTCCACGGCTACCCCTGCAGTGCCCACGAGCCTGCGAAACGCTTACGCGCAGCACCCGACATTCTTTTGTGTATTTGCCCTTCGGTATGAAGAGGTACATCGGGACTTCCCGAGACATTCGAGACGTCTCTGTCGGCCACAACTCCCATCTCCATAACCTCCAGGCTTGGATCAGGCGTAGCGGAGTCTTTTTCAGAGCTCCTCGCCTCGATACTGTTAGTTCCTTCCTGGATAGAATCCAGGGTGGAAGAAGTGGTTGATAAGTTTATCTTTTTATTTTCTTTTTCATCTGACATACCAATCCCACGAGTAGCAAGGAAAATAAATGGTCGCAGACGACAGTGCCCCGCTTGCCGCCTTCTTCCGTTGCTCAGGGTGGAATTAGTAAGCAGCCTCCATTCCAGAGGAAAAGACTCCCCATCTGGAGTAGGGGCTACTGACTAAAGGAGAAAGGAGAAGGAGGGAGATGAGGGATTACTGGGACTGGATGGAGGGAGGAAGAGTAGGGAGTGGGTCGAATTAGGATCATAGGCGGGAAATCGTGTAAGGGATCCCCTGGAAGGTGGGAGCGCCGTTCCAGGTTGGTGTCCTCCATCTTTGATACTAACAGTCCGGGGTAGATGGTAAAAGTGCGGCGCCCGTTCCGACTGTTAGTATTACCAGAGTGCACGAAATTCTTCTTCATCTTCATTTTGATAATGATCGGACCAAACGGAAAGGACCAGCTTTCAAATAAAAAACAATCATCAAAATCGGTTCACCCAGACGAAAGTTCAGAGGTAACAAACATAAAAAAATACAGTCGAATTGAGAACCTCCTCCTTTTTTTGAAGTCGTTTCAAAATTTATTTCCATTCACGCAGCAGGAAATGAAGTTTGTTTTACTAAATAAAAGTTGCAACGTCTCAGTTTATCCAAGTAAATTTTAATTCAGAATAGTAAAAAAACCTTGACAATGAGCATGCCTTAACTTTGTTCAGGCGTTTGCATTTATTTTTAAATTTAAAAAAATCATTTTGTTTGCAGGTATATCTACATATAATCAGTTTGTGGTGTATAGCTATTATGTGGAATGCGAACATGTAGCGGAAGTTGAGGCCAAGAGTGGATGGTTCTGTTGTGGCTGGCACTGGCCACAATGCTGCTGGCCAAAATGCTTGGAATGGACCTAAAAAGTCAGAATTGCAAAAAAATCGATTGCTCATTTACCCGATTTCTGAATAACCAAATTCCCAAAATACCCGATTATATTTTAAACGTGTTTCTTCTTATATCGGATGCACCATGTTCCTTTTAAAACCGACTTTCCATAATACCAGATTTTGAAAACACTAGGCTCGCAAACACGATGTAGGCGAGACCCGGGATAAACGTAACACGGAATAACGTTACAAACCAGTTTTAAAATGAGCTATTGGCCTTCGCTAGTATGGCCGTCATTTTTATGCACCATTTTTATTCCCCCTCTAACCTTAATAAGACTTATGGCACTGTGATGACCAGTCGGGGCTGTAGCCACTTGATTCTTATATAATACCATGAAAGTATCGAAGTCATGACCGATTTTTACAGTAGTATTTCGTTTAATAAATGTTTTTTTTAATTATTTGCGTTTGTTTATCAGATTGGGGAAATTAAGTTATTCTTAAATTTTGATTTAATCTTTCACAAACTACATTTTTAATGTATATAATATTATGCAAAGCTTGACATAATAGTAGTTTATGTGACTGGTGCATAATGAGAGGCATTAATACCTACACGAGATTCATAATAAGATCACACGAGTGTTTTAATGGTTACAAAACATCTAAAATCAAATGTTATAAGTCGATACACATATATACGTCTAGAATGTCGAAAGACTAAATGAATAATGTTCATAATCTATAACGTTTGAAAAACATACAACACGACTGGTCGAATGAATATAATATCAAAGTACAAAATTAATATGATTAATTGACATAAACTTGATATAGGTGAAAAAGTAAATGACCTCTTGCATGTAGTTGTAACACATCTGTAGGTATAGACCGTTCGACATACTATATTTGACATTTGACGTAAATTCCATATCAGTTTTTATGCCGGTAGGCACGTTTTGTAAATTGTTATCGATTCACGTATTGATGAATTGTATTTAGATTAGACATTATCTGTACGTGTATTTAGCGCGCATTAGTTAGTAATGTAGTAAGTTAGCATTGTATATACATAAACACATGTGTAATTGTAATTAGATTAGATAGATTGAAACTGACTGACAAAGTGGTTACTCTCTCCTCCCCTACCATCATGGGACATCTCCGGTAAAGTTTTGTATACAACTACATGCAAGAGATCATTTACCTAAGTTTTTCACCTACACACACATATACATAATAAAGAAAGCCTGAATGTTTTTTTTTTTTAATCTATATCATTCGAAACACAAATATAATGTTTATGAATTTTAGTTTAATTTCTATTTTAATACCAAATTTAACAGAGTTGACGGATTTCTGAGTGTTTTGACCCTACGGGCCGAATGGAGAAATGCCTACATAACCTAAACCTACCTCACATTTAAATATAACATTTTTTTTTTCTAAATTTCATACGTTATATAATTTCACTTTATGTATTTTGAACGTTATACATAGTGAGCAGTATAGATTATGAACGTTATGATTTTAAATCGTAGAAATTATAAACTTATGATATAAGATGTTATTAATTGCGTACGTTATAAAATTTGACTTTATATATTTTGATCATATGAAAAACGATTTTATAATATTTGATTTTAGATGTTTTGCTACGTAACCGTTTTAATGCCTTATTATGTGTACAGTTTGTTATGGTAATGATAATAATACCTAATGACCATTTGCCAGCAAGTCAGGCGAAACAAGGTGGCCCTTTCGGCAGCTTGTATTGACTACAAGAAGGCGTATGACTCGGTGCCTCACTCATGGCTCGAAAGGATCATAGAGTAGTATCAAGTTGATGAAACTTTGAGGTCCTTTTTATGTGTGTGTATGAGGCAGTGGGTCACAGTCCTTCGTCAACCAGGTGATCGAGATGTCCCCTCTGATTCGCCTAACTTGATAAGGATTGAAAGAGGCATCTTCCAGGGTGACAGTCTGAGTCCTTTGTGGTTTTGCTTAGCCTTGAATCGTCTCAGCTCTTTGCTGACGGATTCTGGGCTTGGCTATCGATTTCTCACTTATTGTTCATGGATGACCTCAAACTGTTTGCATCGAAGCGCCAAGATCTTATAACAATATTGAAAATCACACAAGAGTTCAGTAGTGCGATCAAGATGGAATTCGGTGTAGATAAGTGTGCGGTCATGCATGTTCAACGAGGGAAAGTTGTAAATTCATCCAATTTGCAGCTTTCTGAGACAATGACTCTCAGATCTCTCTCCGAAGTTGAAACCTACAAATATTTTGGTATGTCACAGTCTTTGGGTATTAAGGACGGCGATATCAAGCAGTCAGTGAAGGAGCGCTTCTTCTGCCGCTCTTGACAAAAGTTCTTAACAGTCTTTTGTCGGAGGCAATAAGGTGCGCCTTCAATGGCTGGGTGATGCCGCTGCTCACATACTCCTTTGGCATACTAAGGTGGACTCACACTGAGCTGGACGCCCTGGATAGGAGGGTCCGTCTACTGTTTAAATCACATCGCATGTTGCACCCACGCTCATCTGTCATGAGATTGTACATCCCGAGGAAATGTGGAGGTCGAGGCATTTTCAATGCTAAGAATCTCCACAACCGCGAGGTGTGCAATCTCAGTAATGAGTGTGAGATCAAGGGCCAGATACAGAAGGCAGTACTCCTCTACAAGGCACGCATTGTGCGGAGGTTCCTCTCTCTGCAGCCCTAACCGCCGGTAGCTTACCTAAGCCCTGCCCCGCCGCCGGCGGCACTCGTAGGTTAGGTTTTTTATAATGTATATTTTTTGTATTAGTGTTGTTATTTTACTTTTATACTTGAATATTTATTATAGAAAACCTAATGTACAGAATTTTTTATAAATATCTACATAATAATAATAATAATAATAATAATAATCATTTATTCATATATACAAATTCAAATTCAAATTCAAATTCAAATTATTTATTTCACTGAATTTCAGGTATATAAGATGACATTATATAATTTAATATTATTATCACTAAAATTTGCCATAGGTACAAGGCATGCGAAATTGTATGCTTAATTCTATTTACATTTCTATTTATAATTCTATTCATATATCTTAATTATAATTGAAATATTCTTGTATGCTATAAAAGCATTTCTCTGCTAGCCACTTTTTTAAATGTATTTTAAACCTAGTGAAATTTAAGTCTTTTATGGCGTCAGGTAAATGATTGAAAATCCTAATGCACATCATGTAACTGTTTTTAGCTACAACTGCTGACTTGGTTAGCGGGATATATAATTTATTCCTATATTGTGACCTGGTGGGATTTTTATACTTTGCCTTTGCTTTATAAAACAAATCGCAAATAAAAAAAATCAAACAATGACGGGCAAAGATATTTCTGTCAAAAAGGAGTTATAAACGATTTGCACAAATTAAATTATTGTAACTCTGACGTTTAAACTAAGAAAAATCAGCGTTCGACGCGTTACGGCAGCTTAAATAATTTATAATTTTATAATCACTACTTTTACTACGAATGTGACAGACTAATACTAAGATATCGGGTTTTTGTGAAGTCAGCCCTCCGTTAGTACGGCAAGTAATTTTTATTTTAGATAGCAAAACCCTAAGCTGATCAAAGTTATTGTTTACTGAACGGATATTAATGTGCTAGACGTTAAGATTATTATTGAGAGGATCATCCAAAAGACCACTACATTCAACAGGATCGCGATTGAAAGAGTTGGAGCTAAAAAAAAAACCAGTTCAGAGTTAATTTCAATTAAAAAAGTCATTTTGAGAGTTTAAAGTTCACAGTACTTCTAAAAACAAGACAAGAAGAGATAAAAAAGAACATTGGGGTATTCAAGCTGGTTAGTCAAGGTGGCCTTAAAAAATTACGAAATGGGTTAGGGTGAAGAATGTGTATAACCGAGGCGGTAATTGAGCGTGATTTAGTTGCATGAGTTTGTGTGTAATTGTAAGCTTGTACAATTATTCGAGTAAACAAAAAAAATATGAACAGACACTAATAACAATTAACAATATTATATGGAAAACATAAATTTTACATAGTAGGTATAAAACTAGTTGCTGTGTAAAATAGTCATGACTGCTTTTGTAACTCGACCAAGAAGTTCTCTGACTTGACGACAATGTGCTCGGCTCCTTGTTCTTTACGAAGAAAGATCTTGCCATTAGCGGCCCAGCAAAATTGATATTTATTGAGCTTTGCACATTCTCTTGGGATGTAAAATAATTTCCAGGCCGGCAGATGCTCTGCAATGTAGATCGGCTGCGGTTTATTTTGGAAACCTATAAGCGTAGTGTTGAGACGTTCCTCTCCATTGCGTGCTCTGTTATATGTCTTTGCTGCGGCAACGACTTTGTTCTTGGTCTCGACTGAGTTGAATTCAGTAACAATAGGCTTATTGGTGCCAGGTTTGCCCGGGATATATGCGATATATATCACGGACTCTGCTTGTCGATACAGAAAGAACACCACAAATAGACGACACGATTTGAGCTAGATCAGCTGTAGTCTCACGCTCATTCGCTGGTACATTTCGTATTTCTATAGGCACTACGTGAGCTCTGCTGGATACCAGAGATCTTTTTCTCAAGGTCATTAATAGTGGTTAAATATTCTTTCTTCTCTTTTTGGAGTGATACTATTTGCACCTTCATGTCTTCATATTGCTGGTTCACGAAGGCCAGGCATTTTTCAATTTCCTGATTCGTCTTCTGTATTGTTGGGTTTTGAGACTTTAACTCAGCTAGGTCCGCAGTCAGTTTGGACATATGAGCGTTTTGTTCCGAGAGAACATGTTTAAAACTGTTTTCTTGTTCAATGTTCCAGGAATTTAGCATGTTTTTTATGTCGTCTCGAAACTTGCTAAATTCACTACTACACGCGCGGGAGGCACCGTACGTCCGCGGTATGTAAGTAGGACAAAGAGCGACCGTTGCGCGGGCGCACTGATAAGACGATTCAAAAGTTCTTTTATTAATAACCGGGCAAGAGCATGTCAGCCACGTCGCGTAAAAAAAATGTGTGTTTTTAATTCAAATCGTCATATGTTTCTAAAATCATAATTAATTTAAAACTAAAAACATGCTTTTTGAATAATTTTTTTTATCTAGTTTATAAAAATACTAGAGGACGCCCGCGACTTCGTACCTACGCGTAGAATTAGCTTCCCGCTACTCCCTCTATTTCTTCCCGTTGGGGGTCCATTTTTGGAAAATCCTTTTTGGTGCACCCGTAGTGTAGGTACCCAAGGAATAGGGTCCCTTTTACTTGAAAAAAGCAAGTAGGATTATTGAGGGTGGTACAGTCGGCCATAAATGTGGTCTACCCAGCTGAAGTTCATTTGCACGTCATGATACAACAAGCTAAGGCAACAAGTTTGTTTTTCCCTTGCATAAATATTATGACAGTGACAAGTGTCAACCTTAGCGATAATTAGATCTCACAGAAACTTTTGTCGAAACTGGTAGACCACTTTCTTGGCCGACCGTACGACACAGTGCAGTCATTTATAAGTTTTATCTTGGTTTAGTTTACACACACTGTCTGTACCTACTAACACTATTGTTAAGTTTATTTATGTAAATATACTTACCTCCAACTAGTATGGAGTTCATGTCTGAAATAAAGAGTTTTATTATTATTATATTAAATCTCTTTTTTTACATTGTAAGTTTTTGCAATATTGTATTTTGCGAGATTGTCATTTTTGGGTAAGGACCAAAAAAGTTGGGTACGCTAACACACTCAATTAAATTTTCTATTAAACTTTTCCGTTGTGACACGAAAATTAGGCATACAATTGTAGAGATACTTTTCGTCGCGTAACGGAACTTTTTTCGACTTCGTTGTTTGTATGGTTAACTGCGCTTAACAATGGTTCAACTTTTTGGTCCTTACCCTTTTACGAAAGCCCGAGTTTAAGAATTTTAATTCGAATGCTGTCGCGCCTCCCACGTTGAAACCTGTGTTAGACCGTTGAGACTTTGTTAGCGTCGTTAGGTGGTACAGTCAGCGTCATATATAAGGTAACATTCATACAATTAATATGGTTTAACGAACTATTTGAGCACTGAACGTTACCTTATATATGACGCTGACTGTACCTAGTGGTTAACTTATAACTCGCGAACAGTATAAAATCGCTGAACATACAAGGCGTTGAAATCGATAGGTCTCGACGTCTTCTATCGACCTCCTTCGTTTGATTCTGCACTCAAGAATGCAAGACTATGGCATCTTCGTTCCACCGTCACCACGGCAATCTCTTATTTTTTGTCAAACTCTAGGCCCTTTCACCATGGTCACAGGAGAGAGCTTTCTGGGTTCTGAGGGTACACGAAACGAACATGTCTAGGACCTAGACATGTTAATTAGTAATTTTTTGAGATTTGAAAGTTAGAAACCGAGAATTTCATACGTAATATTCGTGTAGGTAGAGGTGTTTTAATGTGAAAAATATAAGTTCCTTATAGTAATATTTATATATGTAACTGATTGGTAAGGGTCTGAGTTAGAGTGAGAGATTAGACATGTTCTTTTCGTAGGTACCCACCATACAAACGGACACAGGATGAAATAGTTCCAGTGGCTGTTCAACTATCTCAATGCGAGGTACAAAAGTGACGAACCGTGTCATACCGCGACCGTGCACCATAATTATGTATTGTCTCTTACCAGAACTTGTTACTAGGAGATAAACATATGGGCCCCACAAAATTAATATCGAAGAAGCAATGATAATGCATCCTGTTCGAAGATTCAACGAGTAGCAGGACTTTTCTAGAATTGGCATTATTATACCTGAAAATAAAGCAAAGATTGCTACGTGTGAAGGTGTTATTTCCATATCGCAACCCGTTTAGTACGAGTTAGGTATCAATTTAGGTATATGGAGCACGGACCGTCGCAGGCTTCCCGGGCGCCGTTAAATTCATAATCAACTTTGGGTCGCCGGCCGCGGGCGCCAACGTCGGAATTATACCTTAAGGGGCTACCATGGGCAGATGACATTCGATCTGAAGCATTAAACTTTCAGTTGTTGTTAAAAACTATTTGCATTCACACTGCTGTTCTAAACTAGCTGCCATCTCAATTTTTCTTTTACAAGTCACTAATACCGAGATTTATGCTATCAAAGTTTGACATAAGTAGATACTCCAAAAAAGTAGTTTTTGGCATTTATTTTCATATTTTTCACTAGAAAAAACCTTGGATGATTTATTAGATAAGTATATTATAATGAAGAATATTTAGATGTAGTTTCCATATTAATTGACGCTAAGATGAAAAAGTTATATCAAATTTTGTGTTTATCTAGTTAAGTTTTTAAAATTTTATAAAAAAATAACCATGGGTTCAATGATATTACAGAGTAAGTATAGATATGTTACGTCCCTAGTAAATCGCGTTTGAAAATGGTCGCAGTTGCCTATAGATAGCTATAAAAACTACAATATGTTCACTTGTTTCACAAATGAACGATGGACAGATACGGAAAACAGGACAGTAAGAGAGATAACTACTTATACCTACGTAAGCAATTGACAAGATTTCATACTTTCAAGACTTTAATTTTATTCGTTCTATAGATACTGTTTGGAAGGAGGAAGACACTTATAGTTTAAATTTTTCCCTAGGATGAATAATTATTTTATTATTCATTTATTAAGATGTACCTACTTATTCCAAAAGGGCGTAACTTCATTTCTACGACACAATAGACATATTACATATTACGTTAGGCCAGTCTGTATTAAAAACAAGTTCTTCCTTTTTTTTTATAATGGCTGTCCACTGATAATTATTTAAGTATCTATCTGTCTGTCAATAGTGTCAATGTCAAATTTAGAATTATGACAGCTTTTCTTGTCGTGAAAAAGGCAATGGTATTATATCTATTCGGGCGTAGTATTTCGTAAAATTCGTTTCTTTTTTAACTTTCTTATATTTTTTTAAATAAAGAAAAATAAATTGAAATAAATATTTTGCCGTGTTCAGGAGGCAAAATCCTTTCGATTCCTATAGTAATTTGCAGGTGTCACCAAAATGAAATGTTGTCAATTGCGCTTCAAGTGTCACCGGGAGAATATAGATTATGATTTTTAATCGAACAGAACGGACGGTAAGAAGCAACGTAGTACATTATCCCCTTAATATTGTTTACTCTATTATATGGCGTTACATTACATTAAACGTTACTATAATGTTTATAATATAGTTTTAATACGTACACACCTTCAAACAGACTGAGTTTGTTCCGTTTCTGTCTTTTCGAGTTTTTTCAGTTCCGGATTGTTTTTGTGTGCAAAACGAAGACGAACATTCGTGTATTTATCTGTTAAAGTTTTTATTTTACTACTAGAGGACGCCCTCGACTTCGTACGCGTAGAATTAGTTCCCGCTACTCCCCCTTGTCTTCCCGTTGGGAGTTGATTTTCGGAAAATCCTTTCTTAGTAGGTACTCACTTACATCATTAAAGGAACCCCTGTACTAAATTTCAAGTTTCTAGGTACCTACAGTAGTTTCGGCTGTGCGTTGATATATAAGTCAGTAAGTCAGGTTTGCATTTTATATATGTATACCTATAAGTAGATAGATAAAGCTAAATTCACAAAGAGGATTCACAATGATTCACAATGAGAATTGCACGCAATAAAATAACTAAGTACTACAATTCGCGTCCAAAACTCTCTCGACCAATCAGAAGTAACGATAAGATCCTCGCAATAGAGAATGTCAACCAGTTTAGATTTTTGGCTTATCGTATTCTTCATTAAAAACAAAAAAATGCTGTAAAAAAATCATTTCGATACGTCTAATAGTTTCCGAGATATTGAATTTTAAACTTCGTATGCGGCGCTCGAAACCTATTTTACACAGCAACTAGTTTTATACCTACATAGTAGGTATAAAACTAGTTGCTGTGTAAAATAGTCATGACTGCTTTTGTAACTCGACCAAGAAGTTCTCTGACTTGACGACAATGTGCTCGGCTCCTTGTTCTTTACGAAGAAAGATCTTGCCATTAGCGGCCCAGCAAAATTGATATTTATTGAGCTTTGCACATTCTCTTGGGATGTAAAATAATTTCCAGGCCGGCAGATGCTCTGCAATGTAGATCGGCTGCGGTTTATTTTGGAAACCTATAAGCGTAGTGTTGAGACGTTCCTCTCCATTGCGTGCTCTGTTATATGTCTTTGCTGCGGCAACGACTTTGTTCTTGGTCTCGACTGAGTTGAATTCAGTAACAATAGGCTTATTGGTGCCAGGTTTGCCCGGGATATATGCGATATATATCACGGACTCTGCTTGTCGATACAGAAAGAACACCACAAATAGACGACACGATTTGAGCTAGATCAGCTGTAGTCTCACGCTCATTCGCTGGTACATTTCGTATTTCTATAGGCACTACGTGAGCTCTGCTGGATACCAGAGATCTTTTTCTCAAGGTCATTAATAGTGGTTAAATATTCTTTCTTCTCTTTTTGGAGTGATACTATTTGCACCTTCATGTCTTCATATTGCTGGTTCACGAAGGCCAGGCATTTTTCAATTTCCTGATTCGTCTTCTGTATTGTTGGGTTTTGAGACTTTAACTCAGCTAGGTCCGCAGTCAGTTTGGACATATGAGCGTTTTGTTCCGAGAGAACATGTTTAAAACTGTTTTCTTGTTCAATGTTCCAGGAATTTAGCATGTTTTTTATGTCGTCTCGAAACTTGCTAAATTCACTACTACACGCGCGGGAGGCACCGTACGTCCGCGGTATGTAAGTAGGACAAAGAGCGACCGTTGCGCGGGCGCACTGATAAGACGATTCAAAAGTTCTTTTATTAATAACCGGGCAAGAGCATGTCAGCCACGTCGCGTAAAAAAAATGTGTGTTTTTAATTCAAATCGTCATATGTTTCTAAAATCATAATTAATTTAAAACTAAAAACATGCTTTTTGAATAATTTTTTTTATCTAGTTTATAAAAATACTAGAGGACGCCCGCGACTTCGTACCTACGCGTAGAATTAGCTTCCCGCTACTCCCTCTATTTCTTCCCGTTGGGGGTCCATTTTTGGAAAATCCTTTTTGGTGCACCCGTAGTGTAGGTACCCAAGGAATAGGGTCCCTTTTACTTGAAAAAAGCAAGTAGGATTATTGAGGGTGGTACAGTCGGCCATAAATGTGGTCTACCCAGCTGAAGTTCATTTGCACGTCATGATACAACAAGCTAAGGCAACAAGTTTGTTTTTCCCTTGCATAAATATTATGACAGTGACAAGTGTCAACCTTAGCGATAATTAGATCTCACAGAAACTTTTGTCGAAACTGGTAGACCACTTTCTTGGCCGACCGTACGACACAGTGCAGTCATTTATAAGTTTTATCTTGGTTTAGTTTACACACACTGTCTGTACCTACTAACACTATTGTTAAGTTTATTTATGTAAATATACTTACCTCCAACTAGTATGGAGTTCATGTCTGAAATAAAGAGTTTTATTATTATTATATTAAATCTCTTTTTTTACATTGTAAGTTTTTGCAATATTGTATTTTGCGAGATTGTCATTTTTGGGTAAGGACCAAAAAAGTTGGGTACGCTAACACACTCAATTAAATTTTCTATTAAACTTTTCCGTTGTGACACGAAAATTAGGCATACAATTGTAGAGATACTTTTCGTCGCGTAACGGAACTTTTTTCGACTTCGTTGTTTGTATGGTTAACTGCGCTTAACAATGGTTCAACTTTTTGGTCCTTACCCTTTTACGAAAGCCCGAGTTTAAGAATTTTAATTCGAATGCTGTCGCGCCTCCCACGTTGAAACCTGTGTTAGACCGTTGAGACTTTGTTAGCGTCGTTAGGTGGTACAGTCAGCGTCATATATAAGGTAACATTCATACAATTAATATGGTTTAACGAACTATTTGAGCACTGAACGTTACCTTATATATGACGCTGACTGTACCTAGTGGTTAACTTATAACTCGCGAACAGTATAAAATCGCTGAACATACAAGGCGTTGAAATCGATAGGTCTCGACGTCTTCTATCGACCTCCTTCGTTTGATTCTGCACTCAAGAATGCAAGACTATGGCATCTTCGTTCCACCGTCACCACGGCAATCTCTTATTTTTTGTCAAACTCTAGGCCCTTTCACCATGGTCACAGGAGAGAGCTTTCTGGGTTCTGAGGGTACACGAAACGAACATGTCTAGGACCTAGACATGTTAATTAGTAATTTTTTGAGATTTGAAAGTTAGAAACCGAGAATTTCATACGTAATATTCGTGTAGGTAGAGGTGTTTTAATGTGAAAAATATAAGTTCCTTATAGTAATATTTATATATGTAACTGATTGGTAAGGGTCTGAGTTAGAGTGAGAGATTAGACATGTTCTTTTCGTAGGTACCCACCATACAAACGGACACAGGATGAAATAGTTCCAGTGGCTGTTCAACTATCTCAATGCGAGGTACAAAAGTGACGAACCGTGTCATACCGCGACCGTGCACCATAATTATGTATTGTCTCTTACCAGAACTTGTTACTAGGAGATAAACATATGGGCCCCACAAAATTAATATCGAAGAAGCAATGATAATGCATCCTGTTCGAAGATTCAACGAGTAGCAGGACTTTTCTAGAATTGGCATTATTATACCTGAAAATAAAGCAAAGATTGCTACGTGTGAAGGTGTTATTTCCATATCGCAACCCGTTTAGTACGAGTTAGGTATCAATTTAGGTATATGGAGCACGGACCGTCGCAGGCTTCCCGGGCGCCGTTAAATTCATAATCAACTTTGGGTCGCCGGCCGCGGGCGCCAACGTCGGAATTATACCTTAAGGGGCTACCATGGGCAGATGACATTCGATCTGAAGCATTAAACTTTCAGTTGTTGTTAAAAACTATTTGCATTCACACTGCTGTTCTAAACTAGCTGCCATCTCAATTTTTCTTTTACAAGTCACTAATACCGAGATTTATGCTATCAAAGTTTGACATAAGTAGATACTCCAAAAAAGTAGTTTTTGGCATTTATTTTCATATTTTTCACTAGAAAAAACCTTGGATGATTTATTAGATAAGTATATTATAATGAAGAATATTTAGATGTAGTTTCCATATTAATTGACGCTAAGATGAAAAAGTTATATCAAATTTTGTGTTTATCTAGTTAAGTTTTTAAAATTTTATAAAAAAATAACCATGGGTTCAATGATATTACAGAGTAAGTATAGATATGTTACGTCCCTAGTAAATCGCGTTTGAAAATGGTCGCAGTTGCCTATAGATAGCTATAAAAACTACAATATGTTCACTTGTTTCACAAATGAACGATGGACAGATACGGAAAACAGGACAGTAAGAGAGATAACTACTTATACCTACGTAAGCAATTGACAAGATTTCATACTTTCAAGACTTTAATTTTATTCGTTCTATAGATACTGTTTGGAAGGAGGAAGACACTTATAGTTTAAATTTTTCCCTAGGATGAATAATTATTTTATTATTCATTTATTAAGATGTACCTACTTATTCCAAAAGGGCGTAACTTCATTTCTACGACACAATAGACATATTACATATTACGTTAGGCCAGTCTGTATTAAAAACAAGTTCTTCCTTTTTTTTTATAATGGCTGTCCACTGATAATTATTTAAGTATCTATCTGTCTGTCAATAGTGTCAATGTCAAATTTAGAATTATGACAGCTTTTCTTGTCGTGAAAAAGGCAATGGTATTATATCTATTCGGGCGTAGTATTTCGTAAAATTCGTTTCTTTTTTAACTTTCTTATATTTTTTTAAATAAAGAAAAATAAATTGAAATAAATATTTTGCCGTGTTCAGGAGGCAAAATCCTTTCGATTCCTATAGTAATTTGCAGGTGTCACCAAAATGAAATGTTGTCAATTGCGCTTCAAGTGTCACCGGGAGAATATAGATTATGATTTTTAATCGAACAGAACGGACGGTAAGAAGCAACGTAGTACATTATCCCCTTAATATTGTTTACTCTATTATATGGCGTTACATTACATTAAACGTTACTATAATGTTTATAATATAGTTTTAATACGTACACACCTTCAAACAGACTGAGTTTGTTCCGTTTCTGTCTTTTCGAGTTTTTTCAGTTCCGGATTGTTTTTGTGTGCAAAACGAAGACGAACATTCGTGTATTTATCTGTTAAAGTTTTTATTTTACTACTAGAGGACGCCCTCGACTTCGTACGCGTAGAATTAGTTCCCGCTACTCTCCCTTGTCTTCCCGTTGGGAGTTGATTTTCGGAAAATCCTTTCTTAGTAGGTACTCACTTACATCATTAAAGGAACCCCTGTACTAAATTTCAAGTTTCTAGGTACCTACAGTAGTTTCGGCTGTGCGTTGATATATAAGTCAGTAAGTCAGGTTTGCATTTTATATATGTATACCTATAAGTAGATAGATAAAGCTAAATTCACAAAGAGGATTCACAATGATTCACAATGAGAATTGCACGCAATAAAATAACTAAGTACTACAATTCGCGTCCAAAACTCTCTCGACCAATCAGAAGTAACGATAAAATCCTCGCAATAGAGAATGTCAACCAGTTTAGATTTTTGGCTTATCGTATTCTTCATTAAAAACAAAAAAATGCTGTAAAAAAATCATTTCGATACGTCTAATAGTTTCCGAGATATTGAATTTTAAACTTCGTATGCGGCGCTCGAAACCCGGCGGCTAGCGCTCACGGATGATGACGTCATCGTTTGGCTGCGGTACGCGCCCTTATATGAATGAGTGAGTTTACAGGGCTTCTATCTTTTTAACCGTAATAAATAGACAGTTGAAATTTTCACAGAATACGTGTTAGTATAGATTCTATCGATTAAATTTTTAAAATGAACAATAAATCAAATCCCAAGAGGGGTCCCCGTACAAAAACCATGAAAAAAACCATTTTTTTTTGCTTTTTTATATGGATTGTATTTCAATAATGGCTTCTTATTTTGATGCGATTTTAAGCTTAAGTTCTAGTCTAATTTTCATACTTTACGACTAAATAGAAATCTCAAGTAAAACTGCTACAAATAGGTGACAAAGCTGATAACAACACGATGTTTTAAGCGGTCACCCATCCTGTTTTAGACTACGCTCGTAGTTGCTTAACTTTGGAAGTCGTAATTTTTTACGAATTCGTTTTGATGTGACTATGATAGTTATGGTTATCTATTGTTTTGTTTTACATACAGTTTAACCTGTTTAACTAAACTAACTGTCCGTTGCTGACCGGCTTTTCTGTTTGTAATGTTTGTCGAATAAGTTGGTTAAATAAAAATAGAATAATAATCAAGCACTTTTAATTTAGGGTTCACCGTATTCTACATAAAAATACCAAAACATTAATGCAAAAAACCGGGCAACAGCCTGTCGAACCATGCTCAGTGTAGGGTTCCGAAGCCGTTACTACAAACAAATTAGACCTCGCGACAAACTTAACTTTGCCGTTGGAAAACTGTTATCCCCATACATCGATATAGGTCGCGGTCAGTTTACCAACACCGCAAATAAGTTTTCGGCAGGTATAAACATTCAAACCGTTTAACTCAAGAGCCAATGAAGTCTACTTAGTCGTGATAGTTCTCCTTTGAAGATATTTTTCAAATTTTTTATTTGTAGTTTTGGCTGTAGTGGGGAGGGGACGACGACACTTGACTCTAACAAAAATTTGCGCTTTAAAGCTTTTCATAAACGGATACCTTAATTGAAATATTGTTTTCACAAACCCGCAATATTTTGGAAAGACCTATACAACGACACCCCACACTATGGGGTAGACGAGAAAAAAAACTTCCCCACGTTACGTAAAAAAAATTTTTTTTTTCATGATTTTAATTTTATTTAACTATGTTGGCGTGACTAATATGTATATTCATGCCAAATTACACGTTTCTAGTACTAAGAGTCTCTGAGCTAGGCTGCGGATAGACGGACACACGTCACACACACACACACACACACACACACGCACGCACGCACGCACGCACGCACGCACGCACACACACACACACACACACACACACACACACACACACACACGCACGCTATCTAAGCTATCTTGCATACACGAAATAACAGTAATAAATAATGCTCAAAAACAGTTCAAAAACTACCTACTTGCTACAGCGGCCGCTAATACCAACAACTAGCGAGAGAGAGAGAGAGAGAGAGAGAGAGGCGGTCTAGGTACCTAACGTATGGCGAGTGAGCCACTTGGCAGCGCCCGCCCGCGAAATTTGAAATCGATGAAATGAATAAGTACACAAAATATCAGAACTACTACCTAGATCAATCATAAACTCATGTTTTATAGTTCATTATTTTATACGGTACCTAGCAATATGAATTCTACATTAGACACGACATTTGTAAAGAATATCACCAAAGTTAAGTAAACACCGCTTAAACTTCGTGTAAGATTTTGTTGTTTGTTGTTTCACTACAGATTACTGTTTGGTCGTAAGTATGGAGTTTAGATTATTGTGTGACACCAAAATAAAAAGCTAATACAAATACAACCCGTACTTCGGCTTCCAAAGTTAAGCAACTACCTACTTACAAGCGTATTCTAAAACAGGATGAGTGACCGCTTAAAACATCGTGTTGATAAAATCAGTTTGGTCAAATATTTTTAGCAGTTTTACTTGAGATTGTTATTTAGTCGTAAACTATGAAAGTTCGACTGCAATTTAAGCTTAAAATAGCATCAAAATAATAAGCCATTATAAAAATATAATCCGTATAAAAATGCTAAAAAAACTGGTTATTTGTCATGTTTCTTGTATGGGGACCCCTCTTGGGATTTGATTTATTGTTCATTTTGTAATTTTAAACAATAGAGTTTATAATAACACGTAATCTGTGAAAATTTCAACTGGTTACTTATAACGGTTAAAAAAATATAGCCCTGTAAACTTACTCAATCATATAAGGGGCCGTACCGCAACGAAACCATGACGTCACTCCAGTAAGATGGCGCCCGCACCCTTTAATATTTTTGACCGTAATTTCATACGTTCGTAGAATCAAAACTACTGAGTCTATTTGAATGAAACAAAAAGTAGTATGTTTGTTTATTTATAAGCTTTACTCTTACAAAGTTTCAAGCGATTTGGCGTACCTACTGACATTCTTCATTGCTATATTATAGCGCGCAAAGCCCATTTTTAATCCACCTTAAGAGGCCACATTATGATGCCATATGTCTACACAATAGGTAATCAAAAAGGATGGCTATATGTGCGCGAAGAACTTGAATTTCAAATTGAATTGCTGTTTTTTTTTAAAGCAGAACTATTATTACAAAAACTGATTTACCGGAATTAACAAGTTACAGGGCCTCAACTATTAAATCAAAAATCATCATTAAAGATCGTCGGGTTTTGAAGATCCTACCAAAATCGTGCGAAAATGGTGTCATGTTTCTAAAATAAAACGGTCGAGTATTTTTTTTCTAATTGTGTTTACACGTTTTACAACAGTCGCAATCAAATATAACCAAGTTGAATACATCTAAAGAACAGCCATATAGGCGTTATGGTTATTGAGATCCAGATCGCGGAACACTACCGACTTTATTATATGTGGCCTCTCGATTCGCACGGATATAGTCGATACCAACGATGTCGCATCTGATCTTTTAATCTGTGTATCTATCCTTATCATACACGCGATGTATGTATACCTATTGCTATCTCTTTTCTTAACTGAGCACGCGTTGACTTTACAAATATTTTTAAATTAACTTTTGAAGTTATTTTTTTTCAAAAAAAAAACTTTTTTCCAACCTTGCCCACTTTTGTATAAACGCTAATAACTTTGGCATCGACGACTTTATCATCAGGTCCTTTAAAACCTATAATCTACATTAACTATGACCTCATTGTATACAATTATAAGTCCTTTTTGACGTCGGATTCTCCACCTAACTTCAATGGGCAAAGTTGTGAATCGATTTTGTGACACCTTCATACAAAAATGAAAGTTTTGTGACACCTTCATACAAATTAGGGTTGTCAATTTTTGATTTTACGTGACTAAGTCGATACCTAAAGGAGGGTAATGTGTTTAAGTCCGTATAGATGAAGAAAGTTTAATCTTAGCTGTAAGCATCTTTTAACATATAAATAGCAATGCTACGCCGGTGCGAGCGAGATATCCGCTAACCTCCCAAGAGCGAGAAAGATGTGCGAAAGAGGAATTTTATGGCCCCATAGCTCAGATGATAACGTCAAAGGTATAAAGGCAACTGTAAAAAGTTTCAGCACGTGTCAAATTATATCGCCACTTTGCCGAGTGACAACCTGTGGCTCGTTTCACGAAGCTACAAGTTACAAATTACAAGCGGAACCCTCTTTCTAGCAGTACGAATTAGAAAGAGACTTCCGCTTGTAATTTGTAACTTGTAGCTTCGTGAAACGGGCCACTGATGTAAAAACGGTTGTTCCTTTGAACAGATAATTGTTACCAATTTGAAATAAAAAAATATACCTGCTTATATTGACCAAGATTAAACTTGTTGGTCCGAGCTCTCGGTTTGTTGATCCCCTACAAGAGACGTCATATTTAGTGCATAAAAAGTAACTTAGTCTCAGTAAAAGTAAAAATTCAGATATGCATAGACCTAGTTGTCCTTTTAATTCCGTTATCACATCTTGAGTGACAACCCTAACGGTAAAATTGTACTGGGCAATGTTGCGAGCAGCACTCCCGGAATTTGCATATAACATTGCCCACCGCCATAACTCAGAAATTAATAGAGATACAGTATTGAGTTTTTGTCTGTAGCGATTACTAACTATAAAGTTATAACAGTCAAAAGTACATACCTGTTGGGACGTCGCAGGTGAATTTACCACAGAAGTTTTTTCGAACTTTTTGGCCCACCAAAATACACTACTGTGTTCGTAGCCGTCTGACGAGTGACTAAAGCATGGTAGGGGGTCACCCGTTACTCGGTCTTGCCAGCGATATGTTTAACTTTCTACCACAGATTGAAAATAAGGTGTGCGTTTGATATTTTTTGATTTATTTCGGTTATATTCAAAAGTGACGGCTAGGGCAAAGTTATGTTCAAAGGGCAAAGTTGTAAGGTTTTACGGTAATTTGTGCACTTCCGAAGTTCCGAAGCACACACGACGTCATTTTACTTATTTTTGTTCAACCGCGGCTCACGTCAGTTTCGTTTTCTTTGCCACGTTTGGTGTGAACTGTGAGCGAGAGTGGTCAATTGGGTCTTTTATGAAGCGTCAACTACGGCGCGGTTGTGGCATATCTACTTCTTGTTTATATGCATCGAAATATAAAGTTGCCGTCAATAGAACTTGCAAAAGATGTAAACAAAACCAAACGAACCAATTAACCATGATTACTCGATAATCACGTACTTTAAAAGATCAAGCGAGGTCTTTGCAATGATTTATACACTAGATCATTATTTTCATATTAAGTTTATGATGAAATTACTATTGATTATAAGTTATTTTTTATAAAAACACGCTTGGTGAATATTTGAGGTAATGTATCAAGCAGTACTAATTTGTTTACCTACATCGTTCACAAGTTCTGTTGACGGCGACTTTAATAAGTATGGAAGCGTAACCGTCGCTCAATATCGGCCCCACGGCCTTAGTGCGGGCGGGGGTGGAGCTAATACATAGTGCTAAACCGTCTATCAGTCTACTTTCTGACGTACCTACATCAAAAATAATTCGATTTTAATGATTAGCGGATTTAATAAAGCTGCATAAATGCCAAGTTGCATTGGGAATTGGTGCAGGACCCACAAAGATGCAAAACACGGCGATATTTATTTTCATTAGTAAGTAATTGAAATAGAAAAATCTTTGAAAAGTATGAATTACTGGCAACTCCTTCGAATGAATAGGAAATTAAATTTTACCTCGTCTTTACTACCGATCGTTAGTTTACATAATAAAACAAAGGAATAGGTAATCTTTTAACGTTTTCCAAAAATGAAAAACCCCGTCTGGCTTGGGTGGATACTTCTCGTAGCGAACTGTGTAGCGAAAATTGTATACCAAGCAAACATTGCAGGATTTGCAGCATCCATTTTGATGAATAAGATTATGTCATCTTAAAAACTGGAAGACATTTTTTTAAAGTCACAGCAGTCCTGAGTTCAACATTTATTTACAATAATATTAATAATAATATAAAAAGGTAAGTATTATATTTTTATTTATTTTATTTATTGTTAATTAAATATCACACATCTATTAGGTACCTGAGCCTGCTTCACTTATGAATTATGATCGATATTGCATATCCATGCTTAGGTATAATCTTATCTCGCAAAAACTTAATTAACTATGATAACTTTTGTAATTACCTAAGCTATTAACACAACAAAACAACCGCGTTTAATCGCGTATTAGTATAATTTATTTAATTACCTTTCGTTAGTTTCGGACGTTGCATTATGTCGACAGTTCCTTCAAGACCATCGACGTAAAGATGTGTTTCGAAGTTACGATATATTAGGCTTTTTAAAGTCGTGTATGTTAAATGACTCAAAAATATTAATACACATACATACATACATAGAGTGGGGTAGGCAGAGCTACAGAATTACCAACTATTTTAAAAACTTGTTGATAATTCTGTAACCACATTTTGCACAATCAGGCTAAGATGTTTATCAGTATATTAGTGACAGGTTGCAAGCCCATCGCCTAACAGTACTACAAGGTTTACTCTTGAATCGCCGACACTCCTTTCACCGAATTTTAATTTCATCGAATTTTCATTAAGTACATCATTTCCCACATGCAGGAGTTAGGGTAAGCGTACCAGTGAATGAACCCTTAAGGAGATTTTCGTCTTTAAATATATTTTTTTATAAAATTAAAGCAGTTACTGACAAATATTATTGTCCATATCAATCAAGAAAGTGTTCTAGTTTGCTTATATAACGTTTGTTTTATAATTATATTGCCACAAGTTATAGCTATTTTAGCCGAAAACGACCCAAAACACCAGTGAATGAACATGAAAACACCAGTAAATGAATAAATGAAACCAGTGAATGAACTATGTCTAATTGTTTACTATTTTTTTTTCTTTTTTTTAATTTATTAAAAAAAATGATATTTTACTACTTAATATTCATTGACGTGCCACTTTCCCGCCTGAAAACGCTATAGGTATAATAGTTTCTTGTAAAATAACGATCGTTCATTAACTGGCTCTTAAATGTTATGCGAAACCAATGAATGAACAAGTCGTATTGATGGTAGTTCATTTACTGGACATTATAAACTAGTGAATGAACGAACATTTTTAGTATTTATGAGTTTGTTCGAATACTGGCCATATGACGGACAATCAATTAACAGCTATGTTTCTGAAAAATAAACATTAATACCGCAACGAAAACGCACAATATTGTAAAATAAGTAATTCACACGGTTCTAGTGAACAAACACCGCGGTTCATTCATTGGTTTTAGCGGTTACTGTGATCCAGTTATAAAACACTTGCTTAAAATGGCAATTTGAAAGAAAAACACATGTTATGGTCCGTAAATAGAAAAAACATATCCTTAAGACTTGAAATAAACACATACTACGGGTCGTTGTTGTTTGGAATAAGTACAGTATCACATCAAACACAAGGTCCTCTTACCGTCCGCTAACTACTGCCCCATACAACGAAAACACGTCTGCGAAACGTCCACTTTGAGTATCTGTTATTTTGCAACTAATGCACCTGGGGCTCTACTTTGAAATCAGTAATTCGAACTTCGGATCGCCCGGTCACTTTCATGGGAATTAGTGACGCGTCAAGAACAAAAGGGATAGCTATAGACGAAGTTCGAATTACGGATTTCAAAGTAGAGCCTCTGAGTTGAATTCAATGTTACCATGATGTTACTAGTAATGTTGCTCATCTAAAAAAAAATACCTACTTTGTTGTGTAGAAATTTACAGAATTCTTATTTTGCGAAAATATGCTCACTTTGTTCATTCACTAGCACTGTTCATTCACTGGTACGTTTACCCTATAATATTTTGGTGGTCAAAGAGGCTCTACTTTGAAATCCGTAATTCGAACTTCGTCTATTGCTATCCCTTTTGCTCTCGTCGCGTCACTAATTCGCAAGAAAGTGACGGGGCGATCCGAAGTTCGAATTGCTGATTTCAAAGTAGAGCCCCAGGTCTAACCTAACCTTACCTACGTAAACCATGCTTAAGATAACCTAAAAACAATAAGGTTTCCGCAGAAATTAGCTGTCGATGAAATGAAACTTCGATGAAACAACGCATTCTTGAAATGAGTGTCGGTCATTCAAGGAGCTCCCGTACCTACTACAAGCCTTTATTCCCTCAGTCGCCTCAAAAAATATTAAAACATATTAACATAGGTAATTCATTATTCAATAGGCTAGTTGCCTCTGTTTTAAAGTAGATCTCAAGTTATTAATTATTGTCCGATTAGATGAAAAAAAAAACCCACATTTTTTTAGGACCTACAAAACCGCAAAACTTCATTTTAAATGTTTAGTTTTCGTTAACGGGCGAAAACGCTTACAGCCATATTAGTCTATAGATTATCTGTGCTGTGACGTCATACGGGCCGAAAACAAACGTTTGACAGTTGACGAGAGCATTTTACATATATGTAGATAAACATTTATCATTTTCGAAACCTCGATACTTTTATTAATAAAAACCATGACTTCCACCAGTTTACATGGAAAATATAGTAATTATCGTTATTGTATAGTCCGAGAATGCAAGAACACATCAATTAAGACTCCAGGGAAATTATGGATTAGAATGCCCAGTGAAATAAATACGCGAAATACATGGCTAAAACTTGCTAAAAAGGATCCTGACTAATTGAATACCTAGTGAATTATATTAATATTATTGAGGCGACTGAGGGAATAGAGTCTGACCAGCGAATCGTGTCAATAGCATTTTTTTTTATTCTTGATGTGGCAACAATTTTTCGTATGAAACAAGCTGTCAAATTATGAGTACCTATCCAGTCGCTATACATTTAGTGATTATTTTTAATTTGCCGCCTTTTTTTGTGACACGATTTGCTGGTCAGACTAAAGGCGTGTACGGGTGCTCCTTGAATGACCGACACTCATTTCAAGGAGGCGTTGTTTCATCGATTTTAAACCATCCACATCAAATATTCAAATACTTGGCCACGTTCCTTAAACCTTATGAAAAAAAAGTCAAATAAAATTCTTGTGTCAGAGAGCTTGTAACCAATTGCAGATTTTTGTCTTTCAAATGGTATAAAACCTTACTGAAATTAATGTCTACTCAAACGTTATATCAATATCTGACACATAAATGACTTCAAACCTAAACTCAATTAATATTTAAGTAGTTGATTTTCGAAACTACTCGTTACATAAGATCTTTTCATTTGAAAAAGTGTAGCGTTTTGGAGCGGGTTTGAAAGCCGTTTTTGTTTGAGATTACCCTTCCATACTTATTTTATTTCGATGTTTATATCATTGGTTTATATGTAATATCATTGCATGGGTTATTTTATTTTGAATCAAAGATGAATATATGGATAATTATGATATATTTTTTCATAAATTTACATTCAGTTCGGACTAAGTTAAGTATAAGAATTTAAACTTCATCAAAAACGTCTGTTATTTTTTGGGCATGGTATGGTAGCCCCTTAAGAGCTCTATCAGCACGAATAATATTTTTTTAAACAATCAATATGCTTTGTTTACTGAGTAAATAAGTAGGTACCTACCTGGGTTATACAAAGCTTTAATTACATGTTTTAAATTCTTAAATGCAGTTATACCACGAATTTAACTGTACGCAAACAATGTTTTAAAAAATATATATATGAAACACACTTGCCTAAGGGACAATGCGTCAGATAAATTAGATAAATGATAAATCATCTGATCTGTCATTGTTGTCAGGAAGTCTATGGGACTTAAGGTGCTGTTACACGGGCAACTTTTAACGGCAATTTATAGCCGGCCACTATAGCCGTCTTATTCTACTTCCGTGCGATTGAAAGAGACGTCCATAGCAATTCGATTTCTATGCTTATGGATCTGGGCTTGAGAAGGGTTCGAAAAATGCTGGTTAATCGATTCGTGAGCGTTATGAGTGTTATGATCGCTGGTATTAACCTGGTATTTTTGGTTTTTGATTCTGCAGTTGGTTGGCGTCGCGACTATACGTCGGCGGATCATGGGCGTGCGTAAGGGACGCATTTACACCTTAGAGTGAGCAACATATTCTTGCATACCTATCACTCTTACGTATTGCTCCGTCCCTTACGAACACCAAAAAATGATATGGTCTGTTCACAATTCGGCGAAATACACGATTGTGGATTTGAAGGGCTGCTGTTGCGAATTGACGCGATTTAAATAATTAGGAAATAATTTCATCGATTACGAAATCGATTGTAAGAGTAACAGATATAAATATTAATATATAACGTACTTACGTATTTATTTTCATATTAAATTATATGTCGATTAACGTTTGTGTTTTATCATAGATATTTTTATATGTATGAAGGACATTAATATATTGTTTATTTATGCAAAGATAATTCTAGCAATTTTAGATAAGACTCGATTGTAAGAGTGCTGAGGCTCTACTTTGAAATCCGTAATTCGAACTTCGCGCTTCGTCTATTGCTATCCCTTTTGCTCTCGACGCGTCACTAATTGGCAAGAAAGTGACGGGGCGATCCGAAGTTCGAATTACTGATTTTAAAGTAGAGCCCCTGTTCGAATTTACGATCATTGGTATAATCTATGGTCGTGGAATAATCTGTACCTACGGAGCGACGCGGGGAAAAGTTTACTTTTTGACAGCGACGCTACGCTTGTAAAAGAAAAAAAGTACAGTAAATTCGAGGTTGTTGGATATTTTAGTGGATCCTGGTATTCCTGGTGAGTCCTTTTCATAATTCACTATTACTTACTGTGTTCCTTACATCTTCTGTACTTAACCCGTGTGTTGACTGGGTTAGCACTGTGGTACTTGAATGTATCCAGCAAAGTATCCCGTGTAAGAAAGTGGTATATTGTGTACACTTTCATCAGTAATCAGTTGACCAGTACCAGAAGATCAGTAACAGCTACATCAGTAACAGTTAAACAGTGATCAGAATAAGTTATCAGAATCAGAACAGACCTGTGAGGTAAGGGGTGACTGTAAGGGGAGGTCGGAGGTCACTCGTGGGGTTTCAACCCTATTCAGATAATTACACACTACGTGGTAGCTGTGTACCTAACAATCAGTCAGTCAGATACGTGTGCATCTTGTGTGCAGGTACGTATATTCAGCATTCAGTTAAAGTATTCGCTATTATTATTCATTTTTCGCTATTAGAATTCCCCTTACTCGCCGGATTTAGCTTCTTCCGATTATCATCTCTTGCCAAAACCTCAAAAAACACTTGAGAGGGCAAAGATATTCGACGAACATGTTGGTACAAGAAGCAGTGCACTCATTTTAACGACCACAGGGATTATTTTTATGAGTTAATGAAGTTGGAGGCGAGGTGGATAAAGTGCATTGACCGTAATAGACTGTAGAAAAATAAATTGTTATAAAAAGTGAGCCCCTTAGGCCTGGTTCCCACTATGCCGGATCCGGCAATTTTGCCGGATCCGGTAAGGGTAGTGGCTGTACAATTTATATGAAGTTGTTCACATTATGCCGTGTGAACAGCGTCATAAGCCTTCGCCAGCGCCTTACCGGCATCCGGCAAATTCGCCGGTCCGGCATAGTGGGAACGGGGCCTTGTTTTTTTACCAGGCTAAACTTATAAATTCACCCTCGTACTAATGAATACTTCAAGAGAACCAATCGACGTGCCCAGCAGCAGCAGCAGCAGCGTAGCTAATATTATTGAATATTTGGCCGCCAATTGAGCATCCGACTGTAGGTACCTAGTGGTTCTGCTGAGCTCGTCGATTAATGCGTTTAAGTAGTTATAGTGCGTTTATCATATACCTACATACATCTGTCAGATGTTAAAATGCTCATTGAAATATATGTTTTTAATAATAAAAAATCATAAAAGTTACGGCTCGGCCAAACAGCACCGTCGCAGGCGCGCGGCCTGCGCGCGACGGGCACGATATTTCCATACAAACTGCTAGCGTGCTCAAACAGGCTGCGCCCCGTCGGCATCGCGCCCCGCTTCTGTCGCGTCCCGCCAGCGCAGCCCGTCGCGCGCAGGCCGCGATCAGTCAGTGTGACGTCAGACAGCGCAGCGCAAAACGAATGACAAAGCCACAGAGCGAACGGGAGCCGCGCGCGAATCGGGCGCACTTGTTGCTGGCGGGTTGATGGCGCGAGGCCAGCGCGATGCGCGCTTGCTCTGTGACCGGGCGTCCCACTCGCACCACTCACTCATCACGCCCCGCTACCGTTCCGCTGGCAGTTTGTTCGAACCTTTAACGAAAGCATACTTCAAAACCACTCACTCAATGCACTGCTGGGCCGAGTCCGTGGAAAGCAAGGGCGACGCGTTGGCCGTTAGTATAGAAGTAGTGAAGACCTTTCATCGTGTTTGGCACAAAGCACTTTTGTCAAAACTGCCTTCTTATGGACTCCCAGAGAGTATTTGCAAATTGGCAGCCAGTTTTTTACCGGGCGGAGAATCAAAATGTCCGTGGCTCATGCTCGAAACTCATGCCCGTGAATTCTGGTGTACCGCAAGGCTGTGTATTGTCCCCTACGCTGTTTCTTCTGCATATCAACAATATGCTGCATGCTATGAGCAAAGCTTGTGCCTGAAACTGAGTCATCGCTGGAGTCGGTCTCAAAGCGGGGCAGACTCAACATGGTCCAGTTTAACCCCACTAAGACAAGTGTGCTAAGATAACCAGCTTATCCCGGGCTGAGAACGTTCCTTGAGAATGGATTTTTTCAGGAAACAAGGTTTAAACAAATAACAATCAATCCCTTTCTTGTAGATATTTATTTTTTTTGTTTTAATTTTTCTCAGATATATATTTTTCTCATATATAATAATAATAATTGGCTATCGTTATATACAACTTAAAATTATCAAGAAGGTCCTTAACAGCAACTACATTTGAGTCTTAGATCTAGGTGGAATAAAGTTCGTAAATTAACTAAATTAATGTTATAAATGTACGAGGAAGTGCAACATTCAGTGTATTTTTATATATTATATATTTATATTATGTATATTAGTGTATATACATTCATTTCAAATAAATTCGAGAGTAAATAATCAACCATGGCGTAAGCTTGAAGACAATTTTGTTCCTTGAAAATGAAATATACAAAAAGAAACTGAAATAACTAATTTTGAATCCCTACTGTTCTTCGAAGTTTTTTATGCTTTTATTTTCACAGTGCACCTTTATAACCTTACATTTTAAAGATATACTCGGAGCGAAGCGAGATGTAAGCGGTAACTATTAAGTTTTCTTCGCTATTCACCTTATTATCTAAACTCGTAATGCTTTATTAACCCCTAGACGTCAGTGGCGACGTCTTCATTGCCGCCCCTTCCATACTAGATGTATGGAAGACTAAAATCGCCGACGCTCCAGAGGTAAAGTCGAAGTGATAATTTTTTTGTAATCTACTTTTGATTTTATAAGGGAAACACGGATGGTAAACTTACTGATTACCGCACACATTTCGCCTCGCTTCGAGATTTGAGAGGCAGACAAATGGACATAACGCGCTAATTTTACCAAAGAAGCGATAACACCATTATTATTTTAAGCAGAAAGAAACAAAGTGAACTTCAATGTTGAACGTCGAACCTCGTTCATAAAGTACCTAAGCCGATGAAAATGTTAAGCGCGTGCCGCCTTGTCATAGTAAACATCAAACGATGGCATGGCAATAACAATGAAAAGGTTCTACGTCTGGTAACATTTTTATTTGGTGCCTGCACAGTCACGACGCTGTTCATTAGTTTGTTTTATAAATACATTTGAAACAACTATTCCAACTTTTCTTTGGTATAATAAGGGCTTGTAAATTATTCAAGGAACAAACAAGTGTCAAGCTCTGCAAAATAAAAACTACACTGAAATCGTTTTTAAGTAGAAGAAACCAAAAAACATGTCTGCAGCGACTTTCAGGAGGCCAAAAAAGGAGATAGTTGAATTTAGGCTAAACTTAACATAAAACATAGGTCTCTGTAAACCAAGTAGTGGCACAGACAAAAGTTTGTTCGACGAACTTAAACTTAACACTGCAGTGACCGGGTAGTAGCATACGATTTCTTGGAACAAACATAATTAAGCAGGCATGAGAGCTGGACTTAACTATCTCAAAAATATTATTTGTTAGCCTGTTAAATGTCGTAAAAAAATAGAAATTACGTACACTATTGCCTGGCTTCGGGAGACGGTTTACTCAAACCATATGTCTATTCTGTGTAAGGGAAAACTTACTTTCATAAAATAAGAACTAAATATTGATGTAAATCTTAAGGAAAAATAGTCAAAATGTCGAAAGCCGCTTAGACACAACATAAGAGGAACTTTATACATGAATATGTTTATAAGATCTGCATTTCTTCCACTTTGTACTGTCTGTCGTTCAACCATTTGCAAGAAATATTCAAAATATCCTTAAATTTGTTTTACCTTTATTAAAATTCTTACATATTAAAAATGTATAAAATCTTTGCTACTGCGTCTAACTCTTAGTTTTATAGCAGTTTACATCACTTTATGGCGTAAAACGTTTTGAGGATATCGTCGCTGCTACATTTAAAGAAACATTAAAAACAACTTATCTAAAAATCTGACTGCACAGTACCGTATTCACGAAATATATAAAAAAAGGAATATCGTAGTCTTACAAAGCTATACAAAATATTAACTTGAGAGGCGATGTTTAAAAATATATTCGGCTCAAATCCGTTCCGAGATTTTACACCATCTTTGCAAACGCGTTGTATCTTAATAATAGTTTATGTGACTGGTGCATAATGAGATGCATACACGGGTGTGGTTTTATGAAACGAGCCGAAAGCAGAGTCTCATAATAAGATCACAAGAGTGTTTTAATACCTAATTATGTGTACAGTCGCATACATAACTTTATCTACATGCATATTATAAGTTTTCTACAATATGTGAGAAGCCTGTATCTTCGGTTGTCCTGTATCTTAATGTTTACATTCAAGTATCGGTCACCGATACTTTAATGACATGCAATAATGTAATTGCGAAAGTGTTTGATAGTTTCCTTAGCGGTATATTGAATGGACATCTAAACATACATGATGCTCAATTTGGTTTTAAAGCAGGCCTGTCCACTGAGAGTGCCATCTTCAGCCTTAAGCAGACTGTCAGGTACTATAAGGACAGAAAGACGCTAATTAATGCGTGCTTTCTAGACTTATCGAAGGCTTTCGACCTGGTTGCTTATGACCTGCTGTGGGATAAGCTAGGAAAGGCGGGCGTGTCACCCGAATACATTTCATTGCTGAGGTATTGGTTACATCAGGTTAGATGGGCAGGCGAGCTGTCAGACGAGTATAAACTTGAATGTGGTGTAAGGCAGGGTGGTCTAACGTCTCCTGCTCTTTTTAACGTGTAATTTTCATGTCTAATATTTTAATTCCTCTATGGCAACCCCAAATAAGGACCCTGATAAAATTAAAGGAATTTAGCCTCTTTAAAATGAGTAGGAAATTATTGGAATCAGCCATATTTTTTGTGGTAGTTATTGGCGACTTTAGTCGGTGCACGATTCACTTTTGCACCGAGTCAAATTAGCTATACAAACTGGTTGTTAGTTCACTTTTGTAGCGGATTAAAATTCTGCAATAACTAGAAAACTACGTCCCTGATTCAAGCAATTGATACCTCATTTTAAAGAGGATGTAATTACCTATTTTAAATAGTTTTCTTATTTGGGGTTGCCATATAGAAAACAAAATTACTAGTATAAAATACAAATATTTTTTTTACAGTTTATGGTTCAAAATTACTATACTATACAACTATAAATGACAACTAAATCATTTGTTCAGGCATTTGAAAATAGCTCTGATTGTCATCGACTTATTGACATTCTACTAAGGTGCTAATATTGACTCTGTTTTGCACCCTGAATATGCAATAAGGAACTTTACTAACTATTCTATGGATAAACCTGAAATAAATAATTTTGAATTTAAATTTGAATAGGTACTTTAATGTTAACATTAAAATACAACCAAAGATACAGGTTTTTTAATATAGGCCATTTGCTTATCGTTTCTGAACGTATTGTAGGGAGTTTATGATATGGATGTATATTAAAATAACAACATAACAAAACCGCAAAACATAAGTCATTAAAAATCTAATATAGCGTTAATAATCATCGCACCGTAATGACACGCTCTCGGCATCTATACTTGCGCCGTTCTGAGGCCCGATTTGACCTTCAAACATGGACACGTGGACCTAACCCCAAATACTCTTGTCCTCGCGTTTGATATTCATGGACTTTTTCTTTTTTTTCTTTTTTTTTTTGGCGATGAAGCGAGCTCACCCAGAAGATCCCTACTCAAGTATTCATCCTAGCTTCTAAGGGTGAATAAACTTTTAAGGTACTCCTTTTCTTTTGCGGTATTAAAACTTTCCCGGTGACTTATGAATAATAATAATGTATGAATATTAAAATCAGACCACCAAATTTACAGACCTTACACGTTAAACACCTCACATATATTTTAATCTTCGAAAAAACCTGGTATCGCACGGGAAAATGCACATTTTCCATACAAAACCTATGGATAACATTGTCCGCTGCGTTACCAACTATATTATTATTTAAAACTGTACTATTTTAAATCAAATCATTTCAAATGTTAGCCTATTTGTCTAATTTAATAAGCGAGTAAGCCACGTCGTTGGCAACTATATAGTTTTTCTATAAAACATATAATTTGGGAAACATGTGGAAAAATGGGGAGTACCTACCTTAAAAGTTGATTCACCCGTAAGAGGCCACATATAATAAAGTCGGTAGTGTTCCGCGATCTGGATCTCAATAACTATAACGCCTATGTGTCTGTTTCATGTCCTTGAAACGGTTAAACGCGAAAACAGGATTAGAAACAAAATCCTTGATAGTTTTATTTTTCAAACATGACCCCTTCATGTTTTTGGTTAAATCTTCGAAACCCTACGATCTTTATCGATGCTTTTTGATTTAATAGTTGAGCATTTATAACTTCTTAATCCTGGTAAACCATTTTTAAAAATTAATATTGTGGTTTAAAAGTAAACAGCGATTATTTGAATTTGACGCAGTAATTAAAGCGCGCGAACTATCTCCATCTCACGTTCTTCGCGCGGACGTGAAATAAACCCAACCCTTTTGATTCTTGTGTGGACGTGGCATCACATGTGGCCTCTTAGACCCGCCATAGACGGACTGCTTTAAGCATGCCAGGACCGACTGCACTTGGTTGCTATTGGACAATCTGTATTTTCTAGAGCATTGAAACTGCAAATCGACCAATAGCAACCAAGTGAAGTCGGTTCTGACTGCTTAAAGTCCGTCTATGGCGAGCGTTAGTTGGTTCAAATTGTATCCGCTCGGAAATACAGACGCCGGAAGCGCATAATTAGAATAGACCCTCAAACATGCCTCAAACACATATTTCGTGAGTTGACAGTCAAATCAGGCCTTTTAGAACGGCGCGAGTACAATACGGCCACAACGCGGAACATTAACTTGCAAATGGTCGCACTTTGCCGTTCAATTTCACTGTATCAAAACTTACTTGGCTCCATCTGTTGTCCGTCCGTCGACAACCTGCAAATAAATAAAACCCGAAAACAACATATACTGGACCTTCACTTGTCACGTTACGAAACTTCTAATTATTACTAAACTTTTTTTTCAATTTTCCTTGTTCCAATAAAAATTCTTTAACTCTAATACATTTATATTCAAACCTACTTATATTTCGGTGACGACGAATCCTTGCGACATCTAAAAATCATCATTGCATCAATAGTGTCTGCGTACACTACGTTATAAAATGCCACCGTTCGGTTAATCAACCTTTGTCTACGTCCCATTATAGCTCATGCAATTTATGATGGCGAGTGGGCTTTACTTGTGGTAAACACATATCTGTATACGTGTCAAAGTGAGCGTGACAGCGAGAGCGGGTATGGTAAGCATAAAAAATAAAGAGAAGTATTGGACACATTATACTTATTATACTGTCGCAAACCCTCTAGCAAATAATGATAAGAAATAATGCAATTAAGTATTTTAAACCGACTTCAAAAAAGGAGGTTCTAAGTTTGACCGATTTGATTTCTCCATCAATTATGGTCCGATTTCAAAAAATCTTTTTTTGTTTTGTTTGACTGAGTTTACTTCCGAAGTGATGATCCATGATGAGCGGATTCATGAGGAATTGAGGAACAAGCTTAACAAAATTAAGTGACGGGTCTACCCCTTTGTCGGAATAGCCCCGCTTGACCTTAAATATTATAAAACAACAAACTACTTATTTATGTTCTTGATGTGATATGCGAACTACTTAGTCATACTACATGTAGTAGCGACACTAGCGACCTTCTTGGTTGCATCTTCTACGAAATTGATGTACCTAACTCTATTTTGTCGCGAAGATGACATTTCAAATGTCTCCGTATTTTCTGTCTTAAAATTACGTACAATTTTATGTTACTTAAAATTAAAACCTATCTGTAGGTTTGTCTTTATTTTAGAGAGCTTATTATTGCCGTGTTTCTTGGGTGAATAAACGTGGATCAAACATCCGTCTCTTACTTATATGTATGTACTTGTCAGAAAGTGTCGAATGTTTTATTACCGTTTTGTCAAGCGATAAACACGGATAGGCCCACAGTTCTAAATAAATTTACTATTTTTATTTTAGGATACTTCAAAATAAAAATCCTTTATACCTCGCTATGAATAACTTTGCGTTTTATCCGGATATTAGACATGCTGACGGTAGTTCGTGGCAGTAAGCGTCGTGGAAACAATATGCACAAGTAACTCGAGCGACGGCGCGCTCGCGACTGATCGCTCCGTCAGACACGCACACTACCGCAATGTGTATGTACACGTTCAACCACTAATAAAGCCCACTCGCCATCGTGAATTGCATGAGCTATAATAATCATCAGGTCATAATCATTAATTATATGCACAGCTAGCAAACATTCTTGTAAACTTATAATTGTTGTCTATAAAATCTACGGTAGAAATCCTTTAGATCTTTTAAATCAAATTACTGAACCACTGCAGCTTTCAAAAAAAAATGTTTGTGCAGTATATCAGTAACTGACCGAGACGTATGTACATGAGAGTGATACGTTTGGTGCTTCTATTCCCCGTATGCAATACAGATCTTCCGGGGTGGTTGTTTAGGCTGGTTAAACAGATGCACAGACCGTAAACACACGCATACAGATGTAATAAACAATTATATTTTGTGGGTTAAGTTCGTATTTACCTTGCTTTCTCAGATCAGCTTCATCAGCTTATAGATAGGTACTGACGCTAAATGTAAGAGCAAGATAAATACGAACTTATCCGACAAAACATATCATTATCAGTTTTTATTACATCTGTGCGGTGCAGTCCAACACACTAAGCTACGCTCATAGGTTCTAATCGTTTTAAGGCCTCTTTTACCCACAGTTGACTCCAATCGGTGAAAAAAAAGAATGAACATTTTAATCAGTTGTCAACATGGCTAATACGAATGGTACTCCGTTGCCTCACTAGATCCGTGATTGCAGATTGCCATCACACAAAATCCTCGGACCTTTAATTCTTTGGATTCTGATTGGATACTTTGCCAAAACAATTTTACAATGCGACTGTCAAACATCTGTGAAACCAGCGTAGCTAATGTAAGAATGACACGCAAGATATTCTCAAACAATTCACGAATTGGTTCCAATTGGCAACTCTTACAACTACTATTCATGTAGAATAGAAACGAGAAGGTACATCTGCCAACCACTTAGCCTTTAAAAAATCTTAAGCTGATATTGGAACCACTTTCACGTTAACTTAGTACACAAATAGAATGAATTGCACTTTGTTTCATATGTCACCCCCGTCAAATATTGAAACCCCACTTACCACTCGAGACCTGTAGACAACGTAGCCACAAACTCAGTGCACCAAAAATCCTTACCACTATAATCACAAGTCACTTCACTCGGACACGATCGTCAACTCCGTTTACGCGGAACAATCGGGTTGCACATTAGGCCTTGGAGCGTGCAGGCCTTCAAATAGGACTGCTGTCTTGCCGCGTCATTTGCGTCAGAATGCTGTGACGCCGCCGTACTGTACCCAAACAGACATATCATTGATCATAGGTTTCAAAAATATCTCAACGCCTTCGATAACAGCTTTTCCCAGTTTTATAAATTCACTAACCATAACGAAAAGGCTCACGCTCGAGTTCTTTCTGGTCGTCGTCATAATTATCAGGTATTATCGAGATCGTCACGTTTCAAATACTATCGCACCTATTCAAACAATATACCTGATCAAAAGAGCCAGTTTTCAAACACGTAATCACGCCTACTCTAGCAATTGCGGTGTTCAAAATACTACAAACATTCGTATAGTTCATATGAATTTTGCAACACGCAACCGTCAAACGACGCGTCAAATGCTAATCGCACACATGTCCCGACTGGCCCTTTTTTTGGTATTAGTACGTGTGACGTCGCATTGTCCCGGCCCGTGCGCCCTCGGCCCGCGAACGTCCCAGGTTACTCGTGGCGCGCGCGCGCCCGGGCGCCGTATATGAACCGCCGGCGCCACTCCTCGTACTGCTACGTGCACGCGATACTGCTGGACCCGGCCGGCTCGGCCTCGGCCGGCTTGTCCGCGTGCGCCGCGTGCGCGGCGTGCGTCGCGTGCGCCCCGTGCGCCGCGCCGTTCACCACGTTCAACTCGTACACGTTTGAAGAGTTCGAGTCGTCGTTGTAGGACAGGATGCTGACTTCGTCCGTCTGTTGGCAACGAGTTCACGTTTCAGTGGGTCACAATTTCGACTTCAGTAAAGCACGAACTTTATGCTATACGAAAACTTTTTTTTAATCTATCTTATAATAAATATTACGGAGGAAAGAATAGTATATAATAGAATAGTATTATATAATTAAATAATTCATGAATACCCTTCTCGTAATTCAATCCCGTGACATATTTAAAAGTAAAATAATAAATCTCGTCGGCAGGCTTGCGCTTGGTGCCGGACGCCTGTGTCAGCCCCGACATGGAGCATGGAGCATACGTACGCTGCTCTCGGAGAGGCGCTTGGTCTTCTTGTGCGGCGCGGCGGGCGGCGGCGGCGCGTCGGCGGGCTTGCGCTTGGTGCCGGACGCCTGTGTCAGCCCCGACACGGAGCATGGAGCATGGAGCATGGAGCATGGAGCATACGTACGCTGCTCTCGGAGAGGCGCTTGGTCTTCTTGTGCGGCGCGGCGGGCTTGCGCTTGGTGCCGGACGCCTGTGTCAGCCCCGACACGGAGCATGGAGCATGGAGCATGGAGCATGGAGCATACGTACGCTGCTCTCGGAGAGGCGCTTGGTCTTCTTGTGCGGCGCGGCGGGCGGCGGCGGCGCGTCGGCGGGCTTGCGCTTGGTGCCGGACGCCTGTGTCAGCCCCGACACGGAGCATGGAGCATGGAGCATGGAGCATGGAGCATACGTACGCTGCTCTCGGAGAGGCGCTTGGTCTTCTTGTGCGGCGCGGCGGGCGGCGGCGGCGCGTCGGCGGGCTTGCGCTTGGTGCCGGACGCCTGTGTCAGCCCCGACACGGAGCATGGAGCATGGAGCATGGAGCATGGAGCATACGTACGCTGCTCTCGGAGAGGCGCTTGGTCTTCTTGTGCGGCGCGGCGGGCGGCGGCGGCGCGTCGGCGGGCTTGCGCTTGGTGCCGGACGCCTGTGTCAGCCCCGACACGGAGCATGGAGCATGGAGCATGGAGCATGGAGCATACGTACGCTGCTCTCGGAGAGGCGCTTGGTCTTCTTGTGCGGCGCGGCGGGCGGCGGCGGCGCGTCGGCGGGCTTGCGCTTGGTGCCGGACGCCTGTGTCAGCCCCGACACGGAGCATGGAGCATGGAGCATGGAGCATGGAGCATACGTACGCTGCTCTCGGAGAGGCGCTTGGTCTTCTTGTGCGGCGCGGCGGGCGGCGGCGGCGCGTCGGCGGGCTTGCGCTTGGTGCCGGACGCCTGTGTCAGCCCCGACACGGAGCATGGAGCATGGAGCATGGAGCATGGAGCATACGTACGCTGCTCTCGGAGAGGCGCTTGGTCTTCTTGTGCGGCGCGGCGGGCGGCGGCGGCGCGTCGGCGGGCTTGCGCTTGGTGCCGGACGCCTGTGTCAGCCCCGACACGGAGCATGGAACATGGAGCATGGAGCATGGAGCATACGTACGCTGCTCTCGGAGAGGCGCTTGGTCTTCTTGTGCGGCGCGGCGGGCGGCGGCGGCGCGTCGGCGGGCTTGCGCTTGGTGCCGGACGCCTGTGTCAGCCCCGACACGGAGCATGGAGCATGGAGCATACGTACGCTGCTCTCGGAGAGGCGCTTGGTCTTCTTGTGCGGCGCGGCGGGCGGCGGCGGCGCGTCGGCGGGCTTGCGCTTGGTGCCGGACGCCTGTGTCAGCCCCGACACGGAGCATGGAGCATGGAGCATGGAGCATGGAGCATACGTACGCTGCTCTCGGAGAGGCGCTTGGTCTTCTTGTGCGGCGCGGCGGGCGGCGGCGGCGCGTCGGCGGGCTTGCGCTTGGTGCCGGACGCCTGTGTCAGCCCCGACACGGAGCATGGAGCATGGAGCATGGAGCATGGAGCATACGTACGCTGCTCTCGGAGAGGCGCTTGGTCTTCTTGTGCGGCGCGGCGGGCGGCGGCGGCGCGTCGGCGGGCTTGCGCTTGGTGCCGGACGCCTGTGTCAGCCCCGACATGGAGCATGGAGCATGGAGCATGGAGCATGGAGCATACGTACGCTGCTCTCGGAGAGGCGCTTGGTCTTCTTGTGCGGCGCGGCGGGCGGCGGCGGCGCGTCGGCGGGCTTGCGCTTGGTGCCGGACGCCTGTGTCAGCCCCGACACGGAGCATGGAGCATGGAGCATGGAGCATGGAGCATGGAGCATACGTACGCTGCTTTCGGAGAGGCGCTTGGTCTTCTTGTGCGGCGCGGCGGGCGGCGGCGGCGCGTCGGCGGGCTTGCGCTTGGTGCCGGACGCCTGTGTCAGCCCCGACACGGAGCATGGAGCATGGAGCATGGAGCATGGAGCATGGAGCATACGTACGCTGCTCTCGGAGAGGCGCTTGGTCTTCTTGTGCGGCGCGGCGGGCGGCGGCGGCGCGTCGGCGGGCTTGCGCTTGGTGCCGGACGCCTGTGTCAGCCCCGACACGGAGCATGGAGCATGGAGCATGGAGCATGGAGCATGGAGCATACGTACGCTGCTCTCGGAGAGGCGCTTGGTCTTCTTGTGCGGCGCGGCGGGCGGCGGCGGCGCGTCGGCGGGCTTGCGCTTGGTGCCGGACGCCGTGCGCTCGCGCTTCACCAGCAGCGACGCCGACAGGTACTGGTGCAGCTGCTTGCGCCGCACGTGCCGCACCTGGAGACATACGATCATATGTCAAACCGCAACGCAAAAGCAAAAAAGACGAATGATCAAAGGCCATTTCCAATAAGAAATATTGCCAATGATAATATGGCCCGACATGAAAAATTACCAATGATAAATAATGATCAATGATTTAAGAATAAACCTCACCTCGATAGCCATTCCTTCTCTGAGCATGTTGGTGTTCTCCGCCTGGTAGTGAACGGACTTGGTGAACGTGGTGATGTCGTACGTGAGGTCCACGTTCAGGTTCGTCTTCTCGAACACCAGCCCGATGAACCACATTGAGCAGTGGTTGGCTATAACTTCTCCCTGGAACAAACAACAATTGTACCTTTTGAACGTGTACTTTGGAATTGATTTCATTGTTTAACAATGTCTCGCAATAGGGTGATTGGGCGGCTGACGGATGCAATTTGGTGACGATAGCATAGGGTGGATAAGACTGCGATTAAATTTCGATTCCGAATTATGTATTAAAATGTATGCATGTTTTTTTATTTTTATGATTTATCGGTCTTTATTGTACTTCTTGTAATAAGTAAAGCATAAATTAAGTCATTAATATTAAGTAATTTCATATTTTTTTTAAGAAGCTTCTGTGGCACTGATAATGCTTTAAATTAGAGTGAACTATCACATAACTAAATACGCACCTCCTAAGACTGTAAGATGTAGAGTTCGTTATCTTTATACAAGTGGATAGAGAATTATAAAAGAAACGGACTGAAACTACATAACATGGAAAAAATAACCTTTGTGCAATGTTTAAATTTTTTAATTATGTTGAGGTGTACCCATATTATGGATATCGTTTGACGTTATTGAGACGTAATTGACTCCCGTCAACCGCCCATTAGTGATAACTGATCCCCCCGCGGGTACCCGCCTTGTTGTGGCTGTAATAACAGATGTACGGGGTTGGTAGTTGGTACGATTTTATACGTAGCAACAATTTCAATGCTTTGTCAATTTATTGTCATGTTTGAACTTCTGCACTAATCTGTCAAACGCGTTAAAAAGAAATGGTACAAAAGTGTGCAGCCACTTAAAGGCGAACCGTACTTCTGGCAAAATCTTTAGCCGTTGAACGTTGTCAGCGAAGTTTAAAACGAAACGCATATTACTTACATTCTCATTTTTTTTAACTTCCGTTCCGGGATCTGGCACCGGGGCACCTAAAAAAGAAAACAATCACTATTAGTTGAATTCAACCCTGTAGTTATCATCATGATACCTCAAAAATGATAGTTTGAAAAAATACCAAAGAAAGTGTATCGACGATGAGAAGTATATAACTTTGAAGGGTATTTTTTTTATATGAGTTTTAGCCGATATAAAAAAACGCACTATTTTTTTTTTCATTTTCTTAAACGTATGATCAAAAAATAGTAGGAAAATTGCAATATTTTATTTTAAATTGTCTATAGAAGTTAGAGGGTGGTCCACTTTTCAGTAGTTTGGAGGTCAATTTCTCCCAACAGGTTGAGATTGGACAGCTAAAAAGAAATACGTGTCTGTTATTTTAGACTTACTCCCTAACATACATCAAAATAAAACAAATCGGAGCAGGACAGTTGGGTACCTTTCCTTGTCAGTAGAATGAAGGCACTGGTTGTAACCCTTAAACGGATTTTGTCCGTTTTAAAGGACACATCAATTAAATGCTGACCCTTCTAATTTCAACGAACTGTCGCATAGATTTAGTACCAAGTGACATTAATTAGTTTATCTCTTTCTCACTTATGCATTAAGAACGACTATGCGCGAGAAGAGAACAAGACGCGAGCAAATTAAAAAAAAAAACAATTTAATCACTTGAGAATTTACATGACGTTTTTCTTTTCTAACCTTAATTTCTTACTGTAGTTAAGAATAGTTTAAAAAAAAACAACCACTGAAACGTAGAGAGATCATTTAAGGGTTAAGCTGTCATTGGCGCGAGTCGTTTTTTGTATTCGACATAGCGTTGAAAAGTTTAAACTACCCTGTATAATAAAAATTGTGTTTACCTGGTGGTAAGGCTAAAGGCTGTCCATTGTTGATGTTGAGTGGGACAGAGTTGTAACACTCCGGGTTGACGTGTGCTATGGTGATGTGTTGATTTCTTTCCAGGGTTGCTGCAATAATTATAACATATAATTTATAACCATAGCGCATAACTGAGTAGGTTCCTGCGGTAGTGACTCCATACATTTCGGCTGTTTAACTCTCAAAGTTTGTATAGAACAGCTGTTTTTTTTTTCGCGGTTTGGATGTTGGTCCCATAATAAAAGTTGATGAGTATGACCTACAGAGTTAGTCCCTGAAGTTTGTCCAACCTTCTGCCTAACACCCTGTATTTTTGATCTGCCACCTTTTGAGGTAAGGTTTAATGCGACGGGAGCTTAGATTATTACTAGAGTTAGGACTTTTGGTGGCATATCGTGGTTCTAGAATCCATGGAGTCGCTATTTCCTATTTATTATAACACTTTGATTTTGACCTTCAGTATTTTAATGTTTCGAAATGTATTTATATTAAACCGCTAAACCAATTAAAATTAATTTTGGTATGGAGGATACCTCTGCTGTCGTTACAAACAAGCAAATATTAGTAGGTATGGAATAACCGAACTAAAAATGTATTTAGTTCATTTCGAAATATGACCATACTGAAGGTCAAAATCAAAGTGTCATGTATTAAAATAATTAGGAAATAGCGACTCCATGCATTCTAGAACTACGATATGCAACCAAAATCATAACCCTAATTATCACAAATCACATACATCAAATTTGAATAGAAAAAAAAAACAAATCCACCAATATAGCGCGATCGATCTCTCCGATCTCGATTGCAGTCCGGGTAATTCCACGATAATCTAACGAAAGTTACCATTATAAACTTTTAATGCTAATATTTTTCTAGATATGAATTTAAACACGTATATAGAGATAAAAGAATTCTTCTATTTAGCAATATAACCAAAAAAACAAGCGGAAGGCTAGAAAATGGTAACTTGCGTTACTCTCTGCCATGGAATTGCCCGTCCCTATAATGCAGAGTTGAGGAAGCGACAGTCCCGACTCACTGATGAGGTGCCGCACGCGGCTCTCGACGAGCCCGCACCACTGCAGCTGGTCGTCGTTGTTGGCCGAGGACGCCAGCAGCACGATGAAGTGCTTGTAGCGCGAGAAGAAGTTCGGCGCCTCGAACAGTCGCTCCCAGCCGCATTTGGACAGCATTATCTCGTCCGTTATCGCTAGACCTGTGGGAACAACAATACGATTTACTGTCATTAGGTTCAAATGGAAAATCGTCCACTTGAAATTATACGTCAGTTCAGAAAAATTACCATTTGAAATACAACAAAAACGAAAATTGTCCATCCTGAATAACGTCTAAAATGGAATCATGTCCCATGGTAAAATTGTCCAATATGATATTGGTCGAAAAAAATATGTCTATTTGTATTTACGTACACTCAGAAATATGACCAATTGTAAATATATCCTACCTGAAATTTGTACAATTTATATTATATTTATATGGTCTTAATTCATATTACACTCAGTCACTTGTGCGTATTTCATTTTGCTCATAATTCATAATGGACAAAATTCCATTGGGACTTTATTAATTTACAACGAAGATAAATTTGGTTGTAAATACTTTTCAGCACAATTACATTTTGACTAAATTCACTTTGGATACTATTACTTTTGACCCATTTTCAGAATGGTTATTTCACGACGACGATTTTCCATTTGTACCTAATGACAGTAAATCAACAATACATATAAATCTCCTATTATTGGCCACCCTCAGATAACTGGCCACTTTGCAATAATATGTGTAACGCAAGAGATAAGCAGATATTTTTACGATTAAACTAGAATACTTAGATCCTGAATTATTACCCGGAGTACCGTCCAAGTGTAGATCGTCAATGACTAACCACTTAAGAAAGCGTCATTTAGTTACTAGCCACCCATTATATATACAGACGCCGTTCGTAAAGATACTTTGGCAGTAGTCCGGATAACAACTCTGGGTCTAGGTATTTTAGTTTAATCGCACAAATATCAGCATAATCCACCACTCACCATTTTCCTTATAATCTAATAAGATATATGTAAATGACTGTTTGTGTTCCAAATAAATAAATAAATAAATTAAATAAATAAATAAATAAATAATCTTTTGCTCCAAACAGATTATTGCAGTGGCCAGTTACTGACGGTGGCCAATAATTGAAGATTTACCCTACTTTCGATAGATTATTTTTGGTTTAGGTGTGACGGAAGGTACGTACCGAGCCGGAACTCCTCCATGATGACGGTGCGCGTGGAGGCGGACACGTTGAACGTGGAGTTCTGCTGGGGGTACGCCGGCGTGATGATGGGCATCAGGTGGAACCGGTCCGACACGTTCACCTGCAAACAACAGGCCCTTCAACCTCGCGAGGGTCACCATACTAAGGTCGGATTTTTATTTCCACAGAAAAAATGTAAAAGTTACGGCATTGTCAAAGTGACATTTCAGGGAATCTAAAAGTTTGGGGCGGCAAGAAATATCTAATACTAGAGGACGCCCGCGACTTCGTACGCGTAGAATTGGTTTCCCGCTACCGCCCCCATTTCTTCCCGTCGGGGGTCGATTTTCGGAAAATCCTTTCTTAGTGCTCACTTACATCATGAAAGGAACCCCTGTACCAATTTTCAAGTTTTTAGGTACAGTAGTTTCGGCTGTGCGTTGATATATAAGTCAGTAAGTCAGGTTTGCCTTTTATATATATAGATTAAGTTATCATTTCGCTCGTACCGTGATATAAAAACTTAAAGATATAATTGAAATTAAAATCGCACAAATGAGTCAGGTCGAGACTTGGATAGTTTCTATTGCACATCACTATACTCCGTTTGTTTAGGTACTTAAAAAAATGTAAATAAAACAACCACGTGATATAGTTCGTCAGCCAATAGAAGCAGAACACTGATACGTCAAAGTGCGATAAAACAGTTTTGATTGGCTGTTTAACAATGCCACGTGGTTCGGATTGTTTACATTTTTTTAAGTACCTAAACAAACTGAGTATAGTATTTCTATATCCAATATTTGATCAAATTTTTTTGATGGAGGCCCATTCCTCTTATCCAATATCTTGGTCCAAGTTTTTATACTATTTGCGTAGCCATTTTGAATTAAATGCCATTCGTAACATTTGATCAAATGTAGGCATTTCAAAAAAAATTGATGAAGTCATCCAATTTCTTTGAACAAACGCACATTGGACAAAGAATTGGATAGGTGGAATACCACCTGGGTATTTCTATATCCAATATTTGATCAAATTTCTTTAATGGAGGCCCATTCCACTTATCCAATATCTTGGTCCAAGTTTTTATACTATTTGCGTAGCCATTTTGAATTAAATGACATTCGTAACATTTGATCAAATGTAGGCGTTTCTAGAAAATTTGATTAAGTCATCCAATTTCTTTGATCAAATGCACATTGGACAAAGAATTGGATAGGTGGAACACCACCCTAATGTTAGGCAGCAACCAAACTGCCCGTTTGATAACGGGGTCTACTTATAACACCCCTAGGCTCTTGGCGTCGGGGGTCAACTCACCCTCGGATCCCAGACAGGGAAGCCCAGGTTGACGCTGTCCGGCTGCTTGAGCAGCACCGGCTGCGGCCACTTCCACTGGCTGAACACCAGGAAGAACTTGTGCAGCAGCGTGGCCGGCAGCGCGTTGGGGTACAGCTGGCACGTGCGCGCCACCAGCATGGCCCACGACACGCCGCCGAGGTAGCCCAGCGTGTTCGAGTAGATGCTGTGCCCTGGAACAGATTCGCGTCAGCATAATATTTTTCTTATATATTTTTTTTTCACTTCTCATGCTCTTATAATGTTACTTTAGTCTCTGCACATCGGGACTAAAACTCCTTATTAATCTCTAGGGATTAAAGTATATTTTTTTTAATTTACTTTTTAAACCCCTAAACAACCAATCATCGCCATTTTCAGTGATTGTGTATGGACCATTTTTAGGCTGTGAAAATAACCTCAAAATGACTGCGCAAAAATATTTTAATGACAACACGATTAATGATTACGAATATGAGTCTGTTTAAATATATTAACGATAATTTTATTTTATTAGGCATGGTCCAAATAGTTTTCAAGTTTATATCTGTTGGCTAAATATGCAAGCATTTGTGTCACTTTGTAAAGTGTCACTTTACAAAAAACTAACAAGTCTAACAACCGCAATGTAGAAACAACCGCGAAACAAATTTGTCAGAAACTTTCTTACATATTTGCTAAATATTGTAACTTCGTTTTTTTTCCTCGCATTCGAAGTGAAAAGTAGTGTTTAACGCGAGACTAAACAACCATAATGACACTCGAATTAATGTGGAAAGATCTCGTGTCATTATGGCTTGTTTTAGTCTCTTGTTGAACAATCTACTATTTGTACCACCGTGGTGGCGAACCAGCGTACGGCCCGCCTGATGCTGAGCGGTTACCGTAGTCCGTACCCTATGGACGCCTGCAACTCCAGAAGTATTGCATGCGCGTTGCCGACCCTATATCTATGATCGATGATAGTGAATGTCACGTTACATGCGACTCACGTTTGGCCCAGAGCTTGATGGCGCGCAGCGTGAGGCGAAAGTTGTCGATGTTGGGGACGAGACGAAGGATCTCGTCGGTCACGCGGCAGCCGTTCAGCGAGCGCACGCACTTCTGGTCCAAGTTCTTGAGTAGCATGTCGTCGCGCAGGTCAAACGAATCTACCAACAGATAAAACATCAATTACGAGGTCCTTGTCATCATCATTTACTTAAAAGCTATGCTGTTGTCGGTGGAATAATTTCCATTCTTCCCTATTCCAAGCCTGTTTAACACTGATACGGCACGACTCCTACTTTTTCTTTTTATTGGTCTATGTAAGTTCTTCTTGGTCTCGTTTTCAATTCAATTATCATCTTAATGTGCCGTAATATCTGTCCTCGTCTATTATCCATTGTCTGCAATAAGCTTCTCTTTTTCTTCACTATGCTAAGTACCTCCTCATTCGTCTTTTTTTCTATCCAGCTAATTTTTTCTACAAGGTCCTATCTAGTCAATGATGTTTTATAAATAATAAAATCGTTTATTAACAGGCAATAGACCCAGAAGTACAGACAACACAGTGTAAAAAAAATATCGAAATAGACACAAATGAAATAAAATACACACACACACACACATGAAAAATACCAGTACAAAACAAAGGAAAATTATAGTCCGCGCGCGAGTTCCGATTTCCGAGGAATCTCAAGAAAAGCTGACGTCAAGATTTAATGCAGTGATTTAGTCAATATTACGTTGATGATAATACTGGAAAAGGGCCGAATTTTAAGTACCCGAAACCGACGTGCGTGCATGACTCGATGTATGAATGTGGAAGAAGCGAAAGAGATTTGTCAAGATCGTAGCAGGTGGAAAGAATTGGTCTCTGCCTACCCCTCTGGGAAACAGGCGTGATTTAATGTATGTATATGTATGTACGTTGATGATATAGCGATCAAAGACCAAATTACATCAAACTTGGAATAAGACTCACTCCGTGATTAGTCTATACAAATTCGGCGTTTAATCTAGCTATAAGACCTTATTCCAGTTTGGTCGAATGCAACTTAGGTGATAAGACCAACTCCTCGATAGGGGAGAGGCGGGTTACGATGCGCGGGCGCGGCTCACACCCGTCTTCTTCCCAATCCCCTATTCCTCGGAGCTCGCGTGCGGAATACTTGGTCCTTAAGACCACCCTAAGTGGTAAACCACGCTTGTTTCACCGATACTCATTTCATAGAACTTGGAGTGATCACTGTATACGGGAAAAGCATCGATAATTGAGTTTATCGATATAGGCGATCCTGAGCTGTCATTTAATTTTGCCCCGTATATTCCGATGTCTGCTTATCATTCAGTAGCGCCACGGCCATTGACAAACAGGCGAAGACATCTGTGTGGGGTGATCTCAGGGTTGGCATCCCATTTGCAGTTTTACCCTCGTATGGCACTGGTCCCACCGCCGGCGAGTAAGCTATGAACTATCGGCTATTTTCTTGTCCAAGAAACGAACAAAAGATAATCGCTCCCGTGTAAATAAAAGAGAGAGATATATATTTATAGTTCATAGTTGAGCGAGTATAGCTCACTCGCCCAGCGATGAACTATAAATTTATATCTCTCTCTTTTATTTACACGGGAGCGATTATCTTTTGTTCGTTTCTTGGACAAGAAAATAGCTGATGGTTCATAGCTTATTCGCCGGCGGTGGGACCAGTGCCTAAGGCACACGTCAAATTTCGTTCGTTCGAAAAATAATCTTGTGTCGGTCAACTAAAGTCAAAAGTAACTGACAAAATGTTTTAATAATACAGGTAAAGTAAGACTAAACACGACAGTTTGGCGGAAAATTATGTACAGTCAACCAATTTGATTTCTAGGCCACTTTGGACTATGTTAAAGTGACGTTGACAACCAATCGTTACAGACTTCATATGATTTGGTTTACAACGTCACATTGACATAGTCCATAGTGGCCTAGGAATCAAATTGGTTGACTGTACATCAATGAAACTTTGTTTATAACTTTATCTTGGCAGTAGAAATGAGAATCTGCCGAGTCCTACCAAAATTTAGGGGTCCTACCCCTATTTAACTCGCCTAGTAAAATTTCCCCCCTGCCCAAACCCCCCGATGGGGGTAGGACCCCTTAATTTTAGTAGGACTCGGCAGATCCTCATTTCTAGTGCCAAGATAAAGTTATAAACAAAGTTTCATCGATTTACATTTTTTGCCTCCAAAATATGCTATTTTTATTGTATTATAAATTTAGGACGTTGGGCCTTACGAGTTTAAAATTAGTCTTGAATGCAAATGGCTATGGGTCCCAGATCTAACTTACCATCAGGAAGCCTGTGTGCTCGTTTGTCTTCTCCTTGTGATAAGAAAAATAAAAAAAAATAAAGAAAACTTATTTACCGAACAATAGCAGTGAGACATTATGACAAAGACATCCCTTTTGGTTATTCTGTGGGCATGGCAGCGTATGAAGCCTCTTAGAGAATCTTTTTAAATTGAGAGAATAAAGTTATTTTGTATGCGTTTAAACGAGAACTTGTGTGCTTGCCCGGCGAAAGAATTTGAAAGAAATCCAGAGCGGCGAGCAGGGAAAGAGTTTAACAATACGGGAAGAACGAAGCCCAGGACGATCGGTTTAAAATTTAAACATACATCTAAGGTAAATCGAGTGCAGCTGGGATGCACCTAGCAGGGTAAAGCTACATACTACAAAGCCTCGGTACCAGATCAGCTCAAAGTGGATCATTGAGTTTGAGCTTTGATTTGTGTTAGTAAGAAATTTTTAAAGTTTAAATGAAAAAAAAACAGCCATGTGATGGTTTTGCGCTGTTACTGAAAAATTTAGCGTACTAGTACCATCAAGGACTTTAAATGTTGATCCACAATAGAACCTTGTCATAATGACAGCGTCAAGTGACGAGATATAAATTACATAGGAATTAGTCGTCGGTTTTATGCGACAAGGTTCTAGTGGTTCATCAATTTAAGTCCGTGACCGTACAACTCAAAGCTCACTTTTTATTAATTCACTTTGAGCTAAGGCACTGGTCCCACCGCCGACGATGAGCGGGAAGCGAGTACAGCCAGCGATAAACTATTAATATTTGTCTCTTTTATTGACACGCGATCTATATTTTTTGTTTCGACATACTAGTGGAAAGAGTTCTCGCCGGCAGTGTGAACAGCTAGCGATCAACTATTAATATACGTGTCTCTTTTATGGACACGGAATCTATATCTTTTGTTCATTTCTTACCCATCGATCACTAGGATCCATTAAAGGAGTTAAGTGGACTTTTTGTACATTCAAATCCATTAATGGAGTAGAGTGGGCTTTAATGTACACGTGAATCCACTTGGACTCGTTAACACTTTTTTTCTACTCGCGTACTATAAACCGCTAATATTGATATCGTTAATGGTGTCAGAATACCACCTATAGCGTAACCGAAGAGTAAAAACAATTCTATAATTAGCGTTGCCATGGTAATAACAGTGCTATAATTTATTATAGCATTGTTATTACCATGGTAACGGTCATTCCGGATATCAGTCTTGGCGTTTAGTTAACACTTGACATCCTAATAATTTGTATATAAACCGTTAAAAACATTTTAACACCAATTAAAATTACGAATATTAAAAATAAAATTAATTTTGAGACTAAATATGTGTTTAAAATAACATTTTTATTCAATTACTAAAAATAGATGGTTAATATCCATCGATTTGTTATTTGGTTACCATGGTTACGTTCAATATGGATATCAACAAAATGGCGTCTCGTTTGGCATTCCAACTTGTTTATGATAATTTGATAGAACTGTTTTTAGTATCTATTAAAATTCGCATGAAATTTGTTTACATTTATCAATAAAATTCACAAACTATTATCGCGCATCGGAATAGTGAAAATGTCTTTGATGACAAGTAATTTGTTAGCAGAAAAATCGAGTAAAGTATACGAGAAAAGTAAGCGATTGTTTATTTTTATCATTATCATTTTAAGCTTGTAGAAAAAGTTATGTATGCAACGGTTCATAATTAGCTCTTAAGGTACTCGTGCCTATAATTAGAGCGCTCGCAAGCTCGCGCTCTAACCTCGGCTCTCGTACCTTAAGAGGCCTCATTATGTACCAGTTACATAAATAACTATTAATACGCTGGGAATGCTGGGATCCATCAATGGATTTAAATATACTATGAAGTCTACATAGATCCATGAATGGATTTTAGTATCCTACTCCTCGTCTCGTTGCCCTGAAAATCAGCGTCATGGCATTTACATGTCTGACAATATGCTGAGTGGCACCCAATTTGGTGCAATATAAAATAGTTTTAAGTTTTTGTTCTAAATTATTTTCTTACTGTATTTCGTTTTGTTATTATTGTTCTGTGTCTTGCACCAAATAAACGATTTTATTATTATTATTATTATACTATAATGTCCACGAGTATCCATCAATTGATGGGTCCAATTGTATTAAAAGTTTAATCAAATCCATTGTTGGATGCTCATAATACAAAGTAGTGTACTAAGATCCATTGATGGATCGAAGTGTAATAAGCAGTGCGACAGAATCCCTTGATGGATCCCAGCGAACTAATAAGTGTAAATGACTCCAAATGGATTTAAGTGTACATTAAAGCCCACTCTACTCTATTAATGGATTTGAATGTACAAAAAGTTCACTTGACCCTTTAATGGATCCTATCACTGGATCCTAGTGGACGAAGGGGTTTCTTGAGCGAGAAAATAGTCGATAGCTAATGGCTTTCTCGTCCTTGGTGGCACCAGTGCCTAAGGCGGTGCTAATCTGGGGGGCTATTGTCTAACGCACTCGCAATCGCAACCGGCTTCAAAGTGGAGCAATTGTTTTCATTTTATATGCAGACAAGCCTTCGATTTTCAAAATGAAAACGATCGTGATTGCGAGTGCGTTAGACAATAAGCCCTCTGGTGCCGAGGCGTTAAGAATCGCATTCACTGCCAGGGGGCGTGGCATAGGAACAAACTTGTATGACATTGAACGCATATATGCGTCGGTGGCAATGAATGCGGTATAATGTGCGACGGGCGAGTGAACTCGCAAGCGCAACTCACCCGGTATCTCCTTGAGAGCCAGCCTCGCGAACAGCAGGTCGATCTCTATCCCGTTGAAGTTCATCTTGATGACGGGCACGAACGCGTCCTCGACGGCTCGCAGGTCCTGACACGATACAATATATAAAAAGCCAGCTTTAAAAACCAGACTGAATTCAGTTTACAAAAAAAATCAGTTGACAAAAAAGTCAATTTACATATTATGTATCATAAGGTGGGGTCTTGTAATTGCAACTATCTGGTTATTGCAACTGACTTTAATAACTCCCTATAGAATCTCTGTTTTGAACAACGTCAGGCGAGATGTTGTTCTTCTATACTAAGAAATACAATATCTCGCCTGTCGGTGTTCAAAACACTGATCATATAGAGGAAGTTATTTAAGTCCGTTGCAATAACCAGATAGTTGCAATTACAAGACACCACCTTAATCATAATAGTACCTAATTTTAAAAACCGGCCAAGTGCGAGTTGAACTCGCGTGGAGGGTTCCGTACATGTTTTTTTTTTGATAGAATTTTTATAGGTTTTCCTGTAATCTACAAGCAAATAAGCAATGAACTACATTTTGTTTTTTTTTTTTGCTCAGTAGTTTCAGAGATCAGGGGGTATGGTCAATTTTCGTCTTCTTAAATGAATAAAATGAAAACTATTTATTTTACAATAATAACAAAAATATATTTGAGATCCTCGTAACGAGCCCTTTCATTTGATATATGACACAGTAAGGCAGGCAAAACTTTTTTTAAATTTCCTTATTTGTCCCCCGAAAATTAACCTTATTTTTAAAAAATATTTATTCACTTTGCACATCTGTGTTTGGATCATCAATTTTCTGCAAAAAAAACTGACTAGAGGCCACATTTTGCACATCATTTTCTAGATGTTACATCATAGATTGTTTTTTTTTACGAGGAAATTGTTGATTTTGGCGGAAAAGGGGCATTTTGAGGTTACAAGTGTTTTCTAAATAAGACAAGTCAGATGGTATGGACTATAAAGATTTTGCTGTCCATACTCTACTTTATTTTATATTTTTATTATATTTTATGAATACGGGCAGGGCTCCCCTGAGTAGCTATAGAACCCCATTTTTTTTCTGAGGGCCTTATCGCCCAAGGATACCTTCAGCGGCCACTGGGGGGCGGTAAGGGCCTATGCTGTGCAGTAAGGCCCCTCTACACGTCGGCGGATCTTGGGCGTCCGTAAGGGACGCAATTACACCTTAGAGTGAGCAACATATTCTTGCATATCACTCTTACGTATTGCTCCGTCCCTTACGCACGCCCCTGATCCGCCGACGTGTAAAGGGGCCAGTAGACACTGACCTTGACCTGCGGCTGCTGGCGCAGCAGCTCGTAGAAGGACTGGAAGTAGTCCGTGCGGTCGATGTGGCGCGGCGCCACGCACAGTGCGTCGATATCGGCGCCGCGGTGGTGCACCTGCGGGGCACGCCGAACACATAAGGCATGGTTCACACAAAAAACTGATAGTCCGCCGCCTACTGTGAGCATGCTCTTTGTTTGTTTTAATAGCGTATTGTCGGTTCGGTGTGAAAGAGAAGTTAAATATGGTATTCTGACTATTTACCAAATCATCATTTGGCAAACAATGTCATTTTGTAAACTTTCATTTCGCAAAAATGAAATTGTGCTTAAACCATTACATATTACATAGGCTACATGGGCTTGTTAAATACGTTAGGTTGGACTATTGACCACAAAAAATATAAAATTATGTGGTGGGAAATACATCTTTGCGAAATGAAAGTTAAAAATGCAAACGTTCGGTGGCATGTTCTTGCGCACGCTATCGTCGCGGATCAGAGCCTAGACCTGGGAGCCACTCACCCCGAGCCTGTACGAGCCGAACGTGTAGATGTTCTCCCCGACAGTCTCGGCCACGTTCTCGTCGCGGATCAGAGCCTAGACCTGGGAGCCACTCACCCCGAGCCTGTACGAGCCGAACGTGTAGATGTTCTCCCCGACAGTCTCGGCCACGTTCTCGTCGCGGATCAGAGCCTAGACCTGGGAGCCACTCACCCCGAGCCTGTACGAGCCGAACGTGTAGATGTTCTCCCCGACAGTCTCGGCCACGTTCTCGTCGCGGATCAGAGCCTAGACCTGGGAGCCACTCACCCCGAGCCTGTACGAGCCGAAAGTGTAGATGTTCCCCCCGACGGTCTCGGCGACGTTCGGCGGCATGTTCTTGCGCACGCTCTCGTCGCGGATCCACTGGCGCACGAGCCGGTGCAGCGCGCCCAGCACCTCCATGCGGTGGTCCATCTCCGCGTCCGACTCGAACACGCCGAACGGGATCAAAGCCTCTTTCAACTCGTTCGTCTTTTCAATGTCGATTGGTTTTGGCCCTGGGGATTTGAATTGGGATTGCGTTACAAACATGTAGTGTTTTTTTTTTAGGTTTTCTCGGAGGCCGACCGACTGCAAATGAATAGTATTTCATCTTGGTTTTGCCGCATCCACTTAAGCATCTATAAATTGATGCATACGCCACTCAACAGCAGCGTTTTTAGTGAAAACATATTGCAATTTGAAATTTCATTACATTATCAACTATATCACCTTAGCAAGTAGATTACAAAATGCTTTTTAAGAAAAATATCCGTCTATGATCGTAGTCGATAATGTATTGAAATAAAGTGCTTGTAATCCCTCTATTCAAAAACCACAGAGTGGTTTTAGTCATGGTTTGTGGTTAACCAGTACAATAGATTTGTTCAAGAACATTTAAAGAAAAAACCAAGTAGGTAGGTAGTTTGTTAGAGCGATTTAAATCATCACGTTCTCAAGTTTTTGGGAGTAAGGAAGTAAATTTGCAATGTATACTGAATTGTCACCTATCACGTGTCATTGTCAGGATGGTGAAATACGGGGCTGGTACCAAACCAAGACATACTGCATAACATAATATAGAAAATATCATAGATTCAGGAACAAGTATAGTTTAGGAAATATGACTGTCTGTAATCTTCACTAAGATCATTTTGTTAATGTTAAAAACGTAAAGGTAATCGTAAAACTGCCCTCGTTCTTCAAACAGCAAAGTGGGTTGAAAGGTTAAGGTTAGGTCCGGCAGAAAAAACGATCGCAAACATAACATAACAGACGGCCAAATCATATTTCCTGAACTATACCCGCATAAATAAAGAACTTAGCTTAGTAGGCAAGAAGTTAGCAGAAGAAAAAACCTGGTCTACTTTACTACTGTGTTTCAAGTGAAAGAAGACATTGAATGTCTACAGGTTCATTAAAATCACTTCTTATCTGTTTAATAAGACTCAATATTGTTAAGAAAACGTTTAGATATTATGCCTTTTAAATTAAAAAAATATACATGACAAAAATAGTTGATTGACCTAAATATTAACAGGTCATTTTCTTAGTCACAAAGAAGGTTATTGCGCCATCTCCCTTATACAGTCTTAAATTAAAACAAAGGTCACAAGGCAAAGCGGCAAAACAACGTGAACAACTTAAGGAAAACGTGTCTACTAAAGGCCATTTCTTTTTTACCTGTCGTTAGGCGCCTAAATATAACGTATTTTCGACTTTAAACACGCACATTAAGGGCCGAGTTCACCAACCAATTTAACAGACGGTTAAGTCTTAATCAGCTGTTAGTCAATACATTTGACAACCGTTAAACCGCTAACCGACCGTTTAATTGTTGGTGAACACTGCACTAAGGTTCAATCTATGCTAATACTGTTTTATGAAAACGTCACTGACGAATTAAAATTATTTCTCAATCCTTTTCAACTCCCAGAATGGTTGTTTGTATGAACTCACTGTGGCACTTAAGGTAAGAAATTGTTTAGGGATATTTTCCTTCCTTTCATGTTGCTCAAACTTAAAATGAAATAGGTATTACATATTGTATGTCACTTCACTACCCAGAATGATGAAATCCGGTTTTTTCATGTTATGTATATAAAGAATATCCTTCCTAGATGCAAGATAAATAAATGTAATGCTTTGAATTGGAAGCCCTGGTATGATAAAGGGTTTTCTGGAGGATGACAACTTTACTTACTTAGATTTTGAACCTGAAAAAGCTGTATTCCATTATTTTCATTATAGCCCTCTCCAAGATACCCACCATGCTCGCTTAAAGCAATGAGAATTTTCCTTGATTTACTCCTGTCATGTAATATTGACAGGAAAACCTTTACCTTATCATGGCTTCCTGGTTGTCCTGAAGTGGAGTAATTCTTTTTTTATAAGTATGAAGGGGAAACTATACTATTGTTGGCACCCTACTGATAAATAAGAACCATAAACTTTATTTCATTTCAATCCACAAAACTCTAGGTGCCAATTACTGGTATTTTGGATGTCAATAACTGGTATAACTGGTATTTATTTCAAATAAATGGGTGTAAAATGAATCATATGAAGACAAATGAAGTCTTGTTCATATTTATTTAAAGAATGTATTGAAACCAGGTTATTTAAACAAGTTTGGCTTACTTTTCTACTAGTTTTTTCAGTTATTATGTGACTCAGTTGATTTGTCAACTTACTTAAATTAACTAATAATGAGAGTTTAGAACTCATTGCCTACACTTTTGTACAGGTATACTGCCGTGACACTAAGGAAGGCGGCTAACTGCGTAGCAATGGTATAATCATTTTACATTAAATATGGCTATTAATAGGGTACAGAATGCTTCAACTACTACATTGCAGACAGCCACCTTCTTTTGTATTACGGCAGTAATACAAAAGCCATAGCAAACTATTGACCTGTTTTTAATTAATACTTAGAGACCTTCTGTTCCCCTCTTCATTTAAATTTGTCGAAATTTCACAAATAAAATAATGTACACACACGTCAAAAATGACCAGGTATAACAATATCTTTTGATTATTTTGCAAAGTATTGCAATGCATTGTAAAATATCAAAAGTTAAGTAAGGATAGTTTTTAACCCCTTTACATTTTTGATGTATGGTATGAACCACCATAGTCTTACCATATTAACAATCTCATCTAGAACAAATCTATGAGATAATCAACCTATGACTTGGGGTTTTTTAATACATTCACCGCCACATACATTCTATGAGCTTATAGCAGCATTTTACCGTTACATAGCAAAAAATCTGCGTCCCAATATCGGATTGTTGGTGCTGAATGTGTTAATGTGTTCAATCAACAAAATGTACGCACCTGCCATAGAGATGGCTGAGGTCATTCCCAAAGTCTTCAAATTCTGCTGGTTCTGGTGCTCATTTGGTTTGGGCACATTGTTAGTGTGCGAGTACTGCGGTGCGGGCCACATCTTGACTAATTGGTTAGGATCCTTATTCTTAATGTAGACTTATCCTAGCGGTGGGTCATTGAATGCTTTCCTTGAGGGTGACTGTTGGTGCGTACCCACCCGGTGTTTCTAACTGAAAGAACATAATTTGTTTTTAAGAGTATGAAGAGGTTCAATGTTTTTATGTTAAATATTAATGTAGATATTGTATGCTTGACATTGATAGGCTATTTCTTTTTGAAAGAGTGTGCAGTGCAATAGGTGATTCACTATTTTCACTATGCTTTTACTCAACAATAGTTTTTTTTTGTCTAATAGTATGCCAATTTTTAATTTAATTAATTGAGTGAAGATTTCTCTAATAAAATCACAGAATTTTTAAAAGACCCTCCGACGCGTTGCGATCAACAGGTAAAAAAAATTATGCTACCAAACCAACCAGTGTTTTTTTACTCTCTTTTCCTATAGATCTTCAGCCTACATGAGGCACATGTTTTGAATACCGTTTTTTTCATGTTGGGCTATCTACATCTAGCATCCCAGACTATAAGCTTATAGAAATCTAAAGATTAACTCCGGATTCCTATTATTATTAATTTTATCAGGCAGGCAGTGTTCAGTGTTGGGTTAGTCAGTCAGTTATTAAACTGACATGAAATCATTTTTGTAATTACTTTATGCTGTTATAGCTTTTTCGCCTGGAACTTGAACTTGTTAATCATTATTCCTTTGTGAACTTTAAAATAAATTGGGATGGAAAGTATTTGATGCCATTTCCTGAGTTTCAAGCTATCTTCATACAAAAGTGATAGTGTAACAAACAAACAATGTTTTTTTTATAATATTAGTCTGTATGTACGAATGGTGCTTAGTTAACAATACTTCTTAAGTCAACAATTCAATGCTCTTACCGTATAGAGTTACTTATTTATGTAGTATAAAACAAAATCACTTCCCGCCCTCTGTCCCACTGTATGTACACATACTGCCGCAAGAGTCGTCAATTAAATTTAATGTATGATTAAAGTACCTTCTGTCACTTTCTTTGCTATAGCAATAGAATAAGACAACACGACACTAAACAAGCGTTAAATTTAATTGACGTCTCTGAGTGCGGCAGTTAGGTCTCTCATACTATGCAACATATACGCATGCAACATACGTTTTTAACACATTTTTATCAATAAATTGTATGATTCAAGAGAAAGGTTTTTACGTATAATAAATTCTGGATTATCTACAGGAGTTATAGAAAACTCAAATAAACATAAGCAAAGAGAAGGCGGGTCACTAGTATCTAATAATAATAACAAAGTTCAAAAACATTATTTTTCAAGCACTCAATATGTACATACCTGATTTGGAAATGTGTGTTGGTTTATTGAAAATAATGCAAATTAAGTTTGTGACACCAACCATGACCTACTTACAACACTATTAATAAACAAATTGAACTAACTGTATAATTTCATACTGTGTTGGCCATTATTATTCTCTTCCTCCTTTGCTACACGGAGAAAAGCAAGTACCTAGTGCTTACTGATAATGTTATCACTCCCAAGGACATATCCGTAAGTAAACAATCAAGGTAAAATAAACATTCAGTATTAGGTTACAAGGGTCACAACGTGATACATTTTATTTTATAATATGTAGAAACGCATCATGTTGAGTTGAAAAACTTTGGTATATTAAAATAGAAAGTATTTCGACGAAACAAACTACGACTTTCTGCGATTCCAAACAGCTATTTAACCCACTATTTTTAATTTTTAACATTTTAACCCCATATTATATTTAATTTGCTCACAAACTGTGAAATTGCGAACTCTTTGCTAAGACCAGCAGGCAAAATGCTATTTTCAAGAATTAGGAGTCAGCCTTTTAACAATGGTAAATGACTTCGTAGTTTTGTTTCTTAGAGTTACATCAATGCACTAGAGGTCACAAATTGTTTATTAATATTCTTCGTGCTACGTAAAACACCAAGCAACCAATAAAATCATGAACAAAACCAATATCAATGTCTCAAGCTTATATTTAGAGAACCTTACAAAGAAAGCACAAGAAAACCTCACGTTGCGTTGAAAGAACGGTTATTACTACAGGGCTAACGTCTCCTTTGAAGGATAGATAGCAAAGATAACACTTACCAACAAACTAAATCATGCGTTTAACTTCACAATTACTTAATCATAATCATTTGAACTCATAATAATGCAAGGAAATAAACACTAATATCCAAACAAGCGCCCAACAGTCGCCAACAACAAGGCAGCCATCTTTGTTAAATGGCGTTCGTAAATGCTACCATTCTTAAAAAGTTTAAGTGCTGCCAGGCTTGTCCATTATCTTGGCGTTTTATTTACTACTCGAAAATGGTTCATTTTAAATATTTTGATACAAAAATGCAAAGTCTTAGCAAAAAAAGCTTAATCATTTTATTAAAGAAATGAAGAAGATCGTCTAGTACTGAAATCTGTTTTGTTCAGGTTTTTAGTCGCTAAATACGATTTAAAGGTCCTTTATTCTCATTAAACTTAACGATTTGACAAGATTGTATTCACTATTAAGCGATGTCATTGTACCTACCCTTGAAATTTATTATTTTATTGAAATAAAATAATAATCAAGGGTCCATCCAAAAGACAAATACAATTTACAAAAAAACGCAAGGATACGTTCAAGCTGCGTTCATTCGTTATGATTCGTTAATTCTGCGCATGCTCTATTGGCAGATTTTCTGACGTATCGTTAAAACACTGTTGAACTTTTTCATGTATCACTATCTCTTTTACTTCATTAGTAATAGACAGGGAATGATAGAGAGCCGGTTGATGTTTTCGTGTCAGCCTTGTGCCCATTTACGAGGAGTAGGTAAAATCCGCCATCTTGAGAGTGAATTCAAGAACTAAGGACTTTTAGCAGAGTTATGTGATTATCATTAACAATTTCATTATTAAATGGACAACTATTTGTCCACCGGGCGCTGTCTTAGTCTCTATAGGAGCCGGTCGCGTTAAAAAAATTACGTTACGCGTCGGTATAGAGTTAAAACGCCGAAATCCCTGGTAGTGTTTATGTGACAGGAGAAGACACCGTAAGCTTTCTAATAGTTTTTTGCGTGTCTATTTCCGTTTTCCATCTCGGCGATCGCGATCATATCCGTAAAAGTTAAATAAAAACGGGCTTCGCGTCTTAGTTTACTCTAAACGGTTTAGCAATGTATTTTTTTGGTGGAAAATGCGGTTAGATGGGCGTTGTTGGTCGGCGATCGGTTAGGTCTGATCGAGTGGTGTTTAGGCGTCCTGGTGAGGCCGAGGCGCCGGGCGGGCAGCAGGAGTGAGTGGCGCAGAGGATGCAAGCGGCGAGGGTGCGCTAGGGCTAGCTCAGTGTTAAGTGTTGAACTTGTGTTTTGGTGAAAATGTCGACGACGATGCGGCCAACCCTTCAGACCGTGCCGGAGTCCTTGCCGGCGGACCACGTGACCACCCCGGCGGCGGCGCCGGCAGTTGCCACAACCACGGCGGCCCCGACCCAGCCGCGGCATCCCAGACCCATATTCAAGGTAAGTGCCTGGTCATCAGTTGTTCCCCAGTCATACCAATAACACGAAACAGCCATTAATTGAGTCAGCCAAATGGGCTCAATTGTCCAAGTAAACCAACCAAATTTAAAGTGATGATACAAAACAATTGCTGAGGAACATTGAACATTGTAATTGTACTGTGCTCACTTGTTCAAATAAACAAACAGCTCTAAATTAGCTCAGAGATATCTCATGGTATTTAAAGTGTCTTTTCAATATTTAAAATAAAAATTTATTGGTATTTTATATTATTTATTTATTTAATCTTTATTGCTTTAAAACATAAATTATGTTACAGAAGGTTTATCATTTATTTTCATTTTACTTTAACTTAGTGTTATCAATATTGTTTGGCAATCTCTTCCAATTTACCTTTTTTTTTTATAAAACAGTTTACTGACTATCTTATAAATCACCGTACAAATTAAATTTCACTTTAACTCAAACAGTGTGTAAATTATAGTATTTTAAATGTACTGGTAGTATTGTGCAAACCACAAAGACTAGATCTCTTCGTAGAAAGTGTGAGCAGCGGACCGTAGTGGATACACTATATAAATAAATTCATTTAAACACTTTATTCAGTGATTTCTTCATTTGGTTCTGTTCAAAATAAACGGGATATTGATATAATACACAATCAGCGTATACACTGGTGGTCACATAATTAAGGATGCTTGCATTTTTCCCATATGACTTCAATTTTGTCAACCAATCAAAAAATTCTGAACTAATATGATTTTAGTTACACTTATCCTTAACTAATAAACTAAGGTTTAAATGTGTGTACAATTTATCTCTTTTGGAAAGGAACCTTTCATTTTATACGGATTTGAATAAATATTTTTGTTGGCGTTCATACAAAGTTAGGTAGTGTAGTTGTGAGTTTGACCTTCAGTATTGTTATATATTTTTTATTTTTTATTATAAAGTGCTTAACAAATTCAAATTAATTTTGGTGTGGAGGATATCTCTCTGATGTAAAATGAAACAAACAAACAAATATTAGCAGGTATGGATGAACAGAATTAAAAATGTATTTAGTTTATTTTGATATATGAAGATGGTGAAGGGCAAAATCAAGGTGGTATTTACTATCAGCCCATTGGAACCCTGACCCACCGTGGAACGGTGTCACAGTGACATTATAAAACAATTTGTTTGACACTTCTTACAACTTGAATCATAACGTCTCTGTGACAGAGTTCCATGGTGGATCAGGGTTCAAAAATTAGGACATACAACTCCATAGATTCTAAACCCCACAGTATGCCACCGAAATCCTAACCCTAGCTACCTATAAACTTATCTATTGGAATGGTGATATTACTAGCTTCAAAATGCATCTTTGGGTTGGCAATGCATTTATTTATAGCAAATGTCCATGGACCTTAGACTCCACCTTACCTTCAGCTGGCCTGATGAGCGCTTGTTTGCCTTCCTCATGCTATAAAAATCTGTAAAAAAAGGTTGATTACTCATCCAGTTTCTTATCTTGCATTGTGGCATTACATAAATGCATAAGCTTTGTCTGATTGTCAGTATTACAATAGGCATGCGCTATTGTTATTGTTGGTGATTCAGTTCCTTACAAGCTGCTATCAGCTGAAATAAAATAGTCTTGATACCCACTTGATTGTTTCTCAGTTGTGGTGGTTTTGCTTTAGGTTTTGTGTTATTGGTGTCAACTATTAAAGTATGCTGCCTAGCACTATTGAAATGTATTGATAAGTCTTTTGTAAAATGGTTGGTAATATTCTAAATGAAACATACCTACTCATACTCATTTATTAAGTAAAATTAAATTAGAAATTGTTACATTAAAAGTGCACAAAATATTTGGTCATCATAAGCAAGATTTAATTGTTTTGGTAAAACATTTTGATACTACAATTTTAGCTATGATTAGAAAAGCAGCAAATGTGAAATATTATTTACATACATACATACATACATAAACTCACGCCTTCATTCCCAGAGTGGGGTAGGCAGAACCACGAACTCACCAACAACTCCAAAAACTTGTTGATAATTCTGTGACCACATTTTGCACAACCAGGCTAAGATGTTATCCAGTGTATTAGTGACAGGTTGCAAACCCATCGCCTAACAGCACTACACAGCCTTAAGTCCCTTAGTCGTCTCTTACGACATCCAATGGAAGACATGGAGTGGCAACATTCTAAACCCGGCACCACACGGGCTTGTTATGTAGTGGTTTTTTCATGTTTCCTGTCAAACAGATTTTCCTTACTCTACTGATAATTACACAGGAATACCTATACTGTAGTACATATGGTTATTTATGTTATGACTCATAGGTATTATTATCAATTCAACACATGTTGAAAGCATCTGTTTTTCAATCCAAACGAATTTTGATCAATGTGAGCTATGAATGGTATGATGCTTTCTTTGAACTGTCACATGCCCTCCGCAAAGTATGTTTTTTCATTAGACGATTATAATTTTGTTTATAATGGTTATTAGACAATTGTTCCACAGTTTAATGATTAACAAAAATAAGAAAGAGATTTATTCACTAATTACAAGACACATATATAAAAATCATAAAAGAAAACAATTTAGGCAACAGAAACTACATGCAATGTGTGTCCTAGCAGCAATGAAACAGACACTGGCTCAGCAACAAGCGCTGACTAACAACACTAGTATTTTTTTATTTACATGAAGTTCTTTGAAAGTAAGAATTGCTAAATATCATTGTTAGGTAGATACCAAATTCTATTCATAATCAAAATATATGTCAATCTTATAACTTTATACTTACATACAGTAGTCTTCTTAGGCCGGCCAGTCCGGCCACAGACATTCGGGATTCCGAAACGGAAAAAAAATCGAACGGACGTGTGTGGCCCTACCACACACGTCCGTTCGATTTTCATAGATTTTGTATGAATTAGCTGCGTTCGGAATTCCGAATGTATGTGGCCGCCCTTGCACTCTGTTTCATCTAAGACCAGGTCCAGAAGGAGCGTTATGCGCGCGTGAGCACTCGCGCGTAGACACTTGCGCGTAGACACTTGCGCGTTCCCGAGGTACTAGAGCTACATACATCGCGTCCAGATGCTGGTCTTTGTTTGGAAACGCGCGAGTGTCTACGCGCGAGTGCTTACGCGCGCAAAACGCTCCGTCTGGACCTGGTCTAAGATGATTCTTGTGACAGCTCATATAAACACGTATTACACTTGTTTCTTTAACTTTACATAAATACTACATTGGTACACACCTAGCGACGCCGTTTCGGGAACTTAAATAATTAATCGCCTATTTTTAAATACCTCGCATGTGAGTAAAGTAAATGATTGAAATTACGAAATATGGCTGTCACAGAAATCATCGTAGATGAAACAGATTATAATGATTTTTAAGGAATTTTTGAGCATGTATTAATATTATACTGATTATACATTAATACCATCTGCAAAGTCTTATTTATTCAGTGTTATAAAATTATGACTGGGGAACATTTTAATTTATTTTATGTGTAAGCTTACAGCCTTTTTTGTTTTTTAAAATGTGAATGTCAGTTTGAGTTTCTCAAACGTTCCTATTTACGTCTACAGTGTCCGTTATTGTGATGTCCTGGTGTATAGCTACTTCATTCTATGTTTATTGACTACGTACATGATTACCATTTTGCTGACGCAACGTTTTCCTTTATCGTGTTATGGGTACATAAGTGTATATCCCCAACGTTAACATAGCCTACTCTTGCATAAAACTGAACGCGTCTATACGATGATGCGATAGAATTAATTCATTCGAGTCTATGACGTCATTCTGTTCATAGATAGGTTCTTCTTTGTTTACTTTTTTTTACGCTTGTTACTTATAAAAACTTATTCGGTCTGTGTAACTTTGTAACGCAAGTTTTTTGCATCTTAGTCAATACATTAGCATAATTAAGATTTGCTCAGCTTCGAATGCAATCACGGTTTTTTTTTATTAGGTTCGGATTCTCTTAAAACGAAGTCAGTCGGTGAGTTAACAGAGTAACTAAGAAAAACCCTTACTTACCTTAAGGATCAACTATTAGGTAGCTATTAAGAAAGGTGTATTTACTTTTTATTGCTCTTGGCAAGCCATATCAATTAAAAAATAATCTTACTCAAGTAACTCACCATACGAAATTGCACCAGATTTCTATAGTTCTTTTTACTCGCCGAAGCAAAACGTTACTATCGTCTCATTTTTAACTTCGTAGGCGTTATTTATAACCTTATCAGATCATTAAGTAATTGTTTGGTATCCGGCTCATAGTTAAAGATTTCCTTCGCTATGATTCTGACGTTATGTCGGTCAACTGTTATGGCCGAACCCTATATTCAAAGCGCGGATAGATAGGCTTACTTCGGATTAAAATATAACACATTTTTTATAGGCAAATGTCAAATTTTAACCCGAAGTAAGCCTTATCTATCCACGGTTTAAATATTGGTTTCAGCCGTTAGTTAATGCGTTAATATTAAATCGTCTGTTAAGTTTATTGTGAAATAGACTTGGAACTTCTGTATAAGTCAAGTTAAAATCAGTATATAGGTACAAATGCAAAAGTGAGTCTCTTTACATCGTTTTCATGGCTACTACTATCCAACCGATGACATTTGGCAGAGTTGCAATTTAGTTTCTGAGGAAGGTTACGAGAATCGTCGACGTAAATTACGCGTTTCCCAAGTGTAACGTTCAAAGAATCCTTCTCTAAATTCAAAGTCTAGTTATCTACCAAGATTACTTCGTATTACAAATTTCGTTGAAGTTTTGCTCTTGCATCGAACACTACGCGACTTTAAAATGATTAAATTATCCAACTGCTTATGATTTTTTTGTTGGAGCAGCCCGGTTTGTAATTGTAAGGGCGTGTCGTGACGATAAAAATCTCTGCAGCAAGTTATGTCATGGGATGCAAGGTCTAATTTTACCGTGGACGCGGAAACTGCGTGGGCTAGCGTCCTCTGTTACCAAAATAAACTGTATTAATCTCTCGAGAAATGCAGATTCTACCCGTTTTTACGTGCACTTGCGTTGGGTAACTCTTGAATACAAATGATGTAAGAGGGTCATTTTAGGGGTGTATATTGAAAATCAACAGCACCCGAAACTGACGTATGTGCGTAAAGAGGTTGATAAATGTAGAAGAAGCGAAAGTTGTATGTTTGTTTAAACTGGTGCACCTGCCGTTCCATAGTATCTGCCTACTCCATTGGGAGACAGGCGTGAAGGTATGTATTAATTATACTTCGTATGCCCAAACTAATGCATCGTTAATCTGAATCATAAATTATTCTAAATTTCATTATTTTTCTTTTTTGATTTAATTTAAATAAGCGCTTAACCTAAACTAAATGCAAGTATTTTAGGGAATTTAAAATATAGTTTGGCTTGGACGAAAAACTGTGAATATGATAATTCGAACCCGCCGCACTTTAAGATAGAACATTTGTCAGGACGATAAATGGGTTCCGATATAAATGTACAAATATTGGAAAGTGACAATCGTCCTTAGTACAATATGGGTTCATTCAAACACCTGCCTTTCCATTTCACTCGGTTGTGTTACTCATATGGATTAAGAAGCAACAAATACAAAATTCAACGTTCGATTTAACCCTATCTCTGCATTAAGCGTTACTTACCTTTTTCACATGATATTATTTGACGTCCATTGCATCGCATATTAGTAACATAACACAACACTCTGATTAATCGCCAACCGATGTGACGTCAAAGTGCGAATCGATAACGAAGCGCTACGTCGCGTTCGTCTCCTAAAATAGAAACAATTTGCCTGCAAAATGAGCTGTTACTGTCGCTGAGGAGGAAATGCGACCAAAAATGGCTAATGCAAATATTTTTCTCTTTCCTCCATGTAACTTTAGCAAAAAAAGTCTGAAATAAATTTGGCATTCTAAAACATATTAACATTGGCCTTTATTTGCCCTTTCATCGTATAATTTTACAGGTCGATTACGAATCCATGCGAATCTTCAACTGTATTTATTTGACCGTGATATCTCCAGTTCGCATGACATCACTAGCTTTTAAGCAAAACGGTTGACAAGTTCTCAGGAATTTTGTTTGTTTCTAACTGGTTGTATTATATTGTTTCGGTAGGTTTGTTATTGGTAATCCGAATGATCAAGCGCAAAAAGCAAATGGGAGAAGTCTCTCCGATGTTGTTAAATTTCTATTTCACGTAATATGATCTACTAAATATACATATACTGAACAAAAATTCTCATACCTTTAGTCGGTCCGATCACTCCTTGCGTCTTCATCCTCTTGCGGAACGATTTTCGTTCTTTTGTCAACTCTGAATCGGTTGTTATTTTCTGTATCTAATTAAAATAAATAAATTATTAATCAATCGTTGTTTACATACCATCCAATCGAAACTTCTAAAGTAAAGATATTTTTACGTTTATCCCATTTTATAACAATAACGCTATTAGGCTGCGGCTCCACTGAGGCGGAGATGAGCGGAGTGGAGCGGAGCTGTGCTAATATTAACCAATAGAATCTAAACTAACGTGCGCAAGGCTTGCTCGACGTGACCGCATGCGCCTTCTACCTATTGGTTAATATTGGCACAGCTCCGCTCGTCTTCGCCTCAGTGGAGCCGCAGCAGCCTAATAATACTCTTGCGTAGAGGAGCAGAACTCCGAAATATTCTAGTGTTTGCTTCACACAATGAGCTAATCGCTGTTGATGTATAAAGTAGAAGAACCGGGTCTCTTTCAGAATCCCTGACTCTTTGATTGATTGGCAATTGGGAAATCGTTGTTAAGTCCAGAACCTACGAGGATTGATTGTAATCTACAGCCGTCAAGTGAAAAGTGTAAAAGTTGCCATGACGTTTTAGCCAACGTTGTTCTATAATAAACAGCACGGGTAGCACAAGTTGTATTTTCTCGCTTGTCGCTAGGGTTGCCACCCGTACTTTATTATAAAGTATTGTACTCTATTTTAGCTTCCTGTACGTTATATTTTACTTAACACATAAAGTACGCCAATGTACTTTATTTATCAGATTTACAGAACGGTTCTTCTCTATAATGAAAGCCAAGTCGCCACTTGACGACAGAAATGAAGCTGCAAATAAACATTTGCTAATGATATGCCTTAAAAACAGGGTATGCCATCTTTGAACGCGATTGATATTTGGAAAAATATAATAATGTGGAAAAATCACTGTTAGAAAAAACAAGGTCTGATAACAAATATGCATTTAAAGATAATAAAAAAAATACTTTACATTTATGCTGTGTACTTTATTTTTCTTCCTCTTCTGGTAAGTAATACTTTATTCTGTTGAAAAAAAGGTGGCAACCCTACTTGTCGCTCAATGCTTCTCTATCATTACTGACTACACAGAAAGGGAGATCCGAGCGACAAACAAGTCGCGGGCAACTTGTGCTAGCCGTGCTGGGAAGGAACTGCGTGACAAACTGCTTGTTTTCAAAGAAATGTTAATGTTTTAGGTAATTTGCTATGCTGATAAGTGTATTTCCTGTAAGTGTAAGCAGTATGGGTAACACTAAATGATTCCGAAGACTCATCATTCTAACGCTTTTTCAACGCTTAGTAAGAATGTTGGGCTTTGACTCCCATTTCTGACTTTGGTAGTGCTCGGATTGCAGTTGGTCCCATACATAATCCTTACAAAAAACTGAATCGAATATTTTAAGGTGTTCCCAAAGCCTTTGCTAATATAATAATGCAAAATGCAAGAAATTGATCCCGCTTTAGTATTCCGCCCTGGTAGCCAAAGGAACTCAGTTAGATATTTATGAAGGCGACGTACGTAAACCAATTTTGCCGTTGGAGGGTAGTTCAACCCACTACCGTATTATTGATCAGGTCGTTGCTCCTGGTGCACACCTGTTGCGCTCCGCTCTGGAGAGACGTGCTTAGCTGTCCAGGATGAAGTTGGCATTGTTATATAATGGCTATTTCATAGTAACTTACTGGTAAGGGTTACATTCATTTACTGAGAAAACTGAAAGGCCAAGGGAAAATTAAGAAACTCAGGTTAACATCGTCTTTTGTTATCGACTATTATAGATTGAGAGGGATGTAGGAGGGTTGTTGCAAACTTATCCTGGAGTAAAACAGTGTAAGTAAACTGCGGCATTTTTGCTACCGATGTTGACATCTGCGTGATCTGCGTCTATCCTCGCGCGCTTCAAATTCTTTACCTCCTTTATTCCATCTTTACGACATTTTTATCGCTCAGCGTGTTTAATGTATCTTTTCAATTAAAGGCCGTCCAAAAACTGGCCAATGTCAGCGATAAATTCTCCCGAAGCACCGGTAATAAGTATCGGGTGACATCACAGAGGCGCGCAATATGTTAATAGCAATTTAACTGTCGTAGCGGATTCGGAAGATGCGACATAAAAAGTATCATCCCACAGTAATAATAATAACCACGCGACGGCCACCAGGGAATCAGGACTGGAAAGAAAGTACTGAGCGAAATATTTCAGTTCTTTGATTCTGTGTCTGACCATCCGCGTTGTAAAAGGGATAGATGTATCTGATGATTATTACTGTCTCTTTCACTCTCTGGATCCAAGGTTTAAAATTACAGGCGTCGCATGCTAGCTTGCTCTCGTGGTAAGGGCACAGTGTCGTATGAAGCAACTTGATATGTGGAGAAGCGAGTTTTGCAACGCCATTTAAGGGTTCGAGAGAGCTGACTGCTCAGTAAAAGGTACTTACCGGTTATGTGTGTTCATAAAAAGTAGCTTTCTTTAACTACTATCGCAAATTTAATCGATTTATAACCTAGTTTTAATGGATACTTATTTTAGAACGTACTTTTTATACGTAAAGCTTCACACGTCAAACACTATTTCGTGTAACTGTTTTTGTCAGTATTATAACTAAATTATAGTATTATCACTTGTAACATTCTGCGTACCCTGGACCCGGGCGCTGCGCACGCTCAACCAGGTAGCCACTAAAATTGATGTCTTCTTTTGTTCGTTGAATGAATTTACAAATGTTACGTTATTTATATTATGTTACTACTCCTAATGTAAATTTTTAACCTGTGTGATACTTGCTACACTATCGCATTGGGCTGACCTGTAACGATAGATGTATATGTGAAATAAATTAATAAATAAATAAATAAATACTGCCGTCCTTAGGACGCATCTCAGTTTCATAGGGTTCGAGAAACGGGCGATTAAAAACCTAACCCATGTGTAAAAGTGCACCAGCAAAAGAGCGTATCTTCATGGCACTTATGTTCTTTTGTTGAGATGCGCAGTTTTTTATCGCCCGTTTCTCAAACCCTATGAAACTGAGATGCGTCCTTTTGAATTAGAACGGCAGAATAGGTGTTTATATTTATAGTCGCCAACTTTTCTATTCAACACTGTAAAACAACATTGCTTTCGACGTGTTAAGGTATTGTTTTTAGTTCTGCCATTACTGTTAAGTAAATAAGAGCTATTATAACGTTGACAATACTGTAACCTGTCAAAGTCTATATGGTTTAGCCCTGTGGAAAGAGGGCCTTCACAGGCGTATCAAAGTTGATGTATCGTGCTTAAAACTCGTATGTCGTCAACGTAAGCGACACGCGGCTCGTGGTCACAGCTGCGACTAACTCCCTTGAAAAACCCTCAGCCTAATAAAATTATGTAAATTTTAATTCCAACCCTCTGAAGACTTATCGGTGCGGATCGGCTTAAAAGTTACTTGGAACTGGTTAGAATTTCCACGGTTATTTAAATTTTAAGACCAAATCAAACATTTATTTCGCCCTTGTGATTTGCACTGTTCTGGCACGCTCGACGTAACCTCATTTAGTAATAACCCTTGCTTCTATCTGACTATAATGACAATAATTACTATGTGTAATATAACTGAATACCAACTACGGTTCTCTAATGTTTAATGAGAAAGTGGTATTGCCTGCAACATGTAAGACTTGCTTATTGCCTGCTTCGTGGAACTCGTTTGTGATTTTCTTACCATTTTCCCTTTACCTACATTAGCTTATCTAAGGGGTTTAATTTTACAATATATACCTATAGCCTTTGTCAATTGAAAATGCCAAAGATGTAAACAAATTAGGACTGTTTGACACATAACCTCAAATATTCATCAAGCTTGTTTTAATTTAAAATAATGTATAATTCACAGTTATTTAATTTTTAACTCAATGTGAAAATAAGGATCAAGTTTATAAATCATTGCCAAGACCTCACTTGATCTTTAAAAGCGCGTGATTATCGAGTAATAATGGTAAATTGGTTCGTTTGGTTGTGTTTACATCTTTGCCAATTTTAATTGGCACAGACGATATAAAGTTTAGATGATATTTTTCGCGTACATAAACTTTACAGTCCATCGCAGACTGACCTATTTGAACAAAGTTAGTCTTTTCTATTGTGTTCTTAGTTCTATAACAATCGGCGAGTTTCCGTCACCAGTCAATGACTATCCGAAGGTGATCGTTGCCAGCACGCTGGTATTGTGAGCCGATGTTCCGTCGAATCAGGTCGAAATGCCGAAGTTTCCCCGGATACTGTAGGCTGAAGTTATACCGAGTACAACGCCGAGGACTGGTGAAAAGTTTCTCCGAATGGTGTCAGGTAACTTGCTAGGTTTTTACGTTAAAGATTTTCCAACCAATAGTTCTTTATACAAGCACTTGCTTTATTCGTATGTCTATTAAATCTTGCAGGTCAAATATTATCCTATTACTGTTACGGTAATAATGTGAAATGCAAAATTATGGAGTCTAAAAACTGATCTTATGATGGAGTCGGAAGTCTCAAGGTGCTCACATGATCTCAACTTAACGTAGATCCACTGAATTTGGACTGATGAGTTTGGTCTCATTAAGAAGATGACAAAAGTATTTATTGACATATTTTATTGTTCTTTTACTAGATACTTAATTCCGTTTCGAAAAATCGACATCGACAAAAATCGGCATTGATGCCTCGATATTTGGGCTCTATTTTTTTATAGTATCTTATGGTATTAGGTGACGTAATAACTATAATAGATAGCTTCAATCATATCAAAGAGCTCGCTATAAATCTTCGTATTTGCAATTAGATTCGCGTTTCCGACCATTCCTTACAAGTTAATAGAGCTTGATGATCACGTACACTATAAATAAGTCCCAGGGTTTCGCTGCCTGGTTCTTTATGGGTAATTGGAGCCAGAAGGGTCGCTGGATATTTATTTTCGTTACGGAAAATATCGTTTTAATACTGCGCTTTGGAACTTGTTTATTATACGTAGCTCTTTCGAATTTGCTGCGTGAACTTAATTTCAATTAGATTTGTTAATTCCACGATAAGTTTTAGGCTACCGAGCCCGGTACTGATTTATAAGGCCCAGAGGTTTGACTCTCGACTACAAAGAGATCCACTTTTGGCTCTTATTACAAAGTGAAAAAGTGGATAAATCTCTTGGTTTGGTAGTCGACTTTACAACCTATGTAATTAGGGCTCAGAAACTCAACACTAATTAATGACGGAGAGCCATCAATAGTATCAAATATGCTGTAATTACTTTCTGCCCGCGGCTCCGTTCGTGTAGTGTTCGTTACTGTTACCTAGCGAATTGTGCATTTTTTTTCTCAAAAAGTAGCCATTAAATATCTTAACGACTTCGCAACAGTCATCAGAAACAACACCTGCAAATAAACGCATTTATAATAAAAGCTTTAGATTTAGCAAGACGGGTCGAGGTCGTATATCTTACTTCAGATCCCCTAAGATTGCAAATTATAACAGTTATGATACTACAACGCAAGAGTAACTTCTTGCGCCATGTGACGTAACATTTCACGAGAAAGGGGTCAGTGAACTTCAGCTGGTCGGTGTTACTTTGAGAGATTTCCCCGATGGATACGTTAATGGGCCCCTAAGCACTTGAGACCATGGCACAGTTTCTAATAGCCTATGAATGGGAGCGCCATGCTCATACTTGAGAGCGAATAAGCTACTCAGTCTTAGAAGAGTTCTTAGACTTGAGCTTGGCATTTTTGTTTTGTATTGCACAATAGGTAAAGCAAGTTATAGTTGCATGATAGGACTGTTGATGTGAGTGAAATATTTTTGATTGTAGCTCATTCTGCAGCCACGAACAGTGTTTAAGGTATTAATTTGTCTGAATGTATCGAATCTCTAAGATGTTCAGTAAGGGCCACGTTTTAAAGCTAAATAACCTACATTCATTCTGTCTTACACAAAGAAAGAATGACTAATATGCCTATCAAATTTCGTAGAATATTAGACTTGTTGTTTATAATTTAAAATAATTATATATACTTATGAACACGACCAATAAGGATAACAATAGACCGTAGTTTTACTTAAGGCCTGTGCGCATAAGCCACGGCTCGAAGCGCGACGGCTTTCAAACAGCGACTTGCTGAATAGTTACGCCTCAAACAGCAGAATATATAATACAATAGCCTTTATCGAATCGAAAGTGCCCCTTCTATCGCATAATTTGTATTAAGTCGCCATATCCCAGCCCATATCATACCGATAATGTAGTAGAATATTAATCGAATTCTATCGCATGCCGTCGACATGCTAAAAATAAGAAGATACCATGCAGAAGTCATGTGAGGATGCGCAGGGTCTAGCTGCGCTGTGCGTTAGCAGTGGGTGCAATGATGATATTAATATCGCCAACGGGCGAATTGATAAGATAACAGAAACTTTTTTCAAATGTGTTCTGAAAAAATAACATGCTTAAAGAGGTGTGGCTCAAAAGCATTTTTTTTTTAATATTTTTTTTTGAGAAAAAAATTAGAATATTATCAGTGTTTGGTACGCCCGCTTTGGACTATTGTTCGGAATGACGTCATTTTGTTTGTAACCGCGTTACGTACAAAATGACGTCGCGAGTTGTGACGAAGCAAAGACTGGCGTTTAAGCTCTTTAGCCATTACCCGAAATTTGATTATTTATTTTCTCAGTACATAATGAACATGAGAGACAATCCTATGTACGCATTATTTTTTTTCAGAACATCTATTGAAAAAATTCCTTTAATCAATTATGTTCGAAGAGCGACACCATAAATTGGTTGTGTGTATTTAGCATCGACCTCGCGTCTCTTTCCGCTTGCTGTTTGCACTGGCCTTAATGGAAGTTACAAATTATTCTAATAATTACATGTCTAGGAAAAAAGCAGCGGTGTGTAGTCACAACACAATTGGTTTGACCTAATGCGCTCGCAACTTTAATGTCATGGAAGGTTAAACTGTACTTTTATGAAGTATTCAATTACAAGTAATTTATATGTAAATATAGATTTTATTTTATTGTAGCATGTTATAGATGCCTTTCCCGCCGCAGGGGGTTAATCATGTAGTCAAAATAAAACTGTCGTAAAAGGGCATCGCCTATCCGAAACTTTACTAGCCATGGCCTTATATTAGATAGCTTCGTAGCGAAGCATTTTCCCTTTGGCAATGATAATGATTTAATATTAGAAATAACTTCTAAAACTAACCATTACTTCAGTAACCTTTTTTGAGTAGAAAATCCTCGCAAAATACGCAGCTCAGTTCGAGTACCCGGGTTAAATAGGATTAGCCAGTTACAAGTATAATCCTCACCAAAACTATCCCAATTGACTGATTGCTTTTCAGGCACCTTTCCTCTGCTGTAATGTTCGGGTAATTTTATATTTGTATCAATCGTAGTCTTATTAATAAAGTAATACATAAGACGCTTCAGTAATTACGTTTCCTAAAATTTCACCTACAATTTGACTTGGATTGAGACAAACATCTGACTCCTATCTCAGGCCCAAGCTGAAGCTCAAGTAATTGAATTACAATTCCTTGAGCTTGACATGTAGAAAAAGGTATGCCATGTTAAGAAACCTTAGGCACAATAATGAAAGTCATGCGTCCTCGCGATACAAACTACTATGAATATGCGTATGATGAATTTAGAGGTGTTTCGTGTACTTATTAATATTTATGGGCTCTAATTGAAGCTGATGGTTTGTTCCGTGATGGTCTCGTTATGTTGATGAGTTGCTTGCGTCAGACGTTTTGTCGTGTATTTAACATTATCCTTGGTTTTTCATTCACGATCGGTTTTTTTTTTACAAAGACATATTTGTTATGATCTTGCCATGGTTTTTTATATGTTATCAAGTTAATGTGACAATGGGCTGGGGTTATGCCCGAAAAAGGCCGATGAGGCGTGAAGGATTCAGAATGTAGATTACATTCCGAAAGATGCGGTGTGTATCAATTGTAATAGAATTGGCGACCTGGTTTAGGCCTTTGAAAAACTATGAAAATGCAAAACTGGTGACGATTCCTTATAGAAGTTAAAAAAGTACAGTCCGATGAGACCATTGTTGTACCACTAATCTATCTATGTTCTTTCAACACTGTATTGAAGTGGTGATGAACATGCTCAAATTAATCGTGGTTCGAAATAGAGTCATGTATTTTTGTATGCATATAAGGCTGCCTAGCGTCGAATGTGCGGACGTTAGTAAAATTTTCAGAAATGCCAATAAGAGAACTAATAACGATTCCTACTTCCAAATGTTTAACTGGAATAAAAATAATAACCGGAGCAGAACTGTCCATGAAATCCGTGCTCCTGTTTTTTTTACTGCCCTTTTTACAGCTTCAACATGCCTCTCCCATAATAAAGTGCCCTCGGTATTAAAAAAAAACCGTTATATTTTTATACCTTTTTACCCTTTGTTGAAAGATGTTGGTAATTTTAATGTTAACCTTTTATTCAAGTAAGTATCTATGTGTAATGATTGTGGACATTCGTACTTTAACTAAATTTTTACGTGTTTATTTTACTAGTGAGATATTCTAGCTCGTCGGTCTCAATTAGTAATTTAATTATTAAGTATCTGTAAAACTTATATTCAAGCTTTTATGAAAAAAACCTATTTATTTTTATTGCACTGAAAAAGATTTGATTTTAATAGACACCGTTGGTATGACCATTCAAATAAGTAATATTCTCTAGCAGCGTCTAAACGTTAATTATCTGTATATAAACAGTGTATCCATTGACCGAAGGGGCCTCCGTATGTCTTATTCGTTTGATTAGTCTGACTCACGAGGCGGCATTGGGCAGATAAAAAAAGCAATATGGTTATCTGTGTGGGTATACTTTTTCATTATAGTCATTGTGCTGATTATTTATACGATTATCGTCGTGAGCATCCGATAATTTTAGAGTACCTCCGTTTATTACTTGAGCAATATTATATTCATTTTTCCTCCGTTTTGCTTACGTTGTATGTTATTATAATATTGTTGAGAAATCAAGAGGCCTAATCGTTACGTGATCGTGGGAATCAAAATAGATTAATGAATATAGTTAGTAAAACTTATACTTGAATCACCGATTAATCCTCCCAAACTCCTATCAACTTGTTTATTAGAATATAATTTTTGCCGGTCATCCTTACGACTGAATGACCAATCACAATAAGCTTATTACAAAACCGTCCGAGATGCTAAGCAGTCGATAGACGTGCATAGTATAAAGAACCGGTACGATGAGTCACCGCGGTCAAGTTCGCGTCCTCTGCGTGGGCGCCGGGAGTGCTGAAGCGAGCCGTCTAGCTTTCTAATTCACTTTTAGGATTGCTAGGATTCTATTATAAACTTTGCTTTTATAGCCTCGATGCAGGTGTTATAAATAATAACTCGTCCATCTGTTTTCGGACGCGTTTTTTTTTTATTGATAGCTTGATTAATTCGGATAGTTCTTAGCCAGGTTTTATGAAAGTTGGTTAGGACGTTTATAAGATACTAGAGGACGCCCGCGACTTCGTAGGCGTAGAATTAGTTTCCCGCTTCTGGCCCCATTTCTTCCCGTTGGGGGTCGGTTTTTGGAAAATCCTTTCTTAGTGCTCACTTACATCATGAAAGGTACAGTAGTTTCGGCTTTATAAATATATATTTATAAATATTTAAATAATATTTTGTTATGTAATACTCTTAAGTAAGTGCATCGGAGCCGAGATATTTAAATACTTATTTATAAATGGATGTACTACTTAAATCTTAAATATCTCCGCTCCTATATTATTTAACGCCATAAATCATATATATATATATATCCGCGTATCTATGTGTATTTAGAGGTCCTCTAAATAACTATGTAAAAATCATATGCGGCCGCTGAAAAAAAATGGCAATTTTCTTCAAACAAACTTACCCAATGCCCTTCGAAGTCTTACTTTAACAGTGTCATTTATTTCTGGGTTAAACAGAATTGTTTAACAATTCGCAATCAAATTATATTCGCATAAGTAGGATGCAAACAACGGCATACGAACCCAGCAGAGAGCGTGTGACCGCAAAAAGCAAGCATTACATAAAACATTGCACTAGCTGCAGTTTGCGTAAGCGCAATAATAATTATATCTCGTGGACTAGAAACAGGCTGAAACACATAATCGCTCCGTTGCACGGAAATGCGGGGAAGTTGACGGAAGCACTAGAAACTTAGGGCCCGTAGGATGGTAAATATTATACTTGCTGGAAGTTTGATAGAGCTCGAGAATGCAGTTTGTTAGTTTGCCTTAGACCGTCTTAAGTTATAACTAATGGAAGATTCGAGTATAAGTTTCTTGAATGTTCTCTGGCGTATGCTTCTTATGTAAAACTAGAGGACGCCCGCGACTTCGTACGCGTACAATTAGTTTCCCGCTACTCCCCCCCTTTTTTCCCGTTGGGGGTCGATTTTCGGAAAATCCTTTCTTAGTGCTCACTTACATCATGAAAGGAATCCCTGTACCAAATTTCAAGTTTCTAGGTGCAGTAGTTTCGGCTGTGCTTTGATATACAAGGCAGTCAGTTTTGCCTTTTATATATATAGATAGTATAGGAGCTGTGCCCCAAGTTACATACGTGAAGGACCTACTCCTGGCGATTCCTTGGTGTTGCTCGTGTCGATGATTCGCGGTGATCAGATCACTTACCAACAGTTGACCCGCTTACTAGTATGTCTCCCTTTATCCATAAAAAATATAGTAAACGAGCGTCAATCATTAACCTTTTTTAATGCAATGTTCCCAAGATCACCCACAATCTTTCCGTATTTAAATTGTCCATGAAATCTGATTCCCGTGTAGATGTTGGAAATATCTCCATACTAGGCGTGATGTGGAACGGCGTGACCAAAATAACGAGGTGCTATTTTGATAACTAAGATCGGGGTTTTATGGTGTTGTAAAGTTTAAAGTGGGAACTGACTCAGTGCCACTGAATTATCAAATCAATAATCAATCATTAAATAATGTTGAGGCTGTGTTAATAAATATATAAGATACATTCAATGCTTAATAACTCTTGCATTTGTAAGTTCTGCTAATAATACTCGTAATTCCTTTTTCACCGTTTGCTAATGTAGCCGAGCGATTGGAGTTAGTTCCACGAAACTCTAGTCCTAGTTAATAAAAGTCTGAAACTAATTCCCAAACCAAGTAAAACAACTCATTTTAGAGTTTTACACTGAATGTTCTCGAATGTTCCACTAACTCAATTAGACTGCGGTGCGGTGGATAATTCTCAGAGGACGCCTATATTAACTTAGGGCTTCATTTTCGTTCGTTTTTTGCTTCTAAATTAGTAGGCATTCAGTGTATAAATTATAGTATAAGCCGAATTTTACCTACACTTGAAATTTGTATGTATTAAAGTAGATGAAAAAAAAATTGAAACAATAAACCTATTTCTATTAATTTATGGACTAAAGAAACATGTACCTACCACAGCATTTACAGAAGTACCACTCTTCAAAGTTTTAAGACGGATTGTCCACAAAAAATGTCCAAGTATGAGCTATCGGGACAGTCTTCAATAGGCTGCAATTTTCCTTTCTATATATAGCTTAGCTTCTGCCCGCAGCTTCGTCCACGTAGTTTTCGATTATCGTTATTCCTTTGGAAACTTTTAAACCAGCCAGGGTATATCGGGTGTAGGGAGACCGGGGCTGGAAGTTCCCAGGGTAAGTTGTTCCGACGGCAATAACTTTTTTAAGGAAAAAGATAACAATACATGAGAAATGTGCTAATAAAGCGTCAGGTGTCGCGCTGCTTTGGCAGCCATTTTAGTTACTCCGGCGACGACGGTTAATTGTCTGTATGTATGGAGCTGTCAGAACACCACGTCAGTAAATATTTTCATGTTTAAACTTTTTGGTATATCTCTGTTTATTATAGACCGATTTATACGTAACTTTCCTTAATTGTAGTGACATTAGTAAAGTATCTGTATTGTTTGTGTATTTTTAAATTGATTCTATTACTTTGCCAGTATGTCAGTCTTGTATAAAAGTGAAATTTGGGGCTATAAGTTCCTCCCTTGGGGGGCTGGTTGTTCCCAGGAATAACGTACCGCAATTTTTTTAAGGTTGTGAAACATCGAAAGTAGAATGAGAAAAAGAGGTAAAATTTTCTTTGGAAGACATTCCCCCTTCATAGCACAAGAATAGAGGAACTAGAGCTGACTGGTAAACTATTCGATAAGTTACTCCAGAAATTACTAGTCTTGGACGGGCATCTGCGTTTAACAAACATAATTTGAATGATTCTTTCACTAAGCTCAGTGAAACTCTACTAAAATATGAATTGACATTGCACAGCATCATTATAATATACACACGATCATAAAAAGGGATGTTTTATTTAAGAAAATTTAAGCGGAACAATTTGCCTCACATATGGAACAACTCGCCCCAAATCGGGGCTGAATGTTCCGCTCCGGAATTTGTCAGAAATTTGCTTCTGTAAAAATAACTATTGAGATATTAGTAGAACAGTGTATAATATTACAAACAACGATAAACACCTGTTCAATACGTGCACATGTTGAAAATCAAACCCTTCATTTTCATAATTTAATTTTATGTTATATGAAAATCGGAACGTCTAGCCCCGGTCTCCCCAGAAAGTATAAGCACGAGTTCTATATAAAATAAAAATGTTGCAATTTAGATATTTAACTTTTTTTTTTAAATAATTAAACATTCAACTTATTATCTAATGATATGATGTACTTTTTTTTAACACATTTAATGGTATGCCAAATACCGGACCTTGGACCTGACACTAGACATACGTTTCAGCACAGAACTGCTCCCCACGAATTTGGAGGCTTTCAACCAATATCTTTTAAAGGTCTCAATGGAATCCACTGCCTTGGTATTTTTCCGAAGATATGCTTTGGTAAATGCCCAAAAAGTTTCAATAGGCCTGGCTTCTGAGCAGTTCTGAGGATTCATATCCTTAGGCACGTGTTCGACTCTGTTGTCTTTATACCAAGCTAACGTGGTCTTCGAATAGTGCACGGATGCCAAATCCGGCCAAAATAGAACAGGTCCGTCATGCTTGCGGATCATAGGCAGCAGGCGACGATTTAAGCACTCGGTGATGTAAGTATCGACGTTCATTGTTTGCGTAGTGACAAATGGCTTAGATAACTTGCCGAACTCACAAATAGCTTGCCACACCATTACTTTTTTACTAAACTTTTTAGTGTAAATGGATTTGTGGGCATCACTGATATCCTGGCTCTCTCGTACGGTATAAAATTAATCACCCGATAGCATTTTGTAATCAAAATTTATGCATGTCTCATCGTCCATAATAATACATGCTGATTTTCGGTACAAGAGATTGTCGTAAAACTTTCGAGCTCTTGGTTTCACGCATGCGGCCTGCTTATCACTTCGTTTTGGTTTCTTCTATTTTTTGTATGTTTTAAGACCAATTTGTGCTTTGGCTCGGTGGACATTACTTGCCGATGTTCGTAGTTTTTTGGCCACATCCCTGACAGACAAGTCTGGTTTTCTTCTAAACGCATGAGCGATTTCCCGGTCCAAGTTTCGGTTACAGGTCCCGTTTTACGGCCTCTTTTCAGTGCATCTTAAAAGGTAAATTCCTCACCTTACTTCCGAGTAGCTGTACGTACAGTTCCGATGCTGACACCTACCGTTTTTGCCAACTGTTTAAGAGTTATGTTAGGAATCGTACACCATTTGTGCACGATCACTTTACGTTTTTCTGGAGAAATGTCTCGTATTTTGCGTATTTTGCACAAATCAACAACAAATAATAACAACATTGGTTGGTAACCATTGAAACAATAAAACTACATTCAAACTTTTTTTTTATAATTAGTATGAAAAAAATAGTAGCACTGCAAATCTGTGCTTATACTTTCTGGTACACCCGATAAGCTATCTCCATTTCAAATTTTATCCAAAGCCGTCCACCCGTTGCAGCGTGAAGTAATAACAATCTAACACACAAACTTTCGCGTTTATAATATTAGTAGGATTAGTGTTTTCCCGCTCGCTGTAGATTTAATACGGCACGTTTCCAATAACCTCCCGTGTAAAATGCTAATGAGCTATAAGAAAACTGTAACGCATGATATTACGTAACCTTTTCAAGTGACGACGGTTTGTCTCGATAGCTGTGCTATTGTAAACGATTTAACGATCGCTTTGCTTGCGGCAACACGCTAGGGAGGGAATGCTCCAGTCGACAACACGCAAGTGCAACGCGTTTCTGACTGAATACGTTTATCTTGAGTCTTGGTAAAGCACAGTATTGACAAAGAATTAGTAAACCTTATAAACATGACTATTTAGTAGGTATCACATCTTCTTTTACATAATATAAAACTAAGTCGCTTCCCGCTGTCTCTCTGTATGTAAGCTTAGGGGCCCCATATATGGTACGATCCGTCGTTACGATCCGTCGGTTCAGACTGAAATCGAGCGATGGATTGTACGTGTGTGGCAATATCGCATCTCAATTTCAATACAAATATGAATCGTCACGATATCGTTTCAGGGAACGATCGTAACGACGGATCGTTCCGTATATGGCGGCCTTTAGACCTTCAAACTATGCAACGGATTTTAATGCAGGTTTCATCAATAGATAGAGTGCTTCAAGGGGAAGGTTTTTAAGTACCTATATTAAATTCTGGTTTGCAGTATAACAGAAAATTCACATAAACCGAAGCGAAGCGAGGGCGGGTCGCTAGTATAGGTATATACTTATATTTTAAACAAAAGCCCTAAATCAAGTTAATTGAGAGAAATACATTAAAAGGACTTTACTTCGTGGAGCTTTTTTTTTGTGTCTATACAACGAAATTTATTCATTCACCTAGCAACACAGCTAAATTTATAATTTTCGCCCCGTAACCATTTCGCTTTAATCCCCCACATACTTGCTTTAAGTAATAGTCCATTAAACAAATTAATATCGCCAGAGAGTCTTCGTAATAATTAATGTGTAATTTTGGAGTTTCGATGGCTCTTGGCTGAAGAGTATCGTTGTAATAGGGCCATTAGTGGTTTAGGTTAAAAGGTTCTTAAGGTAAACGTTTGCTGAATTCTTTTAGGGTGCCGTACAAAAATGAAAAAATCGGAACCCTTATAGGATCACTCGTGCGTCTGTCTGTCTGTCTGTCCGTCCGTCCGTCTGTCACAGCCAATTTGCTCCGAATCTACTGGACCAAATCAGGTGAAATTTGGTAGGATGGTGTAATCCTATGACCCAAACACAGATGTGAAAAGTAATTTTTTTTTTTAATATGAGTCATTTTCGGGGGACAAATTAGGAAAGTTAAAAAAAAACTTCTTCGAACCTTTCTGTATCATATATCAAATGAAAGGGCTCGTTATGAGGATCTCAAATATATTTTTGTTATTTTTGTAAAATAAATAGTTTTATTCATGAAAGCAGACGAAAATTGACTGTTTGATTGATTAGGTACCTACTGAGCCTAAAATTTTGAAAAAAAATACAAAATTTTGTTCATTGCTTGTAATTTACAGGAAACCTATAAGAAGTCTACAAAAAGGAAATACCTTATGTATTCCACGCGAGTTCAACTCGCACTTGGGCGATTTTTGCCTTTGCCGATTTTTTGGCTTTGCTAGTCATTCTACTTAAGTCATCTATATATATAAAAGGCTAAACTGACTGACTGACATATCAACGCACAGCCGAAACTACTGTACCTAGAAACTTGAAATTTGGTACATGGGTTCCTTTCATGATGTAGGTGAGCACTAAGAAAGGATTTTCCGAAAATCGACCCCCAACGGGAAGAAGTGGGGGGAAGTAGCGGGAAACTAATTTTACGCGTACGAAGTCGCGGGCGTCCTCTAGTACTTTATAACGTAAATTGAGATTGATGGTGCCAGTAATGTGTCATGTAATTTCATACTGATTTAACTCCGAAACAGTTTGCCATTGATTGGGTGAAAGAGGTTAAAATCTCTCATACTCTTATTTAAGGTAGTCTTGTTATCTTCCAGGGGCACGTTTTATAAAGCTACAAGTTACAATTTTACAGGTCTAAACTGGCAACACTGCTCAAATGGCGGGTCGTCATTGGTCGAGGTTGTGTCAAATGGAAACTTGTAACCTGTAAATTGTAATTTGTAGCTTTATAAAACAGGCCACTGGAGTTATATATTTACGAAAGTTCATCCTTTATTGTTGGTGCGTCCACGTTAATTCTAACGCTAAATGTCAAAAAAGTATAGCCAGATTTTGAATGGTAATTGGGATGTTGGCACCGAACTGACATAGTTTTTAGCACTTTTTTTCCCAGTGATGAGTCCCAGTAGGAACTAGATGCATGAGTCGTCAGCGCACCAAGTTACGTGTATCACACATAGCAATGTCACACGCCTTCCGAGTATAAATATAGATTGTTTACCTGTCATTTGGCTCGTGGCTGAAATAATTCCCGCATACACACGGGAACACGGGAATCGTTATTGTCGCGTAGTTTTAGAAAATTATAATGTGCACTTTATCCATCTATACCAGCGGATCCCAAAGTGATCCAGGTGGACCCCCAGGGGTTCACAGGAGACTCGACGGGGGTCTACGTAATCTTCATTTTTTTTTGCCGAGTTTTGGAAATATGGTGTAGGGGGTCTACCAGAACTAGTTAACTTTTGAAAGTGGTCTAATGGAAAAAAAAAGTTCGAGAACCCCTGATGTATAGGCATACTTTTATACCTACCTACTTATATTATAAATGCGAAAGTAACTCTCTGTGTTTGTAACGCTTTCACAGCTTAACCGCTGATAGGTACTAGTTTTAATGAAAGATTTAGTTTTTATTTCGGAAAATTCGTCAGTTCCCAAACAAAAAAGCGATAAACAACTTCTATGGGGACTGAGTCGCGGGGCAAAGGTTTGTGAAGATAGGTTAGGTTTGTTTTTGATGTTAATGACATCTTTGGAGAGGAGCTAAAATTTAATTGGATGATTGTCAAAACTAATTTTATGATATGATAAGATCTTTTTAAACAGGCCCTTTCCGTAAACACATCTCTTCACTAATCAGCTCTTCACTAAGCCGCGCATATCATATGAAAAAAAAACATTGCGTTAAAAATTGAATAACGAAAGCATTATAACACCAAGTTCATTTGTGATTAAATTAACATCTTATTAGGTTTGAGGCTCGTATGAAATCAAGACGCTTATCATAGCTCGTTTGCCATCTCTAGCATAAAAAAACAATCACAATATTGTCAGAAGCAACTAACTTCTTTTTGTCTCCTTAAGTGGCCCCCATACACGGTACGATCCGTCGGTTCAGACTGAAATCGAGCGATGGATTGTAGTACGTGTGTGGCAATATCGCATCAAAATTTCAATAGAAATATGAATCGTCACGATATCGTTTCAGATCGATCGTAACGACGGATCGTTCCGTATACGGCGGCCTTTAACGTTGCACGATCAACGTAGAACTACGCTCGTGCAAGATAAAATAAGCTCACAGGCGAGTTATTTAAGAAAATACCCAGTTGGGGGATGTATGCAGACTCAGTTATTTAAATGCAGAATTGAATATTCTTCGCCAATATCTGAATTTCCAATACAAGAGTCCAACCCACATGAATATGACAATGGGCAGGTTAGTCACCTCTCGGGCGGCGCGCCGCGCCGCGGCGGGAGCACGTCCTGAGCTTCCGCGCTTGCGTCACCGCGTGCTCAGCTTTGGACACCGTTGTATATTGATCATTTTGAAATTGTTAAAGTCAATTGGAAGGTAAAATTTTGATAGCATCATATGCACACTTGAGGTGAAATTAGGTTATCGTAACTGGCTAGTTTCTGAGTTGTTATCCCTTTATGGGGGATATTTTGGTTTTTAATTTTCTTGAGCTAATAAGGGTGGGATGGGATTTGGTCGTTTTACATCAAAGTAAGGTCGGTTCCTGACTTGTCGAGGTTTGCTTGTTGAGGTGTTATCCCCTTAAAAGCGGATCTATATCGATCGATCGATCGAGTGAGCTCACTCGAAGGGTAAAGCGGGTAAACCGAGAATACACGCCTTTAAATGTGGTTTTGACGCTTTGACAGGGAGACTTCAACTCGCCGGTAAATAACAGGCGCTCCATCTGGGATCACTTTGTTTGCCCGAAAGTCATTTGCCATAATTGATCACTTGCCATAATTTTCATTTGCCATAAAGGCATTTTTTTTCTGAGACTGTTAGCCTTTCAGGTATTTTTTACATGCCATCGTATAGAGCCTAATAGGTTAGGTTTGGTTACTTTTATAACAATTCTTTATAGTTTATGGTTTCAGAGAAAAAGCCTTTATGGCAAATGAAAATTATGACAAGTGATACAATTATGGCAAATGACTTTCGGGCAAACGACAGAGAACCGTTCCATCTTGGTCCTCAGGGTTGGCAACGCATTTGCGGTCTTACGATTGCAGTCTTAAGATTGTAGTCTTTAGAATGCAAATGTGTATGGATCACAGATCCCACTAACCATAAGGTGGGCCTGTGTGCTCGTTCGCCTTCTCTATGCCTTAAAAAACATCGCTAATATTATTAATGAAAGTTTACATTTTGATCGTTTTATCAATCGTAGTAGAAACATCAATACGTTGAAGAAGCTACTAATAAATATAATTTATAATGTGTTACAAGGATATGCGATGGACTTGATACTAACGACGACAATCTACGTCAATTCGTTTTGCCTTGCATTTTACCTCTAACGTGCCGAGTTATTAATTTTACCGTTCTGCTATTATAATATTTCTGCAACTCATTCCAAGGTTATGTCCAGTGCTGGCTCATTATAATTAAACTAGGTTTATAAACGGCTGAGGGAAACGTGCAATGACCAAGCCAAAAATATCATATGGTTTTTCATTGTTGAAATACAAATAAGTATAGGAGTTAAAAGACAAGCATTATAACAGCAGTTTGAATAGGTCATCAATGTCATCGTGATTGGTAAATTCGGTCTCATAAGCACGGCAATTATCGTAAAAACAATAAAAAGAATCAGACTAGGCCTTACAGTAAAGCGTATCATCATTATCAGCCGGAAAATGTCCACTGCTGGACATTAGGCTCAAGGACCGATCCTGCACCGCGCGCCTCATCCATCGGTGCGGCGAACATTTTGTTTAAATGGTGTAGCAAGTAATAATCATTCTTAGATAAAGTGAGTTTATTCATAGAGAAAACATACATATCAATCTAGTTGTTTAGACATAAGGTGAGAGCTGGCACGAGGCGAGGGTTACGTTCAGACAGATTATTCAACGCGAATAGCCGCTGCGGTTGAAATATACCGAGGTGAATGATCCATGCCCATTGAAGAGTTACGTACCTATGACATACGGCGTAATAGATCTTATCAGTCGGCTAGATCGCCGCACGCGCTTCCAACCGACTGTGAAATTAGATGCGTCTGCAATACTGCATGAATCACATCTACAGTAAGGCACGGATTCAAACAGGTTTTGTTTTTTGTTGACCACATTATTACATTGTGGGAATGCAGTCTCTTTTGTTTTGTATGTCGGATTTACTCGTGGTTTTTGCTTTTGCTGCAAGATATACCTATTTCATAATATCGCTCTATGTATAAGTATTAGATTTGCTAGGGATTTCTTTCGTTCTTCCCTATACCGTGGCTCTATGGCCGAAATTCTGTATGTATAAAAATCAATCAAATCGTATTTGAGAGGACAGGGTTCGTACTAAGAAAACGCGATGACGACGCCGGGCACGAACATCTAGTATTAAACAATAAAATGTCCACCATTATGTCATCCTGTTAATAGCCAAGGATATTTGTAATTTGTCATCTACAGGGCTCGCAGCACTCTTCTTCTATCGTCCTCCTATTCCATTCCGTACCTATCCCCAAGCCAGTTCCTCACCTATGATTCTTCTGGTGTTGAGTGTTCTTCCACAGCGGTGATTACTTACCTGCTGATTATATGACCTGTAATCCCGATCCAACGTTCACATATCTCTTCCCTTTAAGGTTGAATAGGGTAATTTAGCCGGTAATTCGTGTAATCTACAGTTTGTTAGCATTCCGCTGTTAGCCCGCCCAGTTAGCAGAACTAGAACGTGCCTAGCAATTTGAGCTACGGGGTCGTGTTGCGGTGGTGACGCGGCGGTGTGGCAAATGAACTCGCGAGTACCGTTGTCAGGGATATGGGTAGTTAGGTGAATCTCATAACTTTCCAACTCAACGGGCGAATTTTTACTGCGGCGAAGCCCAAGAGGGATATGTGCTTGACCTGCGTCGCTTTTACCTAACGGCTTTAAAGTGGAACAATTGTTTTCATTTTTGTATGCAGATTCGCCTTCGGACTGTCAAAATTATAACGATTGCGATCGCGAGTGCGTTAGACAATAAGCCCTCGGTATGTATGTCCGTTCCTATGTCCCCTAGTAACTAGGTACTCAAGGGGCAACCGATTTGGACATATTTTTTTTTACAAAAAATGCAGATGGGTTATAGCTTGCTTTTTATTTAGTTATTTACTGACGAGTTTAAACATTTTAGGGCGTGCATTCTTAAAATGGTAGCTTAAAGCTGGCTCATACGAGTTCGCTCGCTTGATCGACCGTTGTGCATGAAGCCGTTTTAAGAGAACCTCAGTTCTGGTTATGCAGGAAAGGAAGAGGAAGTTAATGGATTACAACTTTAATAATAATAAAACAAGCTTAAAACTTTGTAAGCGGTAATAAAATAAACAATTTTAAGATTACAAATCATCCTCAATAAATTTACTTGCAGAGTTAAATAATGTAGCTTTTTTAATCTATGCTTGAATGTTTCGTCACTTAGACTCATTATGGATGCGTATTTTTTTTTAATGGGTTACTTATTGTTTTTATCGTCCTGATAATTTATTTTAATGAGTCACCAATGTGGTCACTGAATTTAAATAATATTACGCGTGTGTGATGCATGTCGACTTATTTGGTATTTTAATACGCGTATACCGATATCTTGCGTATTACCAACTGGTCCCTATTTCTTGCACTTTCCAAGAAGAGATAAGATTTCTCACAAACATCATATTAGGTACTAAGTAGAGGACGATAATCCAGCTATTCTCTCCTATTTTTATATTTTAAGTTGGGGGTAAATTTACAAAAAACCCTTTCTTAATTCACCCCTAGGGTGCCCAAGGTATATTCCCTACAAATATCAAGTTCAATGTTATTATTTGTCATAGTTTATTCTGTATCAAGTTAGAATCAAAAAGAAAAGAAACTAAATTATTTATCGAAGTTTTTAATTCAGATTTTGTGAACAGAGATCATTTTGTGTGAGAAGTGGTTTAAAAATGTCCTCTTTGACATATCGTCGGAACGAGTGGGATTCCCTATGCTTCCGGAATGTTGCAAGTATATTAAGAAATGACAGTTGCGCGTGCCCTACATGATAAATTGATAAATGACGACAAGTGGCAAATGCCTCGAGCTTACGGCTGCATTCTTGCACAGACCTACTTAGCCTACTTCTGTGACTGTTAGGTTTACGTAAAAGACATTTTGTACAATTTAATCCTACAAAGTTGTGTCGCCCCCCCACGCAGTTGTTCCCAACCCTATATTAACAAAGTTTCGAATTTGTCGTTGGAAAATTGGAAAAAGTTCCGTGTGCACCGTTACCCCTTTGATTCAATACAACCACCTCATTCCTTCGCCAGTACCGGTCTTATAAATACTTGTAATACCCGGGATGAAACTGGTTTCAAATGTTTCAATATCCTAATTGGACGATTCGCGCGCCTCTGGCGGAAATACCTGAATGTTTTATACGACCCGAGCTGCGGCTTGAGTAGCGTAGCGTTCGCCGCGCGCCCATGTAGTTCCGCTACTGCATAATAGATGGCGCTGCATGTAGGTACGGAGTCTACGGTATTGATTCAGTTTATCTCCAGTCCAAATAATATAATATTGATTGTTTTGCTATACATGCTATGTTTACCGAATCTGCTCTTATCGTGTAAAGTAATAAAGATAAACATGTGATTAAAAGCTTTAGTTTTGTTCTAAGCAAACAGTTACGTATATGTACGTTTGTTACAATCATAATTAGATTCTTTTACGCAAAAATACCTACGTCATCCAACAATATTTAGCCATAAAATGGCATCCCACAACAAATTACACTAAGGGTTGATATTTTATTGCTAAATAAGTAATTGTAGGTTGAAACTTGATAATTTCGCTTCGCTAGAGATAATTCGCATAAAAAATTCAACATAATTTTACCGCATCGTCCCACAACTCACAATAAGCTGTAAACTGCAGGCGTCGACAGCGAAAACAAAACGCAACAACACTGACGTGCGCGGCCGGCAGCCATCTTGTCCGGTCCCGCCAATTGGATGATTGCGCGGGAGACGGGCCCGCGGCATGTCAAGGTGACAACAGAGGCTCTACTTTGAAATCCGTAATTCGAAATTCGTCTATTGCTATCCCTTTTGCTCTCGACGCGTCACTAATTCGCAAGAAAGTAACGGGGCGATCCGAAGTTCGAATTACTGATTTCAAAGTAGAGCCCCTGGTCGATTGTTCATTCGATCGATCACATCCTAGCTACCAAACAATGCCAATCGATAACTTGTCTAATGAAGTGGTAGCAAACTGGTAATTTCTCCTCGCAGAAACTTTTATCATCATAATATTGTTAAATGTTTTTCGTTTACAATTATTTGTATGAAACAATGTACCTACCTATAGGTATCAAAATATGTTGGTTAGATTAATGATTAACATCTGTCAATGTCAGGATGTAGGTATGCTGTAATGTTTGATCTGACATTTTTAGTTACGGAAGGTCAATTACTAAGGGCCCGTTGTTTGATCAGTAGTTAACCCTTAAAATTCGAAAAAGGAATCGAAAATTTGACACATTTCCTTGAGAATTTAACTATTAGTAACCATTTTTGACCATTAGTTAGTTTAACTACTGATCAAACAACAGGCCCTAAAACAAATAAACTTAAACCGAGCTTAAGTAAGCGCTTTTGTGTATAAATATTTAACAAGTAGCTTATTGTCGCACATATGTACGGTCGGCCAAGAAAGTTGTCTACCAGTTTGGGAAAAGTTTCTGTTACGTCTAATTATCGCTAAGGTTGACTCTTGTCACTGTCATAATATTATTGCAAGGGAAAATCGAACTTGTATCACAACGTGCGAATGAACTTTAACCGTAGATCACATTTTTGGCAGACTGTACATTCATTGTGACTTTTCGGTTTAAGTAACATTTTTAATTTGGAATACCTACTTAAACAACCATTATTTTCAGATTCGATCACCGATCAGGAGGCCTAGTATGGCTTCGTTTATCGCGTGACAAAATGTGGATAAAACATCCGTCACTTTCTGACACGTGTATTGGTCCGAAAGTGACGGATGCTTTATCTAAATTTTATCACGCGATAAACGCAACCATACTAGGCCCGCATGTTAGTAATATAGCGGTACGCTGTGATAAAATGGGATAAAAGGCTCTGTATTAAAACATCAAACCGGTTTACCTGAAGTTTTAACGAGATTTAAAAGAGTTCGCAGCAAATCTCGAGTTTAATCTAAAAGTTGTACCGCAAAGTGTACTTAACACATTCCCTGCCAGGCACCCCGATTTCCAAGTAAAGAAGACCCGATATGGTGTTCTGGGTACGCGAGGTATCTGTTATATCGATCCCGGAACCCGCGGATCGGGTTCAATGTCCCCGGGTTGCATAACTTAATTAGCTACAGGACTGTTTACCGCAAATTACCGGAGTCAAACAGGATTTATTTCCCTTTTGATCCATTTTATACTGTTTTACCGTTGTGAGAACGTTTTTTATATTATTTTAAACGGTTTGCGAGTTAATGATATTGACTGTCTGGTGAATGTTTTGATTGCAGTAGAATTGGTAAGGCGAATGCTACACGCAAGATCCATATTCTGATCCGTCGATATAAACTGGCGGATTACGATATTTATTGACGTGTAGGGTTCGCCTAAAAGATGACTTGTTTGTTAAAATATGCTGTTGATATAATTGGATATATTTAGGTCACTACATTTTTGACGCCCCTTGTGTCTAGTGAGTTTTAAAAATAGGTCTAATTTTCTTTTTCCTTAATTCGGTGTCAAAACCTGTCAAATCCCAGACAGGGACAGCTATAGCTGTTGCTGCTCTGTCCCTCTTACGACAAAAACTTGGCGGGTATGATTTGAGATTATGCAAACAAATTGAAAGTTGTTTGGGGGCATCAAAATAGGATTCCCGATTTGTTCAAAATTACTAATATGACTGTCTGTATATAAGTCCGTTTCGTTTACAAAGAGATGAACGAAATAAATATGAAACAAATCCTTTAAGCGACGGGCAGGGCAATCGCAATCAATATTACTTTTATGGATCTATTAAACATTATAATATGATATTTTTCTATCTTATGTCATTAAAAAAACAATAGAATTAGGTTGACGCAGGTATTTAATCGATAATAAAAATATCTACGAAAAAAAAGTGTTTTTGTACCGCTACAAAAAAAAAGACCTGCAGAAAGTTAGTATGAAAAGACCTTGCCCTACCCGTGGCGTTAAAAGAACGATTTATTTTACTGTCTAAAAAGTTATTTCTAGCTATTAATAGTAAAATGTATACCATCGGGAAATTTCCAGACATGAAATAAGTAAATACGGTTATCTAGTTCAAACATTCATTGCGTTGGTGCTGTTAACACTAGATAGTTTGTTAGATAATGGCGTAGATAGGAAGTTGAATTGTCATGTTGACGCGCTTTCTCGACTTGAACTTGGGCCCGAGCCTTGGACCAATCTATTTCGAGTTTTCCGGGTTCTATTAAATAGAAAAGAACCGGCCAAGTGTAAGTCGGACTCGCGCACGAAGCGTTCCGTACCATTATCTATACAACATAGCAAAAAACGGCTAAAATAACACGTTGGTTGTATGGGAATGCCCCCTTAAATATTTATTTTGTTCTGTTTTTAGTATTTGTTGTTATAGCGACAACAGAAATACATCTTCTGTGAAAATTTCAACTGTCTAGCTATCACGGTTCATGAGATACAGCCTCAGCCGTCTGCCTGTCTGACCAAAGCGCATGTCGGCATGCAGTGTAGGGTTTTGACGACGTAACTACAAACAAAAAATATCTCTAAAAACAGTGGTGAATTTTGTATTTAAAAAAATGTATAAAAACATGTACACAATGATTTTTAAGAGCTATCTAATGATACGTCACTCGATGTAATAATGTAAAAAAAGGAGTACCTTTGCCTTACTTGTATGAGAGGCTCCTATACGAAAAAAAATACATTTTTTTATTTAGATTTTATTTTACAACTTAGTCGGCGTAATGTAACTCTGTGTAACTATGCTAGATTACAGCTAGACGGACATGGAGAAACTATAAGGGTTCCTCGTTGACTACGGTACGGAACCCTAAAAAGAAGCGATAAATGGTTATTATCTCACTGAACTCACGTGCTTACTTCTTCTTGGTGTTATTTCATATCAGTAAACAACTTCGTACCTTTGATTGATATAATTAGGTCAATTATCATTTTCATGCGTTGTTTACGCGTGCCGTAGAGACACATGAAATCAATTATCTACAATAAACCTATTTCAAAATAGATTTGCTAATATATCGCATGTATGTATCACGTCTTTACGTAATTCCTCGCTGGTGTTTTATCCAATTTGTAGATTACATAACGTGATTCAGAGTTCTCGATTGAGCTTAAGTGTCGGGACAGGATCCCTAGCCTCAGTCTCAACTTCCGTGGCACGGTAAGCTAGGGTCCGCGTTCCAAGTATAGCACTGTGCCGGCTGGATGATTCATTAGGACTTACGAAGTTATTAGCTTCATGAAAATTTATTGCCTCCTCTCTGAATATTAAGCCACTGGAACGTTTTGCATTTAGATTGTTATTTAGCATGTTTTTAAGTAAACACCTCAGAATTTTGGGCTAAATCAATTGACAATAACACCTTTATTCTTGGAGAAACTTCTTTTAAGTCCTGCGGGCCTAGTATGGTTGCGTTTATCGCGTGACAAAATGTGGATAAAGCATACTTATATACGTGTCAGAAAGTGACGGATGTTTTATCCACATTTTGTCACGTGATAAAGGCAGGTATATTAGGCCCCCTGAAGAGGGATGTTATAAGTTTAACGTGTGTATATCGTCCCTTTACTTTCTCAACCACGTATCTGATCGAATCGTGAAATAGGAAAAGCACTCATGTTCTCTAAAGATTGAAGAATATTTTCCTATCTAACTATTCGATCAGATACGAGGTTGAGACGGTAAAGGGACGATATTTATGTCTGTCTGTGGGAGCTCCCAAACGAAGGCACTGATTCGGACGCAATTTTTTCAATAGAAAGCTAGTTCAATTGGGAGGTTTTTATTTAGGTTATGATAAGTAGGGGTCGCCATTATAACAGAAGTTTAATCCATCTAAAAGGTTACTAAGAAAAAAACCTTTGGTACTAACAACGTATTTTTTAATAAAACGACGACATTTTCCATTCATTGTGCACTAAAACAAAATGTCAACAGACTCGCAGCGCTTCCAATGCGATGGCACTCCACGTCATTTCCAAGGCTCTCAACCTTCCGACTCTGAGGCGTAATCCTCTTGAGCATCTAGCGCTGTCAAGGCCGTAGTGGCCGGACAGGCCCAATTATCCACTATACCAGCGACGCCACGGAGCTGGCTCGTGTCACGTTGGGTGCCGATTGAGGATGTGTATCATTCTATTCTTGGATGATGTGTTCAATGGGCTGGTTTTCTAGGAAGATGCGGATTGTAAAAGATTGCAATGTAGACTTTGAACAGCAACGCAGTCCTGCTTGTTATCAAAGGCTTGTGGCGGTTTGTAAAATTCGTGATCTAAAACTGACACATTCCCAAATCACACGAAACGTTTACCTAAACCCAAAACCCTATGGTTATCGATTTGCGATTTCTCGAAACAATCCAGGATGTAGGAGGCCCAGTTGAAAATGTAGTTAGCCTTATCGGAAATTGCACATCCATAGGCCGTCCATATGTCTTTTCCCTAGATCTATTAAGCCATTACATTAATCTAGTTTCTATATCGGATAGTGCACTGTATGTGGAAGTCAGGCAATTAACCATCCCCTCTAATAGAGTCAACGTGCCCGGTTCCACGTTCCTAAATTGAATTTTCCATTGCTCATCGCTTTGGTACTGTATTAGCCTATTAAAGGCGATGACTGTGTAATATTGATATACCTCGGATAAAAGTCAAATGTCGATCTATCCGATAATGTAGAAGATGTAGCCGATATCGTTAAATGTTCATATTTTTGTATTAATTGTAAACAAACCAAAATACACATGTGTTCAGGTGGACCGATAATTGAACCTTGCAGAACCCCCCTACCTGAAAACATTCGCCACGCAGGCAGAGCGCTTAAAAGTTTACGCCGATTGGATTTCAGTCCGGTGGAGTCAGCGCTTTAGCGGGTTTTGATTGTTCCTTGTAAATTAAATTAGATTGTGTTTGGAGAAGTTGTTTCCTTTTAACATGCAATTGTAAATTACACGACTCATTATATCAAAAAGGTTATAAAAATTAAGACTAGTTTACGTATTCAATCTACGTTATGTTAATGTTAGGCAATGTAACTCACGCGAGGTGACCCAATTCCTGGCCTTTCCGCATACATTTCGTGTACAATATCTTTATTGTTAAACCTTGCTTCATCGTTACTGTGTTGCTGGTCATAAATATTTACTATTTACTATCGGTTATCGGCCATACATCATGCAACAGCTTACACCATTATTAAAAGAGTTCATTGATTTGTCAACAAACCTTTCTGGTAGTAGCCTGCTTTAAACAAAATTGTTTTGGTATGTACTAAATAATGAATTTTAAGTGCTTGATTTAAGTTTTGCTTGATCTTGTTGTCATCTAAGATGTTTGGCTGTGATGGATACTCTCACTCACTTGACATTGGCGAAATCACTGCTGAATACCGCGATGCACCGCCATTAATTAAAAAAATGTAAAAGAAGATCTTGTTGTACAGTCACGAGATTAAATTTGGTACCCACTTTAGGTCTAAAGTCAATCTGACATTCTACAACAATAAGGTTGAGTTTCCTAAAAGTTACAAATGACTTGACATCTCTATACTACGACGACTATTGACGACTTCAAGCAATTTTTTCTTGAAATAGGTCCCAAATTAACGCTCGTGACCGTACTTCTCCAAATGCGAATCAAGAATTAGTATTATAATGTGTTTAAGTCAATCTTCAGGCAGCATTTGCCTCAGATTACGTGATTCCTAAGTAGTGCTGTTAATTCTTTCCGCATGTGCAAGTGTTAACGTAAAAAAGTAATCAATCGTTTAATAAAGTTGTTAATGTTACACATAAATAACATAGTAGCATGTTCCTTAGTGTTCAATGCAGATTTAGTTGCGTCACTGTATTTGCGTCTTTATTGCATTAGGGTAGTGTAAGTTATTGAGGATATTGTAACATTTTCCAGTTACTTTATGATACATATTATCAAGCAACTCATAGTTTTATAGTAGTTACTCGTATTATTTAAATAATCTTAGCTAACGTCATAGTAAATGTCAAGTCATCGTGTCTTGTGATGGGCAAATCTAAAATGGTCAATACGGCTTTTTAGTAAAGTAGGATTTGAAAATTGAAAAATACCATTCATGTTGTTAAGGGTTTATTAAAAATTGTACCGGTTGCCATTAAACTCGTACCAATCAGCATAGCCAAGTGAACTTGCACTAATTTGAACTGTATTAAAATATTAGCTGACGCCCGCGACCATCCATATTTCGGGATAAAAAGTAGGTACCCGATGTCCTTCCCCGGGACTCAAGCTATCTCCGTACGGTTCAGCGGTTCAGCCGTGAAATCGTAACAAACAGACAAAGTTACTTTAACATTTATAATATTAGTATAGATATGCCTTGAACATCGACTTTATGTTGCATCTTCGTTGTGTAGTGGACAACACAGATGTGATGTGTTACATAACAGATGTCTTGTTGGAGAAAAAAAGGCGAAATTCCTCAAAATGGATCCTACGATTTCGAAGACAGATAAATCTACCCAGACAGCACCTAGCTCTGGAATGTAGCACACAACTGGAGCATTAGATTAATTTACGCTTACGGGAATTAGGTTACACACAGACACGTCTCAGACTAAGTGGCTAGGCAATCTGGGCGGACTGCGGAGATGCATAGGTTAGGTACTAATAATGGATAACTGAACGTTTGCAAGATGATTCATTCCTGACATGAGTAGTGTATTGTAAATCACCACAACGTTTCGTTTTTAACCACCAGTTGCGAATGAAAATGCTGTTTTGTTTGGACTTCATTTTACCTTAATGACTATAACAATATCGTCATAATAATGTTAAGTACCTATGTATTGATCACGATCCATATTGTTGAGTAAGAGTAAATAAACATAGTTTTAAAACAGAGTTCAGTTTCTGTTCTTGTTTGGATCTATTATGACTCGCTAAGATTTATTATCAAATACCCACACCTTGGTCGATGAACGATATCTGTCTTATCTCCTGTTTACCGCAAGTGCTTGTATTAATCCATTGAGTGGCTCATACACAACGTAAATAATTTAAGGCATCAAAACATTCGGGCGTGGTTCTCAACAACCAGACGCCTTGAGCTTGGGTTGTACCTGCCGCTCCTACTACTCCGGGTCTCCCAACATAAGCCGGTCTGATACAGAGTATTACCGCGCGGTCGGGCCTCTGCGGCAGTCCGATATCGCTTCGCCACAGCGTTGCACGCGACCCAACGAATTCCGAATTCAAAACGCCGAATCAAAAACCACGTGCGATTAAGGAATTTGGATTTCGACCAATCGCGATAACGGATTCTGTTTAGCGAATGGATTGTTTTTTGTGTGTTGCCAGTGAAGTGTACTCTTGTTCAGTCTTCTGGATTAAGATTGTATCTTAAGGGTGTTTTTGTGTTGTGCTAAGGATACGAATACGTTTGTAAGCGTGGTTTGTATGGTTTTTTATCTACAGTGTTTTTGTTTTATTAGAGTCACGTTCTTGAGAAGGTCGGACCGGTTGGTTGTGAGAATATTTGCATCGTTAATGAGTTTCATTGTATAAATGTACGATGTACAGTTTTGGTTTTACAGAATGGATACATTTAAAAGTATTTTTATTGATAATAAGCTTTTACAAGTAGGTAACTTCATGCCGTCGGTTTACCAACGTTCCTTTGTTAGAATTGTCATGTTTTTACTATGAATCACGTAATTATTATGTTTACTAATTCATTTAACTGAGGAATAATAATAGCAAATCAAAGGCAAAAGTTTAAAAAGCGTTAAAAGTCCGAAAGTAATAAAAGCATTGAGAGGAATTGAAGAAAATTGCTTTGGGCCCGATGAACCTTGTTGAGAAGTTTTGAGCAAGTCCTGAAAGGGCTGTGAAAGGTTTTACTCGAGTTTGGCAACTTTCATTTTATTCTTATTTTCGTTCTAGGAAACAATTTGTTAATATTTCATAATCAAGCTTTGAAGTGATGATTACTTTATCCTTTCTGACATTACGGGATTTCTAAAAGAAAAGATGTTTAAAAGTGATGGATTGGGCAATGGGATATTTTTTTGCTGTAGGTACTATATTTTGCTCGTACCTTACAGTAATTTAAACTGCCATTCAAATCATTCCGATAAAACGTAATTACAGATATGTAGATTGGTAGTAGGCGTTCAATACAACTCGGATTGGTAATATTTTATTCAAACTGAGATCATTACGAGAGGAAGGGCACAGTTACAAGGCTAGCAATCATAACAATCATTAGTTTTACCGTATATTAGTTATAGCGCATTAACAGCTATACAGTGTACTTTGTAACATATTAGTAGCTATGGTTATGTACCTATAGGCGGCACGCAATCCAAATCGGCAACTAGACTGTCCGGTTATGGTCGGCATGGACGCCTATAGTTTGACACACAACTACCATCAATTGGTGGTGAGAATTTTACAGACCATTCCCACACTTTTACAATGGTAATCGTATCCTACTAATATCATATATGCGAAATTTTGCGTGTGTTACTTTGTTACTCCTTCAGTCCTTCACGCTTCGGATTTAGGTACTCTGCGTTAGCACATAGGTAGGGAATGCTATTTATCCGGTTATTAACCGTTTTTTGTATGAAAATAACCGGTTATTTGCATTCCCTACACATAGGCTACTTTTCATTCCGGAAAATATAAATGTTCCCGAGAGAATATCGATAGTCGAAATCTACGCGGACGAAGTCGCGAGCAGAAGCTTGTGTTACATAATTTCATGACTGGGAATAGTTGTTTTATGGCCAAACCCTATATCTAAACCACGGATAGATAGGCTTACTTCGGATTAAAATTTGACACATTTTGTATGGGCGAATGTCAAATTTTAACCCGAAGTAAGGCAATATAGGGTTCGGCTGTTAGTCGACTACGGGGTAGGTACTGTTGTTGTGTTAGAAATTGCAGAAAATGAAGTTCAATTGCAAGCCATATCGTTAAACACTGTCCTGTTTTATATTTAGATTGGAGCCTAATGGATGACGGCGTTCCCTTCGCTCTACTGGTCACTTTGATACTCAAATCTTTTCAAGTTAAAAACTCCAATGAATTGTAGGGATACGTTTTAATCGTAGCCAGACCCAGACTGAGGTCGAAGCTCACGCCTTAGGGCATAGACCCTGACTAGTCTCATGGGGTTGGTAATTAGACTAATTAGGTCTCTACAGAAGCTATGACAGATTTAAAAAGTATGATGTTGCGTGACCTACCTTTATACGAATCTTTGCTTTCTACAACAACGTCGACAACACTTTTACTAGTACAATTAGCGACCTATCATGCGTTAAATTACCCACTTAAACGCCGAGAGATACTTTGTTTTTTTACCTTACATTTTTCACTGAACCGCTTGATTGCCTAAGTGACGTCACAGCCTCTTATGTTTTCCACTTCCTTGCATTTTAATATCGTACTTGACATTTTTTATCGCAACGTTCGCGTATTTCGTTCTGCTGTCATTTGCGCGTATTAAATATTGCAAGCGTGTCGACCGTTGAGACCGTATCCATGGACGGCCTTAGTTCTAACCTTTTTTTTACATTTTTAATGTCCCCTTACTGCACTGTAATAAAGATTGAATTTCGGTGATTTTGGAGGTACGATACGTGTCATTTTGGGGTCATCCCTGATTTTATAATTAAGGGTCAAATGAAAACGTTCTCTATTTTTGGTATTGCTGAGTATTTGGAATCGTAATTTAATGTATCAGCTGGTTAAGACGACTAAGACAGGAATAAAATAAAGGATGACAATTTGCGTGCCCCTTTTTTCATTGCTTTAATAATGTAAGTGTTGACAATTACAGTGACACGTTGAGTTATATTTATCCGTATTGTGATTTGAACATTAGCATGCAAACCGCATGCCGCACTGTGTCTGTATATGTGTGTGGGACGTAATTAAAATTAATCATTCCAGAATAACGTGATCTAAGACAAGACAAACTTCTGATGATGATCCTCAAATCAAATCACAGCCTAGCTTTACAATCGTTTAACTCTTCAAGGTTTACCGCACTTAAATATTTTTATGCTGTTGTTGGTTTTTAACACTAACTAAATATGTAACTAACGTTTAGTATTCTAGTACTGTTTGTAAAGCATATTTAATGAGACATTGATGGGCTTGCACGTATTAAAACAATTTGCAACTGTCAGTGCTTCGCAGTCAGTCGAAGCGAACAAAGTTGCGAACTCCTTTGTAACGAACTTCTACATCTAAACTCTCTGTCTTTATTTATGTAGGGTCACAGTTAATTTGCTGTGCTTTTAAGACAGTGTATCTTGACTTTCAGGGTCTATTTTAACCAAGTATCCGATCCGAAGTGCTTATTAGTGAGCTTATTCCTGTTAACGATGATTAAATCAGTATGGATCCGATTTGGGATCCTTCTAATTGGATAAGTGCTGACTTTTCCTTAATAGATATGGGTCAGTATTATGTTGCACCACGAGGCGGCTAGCATATCGGTCAAGGCGAGAAGGGTACCTACACTGGAGATCCCTATGCGGTGCATAAACATTTATTTAAATGTAGATAATAAATAGGTATTTATAATGAGCAAATTTATAACAAACGAAGTTTTCCTACCTTTTCATGTGCCACTTTCCGTAGTTCATAGGGTGGATTGTCTCAATTGTTGTCCTACTACCGTACTGTACTAGCCTCTATCAGAATAGTTCAATTCTTATGTTTTAATGTGATTCTTTTGGAATAATCTTTGATCCGTTGAACCTATCGTCATCTGCGCTGACGTGTGCGCCCGAGTCTATGTAAATGTGTCTATTCATACTGTATCTGTCTAGTAAATAGTATAATCGAAGGAAGTTTCCATGTTGACATGCCTAGTTAGTGTGTTGTATATATAGGAGCGTAATAATTAGTTGTGAATACTTTGGTTTCTATTTTTGTGGTGCATTTTCTCTATGACAATGTAGTTTAGAATCAAAAGAGAATATGAGATCGTTCTTTTTCTAAGGGGTATCTAGTGTAGTTGGAGTTACGCTTCTGTTATATTGACTGCATCAACTGCATGATCTGCATGTAATGTACGCTCGGCACGTTTCTGATCAGATCAAGGGGCTCTTTATAAATAGAATATAGCTTTTGACGTGCTATCGTATTGTCAACGTTATGATAACTCTTATTTACTTGACAGTAATGACAGCCGAAATAAAAGCTATACGATGACATGTCTAAACCAATATTGTTTTATAACAAGAGTATAGTCCCAGGTTGATGGCAAGAAACGTGTTTATGTTAATCTCTTTCAAGATGTAGGTATTTTTTTTATATGACATCATGTTTCTTGGAAGTTTACAAGCGAAATCGTAGATATTAACTGTATTTTTTATAAAAGAATATTTAGCTATTTCCTCAGCAGTTTTAAAAATGTCAACACCGTAGATACAATAGTAAAGGGACGATACCCACGCCCATACATCCTCTGAACTGTAAAGCCGAGTTGCACGCTCCGATAAAAGTTCTTGCAGGAAACGGATCCGTTTATAAATCCAACGACACCTCGGGGGATGTGTGGCCGATGTTTTATGTGGTACGTGCTCCACCCTTTATATAGGAGACTTACATGGGTTTAAGGCATTTACGTTTATGTTAAATAAAATAAGCCCTTCAACGTTTCTTGCGTCTAAAACGCTAAAATCATGTTACCATATTAACTTATTGATTTATCGACTCATGAAATCTGATCAATATATCTTATTGTATTTCCTTTTTTTTTGCGAAAGGTATTAATTAAAAGCTTCTCTTACCTCTACAAAATCGTTTTTAAGATGTCGCAGAGATGAGTTTTTTATATGTGTATGTTATGTATATGTATCTTCTATAGATATATATTCATTTAGTTAGGGTAAGGTAAGTAAGACAGCGTTTTTTCCCTTAAATGTGTCGCAGTGTTTTCTCCTTGATTTCTTACCTTGAAAAAATTTAGTGGCAGAAAGACAATTATTGCCCGAACGTCTAAACCATCAATCATAAGTTTTTGCACGCTCCCATCCGCCATCGTATTATGGGGTTACGTCATTCGTTTAAAGAAAATTACAGTAGTTCGACATCAACAAAAAACAACGCGTACGCTTCTAATAAAGATTGAAGAATTAACAGAGTTTTAAATTAGCACTGTCATCTTCCACTTATAGTCTGTGACAATTGAAATTGCCAAAGATGTAAACAAGTTAGTTCTGTTTGACACATCAACATATAACCTCAAATATTAATTAATCCTGGTTTTATTTGAAATAACGTATAATTAATAGTTATTTAATCTTAAACTTAATATGAAGTAAAGATCAAGTGTTTAAATCATTGCAAGGACCTCACTTGATTATCGATTAATAATGGTAAATTGGTTCGTTTGGATATGTTTACATCTTTGCCAATTTCAATTGGCACAGACTATAAATGTCTATATAGATATACACGCACGCATAGGCACTTTGTATGAAACATTTTGCTTTTTGTGAAGACTAAATCCGTGAGTGACATGGGTCTTCTATTGCTTTTTCACGTGTTTTAATATAATAACTTAACCTAATACCTACACCAGTCCTGTCTCTGCAGTAAGAAGGACAAGGGGTTTCTGTTCAAAACCAAGCGATTGTTTGAACTTCTCTAGTTTGGATTGTCTTCGATATTTGCCATCCATTGATTTCATTGTTGAACCATTGCAATAGTTCCTTCATTTGCGCTTTGTTTGTCTTTGTTGATTGATTATTCTATGTTAACTTGAGAGAATGAGGTCATAATTTCTGGGAACCGGAAAATATAAAGTTTATTGTTATTTATTATTAATGTAGTGTCGATGGTTTATTAGTTTCCGTTAGTTAATCAACACAAAGTAACAATTACGCAATTCGAGTCGGTATAACTGTCATATTCAATTCCGCAGATACATAAATTTACAAGCCTCAAAAATACCTTATCTTTTCCTTTTCATCCCGTGTTCCCTCATATTTGCAAATTGTTTTCACAGAACTACACGAACAGTTCACGTATTCCATACTCAACTCTATTCATCAGTTTAAACCGTGTTCCATTGTACAACGTTCATGTTAGCTCTGAATGGCATGAATAGGCCGGGGAATAGTCAGAGAATGTTCGTTGAGTTCGGTTTGTTTCAGCTATGCGAAGGATTGTCGGGCGCTTTCAGAAGTGTTTCAGAATAGAATTTCATTACAATAACTGTACCGCGGGCTGGAGAATTCGTTTGAGCGTGTTTGCATTCTTTCCTCGTGCGTTTTCGGGCTGGAATTGCAAGACCTATATTATATTAAATTTTTTATGACCCACTTACAAAGTCTTGTGTGTAGTCGTTATATTTCCGTTATATATTGTCCTTTAAAACATAGATGGACAGTCCTTAATAAATGATTGAGGAAAAACAATCAGTTAAAATTTACCGCAAGGATTCGCATGTGAATGAGAAATTCTATGACTATACAATAAGATTATGAGATAGAACATGGTGTTAGTTGAATGCGTACTTGCTATAGATGCTGTATATACGTTGTACATGATTTTGATCCTTAAACCTAGTAAACTAAACTCAACGCCCAAACCCAAAAGTTTAGTAAACGCATTTGCTTTCTTAAGAGTGCAAGTGTCTATGAGTCTCAGATCCCCTTACCATCAGGTGACCTGTCCGCTCATTTACCTTCACTATGCCATATAAAACAGTTGTTATTCCATGTAACTAATCGCTCTCCATGTCATCAATCACAGAGATTTGTCGGTTCTCAAACCCGGTAGGCCGCAGTATTGTAATCTGGCTGGCGCGTGCCAAACCCAGTGTCTAGAACAATACCGACTTTTGTAATCGATTCGGCCCGCGGTTAAAGACAGATTAGGAAAGGACAGGCTCGGTTAGCAGTAGAATAGCTTACGTTTACTTAGTTTACCTGTTCTCAATTAAGTTTCAGATACCTAGTTAAAGCGTCGAGATAAAGTCACTTTTTGTTTTTCCGAGTGGATTCTGAATCACGTAAGAAAACTTGAATCAACTTGGTTTTTACTATAAACAAACACACTAGGACGTCAGCATAGTGTTAAAACATACGATATATACAATTGAACTCTCAAAACACACGTTTTACTGACAGATCCTTCCACTTTACACTTTGTTCCCTTAAGGGAAGGTTCAATATAAGTGCGGTAGGGTGTGCGTTTAAATGTCAGATGTATTTATACGACTGTACCGGTTCCGAGACAGACCGTGCTGAAAGTATTCTGTTATTACTATCTCGAAAGGGCAAGGATCAACGGTAAATACAGTTCAATCAGGCTGTTTTGGTTTCTTTTTTAATGATTTTTTTTCATCTACTATGATAGGTACCTATCCTTGTTTCCACAAGATCTACCTAGTTATTAACTCAGGTCAAAATTTTAAGATTTAAAGTAAAAAAGTTTTGATGTCAAAGCTGACGAAGTTTGATAGGGTGCTTTGAATAAGGGCCTGTCCATATCACCAATTCACCACAGCTCGGCGCCGTGCCGTAGTGTTGTTCTGTAGTGGGATTCTGTCAAAAACTTGCTCACGGATTGAAGTAACATTTTTACTATTGATTCGTTTGTCTTGGTACTGAATTTAATTAATGATTTAAGTCCTGGTCGCGACATTAATGGAATGGAGTTTCTAAAAACTGCAGGGATTCCACAAGGTCGCGTGACCAGTTTTTTTACACCTGTTGTTTTTGAGATAAGACTATTTCGAGTTGCTAGTCTCTGACAGGTTTGTGTTCCAAGGTTATTGTTATTTCATTGAGTCAGTTTATTTTTAGCATTTAACTATAATCTTACTTTTAGTACTAGCCGGTATTGTATACGAACCAATCGCGAGATTCATGTTATACTATGTACCTACTCTCTACTTGCAAAGGTTCAAATTCCAAGATTCGTGGTTTTCGTTGTTAAATAAGTTAGTCTGTGCTGGCCCTCGAGGTGTCAGAAAGCGCATAAACTGTCCAAACTGCCTTTGTCAACGTCTGGCTTAATTCCTGTGAGCCGTAATTGGACAGGCGAGTGCATTCGCTAGCGCTTTGATATCCCATTTACAAATTACTCCAATTAGAACACAAACTGATGGAATATTCAAGTAAGAAGAGACTGTAAATTAAATTACAATGTTCATTGTGTAGCTCTTAGAATATTAAGTACATCGGCATAACTGTAAAACGTCAATTTGAGTAGCAAAACGCGTTTTCGCGAGTGAAAAATACCATTGCTTGCTGATTTTCCATTAAAATTATCCCCGAAGTAAATTTAGTTGGTAATAAGCAATCATTTCCGTAAATGTCAATTTATTCTGAGCTAAACTTTGAATAAAACCTCAAAACAAAATTACACGTATCTAAAAACCACAGCTATATGTCATTAGGCACAGCAGGCGAACCTAGAATAGTGTCAAACAGTTTCTAAGAATTCAGCGGATGCCTCATTCATTACTGTAATTACCTAATCGCTATGCCTTAGGCAACACCCATGCCTGTACGCGAACTAACGCAATTTTTGAGGAAAATTCTCTTTCTATGGCATGTATCCCTTCAGGTTATGTTAAGATCAATCTATAAATTGTATACACCTGGTCTTCATGTTCACGTTCTCATTTATCAATGTAGGTTTTTTACTTGGCACGTTTTACAATACCGAGAAACTGATGTTTTAGGTCATGTGAACATGAAGAGTCACCCAGGTAATTATCATATTGAATCACGAAGTCCTGTCATAATTTATTTGTTTAACCAACTGGGTAAAGTCAACTCGTACACAGCGCTGGTTTTAATTTATAACGAGCTGCAAATATTTTATCAGAAGGGTTTAAATTAGTTAGCTCACTGAAAATATTAAACGACGCGGCGTTCGCCGTGAATTGAAAATTCCAGACGGTTTTCCACGGGCTTCAATCCGCATATTTTGCATTTTATACGTATTTTCGGACCAGAAATTTCAAAGGGTATGTTGCTATTGCCTTGTCGATATTGTATTGAAGGTCTGAAAGGCAATAAACGGTATCTCGTCTAGACTCCAGACTGTTCTCAAGTTTAAAGTTAATTCATATGTCTAAGCATTACCCTCCAGTGCCCCAGACAATTTATTAGCAGCAGAAATTCTTGGATATACTTGAGCTTAACGTGAAATTCCTGTAATGAAGGTATTTTATTTCTAATTACCACGCTGAAACAATCTATTATTATAAATTTACGGTTCCGACAGCGTTAGATTCGCGGCTGTAATCTTATATATAATTGCGTAAGCACGGTTCTTTGGTAACTACCATGATCAAAGCATTTGAGATAGCAATCAACTCGGTGCCTGTCATTACAACGCACCGGCGTTGCATTTGAGTCACGATAGAAACATGAGCAAATGCAGTTCGTATTAACGTACTTATTGAGATAAGTACCACCACACACCAATATTCTGAAGCCTGGGTGTGGTGTGACGTGATGAAAGGCACATGATCATGAACCATGACTGCCTTTGATAGGACAGTTGTTCTGATTTCACTCGTTTTCGAACGTTTTTAAACTTTTTAAACAGATAGTTTATGTAAAGTTTCCCCATAAACTGCACAGCTAGCGTTATTAGTCCATGCACTTATCGTGTTATCAGTAAACAAGACGGTTTCTCCCGCAATTTGAGTAGCCACATCCTCTATTAAACTGGCGTCTTTCAAGACATTTGACGGTCTATACCGGTTCGGTAAGTCATAATCGTATCGTTTGACATCCGCCGCTTTGTGCTGTACTCGATATAAGTAAATATGATAACTAAGAGACACTGATGGTTTTAGAATACCTACTATAATGAGCTTCTTTGCTGTAAGAGAAAATCTAAAAAGGTTACGAAGTTACGATGATGTTCAATAGGCAGTTTCAATCCTGAAACGAATTAAGTCAGTTTTTTTTCATAATGACGATGAATTCATCTATGTCAAAACATTGTAACTTCCCCGGATTCAATTTTGCGTTTTTATTCATGAATGCCAGACTACCTAGAGAGGAAAAATCTCTTGAACACCTACGTGACTCCTCATGCCTTTGATACGTTATTGTACCTGTGTCACGTGTTCGACGTCACCCCACATCGTTAGTGAGGATTAAGCATCGTTCAACCACTTGCATATTTCTGCATACCTAGTAGGGTGCCCAAACTCCCACCTCCCTTTCACACGTCAACACGACAACAAAGACGACACAGAATTCCTTATCTCAAACGCGCAGGCAATAATAAGGAGGGATTACGTTCTGTCCTTAGTATTTTTCATGATCACAGAGATAGTCTGCGATGTTTTTTGTCTCGCAAATATAACTTTTGTCAACAGCCGTAACTTGCTTATGATTCTTATGAATTACGGCTGCCTTCCTGTGATTTGTTACTTCAATTGTCTTTTCTTTTTGCGTTTCTGTTGAAAATTGATAAAGTGTCGGAACCTTTACAAAAGAAAACTGTTTGCAAATCGGTAAGATTTTGTTTCGTTGTTTGACCAGTGATATGATAAATTTAGAAATAATTGCTTAAAAAGGTACCTAATAATGAGATTCTTTATTAATCTGTCTAAATATACCTACGCCGAAACATATTTGATTTGGTGTTATGGCCGTAGAAACCTCTAAGAATGTTTGAAAACATCCATAATGCTCCTTCGAGCCGGATAAACATCGCTTCTTACCGTAAACCGCGTGTATTTACGACTATGTCCTCTAAACCTCTAGGGTACTGGAGTTTATAACCGGTGTTATTTCCTTGCTTGGATACGATGCCGACCGTAAAGGTGTGGGTAGGTGCTATGTTTGTAATTGAATTTGTTTTGATGTGCTCAATGTTAAAAGTTAATTTCCAACTCTAGTAACAACCCATAGGGTAAAGATGCTAAGGATATGCTCTTTAAACAGTAATCGCACCTGTTGTCAGTTCCAAACCCCTGTAATCTACTATAGCAAATTCCTCACTCATATCCTCAAATGAAAATTCGAAACAGATTTAATTATTTTCGCAGGAACAGCCAGAAACAATATATCATGATACAATATTTGGGTATTAATAAATAACTGCACGGGAGGGATCCCGACCGTAATAACTTTATATTGGTTTATTACACATTCTGAGTACTTTGAAGTTAATGATGTGGTTTCGCTTGTATGGACGAGATGAGATAAACTAAGTATGTCGATCTTCACTTACACCATTAGGACGGATCATGATATGATGATTGCCTATAACAGAGTTTATAGTTACAGAAAATAAAAGTTTTACAATATTACTATTACACAATACCGTAAAAGGAAATAGATAAGAACGAATCTTGTAAAGATACTCCAAACTTCAGTCGTGAGTCAGTAAAGGCTGATCGATTAGAGTGTAGAAATCGATCGAAGACTTGCCACTTAAAAATTACGATCTTACCCATTGTGATCCTAATTGCATAGTATTTGGACACCGCTTAGAACTGCCCCTAAAGATAACAAATCATCCGAAAGAGGTCGGGATGATGTCATAGGTTTATTGGATCCAATTAGCGGCTCCTAACGAAGTTCAGGCACACCCTCGCAATTTATCAACAGTGCCTTGTGTAACTTCCCACTAGTCCTATTGATCTATTTGAGCAATCATTTGGCAAGGTATACGGAAGTATTGATTCGTATCTTTACTAATCCTTTGATTGGCGGAACTCTGCTTGGTTCGTGTCTCGTTTGTCGATAGCCCTTTCATACAAAATGAATAGGTAATGATTGATTTACTTAACAATACGCGGCTGTATTTAATTTCATTGTGTATCGATATAATAGATCTAATACCTCGAATTATTACGTTTGACGTAGTCGGAATGTTTATTACAAACACATTGAAGTATGGTATGTTAGGTAATTCCATTTCATTATTCTGTTCATGTCTGAACGTAATCCAGATCAAAACCGGATTAAGTGACTCCTCTCTGATAAATTCACGAAACATTGCGCACGGGAGAAATTAAAAGGCTAACTAATGCTACTAAGTCTCAGTCAAACAATTCTACTATACGATGAATTCATGTGGGCGTAATTTCAATATCCTATGGCTCGATGGTTCACCGAGCTGCTCCCAAAGGAACCACCGCTCGTATGATTGAGAATCCAGCGAAGCATGACATCGACTGCACATCGAGCTCTCAAATGTACCGACAACATTCTAGTACATTCTGTGCACTTGTTGTAAATTATAATCTGTGCTGTTCCAAGTTGCTTCACTATAATGGTGTACCTAAAGTTTAGGAAAAATATCTCTAGTGGTCGGACCGATTAAAATAAAGATCCAAGATTTCCAAGATAATGTACCTACACATCGTGCATCACAAACCAAAGTACGTTTAAACATGTAATTTTCAACTTCAAGGACTTTTTATTATTGATTCGGAAAACGTTTAGCGGGAATGTTTTCAGCACTAAAATGCTCGTGCGGTGAGCAACCGGGTCATTTGCCGGACGCATAAATTCAAATTTAGCAACTTAACCATAGCATCCGGCCATACTGGTCCCCACTCAATTTTCGCATAAGACGTATCGACAAATTGTTCTTTTGGCTGTCACATGACTGCAAATAATTTGGCTGTGCTTAATTCAATATTACCCTGTGAAAGATATGACGTCAATCATGAATATTGCTCTGTTTGATACACTATTTGTGTTGCCGTTTAAGACTTGGAAAGATTAATTTGATTATCAAAACAAATGATCTGTCAATAATGCTTTCGAAGTAGTTGTATTGGAACAATATTTATCTGATAAAATGTAGGAATAGACTTCCCTTAATGGAGCTAAAACAATAGCAGCCAGATTAGAAATATCTTGTGCAGACGAAGACGTGTTTGATTATTTGTTTTCAGTAAATTGGAGACAAGATAGCAAATGTTCTGATATTATTCATTGAATATCCAAGTTATAAACATTTATAGATAAAATAAATGGCTCTCCAATATGAATGCTTATATTCTGACAAGATGGGTTAGACAGTAAATGCCTCAGATTCCTCTACAATGTAGCTAACAGATGGATCGTGGGCGAGCTACCTAAACACCTCAACGTTCAATATGGGACGGTGACTGTTATTGACCACCTGTCCTCACGTGGGACGCGTGCCAAGGAATATATCAATATTTCCAATAACAAAATCCTCAATATTTAGGTGGGTTATGTCTTAATTTACTCTGAAACTTATTATTAGCTGGAAATTGAAAGTAAAGCTATTTCGGTGTTAGATATTACCGTAGGCGTTCAAGGCTGCCGTATTTGCGTTCTGTTGTTATTTTCTTAATCTGTCTGTTTGCTATTGCAATAATGTGGTTATTGTAATAGCAAGGATTTATATAGTTTCACCTAATGCGTATCTTCAATGTCTATCTACACTACATCATGTTTAACCTTGTTTCTTGCTCCGTAGCTTGGGTTTGAAAAATACGAGTTCTATGAATTATCCTCTGCCATTTGATACGTATTAGGTAGGTCGAACTGATCAACATGATTAGCCATTACCAATGGATAGGAAGTCGACAAAGTGACAAATGGTCCGCCATCAAGGAAATACAGCTTATTGGCCTTGTTCATGGACTCGGGCGTAACTCGAGCGTGGTCAAGAAATAAATAACGGTTTTTAGGGCACTCTAATTAGCCCTTGATGTAAACAGGGTAGTTGAAGTAATTAAAAATGTATTTTTAAGTGAGCTGAGTACAAACTACAGTACTTTGTATGAAGAAGCTTTAGAAGTTTTTCGTTTAACTATTATTTATTATTTTGTTTATAGATGCGTACAGTTGAAAAAACTCAACTATGTATACTTTTATAAAGTATTTAACGGGTTATTTGTCCTAGCAATTAGACAAGGGTATTGCATTGATACCGTTTAAAGAACCTCGTTAATTGTATACAATAAATCAAAAATGGCTTTTATCAGTAACGTCATATAATGCAAGTTAGTACAAATCAGATCATAATTGCAATCTTGCATTTCCAGGTAGAAACAGATAAGTAACATAACATTCATTTCCTTCTCTTAATAACTGAGTAATCTGGTCTTGTAGGACTTCTAGTAATTAACTGTGTACTTGCTTTATGTGGAGTTCGCAGCAAAACAAGATGTTTACTATTGGGGTTTTATATCGCTCCTGCTTTATTTCTTGATCAACGCGATGCACCTAAAAGCACGTAGTAAACGTTATTTTTAACGTCTCTTGTCTGCAGTATCTCCTTAGTTGTGGGTAACTTCAAGATAATCATGAGTTAAAATGTCGATAAACACTGCTGCAATGCTGGAGCTGGTGTTAGTAAAAACGGCCTGTATAATTTTGATTTGAAGTTTATAAGTTAGGAAATAAATCACTTATGCTGCCGTACGTAACCACGGAATAAGTCAAATGTTAGCAGTGACATAACAAAGAATAATGCTTTACGATTTCCTCGACCGGGACCATTAGCTTTGACAATGGCTTGTTTTTATCTCGCGGACGTTACAAGAACAAATCGAAGAGATTTGTATTACTGGAGCTCGTATTGGAAACTCATTTACAAAGAGTTCTGCTTACGGCGTTTTATTTATTATGGTTATTTTTAACTATCCGCCTTGCACGATGTTGGCTAATAGCAGATGAAGAACATACTTCGAGCTGGTTGGAATAACGGCATTGCACATCTATAAAAGGTGGCTTAGAAACAGTTATTATAAAAGCCTCATGGGTTAAAGCTACCGAGGTTTTAGTGAGGTCTGGATGTAAATTAACGTTTCTGCCCAATGTCAGACATCAGAGGTTCTTGTCTCTCTTTCACTGATGCAAAGTTAACAGATTTTCCGCAAGCCTTTGATAAACAATGGATATGTCCAATTAACTCTCATTTAATTCGCAATTTTTTGTTAAATTACAGGCAAAATATTAACAAAATAGAAAAAAAAAACCTTGCCGCATTTAGGCATAAGTTAAAGATGATCCTAATCTAACATAGCTTGAACGAATTTTGCCTCAAGCGAATTTGATTGAACATTGCTATGCAAACATTGTAATATTTTAATCTCTGAAAATTTAAAATAGACGTTTGCTCGCTTTTACAGAGTACTCCTAAATGAACCTTTTGCGCCTTAAATGAAATTTGACCTTTTCTGCGGACGCCTGCCCTAAAGTCTTAATTGATCTTTTGAGCTGATATAATAAAGAGGAATTAGAGGAAATCTCAAATTAGTTACCTTTGAAAAGGCAAATTTATTACAGTTCACGTTTTCGGAACTCTAAAATTATTTTTTATCTAATATTCCATTTGGAACATCTGTAAAAAATGGCAGAAATGGCAATCTATATTAAATACCTATCTCATCTATATTAATCTATGTTAAAAAGAAGTACAAAGTAAACTCTTATCGCATACGAAAAAATTGCTTTCATGTCCTGAGGACAGATGAACGAAATCTACCATAACCTACATTGGTTACAATTTTTTTTCCACTGTCTTAACTAAGCTCACTTTAATACGGAAGGCAACGCATACAGCAAGTTCATTCCTCATTCCAGCATTCCTGTAACATTTTTGGACAAACATTGTTAACAGTTACTAAAGAAAGTAATGTTATTAAGCAACGTGACTCATTGTGACCTAGGCTGTTTTGTCCTATTACCTCGCGGCAAAATGCATCTCCCGCTGGTTTGGTCCACGGATCGAACGTGAGCCCCCGATCTGTTAACGCTCTGTTTAACATCGATGTCGCGCCATTGTACATCTAAATATCGAAACATGCCTGCGAGTTTTGCTCTCGGAATTGTTTTTTACACACCACAGCCATCTCTTTACGTTAATAGAAGACTCTTTCTAAACTATTATGACGAATTTGTGTTTTCCTTGTTTTACAATTCTCAGAACTTTTCCAGTTTCTAAACCTTTTCTATCCTAATTAGGCTGTTGGTGGCAGGACCAACAAGGGCAAAACTTTCACTTATATCGAGTGGTTGAACAAAGCGAGTTACTTTTACTGTAGCAAAGACAATTAGGCGTGGGTCGACCTTTTAGTTACACGGCTGTAGTGATGTTAACAATTTAGGGTACATGGTTAAGTGTTAGACATAATATACATTAATTTATTCAAAGTTAGGAGGTAGCACTTACGTCCTTATTCAGTCTGGCTATTAGTTTGTGTTTTCTTTTACGGTTAAACTATTTATTGTAGACTACAGCCACTACAGGGCCTATTAGCCTTTTCCTTTTGTCGGATTAGGCTAGACGTCCAACCGCTAGGAACTAAACCTTTATTTTGGTTACTTCCATGAATCCCTGCGTCTAGCTTTTGGTAGTTTTTTTTTGGGTCAGTGGTCCATGGTTGAAAACTAGGTACTTAATTGGATTATACATAATGTTATGATGATGATCATTTGATGTATTCATTACAAACTTCTTTGACACTAAGATGCTCCAATGAAGACGTTTGCTTACGTTTGTACGTTTGCGTTAATAATGAACTGAAACCACTTGAATCATCATTATATTAATGTTACGCAGTACAGTTTCTGCTTAACTCATCTGCAAGAGATAATATTGTAATGTTTCGGCGGCGTCGAAAGTGTGATTGGTCACATTATTTACGGCACTCCACAACTCCACAGACGTCGCGCTTGTTATTCAATTCTGTTCGCAATTCAGCCAAAATGCCGGCGACAAACAGCTTCTGTAGTGAATAAATGATCTCTTTAAGGTACTAGGTAATTGCTTTGATGCTTTTATTGACTCTTACCGCTATGATTTTTTAATGATACGTCGAAAACCAGTCACTGGTAGAGTTTATTCGTTGCTGAAAAGGAATAAATAGGGTCATAAGATCTATTGTCTAAATTTAGGTGTGTGAAAGTATAAACTACGTCATGGATGGTATTACTCGCGTTAATAAATCTATTGTATGTTTTGAATAGTCGAAATAAATAGTAAGCTAGTAGTATTATTTATTTTCCTTTGTCCAAAATGTTTAATTAGTAGTTTCAAAAAAGACACGACCAATGCCGTGAGCCATTGTATAGCGATAATCGTCTCTTATTATAGCCTCCAATACTACCGATGACTATGCATGCGAGTTTATCCGCGATCGAAAATAAACTCTTCTGCTGTTGATATAGAACTGTAATTGTTGCCAGGAATATAATAAAGAATGAGGCGGAAGTAGCAGCATACATATAACCTATTAGCCAGGATTTGGCGTCTGGCCAAGATCATTCTTATGGAGTTTTGATCTCGCGCTGTGTTTTTGAAATTCAAGGGGTTAATTTACTGCGTATGCTTTAAGCCTACTTGAAATGGTTTGTTTTTAAAAGTATTATTTTTAATGCAACAAAATTTAACTACAGTAGTTTACATTATTAATTTCTGGTTTTTAATGTGCTAAAGACCGTAATATAGATGCTGTATCAGGATTAATTTCAGTTCATTCACTGCGGAAGGGAGAACAAAAAACGTAATGAATATGTATATTTGTCGTTCCAACAAGCCTTATGAATGGACACATCTGCGCTTTATAGGCGAAGATAATTTTATCAATTTAGATATTGTGAAATGTAGATGTTTTATGGGTTGGTCGCATAAATAATAAGGGCTCATCTGCAGTGTTTCAACCTTGATTAAACGTATTACTTTCCACCCAAGGTGTTAAATCAAAGGCTTTATTGTAAAAGCTTTTGACAGTTCAATCTCAGATAATTTAGACAGGCAGACGCTATCCTACAATAGTTTTACATTTACTTTAAACGAATATTGACAAGCTTTTAGTCTTCTTCGACGTCAAGTAAAAACTGATCAGATTTTGTTGAAAGGGCTTTTAAGGATTCCAGTCGACGTCAGAACCCATCCGCCGTTCCATTCATTGATTCAATTGGATTATTCAAATATTTTTGTCACGTATCGCTGTCACCTACTTACTAACTGAATTATAATAGAATAGAAGTAGTTCGTCCGTTGACTCTTTAGTTCTTAGCATGCGTAATAAGACTGTCAATGTAAACCCATACATGGTCCCTTAATCGTTCATGCCAAGAACCTATACGTAAGAATGAGAAGTGTATATATCTCAGTTTGTCCTGCTCTTACGTGTAGTGAGAATCTAAGACATGAATGCCTTGTGACTTTCGATCGAATGTGACTGATTAAAGAAGCGAAGGCATGTGCGTCTGTACGAAATACTAAATGCGCTTACTGCTTTGTGTAAAACATAATATTATAGTATACTTTAAAAATTATATATTATTTCGACAACATCATGAGACCAAATCTTTGGCAGTTCGCAAAACATCACTTGTCGAGTTATACTACCCCCTGCCTACTTGCAAATCTTGCAATAGTCGTTTACAAAGATTAGTTCTTTAAATATCTCACACCGCTTAAGATAGCTTATAACATGCGTATCTAATTTAAAAAGCAATAGTTCAAGGAGCATCGAAAGACTACTTACGAAATTCTATACAAAACGTTGTTAATCGAAGGTTTTCAAACAGCCTTATCTAATAAAAGAAAAGGTTCCTCTCCGGTAATGAGACTACGTTATTTATGAACGATATAGACTGTCGCTATACCTTTAATTCGATACCCTTTTCCGGGCTATCATATCATAACAGCCCTTTTCTCTTAAATTCTCTCGGATATCCTTTGACAACGGTCTTTTCCTTTCTGGTAAAAGTTTTCCATGATAAAGGCAAGTATTGTTGGACATAAATAGTCGATGTGAATATGAAAGGGTTCGTGTTTGTGTTCGGCGCTGTTTCATTTCCTCGGCGTTTTCATTAAAATGTGCTCATGTGATGTAAGTGGAAACTTTGACATTAGGCGGTAACGATATCAGCGCTAGGTTGCCCCGTTTCGATACGAAATTTACGTGATTTGGTGAGTTTGGGCTCTGAATGTTTTGACGTTCATGTCGTGTAAAGGATGCTTTAGGTTTTGCTTGTAAAATACTTCGCTTCTTTCATATTTTTGACTATATAATACTGGTGTTATATTCCCTTTAAGCATAGACATACCTGCTGCCTTGGAAATAGCTTTATTAAAATTAGAAATACTTAAAAGAACAATGGAAAAGATATGCCCATTTCCGCGATCCGGAGTTCCTAACTTTTTCCAATAAATTATCTCGGAATGCCAGATTTTATTTTTTATTCGGAACTTTTTTTTGCAAATGAGCTCGTCTGCTTCACCTTGGAAATCGTTTTAAATGCAGCCATTAAATCTAATCGCCCGTTTACTGTCGCCGTGGTCTTTTTCTCCGAGTGCTTCATTTCAGTTGAATGTACCAAGAAAGTTGAACTTGTGATCGCTATGAATACGCGGAAAAGGTTTTTCTCACAAATATTAGCGATTTTTCAGCATTTGTGTAAAGTATGAGTCATTTGTAGACGTACACTAACTAATGCGTGAATGTTGGAGGTGGCTTACTTTCAAACTATACAAACATTTGATTTCGAGGAGTAGCTTTAGATGGGTTTTTTTAAAGCAATATTCGCATGTGGCCTTCATACTTGCATACTGGCTCTTTCCTTTGTGTTGTAGATCTAGTACCTCTGTAAGCAACATTACGTCTGTCGCCTGAAGCTATGACTGCACCCTAGTTAAAGTTATGTTTGTCTCCTTCACCCTCTCATTGTTTCTCTATCTACCCTCCGTCTGGCCCGCGGTAACACAGGTGAGCCATGATATCTTTTTAATCCTTACCCTTTTCACGTAGAATTCAAGCACAAGTCGTTGTTTGTTCTCTCAAAACCTCTTTCAAGTACTCATCTGAATTACAAAAATACTTCACAATCTTATCTCGTTGCGATGTCACACACTTTGTAAAATCGAAAATAACACAACGTGAAGTAAATTGTATTAAAAGACCCACTCTCTGCGATAGTAAACGATATTGACTAGATGTCGAATCCTTTTCAATAACAAATGACAACATTTAAGAAGGTTTTTTTGGCAGAAATCACGTTTATTACCTATACGTTATCACACGCCCGTCAGTCCCGAATAAAGGTATAGTGACGCGCTATCTACCGGAAAGTGTTGCCGGGCCCTTTATCAAAACACGTCTATCATTATATTATACTGGGTATCTCTGAGGACCTTGAAATGATGGACGGACTGAAGCACAATGGGGAGAATGTCTACGCCTCTCTGTGCCTCGTTGAAACTAGACTTTACGTAGAGTTAGGTTAGCGCAAGAACTGGATACGAACTAAATGGAAATAAAATCGTACTCATTAGGCAGAGACAATAAAATGTAGTAGTCCAAACGACGTGTCTTGGCTTCACAGACGCTAAAGCGATAAATTTTAATCGGTTTTTGAAACCAACATGCAAACAACGTAAAGTTAATAATGCTGTAAAGATTTATAGGTTTAGGAATGTTCAGACTTACAATATTATTGCTTGAACGCCTATCGTAAAAGACCCCTTAGCACTTGTCTCGCAGATCATAAAGCTGGCACGGTGTATCGAACGAGGCACAACTGACATAAAGCTATGATATGAATACAAACTGGTAGTATTGTGCGGTCGAGTGGGATGAAGAGGGATTTCTTTCACGTCATTCTGCCAATATTATAGTGATATTAGAGAGAATGCGGGAAGACATTCCAGCTGACAATGAAATATACTTACAGTCTAAGTAAGTTGTGAGTGCAGGTGTGACAGCGAAAACCAGATAAATGCTATTAAAAAATTGGAAGTACAGAATCTATAAATGAAATTAGCATTTTTGTGCTTTTAAAAGTTTTACTAGCATGAACTTGAACATTAATTTTAAAACTTTCTGAAAGTTTAATGGATAGTACTCTCCGAGATCCCGACGTCTCGATAGTAGGTATTTCGTTTAACCTTAAACCCCCGAGGACTGTCTCGTCTGGTCTCCAACCAGTAGGATCCATGTCTAGCTAATTTGCATTCAATTTAATTCTCAGTGGTTCCTTTAATATTTGTCCCACGAAGGAACCGTCGAAGATTTGTATAACAATCGTTTGTTTACAGAAAAGAGGAGACCGTTATTTCTTGACAATAAATCATACGTAACAGATACGGGATATATCTTTATACATTAGGGTATTGAATCGAACGGCATTTTACCGAAAAACGATACTTACTTATCCACTCTTCCTGGTTTTTGTGTGCCGTCGATTTAGCGATTGTTTGGAAACGAGCGTAGTGTTTTTGTAAATAAAAAAACCGTGTGATTTGTTTTGCCGTTTACTAGTAAACAGTTTTGAATGTAAATTGGTGTTCGAAACTCAAAGTGTCTGTTTTCGAAAGGCCACTGTATGTATGTTTTGGTCACTGAATCTGTTTCGGGAGTAGTGTTGAAGTAAACAACCGTTTTGTGTTGCTAGCGGTGCCAAAGTTTTTGGGAAACAAACTTGTTTTAACCGCAGTGTTTCCTATGCGGAGTTAAACAAAGGAAGGGCTTGTACAACTATACAACAATCACGAAGCTTATAGAGTAACACAAAAGGTTTATTCATCATATCCTCCGCTACTACTTCTTCTAACTTATTATTATTTATGACTGCCTTTGTAAGTGGCTTCCAATTCCCTTTGCAGACTGTAAGGATCGAAGTTTTCAATTCATCAAACTGTTTTCCCTACTTCGATAATTATTTCGAAGAAAATTGACTCGCTAATGCGTATTCGTCGTGTACACATCTCTTCAATGATCGATTGTTTGCCTTTGGCGTGCGTAAGCGCACTTTCACTAGCTCTCTCTGGTTCAGGGGTTGTATGCGGTTTGTTTATCAATCATAACTGCTTTATGGAAAACGCTCAGGTGAAAATTAGCGCGGCTCGTGATCGTAATGAAAGTTCATGTAGGCCTTTAAAATTTGTAATGTTATGTATTACTGAGAGTAGAGAGCTCTTGTTATTTATATGGTTAACCTTACCTTGAGTGCGCGGTTTCAAGACTTTGTAATTGAGATTTTAGAGTAAGCGAGAAGAAATTAGTACTTGCGGTAGAACTGAGAAGTTGTGGTCGAAGTTGTGACTCAGTCGTGATTTTGATGCTAATTACTTTAAATCTGTCGTTCTTGGAATTGCTTTTGTGTCTCCGTGAAATAATTTAAGTAAGAAATGTTTGCCAATGCTTTAGTATATACCTAATGTCATTTTTCAACAGTAAGTAGTTGTTAAACTGCACGGAACTGTAACATGAAACAATGCATTTATCGATGCTATTAGCTCAGTTTCGTGAAAAACCTTAGCATTGCACAAGCTCTTATCGTACCGGTATTGCGAGTCTGGCAGACCAGTCGTAGATAATCGTTGTTTATTGAACTACTCCTTACAACGTACTGCCTCTGGTTGCTATTATTTATTTTTGTTTGTTTTCATCCGGTAACCTAAGAAGTTTTTGTTATGAGCGTTATTGGAAACAATACGTATTGACAATTAACAAACCTGTAATTTTTCAATGCATGTTGTTTCGAGAAAAGGTTTATGGCATACTGAGCAGAAATCATAATCTGGTCTTTGTCAAACAGTGACTAAGTTTAGATTGATTTACTTTGCTAAAGGAAGTATGGAGGTTGGTCAAGGATTTCCGCTTTTGCTCATATATTTTTTTTACTGATAAATATGGAACGTGACGTACAATGAATCATTTCATTCATACGTGGGGCAATTCGATTGTAAGTTGTATCGTGACCTTTTACGTTAAACATAAAGAGATACGTTAAAGTTTTCCATTAGCACTTTATTTCCAAAACATTTTAAAGCATGTAATATTGGTGTGTCAGTGTTGGTAAATGTTTATTGTTATTTAATAGTTAGGTCTCATGTTTACCGTTCACCCTTGACATGTGCGAAATGAAGGTAATACATGAGATACTGTGAAGGAGATTGCTCTTAAGATTTTGTTTAGCAGATTGATATTACTGCTACGTGATTTGAAACGTTTTGAGATGATATTTAAATTTGAATGTTTATTTTTATCATTTATTTGTAAAAACGTAACCTCACGTTAACTTCAAGGCTATGTGACGTTAGCAGCGAATCTCAAACAATGCAGTGCTATCTCACCTAAAATGTTTTCAAAACAATCTTCAGCTAGTGCGAAACATCAGTTTCGTCAGACTCTGTTCAGGTCCCCCTCGACTTATCGTTTACAAAGGAAATTCCTCCGCCCACGTAAAACGAGGAATTTGCTTAACGTTCCCTAACTATGCCGTTTATGATAATGCGGTTCACGTTATCTTGAGCCGAAGTAATCTCCCCGCATGGCATGGAGCTTTGACGCTAACGACAAAAAATGCCTGCACATTTTCAGAATTCCTTCCCAAACCTGTGTTCTGAATTCTGTAAAAAAGCTGAAACGCGAATATTAATCCTCCTATTTGTCAACGCGTCCGCGCTAAACGGCTTGTTCATGTAAATTTTGTTTATCTCGTTATCGCTGGCCACCTCCCGCGCCTCGCCCTCGTCTCAATATAAGAAACACTTATTCAGTTGAAGTGTCGCGCTGAATGACGTACCGTCGAATTTGTCTCGCCCTCTTATCATAATTACATCAACCGCTGACTCCAGCAAAACATTGACCTTTAGCGGATTAGATCGGGCTCGACAGTCGCTTGTACGCATCCGACGTTATCATTCTGTATCATTGAGCGATGTGCTAATGTTGCGTGCGTGTGCCGCGCCAGTATCTTCCGAGCGCTCGTCCTGCACGGTCGCGCCGCCACTGTCCGTGCCGAACCGTCAAACTTACCTAATTAAACACAACAACACGATTGTTCTCGATAGGAAGTTATTTCAACTGGGCTTCGATTAAAACACCACTTTTTGTTTACCTTTTTTTTTATTGCGATGCTCAACAGTTTTTTTCCGCTAACCGGTCCGGCCCGACAAAAGGTGCTATCGCGTGCGACACTCAAATACGACTTTAGCTTGCAAATGTAAGCGGTGTCCAGTGTTTGCGTGTGTGATTCCGCGTACGATCCGACAATGCCGCGCCGAGTGTAAGTGAGGATTGCAGTGCCGCGAATAAAGAATGGCTGTAGAGTAAACAAACAGTTCGAGTTCGCAGAAGTTCTCCCGTTTGATCGGGCGAGGTGCAAGGAAGCGTCGTAATGTACGAAGTGTCGTGTGTGGCCGGCAATAAAGTAGACGCTGCATACGCGGTCAAGAGCCTGTCCAACGTGATACCACCAGGCATGGGGCACGCGGTGTCCGTTCAGCGCCACCATGCGCACTCCCAGTCGTACAAGCACAAGCCCGCGGAGCTGCCGTCACCGGTCAGCAAGCCTGACGCTCTTAAGTCCCACGTGATGAGACTCTTGAAACGCTCCAAAAGCCACACCCCAGCTACCAGGGCTGTTGAAAACCAAGTAGATCCTCGCGCCAACTTTGTGGATCGCCGCACGGTGTTCACGCGACCGGTGACAGACGAGCAGCGCCGGCGTCGTAATTCCGCCGAGCGCCGGCGCAGCGCCGACAAACGAGTGATGGTGACCATCGTCGATGGCCTGCCGGTGGTGGTCACCGGCCGCGACCAGGTGCCGCCGCCGCCGCACCATCCACCGCCAGTCACGCACCACAGACATTCGCACAGGGTATGGATACTTGTTTTTCCCTAACCTTTAGATACCTAGTGGTTATTTAAGGAGCCTTAATCAAAAATTACTTTGATTTCTGTCACAAGGCAACGAAAAACTAGGTTATTTGACACCTATTTTTATGAGTCGGATGTTAAAATTTATATGATACATCTCGGACGTTCCGAATTCCAGAGTTTTAGAAATTCAAACATTGTTTTGTAGTTCATTGAAGCGATTCGATTGATTAACAACAATGTAGAACTGTGTAACAATGGTTAAACATCCGAAACAAAGAGTTGCTTATACGAATATTGAAATAGAATAGTTATGATTGTACAGAAATGTTAATGGTTTATTACTAACGCCGATCATTAGGGAAACTAGTCTAATGGCGTACGGTAGTTGTTTATATTTCAAGATGACGTTAGTGTGCGTCAATAGAATCACTTTATCTTGGTCGCCTCTTTAAGCTTGCGCTCACGTTCCTTTAAGTGACGAGTTAGGCAAATAAAATGCTGTAACAAAGGTCGAAACTTTATGTTATAAGAATTATTTAACACAATACACACCAATTTTCTATGGCGGCTTTTAATTATTTAAGCACCAATGTGACTTGTCTAACTTCATTAACTTAATTATGTCTTTTATAATTAGTGCTTAGAAGTAATTCTCGCGGCCTAATTTTGTCTAATAGTTGTTCGCGTTTTAGAAACACCAATTTTTTGGAAAGAATGGTAGTTTTGTTTAAATAATATCTGAAATAATGTTTTATTTGTGCAAGCGTTTGTATAAATAATGGTAAATAATTTAAATGATATGTCAGGTGTTAAACGAAGGGGTCGTCAGCTGGCATGCTTGAACTCTTGCTCATGAACTTTAGTTGGCAGGTTGTTATGTCGATGATAACCTTATAAGAAAATGCGTTAAGAATAAATAGCATAGTACTAAGTCAGAAAACGTTTTCTGTTTTAAAGTGGACAATTTGTTTGCCACAGACGAAATAAAATTGCTGTCTTCTGCCAGCGGTGACAAATTACTCTTGCTTCTGCGCTCCCTAGAAAATGTTGCAGGCGATCATTTTAAAAATATTACGTTGCATTGTTAAACTTTAATCTCGGCGGATTCCTTGATGTAGAATCACGTAGAAATTGTTAGGAAAGAGAAAATGCTTTTCGAATATTAATGTCGAATTCCCGATAAAAATCTTGAAGAAATACCTACGTACGATTCTCGCCGAAATCTTATTACATAACTTGGTAATGTTTTGTCAACATTTATTTCAGAACCGGAAATCAATGTGCGTTATCTTCCATTTTAAAAATGATGTTATTTAAATCAAGATATTGTATTGTTATTTGATTCAATTAAATACTAGATGATTGACATCCTGTTTAATATGTGAAGATGAAGCCGAACCAATATAGATTACAGATAACTTGTTTTAAATATTGATCGATTGGATGAATTATTGATATATTGACTTAAATGGCGAGTTTTAATTTAATAGTTGCTTAATACAAATAAAATGTTATCAATGGACTAATTTAGCGATCAGTTTACCCAGTCATCTGCACTAGGCTAAACTCTCGCAGAACGAATAATTTGTTGTTTACCTTGTTTAATGAAGATTTATCGTTGAAGAATAATACAGTTTTTAGTTTAATTTGCAAAACTTAAAATAAATTAAAAACAAACATGGTTAGAATTGACACTGAGCCAACGAGTTCAATATCTCTAACCACATATTTTTTCTCCTCCGGTTTGATATGCAAATTGTCTAAGCCGTTGTCGTCCTCTGCGGGCCTAGTATGGCTACGTCTATATCTCGTGTCAAATGTGGATAAAGCATCCGTCACTCTCGTACTTATTTACTTGTCAGAAGGTGACGGATGCGTTGTCCACACTTTGTCACGCGATAAACGCAGCCATATTAGGCCCCATGTGATAGCTAAATTACATCACAAGAAATGTTCCAAAGAAGCTGTTATAAGCAGACCTAGGAATATACGGGGCAAAATTAAATGACAGCTAGGGATTGCCTATATCGATAAACTCAATTATCGATGCTTTTCCCAGATACTATAATGATCGCTCTAAGTTTTGTTTGTAAAAATATTTTTTTATTAAAAGTATGCAAATGAAACAAAATAGCAACATAATTCTGGTTATTTTTTATTTTAAAAGGATTTTTTAATCTTCAATCATCATCATCAATTTTGTTTCCTTATTGTTTATTTCAGAATGACTGTACCATTTACTATTCTTAAAATAAATGATCAGAATTTGTTCGGAATAAAAATAAAATTATGATAATGAGTGAAGGTTAAAAAATCCTTTTAAAATAAAGAACGACCAGAATAAAGTTACTATTTTGTTTCATTTGCATACGTTCAATAAAAAAATATTTTTACAAATAATACTTGGAGCGATCATTAGTATATGGGAAAAGCTTCGATAATTGAGTTTATCGATGTAGGCAATCCCTAGCTGTCATTTAATTTTGCCCCGCATATTCCTAGGTCTGCTTTTAAGCCTCTATTTAGCTTAAGAACATGCAAGCCTCTCTGTGTTAGCATACGAGGAGGCGACATAAAAGAGAATGCTCCAGTTAAAACTATCCCGGAGCTGGTAAGCCCCAACCCGTTAACCTACTTCTCCGACGCGATCAAGCGCATATTTTTCGGCACACACGCCACTGTGAAATGCATTTAGATGCACTCCATTAAGGAATACGGTCACTGTGGTTGACGAAGTGATAGTGTGGCTAAAACGCGGTAAGCGATGGCGAAATTGGTTCATGTTTGATGCTGTCAAATGGTTTTGGCGATTGAAGTGTGTTTTAGTCGTTTTTGGAGCGTTTCGTTTCCTTATATCGTCGTAACACTTGTAACGTATTATCACGCTAATCTATTTTATGTATAACTATTATTATACACGGTTAGTTTTATTTCTATACATACATACATACATACATTAAATTAAGAACTTACTAAACCTTATTGGCTTATTGGTACATTTTGTTCACTGTTCGTTCACGTTATGTGAATAAGAGATACGACAAAGCTAACAATACGCTTACAAAATAGAAGCAGTCGCTTTTATCGTGGTGTAGGTATAAAGCATCCGTCACTCTTGCACTTACATACTGGTCAGATAGTTTGCGTGTAGTGTTTATTGTTGCTATAATAACTTAATAATATACTTACTAGCTCATTTTGAGCGGTAATGCGTTAGTAGGAGTTAACGTGGTTTCCCCCGCGACACTATTTGTTTTCCGCATCGTTTGATGAAAAACGCATAACAAAAGTGTAGGTAGGTAGGTACATATACAGTGCATCGTCCGTCGTAAGTGAAGTGCGCAGGCGTGGCGCGGAAGTTAGAATAGAGCAAGATCGAGGCTGATGAAGGCACTCATCCCACTGACTATTTCTCGCTCAAGAAACGAACAAAAATATATAGATCCCGTGTCAATAAAAGAGACACATATTAATAGTTGATCGCTGGCTGTTCACACTGCCGGCGAATACTCTTTCCAATAGTTTGTCGAAACAAAAAATATAGATCCCGTGTCAATAAACGAGACACATACAATCTCTACTCGCTTCCCGCTCATCGTCTGCGGTGGGACAAGTGCCGAAGTGATAAGTGCTTAGCTATTAATGCTGTTATACACTCGGGGACAAATTTATAGGAATGCGAGGAAACAAGTCGACTATATTATGATGTTTTATAGGTACCTACGGTGCAAGATATTACTAATAGCTGGACCTATGTTTTACTCGTTCAAACCATATTGCCTTTGGCATGTTATCGTATTGTCAACGTCATATTTACTTGACAGTAAAAGCCGAGTAAACTATACAATAAAATGTCAAAAGCAATATTGTTTTACCCAGTAGAATAGAGGGTATGGATAACCTTTGAAATATTTATGATTTTAATTGTTTTTTGATACTTCATTTGTGTTTCGAAAATTTTTTGTCACTTATTTTTTGAATAAAAGAGTTTTTTTGTTATAGTCGTTAATAACGCATATTTAAAAGACAATAAGAAACAAATTTTATCACAGAAAACAACGTCAATAATAAAAAAATAATTTACAGCATTTTTAAAGGCGGATTATTTTCTTATATTTTAAAAACAATACAAAGTAATCTTTGGAATGAATAAAACATAATTTTTTAACCATTTTTTTTTTCTTTGTGTTACTCTAAATTTGTCCCTGAGTGTATGTATTGAACTTGTATATCCAGAGACTTCGACGGGCTTAGAAGTCGTTAATTGATTTCCCCAGGAAGTATCAAATGTACCGGGAAAAATAGTTTTCTACTTTCTTCCTCGGGACAAACCGACAAAGTCACTTGTCTATTTATAATATTAGGTGTACTATGACTTATCTAGTGGTATTAATTTGTGTTGTTATAGATAGGTAAACTCACAGAACAAAAAAAACAGTAGAAGTGTCAAGTGGGCGTGTAACGTGTGGCATAGTTATGCGGAGTTCCGCATAACCTACTATACTTTTGCCGCGATCGCTTATTTCGATATTTCGATATTTCTAAAATAGGGAATAAATCCAGAAGCATGCCTTATTGTGCTATTTTGGAGTGTAAAAATGATAGCCGCACCAAAAACATTTTCCATGGTGGCGTGTTGTTTTTATGATAGTTTGAGTATTGGCGACAACAGGTCTGATACTAAGCGAAGCTCATGCCACTTCCACTGTTTTTTTTCTATTCCGTGCGTAAACTAGTATAAATAGCTTATACGTAACTGCAGTGTAAAGTCATTTAAAAATTACAGAATTATTTCATGCGGGTCAGTTGTTTTAATCTACTAGTATTATGACATAATAGTGGCTCGCATGTCCAATATGATTAAACTACTTTAACAAATATGTATGTCAAGTCATTCACCCGTGAAGTGAGCCGACCTTACATACCGCCCGTGCCTTTAGCGTTTGGTCGCAGCAACGCGAAACGCCGCGTTACACAATCTGTACCCTTACCATGGGTTACGATTACCACAATTACCGTACTCGCTAACGAGTCGAATGCTCTGTCGCCAGACCTTCATAACGTTATGAAAAATATCGCTATCATAACGTTTCATTAGTGTTTTAAATTTCGTTTAAATATAACGATACGATCTGTCCGTGTCGTGTCGGTGCCGTCCGGGTCAATTTTATTACATCCAAACCAGAGGCCCTACTTTTAAAATCGAAGTTCGGAGTTACGTTAGCTCCATCCCTGTCACTCGTCATTCGAGACCAAATCGAGATAATTTCCTGATAATTACGAACACAACAAAAAAAATCGGTCGGGCCATTCTCGACGGCGTAACATTACTTTATGCTAGACTAGCTTCTGCCCGCGACTTCGTCTGCGTGGACTTCAGAATTTGATGTTACCAGGGTGAATAATATAAATTTAGCCTAACCATAAAGCTTATAATTGCGCTGTATAGGGAAAATCGCTCAATCACCCCGGGCAGCGACTTTGACCACACCAGAGCAACAATTCGATACCCAGCTAGCGCCATCTAGTTCGTATCTATACACTAAAAGTGTGTTTCTTTAGTAACTTCCGTGTACGCACACATCAGTGGATACAACTGAAAGGATTACAGGATGACAAAAGTAAACAGAAATAAAAACACACTACTCACACATGGCTACCTGAGATTTCACCTTTTTAATTTTTATACTCGTCCATGTAAACTTTGTGAGCAAATTCACATCTTTTAACGATTAATTTGATTTCCCGTAGGAATGAGACGTTTTATTGGATAAAAACTATCCTAAGTCCTATTCCAGAACCTAACCTATATGTGTGCCAAGTTTGATCTGGATACGTTCAGTGGTTGAAGCGTAATTAACAAACTTCCAAACTTTCTCATCCTTACTAATAATTATAAGCGCAAAATTCATAGTAAGTATGTGTACATTATGCACTCTTGCAACAGCTAGACCGAATTGGATGAAATTTGAAATGGAGATGGCTTATACAATGGATTAAAACATAGGCTACTTTTTATCCCGGAAAATTTAAAAGTTCCCGAGGGAATAACGATAATCGAAATCAACGCAGACGAAGTCGTGGTTCTGGCCAGTTTATAATATTATGGTAAGATCCGTCAAACCGGGCCCAATTAAGTGTTCTAAAGACAACTCAACGGAACTCCTATTTTCTACTTTGAAAGACAAAAGAAAGCTCAAATCTACCTATCTTATCTATCTTCTATCTATATAATTATATAAAAGGCAAACCTGACTGACTTATATATCAACGCACAGCCGAAACTACTGTACTTAGAAACTTGAAATTTGGTACAGGGGTTCCTTTCATGATGTAAGTGAGCACTAAGAAAGGATTTCCCGAAAATCGACCCCCAACGGGAATAAATGGGGGGAGTAGTGGGAAACTAATTCTACGCATACGAAGTCGCGGGCGTCCTCTAGTAACATATGAATATATCGGTACGGTGTATTTCTAAAGGAGGGGGCTACGGCCTCGAGCCCCTCCTGTGTAAACGTTTGCCTTGACTTTACCTAATATTCACAATGCCTAATGTAATATCTAATCGTTTAGAGTCGAATACTTAACTCAAACTAACGCTGATTTCCGCACGCAAAACGAAATGAACGAAAAATCATCAGAGCTCCTATTATCTGCTCTAGAGGAAACATGAAAACTAAAAAACTTACCTATCTATCTTATTAAGGATGTCGGTAAGGTCCTTTTTTTAAGGCGGGGGCTGCGCCTCCGAGCCCCCTATTTATCACCTTGGCCCTGCACCCCCCGGCTCGTTTCCTTAAAACTTGATTTTACAACGTGTAATCGTTTAAACCTATAACTAAAACTAACGCTAATTTCCGCACGCAAAACTACCCTCATATTTTTCATAGTAGCACAGTAGTTAATCAACCGCCAAAAATTATGTGACTACCCGTAAAAAAATCAAATGATCATATTAACCGCCATAATATTTAAATAACAACTGTACAGTACGACCAGTTTCTTAATAGCATTCGGCAATCTTCGTTTTTCTATAAAAAAAAGTGACAAACATATTGTCAGATGCGAGTGCAAGTGTGATAGCCATAACCGGCCCAGAGCTACTAAGAAGAAGGAGTACTGTAAAAATGGTAATATTGAGAAGCCTTGACGAAGTCCGGACAAATTTCAATTCAATTTTTCGTTTGTAGCTCCATCGATACTATCGATGATTCCACCAGCGTCAGGAGACGAAGTCTTGAAAATGGCGGAAAAAATTATAAAATCCGGATATGTCAACGTCAATCTGACATCGCTCATTTTGACATAGACTAACAAAACAGAATGTACAACATGGGTTGTCACACTGGGTGGCAGAAGCCATAGGAGAAAATAAGTTAATCAATTGTACATTTTTGACAAATAATTACTAATAGAGAATAAGATTTAATGTTACTAATAATCTATGGAACTCTATGATCCTGAAATAAATGCATTGCAAGTTTGCGCTATTAGAGTTAGTTTATTCAGTAGGTACTGTTTTTTTACTACTACCGAAATTATTTTTTTATTTCATAATCTGATTGATATACTACTAATGTTTATAACCAAAAAAAATTAGGTATATGTGACATATTATATGTTTTAGATAAACATGAACATGACGAAATTGTACGGTTTCTCTTTTCGCTATAATGCTGCGGAACCCAAAGAAGAGAATAATTAATGATCGAAATTGTTAAACCCAAGCTAAGTTAATAAAAAAACCACCTTCAAAAACGCAAAAAATAACTTCTTTTAAAATGGTAGGTAATTATAGGTCAGTCAAACTGAAGTCGGCTTTTGGTTAAAAATATTGTAAGTCACTGACCTATAAGTTACCTACCATTTAAAAAAAAATATGTTTTACTTATGCGTTTTTGAACGTGGTTTTGTGTTTTTTAAAACGTTTATTTTATTTTATACTTTTTAGTGATCATAGTAAGCTGTCATGTAGTCCCACTTTTAGTTGATATGAAACTTTAAGACATTTCAAATGGGTACCATTGAGGAGTTCCGTTGACCATCTGTGGTCTTCATCATCAGTTTCAGTTCACCAAATGATATTATCTGAATGCAAATGCTGGACTTGTTAGTAAAAATACTACCTATAATATTTGAGGAGTTCCCTCAATTCCTCATGGATCCCCTCATCAGATTACAATTTGGTGACAATGAGACCACTTCGGAAGTATATTCTATAAACAAAAAAGAATTTTTGAAATCGGACCATAATTGACGGAGAAATCGTTGAACATACATAAAAAAATTACATACAGTGGAACGTATAATCTCCTCCTTTTTTTCCGGCGGTTAAAAATAGGAGTTTGGTTGTCCAAATATTGTCTTAAATATGTATTCGAACTTGATCTTTCGTTATTACGCATTAAAACAATATTTTCAAGTATCAACGCGACAATGTAAATTTCAATCACAACTTCGCTTCTATAACGTTTATCTATGATCGCGTGCTTTTCTGTCTTGATCTCTCCAGTTATGGGAGGGATATGGTTGTCCTTTTCTTTGATGCACGTCATCATGGCGTCTCATTTGTTACAACAACGTATTGGAATAATTTATTTTGTCTTTTTATAACATTTTGTACATTGAATTATAAAAAATCCTTGAATTTAGTTTCTATGTAATAAACGGAGAATAAAATGTTGATATTTGTAATCACGTAAAGTGATCGACGGCCCTCGAATAGGGTTTTAAAGAAATACATGTAATTGGCCTAATTTGATAATTTCCTAGTTGTTTTAACTTTAATCGAGAAATCCTGAAACAGGTATTGTTTAATTTGTTACGAAGAGTAATTATACAAAGTTTCAAGTAACCAGCTCAATCCGGTAACTTTTTTCCATACTAACTTTAACCCCTCTTTTCCCCCACTTTGATTGTCATATCTTAATTTTTTATTATATATAAACCTGGTCACCGTTTACTGAAATGTTTTAGTGAAAACCGCATTAAAATTGGTTCAGTGGTTTTCAATTGATGCGAGGAGAAACAAAATTAAACAGACAAACAGACAAACAGACAAACAGACAAACAGACACCAACTCTAAAAATTGTAGAAACGTGTTCTGCTACTCATTCTGAGGGCCCCTATAGTATTTTTTAGTAAATATCTCGAATGTACAGATTTTTTCCCTTCTACAACTTTATTATATGTATAGATCGCAACAAAATCAAAATCATATCAAAACCAGAATAATGTTATAATAACGTTATGAATATCACGCTGATAGCCGGTTTATGCTTTTAATGCTCTAAGTCAAAGAATCGTGCAGCTGGTGATTCTTATTATGCACATTAGATGGGCGGCAACGAAGGCAATCGCGGGATTTTACGAACCAGTGAAGTTAAATGCGGTAATAGAGGTGACGTATAATGTTATTATATCACTATAGCAAATATTTACAATATCGATATAAAGTTCATATCGTTATGATGAATACAGCTATGAACCCGAGTTTTATAACTTTATAACGTGTGAATAACGATATAATTATAACGTTATCGTAAAATAGCGCCATTTGAAGGTCTGTCTGTCTATTCTTATAGAGTGCGAGGGACAGAGTCTTAGACTCTCTAGCGAGTACGGTCACGTAACTCATAGTAGGGTACCCATTCACCGGTTTACGTTCGGTAAACAAATACACGCGAAGTTCTTTGAACGGCGTTCTATTAAAAGACGCACGTGTGATTTCAAATGTCCGTGAATGAGTTTCGTTATAATTTAACGTTTATGAGGTTGACCGATGGGTATTTTGTTAAGTTTTAGCGTTGGTTATTTTAGGATTGTCGTTAATAGAATGCTATTTTAGTAACAAACATGAGATTGAAACAAGAACTCTTTGATGTTAAAATAAAGAAGGATTTGTTTATCAAAGCTTTGAATTACGTTTCCTTTTAGAGTCGTCTTTCGGTTTTATATTAATATAAGTTCACGTGTAGAATAGGTGACCACGGTTTAAAAAACCTGCCCTTAGAGTATATACTCGGCTTATTTTCAACTTGAGGTTCCACTGCAAGGAAACTCAATTTTCGTGCATCTTTGACGGTATACATAAACGTTTTACCTACATTTATTTATACAGCTTGATCTGGGGGCACGGCCGTGCCCCCGCCAAGACGAGTCACTATATTGTGACCATGTCGCTCAGTTCTTCATTACACAAAGTATCTTATCTTCGACTTATGCCTACTGCAGCTATTGCATACATTCATAGTGTAAGTGCATCGTTAAATATCACGCCTGATGATGCCTAGATGAGTCATTGTCCGTTTCACAGTTGTGAAAGTGTGGTTATTGCTCAGCCATAGAACCGTGAGGTCATTGGGGCCCTGTGGCCGGCTAAATGATGTTCACAACAGTGTAGCTAGAGTTAAGGTATGGAGTTTCGAACAAAGAGGGTAATGTTTATATGTATTTATGTATGACTAGAGGACGCCTGCGACTTCGTCCGCGTAGATTTAGTTTCCCGCTACTCCCCCCATTTCTTCCCGTTGGGGTCGATTTTCGGAAAATCCTTTCTTAGTGCTCATTTACATCATGAAAGGAACCCCTGTACCAAATTTCAAGTTTCTAGGTATAGTAGTTTCGGCTGTGCGTTGATATATAAGTCAGAAAGTCAGGTTTGCCTTTTATATATAGAGATGTATGACTAGAGGACGCCTGCGACTTGGTCCGCGTAGAATTAGTTTCCCGCTACTCCCCCAATTTTAATCCCTTAGATGAAGAATTTACAAAAATCCCTTCTTAGTGCACCCCTAGGACACCCAAGGAATATTCTCTCCAAATTTCGAGTCCCTAGATGCAGTAGTTTCGGCTGTGCGTTGATCGATCAGCCAGTCATAGATTTCCTGAAAACTTTTTGTAGGTTGGTAAAGGAAGCAACTAGTAATTATTTCTTGTCTTCGTCGTTATTGTGATGACTACCGACTGCATATGACGAAGTTATGGTAACTTTCTCAACATCGACTTCCACAGCTCGTAAATTTGCATTGACACTTTCTCAAGCACTTACTGCCGCACTCAGAGATATCAATTAAATTTATTGCATGTTAAGTTACGTGTTGTCTTATTCTATTCCTATAGCAAAGACAGTGACAGCAGCAACTTTAATCAAGCATTTAATTAAATTTACGTCTCTGAGTGCGGCAGTTAGTAGCTTAGTAACTAGTAGTAGCTTGCTGACGATATCGATATTACTTTACTAAATACATAATAATGTTGTTATTAAATTCTTCTAAGTTATTCGATGCCGTATCAATAATGTTAACTACTGTCTATGCAACAGTAACTCCAGTACCATTCATACGTAAATAATTCCAGTCATTTTGATAGCTAAATTTAGTACGTATACTCTTATCGCTATATCAATACCGCTATCGGCGATAAATGTAGTGAGAGTAAACGTTGAACAGATGATAGTGTTCAACCTTCTTATGTGTTCACTTCTGTTTGTATATTTGCCTTTGTTACCACGTGTATGTGTAATATAATAATATAAGTTGTTGTGTGTTTACACGATGTTTTTTTTATGTATACTTTCCTTAAGTTAAATCTAAATAAAAAGATAATAAAAAAAAGACGGACACTACGGGCAGTAACTCCCTTCCATTTAATTTCCGGTCCCAACGCTAACTCAATTTCAGCGTCAAAATTGGTCGATTGAAACGCTTTGAACAATGTTCATGTCCATTTTTGATGTCTGTTATTTCATTATTACTTATTAGCCTAATATAGTATCCCGCTGTTGGGTGCTAGGCAAAGGCTTCCTACCTTTGTTTCGACACCTCTCTATCTGTGGCAACATTCGGCCAATTCTTCAAAAAAAAAACTTATAGTTTATTAGTTATACAAGCATAAATATTTCGTAAATCCGTACCTATCTGGTACGGTCGGCCTTATAAGAAGCTGCACACTTTAGTGTTTTGTCACTTTAACGTCATGTTAGAACTGCTGCACTAATCTGTCAAAGGCGTTAAAGCGACAAGGTACAAAAGTGTGCAGCTTCTTATAAGGCCGACTGTACTCCTACCACCAGCACGCAACAAAAGTAAAAGAACCAAATCTTGACATCATCCAATTATTTAACCGAGACTTATTTTTCCCGAGTTAAGTTTATGGTAGCTTACTACTCTGAAACGCATTCTACTAAGCTTGATGGATATCATTCGAAACACGCCGGAAACTGTTCTAAATGCGTGCCATTAATGTTAAAGCGATCTCTCTAGTCCAGCTGGTTTGTTTTTATTGTCCACGATCGACTAGAAAGTGGAACTCGTGTCGTGAAAAGTAAAATCTAAAATATTCACCGTGCTATAGTAACTGGAAGAAACGAGTTTTTTAACTAATGTTGTTAATGCTAATGTGTGTGTTGTGGACGCTTCTCTCACGTCAAAATTTGCAAAAACATTGATATAGAAGCAAATCCGGATGGCTTCTCGCAGGATAACATAACAAAGGATTAAGGATAAATTTCATATCGCTTCGTTTCGGTTTATGTGAGTTTATGAAACGTGCCTGTTTTGTTTTTGTCACAATGTCAATAAGACCCTTTCCCTTCCTGTACATAAACCAGATTTTAATACATAAAAACCATCCGTAACAAAAATATCTAACTGATGGTGGAAACTGCTTTAGATAATTCGTTCAGTACTTTTTTGAGATCATCGCAGACAGAAGCGGCAGGGGACTTTGTTTTGTAATATGTAGTGAATAATAGTGATCGTTCAAACTGCAACTAAAAGAAGTGACAAGGCTTTTCTTTGGAATTGCCCATCTTGCTCCGACATCTTAATCTCGCTGTTTGACGTTATGATATCTCTTATTGTCAAGTAAATAAGAGCTGGGGTTACCTTTGTTTCGGCGAAATATATTTGCGAAATGTATCGTTTCCTAACCGTTTCATTTGCCAACTCGCTTTGTTTTCTGTAACCGTAAATATTTCAAGATTTTATAAAAACTTACCTAACCTAACCTAACTTATAGGGTTCTACACGATGCTACTGAAATAAATCCTGAAATATTTACAGTTACAGGAACAAAATTGGGTTAGCAAATGAAACGGTTTGGAAGATACATTTGGCAATCATATTTCGGCCAAACGGCAGGCTCCCTAAGGGCTGTCATAAAGAACACGATATTAAGATACCGAAGTAAAAATGGGCTATACCAAAGGACGCGTAAAGTAGGTGACAAACTTTAGCTTACCGCAGCAATATTTCACTAGTTACGAGATATCAGTCCGCCGCTTAAAATCATCGTCAGCGTAGTGTATCTTATGTATGAAATATCGAGTATCGTGATAGATAACTTAGGAACTTGTTAGGTACTTGGGCCTACGTTGCCTACAAGAAACGGAAGTCTCCGGGACGCTCAGAGCGATGAGATGTCGAGCGGAGATAAATAATGCTTCCGATGCCACTTTTTCGATTTAGATTTTTAACAGCTCTGGTTTCGACTCGAATCTTCGCTATCTAGAAAATAGAATTCTACGCTGTAATTGACTTATATTTTGTATTATTTTATTATATGTACTCATTAGATGAACAGACGATAATATTATAATCTAGCGTACATTATTATTCATCATGGATTTGAAAGAAATGAATATTATAGTTCTACAAATACGATACTGGACGCGCCATCTAACGTCGAATAGCGAAACCTTATTTAGGTTGTATCTTTTGAAAGTAAAAGATAATTATTTAAGTGCTAATACTTGTAAGCTCTCTTTAATTGTGTATTCTTGTAGTAGTTGATAACATGTTGTTTTAATGGTACATTAGAATTATAACGCCGGACCAAGCTTCGTAAGTAACCTAGCTGAAAGCGCCGCTTACTGAGCGCTGTGTTAGTTCTGCTACTCGCCGCTAGGTGTCGCTAGTAGTCTCGAATTGTCCATCAATGTATTTGCTAAAGATAGCTAAATAAAATAATTATTATGTGTGTTTTATATGCATAACTCGATTTCTGAATACAACAGTTTTTCTTATTTCAACGAGCTATTGGTTAGAATTCCGTCATACATAACCCTGAATATCTCCAATTATGGCTTCCAGTCCTTGTCCCTAGTCTTTAAGATTAATTTAACACTTTGAGGCCCCACTGACACTCGTGGCATGACCGAATAATCACACAATTACTAGTTAGCGGTATTAAGGTAGCGTACAGTCAAGAACTTGTTATGCCACTATGGAACCCTGTCGCATAACGTTAATCATTAATTTTGGCGTAATTTCTTTCATGTGGTTTGACGCTGTCATTATGACAGGGTTCTATAGTGGCATAACAATTAAAGTCCTTGACTGCGAAACGTTTTTGCTGACCATATTTTATTATTTGTCTGAAAATCGCATAAATGTTGAGTAATTAATTAACACCTCAAAATTGCTTACGTATTGTGTTCGTAATATTCGACTAAAGTAAATGACATCACGTGAAATAAATTAACGAAGCGCATTAATTTTAACATTAATCCAACGTAATTAGTCGGTTGCGTTATGTTTTGCAGTGTAAAAGTTATACGAATTGGAATGAATGACCAAACATTGTACAAATACGGTGTATCTCAATTTTAACACTATTTAAGGTGTCTTGAGCCAAGTTGGTAGTGACCCTGCCCAAGAAACTAGCGGTCACAGGTTGGATTTCATGTAAGAGCAAATATTTTTGTGATAAGTAGGTTCGAGTATTTCTGCCAGAGTATTTCGGCTTTGCGTTGATCGATCAGTTTCTTCTTTTATATAGTAAAGTTACATCACATCTCTCATTCCAACTAATAGGGTGCGTCCGTTGGTCTATAGGAGTTTTAAGATAGTAGTTAGTAAGACATCAAACAACTTTATCCATTCCCCGAAACCCCGGAACGCTAAAAAGCATCACTTTAAGCGTACCTTCGACCCGAGCTACATAAACACCATGTTACGTGTTTTATACCCGCGTTGTACCGTCATTAAACGATTATCGACTATTGTCGGCGTAGGCGTCGCTAACTTTTTGCACTCCTGCGTGTAGAGTTCACCGACCCCTCGCACCTCTTAATGACTGGCTCTTAGATCCAAGCACAAGGGTGCGGTTGAGCTCAAATAATGGGTTCATGTATTATGTAGAGCCTTTAGAATTGATGTGGTAGCTGTGGGTATGATAATTCATTAGCGGTGGGCTAATAAAATTAGTTGTAGGTTGTAATTTTATATAACGACCCGTAAACGTCTACATTTGAAGTTAATTTTATGATCAAATTATATGGGCAAATGTTTAGAATTACTCAACAAAGATCCCCTAAACAATAAGGGCCGTATCAATTATCTGATGCCCGTCTCAAGATGAATCTAGAATGACTGTTTTCTACGGCTTGATGTTTACTTTGACGTATCTTGTGACGGGCATCTCAGCCAAGATGAGTTCATTAATACCGCCCTAAAGCCGGGTACTCACTAGACAGCTGTAACTCTAACCGTAGCAGTTACAGTAACGAGCTTCTAGTAGAGAACAGGCTCGCGAGCCGCGTACACATCACGATTTTACGTGCTAGTGAGTAGATATACCTACCCAAGATACGATTTAGATATTTATGTTGATGACATGATGACTTAGCGGAAATCTGCTTATTAGCTTCACCAATTTAGCAGGGTCCTGGAATACCAGATTTACAATTCTGGGGTCCTAGTCTTCTGAAAATCAAGTGAAAAAGGGTGTAAGTCTAGTATACTTTGTTTTTCATTACGAGTTAAGTCGACTTCTACCCTTTTTCAGTAGGACTCCAGAATTTACCTTGTTCCTTTGACATACTTATTATAACGAATAGGTATACGATATATTTGACTGTGAGTTCAAAATTATTTCAACAGTTGCTAACGATGGGTGTGCCGTCAAAACGTCGGATTAAAATACCTCCAAAACTATTAAATCACATTTCAGATCAATAGGTACAATCTATTATTAAATAATAGTTATTGTTAAGTTCGATTGGGAATCTAGTATTAAGTTAATCGGGTAGAATGCATAACGCTAGGTATTTTCAAAAAACGAAATGTATAGGATTTGTTGTAAGCTGACGATATATCGAGTCAGCCGCTTATGCCAACTCCATAGGTGCGTACCTTTTCGAAAATACCAAAACGTTATTCGCATCTACTAGTTTCCAAGATCAGCACAAATCATCATTGATTAAGAGAGATGCCCGTCAAAGATGACAGTGACATGACTTGGAATTTGCCGTCTCGAAACAGAATTCTCACTCAAATGTCAGATTTAATCCGGCCCTAACCTAAGTCTTCGTTCAGGTACAAAAGACTATACTAATGGTTTCGAATTCCAGTAACTCGTACCTAATGCCGTAAAGTTAATAGAAATCCGCCACGTTCGCTGAAAGCTTTCCCGGTAAGCCGATAGAGAGTTAGTTCGTTTAACAGACTAAAAGTGTCTATTTTAGTGTTAGGTACTTGATTAAGGAAATTGTTTGCTGGGAATTTTTGGCGCTCAAAAATGGGCAATTTTATTGTTCTTGTTAATATTGCGCAATTTAAAATTGATGTTTTCCAATTATCTTTTTTTTGTGTAATCGCCCTTGAACCTATCAGTTCGCCGTCACCTTTATCCTAATGTCTGTAATAAACATAATAATAACAAACATGTCATGTCCAACGCTTCTGAGCATTATAAATTCAATTTAGACTAGTTTTATCAAAAGCATTATCGGGTGATTGTTAAAATTTTACCGCTACTCACGAAAGCCGTTCGATTAGGTCTAACCTTCGACTGTTAGAAATAAGTAAATAGCGTAGCCTGAGTTAGTGTCGGATTATCGATCAATTCTTCGAAGGCAGGCCTACTGAATAACTGATATGGGCTGGCTGGCTTCGAGCCTTCCGCGCGATGCCAACTTGTGTCGTTTGGCAAGGCTGGATGCGATCGAGCCCGTGCACCTATTAATTGCATGTGGTTGGACAAGTTGGGGCTCAGACTGTTAACCGATGCCAGGAACTCTCAATATCGAGCCCATTTCGCATCGAAATCATTGTGATATGGATTTAATGCGTTTAAAGCCGTTATAGTCCAAGATCCCAGGGCCTCCTCTAACTTATTTTCTAGTAGACAAAAGAGGAATAGAATGTATTGAACGCATGCGTACCTGCTAAGTTGGGTAGACGACCAATATACAGTAACCAGTGTGAGAAAGGTAAGTAAAAATCTGACTCACCTCACTTAAATTATAACAGCTGGTTGTTGTATATGTTTTGCAGAATATACGAAATAGGGTTCATCATTGCGAAGCCCTTCCCGTCGGCCACGCGGCTGTTCCGCCAGACACTTTGTAGTAGTACTACTGACTATTAATTTTGTGCAAAAATACTTATTTATTACTTTTAGTTTATCGCCTAAACATCACAAGATGTTTTAACAATATTGTTAATGATCAATTGCCAGATTTGAAAATAAAATACGCATATTTCGTTGCTTTGTGCGGAGCAGGCTTAGCTCCCGCTAAAGGTTTATGGTGCCTTTAGGCGCGGGCAGTGTGGTTTCGATTTGGTAAGGTCGCTCTTTGACAGGTTTAGACATCGAATGTTGAGCATATAAACTTCCCGTAAGGATCTTGCTATAAAGCCTCATGCGCTATGACTGTCACTATTTTACCCCCCCGATGAATCAGGTTTTGAAGTCATCGGCCGCAGGCTCTATTAGAGTGCCCGCTTCAAATTGGAACTAATGCTGCCACTAATTAAACATGCGACTAGGTCAGGCCAATGTTCCCCGTGGAAATATTCGTTGATCTCGCTTTGTCATTCAAAATTAAACGCCATACGGTACATAGTTGATTAGCAGTTTGTTATTGTGTGGTAATTAGGTAGACAGTAAAATATGTTAGATTCAAATGCGAATAGGTACATACTCGTAGGTTTCTGGAAGTTGGAAAGCAGAGTATTATTGTGTATATTTGATGCTTGTACCAATTATTTTTGAGGGGATTTATCTATGCCTAAAGAGCGTATTTTTAGTAGTAATTTTATGCCATAATTTAACAATCCAATTATTTTTTGACTTAATACCTACTAGTACTTTACAAGTAAAAATAGAAAGAAATAAATAAAAAACATTTACGTACGTCTAACAAAAGTTCAAGAGCAACCAAAGTAACAAACAAAAACAAACAAAAACTACTGAAAGACGATGAATACTGGTTCCAGCTTAGCATGTTGCTGGTAACTGGTAGCATAGCTTTAAAAGAGAGCAGTGCGTTGGTATAGGTTAACGTGTCGACTAAACTCCCTCGTATATGATTTTTCTCCAACCTGTTCTATAATTCATCGCTAAAGAGAAACTGCAGTATGTAATAGCTAATGGCCTATTGTTAACGCACCGGTGGCGTCCCCATAACGCATGGGTTCATTCGATTACCATAACATGTACCGTGTACCGTAAAAAGTGGACACCTGACTCCTGTCCGCAGCACCTGCGAAATTGACGGCTTGTGACTCGTGAGCCGTGTTGGGATTTGATCCGTAGAATTTATGCAGGGTTTTTATGTGGCCCTTGTAGTTAAGTCGGAGTAATGGTTACAGTGAGGTAAAAAAGACTTGTTTGTTAGGGTTCCGTACAAAAAATGAAATAACGGAACCCTTATAGGATCACTCGTGCGTCTGTATGTCCGTCTGTCACAGCCAATTTGCTCCGAAACTACTAGACCGATTGATTTGAAATTTGGTAAGTACACATATGTAAATTGATGATTCAAACACAGATGTTCAAAGTAATTTTTTTTTTTTAAATAAGGGAATGACTCTTATTTAAAAAAATATTTATTTAAAATTCTGGTTTTTACCTATTTTATATTTTTGTTATTGTTGTAAAATAAATAGGTTTGATTTTATTCATGAAAGAAGACGAAAATTGACCATTCCCCCTGATCTCCGAAACAACAGAGTCTAAAATTAAAAAAAAAATACAAAATATAGTTAATTGCTTGTTTACAGGAAAACCTATAAGAACTCTATAAAAAAAAAAGTGATAAAAAATACGTAAGTTGCACGGAACCCTCTCCACGCGAGTTCAACTCTCACTTGGCCGTTTTTTTTGTAAAAGGTCACATGAGTCCTTTACGTCTCTGAATTCCAGCAATTGCGATGTTATAGTGAAATGTTCATTCGTCTTTATCTTCGTTTATTTAGTTGATTATTGCTCCCGCGGTAACTGTTTAATTTTTCGGCAGATCTTTTGGCTTGATCTTAGTTATTCGTGAAACGTACAAACATATATAACTTGTATTATAAAATAAACCCCCCCCCCCATGTCTGTCTGTGTGTTCGCGATTATTTCAAAAATTACTGAACCGATTTTCATTCAGTTTTCACCATCAGTTAGATAATTTTTCACGAAAGGTTTGATGTGTAATAAATTATGGTTTAGTTAAGAAAACTCACATAAACCGAAGCGAAGCGAGGGCGAGTCGTTAGTTTTATATTATAATAAACGTACGAAATACACGGGATTATTGGAAACTAGGTTCTAAACTTTGTCATTTCGGGATATCGATGTAGCGCTTATAAAAAGTATAAAGCTGTAGCTATACAGCGGTTGCCGCTTGCGGTATGACTACGAGTTTTTACGCGCCGCCGCAGCCTCTGATGACTCACACTCGTGCGCAACTGCCATGGCGGGCCGTGTTTCCATACTCTCGGAATACACGATTTTATAATATTATTTTAGCTTTCTTGGTTGTTTTGATATTCTACTGAAAACCTTAAGTAAGTAGTAGTAAGTAAGTAAGCAAATGTAGAGTCTTACTCAGTTTTTTTAGCTATACACTTGTGCAGGTGTGAGTAAAAGGGCTCGAGAGATAGAGAGGAATCTTATGCACAGCAGTCGTTAAATGTGTTTGTGTAGACCGAAAGTAGCAACATGGCAGACGATGGCACTTGTAAGGAAAACAGATGAATATTGCCGTTTTGGTATGATGTCGCCAATTACCCTAAATACCCTATAAAATGTACCATATTTTCTTGCCCGAGACTCGAGCTATCACCATACCAAATTTTATCGAAATTGGTTCAGCGATTTAGTCGTGAAACCTTAAGAACAAAAATACGGACAAGTTATTTTTACATTTATAAATTAAAATAATAATATGGATAATTCAGCATGGTGTTGTATACCTGCGGGCCTAGTGTGGCTGCGTCTATATCGCGTGTCAAATGTGGATAAAGCTTCCGTCACTCTCGTTCTTTTTTACGTGTCAGAAGGTGACGGATGCCTTATCCAAACTTTGTCACGCGATAAACGCAGCCATATTAGGGCCCCTGCATCGATAAGTTATCAATCAATGAGGCCGGTGAACTTTTAAATGTATTCGTTATAAGATTACGATCGTATGCAATCATTTAATAAATCCTTTTGTAGTTACTGTTAGTGAATATTGTTATCGTGTGGCCAACGGAAACTTTCACATGCTCCGAGTTGAATTGCTCACTGAATATAATCGGTCAGCTATATTGTATTGCATGTGAAACACGAAGTTACGTATTAAAAGTACGAATCGACCAGGGGCATGTTTTATAAAGCTACAAATTACAATTTACAGGTTACAAGTTTCCATTTGACACACCCTCGACCAATGACGACCAGCCATTTGAGCAGTGTTGTCAGCTTAGACCTGTAAAATTGTAACTTTTAGCTTTATAAAATATGCCCCTGATTGTAATAAAGTATAAATATTCAAATCGGTCGCCGTTGAGTACAGAAACATTTAAAATGGTAATTAAAGATTCTGGCACTCGATAAGCTAAGTAAAAATTCCTGTTTTGGCAGTCCCCGTTAATATACTGATGTAGATAATACTACATTCTACTTTCTTATTTTCCTCAATCACCCAAAGGTTAGCTGGAAGAGATCCCTTAAAGGGATAAGTTCGCCTTTGTACATTCCAACTTTGTAATTATTGTATTTGATTTTATGTTTTTTGTACAATAAAGTGTTTACATACATACATACATACATACATAATTATTACACCTATAAATATGGAAATACGACATCCTAATAATCCCAAACTTCCTGTAATATAACTAGATCAATTAGCTGATTCAGGTGCATGGCGATTTTCAGACGCTTATCTCCGACGTCACGTGCGTCCTTTCTTTCCGATACCCCCCTTTGCCCCCTTAGGCTGATAACCGGACAGGCAGCGCGCGCGCACCGCCACCTCAGTCTTCCCCCAACCGTCGCTCTAAGCGCACGTGCCGCGGTTCCCCCCGAAAATTTCTCAGTGATGTGATGCTATAGTTTTTTCACCTTGTCAGTGAGTGCTAAAGTGACGACAAACAAGTGGTCGTAGTGATAAAAAGTGGGTGCCAACCCAACAGTGCACTGAGGTACCGTTGGAACGCGCTCCGGTGAAGCGGTTAATAACTTTGGATCTACAGTGACTGTGTAGTGACGCTAAGATTTATTGCGAGGAAAGGTTTACCTTGATCGGTAAAAGGAGACTCCGTTATTAATCAACCTCTAATCTTAAAAAGTTATAGTAACGATATTGGCGTATGGTTGCAAAGCGTTGACAGAATTCATTACGTTTGTGTGTTGACTCATTTCCTTAACGTTTGCACAGATTATCTTCTTAGAATTGTTAGTTTAGGTTTGCAGAAATGCAGGAAAATTGCACTAAGTTTTTATCCATTGTTGAAGTTTCACGGTTTTGAGGACATTTCGTTTGTTCCGGAGGTTTAAGTCGCGCTTGATCGACCGCAAAGGAAGGTTTTTCGGCCGGGTGAAACGGCAGCAACTGGACCTTGATATCCGGCGTTGCAACAGAATACAATCGAGCTGGTTTGGCGGCGTGAAGCGCAAGTCAACAGCTTATTGTTGTTTTATCAACCTTTATACGGCCACTTTAATGACGTCCACTAAGCTCCATCTATGGTTTAGTATATGCGTCCGGATTGATTAGCAATGACCGGTTTTCATTAATTGTCTAGATTAGGTTAAGAAAACACGTTTAACAATCGACGTCTTATCACAGCTTGTCTATATATAATCACGAACCACTCGCTTTATCTTATCCTCGTTGATTAATGTTGATCGTATAAACGGATCTACCCGTTTTAAGTTTGCGTCGCTTGAAGTTTTAACTTGCACCAGTTCTTTCGAACCATTTTATATCGCCAAGGTTAAAATCAGGTTCACGCGCACTACCCATTTGGCATTGTTCTCCTTAGAGCTTACCTCTACATGCCCGCTTTACTAACATTTGCATCGAGATTTGCTTCGATCGTATGGATTACTTGATAGTAGATAACTTGAATTTGTTATTTAAATGCATGCTATAAATTACAATGTCGTCGACGTAGATTGACAGAAGGTTTTGTAATATTATTCATGCCCTGCGATACTGTAACTGGATTTCGTAAAGTAATCTGTCTTGTCTGGTTTGCCATAAACAAATGAATATGTCTGCGCTCATATTTCATTCATGATCTATAATTTCATTAAAACCAGCTTTTAGCGGTTCTATTGCTACTCAATTTGGCTTTTCTTTTGCAGCACACGTTATAATTTAATACTCTGTTATTATGAGAAAGAAATGACGAACTACTAGTATATTATTGTAATCATTATTATCATCCTCTTTTCCTTGTCCCACACAAGGTGGGTTCGGTACCTCGGTACAACATGTCTTTTTCTTCCAATGTCCTCTATCCGCTGTTAACTCGGTACTCACATCACATCTTTCATACACATGTCATGCCTCACTTAATCCATGCAAACCTTTTTCAGCCTTCCTCTTTCCTTACATCCACCTACATCCATATTATTAGACAAGTTGTTTAGGTCTCACTAGACTTCCCTATACTTGATTATATGCAAATAAGAGTTGATTGTTCTCCAAAACTTTCACATGACCATCATCGTATTGTCTTGAACTCTGAGGCTTTCGATTAACATTTTAATGATCAACATAATCAACACCCATGTGATTGTAAAAGCAAGTGTCATTCTGGCTTTCTACGCTTGCGCAATAGGAAAGTGTGGGAGTAAAGCTACGGTTTGGTAATGCGCCTTGTGCGTTTTTAATTATCTAATAGAGCCCCCTATGCGGGCGAAAACACTTTTTAAACACACAATCCTAACTTAATTTGATGAAAGCGAAAGTAGGTTGGTTTCTTTGTTTATCCTTTTATAATAAAACAGAGCTGATTGCCGTGATTGTTAAAAAGTAGTCATGTGATATAGGCATTCCTTCATTGTCATCAGGGTTGGCAGGTATTTGCTGTCTCTTAGGACCGTATTCATATAAGTACCCAGCTTGAGACATCACTCTAGACAACTGTCATTTCTAACGCATTCTTGAAGGGCGTCTCAGTCATGTAAGTTTATTAAATACGGTCCTCAGGATTGTAATCTTGAGATTAATGAAATTAATCAAAACTTACAATAGGTGGTCTGGGTGCTTGTTTGCTTACTCGATGCCTTAAAAAAAAAACAACTAAACATAATTTCTCGCCAATGAATTATCGAGTAAAAATTATCATATGTACATACATTAAATCACGCCTGTTTCTCAGAGGGGTAGGGAGAGACCACTTCTTTCCACTTGCTACGATCTTGACAAATCTCTTTCGCTTCTTCCACATTCATACATTGAGTCATGCACGCACCATATGTGTATCTTATAAATGATACTGTGTTGGAATATAGTTTCAATGGGTAGAATACATAAATCCAAATGCAATGTTTTGATAGAGGACTTGTTTTGACATCGCTTATAAATCAAACCTAACCTTACCTTTCGGCTTTCGGTAAAATGGAAATTTGGAAAAATGAATAAAAATGAATATTCAATAGAGCTAATGGCTCGAATTGTTGTGGCTGCAAGCCTGCAAGCCTCACAGTATTGATTTATGCACACGCTTTTAGTCGCCATTTTGAGGGTTGTAAAAACAAATCCCAATTCAGTTGAGTTGAAAATTGAATATCTGCGTTCAACCAATAGCGTCAAGCAGAAAACCATTACGTACCTACTGTAGCTTGTATGTAATAGTTTTCTTCCTTTGTTATTTACACTAAAGGATCGACGTTATTCCGATTGCTAAACCACTATTAGTTTAGTAATGCAGTGTAATTACAGCATTTTATTGCATTTTAAACGCTAAACGTTCTCTTTTTACGCAGCCTTCACCTTGGATTTTTAGTTTTTGGTTCTCAGTGTTCGCTTCAGCGATATTTTGACATTGCATTTCAATGATAATTCAGTTACTGACATTTAATTATCGTCTTATTCTACCTACGTGCAATGCTAGATGATATTTTTGGTAAAAATAGACATTAGTGATATTTCAAAGAATTGGCTAAAGCGTGATTATATCTTGTATTCCATAGGTATCTTAGTAACGTAAGTATCCCGCCAATGGAACTGTTGCGTGTTATCGCGGCAAACATAAAGGCATTGATAACGATAAGAATGTACAGGTGATGTCACCTGTTGTCGAGTCGGGGTTGTTTCTTGTAATACTAATCAATACCGCATTATAGATCTATAGATCCGCGTAATCGCATATTCTTAACGCAAAGTAAAGAAGGCAAACGACTTCACATGTCATAGGTACTGGTGCTTAAGTCTGAGGCTCATTAACATTTGCAATAAGGTGTCTGTCCTAAGACTGTAAACGCGCTAGGAGCGAATTCACACACAATTACACTTAAAGGTAGTATTTTACTACTACGTGGTTCTTCCGCAGACTGGCAATTTTTTTTTCATAGGTACCAAAAGACCGATGTAAGTTTTAACTGTTACTATTATGCAACTGCACATAGTTGTAACATGCATACATAATGATGAATAATGTTAACAATCACTTTGTAGATGAGAATCATTACTCACGTGTGTCTCCTGATTGGAGATAAAATTTAAAATAATGTCTTCACGTAGAAAACTTGACGTCGCAAGGTTTATGCATATAAATATTATAGCAACAACAGTGAAAATTTTTGCGTTAGTTGCTGTTTAAGAATGAAGTTATCATTGTAAGGCGATAAAAAGTAATCAAAAGCCAGATTTCATTTGCCAAAATCGATAGGATTTTGCGTTTGAAAATGAATTATATAACGTAAACGTGACGTACCTAATGATACTCGTGTTTAGACCGGTGCACCTGACGTTCCATATTCTCTGCCTACCCCATTGGGAGATAGGAATGAAGGTATGACGTGTATTTATGTATGACACTTGTAATATACATTACTTAATATAACACGGCTGCAAAACGAATGAAATTTTACGTTCTTGCAAAAGTATGTAACCGTACTCAGTTTCAGATTTCGTTGAATACAATTCTCGAACGATAAAGTCCACTTATCGTTGCCTTATTCAGAAAGAATATAATGTTGAATTAAATTCACGCCTTTTAAGTTTGCTCCGTCCTCGCCTAAGGTTGCCGCGCAACCTTAACATGGTTAACTAGCCGTGTTAAAATATTTAATTATTTGCTCGCAATACATGCATATTATACTTCAGCAGTACGTAAGCACAAATTGTATTATCTTTGTCGCTGACTGCGTCTCTTTCGTAACGGATTAACTAGAAAAGGAAAACATGTCGGGGAAAATTTTTGCTAGCTGTCCAGTAGGCGTATAGGTCGTGTTTATCGCAGTGAACTTATTTGGCTTTAACCTGCCGCCTAGCAACTGTGTGCATTGTTGTGTTCCGGTGTATACACCGGAACACAACAATGGTTTTTCGCTCTCGATAAGTGTGGATAAAGCAGTCGTCACTCTCGCACTTACTTAATCGCCAGACTTGAAGTAAACACAAAAGATATACTAGTAGAGACTGCTGATATAACCTTATTTTAACTTAGGCACAGTATGTTAGAAAAGTTTAGCAGTTGAAAATGTTTCCTATTGTAAATGAATAGTAGGTATCTAGCGGTTGATATAAATTTGGATTTACCGCTGGCATTCAAACTGTTTATTTACACAAATATTATTTATTCAGCTGCATTGGAATCCGCAAATTCGCAGAGCTGTTCGATATATTGTTGTGGTTGTGGTTATAGTGGCATTGTGAGATATTTCGAGGCATTGTTTTTCATTTTCATCTATTGTTTCTTACCTATTTTACAATTTACAACAAATTGCTTTTGACGTTTCTTTTTATTTATTATAGAGTCTACATATTTTTTCATGTTGTTCCTTGGATTTAATTACTCAAGACAGCGAACTATTAGCTGTTCCGTTCGCATATTGTTTACATACATTATACACGGCATTCAAACAAAGGCGACGCGCAACCGGGCGCTCTTGTGCTAGTTTGTCTGTCAACAGTACCTTAGTCAACTCTTGTACACGCAATACAACTCGTATCCTATTATATCGTATCCTAAAAGCTACCCAAAACTAAGTGCTAAAGTTGTATTTTCTCACTTTTCGCTCAGTGCGTTTCTATCGTTACAGACTAGATAGAAAGCGAGATCCGAGCGACAAACATTCGCGGACAACTTGTGCTAGCTCTGGACATTATTATGATCGCCGTCATCGTGGTGGATAAAGCAACAGTCACTCTCGCTCTAACGTACTGTACTGGTCAGAGAGTGATAGATGTTTTATCCACGCTTATCCACGTCGATAAACACGACCATAACAGGCCCGCTGGTTGGAGTTCTGACAAATTCTAACGCGCTATGGCGGCTCACATAGTAACCGCATTACCATTACTAAGGCATGTTCACGAAAAAAAGTAGCCACTGTTGTATAATTGAGATTTTCAATATGAAATGACATCTTTAAAGAATTAAATTAGTAAGAGGGACTCTTCACCTTTCGTTTTGAGTGCCGTTATGGATATTTATATCAGATGCTATCCATTTTTGGGTTTACTTTCGAAATCCCTGGATTTTAGTCTTAGATTTTGTATTTTTCACGTTTGGGTCACAGAAGTTCTTTTTTTTATTTACTCAAATAGATTATCGACGCTATAATGTTCCGCGAATACCTTCCCAGACTCATAATTACCGTATGCAGGTCATAAATTGTTTTAAATCATGCCGGAAGTACACAGATTTGTATGCAATTATTTTAGCTCTAGGCCTTAACTGGCATTATGTAGGATTTCACAACTTGCAAGGAAAAATTTATGTATTGTAGATTCTTACACATAAAAAAGAATACTCAGTTGGCAATCTAATAGCGGTTTGAACTACCTAGACCTACTGGAAGACAGTGGAGACTTAGTTTTCGATGGCTACTTTTTTTCGTGAACAAGCCTTAGTAATACCACCCGCAGAGCGAATCCGCTAACCGCCATGACCAATAACAAGCCGAAAAATCGCAAATATCCCCGCAATCTGCTGCATAATTGGCCGAAAACTAATTACGACATGTATGTAGGGAAGTTTGTGTAATAAGCGGTCTGGGGGCCTCGCGTAATTACGTCGCTTTCGGAGTTTGCCCCTGATGACGGAGCTTGGAACTTGGTTATTTGAAAATACGTCTGAAATCACTAATTATTTCGCCTTGTTTTTATAAAAGAATAAAAAGTAAAAGATGCTTATTCAGTAAGTAGATCGCACAGGCACTTTAACACTTAAAAAATTTACCAGCGTTTTCCAAGAGGGCACTACTGCTTTAAAGAAATGCCGCAAGAAACTCAACCATCAGTCATTTTTTTAAATATTGCTTATGAAAATGATAATTTAAAACAACTAGCTGTTCCCGTGTCCACTTTGTTGGGCATTGAACATTTTTTTCTTTGGGGTAATATGCCACTCATATTTTTATTTGAATCCACTTATACTATACGCCCTTGAATTCGTTATAAGACATTTTGGCAACTTAATGTTGGTTGTAAATGTTGTAATGCTCGTGTAACATTTTAACGCAGTCATATTGTTAGATAACGTTTAGTCTACAGTAAGCGTGCAGTAAACAGAAAGGCAAAAGGGAAACAATACCCGTGGAAGGCAAACAAGTGCGCGTTTGTTGCCAGCTTATCTGATAAGAGATACCTGCGCTGCGAGGACGCGCTATCGGTGCAGTACCTGGGATAACGGTGCATTATAAGTTTTCTCTAAAGATAGTAAAAGTGTGTTAGGGTAAGATATTGATGATAGTTGATCTTTAGAAGCTTTTCTCATATGTTCAATTATCCATAAACACACTATTACTGAAGTATGCTTAAAATTCGCTAGTTGTGCCTTATTTTGCATTTTGACGTTATAATAGAGAGTGACAAAGCATACTTTAACTAAAATAAGGTAGAATATATATCTGTTATTGTGGTTTCATCTACTTCATATCCTATACACCGTATGCAAGGGTTCGCTAATGATTTCCCGTGTTGCTCGGCAGACTGATGTGATTGCATTGCAAGAGCGATACGTTGCATTGCGTTGCCACCTGCTATATATAGCGGAAGTGTTCGGTCGTGTGGCTGCATCTCGCAAGTTTACACCGGCATATAGTGTATGTTACTCACTTCCTAATGATGTTTACTTATTTCTAATTACCACAGATTTTGTGGTTACTCCTCAAAAAGTAGTTACCATCGTATAAGTAGTAGAAATAGTTGCAATCTTACACATCAAAAGTGTAGCAAAGTTTTCTGCGAATAGCCCCAGGGTGATTTGCTATGAAGGCTGTCAGTACATTACGGAACTAAACCATATGATTTTCGATCTTTTATAGACTGGAGGTTATCAAATAACATCTAATTGACATTCCAGCGACGCGAACTAGCCATAAAAAGCGACGGATTATCATTACCACCAGTAACATTGGTCGGCTCATTTTGGATCCTTCCCAAAACGGTAACTGGGACAAAGTGCGGGAGGCAAATATTTGGTCCTACCACCGGTGCGACGAACTCGCCTTCCCTTGATAGCTCTAGTAAACAGCGTGAATTATGAACTTGAGCCTATTAGGGGTTGTTTACTCGTTTATCAAGGTGATTTTATTCTTTTGTTACTTTATTTAAGATTACTATGCTACTTTGTTACCTGATTAATCTTGAGTGTGTGGTGTAAACAATTCCTTGGTTTTCCTTCCTTCCTTATCTTTTATATAAGTATTTATAATCATCTCACTGGTATCGTTTTACAATTATATTTATGTCTTCTTATGAAATTATCTTCGGAAATCACTTCGTTCGAAATATTTAGAACATTCTTTCAAAACGGACTTGTATTTAAACAGCCTCTGTATTCGGTCATGCATTCCTACGATAGCGATTGTTCGGTATCTACCTGAACTTTAACAAGTAGAAATGTTGAAACCTGCCTCTTTGTTCCTATTGTTTCGAACATGACCTCTCCAATCCTACCTTTACCGGGAACTACTCTAACTGTAGAATACTCGTTATTTTGATTTCCCTGTAGAGATAGCCGGATGGAAACCCAGTGAAGACAATGGGTACGTATCTCAAGTCAAATTTGTATAGGAAAGGGTCTATGTTATCTTTGGAATTATATTTGATATAGGATCGTGAAATCTTAGGATGATAAATTGCTCTTTTAGGTCTCGCTAAAGGATTTTCTTTTTTCCCAGACTTCGCGTTCAAAGCAGTTTGAAACGAAAAAAGTCTTTCAAATGTCCTCTTTTAAAAGTTCTTTCGTCGAAAGAATTTAAAGTTAAAAGTATTCAAATGCCTAAATTGAATCGTATTGAGTTGTAGTCATAGTAGTCGAATTAGGTTCGCATCTGGAATTCTGGAATGTTCCGCTCCCAGCAAACCGCATTATTCGCGTGGTCGTGAAACTCGTGAAAACTTTTATTGTGTTCTGGATGCTAAATTTCACCATTGTTCTCATTGCGTCCTTGCATAACTAGACACAAGTCTTCACTATGCGAATCACGCTTTATACATATTTCAGTTTTAATTACATGTTATTGTTTCAGTGATACTCGTGTCTTCATAAACTTGACTTTTAATCTCTAGTAATCAATATCTAACTGTTGAACAAGATTACATAAGAATTATGATCTATTGGCTCTGACCCTGTTATAAGTTATCACCTTATACTATAAAATTATAGGCCGATAATAAATACGTCGTTTTAACGATGTAGTGTCGATGGCGTCACAATATCATAGCCATGCTATAAGAATACCTAGTAAGAATGGGCAGTTTCTCCGCTAAGCTAAACTAGTAAATTATCATGTTTTTTTTTAATTTTGAAGCAATTTTTTTACCTTTGATTTTTGTCATATTAAATGGGTAATGAAGTAAGAGTGTAAATTTAACCTCCACGATAGGTACTATAATCAATATGTAGTTTGTAGCACTTGCCATTCCCAAAGTCGCTGTGTGCAGTTTCTCTATGTAGAGATATCGTGTACCTAAGCGTGAACAAGCAACGTAAAGCAAGGAGGTTTGCACGTGTTTTTCTTTTCGCACAAGACTCTGGCACGCTCCGTCTGGTCTCTCGGTCAGCGCAACGGTATTCCGTAACGGTACCGCTACCAGATTAATTGTGCCGAAATTTGGAACGTCTCGGTAACCATTCGTTGGTACGCTTGCTTTTGAAACTTCATCAATTTTGATACTATTGATGTCAGCTCAATGTCCGTCAGAAAGAGCAAACGTAATGACTGTCGCTCCCGTGATTATCATGTCGGTTATTATCTGCTAAGTCATTATAAATGTCAAGTGTTGTTGCATGCTAATTATATTCTATCGCAGTTTATTCTGCATTCCTAGACGTATTCTAGATGCAACTAGATTTGAACGGGTTACAATTTAACTGTGCCACTGCGCCCACCAAAGCTCTAAATTAGCTGTCTGTGGGAGGTTTGGCGAAGGCAGTCTATGCCTCGGCTGTAGGCGTTCTAACTGTTAGACGGTGAAATAGTGCTGTAGGTTCACGATTGTATGCCAAAAATGGATAAGCATGCCTGATTTTCCTACGATCATAATTATAAATGCTTTTATGCCACAGGTTAATTCTGAGATTGTTATTGAGATGCGAAAGCATTTGCAAAGTCTAAATACTTTCTCAAACTTTTCTGACTGTGCCATAATGCCCATAATGTTACTTGATTATGACACAGTCAGAAAAGTTTGAGAAAGTATTCCTTTACCCACTGACGATCGAATCAGCTATTTGTGACTGATTAGTAAAGGGTCGCTTCAAGTGTATCTTAGAAATAATTCTCAACTAAAACCCCTAAAAGTTTCCACTATTTTGACTAAACACATCGTATTTGACTTTCCTAAGATTTTCTGTAATATACAGTTAACTATGAACTAAAACATCTACCTCAACAACTCTGAATTTGAGTGAACTAAATGAGTAAGGTGTAACCACTTTACAATCTAAATGCATGCTGTTTATCTGCCCCACCTTATTGACAAAACGAGGGATAGGTTCTAATCTAACTTAGTCGGTTAACGTTCTGATTTCTGGTTTTTGTAACACCTGGTATTTAAGAATGCTATGTTCAATCGAATACGATAATGTCTCTAACAAACATACATCTAGTTACTTCATTGACGTATTGTGTTATTTGATTGGTCAGTTATGAGTATGACGAGAATATTCTTGATATCATCAATGAAAGATCAAGGAAATAACTGAGCAAGGTCGAATAATAAAACAACAAGTCGGTGCAAATATTGTTGCCTATTGACTAACAATAATTACTACTAGGTAGTACTATTTAAAACTACAAATGGATTCCATGCCGGGATAGCAAAATTGACATATTTATTCTAAGCTTTTAAACTTAAACCTTTTAGACTTGAATCTCTAGATAATTTTCAATTTTGAACCAATTTATTATGCAATTAGGTGAAAAAGTGGATAAGTACATCTCTTTGTAGTCGACTGTACCCTTCGGATAGATTTGTTTAATGTTCAATTGACATTAATTATCAAGAATTCTATATGAATGGCTCTGTCTGTTATTGATGTACGAGTTTAAATCGCAGTTGTAAGAAAGAGATAGGTTTGAAACGTACAAGGTGCGTCAATGTTTACACAGACCTCGCCTTGCATGACATGTGTTAGTTAATATAGGATCTAGATCAGAACCGGCTGGGGTCGTCCAGTCTAGCTTTCTATTTCGCCGAGTTAATACTAGATCTGTCCGTTTGCTGTTTTTTTACTCATTACTCATTAGTTCATTACGTTAATGGACTCGTTATATCTTTAAAGAAAGTAATTTTCTGAGCACTTTCAATTAGAAATCAAGAAAGTTTACCAATGACAGTATACGTTTTCGATAAACTTAAGGTACCATTCTGCCCTGCTAATCCAAACGGCGGCATTACAGATAATACTCCTGCAGCAACTAGCAATCGCAACCTCATCACCAGAGGTCGGAATTTTCGTGGCACTTTTGGGATGTCGTAGTTACTTCTCATTTCTATTTATGAAGAAACTAAAGAAACACTTGTTAGCATTAGCAAGTATTTTGAACATGAAATTGAAAAGGCAGAAATAGATTAGTAATAGATATTGTTAACTCTATTAAGAGTTCATTTTATAAGATGTATTGTTTTCCAAGTGACTACATTTAATTCCATACGTCGATTTCAAATTTTCAGCTACGTGAAGGCTATCTGGAAAAGATCGCTCTTTAGCCATAAGACCGCCTGTTGTATACTTCTACCTTAAATCTTCTTTTGAATTTGTGTTCTGTACTGTATTGTATCGACATGTACATCGGAAGTCTATAAATGAGAACTCACTAGCTTTATTGAAAAGTGCCACGAAAATTCCGGGCTCTACTCATTCCTAGCAAGAGAGGGTTTAATATGTTTGGCTATTAAATTTGATATACCGCTTATTAGAATAGAAGGCAGCATTTATGTACGTATCTTATAAGGCTAATGTCAAAATTAAATATGGTGTCCATTTTGTACATACAATTGATAACCCCTAGTAGTAATCATCTGTGAGAACATTGACGCGTGGTGATTCATTGAGAAAAGATTTAGGTAGTCATCGACTGGTTTAATAACTAACACACGACACTGACTTTGAAATACTTTAAGTATACAGTTAGTTGGTTTGAAGTTACAAGAATTGCCACAGGCAATAAATATGGACTGTTAAAATACATTCGGAAACCACTTCTAAAGTAAGGCGGGCGAGCAAATATAATTCAAACAGGAATGCAAATGCCTGAAAGGTATTAAGAAACGTAATATTAATTATCTACGCAGGATATAATTTAAGACGGCGAATTCTGCCGTAATAACCAATGTTCAGGAATAATTAATGGTTTTTACGTATCGGCCCATTTTTACCGCCAGACAAATGAAAATTCGATTTAGTACAGGCCTCTTTTTAATTAAACGAATGTTCTGCCTTAAACTAAGTGCCTCAATCATAGAAATTTCCCTTTTATTCCTAGAGTATTAGACCCATTAATTCAACACGAGAACCAAGTTAGGAGTTACCTTTTTAAGTCTAAATATAACTAAACAATGTGAAACTTTCACCTCGCGTCGTCCCACATCGGTTACGTCATAATGACTGGGTCCAACAGTTTGTCTGTTTCTTTTCTCCAAAAACCTGTTCAGTTTATGGATGAACGGGTTTTATGGTGCGACACTTTTAACACTTTTTTCGATTCGTTATAGATTCGTGATTTTCGTAAGATGTGAAAGTTATGGGTCCTTATTTGGCAAGGATTAGTTACGGTACAATACGAAAATTTGCAATGCAAATGTATCGCGCTTTTTTTTATACTTTTGTTCATGAGCGATATATAAGTCGACTTGGTGATTATCCGAATATTGATTCAATGTTATTATTTCATTCCTCGATCGGTAAATAAGTAAGTATTGTATTCAGGCTTTATGTACCTACATGCAATATAATTGCACTTGTGCTTGTAATGCCCCTCGAAAGCCTTTTATCGCTGTAACAATCGCAGGGGTGGTTTTCGCCGCATCACGTCAATCGTTAGCCGTTCCCTCGGAAACGTTGAGCATTGAACTTTCACTCTTTCAATCAAAGGGCAATGATTTACCAATTACATTGAGTAATGCTCGAGGCTCGCTTGATCGATTTCTGGATGAGATTTTCACTTCATGCTGTTTACGCAACGTTTTCGGACATGCTTTCTTAGTATTACTTGAATCATAGTTGGATGATCTTTATTTTTCATTCTAAGCAGCAGGATTTTTTAAAGTATTTGCGTATTTATTATTAAGATTACTCATCTAAATTTAGTCGTCTATGTAACGATAGAATGTTTTTTTTATTTATTTATTTTTGGTATAAAAAGCGTTACATGTGGTTATAAAAGTTTGTTCCCTTAAACCACGCAGGGTTTGTGAGGGGGCAGAGCTGCTGGTTTAACTAATCACGCACTAAAGTACGCTGTATCATTATTATTAAAAACTAAGCTAATTTACTTGTGACATAAAGGATTCTTAAGTTTATATTTAAAGTTCGTTTCGTAACTTTGAGTCTAGGGCGTTAATAAGATTTAAAATGCATAATAATGTAAATTGCGTATTGTAGCTTTGTCCATCCGGATTGCTAGCACCATCCGATCCGCGCTGACCTTTTCACCAAGCAACAGTGTCCGACGATCGCATTGTTCTTATCGTTAGAACTTAAAATACGATCGCATTGTTGTTCTTTCGTGTCATTACCTAGATAGTCAAGCATGTGTTCTCGTTTGCCTTATTACCTTATTTACTGATATTTTCGAGGTCAACGAAAGCCATTTAAAAACACAATTGAAAGTAACCATGTTATTAGTAATTTGTCCACGGTCATGTCAGTTAGTAGTTCACAATGCGGGCCACTCGTAATGAGGGGATGCGTATGCTTCCTGCTTTTCAACACGCAAACGGCGCAATTAGCTACACACTTGATCATGCCACATTCATTCCCAAATATGGAGCTTGAATTGCATAGTTCTGTTCGTGAGTATATACCAATGTTCTGGTGAAGATTATTGTGTTCTTCAATTAGTTTTAAAGAAGAGAAGTGTGAAGCATAAGCCGGTGAAATTATTTGCAAAAGGAATTCCATCAGTCCTTATGATGGGTGGTGCATTTGGAATCTTAAGACTTAGGTACGGTTACGAACATTTAGGCTGTGTGCAAAAACACTTTCAGCTGAATCAGTTAATTATTTACCATCCTCAAGTACCTACTTTTTTGTGGTTAGTTCAGGTTACTTTGATACTAAAACTTATTGTTATATTAGGAATTCAAAACAAAAACTGGGTAATTTAAGCCCATTCTTATCAACTTTAGGCGTCAGGAAATAAAAAAGTACTAAAATAATATTTTATTGAGTGCAGATATTTGAAGTACTGTATGTTGAAGGTAATCAATAAATCAAATGCCGTCTAACACGCAAGGCTCAAGCATAACCTATTTAACACAATTGAATTACTTGTACCAAGTCGCGATTTTATTTTATCGTAAAATACGTATTGGAGCAGCGCGGTGTCTCCCGATCAAGAGTAAATGGGACGGAGTGTGTTAGATACAGGGTTTAGAGTGAGACGGCTGCGGCTCTCGGTCCGGTGCTCGTGAGTCACGCTCCGGCGCCCGCGCAGCCTCTATTGGTGGTCCGTTTGAGGAGCGGCCAGCGATAAAATAAAACTACCCTGCGCATTGTTGTAGTCGCTTTCCGCTATGGATAAATGTAGATTAAACATCTGACACTTTTTGACAAATACGTATGTGCGATAGTTACGGATACTATATCCACAATTAAAGCGATAGTATTATTTTCCGAAAGGGTGACAATAGTCGTCCATTTTCAGGAATATTCGCGTGATCGAACGCTGGCATTGGAATAGCAGAATGTTGTTGTTTATGTTTGTATTGCGGATGTGACTTAAACCACATTCTCTTGACGGAAGCATCGACCGCGCGGACGGGGTCGCGTAACGTTCGTGATGGATTGCTGCCTTTGCTCACCGTGCGCCAACAACAATTATTTGCCAAATACCTGTATGTAACAGTTTACATTTCAACCAATGTTTGATCAAATGGTTCAAACGCGTAGACCCGCATTCGTTAACCCGTAACGCGAAATTAGGTTTGCGATATGAGTCATATTGAATGAGAACCTCATTACCGTGCTATAGAGCAGTTTGAAGTCTCTACCGCCATTTCGATTACTGAGGATGCATCCTATGATTGTAACATTAAATTCCAAATTCAAATTGTAACTAGTCATAATAACAGTTCAAAAATTAAGCGGGTAGTTAGATTTAGGTTATCTTTTACTTTCTACCTTATTTATTCCTTTAGCTTAATATGAGAACCACCAACCGATACGAGTTTTCTTTTACTAAAAAAGAGGCTGAAACTGGTTTGCCAAGGCCCCGCGGCAAAAAATACAAAAATGGCCACTCGAAATGTTCCTTTAAACGCTCGCTAATTTGCGTAGGCTTGCTATTACAGCATTAATCTCTGGTTATACTATAAAAGGAACTGCTCGTTGTGTAACTAATAGGCCCCCGTGTAATACACGATCTTTATAATGCTTGAATAATGCTAATAAAACTTCTCTTTGTCTATTAACATATTGTCGATATAATCTGCATTATATTTTATCTCCGTATCTCGTGGTATCTCTTAATTCAAATTACAGATTGACGTCACATTAGCTGTTCGACACTTTATGACGGAAATTAAGATATAACTGTTGGATTAGTCTGCAATACCCGTCAATGTCTAGCTAGATTACGTTGAGATTGCAAACAGACACCTCAACTACGGCGGAAGCTTGCGGTTCGCATATTGTTGTATACCACATCGCATTTCGATCCTACTAGCATCGCTGTACGGTTGATATTAGTAGGTAATCATGGTACGACAGTGTTGTGGTAGACTAGGGTGTATATTACAGTTATTTCAAGCTGTGTAATCTGAGACAGCTGTGACTACCCTAGACACTCCAGGTTATTCATTTTTAATTTCAAAATTCAATGTGTTTTTCATTCCCATCGTCGTTAAAACAATCATTGTTCAGAAGGTACTAATCAGTATACGTAGGTATTCGTGAGTTAGATATTTTTCAAACAGTATTATACAGAAATTGAAATATTTACTGTACGTAAAGGAAGTCTTGCATACTTTGAGTAAAGTTTTCCCATCGTTTTAATGCCCTTGACCTTCTAAATCAGATCGTAAAGAAAATTTTCTATTCTAGCACGCGATTTCCACTAACGCTCCGACGAATTCGTAAATAGAATAGATTAGATCTAGAAACTATTTATATCCATATTAGGTACGTTTAAAAATAACGTGTTTATTTACAAGCTCTATTTTGGCTGTTGCACTTGAGTTGGAACTTCTGATGACTAAGGTATTAAATCTAAGTACAGATGTTGTATAGTTATTATTATGCAAAACAAGAATAGTCGTGTCGTGTAGTATTTAGACTGATTCTGACTCATTATTACTATACAAGAACTGACATCGTGTCTAACTATCGTGACAACAAAACGAAAATTATCACAACCCCCCTTATTAACAACTTTTGTTATACACTAACCTTATTTTCAACCGCAAAATCTCTTTTGTTGAGGTAAAATTACTAAGCGTTTATAGTTTAATGGCCGACATTTATCCCTATGACACGAATCAGAGTGTTCGAGGATTTGGACGACGCGAAAACATTGTTGTGAGCTCCGTGAGTCATACACGTTTCACTCACCATCTGTCGCAACCTCGACTCGGCTCCAAGGCCCATAATACTATAACTCTTGCGACATTCCTTTATTTATACACACATATCCAGATTTAATTATCCGACGATTAAGTACACCATTCGCTTAGCGATAAAGTTATCTCGCGATAACTCGTACATAAATTCATATCGGCTACCTTATCGCACAAACTCAATTTATTCATGGCTGTTTTGTCATCATTTCGCTGAAATTGTTTTGTGTCTCGCTTATTGTGTTGTGTTGATTCAAGTGTGGTGTTGGGCCAGTTTTGTGCGTCTCTTTCAGGTACAGGTGTGTTGGCAGCGACGGCTTTATGTGCTACATTTGTTATGGGTGCCTGGTGAACGGTTTATAATGATCGTTCGAATAACATAGTCGTTTTATCTCTTTCTTTGCAGATGGACTGGTAGCCGCTCGCTCACTCGCTCCTGTTTTGCCGATACAGCCACGTGCAACGCATTTCAATGCATTCTGACGATTTTTAACTTTTTTATTCATTCCTTTCGTTTCTGTGTTTTAACTTCAACACGTTCTCCGTGCAGAGATTGTAGTCTTTGCACATTATCTCTTTCTTCTAAGAAATCAGTCACTGTCACTAATTAGCCACTTGGTATGAAGGTTATGACTGAAATGAAGGCGGAAGCGCACTACAATCTTGTCATTACAATCTTGCGGCTACAAAAAGATATGTTTCGAAACATAACATCTCAAATTACGTTCAGCCTCGAATTACCTCTTTTAAACTCAGTTCTGTCGCCATTCGGCATAAGGTTTGAATTATAATTCGATTCGTTTTGCGGCTTTGATTTGTTCTGCGGCACTTGTTTTTCCGAAGTCTATTCTTATCGGATTACGTCTCGTTACGCCCGTCCGAATGATTTCACTTTTTGTACAGCGTTGGTCAGTTTTTTATTAGATTACGCATGACCAGTGTCATTTCTTTTAATTTTATCAAGCCAGAAGCAAGAATTCTGGTCGTGGTTTCATGCAATCGATTGTTATCGCGCCGTAGCCACAGCTAATAGGAGTTGGTGCGTCAATCAATGAATTTTAGATGTGAAATTTCTGTATGACGTCAATCGTCTAACCAAGCGAGAGCGATCGATGTTTGGAAGTCTTGTTGTGACCAAACTGAGGCAAGTCCTTCTACGAAGACGACGAGATCAGGGATTTGTAGTACCTAGGCCGTAATTCTGTCTCGCTTTTGTAACCACATACGAACATGTTATCTCCGTACTGATAATCTACCAGTGCAGTTATAACATGATTAAAATAAAGTTTTGAAATTTAAGTTTTCACAGAATTAAATCTTTGTTGATTCCACTGGAGTGAGAGAAACTGTGATAAATCTAAAACATAAATGTGAACTTGAAGCTCATTCAAACAAATAGTTTAATAGTGAAATGATCTCAAACTAAAATGGAGCGTAAATTAACACGCGAAGACTTCATGCGCAAGAGCTTCCGGGCGCCCCGGACGTCTCCGGCGCCCGAGAACCACGAGCCGACCGTCAACGGCGCCCCACCACCCTCCCCCGTGTCGCTGTCCATGCTGGAGCGGACCCCGCAGCCCCCGAGAACGCAGTACGAGCTGACTTCCTCGGGCATCGCCCCCAAACGTCTAGAATTCAACAGAACCCACCCAATACACCTTAAATCATTCCAAGCACCTGAACCTCCGGACGATAGCGCAAACGTTCCTCCTTCCGATGATGTGCTACGCAAACTGGAACGACAGATCGGTGAAATGGAGCGCGGCCTAGAAAGAGCCCAGAACGGGACGGTAGCTGTAGATGAAAGAGTGCGTTACGCTGAACACGAGAACCTTCTCCGAACTGGCGTGTCCTCAGTCGGTGGGGGAGGGTATCTCGCGGCCGATTCCGATACAGAACACGACGTCGTACCCTTCAATAGAAATGAGAGTACTCGAAGCAGTACCGGAGCGACCGCACCAACTGTTCGGCCTGCTCCTAGACTCGCCAGAACTCATTCAGACACTCAGCAACACCAAGTCGCGGCCACTGCTCGCCTGATGCGCAAACTTGCCGATAGTGGCGTCAAAGAAGAAAAAACAAAGGTGATCTCCAGGAAGGCAATCCAAGCGCGGATGGAGAGGGTCAAGAACTCTGTGGTCGGCACAAAGCACGAGCACAGAGTGCTGGCAGAGCACAGAGCTGAGCCTTCCCCGAGAACGCCGACTTCGCCGGTGTCGCCTCGCTCCTCCATACAGGTAACTTATTGTGCGCGTCTCGTGAACGTTTACATGTTTGACTCACCCATTCTAAGTTAAGTAACCGCTCCTTTTGTGCATAACAGACTGTAACAAATCCGTCAAAACTTGTTTTCGTTAGTGACTTATGCGTAACCGGCAACGGACGCCATTGTCAAGGTAGTTGTATTTCAGCGTGTGAGAAACGTGTCAATGACCTCCAAGGACGAAGATGAACTTTGGGACGCAGTCTCTTTCGTACGCTCGTTCAAATGCTAACAGGAATGTCGGGCTACTGTGTTTGATTTTACTACTTTAGTAGAGTCAATATGTTACAAATATAAACGTCGTTACGCTGTATGTCAGTAACAGGTTACTTCTTATCGACATATCTCACTTACATAAGAGTTACAGTACACATTTGCCAACCTTTAACCGTAATAACTACAAACTTTACGACGTATTAAATAAGTTTAATATATTCCAGTTACGATTTATTAGCCGTAAGCTTCTTTATAATGACCGCCTACCTACCGCATTGACCACCCCAGCGGTGCAATCATTTGATTTATCTCAAATTAAATATAATCGAACCGAAATTAAGCCGACAGACTACCATGTGACTTTCAAAAGAAATGTAACTTTTATGTTTTTTGTAATCCATTCATATTCGAATTCCTCGCTTCTTGTTTCGAGTATTTCAAGGTATATTATTCTGCCACTAGACGCAGTGAACTAAGTAACCTAACCTTATAATTATAGAGCAAAGGAATTTCCATTTATTCAGTAAACGGCATTATTCCATATAGACATGTGTGTTTAGCGAATTATTATACCACATTTTCATATCCGTGAGCGCTAATAATACACCTGCCACGGACGTGTAAATTTAATTTACGTGCGAAATGGAAGTGAGCCAAGGCCGCGTCCCTCGAATTCGTAATTAAGCCATTTTATTGATTGATGGCCTCTAGGGTAAGGTGAAGTTCGTTACAGACAAATTGATAAACCCCTTTTCCGAGATAACTGTTTAAAAAACCAAGCCACACGTATACACTTAATTTTTGAAGCAAGTTATTTCCGAACTGTCCTTTTTTTGCTTATCGAGTTCAAACTCAGGTCATTTGGTTTACATACGTATTCTAAATTTCAGACCATTCTAATAACGGGAACTGCGTCAAAAGTGACTTGAACTAAGCAAACAAAAAGTGTTAAGTTAAATAGAAGTTTGTTGAATGATATTCCCGTGAGATTTGAGTCTAAACGATTTAACCTAAACCCGGAGGTCGTTATTTTAGGACTTTTTGAAGTATATTAGTATATTGTAGGGCGAATGGTCGTCGCTGTCATATCGTTACTGCCTTAAATTGTAATTATAAATCTGAGTTACAACATTTTACACTACCAATTCCTTAATAGTAATGGTCAATCTTCGTATTTCTTGACACATTAGTCACATATATTATATCTGTCAGATGCGAGAGCTACTGTGATAGCGATAGTGAACAATATTAAGATATTTTGAAGAACTATTCGTACTTAAACAGTCTTCCAGGACTTTTAACTAAAACGGAGTTAGTAATTTGATAAAAGAAATGGTTATAATCTGCCTTTAAGTAGTCAGCTTTAAATATTTTAGAATGAGGAAATGTTAGAAGCTTAAAGTTTTCACCAGTCTTTAAATATGGAAACAGAACATGATGTGACCTAAAGCCGAATTTATATTACGTGACAACTTGTCATTTTATATCGCCTAAGTTCCATAAAAGATGTTGCTATTATTCTACTTGCGTTTACTTTTCTATACACAACAAAATGTATTCAGCGTAAATATTTTACCATCAGCCCCAGTATTATGGTCGCCTTTATCGCGGATAAGCATCCGTCACTCTCGCACTTTCATACGGGTCAGAGAGTGACAGATGTATTCAAGTTTATCCACATGGATGGATAAACAAGACCATAATAGGCCCGCCGATCAGATTGTATGTTGTATGTTTTTGTTGTAAGTTTTGTTATTGTGATCCTTACTTACGATATTATTTTCTATTTACAGGTAAGCATTCAAATGCGCAGTTAACAGTGGTAACATCGAACTCACGTAAGTTACCTAATGTTACATCGTTCAAAAGCGGCATACGTGTGAATGTCAAGGTTGCGTTCTTTCACTGGTAGACAGAAGCCGCTTGAATAACAATTGATTGTTGATATGTTGGCCACGTCTCTGTCGTTGGGGAAACTTACTGTTTAAAAGGCATGTTGTTATAGACTTTCGTGTTCGCCGCATCTTAGTAAGAACAAATTCAGTTTATGAAAGCTACACAGCACATTTACGTTCCGCGGACGCCAAACTGCCGCCAGTAAGTTGTTCTTCGATTTGTAATTGCATCAGCATATATGACGCCCGTTGAACGTATAATTGCTAGTAGACTGTGGCGTCCGTCCATGAAAACAACAAATGTTTATCTTACAAAGTGAAGCTGTATAACTACTAAACGATCACAATAGTTTTGCAAAGTCATTCCTAAGTAAATAACCTTGACATTTCATTTTTCAAGACGCGTAGATAAGATAATAGTAGGCACGTTTCTTTCTAAATGATATTACGTCACTGCAGGAAAATTTACGACGAGAAGAGATTGTCTCAGCGGAGCGCAAACATTTTTAATTTGCACTACATTACATTACAGCCTTGGTCGAGATAGGAACTAAAACGAAACTCTTCTCTCTTCATTTTATGCTCATATTTATACAATAATATTGTGTTTATAAATGAAATTTCTCTGAATTCAGATTCGTTCTTCCATTCAAACGTACTTAAAGCTTTTCTCGTGTTCAAAATTCCACGGAATTGATTTTGATCGGATATTAAAAATATTTGGGTGTACAGCGTGTAGAACTTGACCATTCGAATTTATGTGCCCCTGACCTACCGACGATACAACGATTGCCTCGACAGTGTCTCGTCGAGGGCACGGCTAAACTAAACCCCTATTGATTTAGATAAGGACTAGTGATATAAATAGATACGAATGCGTCAGCGGTTGGTGATTTAGGATAGTCTGGGCGGTACACACAACTTCTCTGTCGCTCGTTAATCCCTCTATCTTGTCTTTATCTAAAGAACTGACAAACTAAAATATGAAAGTTGCGACTGACTTAAAGAATTGAAAGAAAGCAAAGGTTTATTCATGTAATCTCTTTTCAATCCAAGGTGAACTGATTAAGTTTATAGAAACTGATCCATTTCCATTTGAGCTGTTTCATTGGTTTAATATTTTACCCATTCTGGGTCATTTTAACCACAAATCCTTTATAACCAAGTCCTAGTCTAATTCCAGCAAGCTTATCCCGTCACCTCTACGCATGTTATACCCCCGCTTCCACATCCTACGAGCAACTGAGCACATCTTAATGTGTGTTAATATAACTTTATCCATAACGAGTACCGTTACAGCAATTCTGTACGAGTACACAACTCGTAATTCACAGGCAGCCTCGGGAACTCCCTCTGGCGTATCTCGCGATATTACACTCGTAATATCACACTTTGGTACTCGGTTCATTTTGCCAAGTATATTACATGCGGCGGGACCATTTTACAACAGCGTCAACTTATTTGAAAGTCAAATTTAGGTCAACTGGACTAGAAGCAGAGTCCTGGGAGGAATAATAACCTCGGGACGCGGAGAATAATGTTAAAAATGTTATAGAGGAAACATTCAGACTTCTTTTATGTCAGTTAAGTATCTTACGAAAAATTTTCTAGAAAACGTTTTCGTTTCTTCGTGTGTACACGTTTTTTTGTTGTTTACAAAACTGGCATAACCCTGGGTTGAGCACTATATGTAGGCTTAGGTAAATATCTATCTGATCTTCTAACTTGCGGTAGCGAAATTTTCATTTGCAATGAAATATGATTCCTTTACCATTTTAAGCTTTTCTTTCCCTTCTAACATTGAGACATTAGTAACATTTTATACATGTGAATTGATTTATTACAGCTCGACTTTTAATCGTGAGTGCAACATTGCTGGTTCTTTATTGGCTTTAACTCAATTACTCATAAGCGGGTATCTTATCGAAAGACTTGCTAGTGATATAATCATTTAATCAGCAAAGTGACGAACTAGTCAACTGGATACATTATCGACTATCGACTTTGTATTTTACGTCTTTTTTCCTATATTAAAACTGCCTATAAGGAAAGTCCATTCCCGGAGAAGTCCATAAAAGTACGTTATATGATTTTTACGAGTTGTTAACGTTTGTATGACGCGTGCGAGGTGTGACTGGCGCGGAGCCAACCATACTTTGAGCTACGGCACACTTGTGGTGTGTGGCTTAAGAAGAATTGGGCGTTTGACGCAAGCTAAGAGTAACATGGAGACTGAAAGGGATAGGGAGGGAGGGTAGGTCAATTATCAGGAAGAGATCCCTTAAAGGGATAAGTTCGCCATTGTACAGTACACGTCAATCTTAAGTTTATGTATGTACTTACTTGTAATTGGTTTAATGTGTAATAAAGAGTTTACATACATACATACATATTTACATTACATACATACAAGGATCTTAATGCACCAGACGCACCTTCAAGACAAAGTATTTTTTAAATTCATGACGTGTCGTTATCCATTCCAGTTTTATATTAGCCTAGATTTTCCAATTATTATGATGACGGCAAATTTTAGTTTTCAGTACATTGATGGCCGCTCTATTGAATGAATCGTGAATACCTTTTCTGATGCCTACTTAAGGGCAATTTCATGAATATCTGGTTGAATAATAATATAATGACGTTCCCCTGCTGTTTCTCTAGAAATGCGTTCTGATTACTTCTGATTTACCCACTATTTTTCATTGTGTTTGCTTTTCCCAATTGCTAAGACACAACATAAATTTATGTTAGTTTAAAAACCATCAGACGAATAAATTCATGCGCAAAACGAGATATAACAATTTGAAAGTTAAAAAAAGTAGAGCAGGCCTTAGACTTGCCTCCACTTAGGCGAATTTATTCCTTTTGCGATATAGGTCGGTCGCGTTTGGCTTACAGCCACTAAAGTTTTATGCTGTTCCCTGACACAATCCCCAAGTAAATCCCTCCGAACTTGCAAATTCTCTTTCTGACAGAATTTCTCACAACTCACAAAGTGTTGGCAAAGCCGATTCTGATTCTGCCGATATCAATCAAACTGTCATCAATGTTCGTAAGTGAATATAAAAACTTTAACAGTCAATTCGTTGTCTCGCACGCTTGCGATTTTATATAATGTAGACTTAACGAATTGAAATGCCTTGTGTACGAATCGTGATGGATCCTGATGGACCATTACTTTGCTATCCCGTTTATTTGTCAACTCATTTGTATGGTAAACGTGTAGACATTTTTATTAGTACCTTGATTTATTCTAGTTTATTTCCTAAGGGAAAATTCTACTATTAGCATCACGAGAATACCTCTGATAGCGAGGCGCGGCGAAACCGGCCTCCCACGACCATCGACACGTCCGTCCGCTGCATGGAACGAGCATTTCCGCTAGGAACAAGTCTTCTTTTAGCGAAATGTAATAACATAGGCAAAAAGTTTCTCATAGACCTAATAGCCCTTACTTGAGTAACCTTGGAGTAGCTATGCCATGTTTTGTCCTTAACTGTCGTTGTTACATTTGAATTCGACGGATAAGGTCAAAGCATGGCTCAGCTACTCCATGGTTACTCCACGTTTATAAGTAAGGGCATATATGTGTAGATAGACGGTTGTTCTAAAAGTGGATATTTCTGCGGTTTACTCGCTTCTTGCTGTGGTTTGGTCTTGCGACGACGCTCCAACCGCGGTCACCCTTATAAGGGCTAAAGATGATATTAGAGATGAGGCTAAACATATCTACAAGATCTAATCGTCTTTTTCTTCAAGTGCCTAGGTTCCATCTACCGGACGTGGGCGATCATTATTACTGTTTGTGTCATAAGTGCGAGTATTTTTTCCCGCGAGATGGATGTTTTCTAATTGTTTAAGCATGTATATCTCAAATATAAACCCTTTTACCCAACAACCGGGAAGCCTGAGCTCTGCCCCGCTACTGGCGGCATCCGTAGGTTAGGTTAGTTGATAATGTTATTTTACTTTTTTTTTTTAAATATTCAATTCAATTCATTCTGACAATTGTAAGTTTTTTTAAAGACAAATATGGGCATACAGTGTAAAAATACGATACATCCTAAGTACCTACCTTTTACCGACCTTGGTCTTTGGTTTTGAGCAGATAGACGAGTATCATTAGGCTTGGCTAAAGTCATCCAAAGAAAGAAAGGGCTCTTGTTAATAGATCTCCTATCCTTGGGCGACCCTAAAGGCAATAGAAAAGGGTTGAATTTGCCTTGGCTATATAATTCCAAATGCGCTCTTTTGTGTCGGCAAACTCGTGGAGGAGTAATCGGTCGCTTCGCTTACACAACCAGTGACGCACACCGAAGCCCCATCGGCGGTGAAGCCCGACCAGTGCCCTCTTCATTATGTTTCTTAACAACTTACAACTCTTTAGCTTGTTTGCTTGACCTACCTACATGAAAATTTGCATCAACCATAGCTGCCAATCTGACTAAAGTCGCCGTCAATAAAACTTGCAAAAGATGTAATGTAAACAAAACCAAACGAACCAATTCACCATGATTACTCGATAATCACGTACTTTAAAAGATCAAGTGAGGTCTTTGCAATGATTTATACACTAGATCATTATTTTCATATGTTTAAGATGAAATTACTATTCATTATATGTTATTTTTAATAAAAACACGCCTGGTGAATATTTGAGGTTATGTGTCAAACAGTACCTATTAATTTTTTTGCATCGTTCACAAGTTCTATTGACGGCGACTTTATACGAAAACGTTTAGCTTGGTTGTTATGCTTATTTTGACCATTTGCTTTAACATTTGGGTTTCGAGAATTACTCTCTCAACAGTGGTGGTAGGTCCTTGTGCAGGGTCCATCTGAATCGCGGTGTTCACATTGTTGTGTTCCGGTACGGGGATGAGACAACTAGTGAAATGACTGGAGGCATTTCATCTTAGTCCTTCAGGCATAGCAACGCATTTGCAGTCTTGTCTTCAGTGCTTGGAGCATACTTAGTAAATTAATACTTAGCAGCGATAAACGTATTAATTAATATTAGTATCAGTTAATTCACTACGCAACTATTCACGAATTAGTTAAAAGCCTAACGTTAGATGTAACAACAAACTTGAATTTTGTAGGGGACTATCCAACTGTTGACCTCTGCCTTGCTTGAAAGACGAGTTCGAACGACCCTTGGTAAATGGCGGTAGGATGGGACAGAGGGCAAAATTGATTTGGTAATTTTAAGGTTGTATTCAGTCCGTTGAAAGCTTTGCTTCGTTTTTAATGAAAACTACATTTTATAACATACGCTAGTTAAATACTTACTGTAATGTCAACTCTATTTTGGAAAAAACAAAACTGTCACTCACGTAAGAGAGCAAAATATTTCATCATCATCATCATCATTATCAGCCGCAAGACGTCCACTGCTGGACAAAGGCGTTCCCCAAGGTTTTCCGCAACGATCGGTCCTCTGCTGCTGTCATCCAGCGGTTTCCCGCGACCTTTATCAGATCGTCGATCCACCACGTCGTGGAAGGCTTTGTGAAATATTTCAATTTCTTATTTATTATCCGTGTAATAACATTTTCTGTAGAAAAAGATTAAATCAGGAGCCACGTTCAACTTGAATACCTGGAATACTCCTTTCATTTGAACTAAATGTATTTCGCAGTAATATTGCGTCGTGGAAGTGCATTTTGTATACAGTGACCGATGCACTCTGAAGCGTAATTGGATCGGGAGGTTACCAGCAGTTTACTCGCTTTGGGCTTAGCACGTGGCGGGTCGTGACCTTTGTGATCTGTGTGAATGTCCGCCATTTGCAATATCGTGACCTCACAAAATGGATGCCAAATGTGTTGCAGCTAACACACGTGTACCTGGGAAATGGATTCGATGCCGCCCTCTCAGATCGCTGTACAAATTAGACACGTTTAGAGTGATCTTGGCACTAGGTGGTACTAATAACATCATGGCCAGCGCATTGCCGGCATGATACGGCGTAATCTGGTCTCGCCTTATGTAGAGTTTTCCGTTAAGAATCTGTTTGGCTCTGAGCTACTTCCTCGTAGCGGTATCGCGCGAGATAACATGATCTTCCGACAAAATAAACGGATCTACCTCGTCATAATGACATCGTGAATTCACGAGAAAGAAATTACTGACTGAGTACTATAGTGACGCAGCAATTAAGGATTTTGTTTGTATTAGCCCGGTTATTTACCTAAAGTAACGCATCTATACGATGCGTGTTTGAACGAGCGCGCTGGTGAACTAGAATAGATATTTGAATCATTTGCGACTTCTGAGGGCAAGCTACAGTGGTACGTCGTGAATCATCGACAAATTGATAGATGTTGCATTTAGGTATAACACCACTGGTTTCCAAAAGTTATTTACAAAATACATTGTAATGTATTTTCAAGATAGACGCAAGAGTAGAGTCTTCGTTTCTCGCTCCACATATTATATTAAAATTATATTTTAAAATGCCGGATTAACAACTACCAAAGTGACTCAAAGAAAACCACAACTGTTTACCGTTGCGAGAAACCCTAACTACTTACTGTTTACGCAGTTTACGACGACGTTAAGTGCGTGAACTTGGACCACTAGATAAATGCGACGGCTATCTTAAGACGACATTGTTGCGGAGAAATAGCTACGTTGGTGCACATTAGGTGTTGCTAGTGTTATGGATATTATAGGTGAAAAACTTAAGTGAATGACCTCTTGCATGTAGTTGTAACACATCTTTATAGACCGTTCGAAATTCTATATTTGAAATGTGACGTAAATTCCATATTAGTTTTGTACTACATGCAAGAGATATTTCAACTATAACAAATCGGGATGAATTATCATTTATCAGTAACAACATATTGTGTTATTGATAATTCATTCTCATCTGTTAATATCCATAACATGTAGAACCTTTAAAAAGTAATAAATAATAACCTAACCGTACTTAGTTAATATCCACTATAATTTTAGTCGTTCTACCTACGCACAAAAAAAATGCGGTCAATAATAGATAAGATGAAAGATCATTATTGAGTAAGTATGCCGCAAGAATTTTACACGACAGAAATTAATATTGAAGAAGATTAAAGCAGTTTACTTTTTTGAAAGAGCTCTATGCCGGAACCAATTTGCCTTTAATTATTACGCCAACATGATAATCAATTGGATTTAGAAGTATTTTTGAAATCGGATTAGTTTAGAACATGATGGTATCGATATTTATTCTGATATTTTTTGTTTACGATAACATGTAAAATGTTTGTCTACACGAAATGAAATACAAAATTTACGCCAAGTACTTTTACCTGGTATCTCCAAGCCTCACAATGGATGGAACGTGGGAAACCGCAGCTGGATACTTTGTCCTAGACAGGGAACGTCTCAAGTGCTGTGCACACAATCAGTTCTAGAACTTGTTCCCGAGATTTAGACCTTGCTTTTACTGAGTTCTAATGGTCCTAACTCGAGTTAGGTAGAGTCCGAGAGCATGTATTTTATTATTGCGATACGAATAATAAGACAATTTGATTAATGAAAATTACTCGGAGACACGTACAAATCTGTTTGTACGAAATTATAATATTGTATCTATCTATTTAGATGAATATGTTCTCAAATAATGTCGTATTACAATTTAGAGCGGCAGTTCTACCTTCCACCCATATTTATTAGCACACCACGTTCAAATATTCAACCAATGTGCGTAATTTCCCACTAAGAGGATTTCAACGACAGGACGTGTCAAATAAACGCACTAATGATCAATAATCCTATACTGCGTTCGCCATGTTCAAATATTTTCCCGAAACCGGTACGTGAATGATTATTGGCTACACCGTCGAGTATTTGTTAAGCTCTGTTTGCTGTTACTGTACAAAGACAATTTACTACATAGATACACTAGGTCTTATAGAACTCACCAAATAACACTGTGGCTCTGACGGCATAACTCCCTATACTGGGTGAAACGCACATTCAGTATAAACATAAATCTACCGAGTTTATTGCGTAGGAAAGCGGCTATGTAAGAATTTTCCACGTTTCGAAAAGGTTCGAATTCAAGGTTTGCGGGGCGTACTTATCTTTACTTACCTAGTAGTTACATAGTAGGTAGGTATAAAAAAACATAGTCTGTATTTGTATGAAAACCAACCGTGTCACTTTTTGCTACCAACTGGGACACCAAGATAAGATACTTTTCCGTTTTCCGCGCAAAATCGATTCAAAGTCGTCGCTTTTTTGGGCTATTGCAGCTGTTTATTATCACGCAACGAGGTATTTTCTTAATTTTCACGACCGACCGGCTGCAACAACAGGCGCGCGGAACGTCAGTAGCGACGGCCAACCCCGACGCTTGGTCGGGGTTTAAGTCCAGATTCGGACATGCGATGTAGAGCATATGCGTTATCTATGGGTATTTATATCTGTGACATATACCTCCGTATATAATGCTATGTTCGATCTACTCAGGGATTTATTAACAATCAATGTTCATTCTCGTGTGTTATTCTAATGCTCCGTCCGACTATGTTACCCACGAAATGTATTAGTTTGCTCCGAGCTCCGACAATTTAAATTGCTAAGTCAATGGGCGCCGTCGACCGAATGCTCGAAGAAATGTTCACTCGTAGAGTTAGTGCTTGGTTTGATGCAGAACTCTAACCTGCTATTAAGGACTCTTAATCTTGACGGTTTTATTGTTCGGAGGTCAAGACATTGAATTAGGAATGCAACTACCAATGGCTTCGGTTGATTTACAAGGTTCCTATTCATAAGTCGGCGGGTTATTGGGGTTTTGGTTTTGTTTCGTTTATACGGCGGTTAGCTTAGTTTGATTCCAGGGGTCTAAAATGGCTGCGTTTATCGCGTGACAAATATAGATAAATTATCCGTAAATTTTTGACACGTATAAGTATTAGAGTGACGGATGGCATCCACATTTTGCCACGCGATAAACGCAACCATACTAGGCTCGTAAATATTTATGTAATAAGCCCGAGTATTTCTCCGTTTCTTCGTATTTAAGTATGTATTTGTTTTTATCAGTTTTTTTTAGTAAGTGTCCTTACCAGCTTTAAAGATAAATGCGCACATTTTAAAGTCAAAAATCTATCAGAACTTCCCAAGAGGATACCACTGCTGAGAAACAACGCCGCAAGAAACTCCTTTCCTAACATATTACTTACTAGCGATCCGCCCTCGCTTCGCTTCGGTTTATGTGAGTTTTCTGTAACACCCGTACATAAACCAGAATTGAATATACCTACATAAAAACCTGCGTGAGAAATTATTTAACTGATGATGAAAACCGCATCAAAACCCGTTGCGTTGTTTAGGAGAAGTTAGCGGATAAACAGACAGACAACAAGACAGACAGACGCGGAAAGGGACTTCTAAAGAAGGTGAAAATGATAATTGATAAGGTATTGCCTCTTTATAAAACTATGATTAATTGATTATAAACTATAATCATGTTCATGCGTACTTGAGCAGGAAAACGGGGAATGTTTCCACAGAAATCGCTTCTTTTGGGACTTGGTCATTATCCCCTGATATTCAGTGTTGACAATACAAACATCTATTAATTGAATACTCTTATAAAACCCACCACATATTCAATTAATTTATATTTGACAACGTTCACCGATGCATCTTCCTGCCCAACATGGCTCCTGTGAGCCAGCACCCCGATTGGACACCGAAACCGATTCATCACTTACACCGCCATATATTACCAAAGCCGCAGCCTTGTACTGAATGTATAATGAGCTGCGCTAGGATGTTGCTTTAGACTGAATGTAGACTATGTTACTTGAAGTACCTAAACGTGAATAGAAGAATAGAATAGAAATACATTTATTGCCACACAAAAAATTGTACACAAAAAACCATGCAGTTCTTAACTTAACTAATAGATTTACTGCCGCACTCAGAGACGTCAATTAAATTTCATGCTTGATTAAAGTAGCTGCTGTCACTTTCTTTGCTACAGTAATAGAATAATTATTATTATTATTGTCGTACGGCCTGAGAAGATCCTGCGATACTCATTACAATTTTATGTCTAAATTTTGCAGCCAGTCTATAGTCGCCCCAGAACACTCGTTGAGATCTGAAGAACACGTCACTTAACAAGCATTAAATTTAATTAACATCTCTGAGTGCGGCAGTTAGGGTCTTAATAATAATGAATGATATGCTCGTCTCAACGAACGTCAACGTAAACGTCAAATCATCATCATCCTTTCAACCCAAAGACGTCCACAGCTGGACATGGGGCTCCCCCAAGGCTTGCCACAAGGACCGGTCCTGGGACTCAATTCTCGTGACTTCGAGATGATTTTTCATGCGAGATATGTCGAAAAAATGTATGCAGTTGACAGTTAATCTCGCATGTAAAATCATCTCGAAGTCACGAGAATTGGGTCCCTGCGCCGCTTGCATCCATAGGTTTCTCACAACCTTAGCCACATCGTCAATCACCTCAATGTCAAATCATATCATAGAAAATTGAAATTTCTGACGCACCATGAGACTGGTACCTCAGTTATGTTAAGTTATTTAATACAGTCGGCCGGACTCTGAAACTATGAGGAGATGCACAAGACTTCGTTGAATAGCCTTAATTTTGCATAAAAATGTATACAGCTAGATAAATATTAACAAAACTGCATGTATCTGCACGTGCTAAGCTACCTCATACTAATGCGATGTACAAATGGCTTCTGTCAGTGTTTTAAAAGCACCAAGAAATGCGGTAAAAAGGTTTCTTCTGAGTAGAAGACTACAGATTAAGCAATTTCTGAAATGACTTATCTCAAGCACTGGTTAACATTTGCATTCGAAACTAAACTACTTTCATAACATTTATGTCACTGAGCATCGAATAACAAAAACAAATTAATTAAGCAAAAACGTTGAAGCTGAAATCATACAGGAATTAACTCCTATACACACACGGGAACAAGACCCAACTAGTGCTGCATGGAAAGGTAACGTACTATTAAAATTCACCCTTTTCTGCATACTAATTTGATTCTACTGCTTGTGGGTCTAGGTGCACATTCGTTTGTGCAACGGAGCGTGTATAAGACTTTATGAATCCATCAGTCGGAATATAGGGCGGCTGCCACCCCCCACCCTTGCTTTCCGCAGTCTGACTCCCAATTCTAGCGCGTACGGACGTTTCGGTTTAAAACTGTCTGTCACTTATTTATTTTTGAATTAAGTATGGTGTTCTATGGTTCAGTGTCCTTGTGTCGATATGGCTAGGAAAAGGGTAAGGGTGAGGGTCGTTTGTGAAGAGCTTTGCTTTGTTTCAACCCTTTGAAATATTGATATTGGGTTCCGCCGATGCGTTTTCACAATTTTCAGTTCCGCTTCATTGATTTTCAGTGACGCGATTTCATTTTCACGAAATATTCCAATAACGCTTTGTTTCATAGGAATCCGGATACAAATATCGAGGCGAGCGGTAGTATAGCCCACGTTTTTAAACCAATTTAGGGATGTACCTACCGACGAATATGTCGGCTCGCTCGCATCAAATAAACTGTCTACTTTAATTGTATTATCTTTTCGCTTGCTATGCGATATTGCACTAATGGGAAATAAAATGCAATTATTTATGACGCGGAGATGAAAAGACAGCTTTTTTATATTATTATAGTGTGCAACTAGAGTGCTATTTTAATGTATGAAGTGGCAAAGGCAAATAATTATGAACGTTAACATATCGATTTACGATTAACGCTTACGATATCGAAGCAAGATGGGCTATATCAAAGTAGAATAGAAGCCCTGCCCAATTAATGTGAAGGTTAGGATTAATTTATTTAGAAATAGGTTATCAATTCAGCATAGTTTGCGAAAGTCAATTATATTATACTAGACTAGCCCGCCAGCGGCTTCGCCCACGCACCGCTGCAAATTTTCGACTTTCCCGGTGGATTTTGAATATTTTTCTTTCATAAAAACATAGTCCTGGTAATAAAGACCACAACAAAAAAAGTATGCTCCAGCTTTTACTAGAATAAAAATAGATCTAATAACAAACCCTACTTCATCTGAATAAATTGTGAAATTATTACAATTTAAAATAAAGCATCAATTTTCATAAATTTAGTTCATTTCTTACCCCAAAAATTGGGTTCTCTGTCGTTTGCCCGAAAGTCATTTGCCATAATTGTATCACTTGTCATAATATTCATTTGCCATAAAGGCTTTTTCTCTGAAACCATAAACTATTCAGAATTGTTAAAAAAGTAACCTAACCTAACCTATTAGGCTCTATACGATGGCATGTAAAAAATACCTGAAAGGCTAACAGTTTCAGAAAAAATGCCTTTATGGCAAATGAAAATTATGGCAAGTGATACAATTATGGCAAATGACTTTCGGGCAAACGACATGCCCCCCAAAAATTGTTATCTACGCAGCACGCGGTTTAAAAAAAACAGAATAGAATATTACGTTCAAGGAAATATTAAATTTCTACAGGAACAATCCCGTAGATATTAATATTTCACCGGATCTTGGATACAGACAAGTATTAATATTCCGATATTCTTCTCAAACGGGTTTTACCCCAATACCACGTATTTCAGTAATATTGGGTCTGAATATATTCCAAATGTAACTGGATATCTCGTCGCATGTTCAGTAATAGTTACATAACTAAATCTAAATACAAGACTCGTTACACAACAGTTATGTAGGTATGTTAGAGTTCTGGGTTAGGTTTTGAATGTCTGCTTAAAACCCCTCAAAACCGACAAGAATTGACAACACAGCTACAAGACTGTAACAATAAACAAATTTCTGAAAATCGGTATTTTTGACGTGTCTTGATTGAGACGACCAGATCAGTCAAGATCAGGTTCCTAATACGGCTCTTAGTTTTTGTCAAACAACTTGCACCAATCTTGGTGCAGCACACTGCTTAGATAATTCTCCTGAAATGCACGTGCCACTTAACTCATTAAGAATGTTCCCTGAAATTTGCCCACCTTGTGGAATATAACGGAAAGTTATGTGACGTACGTGATTAAACTCCGGCTGAATGGCTCTTTCACGCAGCTGCGGTTCGAAATATGGATTCGGGCGGTTGCCGGAGCTGTTTTTAATCAAAGAAATGTGAAACTAGTCTGGAAAAAACGAAATATTCACGATAACATTGAAAGCTCTCGTCGTGCTTTTCATTACTGACCATCGTATTAATCCTTTGAAAGCCTTTTCGCTTTGGCGGCTATCATACCCACAGAATAAATTGTGTCAAAAAGGTGGTTTCCAGGAACATGGAGCCATTCCATTTCCTATTACGATCCATCATAGAGATGACAAGATTATTGGGAAAGAAGTTCTAAAAGACTTCACTCAGTATTTTGACTCACGAGGTATCAGGATCCGCTTCAATCAGAAGCCGTGCTATTTGCAATTCAATTTGCCTACAGATTCCAACTGCAAAAAAAACAGCTATTGTGTAAGAACGTTTCATCTGTTGCACTCGATTAACATTCCGGATTTGTTTACGGAACGGGTTCCCGATTAGTTCTCTTCCGTTTGACTCTTCCCACGCAGATTCAGAAAATTGCTGTGTGCACGGTAAATTGGTTTCGATCAGTTTACATTTGACTGCGTTTGTGATACGTTTTAAGATATCGTCTGGTAGATCAACGAAGCGGAAAATCAAATTAAAAATTACTTAGTTTCAATGTTTCAGTATTTGAAACTTGTGGTACGAATATAAGTCTTCTTTTCATATCATTTGAGTATGCTTCAGTGGTGTGATTATCTTGAATAAGTTACCTCAAATAATCAAATACTTGTTTTTTATTATAATCATAATCATCATCATTATATCTGCCCTCATCCCAATCATTTAGGTTCGGCGCAGCACGCGTTTCTCTTCCAAACATCAGCTATCATCGCAGTATTCACTCCCTTGTTTTTCATATCGCTCTCTACACATTCTATCCATTCGCTTCTTAGGTATCGCCCTTCCTTTGTTTTTGTTTATAATATGGTACGGTCGGCCTTATAAGAAGTTGCACACTTTAGTGTTTTGTCACTTTAACGTCATGTTTGAACTACTAATCTGTCAAAGGAGTTACAGCGACAAGGTACGAAAGTGTGCAGCTTCTTATAAGGCCGACTGTACGGTAATACCCAAAATTCTAAAACAGAGTTGTTTGTTAATATCGTGTTATGTCATGTTTGGAATTTTGTAACTATGCCTAAGTCGGCGCGTAGGTACCTATATCAAATGCAACACTGGCTTTATTTGCAAAGTAGGGTTTCTTTTATTTGAAAAGCTTTCATTGACTACCTAAATAGGTAGCTTTTGTCGCCTCTTCTTTATACGTACGCCTTGAACACTTTGCATTGAGAGTCTCTCTCCTGATGATGATAAACATGTTTCTTTGGTTCTGCCCCTCCATTTTTTCATAATTACCCGTTTTTGGGTATTCAGCTCGGGGGTGCTGATGAAATTCATTAATTACCTTCATCTTAAATTCTGACCTCAGCAATCAAAACGACAGGACAATGTAGTTACGCCAGCAACCCAACTCCGGACATTATTATCTGACGTAATTAATCAAAGCTCGCCTCGTACGTGTAATATATCACAACTTGTTGAATAGTTGCTGGACGTATTGTCTCGGCAACAATTTCGCCAGTAATTGGATTAAGTTTGTTTCTTAAGGTGACGTCAATGTCAACGGTATTAATCTGTTTTGGAAAGCTTTCAGAGTGCAATTGTTAATGACAATGTAAACGACGTAGTAAAGGTATAGCGGATTTGTGAAAGTAGGAAAGGGAGTAATTCAAATATGTCTCAAAATAAGTAAGTCTATTATGTACTAGGAAATCGGCATAATTGTAACATAATTGTAACAATATAATAAAAATTTCTCATTTGGTTAAATTATAATAATGGTCTTTGTTATATTGCGGTTAAGGTTAAGAGAAAGACTTCTCTATTTTATTTGTATATATTTACAGAATTTCCGGTCGCCTGTAATTATCAGGGGGACAACGTCACACCAATTGACTTAGTCCCAAACTAAGCTCTAGGCTTGTACTATGGGTACTAGTCAACGATAGAAATACTTATATATAGAAACATATACTTAAATACATAGAAAACATCCATGACTCAGAAACAAACATTCGCGCTCATCACACAAATATCTGCCCTTACTAGGATTTGAACCCAGGACCGCTAGCTTCGTAGGCAGGGTCGATACCAACTAGGCCAGCGCGTCGTCAACATATTATACGAGCAACATAGTATGCACGCTCCATCGATCCTAACCCGACCTACATCCTTGGGTAACTTCGAACCGGACTACCCCTAAAATTCGTGTTCAGTATGCTGTCCATCGCCAGAATGTTTGCTATTAGTAGTTTGAGAGTGCTCTCAACTGTTGGGGAAGGCGAGGTGGTAACAATATTGTTATTAATATATTTAGATGACTTATCTCACTTATAAAACTTGAAAGTTGAACAACTGTTTGAATTGCTCTGTCTGTACCGAGAGACATGTATGAAGCCTTATTCATAATAAAGAAACAATGAAGGTACGGAATGAAGAAAGGCAGTTTCTACTTGAATCTTTTGTCATGTAACTTAAAACGGTACATACATTGGCCGGCAACGCACCGACAACTCTTCTTGAGTTGCTGGTGTTTATAGGCGGTGGTGATTACTTCCCATCAGGTAGCCTACATGATCTTTTGCCTCCCACTCTTAGAAAAAAAAACAGTACAACTAAATTTGGCGCTGTACACTAAAATAGATATCATACATAACTCAATTCCAGCTTACCATCCCTGTACGAAAGAGAGAAGGAGCGATTTTTGAAAATGAATCTCTTAATGGGTTCAAATAGAGAGGAGAGTAGCTGGAAACTAATTCTGCTCTCTAGTACTAAGTTAAGTTTCGCTGAAGCTCATGAGCAATTATCTCTTAACACATCCCTTGCAGCTTGCTAACGAGTTGCACAGAGGAATTCTGAGAAGCAATTTAAATTGGCGGGAAATGCGGTTCTGTCGTTTGCTGAAACTTCCTAAATAGGGTGGAAAGCTTCTGTGTTGACTCGGGTTGTGAGAGACTTTATTGGAATTGTATGTTAGATATAGCCTCTTGTGGTCTCTTGTGTGGAAAAAGTTGATTGTGGTTTACACTTCTTGCGGATGCAGAAGATTCTAATAAAAGTCTAAGGATTGCCAAAATGGTTAGTAAAGATACCCAGGTAACGAAGAGTTTAAAATTAGCGAGTTAAACTTTATTGGAAATGGATGTTGGATGTAGCCTCTTGTGGTAAACGTTCTAATAAAAGTTTAATTATTTCCTAAAAAAGTACCCAGGAAGGGATTAAAATTCTGGGGTCCTAGTGAAAAAGGGTACAAGTCGATTTAACTCGTAATAAAAAAGGGTATACACATGAACGGAGTATACTAGACTTAAACCCTTTTTCACTTGATCTTCAGAAGACTTGTACCCTTTTTCACTAGAACCCCAGAATTAGCGAGTTAAAATTGATCAGCGCAGCGCAGCGCAGGGACATGTATCTAAACTACCGCATACACCTATTCAAACTTTTAATCACAGTTGCGACATATTTCGTTGGTTGATATATAGTGGAATTTTTGACATATTGTTTCGGTATCCATCGTTGTAGTTATTTTCTTTTGCTTGCGTTAGATATATACGAACGTTTCCAACTGTGAACGACGATGAAAGCCTCGTCAGCAACCGTGACGTCATTAGTGCGTCGTCAACGAGTCGTTGGCGACGAGGGCGGGACGGAGTCAAGTGTCACATCTTTTTTAAATTGTTTGTAAAATGCAGGTTTAGTTATAGGCAATGTAGATTGATTGCTCTATTCCGACTAGTTCCATTTATGGAACTAGTTAGACTTTTTTTTTAAATAGTTACATTGATAAAAAAAAAAATGTAACTACTTGGAAAAAAGTCCAGGCCCCTATTTCACCAAGCTTGACAAGTGCGACAATTGTCTAAATGATGTGACAATTGTATTTCATGAAACGGCAATTGTAATAATCAGGTGATAATTGTCGAGTAGTCACGATAGGTGTTGTTTCACAAAACTCTACATTATTAAACCACGCTGACAGGTGCGACAATAATGAAAAAAAGATGACATTTTTATATAGTGAATTGGCAATTGTAAAAATCCTGATACAATTGTCGCGTTGTCATGACAACTGTTACCTAATCTTTACATTATTAAACGTTTAAATCAACCGTATGTTGATTGATGACAGGCGTTCACCATTTCCGCCTAGTTAGGCCACATTTATACAACAACAATTATTATATTACTTTGGAGTGGCCAAACTAATTTTTATTTATTTTAATCAATCGCTCAACAAATGCAAAACACTATGTGTGAGATCGTCCCTTAATATTTATTTAATATTTTTATGATTATACACACTTTTTTTCAATAAACGAGAGCGGTTAGCTTGGCTGTATGGATAGTTTCCTCAGTCTTATCGACTATATGTAGTTATGCTCATTTAAAAAAAACTGTAGTAAGAAAAAAGTTTTTTAATAGGTATCTACGCTTGTTTTTCTCCTAGGTTGAAAGTTTTTTTATTAATTTTTATGCCTTTCCGACCCTGTTTGAGAAAATGTATTTTTATTGATACTAGCCATTGTTTATTTTTTTAATTTCAAAGTACGTGTGTTTTTGAAGCGAGCGTTTTCGAGTATATCCAAGTAAATATAGTTACCAATTACAAAAATTAATACTTAATTAAGTACACTGATGTTTTATTATAAATTGGTTATTTATTTTTGAACGTACGCTCAAGAACCGCTTTAATTTTAAATAGATAGGATAGGTATATTAAATCACTGGCTGAATACGAATACCTTTGATCACTTTGCATGAAACTTACTAAAAACGATTGAACTATTTCCCGCAATTATAGCTACATATAAGTAAATCATTTCGCGAACAATTGCAATTCCTTTCGTGCACCATTTTTTAAAGTGCCTTGATTAAAAACATTGTAATGAAAACACTACAATTGTAACGCAAGCCTGACACAGCTCTAATCTCATGTCAATAATTACCGACAAATTTGCAAATATGTCGACTTGGAAAAATTTACATTGATTCACAACACAATTGTCCTTAAATTAAATTATGGACAATTGTCACGAGTTGCCTATCATGGTTACACTGTAATTGTAGAAAATTATGTACGTCCATAGAAATAAAATTGAGAATTTGTCTACTTGTCACCTGTCATATGACAACTGTCATATGACATTTGTCGAATTATCAGCAGACATATGTCATTGACAATTGTAACTTGGTGAAATAGGGGCCAGGCAGTTCCCTTAAGGAAACCCTCTTCGTTGAATGTAACTACTGGAAAAAAAAAACTAGTTTCATCAATGGAACTAATAATGTAACTAGTCTGAATAGATAGATTGATTAATTATCAGTATTATCACTCCTATAAGTTTTTTTTATTAAATCTTAATTAATTGATCGTACAGACGTAATAGGTATAGAAATCTAATAATAGAAAACATGAAATTGATAGAATTGTATTTATTTGGCTTTCTACATTATTCCGAAGTTGTTAACTTTGTCTGAGCCCTTCAGAGTATCATATTACGCGATTACGTATTGCTACATTTGTATGCAATGATGTCAAAGAAGAATATAGAAAACGAAAGCATGTCATAATAACAAATTTGCATTCTTTGAATCAATAAAAGCTTGATAAGTACTTAAACCTTTATAATACTACTACTACGTAATATACTTCGAAACATTACTGACTTATATGGATAACAGAATTTAACATTTAAATGAATCTGGGCATGCTCTTTTACTTGATTTGATGCTATTTAAGTTTTATGAGTGGTTCAATTTGGGCAGAGCTTGTTAGTCTTAAAAGGTGAGTCCAAAGCCGATTTGGAAGCAATATTGCCTTCTGCGTCCATTAGTGCGAGCTAAACGCTGGTCATAACTACGTTAGCGTGAGTGGAGCAGATTCCGCGTCCGCGTGACATTTCGGCTGATGCATTTAACACGATTGACGCGAGTCCTCAATGCAATTGTAAACAATTATCTACAATCTCTATGATCGGATCTATAAATCAGAATGTTAATTATCCTTTGGATTTCCCTAAAATGAACTATGCTAAGATATGAAATAGCAAATCTTCATAATATAAAACAAACTCGCTTTCTGCGTCTTTTTGTCTTTCTCTGCGTTTGTATAATTCCTCCTAAACAAATGAACGGATTTTGATACGGTTTTCACCATCAGTTAGATACTTTTTCACGGAAGGTTTTTGTGTATTATAAATTCTGGTTTATGTACGGGTGTTACAGAAAACTCACATAAACCGAAGCAAAGCGAGGGCGGGTCGCTTGTTAACAATACTTCGTTAGAAATCTCACAAAAACGGCAGTGAACCTGTGTCAACTTGGCTGATAAGGGGCTCATTCTAATAGGATTTGCCTGGGTTGGTCCCGTTTGTTATTACTTAATTAGATACTACTTCTGTCTGCTGAGTATTTGTCGGTTTTCTTCACAACTGCGCGTTGGCTCGTTCCAATCTCTTTGCAAAGCTTATTAAAGGGTCATACACAGATTTAGGTTACCGTCTTTCCTGTGGACATACCCAAAGTTAAAGTTCCTAAGGCCTAATTTTCTGGCTGAACCCACATCCCCATAAACGGCGTCAGGTCTACTTTAGCCCTATCAAATAAAAAAAATTACTTAAATGCACACAAGCCTTTAACTATTGACCACAGGAGAGAAAACTTTTGTTTTTTGGAATGTGTATGACCCTAAAGTTGTCGCACAGTTTACGAGGTTGGAAATATCAAAGCGGCGTTTTCATAAGATTCTCATTTCAAATTTTCATGAGGTTTATAATATATGGAGTTTTTTCTTTGCACCCGGACATTTTCCTAAGCTATTTAAGTTTATTTGTGTTAAAGGACTTGACTTCCAGTTTTAACTCGATATTGCTGTTCATAGAAAATATAGCATAAGTCCGACGTCAGCACAACAGTTCCAATTTGTTAGTAAATGTAGAAGTTATTATTTTTAAATAGGAATGTTAAAACGTTTTACCGATGTTACAAGTAGTCTATTGCAGACGGTCTACCTACTTACAAGATTGTCTTATGAAGAAATTTATTTTCGCCACTTCGATTTAAGATTTATAAAACTAGATATAACCTTGGTTTTTAGTAGGTACGTTTAGTTTTTTTAATGCAAAGGCTTTGAATCCACCCGACTCTTTGTTAGATGGTATTATTTTATTTTCCATAGTCATAATCATCATCATCGAAAGTGAAGTGAACTGAGTATTGAGTGAAAAACTGTAATGGTGATATATTATTGGCCTATTGAAGACAGCAAGAAGAAGATGGGAGTCAAAAGCAGATATTTGGTGAATCAACTAATTTCAAATGTTTTGTAATTGCATGCTTTAGATCTACCTTATTGATTGTAGAATAAGTTTTGATTTGCATGCGCGCAAAATATGGCAATGAATCACCATAAGTTGCGGATGACGTGGAAAATATGTAACCGCATAAGTATATTTCTTTGTATATTTGAATAATACATTGAGACGTCAATATAAATAGGTATTATTCCACGTGGCTGCGACGTTGTATAAAGTTACAATCGAATCATGCGACGAGAAATTAAAATTATGCGTAATGATACAAGGTATTTCTTATATACCTACATATATTTTAACACTTGCACTTGCTTGTCTTATCGAAAAAGAATGTAGTAAAATGTTAAGAGTTAAAAATAATTCTATAGTGTCTACGTAGACGTTTAGTTAAGTGACTCCCTCATAAATCTTGTGATCAATTTATAGCTCGATCCTTCCGCCATCTTGTGCCTCTAGAGCACAATCAACCGTCAAACACGTCCGTAGATTTGTTCCGGCGCGTCGCTGTCGTAATTCGCACAAACTGAACGCTGACGCGACAAATCCCAGCTTACGGATAACATATGTCGAGTATACTGACGTAATAAGAAAGAAGGCAGGTAACTGCAATGTAGTAGTCGAAGCATTCTACACTCTATTGGTAGCGACATACAATTCAAAATGCTTATACTAATTGCAGCAGTACTAGTACGGCAGTATAGGACCTTAATCTCCGGGAGCTGGAGGCGAGGCGAGATCTGTATCGCTTCTTAATATTGCGCATTAGCTACAGTTTTAGATCGGGTACACTATATAATTCCGAAGAGTCATATCATAATTCCGAATTGATCGAAATTCCGAATGCAATGTTTTGATAGAAGACTATGTTTTGATATCGCTTATTAATCAAACCTAAACTACATATAGCAATAAAATCATGCATTCAATCTAAAATAGATCCAGCATAAAATTGCTTTCGGAAAAAATAAAAATTGCTTTAATTATTATTCGAAAGAAAAAAAAAACGGAATTTTAAGGTGTTCCCGATTTTTTCATCGCTTTCTTTATAATTCTGAATTTTTTTATGCTGAAGTTCAACTCGCCCTATTCAAATGCAAAAACTCGGTCTTTGACAAAATGACAAAACAAATACTTATTTAATTTTTATAAATATTAGTTTTTTTGATACGCATGCTTTACTAAAATCTAAGTTAATATAATTAATTATATTGATACTTTTCTAGTACAATATCTGCATTATTGTGATTTCGACTGATTTGTATGAAACATCCGACTAATTTGCATGGGTTCTTTCATTTGATAGGTGTCCCTATTTCAATCGTGGGTTATTTCTTACCTAATTATTAATTATTATTTATTGTAATATTTTCGCCGATTACTTATCCTTTATAAACGTCCTCTTAGAGTCAAATTACTGTATAAATAACGCTTTTAGTACGCCGGCTGCCTTAATTCTTAATTCCCGTAGCTCTCTGGATCGGATACAATTCTCTCGCTTGTGTGACTTCAGTTCTTCACTGTCATCCAGTGGCGTAGAAAGGAATTTTCCCGAAATTTATTTTACAAGCTACGTCGACAAAATTTCTTAAATGTAAGCGTAATTTGTTTTTTTGCTTCAAGTAATCCAAACCGACGATTAAAAAGTTAAGTTGTTTTTTTTATGTTGCTTACTGATACTCTTTCTTGGGGTCAAAGGCTGTATTTTAAACCGTACAAAGAAATCTTTCTCACTTTCCCATTATTTTGTCAACAAAGATGAGTAAACGTTCCCGTAATGAGAATCGCGATGTCCATAATGTCTCCGGGCAGAAAACCGTGAATGGTTAACGAAAATCTGCATGTTAAATGAAACAAGATTCAACCTATTAGCTTTTGAATACATTAACAATGCTGAGATTATTTTAAAAGGTCAAAGGGGAGGAGATTCTGTGAGATTTGGGGTAAGATGCTTTTTTATAGAACAATTTTCGGAACGTTCAAGATCACGTTTCAAGTTCTCAATGGTACCATCATCAGCATCACAGTTGCCTGACTGTTTGTGAATCTTGTTATCTTACAATAAGGGACACAAGTGGTCAGTTGATGCTGCTGTTAGTACATTGCGATAATTCTAAAAAGGTCCTTCGGGTTTGCGCTATTTTGTGATCATAACAGAGTTCACCCAAACCAAAATTCACAATTTATGATTATATTGAAACTGACTTTTAATCAAGCAGTTTTATCGTCTCAAACATGACAGTGGTTTTTAATTCTCACACATACTTCACTTTAGTTCTCCATTGCATCTAAACGTGTACGTAGTGAGTCGAATGCTCCGTCCCTCACAGTATTTTTATGGAGTGTGAGGGACAGAGTTGAGATTGCAAATCCGGATTTATTTTGTAAGGAAATCCGGATTTAATCCGGATTTCCCCATACAAAACGAATCCGGATTGCACTCCCTAGGACAGAGCATTCGACTCGATAGCGATTACGGTAATTTTAACTCATGGTAAGTGTACAGAAAGCCTCACGTAAATCAAATCTAGAGATAGATATCCAAGACTCCCTACAATTTAATGCCCTGATTTGCGGCGTGACTCGAACGTCGATATTTACATAAATTCCTCAAGACTAAACTCCCCAGGGAGGCGTACGTGTGAAGGCGCTTGTGGTAAATTCTCGTATACATTATGTATTTTGTTTGTTGTTCGTTGCGTGAAAGGTGGGTATTTACTTTTCCCTTTTCGCCTTCTATATTGAACTGAATTGATCTTATTTTGGTTACTTGAATTACTTGGTTTGGCTTTACAAAGACCTTGATGATATTGTAATTTTCTATGTGATGTATCGCTCCTGTCACAATGAATAAGACATAAATAGTACGTCATTTAGTTTCCTTTGCTGTACCTACACAATAAGTAAATGTTCATATATTATCCACTCACTGGCACAGATGAAAAATGCCAAATACGTGAAATTGAGGTGATGGGAAAAAAGTGCTTAGACATCCTTTCTTAGCTGAGTCTGCAAACTCACTTAATTTTATTATCCAAGAGACGATGCCCTACAAAAGGGGGACTTTTTGCTGTCCACTTGAACCATTTCCGAACGGAAACGGGGCAGTGCCCGGGGCAAGCTCTATATTGCATGGAGCATCCCCGCAAAGTATTTAGGTTAGGATGCCTCGGTCTCTTAAGTTTACCGGCACGGAAAGGTAAACATGTGTTTCACTCGCGTGAGGCGTTTCCAGAGTTATACGGATAATTCTTTCGTATATGGCGGCTTGTTACAATATTTTACCAAAATATTTTCTTCTCTGACGCGAAACTGGCCCGGCCAAAGCACACAGAACTCGACACTATTAAATTGATTTCTTAAATGGGAAAAAAGGGACACGAAAAAACTCGTCAGAGTAAAAAGACGACTGTGAAAACATAATTCGACGAAAAATGCGAACTGAAATTCTGCTACTAAGACAACGTATTTTAGTAAATTGATCTAACAAATCTATATACAGATGACATTGCGAGTAGTAAGGTTATTTCTGACGTATTTCCGATTACCATTCTCAAGTTGCGGTATAACGTATAAAACATTGGCTTCCACGATGTTTACTCCAAAGTTGTTGGACGATGCGTGAATAATACACACTTTGGTATAGGGATGAAACGTAAGACATGTAATGCAAAAAGTATCGCCTCGTAAAACGCGACCTGGATAACGTGACTCGGTTACGGATTTCTCTTTCTTTGAGTGCTTTGGAAACATTGTTAACGTTTTTTTTAAAGATTTGTCTACACATAAATAACAAATGTAACCAATGTATTGTGTTAACATGTATTAACTCTTCATTTTCATTAATCCTTTTACATACCATACGACTAAAATACCAATATTGAGTGGACCCGAAAGTTAGCTGATCAATTCCGAGGTCGGTAACTTTAAAATTTAAATTGTTTTGTAGGATTAATTTTATTTTATGGACATTTCCGATTAATACAAAAGTGTTAATCATTTCAGAAATTGACTTTCTTTGTGCGATCTCGCCGTTTTTTCTCAATCCGTGCAGATTTTTAAAGCGATTTTTGTCCATCGAAAGTATCACAGCGCGTCTACCAAATTTCACCATCTGTCGAGCGTGACGACTGGAACCAATTCCAGTTTGATTAGATATCGTCACGTCTCGCAGACGGTATTGTCTTAATACCCAATAGCGTCCTCTATCTCAGGCGAACATTGTTTCAGGATTATTTACGTCTTAGGCACCTGACATTGCAAAGATAAGAGTTTATACAGAATTAGTAAAGATCGCGAGAACAACCTATGATTTCAATTTATTATTTCTTGTTAAATTTATCAGCTAAGTACTTTTATGACCGTCCTATTACGTTTTTGGAATATCAGATTGTCAGATAAAGGGATCTCTCATTTTCATCATTTTATATTTCTGTGTCTTTTCTGTCTTTAACTATTTCAGATTTTACTCAGTTGCTTTGTTCAATTTCAAAGTTTAATTTGCTCGTCTGGTCTGTTTGTGTCTAATGAACGCTAAACGTCTAATCGCGTGCTAACAAAACGATGATTATGCTAATCGACCAATCATTAACAGTAGTCGATATGATGCATTGATAGATTGTAAATTCTGTCGCATGAAATGTTAGTTTCAACACTTAATTAATTACTCTTTGTTCTTGTGAATGTGTGTTATTATGAGTACCTTATATCTGATTCAAAAAGTTTGCCATGTTTATTTTTAGAATTATCAATATAAGTGCATGATTATACAATTACCAATGAATATACAGTTATTTACATGTTACAGTTCTTTTAGGTAGTTTACATTGGTGTCTATTACCATTCGAAATCGTGTGTTCGCTATCGCCAACTCAACCGGAATTAAACTGGTGTTTACTGAAACAAAAATCTTTAATAATTTAATAAATAATCTTTAACAGTGTAGGTTACGTAATAAATACTGACATTTTAATAACTCAAAGAACCCGCCTCTAAAATAAATTGTCAAATCACCAGTATTATTGTGAATTAACAATAGAAAAGTGTGCATTTTTCTCTGAAGACTTTTTATTTGTCTTCACCCATTGATCATTTCCAATATTTTAAATTTTGCTTGTTTTCAAATGATTTTCATTGTCTTCCTTACTTTGTTCGCTACAATTAATCCCGGGAAGGGACCCTCGTGCTTCTCTGTTTACAATAAATACCTTACTTCTATTCCCTCCCAGCGCTAAGCCCTTTAATTTCTCTAATAATTACATTGTTTCTTGCTTAAACATGAACTAAGGGTTTTTTAATTAAAACTTTGTGTTAACTGCTTTTGTTGTTGGTATTTGCCCCTTTCTTTCACGCTTTATGCTATGAATTCATAGCTCGAACGTGTATTTACTATCTTTGATGCCATCTTAAAATAGCTGTTAAATCTTGATGGCCCGTGGGCCCTTATATGCACTGAATCAGTTTAATGTTAACGATTCCAATCCCACACATTGCTTAAATAACCGTAAATAAACCTCTGATTATATAATTTTATTTGACTGGTTTGATGGTATCCTTTGCGGAGTCCATGTTTGGTTTGATTTATGTTATTCTCTATTTGAAAAAATGCTGGTGTTTTGACTAATTTCAACAGCTGCCAAAACATATTGTATATCAGCTGATTAACATCTACCAGTCTATTGAATAGCGTGGTGAAGTCCTACATATATATTATGTGAAGCAACGTCTAGACAGGATGCAGCTCAGTTTTCCTTTATCACCACGTCCTAAGACTCACTCCCGCTGTTACTTTAAAAAATCTGTCGCAAATGAAAATACCTAATAAAGTTTTATCTCCTAAGTAATGTTGTTATCTTAATATCTTTTCACTTTGAAAAGTTTCAGTAGACGAAACGTTATGAGTTTTTCTAACTTTATATATTCTTTGTTACAGGTAAGCTCAACTTGGAGACTGGTAAATCGACTTTAGAAGAAAGAAAAGAGATGAACACAGGTTGAATGGAATTCTGAGAATTTATCCCATTTGATATTTCTCGCTATCAAAATGTTAAATTTCACGAAGCCTAGTTTTGACGAACAGCGTTCATAACTTTTCTGGTATCGTGCAAAGTTTGAAATTCACGAGAAACGGGCATTTGAAAAGCGCAATATCCGACTGCAGTGCCCGAATATTACTAGTTCAGACTGTATTTCATTTAGCTTCTGAAATATCTCTTGGTGTGAAAGGTCTTCTAATGGAATTTCTCCGCTGTTTCTCAACTAGAGAGTTTTACCTATTTCACGAGTTTTATGTGTAATTTGAACAGATGTTGTATACTTAACGTTTTAAAAGCTGGCTCGGACTACGTTAAGTACCTAGTAACTTAGTCGGGTAGAGAGTATTTTAAAAATAGAGTAAAATGAATCTACTCGACTAATGGACTCTAAGTCTACTAACTCTATTGCAATGGTGTCCCCATGTAGGAGTACCTACTAGCAGGTAAATTAAGTTCGGCAGATTGCGCTGTTAGGAAAATCAGGCAACCTACCAATGTGGAGACAGCTTGCTTAGTCAGCTATAGTTATTTTCATAGTGTTAAGTTATTAAGAACCAAGACTCTTTTATTAAAAATTGTGATATACATGATTTGAATACAAAATATAAAATTTAAATAGCTACTAAAAAACGTGTCCGTAAGGTATAATAAATAATTTGTAGGTCAATGCATTTGTTACCATTTCCAGTACTTAAAAATTAGTTGAAAAAGTCGTTGATGTCTAAAGCTTACTTCAGGGTCGAGGACCATATAACAGATAAAAATGCTGGGCCTAAACCAAACGCCTAAATAACTTATCTAGTCATAAAAATATTTAAACACTGTGTGTGTGTGTCTTGTCTAGGGGACACGGTTTCTGTAGGAGAATAATATCATTAGCGATATATTTTTTATTATTAGATTTACATACATATAGCGAAACTTTTTTTAGCTCTATAAAATTAAACTAACGTGTAGGAAACGACCTAAACTCGAAGATCTTTGGCATGTTCTTTATTCATGTGTTATTCTCACTCTTTAATTTGAATAAAGATTTTTGTATTGTATTTGTACAATGGGGCTTATAAACTTTTTAATCTTTTACATGGGAGCCCGTTCTTTAGTCATAGTAGTTCACAATAATTATTGATAGTTATAATTTTTATATCGCTAGAACCTTGAACCGTAAACTTTTCAGAACTTCTTTTATCGAACATGTAAGGCTATATTATTACCCCTGTAGTAGGTGTCTATAATCATTCAGTTTTTATTCTCCTTACAAATTGAATGAAAACCGTAACTCCCCGTTAATAGTCATTGAACTGAGCGCAATATATTTTAAACAGATTAGCAGCAAGCAGTAAACCTGTAGGCGAACATCGCAGCTCATTAATTTGCTATAAGTTAAGTGCCTATGTTGGAGCATTGAGTAATTCAATTAAAAATTTAAGCCTCATCAATACGGCGCGCCTCGTCGGCCCTGAATATAATTAGTACAACTAGGTTATAACGTTCGTTCAGCCTTTTTTCACGCGCTGCCAACCTCACCACGTTACTTGCCTCGGTGGTCCAGGCTCAGAATAGCCTTCGCCCTTCTGACCCTCGTCTCGTGTCAGTGTGACGACAGATCTCGATACATCGATACCTGATACGAATCGCGATCCGATTTGTCTTACTAATTCGTGGCTACGCGTGCTAATTTCGCATGTGCTGATATTGATTTGTTGTTAATTCATCAAGTGTGCGTGCGAAGCGGCTTTAAAAGGAGTAATTGGGTCAACTCTAACTAGTTTTATTTCTGTTTTATTTGATTTTTTTCATAATTTCTACCGCGGTTTGACTGAAGTTATCTTTTTTCTCTGCATTCTCTAAAACGTAGCGACATCAGTTATGGCATTTTGAATAAAACAACCGCCTGCCTTCAGTTATGGAAAAATATCGATTCTGGGATTGCGTTTCTTCGCCTGCCTTGAATTGACGACGACCACGTTCTTGTTTCAGTGTTATTTGTTTACTTCTTCTGTTTACCTAGCGCCTTAACTACTCGTCGTTTTTATGTTTTATAGCGTTTCTATTTCTTTGCTTTGGCACTTGAATAGTTTTCTTTTGTTTACCGAATTAAGTGAGCGGTATTAAAATTTGAATCGCTCATTTCGAAAATGTTCTTAGTACCTAACTAAGGCATTGACGCACTTAGGTTGTTTTCGAAATGTGCAATTCAAATTGCATTGTCAATCAGATTCCTTTTAGTGGCTTTCAGTTTAATTTGAAGCATTACATTGATGGATGTTTATAAATTCGTTGTCAGTAAAGTGAATCAGAGCTGATATAGGTACCAGATATGAGATAACATTGGTTCCGGTGTCGAAATAATTGCCACAAAAGTATGTTTACGTATTGTGATCGTCTTTTTTACAATTAGTTAATAGCTATTGGTTTGTAATTTGCCCTTTTTCATTTATGTTTCTTATTATCATTCATTACCCAAATTACATTAACCACCATATAATACCAAATAATTCTTATAGCAGTAGAGATTAGCAGAAAATTTCATTTTTGGTAAAATTACATTGTTATGTTAGGGAACTGTTCTTATTGGATCCTAAATTATAATGAATTTTCAAAGTTAATACAAATATCCTCCGGGTACAGTGCCTCTAACTAAACAAACACGAACTTAATTTTAAAGACTGACTAACTCAACAGTCTTTTGAACTTCCAGTGCTATGTCTTCAAAGCTTTTCAACCATTTGTTGAAGAATAACTTAATAATCTCGAATATCCGACACAAAATATCTTGCGCGTGATAGTTTTACCTTCATCAAAAATCTTGAATTACGTAAATCGGTGCTCTAACAGTATTATTATGAAGACAGTTGAATGTGTTCTATATTTTCATTTTGATTGTAACATGCATTGTTTGTGAGGGAAATTTTAAGGAGAATACCAAATCTTTTCATATTATATGTTTGATTTCTGAAGCCGGAATTAGACTTGCCTGTATTTCTACTATCATGTTGTGTGTTTTGTAGAAATTTACCAGACATAAAGTTTTTAGCAAAGAATGTATCCGGAACGAAACAAAATCAAGGCACGTGTTCCAAATAGCTTTCTCGCAAAACACATCACAGTCTCCGCAAAACAAACTTCGTTTCCGAGAAAGGAGCCATTTTGTATTCCACTCTTACCTATTCCATTGGAGTCCACTGAATTTTAAATTCCACTCGCTCTTTCAGTTATGTAATTTATTCGGAGCTCCTCGCAACTAGATTAGGAATAGTGTTTGCACCAACTGTTGAGTTCCCTTAATTGAATTACTGGAAATCTGGCAATAGTTTCTCTTTGTTAAAATACTTGAAATGTGTCTTCGTTGTTCTGAATATATTTAGATGATATAATTGAATTTCGTCAATTGTTTCGTTAACGCGTTTGAAATATCGAAAAATTCCTTTCGTTTATAAACAATTTGGTTCTTCGATTTGCTATAACCTCAAGCTCGAGCTTTCGTTAAAATTTGTTTCATTTGTCTGAATATTCATAACTTAGAATTTCTTTTTTTTCTGATTGCATAAACCTTTAAAGGTTAGATTGGGTTTGTTTCATAACGGTCCTGCACTGCTAGGCACATGTTAAATTCGACCTTGTGTTAGATAACCAAACTTTTGCCGATACTAATTGCTTCGTAGAACATTTTGTGTTATCCGTAGGATTAGAGGCATGCGTCAAGTGGCTTCCGATAGCTTTGCTTTTAAAATCCAATTACTTCTAACTATGACGCCGTTCTGACATATTATGTTAATGATTAAGATATCTGTAAGGAATGTCTTTAGACGACTTGTTATCTTAATTGTGTTCTACTCTGCTTGCAGTTTGCTCTTTGCCTTTGCTGTATTTGGTTCTTCATTCGTTTTATTCTTGCTTTGTTAGAAATTAACGCAGTGAGAATTTAATAAGAAAGTAGAAATTTTGAATTTACTACAGGCGTTTTCAAGGTAGTCTTTTGCAGAAATTTATAGAATTCTATCATCGCCTAACGCGGCGTCTTTTCGGGCATTTTTTGTATTTCTCTATTTATTTGTTGATAATGTACCTACCTACCTACCTACTACGCCGCCACCGTGCCGAGCTAAGTGATCCAGGCAGTTAAATAACTTTTCTCAAATATGTCCGGAAAAGTTGACATTACTATCTACATCTGAGACGCAAACAGACACACAGTTGACAGTTCTCAAATTTTAAAAAAAAACATTGCGTGCTCGCTACTCAAGCCCGCAATGTTGCATACAAATTTCAATACTATCTAGTTTGCTACTTTTTAAAACTGAAAAGGGCCATAATAAAACAAAGTCACAAGTCTTAAGGTTAAAACAACCTTATTTTATTCGCAACATAACACATTTTTTCTGTGTGTGTGTTTAATCTGTGTCTGGAATAGTTAGTTTTTTTTAAAAAAAAAAGCTTGCGTTTCTCCTTGCCTTTATGGCGAAACTCGCAAGCTCGTCCGTTTAAACCAATACTCGGCCCGCAATTGCCTACTTCCCTGCCTAGGCAATAATGGACTATTTCACAATCACTACTCGGAAATATCGCCAAACACTCACTTGAGAAACCTAAGAAAAAGCAAAAACGTGTTCTTTGTAAACGTGATACTTGCGTATTTCAAGAAACTTTCAAGTTCGCTGATGTTTTGATTTTTTTGAATTTTGAATTTTGAATTTTTGTGCCGTCAATGGCGGTAACGAAATTGTAATTTATGATAATGATGGCATACGGGATCGTGTACACAGTTGTAACGTCTTCAGATAACAATTTCGTAATGTTTATTATGCAAAATGCACGTTTATCTGTCGTTTACACGTTCGTCCCATATCTGAGACGTTCTTTTGAAAACCTCGGTATTGTCTTGGTCGTAATGTGCATTGTGCACGTCGTGATACGTCGTCTCTGACGGTTTTATTATCGCAATTAACATCGTTCGCATTTATTGTCAGTTTAATTAATTTGACTTCTCTGTGTCGGGTGTTAATGTTATCAATGTTATCACTATCACTTACGTCTCATTTACCTAGTTTGTGATAATTAACTTAAAAGTTGACAAATTATCTGTTATTTTTAGTTTGACAAAACAATTAGTGCGTTTCAACGTTTTGTTGACTTTATTTTTATGGAACATTTCTGGTATCGGAATTTAACATCTCGTGATAAAGTGATCAGTGGCTGATGGATTGAAGTCCGTTATTGTAACATGCAAAGTCGGAAGTGTCAGTTATAACTGTGGTGAAATCGGCGCGTGAGTTGACAAAGTGCTATAGTGACTAGCGTATTCGCTAGCAGGTTTTCATAACGGTGAGCGAAGTTAAATCGTCAAGATAAATCCCCAAACAATGCGACACCGGATGATGCCGTTTATGGCGCCGGTGTTCCTGTCCAAAATTTGGCGCAGGAGACGGGTGGCCAAAGCGATCGAGAAATTTCACGGGGTATTGTACCTTACCATTTGCATTGGTCAATTCAATACAGATTGAGACTCTTCCTTCTCATGTTACCCTAAGTCCGTTGTGGATTAACATGATCTTGTTGTACTTAGTTCTTGCATGGGATAATGTTGGTAAGTTAAAGTTTGTTCAGTAAGTTTTTCAGAAGGTACCGTACCGCATGAATTGATCAAGACATTTTCAGAAGTTACTTTGTTACTCTGCCCTAAGTCCGCCGTAACTTTCCTTTCAGTGGCTATGTTGCTCGAAACTTATTACGCTTATTATATTATTCCTTGCATTTATACTTTGTGACACTTATCGTAAGACCCAATGCATGAACTTTTCATTTTAGTTTGGTAAGTAAGACTCAGGTAGTAACTTTTATTTTTCTATAAGATTGTTATTTTTTATTGTACTGCACTATTTTACCCTATAATACATTTCCCATTATATCGTTTATTTCCTGCAACCTTGTAAAACCCACATTTAAAGCCATATCTGAATTACGTTCAATGTTTCCTTTCGCCTGGCAAATGTGAAATGGCGTCCTAACCACAGCAATATTTCCTCGTGAAGATTCCATCGACCTGTCGCGAAAGTTCATTGAGCCCTAGACCTTCGCTCGTTTTTAAGAGTTTGCCATCGAACAAATCCTCCTTTGTGCTGCCCAATTGCGTCGGAGTAAAAATATATTTGCTATTCTAAGTTAGGTTCATCGTGTTTTCCTCGAGAGCATTAATTTGTTCTCTTTCGACATTTTGCCTTAAGGTCTTTGCGTACATTTCGGATTAAAAGAGTGAAAAACCCTAAAATAACCAGGATTTGTACCTATCATCCCGAACTAACACAGTCTTCAGGGTTTTATTCTTTAAAAGAGCTATTAAAAAAATGAGATAATAAAAAAATACAGGGCCACTTTTGTACCACGTCGCTTTAACGCCTTGGTCAGATTAGGGAAGCAGTTGAAATATGACGTTAAAGTGACAAAGCGCTAAAGTGTGCATGCATTTTTAACCCTTAATAAGGCCCCGTTAAAGTAAAAATACTACACCAAAATAAAATACAGTCATTGAATCGCAAGTCTCTAAAGAGTATTAATAATAGATGATTTTATAGTTCAGGAAAATAAAATTAAAATAGTATCATAAAATGTAGGATTGAACTTTACTCAATTCAGGTTATTGTAATGTGGTCAATATAGAGTCTCTGCCTTATTAAGGGTTAAGGTAAGTAGGTATACTAAAAATTAATATTTACATACATAGAAAATATCCAAGACTCGGGCACAAATTCTTTCGCACATCACACAAATATTAAATATCTAGTCTACAAGCGTTGTCACTATATTTCTTCTTTTTTATTGTACTTTAAAGTAAGATACGATGAGTTCATGACTCGTAACTTTAAATAATCAAGTCAGGCTTCATGCATCTTTAGGTAATAGGTTTCGGTACAGTTATTCAGAAGTTTTTTTTTATTTAAGGTATCATTCAGATTCAAGTTCATTATTCTTCGTCGCTAACTTTGTTGCACTTGATACTTGACAGTTTTGCTAGATACGCGAACAAAGATTTCTAAATGTTCTTTCAATTTACTGGGTAAACCTGACTCGCAGGTTTTTCCTATCGGTTTAACTGATGACGAACCGCAATTAGAACCACAAACGGAAGGAAAGCCTGCAAATTAGCATGCAGTTTCCTTCGGTTTCACTCGAGCGGTTTCGCCGCTACGGGTCGCTTGCGAATCTTCATATTTACTTCATAAACTCAATGTTTTATTACAGCGGGTAGGCTTTACTTTACAATTATGTAAATGGCATGATAACTTTCGTCTTTCAACGTCTTTACAAGATACAATTTTTTTATATGGATGTGTATGAATACAGTAAAATTTTCCCAAATTGTGTGACGCCGTTTCTCGCAGAAACATGAAACATTATGTTCCAGAAAGTGTTTATTGGACATAAGTTATTTGATAGGTTTCCTTTGATGTTTCTCGTAAAATGTGCCAACTAACGAGAACATTTCCCCAGCACTTCGCTAATAGGGTCCTTGTTATAACTCGCTTACGGCGCCGAAAAGTTCTTTTAATATTTGAAAGGTTACGGCCGAAATTTCCACAAATCTGCATTGCTGGGATGATCCTAGGGAATTGCAGCTTATTATCCCAAGTGCTTGGCACGCGCTGCCGGCTGGAAATCTCTTTCAACGACTATTTTATGGCTTGAGTACCATTTATGGATGATTCATGATTTTTTTCTGAGTTCTGGCAGTGGGAACAAACGGCATAATTGACATTGAATTTTTTGCTTCAAAACTATCATGATACGTGACCGGCTTGATGTTTCTTTGTACGAAATGAAACAATGGTTTTATTTTTGATGGTTACAAGAGTTCTTCAATAGGATATGGCATTAATCAATGCTGATTTGATGAAAGACGATTACCTACCACATATGAGCAATCATTACAGAAGTCATTGTGACGATCAGCGCTTCGTTTATACATTACAAGAAACATGGCTTAGCGCTGCATTGTTCTCTCTTCCAGTATAAAAGAAAAGGTGTTTCGCAAACTGAAGGACTAATAACAAAGCGCCCTAGTAGACCAGTCGTGGAACAAAAATAGGTTTTGATAACATTAGAGTTTGTTCTCTTTTGATATGTCGTTGCAGGCATGCTAAATAACAATAATATAAAAAGTTAGAAAATTTTAGTTGGGGGTTTCGGACATATTGATATATTTTAATTTTTGCCAACAGCTCTGTAAATATAGAATTAGAGTTAAAAAAAACTGTGGCATATCGTATAATACTTTAATTTCTTTACAATATTCCGATTTTAGAAATCTGGAACACCTGCATAATTTCTTAATTTCTGTAGTATGGCTGCATAGGCTTCTATTACTCTAGTAGACTTATCTTTACAGACTCTAATTCAATATTAGAGGTTTTATGACAGCAAACGCATATATATTTTAAAGCAGATATCTTATTGCTGTAAATTTTTGGGTTTGTCTATTAACTTAAGAATTGAGAGATATTGTTGTTGATTTTTCAAACTCTAATTCAATATTGGCACAATTATACACCAAAAGGTTTTTTATAATTATTATTAAAAATTAAAAATCAAAACTATGGCAAATTAAAAGATAAATTAAACCAAAAATTATAACTAAGCTAAAAAGTACAATGAAATTAAAAATACTCGTTTGACAAAGTTCCACGTTAAAAAAAAATCTAACAACTTAATAGCATAAAGTGACCAACATATCATAAATGATGAAGCAAAAACTTTGTACTCTAATTCAATATTCATTAATCAGCAATAAAAAAATATAAATACCTAATTTATACCTAAAGCTCGTTCTAACTTTTCGTTATATTTTACAAATATGCTTAGAAATATGTACCATGCCATATAAGCAACATTTTTCCAACATTAGAATTGTAAAAACTTTTAGGGCAAAAATTCGGTCCCACATTGGTCTATAGGAAAATGTTGCAACATTGAATTATACGATATCCTGTAATAAGGGTTCTTTCATAAACCTAAAACAAAAGCTACTTTTTAACCGACGAAAAAAAACGGAGGAGGTTCTCAAGTCGACGCATAACTTTTCACAGCGCGGTCCGATTTTTACCTTTTTAATTCGCCGTCTTGCGTATAAAGAACATTGTACAACAAGCCATGCAGCCTTGGAAAGTAGAGAGCGAGGGAATCCTCACAAGGCTCTGCTGACGTACAGTCACCAGCAATAATATATATTATCCAACATTGGGCGCAAAAATATCTGACACGCTCTTATACCTACGGCTAGCAATAAAGAACTGCCCAGATATTTTTGCACCCGATGTTGAATAATATATTATTGCTGCGGGCCTATTATGGTCGTGTTTATCGACGTGGATACAACATCTGTCACTTTCTGACCAGTATGTAAGTGCGAGAGTGACGTGTGCTTTATCCACCGCGTTAAAGGCGGCCATAATACGGGCCCTGGTGACTGTACAGTCGAGTTCATAAATGTGTACACTTTTGTACCTTTTCACTTTAATCGCTCTGACAATTCATATATGACAGTTTAATCATGACATTATACAGGGTGCCTCTGACCTTGGGGCTTTAAATGCAACGATCGATTCTACTCTCTAAACTGATCTACCTACTTTTGTTCTGCAACATTAAAAAATAACTTAAGTTTAGATAACTAATTGATGTTAAAGTCTAATTGTAGAATCAGTGTACTAAATCATGGCCATATAATCACCATCTCATGGTACGGGGGCGACATTTCCTTAGTACGGGGGCTAAAGGAAAATGGAGAATTGGATCGCGTACATTGAAAATTACATTTAGTTTGTATGAAAAACAAAAAAAATTAAAACGTTTTGTTTTTAAAAAGTTGCAGAACAAAAGATGCTCAGTTTTACGAGTATAATCGATCCTTGCATTTAAAGCCCCATGGCACAGAATAAGTAATAGTACAAGTACAGAAGCGACTCTCTGTGACAGCAAACATGCTAATTTAAACCTACTCAGAACGCGTTAACGATAAAAATATAAGTGCACGGCATGAAGTGACCTTGGTTACATTTCTGCGATCGATAGTGGGGGCGCTCCTAACGAGGCAAAATGCACCATAAATCTGCGCCGCGAGAATCTGTCGCCCGTCATGAGCTTTACTGACTCCGCCCACTTCGCAGGGTTGGCAGTTACTTGTATTATTACTTATTCTGTGGCAGTTGTAAGAAAAAAAAAATGAATTTGTTATTAATTGTAGTTTTCTTATATAGTTCGCTTAAGTTAAATGACGAGAAAAAATAGTACATCCCAAATGTTGTTGGCGACTTGTTCGTTGTTTGCTCGGAGCTCCCTTTCTATCTACGTAATAAGACGTAGACTAGTTTTATCGTAGTTTTGTGCTGTTTTAAATTCAAAATGTTTGTTAAGTCTATTTTTATATTTTACTAGCTTTCCGCCCGCGACTTCGTCTGCGGAGAGTTAGAACTTCTGTTGAAAGTACAGTTGTAGTTTACATCACCTTCTAAGGCTTTTAAAAAAAAAGTCTAGAGCGTGAATTTTAAGTAAGCAGTCCACATAAACAACTTTAATTTTGTGGCGCTAACCTTCAAAACAACAAAATTGACATACAAAATAAATTCACTGCCTCTCTTTCACCATTCCGTTTTTTTATACGATTCTAGATTAACCCTTAAATGCATAGAATTTCAAAAGTGGAACGCGTCTTTAAAGTTCATTTCCAAATTTGAATTTTGACAACGCTACAAATCTTAATGCATAAATTATAAGTTTGAAATTTGCTTAAAATGTATGTTTGAAAATGAACTTTAAAGTATACGATGCAGATATACATCATTATGCATTTAAGGGTTAATTTGCCACATTTCTATACAAACAATTAATAATACCCATTTTCATATCTTGAAGGTATGTAACTTTGAATATTACATAATTTCGATACAAACTTTACAGTCAGTAGTCTTAGATCCCAAGTTAATAAATAAATAGATAGTTAATAAATCAGAACCCCCTTTCATCCCCCAAGGGTTTGAATTTTAGTTATCACGTGACTCATTGTTTTCATTGCAGAGCAAGCATTTCTACCAAGTTTAAAGTAAATTTAAGCATACCAAATATTTTTTCCTAAACAAACTTTGCAACCCCCTTTTATCCCTAGGGGTTGAATTTTAGTAATCGCTGAAATACGTGTCACATTATTTGCATTGAAGAGCATGTCTACCAAGTTTCAAGTAAATTTGAGCATACCAAATATTTTTCCTAAACAAACTTTGCAACCCCCTTTCATCCCTCTAGTCTAGGGGTTAAATTTTAGTAATCGCTGAAATACGTGTCTCATTATTTGCATTGAAGAGCATTTATACCAAGTTTCAAGTAAATTTGACCACAAAAGTATTTTTTCCATTCAAATTTTGCAATTCCCTTTCATCCCTCTAGGGGTTGAATTTTAGTAATCGCTGAAATACGTGTCACATTATTTGCATTGAAGAGTATTTCTACAAAGTTTCAAGTAAATTTGAGCATACCAAATATTTTTTCCTAAACAAACTTTGCAACCCCCTTTCATCCCTCTAGGGGTTAAATTTTAGTAATCGCTGAAATACGTGTCTCATTATTTGCATTGAAGAGCGTTTCTACCAAGTTTCAAGTAAATTTGTCCATAAAAGTATTTTTTTCCATTTAAACTGCAACCCCCTTTCATCCCTCTAGGGATTGAATTTTAGTAATCGCTCAAATATATGTCTGATTATTTGCATTGAAGTGCATTTATACCAAGTTTCAAGTAAATTTGACCACAAAAGTATTTTTTCCATTCAAATTTTGCAATTCCCTTTCATCCCTCTAGGGGTTAAATTTTAGGTATCACTGATATACGTGACTCATTATTTTCATTTCAGAGCATTTCTACCAAGTTTAAAGTAAATTTGAGCATACCAAATATTTTTTCCTAAACAAACTTTGCAACCGCCTTTTATCCCTAGGGGTTGAAATTTAGAAATCGCTGAAATGCGTGTCTCATTATTTGCATTGAAAAGCATTTCTCCCGAGTTTCAAGTAAATTTGACCATAAAAGTATTTTTTCCATACAAACATTGCAACCCCCTTTCATCCCTCTAGGGGTTGAATTTTAGTAATCGCTGAAATACGCGTCTCCTTATTTGCATTGAAGAGTATTCCTACCAAGTTTCAAGTAAATTTGATCATAAAAATATTTTATCTTTAAACACTTTGCAACCCCCTTTCATCCCTCTAAGGGTTGAATTTTAGTAATCGCCGAAATACGTGTCTCATTATTTGCATTGAAAAGCATTCCTACCAAGTTTTAAGTAAATTTGATCATAAAAATATTTTATCTATATACACTTTGCAACTCCTTTTCATCCCTCTCAGGGTTGAATTTTAGTAATCGCTGAAATAGGTGTCTCATTATTTGCATTGAAGAGAATTCCTACCAAGTTTCAAATAAATTTGATCCTAAAAATATTTAATCTGTTAACACTTTGCAACCCCCTTTCATCCCTATAGGGGTTGAATTTTAGTAATCGCTGAAATAGGTGTCTCATTATTTGCATTGAAGAGCATTTCTACCGATTTTCAAGTAAATTTGACCATAAAAGTATTTTTTCCCATACAAACTTTGCAACCCCCTTTTATCCCTCTAGGGGTTGAATTTTAGTAATCGCTGAAATACGTGTCTCCTTATTTGCATTGAAGAGTATTCCTACCAAGTTTCAAGTAAATTTAATCATAAAAATATTTTATCTTTAAACACTTTGCAACCCCCTTTCATCCCTCTAAGGGTTGAATTTTAGTAATCGCCGAAATACGTGTCTCATTATTTGCATTTAAGAGTAATCCTACCAAGTTTCAAGTAAATTTGATCATAAAAATATTTTATCTATACACACTTTGCACCCCTTTTTCATCCCTCTAGGGGTTGAATTTTAGTAATTGCTGAAATACGTGTCTCATTATTTGCATTGAAAAGCATTCCTACCAAGTTTTAAGTAAATTTGATCATAAAAATATTTTATCTATATACACTTTGCAACTCCTTTTCATCCCTCTAGGGGTTGAATTTTAGTAATCGCTGAAATAGGTGTCTCATTATTTGCATTGAAGAGCATTACTACCAAGTTTCAAGTAAATTAGACAATAAAAATATTTTTTCCCATACAAACTTTGCAACCCCCTTTCACACCTTTAGGGGTTGAATTTCGAAAAATCCCTTCTTAAACGACGCCTCCATTACAAAATCAACTTCCCCTCAAAATTTCAAATTTGTATCTTTAGCGGTTTAGGCTGGGCGTTGATATGTCACCCGGGACATTGCCTTTTATATATATAGATTGGTCATTTTTCTGTAATGTGATAAATGCCTAGTTTTTAAATTTATTGATCCCGAGTGTCGAGTTTATAAATATGTATACACTTTAGTTCCTTGTCTGTGTTTAATGTCATGTTTAAACTGCCATATATAAATTGTCACAACGATTAAAGTGACAAGGTACTAAAGTGTATACATATTTATGAACTCGACTGTACGTATGACAGACGTACTGAAATAATAAACTACCTGTTTTAGGTAATAATTAACATTTTGCAAGATGTAAAGTCGAGAAAAATATTGAACATATTGTAAACTTAGCTAACTTATCTACTAGGTATTTTCCGTTTAACATTTTTGGCGTTTACAATACAAACATGTGACACGCGACGACATTAATACCTAATAAACGAGAGGCAAAGAGAAATGCTGACAATTTTTAATGTTTTTAAGTGTTTAACTAATAAAAACAAGTATATGCTGACCTTGCTTTAGTAGGCAGTCACTATTACTGGGAGATCTACTTACAATGAACGCTCTTTAAGGTAGGTAGGTTATTGAAAGCTGCGAAACTACGGACGGGTCGTTAACAAAATAAATAATAAGTAAGTATATCTCTCTTTTTGCGTCGAGGATTCAAAACTGTATTGATTGGTTGGGTCAGTAATTAAGTACAGCTACTCGTAATTACCTACCTAGATCGAAGTTATAAATAATATTAATACTTAATAATTTTACCTTTCGATATCCTTCGGCAGTGTAAAAAATGACAGGTCGACGTTCCTATAACTATTCAAGCACCCGTATGCTGCGCAGTATCTATTGGCTTTTCGAGTACCTAGCCATATTCTACAAAAACCGGAATTAGGAGCTTTGGCAGCGTACGGCGGCGCACAGTGGGGCAACGGCGGAATTAATTCATTTTGGGATGGTCAGCAGTAGTCACATTTTTTATCTGATATGTATATATAACATTTCAAATACCTATGATCTAATAAAATATTGCGTATATATATTATTTTTATAAAGAAATTAGGCCGCCAAACTCGTACAAATGAACTCGCATGAAATAACCGTTAAAATACCTTGCATTTGCAAAGGGTGTATTCCTCTCAAGTTATTGATTTTCTTTAACATGTTTTATTTATATACAAGAAACATTATTCCAGCTATTGTAAATGAAAAAATATTTATGGTTTCTACTTAATTGTTTGTAATTTTAGGGCTGTAAGAAGTTGATAGTATTTCTCGCCTAAATATTACATTCATTGGCTATAACTTTTTAGCTACAACGACCCTCAAGCTCTAATATAACAATATTTACACATTATTTAATCTAATTCATTTTTTAATTGGTTCTAGCTGCAATAATTTGCAAACTTTTTAATCCTACCCCATTAAGTTAATGAGCTTATTTTTCCGAGTTTTTTTTTTCTAAGGATTGATTTTATTGAAAAGCTATTTTTTATTATTTATTTACCTTTTTATTCATCTCTGTGATAAATATAATTATGAATCATTAATGGTTACATTAGTTATTGTTTGACCTGAGTATATTTCTTGTACATTTTATTTTAAGTTCAATCAATGTAGGTATTTTTTAAAATATTAGTAGGAATGATTTTATTATACTTATAAATATATTTAAAATGTGTTTTTTATCCATTAAAATAAAAAAAACAATTAATTCCGCGGCTCCATACAACGTGCACCACTGTGCGGCGCGCGTCAAGACGAGCGCGCGCATGACACTCAACTGATTAGCATCCTCGAGGCGGCCGAAAATTTTGTAGGCAATAAGCGCGAGTGTCACCCGCCTGCCCATGGTCAGAGGCACCCTGTATAGACAAGGTACTAAAGTGTACACAAATTTATGTACACGACTGTATAAAGGTGCTCGCCCTCACCTCGGGATTCGTATTGTACTTGCGAGAATTTAATACACTCAGGGACAAATTTAGAAGTACGCCAAAAGAAAACAAGTTGACGGTATTTTACGTGTTTCATTACGGTGTAAGTCAGATATTAATCAGGTGGAGCTGTTTAAGTAAGAGGGTTATTTTATTTCGTTTAAATAAAGATAAAGTGTTTTCTTACTTTTAATTTGTTTTTTTTTTGCTTAAAAAATAGGTTAAGTTTATTATTTCGAATTTTTGAGTTTATTTATGATATTTTATTTACTAAAAGATTTGTTTGTTATATTCTTATATTCGTTACATAAGCACATTGCAAAAAAAAATACTAAGAAATATTATCAGAGAAATTGACGTCAATAATAAAAAAAGGGACACGTTATGAATTTTCTTATCAGAGACAACAAAATAAATATCTGCCCTTTTACCAACTTGGAAGGCAAGAAAAGCTAAAGTTAAAAGTTATAACGAGAAGTTAGCCACTGACGAAAATAGCCACCGTGGAGCGATATCATTAGTTATTTAAAGCTCCCAGCCATTAGCTTTAGTTACGATAGCTCGTAGAAATTGGAACTTAACGCTAACCGCCATCGCTGCTAGGACAATAATATTTAACTAAACTGTTAGGTATGTTGAGCTTTTTTAGGTTTGTTAGATGCGCTTTTGTTTGAAATGTTTTAAAGTCCAATTAGTTGACGTAGTCGCATTAAATGCCGCACTCAGAGACGTCAAATAAATTTAATGCTTGATAGAAGACCTTTCACACCATCAGATATATCAGAAGCTAAATGAAACACAGTCAAAAATAATTACTTGATAGCTCTTATTTACTTGACAGTAATGGTGGCTGAGTTTAAAACAATACGATAACACATCAAAGGCAATGGTTACCGGTAGAATAGAGGGCCAGATACAGTAACTCGTCAATTTGTCACATGTTACCTACCGCTGCCAGTTTGACGCTCTTAATGAGCAATTCACACAGCGGGCGGGCGCGGGTCGTGCGCCGAGCGGGTCAGAAGTTCGGCGGGCGCTTTAATATCGAAGCATTCACACACGCGGCGGGACGGGTCGGGCGCGGGTAGGCACCGGCGCGGGAGCCGCACCCACCGCCCGCCACTACAAACAGCGTGCGGGTGCGGCGGGCGTCCTTGGTCTTAATAACACGCATTCTCCGATAGGCAGTCTCACAGAGCGTTGTAAATTCTACTCCATATACTCGCCATTACTATCCCATCCCGAATGCCCGCCTGCGATCACCCGTGCACACCCTCGCGGGGCCCGCCGCGTTTCGGCGACGCGCCCGCCCGCGCGGTGCCCGCCGCGGTTCGGCCCTATGTGTGAACACAACGACCCGCGCGGCTCCCGCGATGAAAACGACATGCTCAGCGCCCGACCCGCTCCCGCCTGCTGTGTGAATTGCGGTTAACATAATGTATGTACAGTCGAGTTCATGTAAAGTTTAAACATGACATAAAATGGAAAAGGTACTCAAGTGTACACATATTTATGAGCTCGACTGTACTCACATCTAGTTTTATGTCCGTCTGTTTTAATATGTTTTCGTTTTCATGTTTTTGTAGTGCTACCATTTTATTAATAGCTATCGGCTATCTCCGATTTTCTATGACACACGAGTGACAAATATACTGTCAGTTGCGAGTGCAAGCGTGATAGCGATAGCCAGCAGAAAGCTATTAAGAAACTGAGAACACTGTATGTACTTATGTTAAATAAATGTATTTTTTTCTTTCTCTCTTTTTGGATAATTTACACCAGAAACGTGCGCACTTATGTACCTTTTCCGTCGTCCGTGATACAACGGTGCTAAAACGACTATAGGTAGGTATACTAATATAAATAAAACTACATTGCCTTCAATGGAACTTTTTATGCGGTAGTGTCCAGGGGTCGACGGCCTCCGAAACCTAGCAGATAGCGGAATCAGGTCGTCTGTGCGACCAAGATAACTAATGTTTATGTATGACTCCTGTGTGCTTAAGGAGAAATTATCCTACGTCCTTTTAGTTCAGGGATGGGTCTTTTGGCCTGGAAAATCCTTAGAGGTGTTAATTTTCTCATTTAGCATTGCTAATTACTAGGTTGAGCTATTGAGTTTATGAACATGAGTTTAAGTTATTCATGTCTCCTTATGTAGTGTTGTTTCTTTTACGTGCGTTATTTACTAGAAGGTTGTTTTTCGCTGTAATTGTGTCCACCAATTGAGTTTGAAAGATTCGTAAAGGCTTACCGCCGCGTTCATAAACGTATTTTAGCCAAAGTATGCTTTGTCCCTTACAGTCAAGTTCAAATGCTACAATGAGAGATAAGGCCAAAGCATATTTTAAGTATACTTTATCTATTTCGCTTTTACGAATTAGATAGGGTTATTAAATAAAAATCGATTAAGCGGTCCTATTAATGTTAATAGGTATGTAAATCGGTATGTGACATCGCAATTTTTGTAACAAAATTAAAATTCAAGTGATATCATATTGATAAAATCACTTTTCGATTCTTGTCGCTTTTTTTACAGGATTCCCCAAATATGAATTTCATTGCTTATTGGAAATTCTTTTAGGTGATCTGATCACAGTAGACTTGCTACAGCTCGTTCAACACCCTAGTTGTAGAGAGATGACTATTGCAAAAATAATATTAATTTGATATCGTGTCTGGTTTCAGAGTGCGTCAGAGTCGTCGGCGGGCGCGGGCGGCGGGGGCTCCGCCACCGGCAGCGTACGGGTTTCCTCGCGCTCCAGGGCTTCCGAGGAACCGCATATCGGTGGGTACTACCATAGGACTAGCTTTTATTAACACCAAGGAATTTTGAAAGTCTGACCTGCTTTTGTGGCTTAGGCCGTGAAAATTCTTGACTTCGTTTGACTTTACGAAAAAGCAAATACCTACCTAAGTTCTTTATAAATACCTAGAGACTACTGAACTGTAAGATTTTTAAAGCACTAGCTAAAACTTTTGTTATTGGTCACAGTTCCTATCGAACCCGTCTGCGTCAAGCAATCAAATTACACATTTAAAATGAAACGGCCCCAGGATAAATTCAATTCGGCATAAATATAAATCCTAATTTTCCGATGTCGTCACAATATGATTTCACGGCCTAGGACAGGTGGATACAACACGCTGTCAATACTCCTACCAAATTAAGGGAGGGTTAACCCCGCCCTTGGCCCGGTTCACGGAATTGAGTCGAGGATGGAAATGTTTTGATAGATGGAAAAGGTTATAAGAGCCGCGTGATTGGACTCTGAGCCTCTGACCTTCTGTGGATCCGCAAGATTAATAGGAAGTTATTGTTGGTTGGGGAAATCTGGAATATTTTAGGATGTAATTGATGAGGCTTAGTCGTTTTTCCTCCCAAGTTATTTTGCCAGAAATAGTTTGATGAGAATAATGAAAATACTTTTTTATTTATCGTTTTTTGCCCGAGAACATGTCTGCATATAGAACTTAACGATTTTCCATCGGGAACTGCCACTACCAGTATCACATGTCCTTGACCTTCTTCAAGGCTCAAATTAGCCGAAAAAACGCAACAAACAGACAGACTCACTTCCTCATATGTAACATTACTAGGCGTATGTCTAAAGGTTCACTTCCTCGTTTTAGTGAGACTTGAGAGTAATCCAGTGCCCAACTGTAAGACTGTCAGGCTGATCATAATAATATTAGTAGGGATATGATTCGTTCATAAAGGAGGTCCACTTCTTCGTTTTAATAAGAAAAGTCCAGTTCCCTGCAATGGTATTTTTAGGCAGATTACGTAACTATGTAATATATACATACACTAGAGGGCGCCCACGACTTCGTACGCGTAGAATTAGTTTCTCGCTACTGCCCCCATTTCTTCCCGTTGGGGGTCGATTTTCGGAAAATCCTTTCTTAGTGCTCACTTACATCATGAAAGGAACCACTGTACCAAAATTCAAGTTTCTAGGTACAGTAGTTTCGGCTGTGCGTTGATACATAAATCAGTCAGGTTTGCCTTTTATATATATATAGAATACATACCTTCACGTTCTTATTCCCAGAGTGGGGTAGGCAGAACTAAAAAACTACCAACATCTCTAAAAATTGTAATAATGTAAATATTGGACCTTATTGTTTCAGGCAAGTACAAGCTGCTCAAAACCATCGGCAAGGGCAACTTCGCGAAGGTGAAGCTCGCGAAACATGTCCCCACGGGCAAGGAGGTCGCCATCAAGATCATCGACAAGACACAGCTCAACCCGGGCTCCCTGCAGAAACTCTTCCGGGAGGTGAGACTTGTCACCTTCGTTATCTGTTCCTTATTTTATCTGTCCTATCCTTATAGCCCACATTTGTCAACTGAAAGATAATAGACCTCCGACTGCCATTCCATCTATCTTTTTTATTCTCAAGCGGGAAATCTTCTGTGACATAGGTACCCGGCATCTTGTGAAAACACAGGGTCATATAGGATTTTTACATACTACGAGTAAAACGCCACCGGTGCCCAGCTTCTGTGCATTTAAAAGGTTGCGCGTTCCCCATAGGACTGGCGCCGAAATCTCCTACAACAACAAAGTTGGCAAAGGCTTATTTGACATGAATCGATTAAAATAGCTATGATAATATTGATAATCGTTGTATCAACTATAGCTGTTAGTATGAACATCAAGTTCATTTTTGATTTAATTTACATCTTAGTTGTTCCATCTGGTTTAGTATCAAAATGACCATGGTAGACCAGTAAGGCCTAAATTCTATTGTCTATATCGTCTACGATCTAAGTCTTGTTTGGCTCGTTTGGAATCAAGACGCTTATTCACAACTAGAGGACGACCGCGACTTCGTACGCGTAGAATTAGTTTCCCGCTACTCCCCCCATTTTTTCCCGTTGGGGGTCGATTTTCGGAAAATCCTTTCTTAGTGCTCACTTACATCATGAAAGGAACCCCTGTACCAAATTTCAAGTTTCTAGGTACAGTAGTTTCGGCTGTGCATTGATACATCAGTCAGTCAGTTTAGCCTTTTATATATATAGATAGATAATCATAATATTCATAATCTAGTAATAAAGTTTTATTGTGAGTTCGGTGGAATATGTTTTCTTCTTCCACACATCCTCATCCCAGGATTTAGTTATTTGTTCTGTACCATCACGTCTTTGTAATCCTTTACATTCATTCATAAAACTCATGTTTCTAATCCTACCTCATTCATTAGCATTACATAGCACCACAAGAGTCAATTGCCTTCTATTTTCTCTATCACTCGTAGGTGCCTACACCTGAAATATATCGTTTAAGCCCGTCAAATCCCGACTAAATCTAAAAAAGGTTTCCTTAATGATGCGCCGATAAAGAATCGGATATTTGCCCTTTTTCCGTAAGGATTTTCTTAAGATTGTCGTTGACCATTTTTCTTCTGTATTTTAGCGGCTGTAACATCTTTTATTTGAATCTTATTTTAAGCTCTCTTGGATTTTGAATGTTTCCGCAATTTCATCCGTAAATTGAATAGATAATAACCCGCGATTTAATGGCGACCCCTTACTGTTAGAACTGATATCTCTTAAACGACCTAACCGATTGTCGTAATACCTAGCTAAGAACTGACCCCATTAAACTAGATTTCTTTTAAAACAAACCGCTACCGATTCGGTCTAGTTCTTCGGGAGCTATACGATGCCAATGCTACAGACTAGGGTTGTGTGGTACATGTACTAAGAGCCAAAAATAATTATTCCCGTCACTGTATCAAGAACCTGTAGCAAGAACCGAACAGAGCAGATAGAGCAGTGACTGACACTGACAGCAAAGAAATCCGAATGAATGACCGACCGACCATTCATTCGGTCAAAGGAGCATAAATAAGAACCATGAACAGACCAGTTTCTTTCAGTGTACTAGTGTACTAAAATAATTAAAAGACCGAACTAGTACATTTGAGTATTAGTTTGGAGCGATACGCTTAGAGAACGAGCGCGCACATCCCTACCACAAACACACAGATACATGTGTTAAACTTATAAAACCCCTCTTTTTGCGTCGGGGGTTAAAATGGGAACCTTTGCCAAGAATTCCCATGCGTTGCTGACGTAGCCCAAGTTTTCCTCCGTGCCCGCGCAATGCGAAACTAATAAATTACGTGTGTGCCCACTCATATGAAATGAGCACAGAATTAGACAATTGCATTTTGTTGCGCTATACAGATGTCTCCATATGCTTTTTTATCAAGTTATAGCTACTTATACCTAAAAAAAAAGTAATAAAAGATTGAAGATATGAGGTAAATACATTATAAACTAAAAAAAAACGAATTAATAAAATCCGTTTTCAAATTTAGTTAAAGGGATTGTCATCTTATTGCACCCAAATAATTTTTCATAATTTTTCATTCCGGTTTAACCTTAAGGTTAACTAGTAGAAAATGTTACCAGCATAAAGTGCGCTATTTTAACTTTGTGCAATAGTTTTTTTAACAAATAAATGATTAACTACTACAACTTGTACATCAGTAAGGCGTGTCATGGGAAATTGGAAACCTAATTCAATATTGACGTTGTGTTACAACGTCATTACTCGGATGCAGAAAATTGATTGGACGCCCTTTGATGGAACTAATGAGCTCTCAAGACTAGATTCAGTGTCATATGTCGATTGTGTAGAATATATCAGAGAGCTTGGCTTATGTGTTAGGGCATTATGTGTTTATGGTTTATGTTACACAGTTGCAAACGTTTATGTAATTAAGAGCCGTGTTGGTGTCTTTCATTATGTCACAGAGGCTTGTATATAAATCTTAGTTCTTTGTTGCGTTCCAACCATTTATTTCTGAATACTATTCAGAAAAATAAATGGTTGGAACGCAACAAACACTTGTTAAAACTTGCGTGTAACGACTGCCTAATACTCTTAAGTGTCTTGCTTCAGTCATCCAAAGGTCATTTTTGTATGGATTCTTAGAACCAACATAGCTGAAGTGTTGACCCCCTAAATAGGTATTTGCATGTACTTCATGTACAATGCACACAAAGTTTAATTCCATTGCAGATACATATTTTTTTGTACGAAAAATGGGTTTACCCCCTCTTATTTCATGATAACTACTCGTTGATGGGATGTGATCGATTAATGGTGATATTGTTTATTACAGGTGCGGATAATGAAGATGCTGGATCACCCTAACATCGTGAAGCTGTTCCAGGTCATCGAGACCGAGAAGACGCTCTACCTCGTCATGGAATACGCTTCTGGAGGCGAGGTTAGTAATCATGCTGCTGTTTGAGTTATAAAATACCCTGTTGAGAAAAAGCGCTTACGGTTAGATTTACGGTAGACGCGATACGAGCCAGTTCTACATGGCATCGCTTTTTTTTTCAATCGTTTATAGCTTTGATTTCCATAGACTCTATTCGTCATTGACTAAAACAAGGGAGTACGTAAAACTTGTATTTTAGTGATCTTTTTTTCTTCATCGCCTTAACTAATTAATGTCAAAGAGGAATGTGCTTTTTATGAATCTACACTAAAATGAATGCAACGATAGTTGATGTACGCAACGTCTTGTTAGGTTCGTTTGGAAAAAAAACAAATCAAATTATATTTATTTCGTCAACACAGAAGAGTTTATTCATAAGAATCACAATGTTATTAGAGCGGGCATTTATTTTAATGCCTTTTTATTGTTTTAACGCACCCCAAAGAGATGTTAAAGGATCCACAGTCAACGGAACTTCACGTGAACTGATTTGGTGTTTCCATCCAACAGGTGTTCGACTACTTGGTCCTGCACGGTCGTATGAAGGAGAAGGAGGCTCGGGCCAAGTTCCGGCAGATCGTGTCCGCCGTGCAGTATTGCCACCAAAAGCGGATCATACACAGGGATCTCAAGGTACGCTTAAAATTCTCTTGCAGGATGCATCTCCGCTTTTATACATCGTCGAAGTCTAATTATTTGTTACTATGCAAAATAAACTAATATAACACAAATATATCCGTATGTGGATTGAGTTTTGACGGTACCTTTATTAATTTATAGGCGGAAAATCTCCTGCTAGACGGCGAGATGAACATTAAGATAGCGGACTTCGGTTTCTCCAACGAGTTCACACCGGGCGCTAAATTGGACACGTTTTGCGGAAGCCCCCCTTACGCCGCACCAGAACTGTTCCAAGGTTTGTTCAACTTCTTGTAGCTCGAGTATAGCTTGGAAAAAAGAGTGCCATGGTGCAGGTGGATCTGTGATAGGAATCTACCATATTAAGTAGCTGTTTTTGGATGAAATATAAATTATTGTGGTCATTTTAGCGCGCATTAGGTATTTTAGGAGCTGGGCGGCAGCGGATGAATAAAATTACTGCGGTTGCAGTGCTACTTACTTTGGTTGCAGTTTGTATGGTGTCTAAAGGCACGACTAAGCAGGGCGACTGCGGAAGTCTAAGGAAGTTTAATACGTCAAAAATACAGAAAGCAACCACTTTAATCCCTTTTTTGGAGGACCAATCTCTTCTTAACACGTGAAGTGTATAATGATGTTTTGTGTTGTTTGCAGGCAAGAAGTACGACGGCCCGGAGGTGGACGTGTGGTCGCTCGGCGTGATCCTGTACACGCTGGTGTCGGGCTCGCTGCCCTTCGACGGCTCCACGCTGCGCGAGCTCCGGGAGCGCGTACTGCGGGGGAAATATAGGTAACTATCCTTTGAGGACATGATATGGGGTGAGGTGTTAGCCGATATCTGTTTTGTCATATCTTTGCCTCCAGTATTTTGTCAGCATCCAGAATTGATGGTAAGTGGGATCCAAAGTCCAGAGACATTTGCAATATCAAGACTGCTAATTGCCAACACCTGAGGATTAAGATGGCATAGCAGGCTAAATGTTACGATTATGGAATCGATCCAGACTATGCCCACGGTACTACCAACATTAAATGCTTGGTTTAGATTTGAGGATTTGTTATACAACGGCACTATTATATCTTCCAGAATACCGTTCTACATGTCGACGGACTGCGAGAATCTGCTGAAGAAGTTCCTCGTCCTGAACCCGGGCAAGCGCGCCTCCCTCGAGAGCATCATGCGGGACAAGTGGATGAACACCGGCTACGAGGACGACGAGCTGCGGCCCTTCGTCGAGCCGCAGCAGGACTACAAGGATCACAAGCGGATAGGTAACTACCAGTAGACAGTTGCTTGTAGAACCGACGGCCTTTGGGTGCAAAGGTTCTAGTGTAGCGGCCAGGAAGGTGCAATGTTGGTAGGCGTACTACAAGGTGCAGAAACAGCTGGATGACAGTGGCCCAGGCTGATAACGGTGGAGATCTTTGGGCAAGGTCTTAATCCAACATTGGATTGGTTTCGGCTGGTATAATGATGATGGACGAAAATACTTCAAGGCATACAAGGCAACTGCTGTAAATGTTAGGGCGGAAAGTTTGTCGAGTGCTCTCATTCGGATATTGGCGGCGTCATGTAATTGTTGACAAAACAATAAGCCATAATTTTTGTATAGCATTGTCAAGTCACCGGCGGTTAACAGTATCTTCATCGACGGTTATGAAATGGATGTGGTAATTTTTGTAGGATAACACAAATATGCTAAACCATGCCAGCTTACCTGCAAGCCTTCTGAATACTGACGGCTATGCTGAAATCCTATAATTTAATCACCTTGCAAACTTCAGTTTCCATGCCAATTAAGTATTAAAGCCGAGTTGGATTTTGACTATCTGGTCCGATTCCACCAACCAAGAGCAGAGTTGATTCCAATATTACCAAGTCTATAACATATTTCCATTTAATCTTGGATTGAATACTCATTGTTATTTGGGTGTGATTTTGTTATGCTCTTTCTCAGGATAGCGACAATCGAGTTAAAATCTAGGCTAAGTTATGTAGAGTGCTCGATATATATATAATTTTACAGTATTAATCGAACAAAATCATTATGTCGAGGATGTCAGAAAAAAAACGAAGTCGTCATGGATTTACCTTGACGGCTGGGCTGGGATTCATTAAAACCCTGGATCTCCTGCCAGTTTGTTGGAATCGGACCCTAATATGTTAAATACTGCCCCAAACATGTAAAGGTACATTGTTCCCATTGCTTCCACGCAGAGTGCCATACACACTAACAACGCTATTGCCTCACGTTTAACGACCAGGTGTGATTAATAATTGTTTATATTCCATGCCAACTTCGCTACTAATCGGCACAGCTCAAGTTGGTACGTGACCATTATGCTTTATATATACATGTTAGAAATGTATTTGTGCCCTTATTTTTTTACGCTTCCCCAAAATGGGTTTTCTTGTGGCGTTATAAGAAATAGCTCTTCATAATTTCGGTTGTGTTGTTCTTATTTTAATTATGTTCTAAAATTATAGCACGTTATTTTTCACACATTTTGTTTAAAGTTTTTGCATGTGTATATCTGAATCATTTAAATGATTATGCAATATGGATGCATGCCTTTGAAATAGCATCAAATGTTTAACGAAATCTGTGTACGTTTATAGAGTAGAGTGTATTATTTTTTTGTAGGTTTAGTAATACTATTGAATAATCTTTTATCATTAAGTGATTTTCTATTTAAACAATCCCCAGTGTAAGCGAATATTCTGGACCTTCAATAAATAATAAAAAAAGCAATAATAATTGACTGTCACTTTCCTTCATATTAACATGTCAGTAATTTTTCTACTACACTTTCTCAAAGTCAAGTCAATAGTCTAGTGAATACATTTTGATAACCGTCGTATGTTTAATGTACACTCCGCTCTTATTGTCCTGTAGCTTAAAAATCTAACCTGTTGTACTGTTCTCTCGACAGAGGCGCTCGTGTGCTTAGGGTACAACCGGCAGGAAATCGAGTATTCGCTGGCCGAGGCGAAGTACGACGATGTCTTCGCCACGTACCTGCTGCTAGGGAGGAAAAGCACCGACGTGAGTATTTATTACCTGTTATCTCTCACGTTTGATGTAGAGTTTTCTACTGGCATGGATAAGGTTAACGAACGCACATGCTAACTGATGGTAGGTAGGATCTGAAACCTAAAGACATTTGCAATTTTAAGACTGCAATTCAAAGGCTAAAGGACCCTCTTCTCTAGACGAAGACTTGGTTTTACCTTGTTGGTAGACCCTGCCTACTAAGCTGCGGGTTCCTTCATCGATTCTCAGTACGCAAGACTATTTGTTGACTGATGTTTAGTATGTATTTATTCTCTACTAACTTCTGCCCGCGACTACTTCCGCGTAGATTTCGATTATCGTTAATTCTCTCGGGAACTTTAAAATCTTCCGAGATAAAAACTCTCATGCCCTATTCCAGGGCCTAACCTATATGTGTGCCATTTTCACCCCGATGCGTTCAGTGGTTGAAGCCGTGAAGCGTGATTGAGTTATAAACATACAAACATTCAAACTTTCTCATTTATAATATAAGTAAGATATAAGTATGTTTATTGATCGTTGTCTAGTATACATAGTGCAATCCTATAGCTTAGGCCACTATTACATTTATTATTATTATTTATTATAATACGGCCTATAAGCCTTTAAAACTCACTAACATCATAAGAGGTCGACTCTCGGATATCTAAAGGTCATTCTTCGTGACACATGTCAATAGCTTTCTACCTTCTCCTAAGATGGATTGCAATGGAATATTAACCTTTTGAACGCCACAGCCGGCTCTGGCGGACAACTGAAAGTCCTGCCACTGACGCCAACAAGTTGAAGATACTTTGTTTCGGGTACACTACTTCCGAAGAGTCATAATTACGAATTGATGAAAATTTTGATAAAAGACTTTGATATCTTTGATATCGCTTATAAATGAAACCTAACCAAACCATAACAATTGAATTATGCATTTAATATGAAATAGCTCCAGCCTAACATAGCATAGCTTTCGGAAAAAATGAAAATTCTGACAAATGAATATACGGAATTCCCCGTGTGGTTGCCAGGTTAGAATAGTGCCACTCCATGTCTTCCCGTGGATGTCGTGACGAGGCAACTAAGAGAATAAAGGCTTGTAGTACTGTTAGGCGATGGGCTTGCAATCTGTCACTAATACGCTGGTAAACATCTTAGCCTGATTGTGAAGAATGTGGTTACAGAATTATCAACAAGCTTTTAGAGTTGTAGGTAATTCTGTAGCTCTGCCTATCCCTCTCTTTGATAACAGGCGTGAAGGTATGTGTGTATTTATGAATGTATGAGAAAAAAACTAAATTTATAGTGTTTCCCTTTATTTCGCATGAATTATGTTGTAATTTGCATAGAACAAACATGTTTGGCGTGCGAGTGACTCATTATGTATTTGACGTAAGGCGTTCAGAAGGTTAAAATGGTGTGTGTTTGCAGCCGGAGTCGGACGGCAGCCGGTCCGGCTCGTCGCTGTCGCTGCGCAACGCCGCCGCGCCCGGACAACCCGCGCAGGCGCAAGCGGGTAACGCACACACAGGTACACAACACACACATACACACACACAAAGTGAAGTCCAAAAATACAGTACCGGCAAATAATATATCATCTTTGTACTTACATCTCATACGATTACCTACAAATGTGACTCACCAAAATTGACAACCAATCAAGAACTAGTTGAGTTGTAGGTATTGCTATGATTCTAAATTTATTATTATTTTAGCTGATAAAATAAGGTTCAAAATGGTATATAACAAATTTTTGTATATATAGTAGTTTAAAAAAAAATAGTATTTAAAAAAACCATTGCTGACGTTCAAATCTTGTAAATTTAGTATGAACGCGAGAACTTTATTTTGAACCTTATTTAATCAGCTAACGAAACGAATAATAGCAATACAATTGGTCAAGTAGTTGTTGATTGGTTGTCAATTTTGGTGAGTCACATTTTTAGGTAATCGTATGAGATGTAAGTACAAAGATGATATATTATTTGTCGGTACTGTATGTATCGAAAAAATACTCTCATAAATATGTTACGAATTTCTTATTACACTGAAATGAGGTGAATTGGGACATATTTTTGAGATATTGCGTTCTCCCATATTTTTACACTTGACTCTACACTCATACACGCAGCTGACGATAGTAATGATAATTGATTACTGATCAGTTATTGGAATAGGAAGATCTAATATGCCTAAAGTTTGAATCAAGTTTGCGCAATAAAGTATTATCATTATAACTTAAAAATTCTCATATCGATGAAGTGAACGTCCTGACTAGATTTTGACATTTCGATACTAATCGACATTACCTTTTTTTTTTCAATAAATTATTTAAACGGTCAATGCCCGCGCATGAGTCAAACAGTTTTTTTAAGCTATTTTATGTGTCCTACTGAAAAAAGGTCGCAAAAGACTTAGATAGAGGATGATCTTGATTTTTCCGAAGAGATTGGATTGGTTTGGAATATTTAAAGACGGTTAGACGTGAAATAAAGAAATATTGCAGAAAGAAAAAAATATTCCTATTTCACGCTCGCTCGATGTAGTTAGTGACACATGTTGAGGCAAATTAGCTCTACCTACCTATTTTGATCATTGATAATGATCACGTATCAAGATTGTTTAAACAATAGAGTTTCGTTTTATACTTCGCTACCTTTCATGGTAAAGTAAGAGTAAAGACATGTATACTATCCGAAACGATATTGCTTAAATAATGTTAAATATAGATCGGGTATGCAGTAATGCAGACTGCAGGAGATTTATTATGATTGAGTTTTATGGGACAAATATCACGTAACATAGTGCTATTGTTTCTCATCAATGTCATCACATACGAAAAGGGAAGAGTAAAGTCAATTCTAACACAAGGGAGTTATTTATTATTGTCCTATTTATCTTGTTAAGTCCTATCATACAATGATGTGTCAATTAAATATACGAAGTCTGATTCATAAAGCAGGCTCGTGAAAATAATCGCTCGTGCAATGAGCTCGACCAATCGGGAGCAGCTAAACCATTTGATTGACTTGATATCGCTCCTTTCTCATTGGCGGAGACAGACATTTACAATTAGTACGTTGTTCATTGTCAATGATTAAATTTTTTTCCGGAATATTTATAAATCATTTGTGTGATGGGTCTTCCAAGGTCATCTGAAACATTTGTTACGTCCATATACGCATAGTCGTGGCGAAAATCGTTGTACATAGGCAACCCTATATTAACGCTTGGCGTGGATAACTGGGATTAGTCGCTTGGCTTGTGGTTGGTCGCGCCGCTTGTCGCGTGTGCTTGTGCCACAGTCTGTACTGCTGGGTTAGGACAGTGTAATTACAAAATTGTAGCCGAAGATTTGATAGCTTTTTAAACGCGAAAGAGTTGCGTGATAGTTTAGAGGCCGTTGTTTGATATGGCAGTATGTTTTAACCTATTTTTAAATAAATAGATCCTTAGTAATTACCGCAATTTTTAATAAAAGCACTTATATTTGTATTTCTTATATAGTAAAACTTTTGTATGACAGTACTATTCCAGTAAAGACCGGCCTCGTAAATTCATAAAATTGTAGGCTTTTTTATAATATCTGAGCTCATTTGCTATCTAGAGGCTTGTGTGCTCGTTTGCCTTCTCCATTCCAGATTACGTTAGTTTGTTATATTTACTTTATATATATTTCATTATCTTTTAAAAAAGTTCAGTCACGATAACCGAAATCGGTTCATAATCATTTACTTACGAGCTATGCTCTTGTCGGTGGAGTAATTTCAGTTCTTCCCTATTCAAAGCCTTCTCTTTAACACTGATACGGCACGACTCCTACTTTTCCTTTTAATAAGGTCTAGGTAAGTTCTTGGTTAGGGCTTTTTAATAGTATTCAGGTCAGGTTAGGTTAGGTCCTCGTAGCTCGGTGTACTAGTTGTGGCGGGGGCTAGGGTGACTAGAGGCCAGCAGTACAGAGTGGCTAACGCTGCGCGTGCACAGGGGGCGGCTCGCCGTCGCACCGCGGCGTGCAGCGCAGCATCTCCGCCACCGCGCGCCCCAGCAACAGCCGCCGCGCCAGCGCCGGCGGCGACGTGCTGCGCCCGCCAGGTACACTACACACACAGGAATACTGACATACACGCACATACATACAAAATGTTCGGTACCCTGGTTTGGACTCTACCCACTACTAGCCTTTCTCCGCGATTTTGTCGGGTAAAACTCGTTGATCACATGATAATCATTATTCGCGAACATCTTCTTTTGAGACGTGCGAGAGATTTAAAAGTCGTGATCGTCGAGAACCGAATGCTTAATACATTTCGAATACGCGAAATGACAGTGTAGTGTGGTATTAATACAATGAGCGAAACGTCGCCAATAACTGAAGTAGACGACGACGAAGTAGTATACTACCTGAATGAGGTTCAACAAAAGAGCATAAAGAGTATCCTCTTGCATCATGGTAACCTGCTCTACTCCAAAGTTAACTGGAAGAAATCCCGTATGAGATTAGTTCACCTATGTAAATTTACTATATCGATGCAATTGTTTACGTGCAATAAAGAGTTTGTATACATACATACATACTTACAATAAACATACACACACTCACAACAAATTTATAAACTAAATAATTGCTTGTTGTTATCATAAAAAACATTCCGTAAATCCTCCAATATCAAGTAAAAATGAACCTTAAGGTGGCTCAAGGTCACGTTGTTCTACACTCCTATTATATTTACGAATGAATCAAAAAGACGTAAGTGCCTTTAAGGTCATTTTGGTTGTTAAGATCATTATAAGCATTTTAGAATTGAATTGTATATGTTGTTTAGCCGTCCAAAACAAAAAGCCAGTTCAGAGTATGAAGTCCATATCACATACTGTCTTCTTGGTTTGGTCATCAATATTGTAAGTACATGGGGTGTGCTTATGTTTTAACAATCATCCTATTCATTACCTTTGGGTGTTATTTGTGCTTCATTCATAAGGGATTGTCATCTAATATACATTGCCAACATATACATTATTTTCTTATAACGCTCGCTTGCTTTAATATAGAACGCTTTTAGAGAAATAACTTAGAATTCAAAACTCAAAAGTGTTACGAAAAATATGGTTATAATTATAAATCCCTCAATGTTCATCAGTATATGTTCAAAATTATATCTATAAGGGGTTTTTTAACGTAAAATAAATCAAATATGGTATCATAGACACAGATATTCTAAAAGTAAGCATGTCGCTGTATATGCATGAAAATATTGTTCTTCTAAATACCTACCAGACAACTTTACTTTGACCGTTTCTTGCACTGAAGTCTAAGAAATACAAGTAATTCCGATGTAAGACTCGCCGAGCATATTTTCCATTATCGTAACCGGTACCTATACCGGTGATTATTTATAAATTGATCTAAATGGATGTCAAACATGACCAGACCTTAACCTTAAGCCTGGTTTAACATTGCACTGTACTGCATGTTTTTTCCATACAAATCTTACCGTATTCGGTTGCTTTTCATTATTATTAGTATTGAAAATACGTGCAGTATAATGCCGTGTGAAACCAGGCTTAGACTACGTGTTTTGAGTCGTGCATCGCATTGAAGATCAGTTCATTAATTCGGTACGTGGCTGTAAGAAACCGTCTCAGTCAAGCGGTAGGTTGGCTGGATGGTGTCGTTAACGGTAGACGGTCGCGTTGCAGGCACCACCGCCAGCGGCGCGAACAGCACCACCTCCACATCGACCACCACGACCTCCAACTTCAAAAGACAGGTAAGAAAGAGTACATTCGTCCATACAATCAACCTTTATGGTACCATCCACTGTTGGGTATATAGGCCTTATAAAAGAAATGCCATCTAATGACTAGATAGGTACAAAAGAGTTTCATTTTAATAGCGTTGATATTTTAGATAATAATACTTAGTTTTTATAATCAGATTAGAATAAAAACAGTCGAATTCGTGTTTCCGTTTATGCAGTAAATAATACAGAAAATTAATCTTTGAATTATTTCAGTCTTGATTTTAATTACTAATAGAAGATATACTTGTAGGTACAGTCACCAGCAATCATATAATATTCAACATTGGGCGCAAAAATATCTAACACACTCTAGAAAAAAAAACTTTCAGATATTTTTGCGCCTAATGTTGAATAATATATTATTGCTGGTGACTGTATTTATTTTCTAATTTTGACTTAGTTTGTATCGAATACATTTGTTAAACAATGGTGATTTATTGTTATCTTCTAATTATTATCTATTACCTCATTGTAATTTTTTTTTTTTTTTATAGTCACCTTATCTTGTAGTTTTAACCTTATTTACATGACTCGGACTAATTAAGTGGTTGTTATTTCAGAACACAATCGACTCAGCGTCTATCAAGGATAACACAGTACGAATCGCTCAGCTACAGGTGAGTTTCCAGATTCTTGCTCATTCTAAATTCAGCTAATTCAATTGTTGTTCAACTATTATTAACAAATTGATTGAGTAAGGGATCATTTGACTTTATCAAAGCAAACAACCAAATTACATTTGACAAAAAAGGTAATAGGTAAATAATTATTAATTACTTCTTATACGTGTTGATATTGTATTTTAAGTTATTATTTCAATACTTTGATCTAGTATTTGTTTCTAATGCGGATTTGCTGACGATGAAAATGATGTTTGCAATTTCCCGGTACTATTACTACTACTAAATTAAAGTTAAGAATTAAAAACTTGAAAGAATTGTTTTTCAATCTACAACGGCACGCACAAATTGACTTTACACGATTGCATAATGTATGAAATTTTAACCGTGAGAGCGAGGCGTCCCGGATTGAAAAGGGATTAGAAGAGAGAGTAACCAACGTGGCCACCAATCTTAACCTTTTGAACACCTCAGACGGCCGTCAACTGAAAGTCGTGCCACTGACGCCACCAGTACAAGATTAAAAGAGACTTTGTTTCGTATCAATATATCGGCATAGTATAAATAGACAAGTAGCTCGACTCCGGCCCTTTAGGAGATTCTGATACCTATTGCCGCTCGGGCGTAAGGGTTGTCCAAACTTGTTTCAAAATTTTAGTCACCTACTTGGCCCTATGTTGATCTATAATCATATTAATCATAGTAATTTTCTTACTTTACACAAACTTAAAGTACCTAAGTATTAATATTGTTAGGTACCTAAGTACGAAATTTAAATTATTTTACTTACATACTTTTATCAGTTGACACTAAATATTAATTATGTTTAAAGGTATGTGATGCTGATGTGATATGTAAATTCCTTTTCGACCTTTTGATAATGCCGCTTTCGCGCAAGGCGGCTTCCTTTGACTAGGTACATACCTATTATTGGCGGCACGCGCCGCCGCCGCGCGTCTTTCTTTGAGCATTGGCAGCTCGCGCCGCGCGGTATTACACAACATTGAATAAATATCTGAATAATAATGTCACGGGAAAATCTTACACAAATTGACCTAGGTAGTCCCAAACTAGGTTCTAGGCTTGTACTTTCTTTGGGTACTACGTAACGATAAACATACTTACCTATGTAGTGACAAATACATACTTAATATTACTATATAGGTACATATAAAACACCTAAGACTCTGAAACAAATACCTACTCGCACTCATCACACAAATATTTGCCCTGACCGGGAATCGAACCCAGGACCGCTAGCTTCGTAAACAGTACTTAGTCACTAGGTCACTACCATATCTACCTAGGCCATCCACGTCGTGACATGTTAACTGACACGTCACACTCAATAACTTAAATTACCTACTTAATACGTATTTATTTCACCTAATTAGTTATCTATAGGTATCTACAGGCAAGCCGGTACGAAATACCTAATTAATTGAGTAGTTATTTACATTAATCACTAGCAGCTTTTATTAAATCTGGATAGTTGTACCTACCTAAGCTAGGTTTAGGGCACAGTTTAGGCGTTTTGAAATGAATGAAAATGTCACGCTGACAATAAAATAGATTTAACAAAAGCTGCAAGTGGGCTATAAGCTATAGGTAAATAAGTATAAAAAAATAAAGAGCATTCTTCACAACACAAACTCTAAATAGGTATGTAGGTACTCACCTTTCCGACTCAAAAGGTATGTGGAAAAACGATAGCTCCGGATTTCTTACACCATTATTTAAACACCCGTAAACTGAACAATATTTTCTAGTATTCGACAAAGACATTGTTGCTCGATGTTTTAATTTAACGCGCACTACCTACAATCAACCAAACGTGACCGAACGCAATGATGCCGCGACCCCGTCTAATCACCATACCCGCACCTCTGCTTGTAGTTTCGTGTGCGACGTTCGCCCCGCCCACAGCCGTACGGTCGGCGTAACGCACACGTGCAAGCCGCGCGATGTACCTTTGTTTGAAGACGAGCTACTTCTCTATTTATACTATGATATCGGTTACCGTGTTAGTGACACTTTTTGTATTCGACGTGAGGCGTTCAAAACAACAGAGAAGAATAGTGCAAATTGGGTATTGAAGTAGATGTCGGTTCAGCTGCGTGTGGTCGTGTTAGTGTTGGTATATATCGCGTGTCCTGCGGCAGGTGCAGAGCACGGCGCGGCCGGCGAGCTCGCAGCCCAAGCCCGAGCCGCGCCGCGCCGCCGCCGGGCCCGCGCGCCGCTCCGCGCACGACGCCGCGCCGCCCAAGCTCAGCCCGCCGCCGCCCGCGCCCAGGTACACACACACACACACATCATCCAAAAATACACACGACGATCCATCAAACCCACAGAAACAATACATAAATACGTCGGATAGGGGTTTTTTTTTTTTCAAATGAAGTGAACCTACATAAGGGCTAAAATTAACAACGGTAGCGACAATTAGGGCGGTCACATAGATTCGGAATTCCGTTTCGGAATATCGATTCGGAATTCCGAAGGCAGCTAATCCATACAAATCAATGACCCTACCACACACGTACAGTTGTTTTCCGTTCGATTCTATTCCGATTCGGAACGGAATTCCGAATGTAGGTGGCCGCCCTTAGTCATACATTTATAAACTGCCGACATACGCCAATAGGCGGTATCTCACATTCAATAACCGAAACAGTTTCAATCCTCATTCGTTAGTAAAATGGCTGCACTCGCTACTGGAGTTTTGCCTATTTGTCCTGTAGCAGTGTAGTTAATTGTCGTGATGCAATGGAAAAGTTGCCGTTGTTAATTCTAGTCATTAACGATGAGCACTTTTGTTTAGAAGATGCCCATACTGAAAGAGAGGAGTTCACACAAAATTGAACAATTTAAAATAATGACGTAACGTAATTAAATGTGTTTCTATGCAATACAACGAATAAATCGTATTACATCTCTCATCGCTATTTGTAAAGTGGCGTTTTAAACATTTTAGTTCTTAAAATTAAAAATATATTTGTCGGAATTACACTACAGATCTGAAATTTATCGTTCTGAATTATAGCATTACGCAATTAAGAGTTCTATTGATATCGATAATCTTAAGATCTTATAGGCTCCAAACTCGAATCAAACTTGGAAAGGAATCCAACTTCGAAATTTCAGTAGCTATCTTCCTTTCCTCGGTTTAGTGATAAACAATGAGTGAAAGAGATTGGGGTATCCGGGGTTTCGCAGTAACTAGCCAAGTAGAGTATCATGTTAATTCAGGAGTATATCTACAGTTTTATTATATTACAATAAAGTAACCAGAAACTTTTTGTTGTAAGAGAACCATGGTAATTATTAAAACTTGATAACCATTATGTATATTTTACTATATTAGTAATATTAACCTAGATATATTTATTATATTTATATAATGTTAAATAACTACCAACATCTCTTAATTAACACATTATGGCCGAAAACGTCGTGTTAGTAAAACGGACAAACTAACAGCATGCTTACGCCTTAGCACGGTGGTGCAAGAAACCAAGAACGGAAGCAACGGAGCCAACGGCACCGGCACTAAGACGCACGTGAAGAGTGCTTCGATCAGCTCGGCCAGCGGGCAGCCGCCGCTGAGCGAGGCTGCCCACAACGCCTCGGCGCGTGACTTGGCGCAACCTAGGCCAAGGTCTGGGCACTGGACACGCAGTGACGAACTTTGACCATCCCACTCGATCACCAGACTTGCACGTTAGATTCGCCACAATTCGTTATTATGAGAACTAAAACACAAGACGAGATATCTACAATCTGATAAGTGTTTTCCACGGAATAGAAAAAACAATGGAAGTGGCATGAGCTTCGCTTAGTATCAGACCTGTTGTCGCCAATACTCAAACTATCATAAAAACAAAACGCCGCCATGGAAAATGTTTTTGGTGCGGCTATCATTTTTACACTCCAAAATAGCACAATAAGGCATGCTTCTGGATTTATTTCCTATTTTAGAAATATCGAAATATCGAAATATTGAAATAAGCGATCGCGGCAAATGTATGGTAGGTTATGCGGAGCTCCGCATAACTGTGCCACACGTTACACGCCCACTTGACACTTCTACTGTTTTTTTCTGTTCTGTGGTGTTTTCAGAGTCTGTTTGAAGGCCTGTTGCGTGGTTGACTTGTAAATGCTATTAAGTGGAGTTTAAGCGATTACAATCGAAGCTGCTTTTATTTTATTTGTCGAGCAACTTGAAGATCTTTTTTTTTAAATTAAGGTTAAAGCTATTTATGATCTAGTTCTGAGAAAACCTTCATTAGGTTTAACCGGCAAGAAAATCAGTGTTTACAGTTGCGTTATTAACATCTGTTTTGAATACTGTAATGCTGAACTTGAAGTTCCAGTCAATAAATAATTTAGCATGTCATGGATACCCTGGCTTTAGGCACGGATGCTTGATACTTGGGGTTTAGGAGCGGATTCTTATCAAATACGTTTCACTGGTTTTAATAATCGACGGGATGGACAAAGTTTTGAGTTTCGTGTTTCGGAGTTATTGTGTAGTGATGCTACTGCGGACTAGGTAGAGACTGAAATGAGTGGACCCGTCTAAAAACAATATTTGCTTTTCAACCGTAATGTGTTCTGAAAACTAACTCATTCATATCAGTTCTCTTCTTGCGATGCCTTCGGCTTCTTACTAGACAGACGATTTGTAGTTGGCGCTCAATTTTGGTTTGTCTTTTTTGTGCCTTTTGTAGTCTTTTATTTTCAAGTTTTTAGTGCTTTGCATAGCCAGCTAAGATCTAACTCCGTGAAGTTTTTGAACAAGTTGTTTTAAAAAGCTTCTGATTTTAGGATTTTCACGCTTTTTGGCTAAGTGTGGCACATGTTATTGATTTTAGTCTTTATTAAGCTCTGATGCAATTCTTACCTTCTAGTGGTTTCGCACTTCAGCGAGGGAATCGAGTAGTTTTTCTTTTCTTTTGGCTTGAATTCGAGTGTTAAATACATGTTTAGCGGTTTAAAGGTAAGCGTTTTTTTAACAACGGCTAATATTACTGACAATTTGGTTTTAGAAGTGTATTTATTTTGTATGTATATTGTTTTATTTACTTACTTATATCGCTTTTATTTATATTTATTACAATTATTACATAGCCTAAGATTCTTCGGTAACCCGTCCTCTATTGAATTTTAACATCATTAGTGATTAATTAAATTCGAATGCAACAATCGCAATGCGATCACCATTATTCTTAATATGTTGCGTGTTTAAAATATGTAAAATTCACTCAGAACAGAGCGTAAACTCAATGCCGTTCTTCTCACTGGTGTCACAATAATTGCGGCAACGTTTCCGAACAGCCTTTGAGCACGGATGCGTGCGCTTTAGGCATGGGTTCAGGTATATACCGTTGCGTCTGGTTTCCAGCCTCACCTCGGCACTAACGACGGCCAGCACAGGGGCCACGGCGGGCGCTCGCCGCGACTTCCCCAATCAACTGGTCTTCCCGCGCAACGTGCCCTCGCGCTCTACCTTCCACTCAGGTCTGTACAAAATCAGCTAAGGGTAAAAAATAACCGCTCTTGATCAACTGTGATCCAACTCAATTTCTGACAGTAAACGAACAGCTTTACAGACTTTGTCCCTTTTACTGTCTGCAAATTAGAAGTTTAACTTATGCCAGCTGTGCTCTTGTAGTTATCAATTATCATAGATTATGAAAAGATGGAATGCCTGATTCCTCTAGTCTCGACTAACATTTTTGAACATCAATGACATGTATTGGTACAGGACAATCTAACTATATTGTTTTAATTTCACATGTCAGTATGTTCAATTTAATAATAAATAAATAATAAATTCGAACAAGTTCCCGTTTTCAGAATGGACAAAGACTTGGAAACTTTGAAAAAATAATAAAAGTTAGCAACAAAGCCTTCTCTAAAATTTTTGATAGAAATGTATGTGAACATCTCCTGATTTCTGTTGATTGGATTACAGGGCAAACTCGGTCGCGCGGCGCGTCGGCGGGCGGCGCCTACGGCGACGGCGGCTCCCCGCACCAGGCGCGCCCCTCCTTCTTCTCCAAGCTCTCCTCGAGGTTCTCCAAACGGTCAGTGCCCGCACACACCATAACCTCACCCTCGCACCGTGTTGGCAAGGTTCATTCCAAAGTCTATTGACAACTGGAATACTGACTTGACTGAGATAGGATTTGATATCAGACGAACAAACTGTTCTTTTTTTTTAAAGTGCCTTCATCACTGAAGGTTAGCATTCATACTCCAGATTGTTTCCCTGTCCATGATGTAACTACAAACTTAACTTAAAAGTAAAATGATGCCCGTGTTAAGACATTTGAGAAATGTCACTTTTTATGACTTGGACGTATCTTCAGTCGGACATCTCAGTAAATATCAGTCTTCTAAAGGTATCCCCAGACCTATCGACGCGGAATCGGCTTGAGCCGGTAAGAAAAAGTTGTATGTCCGCGCAGTAAGAGTGAGAAAGGCCTCGCTCGGCTCGGCTCGGCTCGCTTCGGCGTTGCGAACGGAACGACGTCGTTTTCGCTCTTATTGCACGGACATAAAACTATTTCTTCAAGCCGATTCCGCGTCGATAGGTTTGGGGGGACCCTAATACGGCCTTCAGATACTTCGTCTTTTTCTTCAACCGGTCAGTGTGTTTAATAAGTAAAAATTTCTCCCATGTTAATTTAACGATTATTTGTATACGACTACGTAAAAAACCTTGCCAATACGTGTTAATGTAACTAACAATCAAACACTAAGCCATTACAGATCCATGTCTAACACTAACACTACTGTCACGTGACTAACCGGTATCCAAGCCCGACCTATGTATAATTTCTGTGTTGTCTATTATTTATCTTTCACTCATACGCTGCGTCGCTTCTCGCTAATTATCATCTTTGTTTCTAAACATACTTTAATGTTTTCAAAGGAATTGCGTGTTTCTTATTTTTCAAAATGTATTCAAAAGTATAAACATTACCTCATCATTTAAAAAAAAATACTAGAAGAGAGATACTTACAAAAATGTTCTAAAGCTTGTCAAAGTTGTTGAACAATTTGTACACTCTTGAAATTAATAATATTACATCAAAAGCAAAGAAACACGCGAACCTTTTTGTAATTCATTAGTTTAAACTATCAGTTCACTGCCACGCTTCTATATTAGCTCGGCACAGCTTTCCACGCACATCTCATCTCCCCACCATCACATGCATAGAGTAGAACTTGTACTAAGATAGATGTAAAGTGGCGCCCGACATGGGGCCCTGGTGTGACTGAATTGTTTATTAAAAGGGTTGTGGAACAAGACGTACTGAAGTGCTTTACTTGAGCCCTACTTGAGCGGTGTCGTGCATGATTATGCGATAAGAATATCAAACGTATAGAAGCGAATGTATGGAACGTGAAGTGGATAGGGTTGTTTTCATTTTTGTGGTGTGTTACTTACAGTTACGGCGTCAATCCGATAGTATCTAGAATACATAGCAATCCTAACGCGTTCGGGAGTTGTTTTCGCTTCTATACTGAGTGTTATTCTTATAAGTGCATATAAGTGCACACGTCTACGAGACTAATTTATCCTCAAAAGGGCTCCCAAATCACGAAGGTCTCTCTGTAAATATAATGTTAACACCATTTTCTACGACACACTTTCTAACTTGTCACTTGATTAACATTCCGTATTGTCTAGTAACTGTGGCTCATTTTGTGTTTTTATACTTTCACTTGTATATTATTTGGTGCTCAATTGTCTCCCTCGAAAGAATCCGAGCTCCGTTTTGTTTTTGTTTATTTTTATTGTTGTGTTGGTCTCGCGTCAAATACAGGGGATGCACGATGCTCAAACCTCCTATCTCCCTTACTTTCAAAAGTAGTTGACGTATGCACATTCGATATAAATGTACATAACTGCCGTGTGACATTAGCGCGCAAAATTGTCCCCGTACGTTCTCCTTGTGATGTGACAGACTTCCAAACGAACCGGCCTAGTTTAAGTAGATGTCGAAGCATGCTGTATACCCCTTTTACTGTCGAACGAAAAGCTATTTTTATTTAATTTTGCCATCTGAAAGTGTGCTAAGATAGAGCCGTGCTGCCGAGCTTTGAGTGTTGTCCGTAGATAGCTTAGTGCTTTTATAACCGAACTAGTGACGCGAAACGTCGAGTACGAAGTAAGTATCGGTTCCGTGAGGTGTACGAAACAGTTATTTTTTTTAATTAACGCCCTTCGTGCATCCCCCGTGTTTTACGATTATTTTCACCTAACCGTACGCTTCTACTAACGAATGCCAACGGTCGCGATTTTACTGATTATTTTCTTAGTATCAATTTGCTTCTAGTCTTATCCACAACCCTTTTAACTTGAGTGTTGCGACGTGACGGACGTGTTTTTTTATTAGGTATGTTTTTTAACGGAGGGAGTTAGTGAGTGTAGAAGTATTGTGCATCTGTTTTTCGGCGCGAGTACATTGGCCGTTGTGGCTGTTAAAGTCAGTGGTATATCAAGAGTTTGTGCCTCTTGGAGTGAGCCGGAGACAGAAGAGGGGGGTGATTCGGCCCTTGGTTGGTCGATTCGCTCACCCGTTCCGTTGTACGCAGGTTGAATCAGAACCCGTGAGCGCCGCGCCCCGGAGGAACAAAAGGAGGGTTACTTTAAGATTATAGAAAAAATTATGCGAGAGCCTCTGTTAGCCACGCCACACGTTGTCTAACAGAGCGTTTTGTAATCCCTTATAGAGTAGCAAAGGCTTCTAAAAGGATGTCGAGATTGTAGTAAATTTTGTCCCCTTGTACCGTCCATATTTTAAACGGTTCTTTCGATCTACTCGTCATTGGTTCTTCAGAAGAATGTGTGGGTATTCCCGATGCTACCCTATAAGGAGTTTCGTTTAGGTTGTTGAAACATTTTCATTGTATTATAATTATTGTAAGTGGTCCATCATAGTTAACTTACGATTTGAGTTCGATTTATATTTAACGTAAATAAGAGAAAACATAAATACGCGGCGACATTTCTTTCTACATGTTAATTTGCTGAAATTAATGAAACTAGGTGTGTTACTCGATGAGGAGAAAATATATTTTTACATGAATCGTGTAGGTGTTATAAATGATTTCAAAAAGTACATTCAAGGGGTGAAGTTTTATTGTTCTCGCGAAATGTCATGTAGAGGAAATCTAGTCCCGCCGCGCGTCGCATTTCGCCCTAGATAATAAGCGCATCGAGTTCTCGTTTGGAACGAATTTTTTACATTCCAGGGTGAGTTTTTTTTTTAAGTTCACAAAGTAGCACAAACCTTTACCTATTGATATTCTTTTCTCGTTAACAATTCGGACTCTGCCTAAATTGTTAGAAAATTTCGACGACTGAAAAATAAATATTTTGTATATTTGTATTATTATACACGCTACTATACTTAGATTTTTCAGTAAATACCTGTTCTCGTTGTTGGACTTCGGATGTGGACCATTTTGAAAGTTATTTAATATAATATAACATAATATATTATATATTTCTCCCGTGTTCTATCCACTTGTTGTTCTTAATCGTATTTTCCTATGCTGTTTGAAATGGTCCACAAATGCAATTATATACTTGTGGCCGGATATAGGAAAGTTTCCCGGAAAGAGGCGTGTTGGTTGGTTTATCAGTTTTATCACACTGATGATTTTTTTTATTTACTTATTGAATCGATCTAGATCATAATAATTGGTCTAATGAACGTTTGGAAAACGCCATAATAAAGTTAATTTGGTTTGTTGACAGTTTCTAAAAATATTATTTTTTGTTAATTGTTGTAAATGGGCGTTTTCCAAAAAAAGTGTACATGAACTTTTTTTTTCAGAATTCGGTTTTTTTTGGTTTTTCTTACTCAGAATCGTTGATACTACCGATCCTCATACAAGAAAAAAAGTGTCCCAAATATTCCATTCCAGATCGTCACATTTTTGTATGCAGTCTTTTTTTATTTACATGGTCGTGACGCACTGGAAGAAAAAAATTACATAGTAAAATCTGGGACACTTTTTTTCTTGTATGAGGCTCGATAGTATCAACGATTCTGAGTAAGAAAAACCAAAAAAAAACGAATTCTGGAAAAAAAAGTTCATGTACACTTTTTTTGGAAAACGCCCAAATATCCAAAATAAAAGAAATTTTGGCAGAGAATCAAGTCAAATGAACATTATTTCAAAAGTCGATAAAAAAGGATTGGTTTTTATATGTTCTGAACATGTCTTATTGAGAGAATTCATGAGATTATTATGATTTACAACGTGTCGCCTCTGAAGGAGCTTCGGCTTTCCGGTCACAGTATACCTACTAGTTATAAGGAGTGAGTGAGATATATCAGTATATAAAGATAACTGTGTAGATATAAGAGGGATCCTAATAGCTTTGGTACAAATACTCAGTAGATGTTACCACATAGAAAACACGTTAACAAAATATTTTAAACGGTACACGTCAAAATACATGCATAAGAATTAATGTGTATTACTCCCAAATGTTGTGTTTAGAACGTCATCTTCCATTCGGTATGAATGAATAATTGTGTTAGTAGAAGAGACAATACAGTGTAGCCAAAAACCCCACATTTCAATCCAATTGCTTCAATGATACAGATACTATTAGTTCAATAGTTTACACGTTTTACCTAATTCTCCTAAAAACGCTGTTCATTTATCAATAAAGTTTCGTAATCCGGATAAAAGAACTTCATTTTATAAATTGATTATAATTTTTATTGAAGTACATTGTTTCTAATAACACCAACACGGTAAAAAGCAGTTCTCTCTTTCGCATGAAAGTTTTAAAACTGTCTCGAACTTGGTGTCGGTGTAGCATCTCCTGTAACGGTTACTGGATCTTGGCGTGCGCACTACCGTGCCCCCAGTTGTCCGAGTGACCTCCATAGATACTGTTAGCGGCCTATTCCACAGAATTTCTGTATTTATAAACTCAATTAGGGTTTCCTGCGATATGTGTTTTCGTTTAGGATTAAAAATGATGTACATATTTGTACATTTCGACATTTGCGTGTTTAAGTGTGAACAAAAATCTAAATAGGTTCGTCAAATAGATACGTACATGTGTTCTTGACTCTCCATTATAGTGAATAGTGATATAGACGTATATTTGTGTACATTTATTTATTTCTATTGAAATCTGTTTACAATATTTATGTTTTATTTAACTTTTATAAAATATCACGTGTGTGAAGTAGATCAGACCTAAATATTCAAATATTATTTGAAAAATTAATCAAAATTATGTTCTGTTAGTGCAATTGTTATGTTACAAGATTTTTTTATCTTCCTATAATGGGTTTCCACGGCAAGCATAATCGACGTTATGTTCAAATTTGCTCGAATGAACGTAATAAGTCGAGCAAGTTTTTACGTGGAGCCCAATGATTGAATAGATATCATTGTATCAATATCTTATCGCAAATGCGTATTGTTCGTCGTGTTGCAGAGCACATTCGTGTATATTTCCAGTCTTGCATATTCTATCCTTGACGTATAGATCGTGTGACGAACAAACTCGTCAGACTGAGGTGCTCGATTTAGTGTGATGGTCATTTGGATTACTTCATTCAAAATTGAGTCTTTAACATTACACACATACAAGCAAGCTGTATTAAAGTCAGAAATTAGGTATTCTACAGGGTGGACAGTATTCTTACAATTGGTTTACAATGTCCCACTCTTCGGGGCTCGTCTATTCAACGTGATGCTCGAAAAGAAAATCACGTGTACTTATTTTCAACTTCAACGCGCGATTTTGAAACTAAAAGCGGCGCGTGACCTTGACTGACCGTTGTTTGGCAACGATTTCCTTCCATTCTTCCTTTCGCGTGCCTGTAAGTATGTGATTATGTAAGTCTGCCGAATACGTCAATGTATAAGATATTTTGTACCAAAAAATACACGTGATGTAGGGCAGGGGAGAAGGAAGGTTTAAAAGTTGCTAAAACTTCACGTTATTAATGGATGAGCCCTTGGCTGGTGTTTTTGATTCTGAACTACATAGTGTTAACATGGCTGTCAAATACGATTCGAGGTAGAGCATTTATGTTTAAATACAAGTTGGCAATATTGCACCCTTATCTTTCCTAAGATATATTTCACACTTTTTGTGTCGACGGGCGTCTTGATGTGTGGGGGCTCCACGGAGTCAGTCTGATTGACAGGCCGAGAGAGACGCAACTATTGATTAGAATGTAAAAGTTACAAACATGTCTAATTCTAAAATATAACTGCCTTATTCTCGGCCACTCAGTCGTACTGTTAATCTGTGGCGTCCGTTAGGCGTCAGAGACTTAATTTAGAGACTGGTGTCTGCTGTCGTCTGTGCCGTGTATAACTGACCTTAATCGAACCATGTATGACTTCCTGTTAACCCTAAAATGGTTTTCAATACATACAACAACAAGTCTGCGCACAACATAAGTGCATTTCTTCTGTGTACCTTTTTTCTACTTAAAATTAAAAGCAATGTTATTATTATGAAAGGATAAATGCAATACATTCTAATATAGAAGCTAAGTTTAGTTAGATATAATTTAGTAATTTTATATTTTGAGATTTGTTTCATCCCTTCGCGTTTTTCAGTTGACTTTGTATTTTGCTTTGCGATGCATTTTTAGTTTAATTTCATTGATTGTAAGCTGTTATTGTATTGAAAGAATATATTCGTGTAATCGAAACCAATGATAAAACAATATACATACTGAAATCATTGATCATATTTTACACATTACATTACACGTGTAAGATTCATTCAGCACAGTTGTTTTATATCACGAATGCGGGTGACCCATACTTGTGTGGGTAGATGCACGTGCTCGTTGTCTCTGTCTGCGTAGCTGTCGTCGCTAAGCGTCGCCGTAGTGTGCGTGTCTATACGAGTTACAACTACAAGTAATACAAACCCGCTTTCGTGATTTAAAACAACTGTACTATTCTTGACATTTCCTTTAATTTGATTTATCTCAGATCCATCTTCCTCTTGTTCGGCCATTGCGTTGATGCATTTACATTAATGTAAAATATTTTTTGATGTTTTTGACTTGATATGAAAATGCCAAAATTTATTATATAAAAATATTTTTAAATTGGCGTGTTTTGTTTAAAGTCTGGCAACTAAGTTGAATGCAGAAAAATCATGTTTAGTGATACCGGACGGATGTGTTACGCTTCTCCAAATAATCAGGTGTTTCAATAACATTACCTCTGTGTTTTATTTGTTTTTACCTCTCTGTATGATTACTAAAAAATAGAAGGAAAGGAAAAAAAACAGTAGGTCGTACCAACAAGAGCACAGCTCTTAAATTAAAAGGTAAAGACATAAATACTCACTACAAAAATATAATACTAAAACCATTGCAATGAGACCGTTTCATCATCGGCTGCAAAGGACAGAGCTTTACTTACGAAAGAGTAAGAAAATTCATATATTGGATGAATGACTATGATGATGATGATGTACTTACCCATAGTCAAGCAATTTGAATCATAGGCCACTGAGGAGAAACGAGACTGACGAGTATGTCAAAGTTACGTAATGATTCAAATCGTAAGATACTTAAGAAATGAATTATAACGTGGCGTAGGTATGTTAAAATAATCCAGGATTTTTTGGATTGTAACTGTTATAGTGCCTGAAATGGATGTGTAATACTTCTAAGAAACTCGCTCTCCAATACATTGATTCGAAAAATAACGTCACGCTGCAACAAGTGCTAAATATGTCAAGAATGTCATCTATTGCTTCCTGTCTGCTGTTAGGACAATTTACACTTTTACAAATAGCTGAAAATTTGGTTATACAGTTTCACCCGAATGACAAGTCGGAATATAGTGGGTGAATTGCAAAAATATTATACATAGTTAAGGAGTTAATTGAGATAACGTTAACTTTCTTCAATTGTTTTTCCTTTGTGTAGCGAAAATTATCCATATGATTATATGACTAATCTTCGTTACACAAAGGAAAAAGTTAAGGCCTTAACAACCCTTTTTTAATTGAGCCCTTAACTATGTACAATATTTTTGCAATTCACCCTAGTTGTGTGTCGTTGTGGGGGTAAGACAACCGGTTAAATGGCAAGTTTAAAGGCGTACCATCTTACCAGAGCCTACTAACCATACAAAATAAATTAGCTAAACATGAAAGGTAAAGGTGGGGTTAGACTAGACGATCATTGCCTATTATATTTCGGTAAATACAGATTTTTAGAAGATTCCGTACGGAACCCTATCAGTGGGTCACAGATTTAGATTACCGTCTTTCCTGTGGACATACCCGACGTTAACGTTCCTAAGGCCTAATTTTCTGGCTGAACCCACATCCCCATAAACGGCGTCAGGTCTATTTTAGTCCTAGCAAATAAAAACATAACTTAAAATGCCCACAAACCTTTAACTATTGTACACAGGAGAGACAACTTTTGTTTTTGGGAGTGTGTGTTACCCCAATAGGGCTCCGTTTTGCCTTTTTAGTATGGAACTCCAAAAATAAATACAGCTTATTTATTGAGATATCCGATCGTCTTACCCCGTACCCTAATACTACAGTATTACCCCACTTGACCTAATACAAACTTTATTTTAAAGTGTAACTTCCACCATATGCAACAGAGGCCAAAGATACGATAGGGTCGTTGCAGTTCAGACTCTGGTAATACCAATAACATCACAAGAATTTACAAGAAATACTAACCCTTGAACATCGAATTTGTGTTTAAAACGACTTATGTTTCGGGTGAAACTGTGTACCAGTATGATCTTAGCCAATTAGGTATTTATTTAACAGCCTATCCGTGTTGGGGGAGTCGACTGGTCGGCAGAAGCCTCGCATATTTTCCTCCCTGGACATTCAGCGGAGGTAGGCGCGGACACTGGTAGTGGTCGGGGCGTGCTGTGGTCCTGATTTTAGACTTAATTTTCAATTATTAAGAAAAGGAAGGGAAGGATTAGGGTATCAGTTGTCGAGTAGCCCATTATGGTGGTTATCTACAGACAAGTGTTCCGTTTGGGCCGAATAATTTTGGACAAATGTATAATTTCCGAAATTGAAATTTTACTTAAAGCTATTTAGTTGATTATTGATAAATTAACAGGACACCAAAACCGCTTACTTCGGTTAGGTTAGTTAAAAAGAAATTTGGGAAATGATACATATCAACAAAAATATTTCGCCTAAATGGCAGAGAATCCTAAAGAAGCAATGATTTAAGCTTAATTTGCGATGCTGATTCTCAGTCGTAAATTGCCGTTTTTCGTTTTTACATTCACCTTAAATATAATGTTGTTTGCAAATTACAAGGTGCTCAAAAATATTTGAACACGCTCTGAAATTTCTAGAGGAAAGTTAAATTTCTAGAGAAAAATCAGGCTACAGCACGTTACTTTTAACCTTTTTTTTTAAATTGAATTAACGTTTTGTGTGAATTTATGTTTTCCAACCGATTTTATGTTGTGCTTATAATTATGGAATGGAAGAATAGTCATTTGCATTTAATTTTATGCTGTTGTTGTTTAGAATTTAAGTTTCAATAAATAATTCTAAGAAAAATATTCCACATTAATTTGAAAACTTGCAAGTTTCTACTTGCAATGTTATATATTTTTTTATGATTTCTTTAAAACAAAATTGGTATAATGATCATACTTTTCAAAAGTTATGTTTTGCAAGAAATAATTATAAAATCGGATGGATTTCATTGTGATTAACTGAGTTAACAGTTTCGCTTTGTTTCAAAATTTCGAGAGCTGCATCTTTGGTACAAAATTAACACGTTTTGACTAATCTCGTGTTTTTGCATTTTGTTTGGTGATTTCCAACATCCCTGAACCGAGAATACCTTGGTTTTTTTAATTTTATAAATCGGGTTTAAGCATGTTTATACCGTGTAAATCCTATCGACGACTTTAAGGTAAGTCGGTATGCCGGAACAGGCGTCAGGCATGCGTTTGGTTGGTATCGGTTTAATTTGTGTGCTATTGCGTGCTTTTTTTAATTTGATTTGCACATTCCGTTTTATTTTGGATTCTTTGTATTCAGCTGAAAAGAACTTTACTTTTTCAAAATTGATTACGATTGGATTGTATTTAAAAACCGTGAATTTTGGCTCGTATTTTTTTCCCATGAGGGCAAAATTTAAAACGTCATTTTTTCTAGCAAACTTAAAAATAAGAAATTATTATCGTCTACGAACAAAATTTACGGTTTTTACAAAAAATATGAATACTGGTCGTCTGATATGAAAACTTTTGAATTTAAACACACCGGAACACAAATTGGCCTTAATTTAAAAAGTGTACATACAGGATGCGTGTCTCAGCTCGATACAATTGGCGCGCCCCCGCGGCGCCCTCGTTAGTGAATGTTTGTCTGTTTTTAGGCCGTTGGACGCCACCACCCCGAAGCATGCAGTAGGTGCTAGTCCACAAACCTTGCTTGGGTAATTATCTTTTTTTTTATTTCATCTAGTTTTGAGATAATTCAACGTGGTATGTACGTATTTTGAAGCATGGTAACTCAGATTTTCGAATATCACCAATTATTAATTTTTAATTGTGTATTGTTTCCATAAAAAAATGTCTGCTCTTTTGTTTTATATTATTTGCAATAAATAATTTGTCTTTTCTTCATTGGGAACGATACATAAAAATATCATGTTTTATTGACACAGTTATACATTTGTTCGTGTTAATTGTTAGTTAGTTTCAGATTGATGTTTAAAGTGTTACCCTATAAAAGTGTTTAGTATAGTAACAAATATGTACAGTCAGGAGGAAAATATTACCTATTTTTTTTTATCTCTACTAACTTGGTTGGTAAGTAAATTTCCTTAATTTACTCGGGAAATAATTACGTGGATCGATAAGCGAGCATAATACGTTTGTAGGTTATATTTATACGCGGCTTATATACATGAAGTAAACTCACTGGGTATGTTCCCGACAGTTGCCAACCGTGATCATAGCTTAGCACTTGGGTATACGGCTTTTTGCTCCTGACTGTACTTGATTCGGTTTTTCGGGTGTTTCAATAGTTGAATATTGCAGCATTTTGTTTGCATTAAATGTGTTATTTGCTTTTAAGATTGATGGCGAGTGTACAAATAACGGAAATAATGCTTTCTCGGAACTATCTCCATATTCTCAAGTCCCCATCGATGTCAATCAAATAGTATCATTATGAAGTAAATCACTTACACGTTCATCTCTCATTGAAACGCCCGTTCAATTCAAACCTCTAGAGTTAGCCTTTTGAACGCCACAGTCGACAACGGATTTTAATGACGCGGACGCCTATTACTGACATATGATTATAGAACTTATTGTCAGTTAAATTCATACATTTGTATGTTTGTTTTTTGCATTTGCAGCTTAGAGATGGTATTATCTAGCCACGATTAGAAAGAGGTTAGAGGTGACAGTTTAAGGCACTGATCCCACCGCCGGCGAGTAAGCGATGAACTAGGTATCAGCTATTTTCTTGTCGAGTTAGCTACACTCGCTCAACTATGAACTATAAATATATATCTCTCTCTTTTATTTACACGGGAGCGATTATCTTTTGTTCGTTTCTTGGACAAGAAAATAGCCGATAGTTCATAGCTTACTCGCCGGCGGTGGGACCAGTGCCTTACCATATACTTACGTCAAAGTGCATATGAATTGACAGCTATCCCAATCCCAAACTAATCGCGGTTTTATAATACCTAAGTGCAATGGGTTTCGGCCAGAGTCCAGTTACGTACTGTCAGGGGGTTTATCAAGACATTGCTATGCAGTCCATTTTACGGCGAGCGTAAAGGACAGAGATATAGCAGTCACATAGCTCTGTCCTCTTCTCTCAGCATATACTGAACTGGATAGCTATAACATGATAGCCCCCATGTGGCATGTGTGCTCTTTTGCCGATTTCATGCAATTAAAATGTGAATTTCGGCCAGTTATTTCATTAACCTGACAATGCCACGTAATAAGTCACAATTTAGTGTATAAGGCTTAACTTATTCAACCGAATAACGCACCAAAAGCGGGGGCGGAACGGTGCGGCGCGTTCCCATACAAAAACCGCCTCCGCCACGCTTTGGAAACGGTTTTAAAATTAGGAACGCGCCGCACCACGCCGCCGTCGCTCTAAGTGCTTTTGCGGGGCTATAAAGCCCAAGTGGCCTAAGAACTCGTCGATTTTTAACCCAAAGTCAACTATCTCCCAATATATTCGCAGTTCAATATCAAGCTCAAACGTGCTCAACATTGGGTGACAATAAATCTAATTGCCTTTCGCTGTCAAGTTAAGAAGTAACTGGCACGTAACAATAACCATCGACCGTGGTGTTTAAAATTTAAATCCACTAGTAAAGCAATCGTGTTAATATCTGTGTGTTGGTACAGGCAAGGCAACGACGAGCAAGTAAAGCCTCGCGTGCTGCGCTTCACCTGGAGCATGAAGACCACCTCCTCGCGGGACCCCAACGAGATCATGGCTGAGATACGCAAGGTAAAGCAACGGAACTGCATAGTAATAGCTAGGGCCCGGAATTTTGGGTGCGGTTATTACGGTTACGGTCCGGTACAGACGGGCGGATATCGTAGGCGTTGGCATGTACGGAACCCTAAAACTACGATATATCACCTAAGAACCAATTATGATTAAAAATAATAATGGCAGACAATGTAGAGCCGAATAATTGATTTTATGTAAGTCTAAACTCGGATTCATAATTAGTTTCCATCAAATCTGCCACGGTGCGGTGTTGCCATTGAAATGAAACATTCCAACATTAGTAACTTTACTCAATGCACGTATGTAATTAATTATTTCGTCATTTTAAGAATAACATTTAAATACTCTGTTTAAATAAACATGCTTGTAATTCGCACAGAGAGCGGGTCGGGCGCGGGAGCGGGCGTATTGCCGTTACATTGTGCGCTCTGTGAGAAGGCCTATCAGAGAATGCGTGTATTACGAGCAATGTAACAGCAATACGCCCGCTCCCGCGCACGAGCCGCGCTCTGTGTGAATTGCGCTTAACTGGAGGAGGGGCGTCAAACCATCTCACTTATTATGTATAACAAGTAGGATCCTTTTCCGTTTAGTAAGGGTATATTGTAAGAGCAGCCTAACACCCAGTTCCCCGCAGGTCCTCGACGCGAACAACTGCGACTACGAGCAGCGCGAGCGGTTCCTGCTGCTGTGCGTGCACGGTGACCCCAACGCCGACTCGCTGGTGCAGTGGGAGATCGAGGTGTGCAAGCTGCCGCGCCTCTCGCTCAACGGCGTGCGCTTCAAGCGGATATCCGGTGAGTACTGGCTGTAGTTACCCGCAGGTTTGAGACGCGAGTAATCATTCGTTATAACCGTTTCGCTTTGGCACTGGGGCCCTACTTTGAAAATCGAAGTTCGAAGTTACGTTATCTCTGTCCCTTTCTCTCGTCATGAATGAAAGGGACGGGGAATCCGAAGTTTTGATACAAGCACTTCGTAGTAACCATCTTGCTCTGCGCAGCAAATTGTCTATCAGAATAGTAGTTTTTATTCTTTATTGAACATGAGTGCTTTTTCTATCTAACTATTCGATCACATATGAGGTTGGGAAAGTAAACGGCGAAATGCTTCCCTTCCGGGGCTATTTGAACTGTGTTCACCCTAAATATAGGAAACGAGATTTTACCTAAAGAGAGTGTAGCAACACTGGCGACATGATATAATCTGTGGAGTATGGAATAAATATGATTACGTTTAAAATGGATATATGGTGTATTAATTAATTACGTCCTATAAATATAACAATTCAAATTTCCCTCGCTTCCTCCACACTCAAGTCTCTTTATACACGTGCGTTGGTTTAGGGTACTTCTGTACTGGTCATGTCTTTATATGTTCTCAATCTGATAGTGGAACGTTCGCTGATTAAAATTTTGTTCGACGACTATGTTAGGAAAAAAGCATTTCAATTTTTACCCATGCTTACCTATGTAAAGTTTCTTTTAGTATTTTTTCTAAAAATGGTTCAAAGTTAAATATTTTTAGAAATATAAAATCTCTATATTATATAATTTTCTAAAGTTATAAAGTGGGATAATTCGAAATATTATAGGCGTACAACTTAATTTAGAGTTGGGTGAGTAAGCATGACGCGCCTGGTGAGGGACGATGACTATGTGAACTTTATCATACATCACTCTGTATTGTCCGCGGGTTTTATGCCTAACCGGCCTGGCTTGACCTTTTTTAAGGCCCTTCAATATTAAAAATATACTCATCAACTATCCTCACATTTCCAGGCACGAGCATCGGCTTCAAGAACATTGCGTCGAAGATCGCGAACGAGCTCAAACTGTGACTGCCCGGGAACCCGCCCCGCCGCCGGCGCCGGCGCCGCGCGCCGTCCCGCTCGCGCAGCCGCTCCCCCTCCCGCTCGTCGTCGGACTCGGCGCCGCCGCCGCCGCCGCGCGGCGACTCGCTGCGGCTCTCCGCCGAGGACATGGTGCTCGTCGCCAACGGCGGGCTGACGACCCCCTCAGGTGCGCTCGCTCATTTTCTCGCGGCGTACTCGCCCGCGGAGCTGTCGCTCGCCCGCAGCGACTACCTGCGGCCGCCGCTGTCGCCGGGGCCGCGCGGGCCGCAGCCGCGCTCGTCGCTGTCGCTGCGCGCCGACACCGTGGAGCTGGAGGCGGCGCCGCGCCCGCGCATGGCGCACCAGCCGCACTCGTACAGCGTGCACACGCTGCGCCGCGCGCCGCGCGCCTTCTCCCCGCCCTCGCCGCCCTCGCCGCGCTCGCCCTGCGACTGCCTGCCGACGCACCCGATCCCGCCCCCGGAGCTGTTCGACTTCTGAGCCCCGCGGCCCTCGAGCGGCCCGTTCCGAATTGAGTATGGAAATGAATTTTAGCATAATCGTATACATGAATTGCGGCGCCGTCGGTTCTCGTCGAGCCGCCGGGCGAGCGCCGCCCGCGCTTGTACAGTATCGCGTCGGCCGCGCCGTTTGACTTTTATTACTTTTTTTTTATAGTTTTAAGCCGCGCCCGGCGCTCCGGCCGGCGTTGTTGTATACTGATTTGTATTTTAAACTTTTTTTTAATTTATATTGTTCTTTGAAGGCATGTTTTTTATCGTTTGTATGGAGTTGTTTTAAAAGACATCGTTTATGAATTGTGTCGCGCCGGCCGGCGGCGGCGCTCCCGCGACCGGTCCTATTTATAGAAGTGTTCGCTTCGGAGATATTCGGTTTGAAACGTGTCGAAAGAAAAAACAACAATAGAAATCGTTAAGAACAAATTTTATTACGAATCGAGTAAAAATCAAACGGTTCGGTCGATGCTCCGCGAAACGAATAACTCCGAACGCAATACTTTTACAAGCAGAACTGTACATAATGTTAATCGTGTTGTATAATGTACAAAGTGAGTGTGAGCTCAACAGTTAATCTTAGCCTAGTGTTAATTATATTTTTTTCCAATAATGACAAATATAAATATACAAAATATGGCTGTCGAGCGATATGATATATCGCTGTCCTTGTAAGTGGCCGGCTTGTGCTGGCCCCTGGCCGCCCGAGGTGATGGAAGCCGCAGGGGTCAGCACAGGCTGGTACCGCGCGGTCGCCCACAGATACTGTCTCTTTCTAATTGTAAGGCTGAATTAGAAAGTGTCAAACATGTTCTACGATATGTAATCTTACGGGTTATAGAGTTGGTTGAATGGTCACACACTCGAGCTTGTCCAAACATTGGACTAACTTTGGCCAACTTAAAACACTATAACAATGTTTCGAGGGATGCAACTTGGACGGCGTTGGGCCAACGTGTGTTGAAAGCAATTCATACGAAAAAATAATTTAGCTTCTGAGGCCCTTGCCAAGATGCATTACGCTAATTATTCGTTTCGTTTTGAAACCAATCGCGTCGCTGGTAGATCACGTGACTTTTCGTATCACGTCATGTACCAGTGACGCGATTGGTTTAAAAACTTAGCGATTCGTTAGCGTAGTGTATCTTGCCTCTGGTATATCGAAGCTGTTGCTGAACTGGGTTTGTTCCCTGTGTTAGAGCGTATATCAATGTTTTTAGCACTTTAATATAATATTTGATGCTTGTTTTAAAGGCAGTTGCTTATCGCGTGATTGGAATGCTATTTGTATAGCGGTACCTAATTATCATGAGCCAAAGTTCAATTTCGTGTGGATTGTTGTCTACATAATTATATGTTGTTTTGAGGGGATTCATTGCTTAATGTCGCTTTTATACAAAAAGTATGTTACAATAAGACTGAGAAAGACACTCAAATGTAAATATTGATTGACTAACACTGGACATGGTGTTTAATTTGAATTTAAGTATTAAAAATGTGTCAAAATTCTAGATTAATGCATGCCAGATTTTTATTAACGAATTGTTGCGGACAAGTTCAGTTGGAAAAAGAAACTAAAGGACTTCTATTACAAGTTCTCGTCCTCGTTGACCTCTTAGGCAATGGTACTACCCTCATTGAAACGTATAGTGATGTACAGACCTAGGAATATGCGGGGCAAAATTAAATGACAGCTAGGGATTGCCTACATCGATAAACTCAGTTATCGATGCTTTTCCCATATACTAGTGATCGCTCCAAGTTTAACCTCCTGAGGGTTCTTGTACTAAAAATAGTACAAAATACTGCCATTGAAATAAAGATCTAGTGCAAAGGAAGTAAAGTAAAATTTCTTTTGTTTTTAGAACTCGCGATCAAATAAGAAAATTGACTTTATTTCATTCGCAGTAGATTCATATTGCATTGACAAATTTCGTTGTATGGTGGGTCTTAGGAGGTTAATATATAAAAATAAAATTTTATTGAAAGTCAATGAAACAAAATAGTAACTTTATTCTGGTCGTTCTTTATTTTAAAAGGATTTTTAACCTTCACCCATTATCATCATTTTATTTTTACTCTGAACAAATTCTGTTCGCTTATTTTAACAATAGTAAATGGTACAGTCATTCTGACATAAACAATAAGGAAAAAAAAATGATTATGATTGAAGATTAAAAATCCTTGTAAAATAAAAAATAACCAGAATTAGGTTGCTATTTTGTTTCATTTGCATACTTACTTTTAATAAAAAAATATTTCTACAAACAAAACTTAGAGAGTAGGTATCTGGGAAAAGCATCGATAATTGAGTTTATCGATATATTCAATCCCTAGCTGTCATTTAATTTTGCCCCGTACATTCCTAGGTCTGGTGATGTGGGTGGTTGACCAATAACTTAGCGTTTTTCGCTGTTTGCCCTAGTTAATATGTGTGCATCGGAAGCTCGTCTAAAAGTAGGTGCAACCATCCACAGGCTCAACTTGATGTTGACGTTCATAACTATACCTAGATATTTTTCTAGCAGGAACATCATGTGGTTAGTGCTTGACATAATTATATTATCGACAAACCTGTTATCGATTCACTCAACCACTTCAACGTCATAGAGGAAATACTCGTACATCAATATATAGTTGTTAAAAAAATATTCACGATGTCCTGGAACTCATTGAAGTACCAAATAAGAAAATAGCGAAATCATTTCGTCAAGGAAAAAATGACAATCATATGTCATAATGATTTATAAAACAATGTGGTGCGTTATATAAAAAAAGAACTATCAATTTATCAATATTTTATATACTTCGGTGAAAATCACTCTATGACGTTAAAATGATACCTACTTATCGATAACAGGATTTTCGATGTTTTTATTATGTCAAGCGCTATCAACACGTCGTTCGTGCTAGGAAAATCTCTAGGTATATTCATAACACAAAAATATAGTCGCTGTATCCTCGTTAGACCCAATGTGAGAGACGATATCTATACGTGTATGTAGTACTTATACATGAATGTTAGGTCGCCGTTTGTAGTTATACAGAATCCTAAGACGAGGATGTTTAGTGTCAAAAGAAGTGCCACGGGATATGCGTTGTAAATCGTTTGGAAAGGAAATAAGGTTGAATTCCTTTTGGTTAATGATTGAGGTTGGAAATCTTATCTTAATTGTGGGTCTATACTTGGATAAATGACAGTTTCATACGATTTTCTTCTTTATTTACATTTATAAGTGGTTCAGGCTATATTCATTTGAATACCGACCTTATTTTAATGTGTTCAAAGAGGAAAGTCATATGAAATATTGGTTTTTCTTGTCATCGTTTCACGTGTGTGGCCTCTCTAGCACTCTGTACTGTCTCACTGAAATTGTTAGATGTATTTGTAATTGTGATCAAAGTATTAAGAATTTTGTAGTTCTAGCAAATAATGTTCATTGTTAAAGTGTCAAATATATTGTTTCCCTCTTCGTAAAGTTGTGATCGTGAACGGAGCCTTTCGTTTTGTAATTCCCGGTTTGTTTCGTGATTTGGTGTGACGCTTTCATTTTCTACGTATTTGTGTGCTGTTCGCATACTTACTAGGTCTATAGTTAAGGTAGGTATGAATGTATAGAGTGTGAGGCGATCGCGTATTTTCTATAATCTAAATAAGTGTAGTATAATACTTTTACAAGAAATCGCAAATTTGACGTTTCACTGTGAACTGTCAAGCTGCGTTCAACTCGAAATTCATCAATCCAGCCGGAGAGGGTCGGATTATCGCTTTCGATGCTTTCAAAACTGCAATTTTTAACTTTATTAGTTTTAATATTAGACACAAAACTACTCTCGTTTTTATGGTATCTGAAAGCGTATTCGACCTTTTGTAACTCTTCCCATTCTAACTGTGTTAACGCCATCATTACAAAGTGTATTTGCGTCGGTTGATAAAAATATCCTTACACAAGTATCGCTATTGTCAGGTTAATTTAGTTAAACCAAATTATATTTGCAGTTCATCCTGCTCCCGTTGTTAAACTATTTCGTTTGTAAACGGCAAATGTATCTTTGTACTTCATAAGTGCCATTAAAATGGGAAGAGGCGGTTTCGATAGCACTAAGTCGAACTGGGTACATAATATATACATACAGTAGTTATATATTTATATATATATGAGCTTTGTTTTACGATATAATATAGAGTAGTCGTCCGTTGCCTGTGAGACGCGTGTGCGGCGTTTTGTGAGATATTCAAGTGGAAATAAATTTTATTTTTAATTCCGATGATGTGTTTATTGATTTACAAGTAAGTTTACCCTGAAGCCCTACCGTTAGAATACGGCAACACAAAAAAATATGTTTAAAATATAAAGCAGAGTAAATTTCCTACTTTCCTAATAGTAATTACTGCTTGGAAAAAATATTCCAATTAATTATACTGGTTAGGGATCGACGGTGCTCCTATTCCTAGGTGCTTTGGCCCTTCGGGCCTGCTGAAATATTAACATAACATAAACCTACCACTCTGGATTAGACCAACAACTGTTTGTCCAAAAGGTTTGACTAGTATAAGGAATTTGAATATTTTTGTCCAAACTGTTAGATGATCAACCTGTTTGTCCAAAAGGTTCAAGTAGCTAATGTAAGTAATTTGAATAATTTCGTCCAAACAGTACCTACTGTAACATGATCGAACTATTCAAGGACTAAATGGAATAAACTTAATAAATGCAGCCATTGCAGTTCCGCTGGGAAATAAATGAGGGTTCGTTATCCGTGTTATTAGGTAATTGCAATAAAACAGCACATAATTATTACGTACGATTTAAAAAAATAAGTTACAATATCAATTATTTACATCCCCTTAAAGCATTAAATCTTAAAACTAGCGTTGAATAAGTTAGTAGATGACTGGAATAATTATTACCAGAGGTTTGAATTTTGAGCTGTCATAGGGATTTCTCGTCTATCGACTTCCGATATACATATATATATCGATAAATACGGAACGCAATATTTAAAGCATGATTACGAGTAGAAGTAAACAACTGGCAGTCTTATAGGGAATGAGCGATCTCTTCGAGATGACCTTTAGATACAAACTTTTAATTTTTTTTCGAAAGAAATTGCAATAAGAATTGCTGTCGATAGTTTTCATTGCAAATCTCTTTCACATTTACAACTACTCAAAAGTTATCTGAAAGAGATCGCTCTTTAGCGATAAGACCGCCTGTTGTTTACCTTTACTTTTAATCTTCTTTAATATGTTGTGTTCTATAATGTATCCATGAAATATCTAAATGGGAAGTCCCTATGACAGCTCAAAACTGCTACAAGAAGGCCTCTGATTATTACAATTATTCATACACCGCTCCCGTTTTGAATTATGTTCACTAAAAGTTCATTTAGAAAATGCATCTCTCTGGGGCCTGTTTTATAAAACTACAAATTACTATTTACAGGTTACAAGTTTCCATTTGACACAACCTCGACCAATGACGACCAGCCATTAGAGCGGTGTTGCCAGTTAAGACCTGTAAAATTGTAACTTGTAGCTTTATAAAACGTGCCCCTGTGGCCCGTTTCACGAAGCTACAAGTTACAAGTTACAAGCTGAACCCTGTATCTAGCAGTACGAGTTAGAAAGAGACTTCCGCTTGTAATTTGTAACTTGTAGCTTCGTGAAACGGGCCACTGTTGTAACATTTATAGAGTATGTCTTTTCTAAATATAAAACAACACTCGAATATAGCGATCACAATTGCGAAAGGATTCTTTATTTATAATCATTGTATATTTTTATTGTTTGATTAGAAGCAATATAAATTACATAGGCCATTCAATAATAAAGTGCAAACTTTACTTTAAAACTAATCAACAATTCTATTTACAACATTGCAATAACATGGCCTCTTTTAGCTGTATCACAAAGTAGCCAAATATCTGTAGCTGTCTTTTTCGTTTGCACTACATACTAGGTTGCAAATAATTCGGTCTTCCTTATCACTCAATCCATGTAGAGTGATAAGAAACCCTTATGTGTATATAGGTCATAGGTAGGCCCTGATAGAACGGGTTGGCAAGAGTAGTGCTTGCCAGGGGCCGGAAAACCCGTTCGTTTGCTTAAGCCGTTCGAATCGATATCCCTTCATACGATAAACCAAACTTTTCGGTAAGCCTTTCATCGGCTTAGCGGTTCATTACGATAGCCCGTTCAAGCCGGGTAACCCGATCCGTAGCAACCGGTAACCGCTTACCGAATCAGATAGGTTTTCGAACTAATCGCTTATCGTTCGGGTTACGGTAACCCGTTCCATCCCCTCTTTTCTCGCACCGCACGCGACGTGGTATGTGTAAAAACTAAAATATCTTAACAGGTTCAATCAGCGCAACAAGGGGTAACCCGTTCGCTGCTTATTGATACCGGCAAGCGGTAAGCCGAATTAATTCAATCTAAGCGATAGCCTTTATAGCGGGTAAGCTGATTAGAGGGTTACAGAAACAGGGGGTTTTTAAAAACCAGCTTAATAAAAACCCGTTCAAAAACCCAGGTTACGGTAAGCGGGTCCGGTCACTGGTGCCAGCAACCCAGCACGCAAAAAAGCGCATAAATTAAGTCGTCGAGTAAATTATACTGCTCTTACCTATAACCTATAACCCTTGTGTACTGGTATTACCTAAAACGGTTTCCAAGAAGTTCTGATATTTAATTAACACTTTCCTATACATGGCTGCACATGATTTACTTCTACATCTATACATTCAAATGTCATGAATGCTAAGTTATATTCTTTGATCGCATTTAATTCACGGGACGTACCGATCTGACCTGAAAACAACTCGAATGACTGCCTTTCAACTCTTACTATCTACCAATGAATGACATCATGGTCTTCCAAAAGTCTATCATCATTCCTTATCAAGCGGTAATCCGTCCAAGTCTATTTCGGTACTTGGAACAAGCGGGGGTTTGAATCCATACTCTATCCTCAAGTTGGACACCTTAGGCGTTCGATCCGCTCTACGCAATTTAAGCTCAAGCAAATAGTTGTTATTCTCTGGCCAGTGGTTTTCGCTTTGAGGTAAAGGCGGGGGACCGTAGTATTGGTCAGTTTTTTGGTTTTGCGTATTGTAATTAGTTACATATTGAAGGTAGTTGGTCAATAACGGCGATTTTTTGTAGTCTTTAATCTCATATTTAGGAGTGTTATTTATGTATTGGTATGAAGATGCGTAATGATTGCCCCAGTGCGTGGTCTGGACTGGCTGGGCCGCCTGTTGCCTTTCCTTCATGTACTGTTTGTAATGAGCCGTATAGGCTTGAGCTTTTTGCTCGGTGTCGTGTACTTCGTTCACGTTCAAGTGAGGAGGCGGGATTCCTTGCTTGTGTTGTTCTGGTGTATATTTCTGATAGTGGGGAATGTTGTGAGACGCTTGTTGTCTTTGAGAATATCCATAGCCGTAGTGATCTTGAGGTTTTTCGAGATCATATGGCACTCTTATAGGTACGTAGACGGGCCTTTCTACCTTCTTCTCAGCCGGGTATGGGACTTTAACCTCTACGGGAACTTCAACGCGGTAAGGCACTTTCTTCTCAACAATCTTTTCTACCGGGTATGGAACTCGCTTTTCCACAGGATATGGTTTGTCCACATACTTAGTCACTACAACTGGTCTTTCCACAATTTTTTCAACTACTCTGTCAACTGGGTATGGGACCTGTACGTGTACCTTTTTCTCTACGACCCGGTCAACGTGAACCGGATAGGGTACTTTTTTCTCAACTATGCGTTCAACCGGGTAGGGTTGTGGTACGTGTACCGCTACTGGCACCGGTTGAGGTACCGGTACTTCTATATGAACCGGTCTGTCCACTACTTTAGTTACGGTTACCGGTTTCTCGACGATTCTATCAACTGGATACGGTACCCTTTTCTCCACCGGATAAGGTACTGCTACTTTAGTCTCGTAATGTACCGGGTAAGGCACACGCTTTTCAACTTCGTACGGGACCGGTACGTCCCTGTGCACTATTTTCTCGACTGTTACAGGCTTCTCCACCTCCACGGGGTACGGAACGCGGGTTTCCACGGGAACTGGGTACAGTACTTTTTTCTCTACCGGCACTTCAACAGGCACTGCCACTGGGGTAGGAACTGGGACTTGATGAATGACTTGTTTTTCAACAACTTTTTCAACCGGGTAAGGTACGTGTATCGGTCGGTCGACGTACACTTTGTGCTCCACCGGGTATGGTACCTGTACCGGATATAGATGAGGTACTTCGACTGGGTAAGGTTTGTCGACAAACCTAGTGACTTCGACTGGTCTGTCAACAAACTTTTCATAAGGAATCGGAACTGCCACAGGCCTGTCAACAGGAACATGTTTAATAACTTCAACCCTTTCCGGATAAGGAACTTCTTTCTGAATGAATCTATCCACGAATTGTGTGACAGGAACTTCCTTTTCAATAATAATAGGCTGAATAATTTTCTGGTCTTGATCATAATTTATACCATTGTAGTAAGGCCTTGCATATTCACGTCTTTCATTACTTGTGTTTTCATTTGGCCTGATTTCAACTTCTGTTTGAATGTTTTCACTTTGTTCTAATTGATCTCTGGCGTCATTATGTTGATTTTCAATTTCATTATTGTTTTTATTATTCTTTTGATGTGCCTCTTGTGATCTCAAAGCACCCACGTAATTGTGATACAAAGACTTTGCCAAATCTAATGTACCTTTGTCGTTACTTCTTCCTTCATCTAAATAATCGTGCACTTCAACGTCATTGATATGTATAATATCTAGGGGAATTGATTTTTGAATCTCCACAATTGTTTTATCCCTTCTAGGGCTCTTTACTGTATCAGTTACAACTTCGCTGTCTGAAACATCGTGATCATCTACAGTATTAAATGTTTCTGAATCGTTCGCATTGAGAAGTCTTAACGCTACTGTAATAGGAGCCAAATACTTCTGGCTAATCGGTCTGGGTGTAACGTTAACCAATTCTTCACCAAACTTTCGTTTTAAATTGTCACTATTAGTATAATTCTCTTCAATGCTATTTCTAACTCCAACAATCTCATAACCATCTTGTAAATACGGAACCATAGTTGAAACTAAATTATTAACAATTTGCTCTTTGTAGTCGTCGTAGTTTGAGTCTTGAACAACTATAGGAGAAGCAAATGTGTACTGGTTCGAATTCGTTTGTAAGACTTCTTTTTCCTGCTTGTTATTTTGTATGTGTTCTATCTCACTGTCAACAATCTTTGCTATTTTAGCTTTTACAGTGAGTCGGCTCGGCTCGGGTGTGCTTGCTTGAACGATGTTCTCGTACCTCGTCTGTGCCACGTTTAATCTAAATCGCGGTTTAGGTTTAATGATGTCATCGTTTTCTAAATAACCCGTTTTCTCCACGGCGTGATTTATTTTAAGTAAATCTTCGTTGGATATTATATCCTGAGTGGAAGCGACTAATCTGGAAATACGCTCGTCTTCTGTCGTTACACTCCGCGCTGTCGTCGAGGAGACTTTATTATAGTAATACCTCTCACTTCTAGCGTTGCCTCGAGGAGCTTCTACTCTAAAATTAACAGCGCCTCGATACGACAGAGGTCTCTTAGTGCCTTCTTTTATACCGAAATTTCCGTTAATGCTGTGAATGTCGTAAGTAGGTTCTTCAGCAAATATACGCGTAGTCTGTATATTGCTGTGATATTCTTCTGGCGTAGATTTGCTCTCCTCATCGTTTGTGCAATTATGATCTTTGAATACTTGAACGACGTCAGTGGTCAAGTTCTCATGATCTTGCTCCATGTTATCCTCTTTCTGAAGAGGACTTGAGCGCTCTTCGTCTTCGTTCGCTTGTTCGATGTTCGATTGTTTGTAATCATTTATTTGATCGTTTAGTTGGTCGGGATGTAGAGTTTGAATATTGTACTGCGCTGGTGTTACCAGGGCGTTGTTATTGTAGTAAAAGTTAGGTACTGGGGAGTATTGTACATCGGGTGGAGTGATTTGGACCAGCTCATCTGGTAAGGAAGAGAACTGTTGCTGCAGAAGGTATATCTCGACCGGAGACTGGCTGTCTCGATTGTGTTGTTCGTCTTGTGTTCCATTGGTTGGTAACTGAAACAATTTTTAAATAAAATTAATTATCATACATACATACATTAAATGACGCCTGTTTCCCACTTCTTTCCACCTGCTACGATCCTGACAATTCTCTTTTGCTTCTTCCGCATTCATACATCGAGTCATGCATGCTCGTCGGTTTCGGGCATAGGGGTTATCAGATAGTGCGGTCGTTTCAACCTAACTTTTAGACGAAGTGCGTTTACGAAGCTTACTTTAAAAAAAAGTTGCTGCAAGGTACAACACCTTGGACGCCGAACTTACATTGTACTTTGGACTAAGGACTTAGGTAGAAGAGCTCCCAAAGTTTTCTAATTCTTACTATTTTGCATTTTTTATGACAAGTGAAATATTTGTTACTGTTCTTATTGTTGATTACATTTTGTTTATGTTTTTAATTGATTTCAGGGACGGAGGTATTTCGTTTGTTTCAGGGGAAAAGGAAAATATGGCCTTAACCGAACCTATGAAAAGGTATAAAAAGTCTTCGTCCGAAGACTTAGGTTACCTTTTTGTTTCCTTAATAAATAGATACAAGATGATTATTATGTGTCTTTCCAAGGTACAACACCGAATGTCCAGGGTAAATCAGGGGTGTTGTACCATGGACACGTTTCCCTTTTTTTTCTATCAGCCTGTCTAAACTAACAAAAGAATCGTTTAATTTCATATCCCGGAATGTAGTATAATAGAACATCTGTACATATTTATTCGCACCTTTGGCAATTCTGAAGAATTCGTTTTTTTTCAAAAACTCATAGAACAGAAAACTGTCCGCGGTACAACAGCTTCCCCTATATCTCTTTCATCCATCCTTTCCAAACGATCGAACCATTGAAGCAATTAATTAATTATCAATCTTCAATAATTATTATTAACTTAGGGCCTGTTTCACAATCGAAAAGTAACGCGTATCTGACACATAAACTTAGCCCTTTCCTTTTCTTACACTTGACCATAGACAAGGAGAGAGCTAACTTTAACTGGCACATAAATTTACTTGACAATTGTGAAACAGGCCCTAATTCTACCAATCTATAAAGTCACATTGTACATTTGAAAGTTTATGTTTTCATTCACACTGCGCAAAATAGGTACATGGCAGATATTCTTTTTCACTCCTGTAAAATAAATTCAACTATAAAATTAAAGTAAATACCTATCTCATACATGCAAGTGATTGTCAGCCCTAGATTTATTCATTTTGTCGCTCTTTTCATATGCCAAAATACAATGGAATCGACTACTGGGTACTTAAAATTTAAATATTAAAAGAGCCATCACTCTACGATACATGTTCTAATCAATACATCACACATCCATTTGGCGCTGGCTCGCTGACCTAACGTTCAGCAGCATTATCATAATTCATTTATTTCATCAACATAGGTTAGTAAGATGCCAATATAATGTAAAATAGTACCTACAGCTATAGTGCTATCTAAGATGCTGACCCATCCCATTGGTTAATTTTTTTTCGTTTTATTTCTAGCTAGCATTAGGTTACGACTTATTCCGCGCAGCGCAGTAGTTGTTCATTGCAATTTCCTTTGGAAACTGACCAATTTTTTATGGCAAAAAAAGTATCCATGTCCATTTCCTGGCTTTAAACTGGAAGCATTAAAATGTAGATTCTACTTCTGAGTTTGACTGAAGGTCGGTATGCGATCAAAATCGGATGTTTCACCCTAACTCCTGAATTATATCACCAATTTTAATAAATGGGCTGTGAATACAAATTCGTCAAGTACGAGTGAATTTAAATCCAGCACGCACTTACACACGCAAACGGGAGGTTAGGCAAAGTTTACCAGCTAGAGTCTGATCTGATCAGTGTGTGGTGCCACAAAAAAAAGCGGCAAATTTAAAATAACACTTAAGGTGAAGTCTTGTAATTGCAACTAACTTAAATAACTCCTTCTAGGATCACTGTTTTGAACAACGACAGGCGTGATATCGTTCTTCCTTACTAAGAAATACAATATCACGCCTGTCGTTCTTCTAAACAGTTATCTTAGAAGGAGTTATTTAAGTGAGTTGCAATAACCAGATAGTTGCAATTACAAGACTTCACCTTACTACCTAGTAACAAGAAAGGCATAACGACTCGATAGGTACACATAATGTGACAGCTTGCCTCAACTCAATGTTGTCATGTGAAGAATTAGAAAAAAAAAAGAAGTGACACGACTCGCTGGTCACACTCTAGCAGTAGCGACCTGAAACGGTTTCCGGCCGGTCGATCGAGCAAGCGAAGTAATACTAATTATAAACTACTTTATTCAGAACTCACGCCCTAAAATTTTGTACGCTCAGACGGTATAACGTGAACTCGCCGTTCTATAATTCGTCCGTCAAATTGTACAGCGTGTTGGTTAAGATAATCAGCTACCTGTTTGGCTTGTGGCAACTGCAACGCCCGCTCCCCTAGCGCGAAGCTGGCGGTGTGGCTGTCGGTGCTCACGGTCACGGCGCCGTGGTAGCCGCTGCTGTCCGCCACATAGCGCACCTGCTGCTCGCTCTGGGAACACACTTCACATGAAAAATCTGCAGTTGGAGTCAGTGCGCGTGGGAAAGAGCCCCGAGCAAGTACTGCGCGCATCTCCCGTGATTCGGTCCTTTATGCCGCAAGGCGGGCAGGACCATGGGTTGGTTGGTGGGATAGCCCTTTACATCTGAATATAGCATGAAGTCAAGATCAAGAAATTAAACCATATAAGTTAAGGCTATATGAGCTGTTAAAACCTGCCAAATATGAGGAATAGCGCTATAGAAGTCATATCACTCCTCTACAACAACTTCGTTAGGAGACCTTCATCAGAGAGAGTTGTCGCAGGCGCGGTCTTTCGGAGTCTGTATCCTTATTCCTTCGCGCTAACACTCCTCATGCTGAGCTGATGAAGGACTTCTAACGAGTCCGAACATGTCAAGCCGTTTCCTGACATTAATACGTGAGTAAGTGAAGCCGTAGTATTGTCTGTAATTATATTGTTGTTGTTACGGTAGCTCTTGCTGCCAAGTAGAAATAAGAATTAAATATAAAATATTTATTTCGTTTAATTTCTATATGTTTACAGCAGAATGCTCTTAAATCGTTTTTTTTTGAAGAAATTTCATTTCAATAACAGCTAGTGCTGTGAAAATGGGATCTACTCAGCTATGTGTCGTACCACCTATTGGGAGAACGACGCTGCTGTTCTGTCTGAGGACCCATATACTGGTTTAGCTAGCATCAGACATTGCATTCGCTTCTTCCTTCTAGTTCAACAACAAACCAAATTCAATTTAGAAACTCGTTTGCAATAGGTGCTCTGCTCTCGCTTCCAAGTGAAAAAGAGCTGTCATTACGTCAACACTATGATAAAGGTATAGAAGCAGAGCTAGTGAAACAGAAGCCTTGAGTGTTTATTTGCCATATCCATGCCAGAAAACCTACTTGAGGCAGTTTGATGAAGTAGTGTCCTGTGGCGCCTTCACCCTGCGGCATGAGCTGCCAACCCCACTCGTAGCTACCCCCAGTCTGTTCCAGCTTCTGGAAAAACAAAAGAAACCAGCTGTTATTAAAAGAGTACAACTATGGCGACCTCGTAGCGTACAGTGCAATAGCTCTTAGAAGATGCTTCGGGTTGGTACTTGTCTCTCACTCGGTCTCATACGCTCTTAATAAGATTGAGTGAGAGAGAAGTACAAACCCGAAGCGCTTTGTAAGTGCTCGCAGGCTGTACAGTGCTACCATTTTCTTAATAGTTTTCGGCAATCTTCGTTTTTCTATGACACACGAGTGACAAATATACTGTCCGTTGCGAGTGCAAGCGTGATAGCGACAGCCAGCCGAAAGCTATTAAGAAACTGGGAATACTGTAAGACAGATGCCACACGAGCGTTGCATGTGCGTTGCGTCGTCGCCGCTGCGTTGATCTACATATAAGGCCGCTTGTAGACGTCCGTTGTTTTCACCGGACAACGGACCGTTTTTTTTGCCGGACTTGCGGTAGTGTATGGCTTACAATGGATGTGTGTAGACGCACCGTCGCCGGACCGTCATCCGGTGCGTCTACACACATCCATTGTAAGCCATATACTACCGCAAGTCCGGCAAAAAAAACGGTCCGTTGCCCGGTGAAAACAACGGACGTCTACAAGCGGCGTAATGCGATTAAAACTCTTGCGTCGCTCTATGTTGAAATCACAGCGTTGCGACGATGCAAGCGCACCGGCGATTTGTGTGGCATCGCTATAAAGGAAAGTATTGAGTGACCGCCCACAAGGTGGACGATCTATACCCATACCATGAGTTACAATTAACATACTCACTAGAGTCGAATGCTCTGTTCCTCGCACATCTCGCAGTATTCTTATAGAGTACGAGGGACAGAGCATTCGACTCGCTAGCGAGTACGGTAATTGTAACTCATGGTAATGGTACAGATGATTATCGCGGAAAATAGGCGGATGCGTTTGGCACAAAACCGACTGTCGAGGAAATCCTCGGGGAAGATATGTGTATAGTAGTAGACATATTATTTATGAAAAGATGATGATGACGAGTATAATGATGCGTGTCACTCTAGCGGAGAAAAGCAAAAAATATTGTGGGTACGTACAATCCAATCTGATTGTTCAATGGACATACAATCGACCAAATATTTGCTAAACCAAAATAAAACAAAATTTCGCTCAACTTAAGTGACTCTTCGAAATGACCGACGCATCTTATCAACCTAACTGTTGAAGACGAGCGCGACGGTACGGAATTTAACCGTAGCATGGCATACATGTATGCTTTTTATGTGCAAAGAAGGCAATAAAAGCTAGGTATGAATACTACCTCTTCAGGGTTCAATAGTTCTGGATAATGTTAGTTACAGAAACTATGCTCAGTTCAGGGCAGCGTGTCAAAAAGACGCATTTATAAATAATCTCTGAAAAGATGTCTGAGAGAAGGAAAAAAGGAGCTACGTGGATCGTAAGCCAATATACTGAGGCTGTACTTTGAAATCCGTAATTCGAACTTCGTCTATTGCTATCCGTTTTGCTCTCGACGCGTCGCTAATTCGCAAGAAAGTGATGGGGCGATCCGAAGTTCGAATTACTGATTTCAAAGTAGAGCCCCTGGGAGGAGGTCGCCCCATTATAGTCTAAGAGCTGTATTCATTAACAGATCTCGATTATTATGAATGTCCCAAGATGTCTCTATTAGACAGTTTTCTTCGACGTTCACTCAACATCTATTTAATTATTACGGCTCTTAACCCCACTTTGGTTCGCTGAACCGGCGAAATAAATAAGTACCTACTATTTCATTACTAGGGACTTAATAACCTGTCCTATAATTTAGGCCTAATGCTTTTTCCGGGTGATTGCAATAGATGAACTTTCCAGTCACCTCTATAACTGCGTTTTTACGATGGCCATATAACTGCAGGCGCCGACACTCAACGGGCTATAATTAGCTAATACGGATATATTATTACAGTAATCCAAACAGATTAAATGTGAATACGCTTTACGCTTTGATTTAGGAGAAGAAAAAAGGCTCATAGAATTTTTTACTTGGGCTATTAGGGTGACGGCACCAATGATGGACACTTTTAGCTGACAGGCACCAGTAATGGACACTTCACTCTGAATTCAAATTTCATACGGTCCTAAATTGATTGTTCCAAAACAAATGAATAACCCTTATCTTCTGTAAAATAACGTAACGTATCGTTCCTATTTCTTAACCAATGAAAATTATTTATATAGGGTTTAAAGGTTATGATAGGTATTTATGTAGAACGTCCCGTGTGGTTGACAGGTTAGAATAGTGCCACTCCATGTCTTCCCGTGGATGTCGTAAGAGGCGACTAAGGGAAGGCTTGTAGTACTGTTAGGCGATGGGCTTGCAACCTGTCAATAATACACTGGTAAAAATCATAGCCTATTTGTGCGAAATGTGGTTACAGAATTATCAACAAGTTTTTAGAGCTGTAGGTAATTCTGTAGCTCTGCCTATCCCACTAGGGATTACAGGCGTGAAGGTATCTATGTATGTATGTGTTTATTGTTGTCTAGTACCCATAGTACAAGCCTAGAGTTTAGTTTGAGACTAGCTAAATTGTGTGAGAATGTCCCTCATAAAAAATTCAAAGCGGATGAGTCGCAGACAAATTCAACACCAAATCAGATCGTAAGTACTCTACTTACTAGTTACTATGATTACTCAACAGGTGGTCTCGAGTTTAAGATTAACCTAATCCATTTTATATAACCGCACAATTCAATATTACATATCTGTCACTGAGACAATTGGTTGCGTAAAACACACAGTGACGCAACTCGACCGGAGTGAGAGTTATTAATAATTATTATTTCGGAGCTCGGAAGCAATCAAGTGCTATTATTTTTCATGTATGGGTGTTAAAAGTGGTTTGCCGCGGAGAAGTGATTGGAGAGGAGATGGCAATGGATTATTAGTTATTTTTATTGGCAGAAAAATATGTCAGTTGTCAGTTTATTTATAAAAGTTGATAACTTGTGTCTATTCGAAGTCAAATGGCGGACTTAACGCCTAATGGTATACATTACATAAGTACTATACCAAAAATAAAAAAACTGTAGAAATGAACATGAATGTTAGTATGTTTGTTCACTATGAATTCCTAATCCATTGACATGATTGTGATGAAAATTTGATAGGTTCTTCTGTGTATTCATTCTTACAGCAAAAAACCTTCCTTCAATTTCAAGATAATACTTTAGTTTATTAAAAACACATTAATATTAATGAGGACGCTACTGGACGATCGGCGTCCTCTTAATAATTAAAAACCATCATACAAACTTGCTGAATAAATCATATTAGCAATATACATTTTGATTTTCAAAAATAACATTATTCGATTAAAAGTGCACACATGCTTCTTTAGAAATTTTAATTTTAGAAGCTTCGTGCTTTAGAATTTTGATTTTAGAATTTATGTTACGGACCCAATAAAAAACACAAGTTAAATTGTAAAACTAAATACAGCAAAGCAAGCACCTCCGCACGTTCATACCGTGGATAACAGTAATACAACGTGTCGAATCTCCGGCTGTCGGCTTACCGGACGAGCAAGACGTCCAAATCAATTTCAATTTATATCGATTCGTATCATGTTTACTAACAGCCTACACGACCTACATTACTCTTACGTAACGATTATTTTGTTTTGCTTTATCTAAGTCGAAGCGTTAACGCGGATTTGAAGCGATTAACGCTTTTGAAATGGTTAATTAACGCCATTGTTTTGTATTAACTAAGCAAGTGAGTTTCTAATGAGTGTGACAGAGTGTAGCTTCTCGACTATTCATTGGGCACATATAGTTAGATAGTTAATTAAACACAACATTTTTTCTAACTGTAATGTGACAGTGTAATGAAAATAACCATTTTTTTTTTACTCTTTTTTTTCGGGTTCGGGTAATTTAGGTTGATTTGCATAACAGCCTATGAGAGAAAGAAAGAGAAATACAAACCCGAGGATGGTTTTAAAAGCCATACTGTAGCTACTTCATTGAAGAATATTAACTATTTAGACGAAATGGCTGTCAAAGACTTAAACCCTTTTTCACTTAATCTTCAGGAGACTTATATCCTTTTTCACTAGGTTAACCAGAGGGCTTATTGTCTAACGCACTCGCAATCACGATCGTTTTCATTTTGAAAATCGAAGGCTTGTCTGCATTCAAAATAAAAACAATTGCTCCACTTTGAAGGCGGTTACGAATGTTACGATTGCGAGTGCGTTAGACAATAGCCCCTCTGGTTGGTAAGCAAGTGTGGTCCTTTTCGATTCTCGGTAAGGGTAGAGTGAGCGCTAGTATTTTTTAATTTGTAAGTATTTGCTCTTGAGTCTCGGATGTTTTCTTTGCATTTAAGTATGTTATTATAAGTATGTTTGTTGTCGTCTTGTACTCATCTCATAGTACCAACAAGGCTAGAGCTGAGTAAGGGATTGTGTCAATTTGTGTGAGATTGTCCTCTTAATATTTATTTTTAATTCGTTTTTAGTAAGATGTTTGTAGTATTCCGAGATATTATAAAGTTTGTTTCCCTGGCTGTTACGAATCTATAGAAATAAACATGAATCTTCGAAATGTATGCATAACTTCTTAAAGACTGCACAACTAATAACTTCTAAAAGAATGCACCAAATTGAACCTAATAAAAAAAACATGTGTTCGTTATTGTCAGGGCAAGGTTGTATTATAGAAAAAAAATTGGAAAATCCTCCGCGAAAGCCGGAAATTCGCAGCGCCGCTGGCGGGCGGCTGTAAAAAATAATTACATACATAATAAAGTTTATGATTCTTCATTAGTACGGCCACTTAATGTCAACTTATGATGTATCATGTCCAAAGCGAATTAAGAAGTTCATTTACCGCCTGTTTTACAATCGACAAGTAAAACATATTTGACAAATAAATTTAGCCCTTTCTCTTTCTTACAAGATATAGACAAGGAGAGAGCCAACTTTAAATGGCAGATAAATTTACTCGTCGATTGTGAAACAGGCCCTTAGAATTTCAGTTTATACTAGTTTATAGTCGCCACATGAAAGTTTTTTACTTTTGAATTATCTATTAGGTACCTACTAGAGAACGCCCGCGACACTTATGCGTAGAACTAGCATCCCGCTACTTCCCCTATTTATTTCCGATTTTGCTGATTTTTGGAAAATCCTTACTTATACTCTGATTCTTCTAAGATGATGCCTGCGACAGCCATATTTCGTAATTTCAATCTCTAACTATACTCACAAGCGATGTGTTTAAAAAAAAGATAGAAATAAAAAACATTTATTCGTGACAAACAGACAAACAAAACAGATGAATTAAAAGAAAGGAGATTAATTATTTAAATTCCTGAACGGCGACGGAAATGAGCTGTTACTAAGTATCATCTTAGAATACTCAGAGTACCTATAGTGCAAACTAGAGTATAGGTAACCAAATAATATTTCCTCAAAATTTCCAGCCCCTAAGTCCAGCGGTTTAGTCAGTGAGTCAGTCACGTCACAGATTATATCTATAAATTATCACTATGGTTTTTACCCCATGAGCCCACAAAAGAAGAATCCTAAATGGACGCAGCTGCGGGTGCGCTAGTGCGGAATGCTGATCTATAGCCGAATGCTGAACTCTAAGCACTTTCCTCGGCGCGCCCTCGCCGCGTATATGGCTGCGCGGGCGCACCGTCTTCCGCGAGCCTCGCATGAAAGCGCGTTATGGCTTCCTGCTCCTGACGCGTTGAGTGGTCCAGTGGCAGAGCAGTTAGGTTAGCCTTTAACAACAACTCAGGTTTCAATTCGGCGATGAATTGGTAACAGGATTTTTTGGAGAAGGTGTTCCGATGAAAGTCATAACTAAATGAAAAGCAAGTTTTAAAAACCCGGCTGCATTTTTTTATATTGTTGTCGATATATCTACCTATGTTAATAATTGTCATTTTGCCATTGGTGTTTCAATTTTAACAGTTTAGGTATCCTATGTCACCCGGGATGGTGAAAGGATTCTATAACGATACCACACACATCTAAATCGGCTCAGTCGTTTAGAAGTGTTGGAATAAAGAATCGTACATACATTCATACATGAACCCTGAAAACATTCCACTCCTTTTTTGGGCAGTCGTATAATAATAAATACAGAGATATTTGTATGTATTATTAGTGTTTGCTACGCCCGCTTTGTACTAGTGGTCGGAATGACGTCATTTCGTTTGTAACCGCGTTACATATCAGGAGCTGGGACGTAGAAAATACCATATTAACCGGATAGCTTAAGTTGTCGCGTCAGATCATTATTAACATTTTTAAAACCTGTATTTTTAATTTTATCGCCGTTTTCGTCGACGGAGCAGTTTTATCCAGTAGAACAGAGGACCAGGCTATATACTAGCGAATCTATAATGTGACGACGTGTTGATGTGTCTCATCACGGTAGCTCGTAAACAAAGGAAACACGGTAATACCAGCTCTCCAACCGCCTCTATAGTTTTTGTCAGAATACAACTGATGCTGATTATACCGGAACTGATACAATGTACTACTGTTAGTGCCTCGCAGGAAGTAGCGGAGATATTTGTAGATAAAAAACATAGATGGATTCCAGACGATGGATGGCGAGTTTGTTGATGAGCTCTATGATATACTAGAGGACGCGTAAAGTTAGTGTCCCGCTACTTGCCTTATTTTAATCCCTTAGGGGATGAATTTCGAAAAATCCGTTAACTTAATGCACTAGACTAGGGTATCCAACGAATATACCACCATGTAAATTTCATGTTCCTGTGTTCCGCGATTTCGGCCGTACTTACGAGCGATTTCGGCTGTATATCTTAAAACTCTAATCTAATGACCCCAAAAGCATTGCTACCTCTATGCTAGTAATTTCACCGATTGTCTTATCCCCACACCGGAACAAATGCGAACACTGCTGCTTGATTTAAAATATAAGACGGTGTAGCGACCTGGATGGACCCTGCACAAGGTCCTGCCACCACTAACATACAATCAAACAAACAAAGATGTAATTGTCCTTCTTTATAATAGTATTAAAAGAGAATGATAGACCTTGTGTCGTGGAGCGCTGATAACGATTCTATTTTCTATCGAAATGTATGGAGTTCATTTTAGAGCATATCTATCTTGGCAATATGCATCTTGACTATACGAAATAGCCATGAAGTGTACCGAATGAGACGTAGCTAACAAAACACAAACGCCTAGTTCTCGGATGTCTCAAAACCAATTCTACTTTTACCAGTAACAATGTAAAACAGGTTTTAAACTGAAACCAAATCTTTACCAGGAGGAAGGCTCTAAAAACCTGTCAGGCATGGTTAACTCGCTCAATCACAAACGGACGAACAAAGCGAATAGGAAGTTCCTTTCACTAGGAAACGCTGGAGCTTCGAGCTTTATGTAAGCTTTACGTAACGCCATTTTGGAAACCGTTTATCAGGCCCTTGGGCTGCGAGAAACCAACCTATCTTATAGTACATTGAAGCTTTTTTATTGTCGCCTGAGGTACAGCGTTTATAGCTCTTTAATGTACCAGGAACTGTTTCACGGAATTAATTTAGTCGGCTTTATAGTATTGAGCTTTTGTGTCGCCTTCGTAAGATCTAGACGGCGCCTGCGACTTTGTTCTCGTAGAATTTGTTACCATTATTTTCCCTTTCCTTTCTGTTTGGGCTGATTTGCGAAAAATACTTTCTTAGCACCCCTTGGGTACGGTCAGCCTTATAAGAAGCTGCACACTTTAGTGTTTTGTCACTTTAACGTCATGTTTGAACTGCTGCACTAATCTGTTAAAGGCGTTAAAGCGACAAGGTACAAAAGTGTCCAGCTTCTTATAAGGCTGACTGTACCTACCTAAAGAATGTTTCCACCAAATTGTTTCTTTTTGGATAAGTTTGTAATCGTGTTGCTTCCTCAATTGTCGTACGGATGGGTACTAAAGATGACTGAAAAAGCAAGATAAATAGATAAGTACCAACTTTTCCGACGAAAAACGATATCGTATGTTTATAGTCACTACATCTACACTACACTGTACCTTATAAAATTTATAAAACGAAATTATTTACGTTATTTAATATCAAGAAACCTAAACATACACAGTTAATAAACATTGAACATCGTAATTTGTCGAATAATTTCTCGCATATACGAGTATGTCGCTAGCCTTCGGAGAAATCAATAATAAATTCGAACTTATCCGACAAGTAGATCAACTTTATTCACTACCTGTGCCCAAATATTTTTAAAGTCAACATAAATGTACCAAATCTAAACCAAGACATTCCAAAACTTAAATACCTATCATCAATAACACAATCACTCGCCGTTAGAACAAAAGACTCCATAACTTCACTAATTAAAGTAAAAAACGACCGCAGCCGTAGCCGCGCCATAGATAATAACAATAGACAACAAAGAGATCGGATTGTTACCGCGCACGCGCGGCGCCGGCGTAACTTACAACTTGCACTTTTTATTCAAATGTCTTTTATTAAATATTAGCTTCATCCCGCGAGTATGATCGCAACGAAAGAGTATTTTTTATGATATGGAGAAGGTAAACGCGTGGAACTTGAGACCCACAGAATTTGCGATCTCAAGACTTCAATCCTAAGACTGCAAATGCGTTAACCGAGAGGGCTAAGATGGAATACCTCTAGCTCTAGGATTTCCCAAAAATCAACCCCCCAACAGGAAGAAATATGGGGAGTAGCGGGAAACTAATTCTACGCGTACGAAGTCGCGGGCGTTGTCTAGTATATTATAATGGTCATTGATAATGAACGACTTAAATAGCTAATTATAAGATCAGGGCCCAGATTCTAGGCGGTAAAAACTATATCGTATTAGACCTGCTATCGTATTGTCAACGTTGTGATAGCTCTTATTTACTTGACAGTAATGGCGGCCGAGTTGAAAACAATACCATTACAGAGGGCTTATTGTCTAACGCACTCGCAATCACGATCGTTTTTAACCGACTTCAAAAAAAGGAGGAGGTTCTCAAGTCGTCTGTATGTTTTTTTTTTTTTTTTTTTTTAATGTTTGTTACCTCAGAACTTTCGACTGGGTGAACCGATTTTGAAGATTCTTTTTTTATTTGAAAGCTGGTGCTTCCCATTTGGTCCCATTCTTATCAAAATGAAGATTTGATGATGGAATCTATGAGGAATCGACAGAACTCTTCAAAATTTATAGGCACACCTATAGCGATTTTGGTATTTTTCATTGTAACTCGTGTATTTGCTCTTGGAAAACACTATAAAGTAAAGTGGAACTGATGATGAAAACCACAGATGGCCACCGGAACTCCTAAACGGTATATATTTCAAGGGTGGCGACAAGATATTTCGATTAAGATAGTTGAGCGACTATGACGAAGCATATGTATGTTTAAGTATATGACTATGACTTTCCCACGGCGTTGCTTGTGGCGCGATTGAATTTCAATGTTCTATAGTTTCTTATTAATTCTTATTAATTAAAGTGGGACTACATAACAGCATAATTATCATCACTAAAAAGTATAAAATAAAATAAAAGTTTAAAAAAACAAAAAAACCGCCTTCAAAAAGCAAAAAATAACTTCATTTAAAGTGGTAGGTAATAGGTCAGTCCAACTGAAGTCGGCGTCCAACAATATTTTAACCAAAAGCAGACTTCAGTTGGACTGACCTATTACCTACCACTTTAAATGAAGTTATTTTTTGCTTTTTGAAGGCGGTTTTTTTGTTTTTTTAAACTTTTCATTTTGAAAATCGAAGGCTTAGACCAATAGTGGGACCGGATTTTTGCCCTAAAAGTTTTTACAATTCTAATGTTGGAAAAATGTTGCATGGTACATATTTCTAAGCATATTTGTAAAATATAACGAAAAGTTAGAACGAGCTTTAGGTATAAATTAGGTATTTATATTTTTTTATTGCTGATTAATGAATATTGAATTAGAGTACAAAGTTTTTGCTTCATCATTTATGATATGTTGGTCACTTTATGCTATTAAGTTGTTAGTTTTTTTTTTAGCGTGGATCTTTGTCAAACGAGTATTGGTGTATAATTGTGCCAATATTGAATTAGTTTGAAAAATCAACAACAATATCTCTCAATTCTTAAGTTAATAGACAAGGCCAAAAATTTAGAGCAATAAGATATCTGCTTTAAAAGATATATGCGTTTGCTGTCATAAAACCTCTAAATATTGAATTAGAGTCTGTAAAGATAAGTCTACCAGAGTAATAGAAGCCTATGCAGCCATACTACAGAAATTAAGAAATTATGCAAGTGTTCCAGATTTCTAAAATCGGAATATTGTAAAGAAATTAAAGTATTATACGATATGCCACAGTTTTTTTAACTCTAATTCTATATTTACAGAGCTGTATGTTGGCAAAAATTAAAATATATCAATATGTCCGAAACCCCCAACTAAAATTTTCTAACTTTTTATATTATTGTTATTTAGCATGCCTCCAACGACATATCAAAAGAGAACAAACTCTAATGTTATCAAAACCTATTTTTGTTCCACGACTGGTCTAGCTTGTCTGCATACAAAATGAAAACAATTGCTCCACTTTGAAGCCGGTTGCGATTGCGAGTGCGTTAGACAATAAGCCCTCAGGTCAAATACGATATGATTATAACGCCTAGGATAGAGGCCCTGCACATTAACTAGTATGATAATAAAATTAAGCACTGTTTATCGAAGTAATTAAGATAGGATTGCGCTTTTCTACATGATGTCGCTTTAAAAAGTAATAAGAAACGTTAATCACTTGTAGAACATTTGTAGAGTTACATCAGATATACCTACAAGTTCCACGAACTCGTAAATGAAAGGAGAAATGAAGTTTGTACGGTTACTGCATTCCAGTTCATAAAATATTATTTGAAATAAAGAATTAACTTTCGTACAATAATAATTAGTCAGCTAGTAACATAAGAATAATATCTTTATCGTGCCAAATAAAATCGTCTTGATTTTTAAACATCTATCCTTGTATTGATAAAAATTATACGATTCTCATCGTTTGCTGTTTTTTACTGTTAAATCTAGAGACCATTCTTTAAGAATTTTCCACAGAGTTTAGAGTTTTTGGAAAAACAAAGGACATTGAAAACATTTTTTTTTCCCAGAAAATAAATTTGAGTTAAGTAAATTATCATTAATCTTAATTTAATTTTCAGGGAAGATAGAAAATCATAGATTTCTTCAGTTTTTTATAATGAAGGTAGAAAGAGGGGAGGGGGACGCAAATTTGTGCCCAAAGGAGACAACGAGAATAACGGGTTACTTTGTGAAGAATTTCAGTACATGTATCAAATTTAAGTAAGCATCGAAATTAACTAAGTAGTGAGTATATGTTTTATTAACTTTAACTGTCATTTGCTTATAATCAGGTGACTGCTGCAGTATTCCTGATAGCACGTGCCAACCACAAATAACCAGCTATCAGTCGGTTCAGTCAGTTCAAGTCGGACTCACGCATCGAGGGTCACGTACCTCCTAACTCACTCTTGGCTGTTCATTATACTTTTTTTTCAATCTTTGAAATATATACACACCGAGTTTGATGCTTGTAGATCGCAAAAGAAGATCTTTTCTTGAGTGGGGACTCCCCTCATTATTTTAATTTTTGTTTTACCCAAAGGGGACTAAACAGGACCCTATTACAAAGCTTTCGTGTTGTCCGTTCGTCCGTCGCTCTTGAGCTGTATCTTTTGAACCGTATAAAATAACCGGTTGGTTTTTATAGAATAACTACATACGTGTTATATGTAACGGCCGATTTTCTAACATACTCGTACTGTTAATTGGGAAATTTGCAAACGCGCTGAGGCTGTAAATGTGCTTCAGCGTAAAAAAACGAAGCAGCAAAATACATTTTTTAATGTTTTGCTAATTTCCCTCAATTTCATTTATTAAAAACCAGAAATACGTAAAATACGCCTCTGTCTCACTTTTGTTAGATTCTTAATCTGCAAGGCCTAAGGTCAACGCCCGAGTTTCGCCTTGGGCGGCGGCTTCGCAGATGTAGATAACCCGCTGCATCCCGTCCTGTGCACCGATATTATGCAGATTTCATTGTAGAGCAGAAGGAAGCGATACGATCCGCTACATACGGTACAAGTATAATATACGAGTATGTATGACAATATAGCGAGCACTTTCTCCGCGCGGAAACATCGGCTTTGGCATGTTCGATGTCCAACGAAAATGGCTTAAATTTCCTATAGAATGTAAGTAAAAAGTGGCCTTTTACAAATATGAAGAAATTATATTAGCATTACTACTCAGCGAGGAAATGCTGCTAGCATCTTTGGGTCACATTTTATTGTACAGTTTAAGTTTATATTTATGAATTTATGGTGTATTACTTGTTTATAGCGTTGATGAAATTATGTAGAAGGCTAATAACGGAGTCTCAATTGCTCTAATTAGAGAAACACCTTCATGTTTTAACTTTACTCTGACTTTATGTAAGGTCGTTGTATTGCATCTGAGGGGCTATTGTAACATTTCATACTAAAACGTACCTATTTTAAAATTAGATTCAAAGATTCAAAGATTCAAAGAATTTATTTGCTCAGAATACAGTTGTGCAGATGTTACATTAATTTTTAAATATATCCAGTGTATTCAGTCTGCATGCAGGCGTGCAAATCATTTTTCGAAACATTAGTATGAAAGTTACAATAGCCCCATTTAGCTTAGTTCTAAACGTGTTAATGTCTTTGTGTCAAAAACTTAAAGTTTAAACAAATGTCGAAGCAAAAAAAAAGTTCAGTAAGCTTCTGTTTTTGATTGATACCTACCTACAAAAAAACATGTACTCACCGTGTGAGCGGTCTGCGAATAGACGCCGGACACGCTCAGCGCCAGCCACACTCGCAGCCACTGCGGACAGACAAACAGACAAACACATCACTAGTGAACAAGGTATTAAATAAACTACAAATAACAAGAAGCAAGCTTTAAAAACCCCCACGTGTGGTTGCCGAGTTAGAATAGTGCCACTCCATTTCTTCCCATGGAAGTCGTAAGGGGCAACTAAGGGAATAAAGGCTTGTAGTATTGCTAGGCGATGGGCTTGCAACCTGTCACTAATACGCTGGTAAACATCTTAACCTATTTTTTGCAAAATGTGGTTACGTTGTTGGTAATTTTTTAGCTCTGCCTACCCCACTCTGGGAATGAAAGCATGAGTTTATTTTACACTGCTATTTTTTTATTGGGAGTTATCTAATAAGTTAAGGCAAATGCTAATGTTTCTAACTTGGGTCCAATGTTAAAGCCCTAGAAAGTTACCACTTTCGACATGCGACAGTCACAATCGGGATTTTCGATCAAGCCGGCGAATCGATTCATTAGTTATACTTTAGCTGTGACGAAAATAGAAATTGTTTGTGGTATCTTTAGCTAACGACTGTAGAAATCTATTCAAAATATAAAATAAACAAAAAAACAATAAAAAAAATTGGCGACCACTTACGCAAATTCATAATAACATGTATTAATATTAATATTATTTGACATTTTACATCTTAAAATTCCGTTCTTTTCCGAAATTTCATTTTTACGAATTCATTTTTCCGGCAGATATGATATCCTTACCCCCTTACTAATAAACGTTGAGTAACGGTGGTATAGCTATACAATGTTTTGTCCTTATCTGTCATTGTGACATTTGGATTTGACAGATAAGGATAAAACATTGTATAGCTTTACCACCGTTACTCAACGTTTATTAGTAAGGGGGTTATTATTTAAGGTTAAGTTAAGGTTAGGTTAGGTTAGGTTAGGTAAGATTTGGTAAGTTTTGATTTATAAGCGATATCAAAAAATAAAGTCTTCTCTCGAAACATTGGATTCAGAATTATGAAAATTCGTATTTTTAATTTCATTCGGAATTCTCTAAGTATTCGTTTAATAGTATAGGATATCGGGACAATCTCAGACAAATTGACCTAGTCCCAAACTAAGCTCTAGGCTTCTACTACGGGTAGGTACTATACAACGATAAATACATACTTAAATACATAGCAATATTTTATCACAATTTTAATAGTAACTGAAGCAAGTAACACAACTCGATAACGCCAATACAAATCTCACTCGAGCGTGACGTAAAAATAAATTGGAAAACGCCCTGAATGTGCACTAGGGATCAAAATAACATTTTCACCTTTAACTTTCATTTCAACCGCCCCAGTATTTATTTATAACTCTGCATATCTGAGTATTTACGTTTCTCTTGTCGAATCCTACGAGTAGAAAATTGTAATGTATCGGGTGACCTAATCGTGTTTCCTGCTCAGTTAAGTTTCTAGTCGATATAAGTTTACGGTTTATTTGGAAGAGTTAGACATTCCATTTTAGTTCTCAAGGCAACGCGTTTGTATTTTTTTTTTCCACCCTGGGAAAATGATTTTACGGATACCATATCACACAAATCAAATCATAATCAAATTAAAATTGGATTATTCAGTAAATTGGCCACATACGGGCTCTTTTACACGTCTGTAATATAGAGTGTATCTACTAGCGCTTCGTACAAAACCATCATTGCGGAGAAGAAGCGCCGCAAGAAACACCAGCAGAAGGTAATTTTCAAAAATAAAATTCAATAATATTTAAAACTAAGTTACATTACAAGATAATAAAGTAACAAACATTAATTATTAGAACTAGCACAAAATAAAAACATTACAAATGTTAGGTTAAATACATTAAACTAAAAATAATGACTAGGAGAGCAACACGACGCGGTCTCTACGTCAAAAGCCATAACTGGAATAATTAACTGAACAACAAGTGCTTGCAGACGTGAACAGACCGGACCCCACAAACAGCACCCATATTTGCCCATATTGGGAATCAAACCCAGGAACGTTAGCTTCGTAGGCAGGGTCAGTACCAACTAGGCTAGCGCGTCGTTAAAATGCTGGAAATCTATAGCTAAGACCAGGGTTTGCTATAAGATTTGGCTATTTAATTTATCATATTAAGAGGTTTCAAAGAAAAGATATTATAATATGTAATGCCAGTGGAAAACCTCAAACAAAAAACTAGTCCCATATAAATCTCTAAGACTTTAATGTAAATCTGCGTATTTTTGCGTTTAATTGTAATGTGCTTACCATGATTCCACTTGGTCCAGTGTGCAAGATGATTAAATTTTTTTCTTTCTTCGCTGGTCAAAATATGTCTGAAACAAAAAAGGCATTTTATTAAAACTATGCGTATTAAATCTATTGCGATAGTTTCGCCGTATTATTATAGTACAGAAGACTTCAACGGGCGTCACCAACAAAGCTATATATAATAATAAAGTGTTTGGAGTATAATATGAAAAATACAGTACTTTTGTAATTTAGGTAAATTAAAAATTAGACGTAAAAAATAAACAGAATATGTTGAGTGAGAATTTTGGCAGAGCTTTGTAATAATTCTAATAATGAACAACAAACTAAATCCTACTATTATAAATGCAAAAATTTATGTGTTAGTTTGTTACTCCTTCACGCTGCAATAGCTGGACGGATTTGAATTGAATTTGAAATGTAGTTAGCTATTACCCTGGCTGGATTAACACATAGGCTTTTCATTCCGGAAAATTTAAAAGTTCCCGCATTGAAAAAAAAAATTGGTCGCTTTTATCAAGATTGTGATTGTTGTGCATAGGCGTCTTGAATCCATACGAGCGTAACAGGACGTTAGACGCATCAACTAAGATGTTAGTTGAATCGCTAAAGAACTTGCTGTTTTTACTATCAGTTTTGTTTGATATAACTAATATTATGAATAGTTTATTCATTTTATGTCAACTAAGAGAAAACCTCTCTTGGTTAGCTCACATTTTTTTGAGTGCGAGGGAATAATGGTAAGCGAATTTACGCGGGCGGAAGCTGTACGATTTAGGCTTCGTCATTTTAATGATAACATTAAAACATGCCAAACATTTGTTTTCGCTGACTGGTCTTGTGTAACCAACTATCTAACTATTACAATGACTCTTTTGCGTATTTCATTATGTATTTCTCTCAGAAACTCTAAATTACTTATTTTATATACAAGAAAATCAGACAGTTGTCTACTCGATGCATAACTTCACTTTTCTCAATCTCTTAAGGGTTAACTGGAGGTCCCTTTAAGATCCTTCATTGTATTGTTTTTCTTTTTCTTTTGACCAATAAAGTGTTATTATGGTCTAAGATCCGAATAGGAGACGATTTGCACCGGGCTGCTTATTCGATCAAAAGTACTTTATATCAAATTTGACACGCTAAATAATATGTGGCGAATAGGTTGCCTGAAAAATTTCAGTCCAGTCCATATATCATTAAAAAAATATATTCGGTTCGGTTTGGTGCAAATGATTAGTACCGACTTACCTGTTTATACCTGCCTATCCAATAGTTTGACGGGAAAAAAAGTCAACCTAACGTTTGCAAGTTTTATAGGCTTCATACTTTCGATTGGTATGTAATTTGTCTATTAAACAAGCATTTACATTTTTTTAAGCCAAAGTTAATTTTTATTTTTTTAATTAATTATATACTGGACTGAATTTTTTCAGGCAACCTATTCGCCACATATTATTTAGCGTATCAAATTTGATATAAAATACTTTTAATCGAATAAGCAGCCCGGTGCAAATCGTCTCCTATTCGGATCTCCTACTAAAAGTGTTATTATACATACATACACATAGAGTTACGGGCAAAAGTTAGTGTCATCTAAATCCGTGAATCATTTAGATGAAATCTCTCTTTTAACCGCAACTCATCCCAGTGAAAACTGCGGTCGAGCTGCGTATGGTCACCATGGGGAGCACTTAGAGCTTGAAATTACGCCATTTAATTATGTAATGACATTTCGCCATTACGGAGACTAAACATATCTAATGGTGGGTAAATTCAAAAATTGCTTTAAGTGGCGTGAAGCTTTACTTAAAATACGTGAAATGGAAGAAATAAAAATAAAAAAATTAGCATAGAACATTATATCAGTCATATAGGTACATAGGTAGGTAGGGGACGTCCTAGACGGACGTACGGTGATCAGATTCGCGATGTACCGAATAAGGGCCGAGTCAAAAGCACCCGAAACCGACGTACGTACATCAATAGATTGATGAATGTAGAGGAAGCGAAAGTTGTATGTTTAAACCGGTGCACCTGGCGTTACATAGTCTCTGCCTACCCCATTGGGAGATAGGCGTGGAGGTATGTATGTAAGTAAGTACTTAAATTTGTTAACCATCGGAGGTCCAAAGCCAATTTGACATTATACAACAATAAGGCGGAGTTTCCTATAAGTTACAAATGACTTGGCTTCTCTAATGACGTTAATGACTTCAAGCACATTTTTAATGTGTTTTACATTTACGTTCCTGTCCGTACACAAATGACTGACTGACTAATTTCGATTGAAATAGAATTAGGTGTGAAATAAATGAAAAGGAAAATACAAACGGCAAATACAACCTTTTATTAAACTTGCACTATTTGTATGTTTGTATGTAAATTGTCCGCTTTAAATCTTTCAATCCAATTTTGAACCAATTCCCGTTAATAAAAGGAACTGAAATTTGGACGACATGGTGTAAACCCGATGATTATGATATCTAAGAGCTGATCTGATGATGCAGTCGGAAGGTAGCGACATTATCTCCGCTATGTCTTAACGTATACCCACCGCGTTGGGACTCACTAATTGGTCTTGATAAGCAGATACAGACTTTGCAAAAAAAGTACAGCCGGCAACAAAAGTTTGTCCAGCAAATACTTGCAATAATTGATAATCATTAACATATTTTATTTGACTTGATTATGTCAGGAACTCAAACTTTTTTGCTTTCCGTGCGTTGGTCTTTTTCATAACATTGCCATGCTAAAGCTCTCATGACATTGTGGCACGAATGTACTGATTCGAGCATGTTTTTTTTAGTCGGAGTGGTTTTAGCCAGGTTAAGGTATTAACTCTTAGAATAGGAATCGCCATTATATCCATTTTGTATCCAGCGTTTCGTAGATAATTAGTTTAAATTATCAAAACAGCCTCAATTATGTAATCCTAATCAATCTTAACAATGTTATAATAGAGCATTGTTAGAAGTGAATTCAACCGGTGGAAATAATAGTTTAGCTTAAATTTAATTAATTCACTAATGTTCTCCGAGAAGACAATGGACGGCGAGTGCGGACTTTTCTATCGTTACGTAAGAGTTGTGTTCGGCGCTGTGTTGGGTTCGGACTATCGAGTTATTGCAGTCTGGCTTCGGGCAGTAGAATAGTAACAGTAAGATAATGTTAACTATGGCATAGAATCAGTAAAGTTAAGTTAAGGCCGCTTCCTGACTTGTCGGTATGCTTGCAGTAAAACGCGGAATGAGCAAGGGTTGCTATGCAACTAGTGGCATCTAGAAATGCCGACAGTATGCTTTACTGTAAGTATACTGCTAAGTCAGGAAGTAACCTTACAGATATTAAGTCACTTATTGTACAACCCAACAATTACAACTTTTGCTAGTGAGCGTATCACTTGAAATAGCTGGATAAATTTAGCTATTTTTTTAACTATTACAATACTCCGAATAAGGTTTATAGAATTAGGTTTGCTAAAGTTACCCAAAATATACAGGACGCCGTCTGTTGGGTCAGCGACTGCTCAGATCTTTACTTGCTGCAAATAATACAAACGCCATATTCGGAATAAATAATATTAATTCATTAATTGGTCACCAAGTAAGCTGAAACCGCCAGGCTCAAATGGAATTAGGCCGGTCACGCTACCGAATGCATCCGGTACTTTCCGCATTCCCCAGCTATAGAACAAAAAAAACGCTTAATAAGGAGTCAGGGAGACATTTTGCCTAGTCTAGTAGGATACTATTTAAGCTACTCGTAGATAAAATAATGACACCTATACACAATATCAAAGAAGAGTTAATGTAATAAAACTTTAGTAGACTATTTAACAACCGTATTCACAAACGTCACTATGAGGTCTCACAGTGCTCACGAACGCACAGGGTGGTTCAAATCGTCTTATAAACAAAAGGTCGGTCAAAAAGGACCAATCACAAAGCTGTATTGAACGCAGTGCGTTTACTCAATAAAGGATCCCTTAAGTATTGTTTGTGAATACGGGTGTAACATATCGTGTAAAGATGATTTGAATTTCTTTGTAAAGAAAAAGCGTCACAAGAAAGTAGCTTAGGATACTGTACGTTGTGTAGCTGTGGCGTCCGATATGAACAATGTGGTTATATTCCGAGCCGCGGGACACTCTCGCTGCTTATAAACGATACGCCGAAGCCGGCGCAAAGGAAAAGCGAACAACAAGAGAAAAACAAAAAGCCTAGTAGATATGGTTTCGTCTATCTATATCGCTCGTAACGCCTCCGTCACTCTCGTACTTATTTACGTGTCAGAAGGTGACGGATGCCTTATCCAGACTTTGTCACGCGATAAACGCAGCCATATTAGGGCCCCAGGACTTCTATTCTATTGGATAAAACCATGTTACTTTGACATTGTTGGAGTCACGGCTCCTTTTTGGTTAGTATCACTGAGACACAATTTAATCCGCTTTTATTCAGTAAAGTCCAATTATACCGATAGTCTTATATAGGTTTCTCTAGTACCATTTGCCAAACTGTATCTACCTACCGTTTGCGAAACTGAAATTATATCCGCGGTCGCTCGTCGCCGGCGCAGCACTTTTACTCTTGCGCAGGAAAAACGAACCGCACCGGGCACGGCCACTAGTGCGGGGAAAACAACCGATAGTGAAAACTAGACACGAAACCAGCAAATCTATATAGGTGTATTGCATTACGACTTGCGGTCGGAGCACTCTAAGCTAACTATATGTCGCTGATTTAAAACTAAAACAATTAGAGACCCTCATACATAATTCACATTTAGAGAGATCATTTATCAGAAGTTACTAATGTCCCATTATTATGATTTTATCAACAGATCTACATGATCTCTATCATGTTGGTCAGGCACGAGACGAGTCATCGAGCTGGGCTCAATGATTGATGTTATGGCTTAATTCCACGCAATAAGAGATATTATTATTAAAAGTGTTAATACATATTTAACGTTTGTTTTATTGCATGACAAAGGCACATAGCACACAGACCAAGTAGGTGAGTTTTTAGGCCCTTCCAAGAATTAGCAACACATTTGCAGCGTTGAGTTTGCAATTTGTTTGTTTTTATGCCTGAAATAAAAAGTTCTTATTCTTTCTTAAATAAATAATCGTCTAACTCTAACGTCTTAGGCTAATTCCTGTTTGCAACACTTAATGCAAGCGAGCACGTGGCCGGTCACCAACACGACGGACGGATATACTGACCGTAGGCCTAGTTAAGTTGCATTCTGCGAACGCCAACGACTTTATAAATCTGCAAAATGTATGGAATTGACTTGGGCGTCCGGTGCGACCGCGCATACATTATCTCTGATTTTGGCAGTCGTTAAAGTTAGCATAATGTAACACTAAAAGTCTCAAATTTTGTTGGCCTTATAAAACATGATGAGGAGTGCAATGGGGCCCAATTGAGGGAAGCAGATTCACTCCCTAACGACGATCCACTAACTAGGAGGAGTTTTATTATCTAACTAGAGGACGCCCGCGACTTCGTACGCGTAGAATTAGTTTCCCGTTACTCCCCCCATTTCTTCCCGTTGGTGGTCGATTTTTGGAAAATTCTTTCTTAGTGCTCACTTACATCATGAAAGGAACCCATGTACCAAATTTCAAGTTTCTAGGTATAGTAGTTTCGGCTGTGCGTTGATATGTCAGTCAGTCAGTTTTGCCTTTTATATGTATAGATAGATAGATGTGAGTCCTACGAGAAACGGTATTACTGAACGGTCTTATTCTTCTTTTAATCCCGTTTATCGTCTTCAAATGCGTTATACCTACTCAAAACTTGATTTTTCCTGCAGCAAAGCTATTAACTAAACTCGAAAATAAATTTATAAAAGAAAATAAAGCATGAAAGAAAGAAAATACACTTTTTCGTGACAAAAAGGAACAAAATACTGACATAGACAAAAGGCCTGTTGTCACAGTGTGAAGTGTTCCTATAATATCATAATGAAATATCATTTTGCTTAACGGCGGCCCAAGGCACTAGAAAATTAAGTCAAGCGCAGAATTAACCTATTATTTCCGTGCATTTCTCCGTAATGTAACCGACAATTAACAGCGTGTTTCGACTAATAACGGGCGTTCACCGCTCACTGTCCTAGCAGACATTAGACAGTTTAATGAAGACTCTCCGTAGCTATAGTTTAAATTTTATTCAGTTAGTTTTCTCCGCCAGGGCTGTAATTGCAGATCGATCATAAGAAGTAATTGACGACGCATTTAGTCTAGTTGGGATATAGTGTCACTGCTTACGAAGCCATAGGTCCTGGGTTCGAGTCCTATTATGGGCAAATATTTGTGTGGTGTTCTGTCTAGATTGTTTTATATATACTAATTGTATATTTGATTTGTATTTAATAATTTATTTCTCTTTATCAGTATGTGTTTATCGTTGCCCAGTACAAGCCTTGTCCCCTGATATTTAATTAGTTAACGCTATAGTGTGCCCTTGTGTTCCGGTGTGGTTAAGATACCCGGTGAAATTACCAAAAAAATACCAAAGAAAGTGTATCTTCGATCATCGAAGATACACTTCCTTTGGTATTTTTTAAAATACGAGGTAGGTATAGCCGATATAACAAAACACGTGCTCATTATTTTTTCATGTTCTTCAGCATATAATCAAAAAAAGTAGGAAAATGGCAAGTTTATTTTTTTAAATTCTCTATAGAAGTTAGAGGGTGTAGTCACTTTTCAGTAGTTTGGAGGTCAATTTCTCCCAACAGGTTGAGATTGGGACGCTAAAACAATAAGTGTCTGTTATTTTAGACTACTCTCTAACATATATCAAAATAAACCAAAACGGAGCCGGACAGTTGGGTACCTTTCCTTGTTAGTCGACCTAAATCTTGCGCATACATTTGTATAAGATCAACGCCTTATTCAACTAAAAGATTTACTCCCTTATAAAGCACTATCGACCTATGTTAAAATACCTAAGTATGCATTTATCACTTTCTGTCTGATGCAACTGCCACAATGATAGATAAGAACAAAGCATTACAGCTATTGTGCGTGTTATGAATAAGAGAGTTAATAAACGTTTACTTTTAACGTAATTTAAACAAATTCTGACGTAACGAAATAACTCTTCGCTTCATTTTCCTCGCGTTACAACCAGCTTTAAAGTTTTTTTATCAGTTATTAATGTAATCCGGGTATTAGCACCAGTCGATGAATTATTTACCGGTTGGTTTAACTCGTACATAATCGGAAGTAATTATCGGTTAGTTATCTACTGATATAAGTAGCCGGAAGTAAACATCTGAGAATTTTTTTAAACATCCCACTTGTCTTGTTAACCGCATTTTTTTAATTTCTATCTGTTTCCGGTTTTAGGGTTGCGTAGTTCATCTCTTAATAAGCAATTAAGCCCTTATTGAAACTCTTGTTTGGTCATAATCATAAAATATCAGGGGACAATGTCATACAAATTGACCTGGTCCCAAACTAAGTTCTAGGCTTGTACTATGGGTATTAGGCAACGATATACTTACTTATATCGATAAATAGATACTCAAATACATAGAAAATATCCTAGACTCAGGAACAAATACTCGTGCTCATCTCCCGGGTCTCCTAGCTTCGTACCGACGATTCTAACGTGTTGTCTATAGGTATATTTTTTAACCTACTCACTCTTGTAAAGTTCAGGAAATATGAATTGGCCGTCTGTAATCTTCACTAAGATCTTTTTGTTAATATCAAACAAAAGGTAATCGTAACACTGCCCTCGCTCTTGAAACAGCACAGCGGGTTGAAAGGTTACGGCACAGATTATAGGTATACAAGTTACTACGTAAGTTACGGCGAAGGTTAGGTCCGGTAAGTCTTAAAGCAGACAAAAAGATCGCAAAGTAAAAAAAAATGAAATACCATGAAAACCATAGTTTGACAATTATAGTTCTTTAGAACAATGTAAAAATAGTGAACACGTAATTTGGAGTAATGTAATTCTCATCAATTTACTTCGTTATTTAGCAGGGAGGGTTCGATTTTCGGCATGGGCAAATATTTGTGTGATGAGCGCGAGTATGAGTCTTGGATATTTTCTATGTGTTTAAGTATATATTATTGTTTATCGTCATCTATTACCCATAGTGTGAGCCTAGAGCTTAGTTGGGGACAATGTGAATTTGTGTAAGATTGTCCACTGGTATTTATTTTCCCACTGGTATTTAGCTCCGTTCTTCCCCGATTCGGATTTTCGTTTGTCCGCATACTCCTCCCAAACTATTAGAGATATCTGGATCAAATTTACCCCGTAATACGACATCTAGCCACAGATGATATAGAAAAAATAAAATTGAAAATCGGACATACCGCAGAGGAATAATCACCGAAAATCTGTTCCCATAGACTCGCAGCTTAAGCTAAGTGAGTAAGCATTACTGAGATTTCTGAAATGATGGAAGCAAGCCGCTTCGCTCCATTTAGACATCCGGGGACGGCAAGTGCACCTAGTTTTATTACATTTGGCCGACTGTACCTTGGATTCAACTTTTTAAACCATCTTGCGCATTCAGCCGAAGCCGGGGCTCGCCACTAGATTGATTTATTACCTACCAGGAACAGTCAGCTGTTATTTAATGTTCAAATGTACGGGTTTTTGCGATTGGTTTTAGGTATGTGCACTACTGTTAGCGAGTGAACAGCAAGCGAGGTAAGCGAGTTCCGTTAACGCCATGTTTTAAAATAATTGTGAAGCGACGATTAAATGTCTATTTTGCAAACTAATTTTGCTTCAAGCGATAACGTTTCTCACCCCCAAAATCAAGTCCGATTGATTTGATTTGATTTGATTTTTTAAAACTCTTAAAAATTGAATTGGATTGGAGGGAAAAAAGTTAGGGATAGCATTTTGTATGGACATTTTCAGCTTCACGATCCTCTTGAGAAGCGTTGAATGTACTTAGTGATGAAGTTACTCAGCCATCAATCTTATAACTATTACGAAAAATGAACAGGTGCGATTGCTAACATCCGACTGGTTTCTTGTTATATAACGCTAATGAGGTCCGCACGTCACATGGCTATTTGAGATTATTTTTTTCAAAGTAATGTTTATCTTAACAATCTTCAGAGGACAGTAAACCAACAAACAGACGTTCAAGCATATTATTTTATGGTTGCTTATTGTAAAAATGGATTTATAAATACGTTTTTTATTTCTTTATGAACCTCCTCATTATGCTGATTCTTTCTGGCCATTTCGAGCGAGTAAATATTATCGCATATCGCTTCGCTTATAGTGTGGCAGCTGCCTTACTCTCATTGCGTGTGAACATAAATTATGTATGTGCTAAGTAAATAAACAGTATTTATTAACTAATTTCGTTTTAATGTGGCTCAGGAGTGATTCGTGATGTGTATACTTACATGTAACGCAGGATTATGTGTCGAGTCATTTGTAATAAATATATAATCGTAAAACTGTCAAAGTTAAATTTACTGTAGCATTTGGATGTTTTTTGCTGTAAAGTAAACACAAACGCAAATTAATAAACGCAACGCAAATTATTATTAAATTAATTAGAAGAAAGAAATATATTATAGTTTTTTTTATGAGCGAATGAATTTTTTCCGTGTATATTGTAATTAATTTGCCAGAGTCGCAGAGTGGTTATTAGCTGTGATCAGAATTAGTCTCCTGTTTTTTTATTTATTTTATATGTAGTTTTCAAGAAGCCAGTTTTTAAAACGTCCATGACTCAGGAGCAAATATTCGCGCTCATAACACAAATATCTGCCCTTACCGGAATTTGAACCCAGGACCGCTAGCTTCGTAGGCAGGGTCACTACCGACTAGGCTAGCGCGTCGTCAAATGCGGTTACATACAAAGTGACGTCATTCCGATCATTATGTACTTAGTCCAAAACGGGTGTGTAAAAACTCTCAGTAAATAATAATGAAAAAAATAGAAAGAAATAGTATGCTTTAGCACATCGTTTAAAAAAATGTAGTTGTCAGTTTAAACCCGTCGGTTAAAAATTCATCCGTTGAGCTTTAAAGCGAGTTGGTTAAGATTAACCTACGTGGGGTGTTATTCTCTTAAAAACGGCGGTCGGTCGAACGAACGAGCTAAAGCGCAGCGGCGAGTTTAAGTAGTCCCTTCCGAGCGAACAAAACATATTTTAGCGCGTGCATTCTCAATTGGGCAGCCTTATACGTTCGAGAAGCCATGCTGCCGAATTGAATACTCGCGTTAAAATGTGTTTTGTTCGGTCTAACGGGACTACTTAAACTCGCCGTTTGGACATTCACTCGTTCGCTCGTCCGTTCGTCGTTGTAGAGAGAATCACACCCCTGGGTAGTGATTCTTTCAAAAGCAAAGGTGAGCGAACGCAAGAGTGAATGTCCAAGCGGCGAGTTTAAGTATTTAGTCCCGTCAAAGCGAACAAAACACATTTCAGTGTGTGTATTCAATTTGGCAGCATGGCTTCTCGAACGTATAAGGCTGCCTAATTGAGAATGCACGCGCAAAAATGTGTTTTGCCCGCTCTGACGGGACTACTTAAACTCACCGCTTAGACATCACTCCTGAATTCACTCCCCTTTGCTTTTGAGAGAATCACACCCCTGAGCGCGGTCGTTTGCCGCCACATTCCTATGACTCAACTGTTAGCGCATTTTCTCGAGATGCACTGATGATAGGCGTCTGCGCCGATTAGTGTAATCGAGATAGGATTGCGTACGAGTCTCGTGTTGGCTACAAATGCTACAATAGGATCAAAGAAATGCATCTTATCAATTATTACAGATGTTCTGCTAGGAGAATGTTTGTAATTCTTGTTTTAACCTCCTGGGGCCCGTTTCACGAAGCTACAAGTTACAAATTACAAGCGGAAGTCTTTTTCTAACTCCTTTTGATAGAAAGAGAGTTCCGCTTGTAATTTGTAATTTGTAGCTTCGTGAAACGGCAGTGGCCCATCATGAAGATTGATCGTTATGTTACTCATTTAAACTTATGCGATGATTCTTAATGTCAATCTGAAGACATTGGCTTTGCTTTTAACATCCTTTTCTATCCTCATTCCGCACCCTTTCTGAACGTTTTAGCTCTCTAGCCATGGATCTCAAAATGGCTTGCGTTCGAGTGACAATATTTCCCTTGCTTTCCCATCTAATAAATCCAAAACTTATTCTAAATCCTTTTCGGTTCACGCTGTGCGATTATGGAATCTATTACCTATTGAAATTAGTCAATCTCAGTCTGTAAATTCTTTCAAATCTAGACTAAAGAAGTTCTGGCTTGACACTTGTTCTTAAAACTTTTTTCTTCTTATTATGTATGTTTATTTAATATATATAAATAAAAAATATTTGTTTATATATTTTATGTATTGATATTTATAGAATTTTCTTTTAGTGTTGTACTTATTTGTTTATTCGTTGTCAATAATTATTTCTCAATCGATCAAAGGCGAAATTATCCCTTTAACGGATCTCTTCCAGTTAACTGAAGAGATCCCTTAAGGGATAATTTCGCTTTTGTACATCCCCGTTTTATTTTTGTCTATTTTATAGTTGTTATCTCTTTTGCTTGTACAATAAAGTGTTTACATACGTACGAGCTATACATTATGTATATAAACTTCACTTGTAACTAACAAACTAACAATGTGATTAAATGTAATAAAAATCAGATCGGCTTGACTTGAAATTTAGCACCATCGAGCTCGAGTCGCCAATAAAACGTGTCTTAAAAATAAAATTACAAATTCAGTTTAGTTTATAAGTTTGTTTTTTAAATTTGATTGAAAGATCCCCCATGCAGCTGCAGGCTGGAGCAACGACCCTCGCGTGCCGCCGGTCGTTAGCGATATAGCTCGCGATACCGACACAATAGAGATCTACCTCTCTGAGATAGCGGCGCGGGAGTTTCGACAACAGCCGAGAGTGGTCGAGATAACACTAGGCGAAATTATCGAGTGCAAGAGTGAAACACATATTGATTCAGTAGATCACAGATTATGGCACTTGTCCCATCATCTCCCACGTTGATGGGACAAGTGCCATAATCTGTGATGATACATACAGATTCAGATATTTATTGGTAAAAAACACATTTTTACAAGTAATTTTTTTCATAAGTAGGTACAGTCGGCCTTATAAGAAGCTGCACACTTTTGTACCTTGTCCCGTTAACGCCTTTGACAGATTAGTGCCGCAGTTCAAACACGACGTTTAAGTGACAAAACACAGTGTTCAGCTTCTTATAAGGCCGACCGTACATCATTTATGTCTTTACTAGTTACTTAATTCTAACAATTAGTGTCTAGTTAGTGTACATACATACATACATATCTTCACGCCTTGCATCCCAGAGTGGGGTAGGCAGAGCTACAGAATTACCAACAACTCTAAAAACTTATTGTTAATTATTTATCCACATTGTGCACAAACAGGCTAAGATGTTTATCATTGTTTATGGGAAACTTTTAAATTTTCCGGGATGATAAGTAGCCCGTGTGTTAATCCAGGGTATAATAAGCTCTATTCCAAATTTCATCCAAATCCGTCCAGCCGTTGCAGCGTGAAAGTACAAAACACACAAGCTTTCGCAATTGGGATAGACCGAAAAAAATAACTCACGGTTTTTACATTCTAATTCGAAAGAATAGGTGAATTTTAAGAGACCAATTTTATTGAATTTGTGTTTTACCCAATAGTTTTGTTTTAATATCTTTATTAATTATGCAGACATTTTATGGATGACATGATTATTTTAAATTTGGTTTGGCATTTTCTAATAAATTACAAATATTAAATGATATATAATGATAAAAAGTGATTGTAATAGTGTATTAAAACATACTAAGTATTTAAAGCGGTTTTCGCCTAACCCGTAAGATACTCGTACACCTAGGAGGGCTTCAAGCCGAAAACGAAAGTCAAACAAAGGTTAAATTACTTTTGTCGAAATATCCGAAATAGATAAATATTTCAAAAACTTAATAATGCAGAACGGCTTTAAAACCGTATTCCTCGAAAGGGTTTTCGAATTATAGTAACTGTAAAAATATGAACAATCCTAATTGTAATATTAGGAGTATGTATAGTATATTAGTATCGTAAGAATGCATTGTGTTTGGTTTGCCTTTCGTGTTTATAAATATTATAAATAAATACTTGAAAAAAATTGACCACTGTTTACGATAGAAGATTTCAAACAATCAGACCGAGGTTATAGAATGTAAGAGATGATAAATAAAGGCAGAGGCCGAGTCTATTGTTAAAATTTGATTTAGGAAATTACGTAAGAACACATTGTTATCATCAGAGGTCGCTATTGGTGCCGTTCACGTCGAAAAATGACGAAATTTTACACACAGGGAGCTCTGCTTTCGTTTAGCAGGTGTTTAGGTATTAAATGGTACAAATAAATAAATGATGTAAAATAAAAAGCGGTAAAAATATTAAAGTTAAACACAGCTTTAATCGAAATCAAAATCAAACCACGGCAGCAGCATTTTTTGTTCACCATTTATTATTTAAAAGGGCAAGTTGAGTCAATTTTCTTTTATGAATGTCAATGCAAGTATATTATTTCTGACTATTTAATCATAGGTACTAATTTTTATTACAACATAAAAACAGTTTTTTTTTATGATGACAATATTACTCGATGAAGTGACTTCCTCGTGGTCCTACTAATTGGTCCTGCTAGTCAAAAAGTGAACCTAATTTTGATCACTATACTAACTGTGGTTGTAAAAATAGGTAGGTTAGGTTCGTTAGGTTTCTTCAGATGCCCGAAGGGCAAAACCACCTAGAAGCAGGAGGCTTCCGTCGAAAGTCAGTAGGACCACGAGGAAACGGCCGATTTTTGCTACTGTATGTATTTATGTATGTATCGATGAACTCAGAAAGTTTAATAAGGGTTTATATGCACAACTTGTTCGGCGATACTCGAATCAAATTTCAAACTTTCAATACTAGTCTTTTCATTTTTAGGGTTCCGTACCAAAATGGTAAATAAAAAAGGAAGCCTTATGGTGAGACTTCGTTGTCCGTCTGTCTGTCTGTCTGTATATCATATAGGTTTTCTCAGCAACTACACATGCTATCAACTTGAAATTTGGCATAGTGATACAACTTGCATTCCCGCATAAGATTTTAGTTAAAAAAAAAATGAAATTATTTTATAAATAATTGGAAAGGGGTCTTGAATGGGGGTTGAAAAATGAAAGTGGTTTGATTATAGCAAATGGGGTGTCATATGACTCATATGAAAGGGTCTGAAAGAATCTGAATATTTCAAAACTATTTTTTTAATATGTAATATCAACAAGATACATTTCTACTTAAAAGTTATTCTATACCTAAAATATTTCTTTAAAGTATATGTAAAATAATAAATGACCTATTATAGATAGCGAAAATTTTCATTTTGTTTATTTATTTTAACTCTCGACAAAAGTTATTACCTATAATTATTAACAATAACCCATTTCCCAAAATCCCGGAAAATTCCGAGTCACATCCATGTTAAGCATAACGTTTGAGGTCGTTTACCCCAAATTGCATCCTAGATCCGATCACTGCTCATAAGTAGGTACTGTGCATTGTAGTACTTTGTCCCAATAACATATTAAAGTGAGAGTGGTTTGAATTTAGTATACCAATAGCTGCGACAAGGTACTGCAAAATGTACTTATGGGTTAAACTATGGGTACTAGAAAACGATTTATTTTTTCATGTTATATTACACATAATGATTTCTGTGTGGGTACTGTTGTAAAGTAAGTAGTTTTATGTTCATGCCGCCATTGGGTATTTTGTATGCATTTCCAACAAAAACAACTTCTTATGATGACTTACCTAAATAAATAATAATAAATAAATATCAAGGGACAATGTCCCACCAATTGACCTAGTCCCAAACTAAGCTCTAGGCTTGTACTATGGGTACTAGACAATGATATAAATACGGGTTTATTTCGTTAGGCCAAAATATTTTTGGTCAAATGTGTCATTTGCCAACCCGTTATGTTTTCTGTAACCGTAAATATTTCAGGATTTTATAAAAACTAACCTAACCAGGGTTCTACACGATGGTACTAAAATAAATTCTGAAAAATTTATATAACATTGGTTTGGGAAATGAAAAATTTGGAAAATGATAATTTTGACCAAAAATATTTTGGCCAACCGGCAAATACGTAGGAAACATCCATGACTCAGGAACAAATATTCGCGCTCATCCCATAAAATATCTGCCCTTACCGGGATTTGAACCCAGGATCGCTAGCTTCGTGGGCAGGGCAGGGTCACTACCAACTAGAGCAGCGCGACGGCACTATTTCTGAATTGCTCATTTACGATTAACGAGCTATTTTTATTGTCATAAACAATTTGTCTTTCTATTACTTAATTCTGAAAAATGCAATGTATGTAACAAAACCTGCACGCTATAGGCACGCTTTAGCTGAAAAACTGACTATTTCAGTTAAATACATTTTTGAACTTGCCCGACATGTTTTATCAATTAAGAAAGTACGTAACATGTTAATAATTTTGACCATATATTTAAGCACTTAGTTTTGCAACTGGTAACAATTTTAAAATCTGCTTTCGCCCAGTTTTTAAAATTCCGGCCATCTGATTTATTGATTTTATGTTTAAATTCATGTTTATTAATTACAGATACCCCTAATACTGACCTGAAAAATAAAATAAATTTAACACAAACAACACCATCATTCAAACAAATATCTAACGAACACTCACCTTTTAAAAACACACTAAATTAAATCCACTATACAATTCACACACGTCAAGTATAACTTTTTAATAGAACGTATTAACGTGTTCGAGGAGACCGTCTCACGCGCGCGCGGCCGCTCGACTGGCAGAATGGATGCGACGACTCTAGGCTTCGGCTCTTGAAGGGTTGGGGTTTTACTTTCTGTAGGTTGTAGGTAGGGTTTCAGTGCTTTAACTTGATTACGGATTACCTCAATTTAACATTTAATTACGAGTTATTAACCGTGATTATCTTTTTAATGGCCGCGAAAGTGTTTTACATATGCTTAACATGTGTCACTTAGTGGAATTTAAATGTTTTAGGGGTTTTTTTAAATCCAGCTTGCTTATAGGTATATCGTTGCCATATTACTGATGATAATCTAATCTAGAAGCTCGTACCTACCTAGTTAACAGAAGGTACCGTAAGATCAACATTATAATTAGGTACGATATTGAAGTAACATATTGGGCTTAGTCAAAGTAAAAGTAGAGGCCCAGATTAAGGAAAAACAAAATTGCAGTGATAACTCTTAAGGTGCATTTACACGGGTTTATTTAACAATAATAGCTTGTCAACAGTGCGTACGTCTCATTCTATTCCACAAAATAAGATAAGGACAACTATTGTTGCCGTGAAAAGTTGCCTTAAGCTATCCTGACCTTAGCATAAAAACACGTCACGTTTGTTTCCACATTTAGTTAGAATACGAAACTTTTTAAATAGTTTTGTTAAAGCATAACAAATAAGGAAGACAACAATTATAACTTATTGATTTTAAGGGTAACTTGCACCAAAGCATCGAAAATTTAGCCTTAAAATTTGGAAATGTCATTCTTCAATCTAGTTAGCACCCAGCCCTAATAAAAAAAATCAAGGTATTATTTTCATTGCAGATCAAACTTTTATATGTAAAGTGAAACCAATACATGTAATCGCATACGCAGGTCTAGACATGCGAGCACTAGAAAGGGAAAGTCCTACCCGTCTTGTCCCTAACCCGCCTGTGCACCCGATCTGTCCGTTCACCTCGACATTTACATATTACTTCCCATCGACACTCTCTAAAAGCGGAATTTGTTCGGACATTTAGTTTGTAGAATCCGAATGTGGTTTAGATAAGCTTGTTAGTTTTTTATGTGACTTGAAGTTGTAAGAAGTTACCAACGTTGATGTCTGGCGTCCCTAATTTTCGTAATATTTTTTTGAATATGTAAGTTGTCCGCTTCAAAATTTGCAAACCAGTTTTGAACCAGTTACCGTCAATGGAATGGGCTGTAATTTGGACGACATATGTAAACCTGATGACAATGCAATTTTATGATATCTAAAAGCTGATCTGATGATGGAGTCGGAAGGTGGCGACAGGATCTCCGCTATACTTAAAATAGACCCACTGAGTTGGGACTCATTAGCTTGGTCTTGACAAGCCGATAATGACTTTGCAAAAAAAACTACAGCTAGCTGTCAGCAACAAAAGTTCGTCCCAAATATGATTTTTTTGGCAGAAACTTTTATTAAATAACGCTGTTTAATATTTGGTGCGTCGAGTTGTTTTAGAACAGGGGTTCCCAAAGTTTTTTTTCTCATAGACCAACCACTTTCAAAAGTTAACTAGTTCTGGTAGACCCCAGTTCTGGTAAAATGTGAAGATTACGTAGACCCCGTCGAGTCTCCTGTGGATCCCTGGGGGTCCACCCGTACCACTTTGGGAACCCCTGTTTTAGAGGATCACTTACCTGATACGTTTATGGAGTGGAAGGTGATATTTATGTGTATGTGGACTCTTTAATAATGCAACAAGAATTACATAATGGGCCAATTTTTTTACAAGACATTCTTAGTTCACAGGCCAGCGTAAAGAGATCTCTTTTAACTAATATATAAATAATAATATAATTCCCTCAGTAAATAACAAAAATACTTTTTACTATATTTTATACATACATTCTATTACACTCATATACGTCGACTAGACGATGCGTTGGGCTATGGTAGTAAGCCTGCCTACTACGATCACCTACGATGCTAGCGGTCCTGGGTTCAAATCCCGGTAAGGACAGATATTTGTACAATGAGCGCGAATATTTGTTCCTGAGTCATGGATGTTTTCTATCTATTTAAGTAGGTATATATTTCCCTATATAAGTATTTATATCGTTGTCTAGTACCCATAGTACAAGCGTAGAGCTTAGTTTGGGACTAGGTCAGTTGGTGTGACATTGTCCCCTGATATTTATTTATTTATTACTGGCAAGTATAAGAGCCGTGCAATATACGATATTTATATGTTTTTGCTATAGGTAATCATTGTCATATATTGTTTTAGATTGTATCTCTGAGAAATTATAACATTATTGTTCATGTCATTCCGGATGATACGGAGACATAACACCCGAACTACTGCAGCCATATTTACATACATACATACATACATAAACTCACGCCTTCATTCCCAGAGTGAGGAAGAGCTACAGAATTACCAACAACTCTAAAACTTGCTGATAATTCTGTAACTACATTTTGCACAAACAGGCTAAGATGTTTACCAGCGTATTAGTGACAGGTTGCAAGCCCATCGCCTAACAATACTACAAGCCTTTATTCCCTTAGTCGCCTCTTACGACATCCACGGGAAGACATGGAGTGGCACTATTCTAACCCGGCAACCACACATTGGGTTTTTTAATCTCAGTGGTGATTCAGGGGTATCTCTTAATCTAAATCACTACAATTATAAAACAAAGTCCCCCCGCCGCCTTCGTCTTTCTGTATGTTTGCGATAATCTCAAAAACTACTGAACGAGTTTTCATGCGGTTTTCACCATCAGTTAGGTAGATTTTCATTGGTGCAGGGTCTTTGCTCAGCAGTGGGACAAGCACTAGTCAGTCATTAATTTTTAATCATATTGGCCCTGTGGTTTCCAAAAAATAAATAAATATATTGACGACATCATCCAAACAACGGGTTTTTAAAGCATGCCTTTTGATAGCCTTTATACAAGAAAAAATAAGCATATTGCTGTCGCACTATAACGCAGAAGAAATAATTTCAAGGAAGTTTCGTTCGGTTTTCTACGGAAAACAACGATCGCTGTTAGTTTACACAAACCGGTCAAGTGCGAATCAGACGCGCACCGTGGGTTCTATACCGCCATACAGTAGGTATTATTATACTTTAGATTTGATTTGAATTCCATTTCGAACCCCCAAATTCAATAGAGAAAGTGAAAAAATCAAATTTAAAAAAAAGTTAGTAAATCCGCCGTAATTAATAAAATTTATTGTGAAAATAAAACCCGCTATCTATTATGGTTCAAAAGATACAGCTGTTTAAAGTTAGGACGGACGGAATAGGGTCCCGTTAGGCTACGCTTCGGGTATGGAACCCTAAACACATAGGCGTATTTACCCTAGGGCCAAGGGGGCCCCCTTGGCCCGTGGCGGCAGCCTTCTCAGGGCGCCGGGGTCCATAGCCCGGGGCGGCAGGCTTCTCAGGCGCCGAACGCCGCCGCCATGATAGGTACCCGAGAATATTTTACTGTAAATACTTTTTCGTCACTTTATGGGGCGGCAAATCTAACTGGCCCGGGGCGCCAAATCTTTAAATACGCCTCTGCCTAAACACATCAAAGTTTCGTGTCCTCCGTAAATAACTATAACCGGAGCTTGTAAGCTCACGACGCATCATTCAATCACGCTTGCACAACGCATAGAAAGCAACCTGTCGTACTTATACACTATAGTGACCCCGATGCCGTAATCCTACAAGATCTAAAGCTCGAAGGATCGCCGCTGGCGCAGCTAATTCAACTTGCATTGGTTCCGGTTTCGATTCCGGATTGGGTTCAATGTAGTACAGTTGGTTGGTCAAATGTAAGGACTGGCTCTGCCCTTCTTAAAAAAAAGGAAGCATGAGTAATTTAATAGTCAAATCAAATTTAACTCTCCACGTTAAGAAATAAGGTCACTAATAAATACGCGGTTCTATGAGACATACGCCCTTTTTTCTAAGGAGGGCAGGGCTAAGGTTTATTTATTTATTTAAACTTTATTGCACAATACACAAAGTAAGTACAAATGGTGGACTTAATGCCTTGGTTTAAGGTTTAGCTCGATAAGTACTGCGTGCCAATAGGGAAAATTCACGACTTTTTTCACAGCTTCAATAAAAGCTGATTCATATAACACTTGAGAAAATACATTTTTTGAATAGGTATAAAAATAACCAAGATATAAGCCAACAAAGATTTGTTCCTATCTTTTAGCAAAACAGAATTTTTGAGTTTATGTGGCTGACCCGAGGGCTTATTGTCTAACGCACTCGCGATCACGATCGTTTTCATTTTGAAAATCGAAGGCTTGTCTGCATACAAAATGAAAACAATTGCTCCGCTTTGAAGCCGGGTGCGATTGCGAGTACGTTAGACAAAAGCCCCTCTGTTACTCATGTGACGTCATCGTCACAGTGCATATAGGATCTCTGTCTAATGTCTAATTACCAGTTTAAAATGCTTGTATCTTCTGTATTCCTGCAATTTAAAAAATCCATACATGTTCCGATTTAACCTAGTATACAAGTCTTAAACCCTTTTTCACTTAATCTTCAGAAGACTTAACCCTTTACCTACGGGGCCTAGAATCACCCAGTTACCACTCGATACGGGCATGTCTTAACAAGAGGCGATTCGATCAACTATAGTTGACACCCGTACTGCAGTGGTGTTGCCTTACCTACTGGCAACTCTGGTTAAGGGTTAAACCCTTTTTCACTAGGGCTCCACTACCACTAGGCCTGTGTTTGTTTATGTTTTCTACGCTGTATAAAGAGAGGAAGTGCACAAAATCGACGGGATTTAATCGCATTGAGGAGGCTTATAATAATATATAAGTAATGTGGACGAACTGGTCTGAAGATGACGATGAATGAATTAGCAGTAATAAACAACGCAGTACGACCAGTTTACGGAACTGGATGCTGTCACTTCACAAAAAAGTAAAGTAATAAATATTGATACGCATTGCAATTTCACGATAGTCGTGTAGAGTTCGCAAACATAACTTCTGGGTTTATGTTATTATCATTAAGTAAATGTAAACACTATATTGGGGCTAATGCCACTTGGCCGATATTCTAGGCTCTAAAAACCATATCGTGTTTGATCTGTTATCGTATTGTCAACGTTTTGATAGCTCTTATTTCCTTTGCAGTAATGGCGGCTGACGTCAAAACAATACCGTAACAGGTCAAATACGATATGGTTTTTACCACCGGGAATAGAGGCCCTTTATCTTATTTGAAATATCTGTAAATCAAATTGTCTAAACGTCTTACTCGATTCTAGTCTAATAAGAATAGACGGATATTTATAAATTTAAAAAGAAATAGAAGTAGAAATAATTTATTCAAGGCAAACACACATTTAAAACAGATGACAAGCAAAACAAAACATTTAGTTAACATGGCGTTGAAAAGGGCCCCCTCTGAGCTTTGTGCCGCAGCAAGCCGCGGCGTTGGTTTTTAAAGGGACAAAATGATAGTAACTGACCTACATTTAGCAGGTGCAAACTACGATATGTCATCGAAAATGTTATGCTTTGTTAGTTTAAACTGGACGTAGGATGACCAGCAAGACAATGAAAATCGCAATGACAAGGTTGTAAACATATGCATGGCATTTTTTGTTTTTGGAATTCATGTTTATTATTGAGTAAAGTCACAATCAACGCTTTGAACAATAGGTTACAATTGTAAGAGGTGTTTCGTAAGAAAGGTAAATATTTAAAAATGGAAGAACATTAAATACAATAGGTGTACTCCTACTGATACTGATTATCGAGACCAGTATATTGCTAGCTTCTGAATTATCAGTGGCGTCATTCTTTGCTCTAGCTAGTAATTGATCCAGCTGAAAATCAGCGCTGTGACTATAAGTCGCAGCATCTTGCTGAGCTGGTCGCCTTTTAAGTGCTTGCATGATCTTTTTGTTGATGTTATCTTTAAGTGTGTTTTAATGAGTTTTTACTTTTTTTGTCTTGCACTTAATAAACGTTTTTCTTTCTTTCTTAATTTAGCTCTGCCACGCACTAGACTAAGGAAGAACAGAAGCCGCCGAACTTAATTTACCTGCTAGTACTGCTATAGATATGGGGACTAACACTTACAATAACTGTGTTTTTCTGTAAATAAATATATTTGTTATATTTCTACTCAAATCACAATTGAGAGGAAGACATTTAGTAGGTAATGTTACCGTAATGTTTGCACTTTATAAGAGAGAAATCGGATATAAGTTGCAAACTAAAATAATCATTTTATCAAGCAACGGTCAAGTAACTTTACATAACATAGCAAAGGGCACGCACGATACTTTACGCCAACTTGACGATCGTTTACAGCAATTTACAGCCGAATGCGACGCTTAAATGTTTTTATTTGGCATTTAATTGGTGGTCACCTTCACTTTCCGTAATTGCGTCAAAACGCATTGCGTGGAGAGTTTATGTCTAGTTGGATCGTTACAAAATAAACACGTCTGCTAGTGGTGTCAGGGATCACGATCATAATTTTGACGTCGGACAGTTATGTGCAAGATTGAATACTTATGCAATTACGTACGGTGTGTATTGCTACTTAAGTTTAAATGTGAATTCGTGTTTAAATGTGAGCCGTGTTATTCTTGTACTATAAAGAGTATATACAGGATGTCCCAGAAACCGACGTCAACCCGGGGGGCTATTGTCTAACGACTAGTAATCACGATCGTTTTCATTTTGAAAATCGAAGGTTTGTCTGCATACAAAATGAAAACAATTGCTCCACTTTGAAGCCGGTTGCGATTGCGAGTGCGTTATACAATAGCCCCGCAGCCTAGAGCTGTTAGAGCAGCTAAAAAGCTATCGATTTAACCCCTATGTATGTTCAGCGATTTTTACTATTTTCGGAGATATTAATCATTTTAATCTGATTTTTTGTAATTTTCCCTTATGACCATGTCTCTTGTTTCTCCATACTCAGTGTCCCAGTGTTTGCTTTTCACTTTGTATGGAAAAAACAACTTTAGATGATTACTACGATATTAATTGGCTTACATAGGAAATAGATACACAAGTTAAAACCTACTCTAGACTTTACTCATTCACTTATCACCCGGAAAGACAATCTATACCAATTGTAATCGTTCAAAAGACAGCTCTAAACACAAACTCAGATTACGCTACAAATAAAGCAATAAAATCGTGTTACAACACATAACTGCTAGCTTTACATTCTGCGTAAACAGGAGCTTCTATTTGAAATAGACGCGATACGGAGCCCGCGGCCGCGAACATGCCCATGCCATGTCCAATATTAATCTAATCTGCGTCATCTCACTTCCCTCGCTTTCGTTCGAACCAGTTTAATTGGCTCACTATCAAAGAGCTCACTATCATACTTCAGTTGTTAATTGCTTGTTACGCCCACGGGGTTCCCACGAAACTTATAAACAAAGTTGCGTAACCGACGTTTGGGTTTGACGGTTAAAAGCAAGATGGCGCCGCGACAGGCGCCGCTGTCAAGTTATATCAAAAGTAAATAGTACCTAGTGAGCCAAATGTATTTGAAGAGACCTGACGATTTTAGGGACCTTACTTTGTAACCCCTTGACAATACTCACTCGTCTACTCATGTTTGAATTTAAAAATCGTTTGTGCCTACATTTTTTTTTGCAAAATTCCATGAGGGTCGGAGTAACAATACACAAGTTTTAATCAAACAAACATACTCGTATGAATGCCTCACCTCGCCGGTCTAGTTGATTATAAAACCTTAATTTTAAGGTAGACAAGTGGTATGCTGCGAAAATGTAAGACTGTAGAAAACTGAAAAATGTATAGAATTTACATGTTGGAATTAATTGAGCTAATTACGATAGTGTTCTCGTACGTCAATTGATATAGGATAGATACCTACCTACACCATAAAAGTTACCCCCAGTTTGATTCGAAACATTAAAAAACAGACCATGTTAAGAAAGTTATTTATTTCTTAGCATTTTTAAGTCTTTGATTATTTCCTAGTTATTTTGCAACGTTCATAGAGTTGATGTTTTTTGTATAAAAAAAACAGGTCAATTGAAAGAACAAATGAATGTTAACGACCTTATAAACTCTTGACCCTTGCCCTTGGTTTATATTATAATTTGGCAGTTATTTTAAACGTTAGCTCATTATGCAAATTTAATTCGTTTGGCGCGACGATAGCGCCATGAAGGCACCGCTAAGCGCGAGGTGTTGTGTACACCTAGTCTATCGTACAATTCGTACATTTCGCTAAAATAAAAGATAGAGGGGCGAGTAAGTACGCGTACTTAAAGCTCAATGAATTTTTTCGCCCGCGTTTACCTTTAGAAGTTCGCGTACTTAGAGGGTGACACACGGGCGAGTACTTAAGGTCGCCGAGCCATATGTACGGCGTACTTACTCGCACGTCTATCTGGGACTTAAGATGTACAATCTAAATGGCGGTATTAATAAAGCTCGTCTTGACTGAGATGCCCATCTCGAGAGACGTCAAAGTAAACGTGAACCCATAGAAAGCTGTCGTTTTTGACGTGTCTTGTGACTGACATCTCAACCAAGATGAGTTTTATTAAAACGGTCCTAAGCTTCCTCTGTTGTGCTTACAGTTGTGCAACAAGTCTAACAAAAAGCAAGTCTTAAAGTAGTCGACTGCATGTATTGATAGTAAAACAATGTATAGGTATATTTTAAAAGCAACCATATTGGCAATTTGTTTGAATTAAAGTACGTTCCCATAACGTCACTCTAAATCTCTACATATATTCTCGTTTGTCAAAATCGTTGAGTCATTCATTCAGGGCATCTGTTCTAGGCGGTAGAAACCATGTAGAAACCATATTAATATTCAATATGATTGTCTGACCTGCTATGGTATTGTTCTTAACTTGGCCGCTATTCCCGTTAAGTAAATAAGAGCTATCAAAACGTTGACAATACGATAACAGGTCAAAAATGATATGGTTTTTACCGCCTAAAATCTCAGCCCTGTTACCCTACAAGGGAACAAACATACACAAATATACACACACATAAATCATAAGATACATACATAGTTCAAAAGTATTACCCTCCTTTTTGGCAAAGGCAGAAATCTAATATTCTCAAGTGCGTCATGTGGAAACTGTTCCATTTAAGCAGCAGTTTTTGGGTAATATTTGGATCATGTTGCCAATTTTACTACGAACAGCATCCTCATTTTTTAGGGTTCCATACCCAAACGGTGCCCATTACTAAGCCTCCGTTGTCTGTCCGTCTGTCCTTCAGCGCATCTTATGAACCGTATTACTATCTGTATCATCTAGGATGAGTCCTGAGGCTCTACTTTGAAATCCGTAATTCGAACTTCGTCTATTGCTATCCCTTTTGCTCCCGACTCGTCACCAATTCGCAAGAAAGTGATGGGGCGATCCGAAGTTCGAATTACTGATTTCAAAGTAGAGCCCCTGTGACAGCCGTATTTCGTAATTTCAATCACGTACTATACTCACCTGCGAGGTATTTAAAAATAGGCGATTAATTATTTAAGTTCCTGAACGGCGTCGGTAGGTGTGTACCAATTTGTTTTTATGTAAAGTTAACAAGTGTAATACGTGTTTATAAATGAGCTGTCACAGAACTGATCGTAGGTGAAAAAGAGTGTAGGTAGACAATTTTTCACAGAATTTGTACTTTTATTCTACCTAAATATTAAGGGGTCTATACACAGGAATGTTAGGAATACCGTCGTGTGCGAGTTCGTCTCGCCCTTGGCCAATTTTCTACACTCATGTTTGCAAAGATAAACGTCAAAATGAACCTCAGATGTAATGACCCAACCCAACTAGCATCTCACTAATGGATAATCTCGCTTATGATACAATTTAAATTTCTAATAGGCAATATAGGCAGGGCTTTCATGAAAGGGATCGGTGAGCCAATTTGCAGGGCCCGAGAAAGTGTCGGATCGTGTGAGGCGCTGTAATTGATAGGGCGTGTTGGGTGACCAGCTGTGGCTTAAGCCTTGGTTACACGGACCTAGTTCTGGCCGTTAGTGTCTCAATATTGTGGTTTTAACCTACTGCCCAGAAGTTAGTGTCTCAATATTTTGTATTATTAACCTACTGATTTATACCCAACTGACCCAAAAGGAAAGGGTGATGTTTTTCGCGCGTGTATGCATGTAAGTATTTATGTATGTGGGTATCCATATCCATTTTGACGACTTGTAGCCTAAACGGCGAAGAGTGAGGTACCTATCGTTAGATTCGTCTTGGTCGTGGGAGTGACATAGACTAATAATAATATTTTAATCAAAGTAATGAGGATAAAAAGAATAATGACATTAAAATTAACATTATGTTGACGACAATATCTAAAATGCAGTCGGGTTTTTTAAAGCTTGCTTTCCTTTTTTTATTTTTAGCTGTAAGTATGCATGTGTCTACTTATTTCTTTTAGGGCTGATTTTTCAATCCCCAGATAAAGCTATCCGGAAGGTAAATTTTAGCTCCGTCCTTTTCTTTAATATGACTTCAGAAAAGGATAGTAATACATTTAACTGACGGATAATTTTATCTGGGGATTGAAAAATCAGCCCTTAGACCTATATGATTAATGGATTTTGAAATAAATTTTCAATCAATCCATATATTAATAGAGTCTGTCTAATGAATGATGAACCGGGCTTTTATTTGACTGGCAGGTCTGGCAACACTATTAAAATGACGTTTTGACATTGACAAACAAGTCGTTGTTGGTTCGAGTCTGTCAAATTAAAGTTTTCTTCTGGAAATTTACGGACCAAACATACGTAAAACTATCAAAAGTGGTGTGCGACAGATCCTTTGTACCATTATAAACAAATATAAAGAAAAACAAGAGAAGAGGGAAGCATTGTTGAAACAAAAAATAGAGTGTTTACATACGGTGACCGAATTCATAGGTTATAACAAGGTTAGTATGGCGTGTTAATTTTGATACTTATTATTTATATATCTTCAATCCAAAGTTTCATAGAATATATACCTTTTCTGTCCTACCTATCTTTTAAAATTGGTATTTCTTTTCCATTAAGAAATTAAACGATGTATTCCTTTCAGATAAGCTGGACATGGATGGTGAAAAACAAACGGTTTTGAAAAATCTTCAGCAGTTGAAAGAGTTGGAGCAAAACGATTTACTATGCCAGAGTCAGACGAAGTACTTAGAAGAATTATCATCAATGACCGGTAAATACTAAAATTAATTAAATCATTGTCTTTCCCTACACATAGGTGTATTGTCTGTACCTATACCATGTTGAATCTCTTAACAATCGCAATTTTATTAAATTAATTAAATAGACAGATGATCAATATAACTGACACTCATAGTTTCAGTAAAGCACTAAGGAGGTGTTTATATCAATTTCAATTTCAATTTCAATTAGCCTTTATTCCAATCACCAGTATTAATACATTTCATATATTTTGACATGCAGTGCAATATATTTTATAAAAATTTATTTTAAATTAATTAAACTGATTAATTAAGTATTGCTATTTGCTTCAGCTCCTTGGTCATGCTGTCGATTTTCGACATAGGCCTCCTCTAGTGTCCTCCACATTTTCCTATCTTGTGCGACCCTTCTCCATTGTGGTGGGAAGTCGTCTTCCCATCTTCGTACTTGTCTTCCTCGACTCCTTTTTCCATCCCTTGGGTACCATTCCGTAATTTGTTTTGTCCATTTGTCTATTTTGGATCTTAGCATATGGCCTGACCATTTCCATTTCCTTTTCTTAATTGTTGTTGTCACTCCAGTTATTTTAGTTATATTCCTTATTCTTGTTAATCTCCATTTATCCTTCCTTTTAATGTTGATCATGCTTCTTTCCATTGCTTGTTGGCAGACTGCTAGTTTTTGAGTGTTTTTCTTAGTGAGTGTCCAAGTTTCACAGCCATATGTCATACAAGGAAGTATACATGTGTTGTAAAGCTTTGATTTGATCTCTACAGGTACTGTTGTGTTTTTCATGATTTCTTTCATTGACCAGTATCGGCTCCATGTGTTGTTAATTCTTCTTTCTAATTCCTTGGACATCTGGTCTACAGGTGATATAACTTGGCCTAAGTATATGTATTCATTTACATATTCAATTTCATTGACACCCAATAAGACTGCTTCCCGAGTGTGGTTTGTCATTAGTTTTGTTTTCTCGGTGTTCATGGTAAGGCCTGCCTTGGCGCTTTCGTGTGCTAGTTGTTGGAGCATTGTTTGAAGTGTGTTAGCCTCTTCAGCAAATATCACAATATCATCTGCGAATCGAAGATGGGAAAGTTTGGTACCATTTATGTTCAATCCATGCAGGTCCCACTCAAGATGTCTGAATACAGACTCCAGCACAGCGCAGAACAGCTTTGGGGATAAAGGGTCTCCCTGTCTCACTCCTTGGTTTATTCTAAATGTTTCCCCTTTACTTTCCAGCTGAACTACTGCCGTGCCCAACTCATATATTTTCTTGAGAACCTTAATGTATTTTTCGTTTATTCCCTGGTCCCTTAGTGCTGCCCACATGTATTGATGGTCTATAGAGTCGAATGCCTTGTTGTAGTCTACAAAAGCCATGTAGTATTTTTTTCCATATTCATTGTTTTTCTGTATTATCTGCTTCACTACATGTATATGATCGATTGTGGAAAAGTCTCGTCTGAATCCTGCCTGCTCTTTTGGTTGATTTTGTTCTAGTGTGTTGTTTAACCTCCCAAGTATGACTCTGGAGAATACTTTATACATGTTGGGCATCAGACTTATTGGGCGATAATTCTCGATTTTGTTCTTGTCTCCCTTTTTATGTAGTAGGATTATAGTAGATTTTGTCCATTGTTCTGGAATGACTTCTTGTGAAATTATCTGGTTAAATAAATTGGTAAGTGGTTTAATTATTTCCTCAAGAGTCCCCTTTAAGAGCTCGTTATTTATTCCATCGTCCCCAGGTGATTTGTTATTTTTTTGCGAGAGAATAGATTTTTTAACTTCACTTTCTAGTATATGTGGTATGTGTTCTTCATTCTTATTTGTCCTGTTTTTATTCCCATCTGGGGCTGTCAGAAATACTTTTTTACTGTAAAGATTCTTGAAGAAGTCTGTAGCTATCTCGGATATTACTTGTCTTGAACCTGTTGTAGTTTGAGCTCCCTTGCTATCTTTTCTCTTTAAGCTTGGAATCCACACAGTATGGTCTCTTAATTTGTTAAATGCTTGTTTAGTTCCTCCTGTTCTTTCTATCTCTGATTTAATTATCTCAATTCTGTTTTGTTCCCTATGTGTTTTAATGGTTTCAGTAATTTTTTTGCTAATTGAGATTATTTCTGTGTGGTTTAATCTTCTGTTTTGGAATAAGTGTTTCCTTTCTTCTAACATTTTTCTTGCTTCTTCTCCTATCTTGTCCTTTTTCTGTGTACATGGTAGGTGACGACTTAGGTTCTGTAGCTCTTTTTCGAGTGTGTTGTATTTTTGTTGTATGTTGTCTAATTCTTTGATTTCTTGCAGTTTGTGCTGAAGTTCATCCTTTATATAGTCTGGCAGCGGCAGTGGTATGTGTTGTTTGTCTGTTTTTATGTGTTTTCTAGTCCTTTTTGGCTCCTTTCCGTAGATTGAACCTCTGAACATTCGGTGGTCTGATATGAAGTTAAACTGTGCCACTACTCCAACGTTTTTGAAGAAACAAGGTGAGTTTGTAAGAATGTAGTCTATTTCGTTCTTGTGCTGTTGATTTGGTGATTGCCAAGTCCAACGTCTATTTGATTTTTTCTTAAAGAAGGTATTCATAATTGCCAAATTGTGTTGCTGAGCAAAATGTAACATTTTTTCCCCATTTTTGTTTGTTTTTCCGCATTTATATCTTCCCAAAATGGTGTTATTTGTTTTATCTTGATTGTTTCCAATTTGACTGTTAAAATCTCCCATCACTATAATGTATTTATGTGTTACCTCCATTGCATTAGACAAGTCGTTATAGAAGTTTGCTTTTTCTTCTTCCGAGGCTACTTCAGTTGGTGCATATATTTGGATTATGGTCCATATGTTTTTGTAACCAGGTAGTTCTATGTTGAGTATGGCTATACGGTCTGATATTCCTATGAATTCTTTTATGTGTTTTTTCAAATGTTTGTTAACCATAAACCCCACTCCGTGTAATCCTTGTATATGTCCTTTATAATAGAAAATATAATTTTGGTATTCCTTAATTTCTTCTCCGAGTCGTCTTGTTTCGCATAGTCCTAATACGTCCCAGTTTATTTGATTAAGGGCCTGTTCTAATTCAGTAAGTTTCTCTTCTGTTCTTAATGTTCTGACATTATAGGTTGCTATCTGTATTGTTGTTTTTGGCTTTATGGGTTTTGGGTTTGGGTGGGTGTAGGAGGAATATTTTAGAGGGTGTCGGTCGATCTCCCCTTGGTGACCATCCAGCTTGGGGATATTTTGTAATAAGTTGTTGTTTGATAAAGTTGTGGTATTCGTTTCTAATTGTTTCTGGTCCGTTGTGTTGTTTTGGTGTGTTGATGTAGGATAGTTGTGTGTCTTTTGAAGAGGCCTTTGTCTTGGTTGCTACTTGTTAGTCTCTGACGAAAAGGTGCTCGGCTGGGCGCGTTGTTGAATTACATCAAATGCATTCGTTTTTGTTATCTTTTTTGGGGCCGTTATTTTCCTTTTCTGCTCTTCTGACGGTGATTTCGTTGTGGATCTCTTTCTTTTGTTGTCCTCTCCTGGTGCCCTTCTATCTTTCACTACAAGCTTGTCGTAGCGGATAAAGGCAATTCTGCCATTTTTCTCCATTTCTTCTTTGCGAATCATTAGATCCTTCCTTATGTTTAGTATTTCCCTTGGGAAGTCTTCGGTGATGCTTATGTTTTCGGGTAGTTGTTTTTTGTTTTTTAGTATTTCAAATTTTCGCCAAGTTAGTGTTACAGATATTAAAATGGGCCTTGGTTTTATGTTATTCTTTTTCCCGATTCTATATATATTACTGACTTCCCATTGATCCCATTCTCGTATCCCTGATTTAGAGCTGACGTTGTTTAAAATTTCCAAAACATTATTTCTCAAGTCTTCAAAGTTTCCTTCCGTCTCATCTAATCCGTGCAATATAATGTTGTTTTTCCTTGTCCCCTTCTCCAAATTTTGAACTTTATTTTTGAGTGTTTTTACTTCTTCTTTTAGCTTAAGATTCTCATCTACAATTGGTTTTATTTTCTCCTCTATGGTAGTTGTTAAGCTTTTATTAAAGCTCTCTATAAGAATGTATGTTTGTTTCTGAAACTCCGTCTTCATTTCCTCCATTTTTTCTAATATCATTGAGATTTGTGGGTCCATTTCCGTCTTCTTAAGGAATCTACTAAATTGGTAGTTTTTCTTACCACTGGGCACACTGTATTAAGGATGGTAGCCCTTTGTGTGACCTAATTGTTTTTCTTCAGTGGCAACACTGCCCAACCCGTCAATTAATTTTGTAGTTTGAGGGTATGCTTTATTTTTTGTTATATGCAGTTGTTATGCGTATGTAGTTTCCCTTACTGTTTTTGCCGTTTTATCTTCAAGACCGCACTGCTACCATGATAACTCAATATGGGATCGCGGCATCAGAGTTTCCTTCACGTTTTTTGACAACTTTTTAAGGTTTTCGTGGTGTATTAACACTTTTCTTTAATTTATACTTGGACACTGACAAAAACACAACTATGCTGTTTGACAATTTTTTTTCAATCCCCAGATAAAGCTATCCGGAAGGTAAATTTTAGCTCCGTCCTTTTCTTTAATATGACTTCAGAAAAGGATAGTAATACATTTAACTGACGGATAATTTTATCTGGGGATTGAAAAATCAGCCCTTAGACCTATATGATTAATGGATTTTGAAATAAATTTTCAATCAATCCATATATTAATAGAGTCTGTCTAATGAATGATGAACCGGGCTTTTATTTGACTGGCAGGTCTGGCAACACTATTAAAATGACGTTTTGACATTGACAAACAAGTCGTTGTTGGTTCGAGTCTGTCAAATTAAAGTTTTCTTCTGGAAATTTACGGACCAAACATACGTAAAACTATCAAAAGTGGTGTGCGACAGATCCTTTGTACCATTATAAACAAATATAAAGAAAAACAAGAGAAGAGGGAAGCATTGTTGAAACAAAAAATAGAGTGTTTACATACGGTGACCGAATTCATAGGTTATAACAAGGTTAGTATGGCGTGTTAATTTTGATACTTATTATTTATATATCTTCAATCCAAAGTTTCATAGAATATATACCTTTTCTGTCCTACCTATCTTTTAAAATTGGTATTTCTTTTCCATTAAGAAATTAAACGATGTATTCCTTTCAGATAAGCTGGACATGGATGGTGAAAAACAAACGGTTTTGAAAAATCTTCAGCAGTTGAAAGAGTTGGAGCAAAACGATTTACTATGCCAGAGTCAGACGAAGTACTTAGAAGAATTATCATCAATGACCGGTAAATACTAAAATTAATTAAATCATTGTCTTTCCCTACACATAGGTGTATTGTCTGTACCTATACCATGTTGAATCTCTTAACAATCGCAATTTTATTAAATTAATTAAATAGACAGATGATCAATATAACTGACACTCATAGTTTCAGTAAAGCACTAAGGAGGTGTTTATATACATTTAGTTAAAAGATATCATAAACATATTAATATTTACCTACATACACTTCATGAGCTCTTGGAAAAGATGTTCGGGTTATACCTGTCTTCCTTGTTCTTAAACCGTTGCGATTTAAACCTCACCGATGCAATTTGATTTCACCTAAACCCAAATGTTCTTAGAGCTGTCGGACTGTACATTTGTACCATGGGGCTGTACTGCGTGTCACAATATATTTGTAAATGGTGTTTTGTTTAATTCATTCCTTCTTTCTTCTTACAGATATCAGTGTTTCGACATTGAAGAGAATGAAGGCAAAGTAAACCATGGTGTTTTCAGTACTCCAGGAAAGAAGCGACCTCACAAGGCCACGGCAACCAATTTAGATAATTTTGACATCCATGCCATCCGAAATAAAGTGAACGAATTTTATATTGTAAAGAAGCAAGTGCAGTGTGAGTGTAGGCACTCAGATGCCTATTAGCAGAGTTGAGAGAAAGCATCGGTTTTACCCTAATAATTAATAAAATATTTTTACTTAATGACTTGTTATTGGTGATTTTATTTACTAAAAGAGCTCACAAATGAGAAAGCATGCTGATGCAAGCATTATTATGGAGGTCTGCATTTTTTTTCATAGATAGTTTCAAAGCATCAAATACTTCGTGATACCCAAAGTCGCCAAATAGTTCGGTACACGTTTGGCGACTTTGGGTTAGTGACTATCTATTTATTTAATGCTGACTATACGGGTCAATCAACTTTCTTTGCAGTTCGGTGCCAGGGTGACGTTTCCTGGGTCACTCATTAAAACTATGATTTCAAAGGATATAAGTCCACTACCATTCTTTTATGGCTTTTCTCCTGAGTGTGCTAGAAGTATACATTATAACATTTTTTCTAAGAAACTATCACTGTTGTCTCCTGGCTTACGGAACAATAACAACAACAAAAAAGTTGATCCACCCATACGTATTAAGTAGTAAGACTCTCGGGCTTCTACTAATAAACTGTACTTAAATATGATACCGTGTGTGGTCTTAATATGAATAAACGGACACTTGAGTGCGATATTAGTAGACTTGAGTACCTATAGTTTATTAATACGGGCCTTAGTATTGTGAAAAAGTACGCGTTTCCTCTTCCTTTGTGCCCACCAAAATAAACAAAATAAGAAAAGTATCAAAATCGTTTATTCCTACATTGATCGGTAATACCATATGAAGATTTTTTGAATTTGCCGCTTTTTCTCAGGTTCATCTTTCATTAGACAGACTCTATTATAAATGCAGAATTAACTGATTGTTTCTTTTCTTACGCTTTCACCGTTGAACCGATTTTAGTAAAATTTGTTCAACTCGGACTCCGGGGAAGGATGTATAATACTTTTACCCCCCGGGAATTGGGATTTTCCCGAGGGTATAGTAATAAATCACTTCTACACGGACAGAGTCACGGGCAGCAGAGCAGGCTTTTAATCTCAAATTAAGATAGTAAAAAAAACGCGCCTTTTACACCCCTTACAGTAAAAGGAGTGCTATACATTTAATGTGTGTATCTATGTATGGTCGACTACAGAGATGTATCCACTTTTGCACCTTATTGCATTGTAATAAGGTGCAAAAATGGATACATCTCTTTGTAGTCGACCCTGTGTATCTGTTTGTCTGTGAAATCGTAGCTCCTAAACGGATAAACCAATATGGTCGCGTTTTTAGGTTAATATGTCTCAGTGCAAGTGTAAATTTTAAGGTCGTGCTTTTAATATCTTTATTAAACAAATACTCCTTCATTTAATTTTAAGTAGAATCTTCTCAGGGCTGATGCTGTGGAACTCTAATATTATTTATTCATATTGAAAATGCGAAACTTTGTTTGTTGTATCTTAAGAGGATTGTAAACCTAAAATGAACATACGAAATGCGATAACGTTACTTTCTCGCTTTCTCTCCCCTTAAACCTTGTCCGATTTTTGAACAAATTGTACTATGAAAAAAATCCTGTACTTAGGTACATATTCTTTACCAAAAATAAAATCTTGGAATTAAACAAAAAATAAACGGAAACGTACAAACCTAGTTTTTCATAATAACTATAACATACTCAAACATCGTGGAAATCGGCCTTGTTCGAGGGGGTGATAAAAGCTAAGAGCTAAGAGGAAAAAAATTGACAGTTACGCGTTTAAGTGTCAGTTCACAATTCTCTTGACTTGAAAGTGACGATAATTTAGTAAGTACAGATATAGTTAGGTTAATTTTCATTACGGAAATTACATTAATTCTTAATTATTCTAATTATTATTGTATAGTGTGTATAGTGCATATATTTTTTGTATTTTTATTTCATTTTACTATTTAAATGTATTTTTCCTCCTAGTACCTACTTAAGATTAAAAATATTTTTGAATAGTTCCCGAGATTATTATGTAATATATTTAACTGCTCGATCGGAGTCGGTGGTAAAACTAAACTACATCTATAGAAAGTAGATACACTCCCATCCACTCCATCATTCTATAGCCTAAAAAAAATATTTTAGAGTAATCCATAATAACCACTTGCTATTACTGAGGCGAGTAGGTACTGACGTAATGTTGCGTAACCACGTATCTACTTTTACTTTCATTAATCTTAGTTAACTTGGTATTAATGGTTTAACTTTTTAATGCTTTAGGGCCGAGTGGGGCTCGGGACGTAAGGTAATGGAGCTGTTGAAATTGTAATCGTTATTATGTGGCTTTTATGACTTAATTGATGAAAAAGCAAGCTTTAAAAAGCCGGCTCCATGATAATGACAATTAAGTAGATAGATGTTTAACTCGGACATTATGGCATGTTTTTTGGAATCCGTACCAAAAACCGAAAAACGAAAGGATTTTTGGAGATTTTTATCTCAGTAGTTTTTGAAATAAAGAGGGGGGACAGGATTTTTTTCCACGCGTTTCTCGTTAATTAATACCCAAATATCTCAAAAATAATACTTTTTTTAAAACAAAAAAAATATATTGTCCTCTTTAATAATTGTGCAAAATGTAGTTACAGAATTATTAGCAATTTAATTTCTTCTTCTTCTTCTTCTTCTTCTTCTTCTTCTTCTTCTTCTTCTTCTTCTTCTTCTTCTTCTTCTATATGTATGTATGTTTATTAAAGAGCTTTATTATTCCCTTACCTACTTATAAACGTGGAGTACCTAACCATGGACTGGCATAGAGTAGCAAAGCCTTTGTCCTTATCCGTCAAATTCAAATGTCACAACGACAGTTAAGGACAAAATATGGCATAGCTACTCCAAGGGTATTCCACGTTTATAAGTAGGTAAGGGCACGTATATAAGAGTTTAATCATTTTTCGGATACTTGGCGTCACTCTATTTAAAGTCACAACGGGACGTAGCGGTACTCTCGGTAAACTGTTGCGTCGGCGCAATGCGACCAGATCCCGGACAAACGCAATTAGGAATATTTGTCACACATAACGTCCGAGTTGCGTAACGTACGCTCTTGTTTTTGTACGTCGTTACGTCTTGCTTAAAAAGTACAGCTGGCAGTCTTGAGATTCCGAATGAAAATGGATTTCAGACCTCGCATACCATGAATGTGTGCTGTTATGGCATGGCGAAGGCTAATACAATTCGGCAAATACAAGCTTTCACATCCCTGGGTTTCATATAAGCTGCGCAATGTAAGGTGAAGTCTTGTAATTGCAACTATCTGGTTATTGCAACTAACTTAAATAACTCCTTCTAGGATCACTGTTTTGAACAACGACAGGCGAGATATTGTATTTCTTAGTAAGGAAGAACAATATCACGCCTGTCGTTGTTCAAAACAGTGATCCTAGAAGGAGTTATTTAAGTTAGTTGCAATAACCAGATAGTTGCAACTTGCAATAGGCTATTTGACTAATTTTAGAAAAGCTTATTAAATGATTCTTTATTATATAAGAAGCACACTACATTGATATTTCCGTGAGATTCTACTATATTATCAATAAAAATCCATTTAAAAGTTTACATTTCCGAAACCGCGCCAAAAACGCTGTTTCTATCGTGGCGCTGGCCATGTGACAAGTGTGACGTTATATGCAAGTAAACAATGAAAAATCTTTTGAAGAGATATGCCCTTATGATCTGTGGTTACTTGCGTGTGACGTCACCAGCGAGTAACCACAGCTACAAAGCAATCGCATAGCGTTTCTGCCACAGATAAAATTTCAAAATATATTACAATTTTTTTCGTGTAATTTCCAAAAAAATATGTCTAATTTAGTTTAAAATAAAGTGAAATATGTTGTTTTACGCTATTATCTAATAGGATGACGACAATTTGATGCATATTTTCAATGTTGTCAAATAGCCTATTACAAGACTTCACCTTACATTGAAATGTCACCTGTGGCACGTTTTATAAAGCTACAAGTTACAGGTCTAAACTGGCAACACTGCTCAAATGGCTCGTCGTCATTGGTCGAGGTTGTGTCAAATGGAAACTTGTAACCTGTAAATTGTAATTTGTAGCTTTATAAAACAGGCCCCTGTCCGTACAGAAGGATGAGATGTGATGAGAGAATAGATTAATGCTTTTAACTGGCATCATAAACACGACAGTTTGAACACTGCTGTTTGACCAAAAGTTTGTGCAGCTGCACTGTATAAGGTGCTGCACTTTAGTAAGTAGGCTCTCCTTTTTTCAGGTGTTACCGGGTAGATATAGTGGTAGCATGTAGTAGCATTAACTATTTGCCAATCATGTGCGACAAGCGCGGCAAGGTGACAAGGTACAAGTGTGAAGTTAAACATGTCATCTACCTACTTTTTGATGCTAACTGTACAAAGTGAAGATTGTGGTTGCAGGCAGGCAGGGGCGCGATTGATAAAGCTACAAGTTACAATTTTACAGGTCTAAACTGGCAACACTGCTCGAATGGCTGGTTGTCATTGGTCGAGGTTGTGTCAAATGGAAACTTGTAACCTGTAAATTGTAATTTGTAGCTTTATAAAACAGGCCCCAGAGGCCCGTTTCACAAAGCAACAAGTTACAAATTACAAGCGGAACTCTCTTTCTAGCAAAAGGAGTTAGAAAGAGACTTCCACTTGTAATTTGTAACTTGTAGCTTCGTGAAACGGGCCCCAGGCATCCGTCCCAGCATAGTTAACGGTCCCGCAGAAAACATGAAAATTATGCAGTTTTTATCTACGTCTAACAAATGTTTTTATTTATAGGCGTAAAAGGCAAAAGAGCAGGGACCCAATTCTCGTGACTTCGAGATGATTTTTCATGCGAGATTGTGCGTCAACTGCATACATTTTTTCGACATATCTCGCATTAAAAATCATCTCGAAGTCACGAGAATTGAGTCCCAGACTGTTATATAAAGCTACAAATTACAATTTTACAGGTTACAAGTTTCAATTTGACACAAACTCGACCAATGACCAGCCTTTTGAGCAGTGTTGCCAGTTTAGACATGTATAATTGTTACTTGTAGCTTATTTATAAAATGTGCCCCTAATTAATGGTATACTCTTACAGGGTTGTACTTAGAATTAAGTTTCTTTTGTACAAAATGCAATAAATAAATAATTAAATAAATAAGTAAATAAATAAATAAATAAATAAATAAAGTAGTTGACGTCGCCCATAAACATCAGCAATGCCAGGGGCACAGCGAAGTCGTTGCTAATGAGTGGACTATTTGAAGTCGTTTGGTTTAATTATTGGTTCATTGATAAAAAGACGGTTAAATTTCGACCATTAAAATCTGTACATAATTAAATATATTACACTGACAACACTCGTCAGCTGCTGCTTGTCATATTGACATGTGACAATGTCAAACAATTTTCGTCGTCACTTGTGTTGCATTGTAAATCATTGCACGTTTTATTACTTGTTTAATGTTATGTTTCATGCTTGAGACTGAGTAATAAGACTACAGATTTAATCATGGAGCGGTCCAAACTCGAGAAAACCAAGATACTCGCGCCTGACGTTGCTGTGACCGCGGTGCTGCAGCCAAGCCAAGAGTTGCCTGCTGAAACTCCTATAGTATCAGGATACGACTGGGAGCACGGCACAGACTACAATAAAATACTCGAGAGTTACGTGAACTCCGGCTTCCAAGCCACTAACTTCGGAAAAGCAATCGCAGAAATCAACAAAATGCTAAAATGTCGTGCCATCGCTTTAACCGAGGAAACAAGCGATCCCTACGAAGAAGACGTGTTTATCAAGAAGAAAACCAACTGTACCATATTCTTGGGCTTCACGTCTAACATGATCTCATCGGGGTTGAGAGATACCATTAGATTTCTGGTGAAAAATAAACTAGTTGATTGCATTGTGACGACTGCGGGGGGAGTAGAAGAAGACTTCATTAAATGCCTTGCACCTACATACGTAGGTGACTTCAATTTAAGTGGCAAATCTTTAAGATTACGTGGGATTAACAGGATTGGCAATCTACTTGTACCTAATGATAACTATTGCAAATTCGAGGAGTGGGTGACTCCGCTGTTAAATGAAATGCTTGATGAACAAATTCGGGACGGTATGGTTTGGACTCCATCCCGAATCATAGCCAGGTTAGGAGAAAGAATTAACGACGAAAGTTCAGTATGCTACTGGGCTTGGAGGAATAATATTCCTATATTCAGCCCGGCTTTGACGGACGGTTCATTGGGAGATATGATGTACTTCCATTCTTATAAACGTCCTGGACTTGTTATTGATATTTTAGGAGACTTACGGAGGATTAATACTATGGCAGTAAAGGCAAATAATACAGGCATGGTCATTCTTGGTGGTGGAGTTGTTAAACATCATATTTGTAATGCAAATTTGATGCGGAATGGTGCTGATTATTCAGTATATGTCAACACTGCAAGCGAATTTGATGGGAGCGATGCAGGTGCAAGGCCGGATGAAGCTATTTCTTGGGGAAAAATCAGACCTAATGCCACACCTGTCAAATTATATGCTGATGCTACTTTGGTCTTTCCTTTGCTGGTAGCTCAAACATTTGCTAAGTATCATTTTAGTAATAAAAAGAATGTGTAAGAAAAATGATTGTTTATTTTATCTCATTAAATTAATTATCTACCAAGGTTGGTCAAAATAGTAAATGCATTAAACACAAAGTATCTGTTTCGTCATTAGCAACGCCATCTAGTGTCGAGTAGCAGGAATATATTGTATACTGCCATCTATTGAGACTTGAGTAGACTAAATAAGTATTCTGAAACCTAATTTCAAACTGTACTAAAATAAAAAATAAGATCGATTTAAAGTTGAGAGATGCAAAATTTGACGAATAAAAACGTCTTCATAACTATAATATTTAATAACATATAGTGATTTACCAGCTATTAGCCTTTTTATTAATCTAAAACAATCAAAAATTGTTCCCGACAAGGCGATAGCTTGATTCAGAACGAACCTGGTGTGAATGAACTGTCAAATATTCAATGAAGTTAGCTGCTGTCTGGAATACTTAAACTACGCTAGTGTGCGTGGAGATGCACCACTTTTCTCGTTGTGTGCTGTGTGTGAAAGCGGGTTTACAAAGCTCACGCTCGCCGTTTCCATCGTTTGATGCGCCGCCCGGCCGGACGCCGGTGTCGCTGGTGCATAATATTTACATTTTGACTTCCAAAAACCCAACATTCCACTTCCAATGTCTTCTTAAATTAGATGTGTTCGTAGCCGATTCAAATATCGAACGTTAACTATTTAATGTGGCCAGTTTTAGTGATAAGTGTTTTATGATGTGCGTTCTGAGAGCGGTTTTCTTCGTTTCGTTGGTTTTATCCGGTAAGTCTCATCCTGAGTGCCCTTTGCGGTGCTATTTTTAAGTTTTATGGTCATTCGTTGCAGATATTAAAGACATTTTCCTTGGCGGTGTGTGTAATTTGTAGCTTAGAGTCGGCGCTTTGATGTTGACAATATTACTTTGTGTAAATGCATTATGAATACTGAGCGACTGTTTCCCGCTGGAAGTCGCTTTAGGTATGCAAGTTGCGTTGTGCGAGGTGTTTGTTCGAACAGTGCACGGTAATACTGTCGATAAATCAGCTTTTACAGTAGACGCTTTATTAGAAATTGAGTCATGCTAAAATAACTTGCACTTACGATCGAAAGTAAACAAAGATCAAACGGAAACTTCTCAAAAATTATTACTGTAGATTGTACATTACAAGTTGTTGGTTGGTTGAAATTGTTTTGTATAATTAGGAATTTGTTATATACTTAATCAACACATAACTAAGTTTTGATTAGTTGGAATGTAATTATGTATCTTATTTGAACCAGACATTTTCAATAACAATAACAACTATTTTATCTGTGTGCAGGGCTAGTTTCTGCCTATACCAGAACTCAGATAACAATGTAACATCAGAAATTTTATGTATTTGATTTTCAATTATGTACCTTTTAAATTAAATAAAAAGTAAACTTAAGTGTCTATAATAAATTTAGTTTATTATTAAGTAAGGTCAAACTCTAATAGGTATTGGAATCATTGTATTTATAGGTATATTATTTATTAAAGTACTGTCTATCCTTCCAACACTTTTCTAATAAGCATTAAAAGACCAAATGTAGTAAATATTTGCAAAAAATTGAGACCATCTGGTCTCAATTTTTTGCAACTCAGAAAAATACCTTTCTTTTCTAAAAACAAATATTATCATAAACCTTTTTTTTTAATAATAAGAAGTAGTAGTAAAGTGTAACTAATTCAGTAATTAAATGTTGCAAGTATTATCTGTAACCTAGAACTTTATCATTGTTGGTGACGGTCCAACAATGTCTCATTGTAACGAGAACCTGTGTTATGAACTCTGTAATGTCAGGCAGCTATCAACTTTGATACATCCTGTATAATGATCTTATGAGCAGCTAAATTATCAGAGGATAAATTAACACATGTAAATAATTACTTTAATGGAGCTTTTATTACACTTCCTTATCTTAAAAGTTGTGGTTTCATTGGCTGATAATGGCCCCGCAGGCCAGTCGTAATACTTTGTAAGTTAGTACTGGTAATATTGAGTTGGAAATTGTTGCAACTAGCTAGTTACGGGTTATTGACCTATTGTTTATTAGTCTGAATAAGTTGCTAATCAAATCAATTATTGTAAATTAATAAATATCAGTAATACTCCTCAAATGACATAAATTCAAATAAGCTCTATGCTTTTTCTACTGGTGCTCTAATATACATTTTAAATTAATAAACACTTAATTTTTCTTCTCCTGCAGCACATTTGAAAGCTGTTGGGCTGTTCTTAGTAAGCCTGGTTTATAATGGGCCAGCTTTGTCTCATACCATCAAATTATTAGGCTTGTAGTCTGCCAACACATCAAACTATTTGGTGTGTGGTCTGCCAACACATCAAACTATCAGGCTTGTGGTCTGCCAACACATCGAACTATCAGGCTTGTGGTCTGCCAACACATCAAACTATCAGGTGTGTGGTCTGCCAACACATCAAACTATCAGGTGTCTGGTGTGCCAACACATCAAACTTTCAGGCTTGTGGTCTGCCAACAAATCAAACTATCACACTTGTGGTCTGCCAACAAATCAAACGATCACACTTGTGGTCTGCCAAGCCAAAAAATCAAACTATCAGGCTTGTGGTCTGCCAAGCCAAAAAATCAAACTATCAGGCTTGTGGTCTGCCAACACATCAAACTATCAGGTGTGTGGTCTGCCAACACATCAAACTATCAGGCTTGTAGTCTGCCTACACATCAAACTATCAGGCTTGTGGTCTGCCAACAAATCAAACTATCACGCTTCTGGTCTGCCAAGCCAAAACATTAAAAAAAAAGAAAAGAAAAAAAAAGAAAAGAAATTATTTATTCGTGACAAACATTAATTAACACATACAGGGTTCTGGACACAAAAGCATACACCATCCACCACACCATCACCACCATCAGGCTTGTGGTCTGCCAACACATCAAACTATCAGTAGGCTTGTTGTCTGCCAACACAACAAACTATCCGGCTTGTGGTCTGCCAACACATCAAACTATCAGGCTTGGCACTACTGTCAGACTTCTCTTTTTTCCTGGTTAAATTCAGATTCCACTTCCAACTAACCTAACCGCGTCGTCCTACCCTTTAGCTGTAACTAATGTGTAAATAGAACTTTCCAAACCGTTTTAGTATTTCAGTTGGTTTTTCTTGGATAAAATCATCAGCAAGTTATTCAAGAAAATAACACCCTGTATCTAACGCAAATAAAGCACAACAATTGTTTTTTTTGCCTAATTTTAAACACATGTAATTTTACCCATATCCATGTTTCTAATTATAGTGCGTTTCCAAGAACTCCAATATTCTGAAACCTTAAAAAACGCCGCGGGTCGTTGCAACTTTCAGGGTTCCGCAGGACTAACGGCAGAACCATTTTAAAGGCCCACTCCACGATGGCCGATCATGGGCCAACGTAGGGACGGAGTAATGTGTAAGAGTGAGATACAAGAATATATTGCTCGCTCTAAGGTGTAAATGCGTCTCTTACGCTCGCCCATGATGGGCCATCGTGTAGAGGGGCAAGACTTAATTTCACCCCTGTCTACAAGTCCAGAGTGAGATGATTGTTTCGTATTTGTAGGTAGTTTCTTATATATAGGTACCGTACAGGGGGTCCGTTCATTTGACCGAAATACGTTTGGCCGAATGAGTCGTTTGGCAACTGTTTCATTTCCCAACCCGCTTATATTTCTGTAACTGCAAATATTTCAGGATTTATTTTTGTACAATTTTGTAGACCCTATAGGTTAGGTTAGGTTAGTTTTTATAAAAATTCTGAAATATTTACAGTTACAGAAATATAAGCGGGTTGGGAAATGAAGCAGTTGCCAAACGACTCATTCGGTCAAACGTATTTCGGTGAAACATTAGTGAACCACCGTACAGTACTAATCAGATAAGAAGCCAATTCTGACACATTGCACGACCATTGGCCCGTTTCACGCAAAAGGTGCTAGAAAGAGACTTCCGCTTGTAATTTGTAACTTGTAGCTTCATGAAACTGGCCTCATGAAGTTTCTGACTATTGACATTGTTGACAGCAGTAAAACAATGTTAAACTTATTTGTTGCGTGTGAAGGAATAGTGATAACAGCATTGTTTGACTGCGGTCAACATTATCCATATATATTTAGAAACTTCATTGTTGTGTCATGTGTCAGGATGGACTTGTTATCGGCCGCGCACTATAGGTATTTTATATTCGGTTTGACGTTGTAAAGTATAGTCCATTCGCTTAGATAGTGTCGCTACACTAGGACGTACTATGACGAACGTTAATTTGTGACTACGGAATGCAAATAACCGGTTATAACCGGTTTTATCCGGTTATTTTCATACAAAAACGGTTAATAACCGGTGAAATTGCATTCCCTATTTGTGACCCATTTCAAGAAAAATATGCTTGAAGTCGTCAATGTCATTAGAGATATAAAGTCATTTGTAACTTTTAGGAAAGTCAACCTTATTGTTGTACCTAGAATCTCAGATTGACTTTGGACCTAAGATGGGTATTGGGTAATAAATCAAGTTCGCGAGTGGTTATTGTAACAAAACACGAATATAATTCGATGTAAACAGACTAATTCACTTGCGGGTGTTACGCTGCATGTGAATTTGGCAGTATTTTATTATTATATTTGTATTTTAAAGATAAAGAGACATTTATTCACAACAATACAAGATTACATTAGGTAGATACAAAAAGAACAAGACAGAGAAATTGTTGCGAAACGGTCCCAACTCTGCATTCGCTAGCCGTAAAGCCAGCACTGGTCTTCCGTTGGAACCGCTTGGTGAAGAGACGGAAAGTGACACATATTTTATTATTTTATTACAATAACCACAAAAGTACGTGCGAGTGTAGCGACACTATCAAAGCGAATGGACTATTGATATTTAGCCACAACTTCTTTAGCCTTTCCTTCAATTAACCAAAAGATCTAGATTGCGTCAAGCACGATGAAAGCCCATTCAACAACACACGAAACTAAATAGGTACGAAATTAAGAAAGTCGTATCACGGAACCCTCCGCGGCGCGGTCCGGTTTTTTCAACGTTCATTAATATAAATAAACGTTCGCCAGAACTTCGTTTAATTTCTTTGTTCGTGCTAATGTCGTCCAAATAGGAAAAAACTGGTCCACGGCTGGTCTGCCGCCCCAGGTAGCTCGGGCGCTGCGGGGCGAAAAAACATATAGAATGCCGTATAATTAAAGTCCATTTTATGTTTACATTTTTAATTGATCCGTTACATATTGGAAAATTATAATTATACAACATTATAGCCAAAGATTAGATTTATAATTAAATATCTTTTGAGTAAATACAGTGACATGGACAATAGATACAATAGTTAGATATCAGGGGATCTGTCTTATCCTTTAACCTACAGCTAAGCAGCAGTGTTCATATTGTCGTATTCCACAGATGCCACTTACCATCAGGTGGCCTGTGTGCTCGTTTGCATAAAAAACCGGCCAATTGCGAGTTGAACTCGCGTGGAGACGGTTCCGTGCATACGTAATTTTTATATGTTTCTTTTTGGATCGAATTCTTATAGGTTTTCCTGTAATCTACAAGCAATGAACTATATTTTCTATTTTTTTTTCAAAATTTTAGGCTCAGTAGATTTGAAAATTTTCAGCCAACCTATTCACCATAATATTACTTACTTACCATGTTAAATTTGATATAAAATACTTTTTATCGAATAAACAGCTGAGTAAAGGTCGCCTCCTATTCGGATCTTAGACCATATGTAAAGATAAAGAAGATACATACTCAAATACACAAAAACATCCAAGACTCAGGAACACATTTGCGCCTATCACAAAAATATTTGCCCTTACCGGATATCAAACCCGGACTGCTAGCTTCGTAGGCAGAGTCACTACCTAACTAGGCTAACAACGTCGTCGAATGTCGTTTAAGTTATTTAACGCAAGTAACGACTTCATTTTTAACAGGTTAATAACATATTCAGCATCGCCTAGCGTGCTGAAAAAAAAAGCGGCAGTGAACGTGTTAAGTGTTAAATTTGCATATTACGTGGTAACCGTTAAAATGGAAACCAATTTAATATGGAAAATGGGCTTGGATTATAATTGAATTAAGGTAACCGATTAGTTTCAGACGAGCTTTTTTTTTGCTGTAGGTACTTTGTGCAAATTCTTATTTTTATGAGTTTAATGCAATAAGGTTAAGCTTCTATGTACTTGTGAACCAAAAGTTATGGTATTTGTATTCGTCTTTTAAACCGAGCGTTGGGAAATTATAAACAGACTGTAAGGACAAAATTTTATTCAACTAATTTTATTACACCTACACATTCTAAACTGCAAAACGGATTTTAATGAAATTTGGTAAGGGGGTACCTATAATCCTAGGGACCGGCATTGGCTACTTTTTAGCCCGAAACTATGCAATATTCAAAAAGGAAGCTCGACAAACGAATTCTTTAGAGACAGTTCGCGGGAAAAAGCTGGTTTCAATATATATTTTATTTTCGATTTCAAGCGCATGCTTCTGTAAATCAAGCATCCTGTATCTGTATAAGGGTTTTTGTGCAAACAAAAAAATCATGCTAATTTGCTGTATACAAACAAAATCTAGTGTAGCCATTGTCAGGGATAAGCAATCAAGAAATCACCGGTAGCAATCCTTACAAAGCGAGGGAAATACGAAATCCGCCGATTGGCGACCCCTGCGCCTCGGCAGGGGCGCGCAACTATAAAATCCGACATGTTTACGAGCCTGGCTCCCCCTGCCCCTAACGAGGGGGGGCAAGTCACCAGCGAGTGCGGGCAGCTTGATCAAATTTACTGGTCGTAATTTTTTAAAGCTTGATATAACTTTTGGGCATGAAATATATACTAGTACCTAGTCGCTCTTTACTCTTATTGATTAAAAATATAGTGATCAGAATATCCGGGCTGGGCACCCCTTTCAAACGCATTGTGGTTACAGTGCTATCATTTTCCTTCAAAAATTCAAAATTCAAAATATTTATTCAGTAAATTGGCCACATGAGGGCTCTTTTACACGTCGGTAATATGGAGTGAATCTACTAGCGCTTCGGACAAGACCATCATTGCGGAGAAGAAGCGCCGCAAGAAACTCCAGCAGAAGGTCATTTTTTCCAATCATAAAATACAATAATACTTAAAAGTAACATTACAAGGTAATAAAGTAATAAATAATTATTTAAAAAAAAACTAACAAATAAATCATTACAAATGTAAGCTCAATTAAATTAAAAATATTGACTAGGAGAACAACATAACGAGGTCTCTACGTCAGGGACAGTCATTAAAATAACAAAATGGAAAACAGGTCCTTGCAAGCGTGAACAGACCGGACCCCTCCTAATAGCGATCGGCAATCTTCGTTTTTCTATGACACACGAGTGACAAATAAACTGTCAGTAGTTGCGAGTAAGAGCGTGATAGCGATAGCCAGCCGAAAGCTGTAAAGAAACTGGGAATATATATAGATATAGTATATTGTGTTCGCCAAAATTAGCAAATACGATAATCTTTAAACTTTTCTGAGGATAGTTACAGGATGTCTCAAAAGTCAATGTCAAAAACGACAGCACAAATTATGGTGCAAAATATTTTCATCTCTCGTTCGTCTATTGTTATTTTCAAATATTCACTTATATTAAAAAAAGACAACCTCGTGTCTCTCTTCCCTTACATGCTCCTAAAATCCATAGAAAAATCTTTTGTTTGTTCATTGAGAAACTGACTTTATCGTGTCTGGATAAAGCTGATATTCAGAAACGACTCAGCTATAGCAAGCTTAAAACGTGTTTCGGTTCGGTACAGATTTAAAAAAGACGTGATTTTCCTTAGTTATATCTATGAAGTTCTAGTCTTCTAGAAGGATATTTTTAGTGGTTCTAGTACATCACCGGTACGAATTAGCTTACTACATACTACATGTTTAATATCTCTTTTTGGGATATTACAGATGTAGTAAGTCTCCCAAGTCCTTAAGCCTACGTAATGAAGTAAGGAACGATATTAAGCCTTAGAAAACGATTGAAGACTGTGGGAGTTGTAAAATAAATAAGGTATAAGCTCTTTTAGGTTCGACCATCATAGCGTCCTACTCTACCATGGTCCTGTCACACTCAATAAATGATTCGTTGCTTATTGAGTATGTATCTGAATTTTATCAACTGTCAATGAGGATTACGAGAAAGAAGAAAGATCTGACTTACCCTTGAATGAACATCAAAGTTTTTCTTGTGTTCAGACAGAAAGGCCTCCTTTTTTAACTTGCTACTTTAGAGGTTTAGCCCTCTGCGGTAGTAAGAAATTTGACTGTATTTAACTTCGTGTTCAGGAAAATCAAATAGCGACAGGAAAAAGGTGAAAAAACTGTTGCTCAAAGTTGAAAGTGTTGACTTTCATATACGTCCACGTGGAAGTCGTTTATCCTTATTCCCTCGGTAACTGTTCTATTTCCCAAGGTAAAAAGTGTTCTATGTCCTTCTCCCGGACTCAAGCTATCGTCATACCAAATCTGTCCAGCGGTTTAGCCGTGAGAGCGTAACCAACAGACGGAGTTACTTTCACATTTATGATATTAGTATGAACTGGCTATCCCTAGGTGCACTGGCAATCCAAATTTGTTAGTAAATTTCGAAATAACTAAACAATTCCCTGTTATATTTTTGTCTATTTTATAATTGTTATCTCTTTTGTTTGTACAATAAAGTGTTTACATACATACATACATACAATTTAGCAGGTTGTTACTCTTGATAATTGGTGTAACCATGCAGTGGTGCCAACTGCGCGGCTCTCCATTGAAGTGCCCGTTTTAATTGCGTTATGTTGGCTACACACTGGCGCTAGAGTTGGTTTGACTCTAGTCGTCGCTGTTTAGAGCTAAAAATGATATCATGTCCGTGTGAATTACAGATTTAAATACGTATGTTGTATTCTAGTTGCAGATATTGTCTTCTTAAATAGGAGAGTAATATTCTCTCGCGAGAACCTTTTAGAAATACATCCATCAAAACGTTGTGAACTTGGTTGTACAGCTACTGTGTGTGATCTTGCAAAATACAGTAACTAATCTATTATAAGAAGGATTTGCAAATCTTTTCCATTGAAATATTTCTAAAATTGAAAATATTGTCTGTAATAGCCCATCTTTACCCAAGACAAGGCTGTGTCAACAGACACATCTCACCACGTGATCGTTACGTGCGCACGGGTAGCGCTTGTCGAACCACTACTGGCACTTAACTCGGTTGTTTTTATCAAATACTAGAGGAGAGGACGCCTGCGACTTCGTACGCGTAGAATTAGTTTCCCGCTATTCCCCCCATTTCTTGCCGTTGGGGGTCGATTTTCGGGAAATCCTTTCTTAGTGCTCACTTACATCATGAAAGGAACCCCTGTACCAAATTTCAAGTTTCTAGGTACAGTAGTTTCGGTTGTGCGTTGATATATAAGTCAGTAAGTCAGGTTTGCCTTTTTATAAATATAGATTTTAGTTGCATCTTTCTTTCGGCATGTCAAATGCAAAAGATGTAAGATCCAAATTTGGCAAACATGGCCCATTGACGTTACATTCATAAATTTGGAGTAACCAAAAATATTCGAATATTCGAATTACAAGCCCTAGCTGCCCTCAGTGGTATATACAGGTTGAAATAAATATAATTCGCGGGTAGAATCACACTCGACGTAGTGTGAACTCAGCTTTACACGAGTCCGAGTGCTAACTCGGTCTGTCGCTACCGATTAAATTAAAACTAAACGCATGGCGTGTTTATTTATACGGCCAGCTTTAAATTTTAAAATAATTGTATTTTGTTTCGTTGCAGGTTTCCATGTTGCTGTTGGAACCGAAGGTAAGATTATACACTACAGCATGTAGCAAAAAGATCTGACGATATTAAATGATGTGTTTTTTTATTTATTTGAATTACAATAAAGTTATCAAAAGGCTTTTAGAATTTGTAGGAAAACGTAAATTGATGATTGTCTTGACTCTTTCAGTCTGCATGACGCATACGTGACGTCATCAATATGTACAAAAAAAACAATTTTGGGTTCTGAAAAGGTTAAGTTCACCCTTCTAATACAATGGTTTGCTATGCAATACATGAATACAAATATGAATGATAATGAAACTTGTTATTTCTCCTAGACCGCATACACAAACTAACTCAACCAAAGTCTGCTCGTTGATACGGGGGGTTGTGTTTTTTATTATTTTAGTTCTAAACTACAGATACTATTCTAAATCATCTACATCTACGTACCTATATAAAGGGGTGGTTAGCCTCTGTTTATAAACTTAATTGAAGATGACGTCTGTTATTATAAGTGCATGGCGGGTTCGCAGCCGATATGGTTCTGACCGTCGGCGACCTTTGCCAGGGTTGCCAGAGGTTGGCGTGTCTATGCATGTCTGACCTTTTAGTTGCTTTAAGCAATTTTGGGTAAGAAACAATTTTCTAATGGTGCGATGGTTAATGTGAAACTTCGGGTTTGTACTTCTCTCTCATACGCCCTATGCGAGTTTACCCGATCTTACCCGATGCCTGAAGACTGTTTTAAGAGTTATCGGCTGTTTTACCTAATAATTGATTTATCTAAAGTGTGGTGATATAACATGATAAAGTTTTATTTAACTATAGGCATATATTATAGCACTAGCTGTTGTTCGCGTAGAAGTCGTTTATCGCTCTTCCCTCGGGAATCGTCAAATTTCCCGTGATAAAAAGTACCACATATCCTTTCCCGTGGCTCAAGCTATCGCTATATCAAATTTTATCAAAATCGGTTTAGCCATTTAACCGTGAAAGCCTAAAAATAGACAGTTACATTCACATTTATAATATTAGTTCGGATTTATGAATAACAGGTTTATCTTCATCGCATAAAAATAGTGTAAATACGGACTTTATGCTCGATGGCGGCGTTCTTTATATAAAAAACGGGTGTTTACTAAAACATAATGTCAGCTCGTGTGGCTTATTTATTGGATAAATCATTCATCAATGCGTCTGGCATTCATCCAGTTGGATGTCCAGGCGTTTCAGCCAGTCTGCTGCGGCAGGCGAAAATGTATGCAACTCCTCCATGCCACCGGGAAAGCGAAGTGGGCACTGGGAGAGGGTCTGGTCAGGTGTTCCGCAGTCGCATTGTGGTGACTCCCTTCAATACCCACTTGTAAATTCGACAAATATTTTTTCCTTAATAACACCTACAGTATGTTTCTTTCTTATTTTTTATTAAGAGCCAGCCCTGGAGTCAAACCGGCACCCAGCATAATGCACGCTAATGCAGTTAGTCGGCGCAATTGCTCCGATAGTTAGCAAACATTTGTAACTAATATCGTTTGAAACTATTCTAGCGTTCAAACATAGTATGTTCAAATAACATTGGTCTAATAGTCTATCCTTTGTGGGTCTATATCGTCTGCCGTTATTATTTTTAGTTATAATGTGTTGGTCATATTTATCGCAGGTCATAACGTATTTCTTTAAGAAACTAAATCTAACATAACCTAGCTTTGTCTACATGTTAAATGTTTAAGAAATCCTGAAAAGTTTACAGTTCCAGTGATATAAAAATTATGAGTATCAATAATTATGTCAACAATGATATTACGACCAAAAAAAATTATTAACAACGGGCAAACACAAAATTATTAAATTAGAAACAACGGGCTCTCCGGGTCTTCGACTAATTGTAAACCAATTTAGGACATAGAAGGAGGTTGAAGTTCGAAATAAAACCATTTATTAGCTTTTAAGCTAGAAGATCGTCTAGGTAATTATTTAATTTAGTATATCAATTTTATCAGGCATGCTGTAGGTGACATTAACAGATTAAAAAAAAGTTTAAACTGTTATGCGTCTCGTGAAGTAACAATTGTATAATCCAAATATCGTTTACGGACTGATATAGGGTGATGATAATTTGATGTACTTGTTTGTGTATAATTCCGTGTCTGACGCTTTAATATCAAGCTGTTAGTCAGGTATGTTCTTTGAATAATAAATAAATAAATAAATATGCACGAAATTCATATGCTATAATTTCATTCGCACAAATTTAATTTGCCTGAATTCTATTTCTATTCTGAAACAGTTGACTATTCAGAATTGTTTTAAAACTAACCTAATCTAACCTATTCGGCACGTAAAAATTACCTGAAAGGCAAATGAATAATATGAAAAACGAAAGGGTAAAAGAAGTGAAACGGTTTCATTCACGTGCCGCTAGAAATCCTATTAAATAAAATATCAGTCTGCTTTTAACACATTCACTCGTATGGACGCTTTCGCGCGGAAGTTTCCCTCCCGCATTAGTAAGAAGAATGGCTTTATCTTCATTTAAACTTCTTAATGGCTTATTACACTAATAAAGCAAAGCTTCAAGTTTGCTCAAGCATATCATACGAGTTATTTCCTAGGATTATCTTCGCAGAGTATTCAATTTAAGTGATTGGACGGATAATTTACTTTACTTATAAACTAACTACTACGACTAAGGGCGACTAAGGAAATGAAGGCTTGTAGTACTGTTAGGCGATGGGCTTGCAACCTGTCACTAATACGTTGGTAAACATCTTAGCCTGATTGTGCAAAATGTGGTTACAGAATTATCAACAATTTTTTAGAGTTGTTGGTAATTCTGTAGCTCTGCCTACACCACTCTGGGAATGAAGGCATGAGTTTATGTATGTAAAAACAATTCAATTAAGCATTATGAGATAATCTCACACACATTGAGCTAGTCCTAATCTCAAATCTAGAGGTACTGTGGGTACTAGACAACGATGTACGTCGGCCCATGAAAATGTTAAGCATACTTGGAACCTTGTCGCATTGAAGAAGCACTAAACTAAAATGACATCATATATTAAACTCTGTACATAGGTACATAATCCTTATTTCACGACGGAGATTGCAAAAAGGCCAATGAGAAAAGTCATGTCAATTTTTTTCTTTTTCATTCAAATCTTTATACGTCATACGTCAAACAGTGTCAAATAGTTACTAAAAAATCTAATGATATTTGAATAATAATATTAATAAAATGCCTCGAATAATATCGGAAACAGAAAGAGCAGAGATTGTTGCACAATACCAGGCCGGCAACAGTATTGCCGAGATTTCACGCAACTTAGGGTTAACTGTGAGTATTCAGTCAAATTGCTGTAATGATTTTAAAATTTTCAATAAAAATTCTGTTGAAGCAGGAGTATTTATTTGTGTCGGCTTATTTCTTTCAGCGAAACACTGTAAGCTTGTGGGTCAGGAGATACGCAGAAGAAGGGACAGTTCGCGACCATCGGCATGAGAATTCCGGACGCCGGCCGAGCTTATCTTCCGAACAACGGAATCTATTACGGATTGCTTACGAACAAAATGCTTTCTTTCCGGTCAAGCACTTCGCGGAGCATTTTGGCGTTTGCCCACAAGTAATACGGAACAATTTGCATTCAATGGGCTTACACCACAGGCACCACGCAAAAAAACCATTTCTATCAGAAACTCATAAAACAGCCAGAATGAATTTCGCCACCCAGTACTTAGACTTTGACTGGAGTAGAACTGTTTTCACCGATGAAAAAAGTTTTAAGTCTAACGATCACGGACGCTTGTCTCTCTGGCGATACGATAGAACCAGATATACGGAAGATCATGTCATTCCTCTTAGGAATTCTGGCCGTTTGACAGCAAACATGTGGGGATGGATGTCTGCTGACGGCGTCGGCGAGCTATGTTTCATACCCACACGGGCGAATGCCTTGACTTATGTGGATATCCTCGAAGAAGTAATGTTGCCCACTGTGCGTAACGTGTATCCCGTTGAAGACTATCCAGAAATAGACTTTATACAAGACAATTGCCCGATACATACGGCACACGTCACTAACGAGTGGTTCAGTCAACATTTGGATATCAAAAAAGTCTCATGGCCGGCAATGTCACCGGACCTCAATCCTATCGAAAACCTCTGGGGTCTCATGGTTCAGCGGTGGGATCATCGTAACGAAAGATCTAAAGAAGCCATTTCTAGCCATTGCATGCAAATATGGGAGCAAATGCGGGGAACGGACGTTACTCAACGGCTTGTAGGCTCTATGAGAGAGCGGCTTCAGGCGGTAATAGACGCAAGAGGAGGATATACGCGTTATTAATTATATATCTTTTATCAATTTACGTTAAGAACTTTATCTGCTGTCAAATAAAATCGCACATAAATATTGCGTATGATTTTAAAACCGGTTTAACATAACGGCCCTTTACTTTCTTAACCTCTTATCTGATCGAATATTTTGATAGGAAAGTAGTCTTTATAAACCTTGGAACATGAGTGGTTTTTCTAACTATTCGATCAGATAAGAGTTTGAGAAAGTAAAGAGACGATATTGACAATATTTCTATAAAATTACTTAATCTGCGATGAAATGACCCCACGCGACAGTTAATCCAATCCACATAGATGCATGAATTTGACGAAATTGGGCTTCACTAGCATAACGATAAGAGCCTGTCTCATTGTAATCATGATAAAACCCAACTTCGTCAATCCACGCGTATCTTGAGATCTTTTCTAGTTGTAATATCGTGGATTTACCTATAATACAGTAAAGTTCGTAAGCTTTGTATGCTTCTATAAATTCCCTTAACCTATCTAGGTTTGACCTCCGATCTCAAAAAATCTTGCCAATATTTACGAGTGTAAAATACTTGAAGTTTTTCATACATAACAGCAAGTAATTGAACGTTTGACAATTCTACCCTAAATTGTGGAAGATTAAAAAAAAAAACCTATTTCACTTCTTTTGCGTGAGATTCGAACCCGGGACCTCATATTAGAAAGCAAGCGACTACCAGTAACGCCACAGGTTGTCATACCATAGTGGTTGAAATAAGGCTACTCCTTTTTGACAAATTTGACATAGTGCCTTAATATTTCGTTCTAATTTGATTAAGAGAAATATATCAAAATCGTGTAACAAAGACAAAAATATGCAATGTCACATTGACAAGTATACACTCTTCTCGATGAATGTCATAACAACCTGTTCTAATTTTAATTAGTTGACAACCTATTCATCACGCATACCGCTCTGCCTTAATCTAGTTTAATTTGACAAAGTACTAAAGTGCTCAACATTTTCATGGGCCGACTGTACATTAAGGTAGAATTGAGTAGAGAAATATGTATACAACGTGCTACAAAAATACCCAAACAAAAAATAATAAAAAAATGTTAACCCTATTAAGCTGCTACCTCAGTCATAGAAATTGTATGACTGAGATGACAGCTTAAATAAATAAATAATTATTAGAGGACGATGTCAGACAAATTGAACTATTCTCAAAATAACCTCTAGTCTTGTATTAAGAGTACTAACACTACTAACTAAGCAGCAGCAGCCGTACTAGTACTTATATTAGTTCATAATCAATCATAATTGTTGTTTTTCGATATAGTTTTTTGAGTTCGTAGCACAGATATAAATACACATAGATAACGCAATTGCTTCGCGTGTCCGAATCCGGACTTAAACCCCGACCAAGCGTCGAGGTTGGCCGTCGCTACTGACGTTCCGCGCGCCTGTTGTTGCAGCCGGTCGGTCGTGAAAATTAAGAAAATGCCTCGTTGCGTGATAACTGATAACAAACGCCAATAGCCCAAAAAAGCGACGACTTTGAATCGATTTTGCGCGGAAAAATCTCTTCTCTTTGTGTGTCCCAGTTGGTAGCACAAAGGGCACGGTTGGTTTTCATACAGATTGAGGTGTTTATGTTATCTATGTGCATTTATATCTGTGGTTTGTAGTCACGACGTCCGACATGCTCTTGCCCGGTTTTATTCTTTTTCTGTTTACTTTTGAACTTTTTAGTGACCCTTAACTTTTACCCAAGTTGAGTCTGCTAACTTCATCCACAAACTTACTGGAGCACTTTCCTAATTATTTGTGCCCAGACACTCCTTGTAAGAGCGGCAAGCAGTTCTTGGTCATGTTTTCGCTTTAATCTTTAAGTAGGAGACAGATTCTATCCAACGTGTAATTGAATTTATGACTATAGCGTGAAAAACGTGGACGCCGTGAATTTTTTTTGTGTTGTTTTGAGGTTTGGTTACCTGCTTTGGATATTTTTGGGCTTTTAAAAACTGATGATTTTAATAGTAAATACCTATTTAATTGGCCTTTAGGGTTATGGTTATTTCTACGACAATTTAAAAAAATAGAACACCCTGTTGAAAATTGTGGTACTATGAGCAACATACCAACTGACCAATTGTGAATCTTGTCACATTACAATAAGGCTTGATGCTGTTAGGCTTGATTTCCTCCTACGCTGACATCCGTCGCTGACGTCGTCGGTCGAGCGTACGAATATATGGCAAATCTGCCGCGGACGTCAGCGTCGCTGTGCGGTGTCCCATAGAACATGGTGTATATTCGTACGCTCGATCGACGTCAGCGACCGATGACAGCGTAGGAGGAAATCAAGCCTTAGTACGTCGTCAACTCGTCAGTGATTGTAATGAAGACACCATAAATGACCCAAAATCCTAACAGCGTTTAATTCAGAGCTTAATAATGTAATTTAAACATGCCACAGTTTTAAAATTGAGAATTTCAGAATCATCCTGTAAAAATGCAATCGGAAACAACGGGCGGCGCTGAAAGGATCCGCCATATTGGGAGCGGAAACGGAAATCATTGTTTGGGCGGCGCGAAATCTAGCTTTTTTAGCTTTTTTATCGTAGCCTCGCTGCGTATAATCGCGCTTTTTCTATCGATAGAATTGTATAATAGGTAGCTTGTTATAAAGTTTAATGCTTAATCATTTAATCGTTGACACTCATTTCATTTCGTTGAATTTTTATTTCATCGACAGGTTTTTACAAGTGCAGTAGTTATAGTAGAATAGAAGGACTTGTATTTAGCCCTGATAAATAAAAAGGACGCATGCACAATTTTTAAAAAATAAGGTCACTAATACATATGCGGTTCTATGGGACATACGTCCTTTTTTCCAAGGAAGGCAGTACAGTTTATTTTAGACCCGTCGCTGTGTAGAATCGATACCGGCGCCTGGATAAATCCGAAACGAGTTGCTACTAAGTACAGATACAGATTCACTGTTAACTGACCACTATAAGCGTTATTGTAAGGTGATAAGATTGAAACATGGTGTGTTGCTGATTGTACCTTAATATAGGATTTTTTGGAACAAACGTTCAAAAACATGCGCTTGTTATGCTTTTGTGTTAAATAATTGATTTAGGTTTTGTAGTGGTCTGTTTTACTTGAAGCAAAAATGTATATTTATAATTACGATACATGTTCAAAATTTAATTTTTGTGCAACATTTAACATGCACGCAACCCTGTTTTGTCTTCCGATACACCGAGTTGCGTACGCTTTAATTTTATTTATTGTTAATTTCAATACCGCGCACTCTGTGTAATTCCTCATTCTCCTCCTCAAAGAGCAACTATCATTTCGCCCATTAAAAAAACTAAAATATGTCTTCAAAATCCCCGTAAAACATCAGTAATAACAGCTAAGGAACTGTAAACTTTCAAATTATTGTTCTCTCTAATATTTTCAACATAAAAACAGAACACATTTACTTATAAATTTAAAATTCGAACAGCCAAAGAACTGTAAACTTTAAAACTATTGTTCTCTATTATGTTTTCAACATAAAAACAGAACAAATTTACTTATAATTGAAGTAAGCTGCCAGTCGCGTCGAACGCTTATGTCAATTCCATTCGGATTGATCGATTTTGAAAATCGTTTTCGATACTGATAGGGTGACCCTGACCAGTTTAAAGTTTCAGTTAAAACTGAAGTGTGTTTGACCAATTATTTACAACCGCATTGAAAAGCCAAAAAAGGTTTGGTTTTGCCATATTGTCTTGATAAAGTCCAAAATAACAACCAAGAAGTTAGTTGAATTTGAATCAATCCAATTGGCAATAAGATTATACGACTAGTTAAGTTTGATTCCTCTTCTGCTAAATTATATCGTCATAACCTATTAGTTTAGAACTCGAACAGCTCCCGTGTTACTTCGCAAATGACTTCGCGCGTTATTCAGCGCTCGACAGTTTGCACAAATATTTTTCGCTCTGAAATATTTTCCACTCATAACGGGCCGTGTTTCCCGTTTTCAATGCGTGGCGAAGGAGTCATCAAGTGGCAGTGTCTATTTTCTAACTAGGGATGGGAGGCTGTACTAAGTATCGATAAAGTTTTCTTTTACCTTTTTGGCATAAAACTTGTTAGTGTACCTTTAAAAAAACCTTTCATTTTCTTCGATTCCAGGCTTCTTTATGTGTAATATCTGAAAAAAAATTGCTTTAGCTAGCTTACAGTTAAACTCTTTTATTCATAAATATACTATAAACCTATTTTAATTAAAGTATACTTTGCCCCTTTCTGTCAAACTCAAATATCATAATGACAAGTAAGGCATACCATATTACAAGCACACTCAAGTTATTGCACGTTTATAAATAAGATGAAAGTAAATATGCAACCTCCAATAAAGCTGAACTAGGATTTCTCTCCTCATCCCAATTTGATTGGTATTTTGACAAAAATGAAGAAACTACAACAATGCTACACGGTAAAACTTTATTGTTGACGTGTTTCCGTATTGTCAACTAAACGTTTCGATAGCTCTTATTTACTTGACTTGACACTTCAAAAACAATATGTTTTTACTGAGTTCAATAGAGGTCCAGTAGTGTATATGACAAATCAAAAGACCCTCTTCCAGATTAAAACAGGTTTGTCTGTTAGTTATTGACATGAGAAAAGAATGCAAACGTGTAATGTGAGATTCAGAATTTGCATGCGGGGCTGAGTGTATGCTATTTGCATTTTCAATCTAAAGTCACAGTGATTTATTTTATTTCTTACCTAAGGGAATACTTGTTTCTTATTGAATTACAATTTCAGTGTTTTGATTAAGCGTCGGTATGAAGATTAACCCCGGAGGTTAATAGGTGTGATGCATAGAGTACATTATAAATATATTTTTGGACCCACTTTTAATATTGATCAATCAACTGATACGACGCTGTTTTTATAATAAGTCACTGGCAATTTATAATTAAATTAAATTGGGATGAGACGTTGACTATTAGGATACTAAAACTGCTCTAGTACCTACAAGTATCTAGGTATGTGTTAAAAAAAAACGAGAATTAAGACTACTCCGAATGGTCATTACTATAACTGTGATTTATAAAAAAACTAAAGTACTTATCGTCTTGAAATGGAAGGATGCTTTTATTATTGTGCCAATGAATACACAATTTCTAGGGTGTACGACATAACTTAATAACAATTGAACTATGAGTGAGTTAACGGAAAAGAGTGGCCATTTTTTAAATTATTAACTTCAATGTTTTTTTATCGACAATCCCCTTGTGCTCATCACTACGTCATCGTCATCGACTAGTCGCCCCGACGCCCTGCCATGAATACTGGAGCATTCTTTTGTACAACTATCTCTTACTTACTGCGCTATGCATATCCGCAAGAATTTGTATGAAAATATTCCGAACGGCTCGCATATCAATGCGCATATTGATTGGTCGGATCGGGATTTGTTTATTGGATTTTGTATGGGTTGGATTTGAGTGCTGGCATAAATAAGGTTGCTTATTTTGATTCAGAATTCTTGTTACCAATGATTACGAGTTGCTTGTAGACGTCGATGGTGGGATTCTTTACCCGAGTCCGACGTATATCGTTAAATTGTCGAAATTAGTCCCTTAAGCCTGAGTCTGTTAAACGGAAAACTGCGCATTATTTTAACTGTATTTAACTGGGTTCTTAAACTAAGTTAAATATAACGTAGCCCGCATGAAAATAGGGTGTTATAATCCACGAAATCGCGCCCTACTACTTAATACAACTTAGTATGGCCGTGCGCGCCTTCGTGGATTGAAAACAATGTAAAATATTCATTCATCCAAACAATTCTTCTAAACAAATTCTAAATTTGAAAATCAAAGATGGCGGGCGCAGCTGGGCGCGCTTTTTCCGCGCCCTTTGTTCCCGCCAGAATGTTAGTGTTGCTAGTTTTTTGTCCTCGGATTGATGGACCATTGTGTTGCCGTTCGCAAAAATTCCGGCGTCGAATAATTGACAAGCTATGCGACCTTTTTTCTTTTTGCTACGTATTGAATCGTTAGCGGATTAGAACTTTTTTTGGGCTCGTCTGGATTGTTTTACTTCGCTATTTGCAATTTCTGTACGGTCTTGTTTGAAATGGAATAGCTTTTCCTCGTTTTTTGGAATACGTTGATGAGTTGATGCACATACTGACTAGCACCATCAACGAGGTTTATAAACACCTACTGTTTGTATATTATAGCATCAACAATATGATTGCGATATTAAAGCAAGATGAGCTAAAACTAAATCAAAATGAAATAAACGCCGTCTAGTCAATTCGATCTAGGTAGTTTCCCAATGATAAAAGAGTATTTTTATGGTTTGTTTGCGTTATTAGGAAGAAATAGGAACGCAAAATGGCGTCCCCGAGCAATCACTGATCTGGAAGCGATCAAAACCTCATTACTGCGGCCCTTAGAGAAATCTGCTGTTTCTAGGAGAAATATCTACGTAGGATAAAGGTATTTGGATATGAGATCTATCGATATAATAATTATTATTTAATGTTAAGGGGCAGGTACCTACACATGTAGGTAATTTATTTTTGACAATGATCAGTGACCTTGTGCAGGGTCCAGCCACTAACGCCATCTTATACTTTGATCTACCGTCAAGCAGCAGTGTTAACATTGGTGTGTTTCTGTGTCGGAATAAGACAGCCGGCGAAATGACTATGCTAGGCATTCCATCTTGGTCTCCAGGGTTGGCAACACATTTCGTCCCTTTACTTTCTCAACCTCGTAACTGATTTAATAGTTAGATAGGAAAATAATCTTTATTCTTTAGACCACATAAGTGCTTTTCCTATCTAACTATTCGATCAGATACGAGATTGAGAAAGTAAAGGGACGATTTGTAGTCTTAGGAATGCCGTATGAAGATTGTAATCTTGAGAATGCTATTATTGAGATCACATTTATCATTAGTTAGCCTGTGTGTTCATTTGCTGGTTCCTATAAAAAAGTTAATCCGTATGGGCGTCTTGCTCTAGCTTGCCAAGTTAGAGAAGGATAACAGAAGATATAGTTAAGTTGTCAGTTGTTATTGTTATATACTTAACTTCAAGTCTTTGATTAAACAAATATTAGGTACCTATGCTATTTATAACATTAAGTTTTCACTTATTTTCTGTCTACTTTGGTTGTGATCATCCAAATATAACCTTAGAATCGGATGGTATAGCTTATCCGTAAAATTTGAAATAATAGGGAAGTCTCCCGACGGCCGGGTCGGCGCGTGACCTGACTGCCGACCAGTGTTATCCCGCCATTATTCGAGCAGGGATGCCAACACGCGGGGGAAATATTCTGTGTAAGCTTGAAATACATGCATAGCATAGCACCTTAACCTTAACGCCACAAACGGCTCTGACCGTCAATTGAAAGTCGTGCCACTGACGCCACGACGGCTACAGACGTCAAGAGTTCAAGATTCAAAGAGACTTTGTTTCGTATAAATTAAGTTGTAATTTGCAAAAGCAGACATGTTTGGCTTGTGAGTGAAACATTTTAAGGTTAAGCGAGAGTTTACAATGCTTTGATATACTACGTACTAAAGGACATCGTTTAAAGGTTTGGGAAGTTGGCCATAGCGCTCAACAACTTCAATTTGCTGGGTCAAAGAAAACACTACTTTATAGCTCTTCTTTCAGAGTCGTGTCGTGTCTTGTAGTCGCCGTTGTCGGTTCCAACGGAAAACCAGTGCTGGCTTTACGGCTAGCGAATGCTGAGTTGGGACCGTTTCGCAACAATTTCTCTGTCTTGTTCTTTTTGCCACAGTCAGACACACAGGTTTAATATGTTGGCGTCGAGTTTTAAAAAAAATGGTGACAGGTATAATATCCTCAAGAGTGGCAACCACCGTATTAAGCAGCTATTTTTGGGTAGAAAATGGATCACGGAGCCAATTTCACCCCGAACTTTATTTTCACACACCAAATATTTTTTCGCAGTGTCGCAAATTAGAATTAGTTTATTATATGTTCAGCAGGTTCTGAAAATAGGTTATAAAAATATAAGAGGCCGGAATGTCTTGAAGTGACAACCCTGCAGCGCTCAGGTATTTCCGCCCCGTCTTGAATGCAATGCCTGCCCCGATCCAAATTGTTTTTTAATCCGTATGCCATTGTTCTAGATACCAATAATACTTGTTTATCCGAAAATAGCATGCCAAGTTGCGGAATATTTGTCTTTGGTCTCCTAAAGCATTTGCCTGCTGAGCAATAAAAAGTTTTTTTTGCAATGTTTAATCATTTAATTATTGGTCAATAGTGTCCGACGTGCTTTTTCGTCATTTTATTTTTTGACGTTTAATAACGGTTTTTCTACCAAAATAATTCGACGGGCATAACGTTGTAAATATTAACTATTAAGGGCAAAAGTTGTAATCATTGAAAGAAAGAAAGAAAGTAAAAACGTTTATTTGCTTACATCTAAGACAAGCACAAAATAACAAATTATCCAACAAAAACATTAACACAAAAATATCTTATCTAGTACGATATATTATATGTTCAGTCAAGAACTTTAATTGTAAAGCCACTATGGAACTCTGTCGCATAACATTAATCATAAATTATAGCGTAATTTCTTTCATGGCCTTTGTTCACTATGACAGGGTTCCATAGTGGCTTAACAATTAAAGGCCTTGACTGTACGATATTCTTCTTCAGGGCTTCTATTCTACTGGGTAACACCATATTTCGTTTGACATGTTATCTTATTGTTTTTAACTCGGCCGCCATTACTGTCAAGTAAAGCTGCGACCACACCGGTGCTTAAAATACGGTGACGGTACGGAATCGCAGTGACGCGTCGTATCAGCACCGTTTTTGACGCAAGCTCCACACACCAATGCTTAAAAAACGGTGACGGTACGGAATCGCAGTGACGCGTCGTATCAGCACCGTTTTTGACGCACGCTCCCCACACCAATGCTTAACGGTGCGTATATTACGGTACGTCAAAAACGGCGCCATATTGTTACTATGACCCCGTCTTTTGTTTAAGCAACGACACCTTTTTTTAAGCAGCGGTGTGGGGAGCTTGCGTCAAAAACGGTGCTGATACGACGCGTCACTGCGATTCCGTACCGTCACCGTTTTTTAAGCATTGGTGTGGGCGTAACTTAAATAAGACCTATCGTAACTCTGACCCTGTAGAAGTGTAGAATAAATACTAAACACTTATAGCAAGATCTGTTTGTTCCGTCTCCATTGTACCGACATATTTGGCAAAATAAAAAGGAAAATAAGGGTACGGCAAATAAAGCGGATTATAAAGGAGTTGCCGCGTCTAGGTACAGTCGGGCTCGAAAGCGTTTAACAGAACGTTGCTTATTCAAAGACATTTTCGGGTTTCAAACTTGTGCGTGAAAAATCGACGACCTAAACGTCATTAACTGATTCTGAGTAAGGTCGTAAGATAGGTTGAACTTAACATCCTATACTACTGAAACTGTCCGAACACTGTATTATTGTAATAAACGTCTTCGTCTTTGTCACTTACCTTAAAATTGCAAGTGCTATCCTTCTCTGTCTTGATGGATTTTAGTCAGATTTTTGACAGAAAAGGCAAGATGCTTTTATTTTATACTCTGATTTCAATCAGTTGACTTCTAGGCTTGTAAAGCGAGTTGCAGCGGCTATAGTGTCAAGTATAGTAGTGTTAACTATTAGTTACAGTAAAAGTTACACTGTTTCGCTTGTGTACACTCAGGGCAATCAGCGTAGCAGATACGCGTTGATTAAAAGCCTATTAGTCAAGTAAGTGGTTGGCTGGTCTTAAGGCACGTCAACGAACGTCGCCTGCGTAAAGACAGAAAACAACACCGCAAATTTAAACGTTTACTTTTTGATTTCAAAAACGCCTTTTGCCCTCGACTGTACCAACCCAAAACACAGATGTATCGAATTATCCTTTGGCCTCGGTCACGAATCTAACAGGAAAAAAAATGCAGTACAGTCGGCCTTATAAGAAGCTGGACACTTTTGTACCTTGTCGCTTTAACGCCTTTAACAGATTAGTGCAGCAGTTCAAACATGACGTTAAAGTGACAAAACACTAAAGTTTGCAGCTTCTTATAAGGCTGACCGTACCACATGTGTTCAAGTATATAAGAAGTTCTTTTAACTAATTATCGAAGAACGTAAAGTTCCGCAAAATATGAAAAGTTTGGAAAGTTGATCATGCGCTTGGCTCCTAAGTTATGAAAGGAATAGCTATTTTAGGAGCTTGAGGTATACCCACGGAATTGAAAAAACAGTGGAAGTGGCATGAGCTTCGATTAGTATCAGACCTGGGACCCAATTTTCGTGACTTCGAGATGATTTTTCATGCGAGATAATATGTCGAAAAAATGTATGCAGTTGACAGTTGACCTCGCATGAAAAATCATCTCGAAGTCACGAGAATTGGGTCCCTGTTGTCGCCAATACTCAAACTATCATACAAACAACACGCCACCATGGAAAATGTTTTTGGTGCGGCTTTCGTTTTTACATTCCAAAATAGCACAATAAGGCATGCGTCTGGATTTATTTCCTATTTAAGAAATATCGAAATAAGTGATCGTGGCAAAAGTATGGTAGGTTGCGCGGAACTCCGTATAACCATGCCACACGTTACAAGCCCACTTGACACTTCTACTGTTTTTTCTGTTCTGTGGGTATACCGTATGCTATCTACGAGTAATGGACTTATCAATATGGCAGGTTTTGAACTAAAATAAAAGTACTAAAATAGTATTAAATAATAACAGTTATTTATCTGCGGAATTAAATTCAAGTAGGTATTCATCAATTTTTGCTTTTCAGAATTGCAATTACAAAACGAGCATTTAATCGCAAAAATCATTTTCAAGCCTAAAATATCCCAGAGAATCCGGAAACATTTTATAAAATCATACATAATATGTATGGAAGCGACCATTCCTCGCTTCCATACATACTATGTCAGATTTTATAAAATGTTTAATATAGAGGGACAGAGATAGGCTAGAGGCGTTTGATATGTGGTGCTGGAGGAAGATGGAAGGCATTAGTTGGACGGAAATGGTATCAAACCAAGAAGTACTGACGAGGGTAAAGGGCAAGAGAAGGATATTGGAGATTATAGACAACAGAAGAGGGGTGATGATTGACGACATGCTTAATAAAAATATAGAGGGAAAGATTGAAGGAAAGAGAGGCGGAGAAAGACCAAAGAGAATGTACATGGACTAAATTAAGGACAAGGTGTATGTCGTGTCGCATAGAGAGGTGTAGGGTAGAGGGAAGAGAAGACTGGAAATTACTCTAGTGACAAGAGCAGTGCTCTTAAATTGAGAGACCTAGAAAAATCTAAATACCAATAAAGACAAACTAATCCTGAGTGAGATGTCAGTCTCAAGATAAGTCAAAGTAAATTTTTAAGTAAGGAAAACTGTCATCCGAAGCTCTAATTTCATTTGAGATTGATATGTTATTTATAGCTTTAAATATAATAGTATATATCAAAGTCAAAAGGGTGCAGTTGTTTATTTATTAATATTATCAATATTATCATACTACGGTACAGTTTAATTAATGATCAGAGATCGGAATAGGCAGAGCTAATTTGCCTAAACTTGATGCATGTTCATTCAATAATGTATTCCCTTCTCACTCACGCATGAATGAATATGCGTCAAGTTTAGGCAAATTAGCTCTGCCTATTCCGATCTCTGTTAATGATTTAACATAATGATGATTTAACGAAGAAATTAATGGTCAAGGCGTATAAAAGTAAATGCGGTTGTAAAACATACAAATAACGTTTTAGTCCTGCTATTGCTACTTTCTCTTAATAAAATCGGCTGCACTTTACGTCTTTCTCAGTACCTACTCAAATAGTCGTAAAGTATTTTTGCCGACACAAAATTGACGATAACTTTTTATGACTTCACTTTTTGCTGGCATTTATGGACGAAATCTTCAGGCCTCTTAAGTTATTCCCCAACGAAGATAGTGACGACGTCAATCAAATTTGTGGTTTGAACATTGACGCTAAAATGTTAGGTAAAAACCGTTACTTTAAAGTAAACGTCAAATCATAGAAAAATTACATACAATCAGTTCATTTATACGGAAATTGTCAACTCCTGATGCATCTTGAGACGGGCGTCTCACTCATGTTTAGTTTTTTAATACGGTCATCAGTTTGACTCTTTGCTACACAGTGGATTGACTACTTGAAAAAAAGGGGGCGGTGGGCAGTTATTGAATGCAGACTGACCAAGACCTGGATGATAGACGGTCACAAAGGGAGGCTTACGTCTAGGAGTGGACGATGATTACCTGAATGATTCATTATCTGTTATTAAATATGACAATCTCTAATAGACACCCAGACTCACAGTCGGACTGACAGGCCGCTAGGGACGCAACTATCTGCTAGGATGAGAAAGTTATTTCCAAAATTGACCGGCAGACTGTTAGTTCGGGCGCCCATAAGGCAATTTTATCGAGCGGTACCAACACGAAAGCCCACAGCTGGTTTTACAGTCAACACATGCTGACTAAACATGACACGTTGAGAGTGTTGAGACTGTTTCGCTTCTGTATTTCGACCGTCTTTTCGGTTCTTTTAATTTACGCTTATTAAGAAATACATGGAATGTAAAACATCTCGTATTCCTGAAACAAGTCTTCTTCGTGAGAAGCTTCATTTATTACGCTGCAACTGTCTTCCGTGGAAGTCTATTCGAGTCACGTCTCGCCCGCCCGCCGCTAGATGTCGCCAGTAATTAACGCCGTGCTCCGGAAACATCGCATTACTGGGAAGTATTCCTGTTTGACATTGTTTATTTGTTCGTGAGATAAAAGGAGTTATTTCTGTTTTAAATGCCGGCTTAGTGAGAGATCGGTTATGTATCCATGTTTGTGTATTTAAATAAGAATTGGATTACCGTTACGGTTAAAAGGTAGAATTTAATAAGAGAATATTTGTCCTAGTTATTGCTGTTTTATTTGGAAAAAAATAACTCTTACCAAACAGCGGAAGATGAATTCTTCGCCGTCAAGGTAGAAGCTGCTACTTATCTATATATATGAAAGAAGAAACTGACTGACGCGACGTACAGCCCAAACCGCTGGGTCTAGAGTTTTCAAATTTGGCTCGTAGGTTCATTGTGAGGTCTAGGGGTGCACTAAGAAAGGATTTTCCGAAAGTCGACACCCAACTTGAAGAAATAGCGGGAAACTAATTTCTAGATATTTATATTATGCTAATTCTACGCGTACAAAGTCGCGGGCGTCCTCTAGTTTCTACATAACTATATGCAACCGCGCTATTAAATCAAGGTAAAATTCCAGTATGTCTTCTAATGATTGCTGATGCCACTTACGAAATAGTTATTCATTATTAAAAGGTAATTAGTACGGGTAAAAATCGCACCTATACTCTAAGGTTGCCCCAAAGCTACTTTAAAAGTTTCTCAGACTTGAAAATTACGTTTTATACTCTTCTATGTACGTTTTCCATACCGCGTAGAAAGTTTGTTTTGTAGCTGAGTATTACGATGAGCAAGTTTAGTATTGTGCCGTCAAAACGTTTATTACATACTAAATTCTGCGAGACAGAACGTTAATTAAAATTGTGTTTTTAAACTTAAGCTTGAAGGCAAACGTTTTATGCCTTTTACTAAATTAGGGAGAGCGTGCTACGTCTTCGGGGTAAAATAATTCCATCTACATAATTGTAAATAAAAGTGCGTTCACATTCGCCATAACTTTTTTACGATTCGAATAACGAACAGCGCCACGCACCAACTGAATATTTAGGGGTCTAAGCTCCATCAACTTGCGGCATTCTACGCCTTTCGGGCTTGTTTATGATCTGGGGGGCCTTAATTATGTTAAAGTGCCACTGTCTAATTAAGTTTTCGAGTTTATTGGGCTATTAGAGAGTTTTTCAGCGGTTTTTGGAATAAAAGGGGGCGTGTTCTTTTGAATTTTCGAGTTGACGGGCGCGTGTTAATAGCTACAAAGGCGGTCGTGTAATTAACGCCTCTTTTGTACCTACATAAGTTTTTTAAAGGCTGGTCACACCGACTATTGTTATTTATGGTATGGAGAAGGCAGAGCACACAGGCCTCCTGGTAGTAAGAATCTGACATCCGAAGATTTTTACAATCTCAAGACTGCAATCTTAAGAACCGTAGTAATAAACTGATCTTGGCTGAGGTAACCGTCTCGAGATAACTTTTATTTCTGACTGCGTTATGCGTAGACGCACAATTTTAGCTAAGGATTTAGAGGAATATAAAGCGTAACTAACAAATTAAATAAGGTGCAAGATACACCTTAGTAAGTTAGTCGTAAGGTACATTTTGCAACTTATTGAGTTTGTTAGTTACGCGGTATTGCAGTTTCATCGACGATTTGTGGTTTGTTTTGTACCGTTTTTAAGGCATTCCATCTTAGTCCTCAGGGTTGGCAACGCATTTGTGATCTTAGGATTGCAGTCTTGAGAATGTAAAGGTCACAGATCCCATCAAGTGGCCTGTGCTCGTATGCCTTCTTCAAACCAAAAAAAAAAGCTTAAAAGCTCAATTTCTACTCTCTATTTCTATGCTTCTGACTTACTGGACTTAAACTTAACGATCTCAGACTCCATAAAATTATACTATTTCTTATTTCTGAGCAGCGTTCATCAAAATACCATTACTTTTAATGTTACTTTATAATTTTACAGTTTCTTGGTTATCTTATTTAATAGATACCTATGTATTACATCTATAAATGGTCTACCTTTATGCATACAAAAAGGATTCAATTTTATTTCCCTTTTAAAATTGAAAACGCTGCGGGCGCCGATAAATATAAAATCTAGCCCCAGACTTTCAATGCGGCTGAAACCACAAAAATAAAGTGCCCTTAAATCCAACCGAGGCATAAAATATCGCGCTCGAGTCAACACTTCGCGTAATCGAATAGTTTGAGCGAATGAAGTCGAGCCTAATCGAATAGAGTTCTGTTCGCTCACCGAGTTACATTTCCAAGGCGTTAGGGGCGCTGGTCGTAAAATTTTATGATCCGTTGCCATGACAACGGGTGCCATTACTGTTTTAGTTTGCAGTATACCCGCTAGGGGCGGGGTGGGGTTGAGGTTTTCAAATGTGTTCAAGGAAATTTGAGTAATAATCTGTTGAAAGTAGAAGTCTTTACGAGTGTGAATGCCCTAGGATTTTCTGGGAGCGAAGGGAAGCGTAGGACCACAGTTCTTGGCAAGGCGTGTGTCTATTGCCAGGTCTACACACTAGCGCGAGTCGACACGCGAGGCCGAGATACACTGCCGTCTTTAAATACGAGACGGACTGTAAAACTTTTATAATAACATCAATGTATTTCGGTCTCGCTTCGACTCGCGCGAGAGTGTGGACCTGGTATAATATATTGATAACATGGTCTACCGTACTAATGCTGGGGCCACATCTACGGGTTTCGGCGAAGAATCCTACTAATATGATAATTAATGGGAAAGTTTTTGTGTATATTGTTACACCTTCACGCTGCAATGGGTGTTTATTTAAATGATTTCCGACATGGACTCGTATAATTGTCATTCTATTGTAACTGCAAATGATCACTTCGATAACATTGAAGTCGTTCAAAAATGAAAGCGATACTACGTTTGCATATACTGTGGCATGTGGCGTTACGTTACGTTAGCTCCATTCCTTTCTCTCGATTAAGCCTTGAATGACGAGTAAAAGGGATGGGTTACTCGAAGTCTCGAATTGAGTGCTTCGTGGTACCCTGGAGTTAACGCAAGAGTACCTACTAACGACTCAGAAAGTGCGATCTTATTATCTCACACGGAGAGTCGGAACTTCTCTAGCAGTGAAAAGGCAAATGTGCCCTTTTCTTCTCATGGTTGAGTTTATATTAAGGCTCATAAGAAACCTGAAACACAATACAATGGCATGTGTATAGAATGTCAAGATACATATAGATAGATATGTTCATGGAAGAGACTTTAATCAATAAATATATATATCAATATCAAATGTTCACATGCACAGTTGAGTGCAAAGATGTTTAATAACATGCAAAAGTGTATACTTACCTCCAATCTACTGGAATCTATTCTACTCGGTAAAATGATATTGCCTTTGACCTGTTATCGTATTGTCAACGTTACGATAGCTCTTATTTACTTGACAGTTATGGCGGCCGAGGGCCTGCATCTGTAACTAAAGTCGCCGTCAATACAACTTGTGAACGATGTAAACAAATTAGTACTGTTTGACACATAACCTCAAATATTCACCAAGCATGTTTTTATTAAAAATAACGTATACTTAATGAATAGTTATTTAATCTTAAACTTAATATGAAAATAATGATCTAGTGTATAAATCATTGCAAAGACCTCACTTGATCTTCGTTATTATCGAGTAATCATGGAGGATTGGTTCGTTTGGTTTTGTTTACATCTTTTGCAAGTTCTATTGACGGCAACTTTATATGTTAACACGGCGGACGCTTGATGCGATACATTTTAAATTGGCAATGCTCTGTTTATTACAGATATAAATACTTTTAGGAAATCCGCCGCCATGGCTTCGTGTTTAAGAATTGCTAGTAATAAAGTTCGGTATTTATGACGTTTATCGCAAATATTACAGACAGCCAGACATTTTACTGTCTCCCAAACATCTACTTGTTTTACTGTCACTCGGGGCCGTAGTTTAACGTGGGTGTCTGTCGAGAAATAAACATTTACAACTATAACTTATAAGTTAAGTTAGTGTTCGGAAAAACGATCGTCACTGTGATAGTTCTATACGTTTGGCCGTTTCATTGAACTTTAAGCGATGGATGGATTCAACTTTTATGAATAAAACTCAAAAGGGAATGGTTAAGGACGTAAATATAATCTGCCCGATGGGTGGACGACATCCGTAAAACGGCGGGTAGACAATGGATGCCACTAGCGCAGGTCCGAGGAGAGTGGCGTGATAAGGAAGAGGATATACCCAACTGTGGGTGGATACAGGCTGATTGGATGGATGGATGGATGGATGGAAGTGTGATCAAATAGATCTTCAAAGAAATTGAGTTTAGGCTTACGTTATCGTGATCTTGACTGTAGACCGCGGATTGAAAAATGCAGTGTAGGACGCTCTCGGACTAGGTGGAGCGACGATATTTGCTTTGTGGCTGGCAAGAGCTGATGAGCAGATGACCAGGGCGGGTACCACAAGTTGTATTTTGTCGCTTGTCGCTTAGTGCGGCTCTATCGTTACTGACTAGATAGAAAGGGAGATCCAAACGACAACCAAGTCGTGGGCAACTTGTACTAGGGAAAGCTGATGTTGATAATGACGAAGATGATTATGATAATGACGATAATGATGGTGATGGTGACTCTAAGTAAAGGTATTTTTTATGAAGCACCGAGATATTAAGAAGCCTCATATGCTGCCACGCCCTTACAATTTGGATGGCTTTAATGAACTTCCGCGCGATTAAAGAGAGATGAAGTCAGACAGTTTGCACGCGCCTTGATTGCAGCATTAAATTAAAATAAATACTACCTATGACACCACAACATTTATAAAAAAAAAAATGTTTACCAGGATTATGAAGTATAGGTACCTACTAAATTATTAAATCAAAATTAATCGTTAAAAATCGTAGGATCTCGACGATTTAACCAAAAACATGCAAAAAAGTTGTCATGCTTAAATAAATAAGTATGTTTTTGTTTCTAATCGTGTTTTCACGTAGAGCATTTTAAGGAAAAACTATCTCAAGTTTAATATCCAAAGAACAGATAGGCGTTATGATTATTAAGATCCAGATCGCGGAACACTAGACCAACTTTAGCATTATGTGGCCTATTAAAATTTCAAGACAGATTTTCGTCATAAAATATTTATATTACCTCATCGGTATACTATTCGTAGACTCGTCTTAGTGCGCGTCAGTTTGCTTACACCTTCGCTATCTAATCTAACAGTGTTTACTGAATGCAGTCTGCGTCTGCCTGTTGCACGCGATATTGGAAACTTTATCAATACAACAAACTTGTCTGTAGTCAATATCGCATATCAACACATCGTCAGATGAAGATAGTTTGTATTTTTTTAAACATGGGACAGGCAAAGGGACCCGCGTGCCACACGATGGTATGAACCCTTAGGCTTATGTTGGCAATCTCAAGACTGCAACGTTGCAAATCCTGAGGACTAAAATGAGCGTACGGGGATCGGAAACCTTTTGAGTCGGAAGAGTCAAAAATTTCAATTTACAAAATTAGACAGTTTCCACAAAAAAAAATGCCTACAATAAGTAGTACTTGCATAAATAAAGTTGGAACTAAAGAGCCGCAGGCGCCACAGCTTCACATCCAAAGAGCGGCATGTGGCTCGCGAGCCGCAGGTTGCCGACCCCTGTGCTAGTCATTTCGGACGCTGCAGTACAACATAACAGATATACATAAGATAAGATAATAAGATAATACAACATAACGGTAACTGTGCTCTGTATGACAACAAGAACAGTGCGAACACGCGGTAAACTACATTCAGTTAAGTTACTGCTCTGTATGAAAACAAAAAAAGGTCGTAAGTTCGATCAGTCCAAATAGGGACATAATATATACATATATGTATAGTTAAAAGAAGCGACGAGTAATTCAGTATTCACGGAACTACGATACGTAGAATCTTAGTTCGGGCTATAAAATGTGTGTGTGTTGTTTGTTTATTTCTAATCTGGTGCAGGCGTTAGTTTTCTTTACAATTATTGTAATTTTTCATGTTATATTTGATATAAGTTTTCTCGATTGTTTGGCCTGCGCCTATCGAAGAAAAATAACTCATGCCTTTATATGCCTGCGATACTAATGATACGTTTGTTAAAAAGTGTTTCAATAAAATAATAGGCAGGCGCTGCTGAAAGGAAATCACTGCATATTTTAATTTTATTTATACTTACATTCATTAGAATAGTGCCACTCCATGTCTTCCCGTGGATGTCGTAATAGGCCACTAAGGGAATAAAGGCTTGTAGTACTGTTAGGCGATGGGCTTGCAACCTTCACTAATACGCTGGTAAACATCTTAGCCTAATTGTGCAAAATGTGGTTGAATTATCAACAAGTTTTTAGAGTTGTAGGTAATTCTGTAGCTCTGCCTACCCCACTCTGGGAAGGAAGGCGTGGCGAAGGTGTGAGTTTATGTATGTATGACGACGTTATGACATTCTTCCTCATTTTAGCCCTTAAATTGCCAAAAATAAAAAAGTCGTGAATTCAAACCCTTTTTGACTTTGAATGAGCATAAAAAAATAGCAAAAAAAAACATAATGTTATGTTCACTGTGGTAAACATTGTCAAATTAGGGGTCAATTAAAGACAAACAACGCGCCAGGGATCCGTAGCAGGGATGGGTAACGGTCGAAACTGACCACCATCTGACGACCATGTTTCCCGCTTCCTTGCCGCCCACTTCTACATAAAAAACGCCATAAATCCCACGTTTAACCAAGCTCTGGGTTCCATCAGTCGGCAAGGCGTGTCCATCGCCGCCTCCACTATTTGTGTACATCACTCGTCGGTTCCAAGTATTATTTATTTAAGTTACCGCAAGGAACTCAAAGGAATTTTGAACGTAGGCGAGTCCGGAGATGATAGCTGTTAATAGGCCGCGAAGTTGTCTGTTTTGTGTATAAATTAATAATAATAATAAATACATATCAGGGGACATTCTCACACAAATTGACTTAGTCCCAAACTAAGCTGCTTAGTCCCAAGTTTGTACAATCGGCCTTATAAGTAACTTCGAACTCGGTAACTTACGGTCACGAGTCGATGTTACTATGCAACTAGGTAGACCACTCTTGTGAAGGCAGGGTCACTACCTTGAGTGATATAGAAGTTTAGGGAACTTGTCCTGCATCGCTGACGATGAGCGAGAAGCGGGAGAGCCAGCGTTCAACTATTAATATATGCGTCTCTATTGCCACGGGATAAATATCTTTTGCGGAGAGAGAGTTCTCGCTGGCATGGCAGTGTAAACAGCCAGCGATCAACTAGGTATTAATATTTCTGTCTCTTATCTTTTGTTCGTTTCTTGAGCGAGAATAGTCAATAGCTAATCGCTTCCTTTTCGGCGGTAGGACAAGTGCTTAAGTTTGCTCTTAGTGCATCTCTTAATTGCCTTAATTAATTCCTAACTATTAAGTAGTTAGACAGAATCGCACTTTGGGATAACTTTGTTATCCTTGTGTTGTATGATCTATTTGACTAACTTTCGCCCGCGACTTCGTCCACGTAGAGGTCGTTCATGGCTATTGCCTCAGAAACTGTACCATTTACTGGATCGTCTCGGGGTAATAAACTATCCTGTACCAAATATCATCCCCGTTCTCCCCCCGTTGTTTCGTCCGTTTCCCGCCATTGATCTGACAAAGCGAAATAAATACACTTTTCAATTGATTAGAATTTGTAGTCTAATCATACATATTTATTTTATCGGTAGGCAAATATGAGTTTGGGTATAAAGGCTCTGGGTGGAGTTAAATTAGTAACATTGTCATGATTCAACATGTTCCTGATCACTAAAAAGTCTATACTTAATGAAATAAACGGGTTACCATTGTTTCGGCGAAATATGTACTTTGCCAAATGAATCGTTTCCCAACTTTTTATTTTGCCAACCCGCTTTGTTTTCTGTAACCGTAAATATTTCAGGGTTTTATAAAAACTAACCTAACCTAACCTATAGGGTTTTACACGATGGTACTCAAATAAATTCTGAAAAATGTATATAACATTGGGTTGGCAAATGAGAAAGTTGGGAAATGATACATTTCGCAAACATATTTTTGCCAAACGGCAGGCTCCCGAAATAAACATTTAAAAAACTGTTGGACTTAGCTATTTTAAAAGAAGTTATTTTTCAGTTTTTGAAGGCGGTTTTTTGTAAAAAAAAATAACATTTGAATTTATTTTGATAATGAACCGAAAGCAAAGTAGGGCTAAGTCGCTAGATAAAAATCAAAAAATTGTAAGATTTCCAAGTATGCCAATAGAACTCAACGATGTTAGCAAAAGCCTGTTCAACTTAAATGGCAGCTGCCGCTGACTGCCCCTCCTATAATTGAAGTCGCGGGCGTCTTCGGTCTGTTTGTTTACGCCGCCGCTGCCCTTTGATGCTGCGGTGTTTACGACGCGCCCACTGTAACACTAAGTTATTTTAGGAATCGTATAAAAATAGCCAGATCGCTTTTTCGTAAAGAAACAACCTGGCAACGATGAAGTGCGTAAGCCACGTAAGCCTAATGCTAGTGGTTCGATCCTAGTTGTAAAACTAGAATCGAACCCCCTATCGATAGCTATTTCTAGTTTCGAAGTAGTAACAGAGGCCCTTGCCAAGATGCACTACGCTAACTAGCGTTTCTATTCGTTTCGTTTTTAAACCAATCGCGTCACTGGTAGATGACGTGATACGAAAAGTCACGTGATCTATCAGTGACGCGATTGGTTTCAAAACGAAACGAATAGAAAAGCTAGTTAGCGTAGTGCAACTTGGCAAGGGCCTCAGGATGTCGAGGAAGCTAAACGTTTAGAAGAGTACCTAACTGTATTTGGGTAAATCAACGGAACCCTTATAAGATTTTGTTGTCAGTCTAAACCACAAAGTTTCTTCATTAGAAGAATTAGAAATTTTGCAAGGTGTGCTAAACCAAAGAAGAATAAATACAAATACAATTATGTTTATTTCCCATAAAATGTGGTACATAAAGATGGCAATAAAGTTGTACAAGTTTCGCACATTTAACCAGAAACTGAGTAAAATAAATTCTAAATTGAGCTGAGACTGCATATTTAAGATTAATATAGTCAATGACAGAATTAGTAACAACTAAACAAATCAATAAATTAAGTAGGTAGTAAATAATTCACATGTCATAAATGCCAGGGCCTCTATTCTTCACGGCATAACAATATGGCTTTTCACGTGTTACTGTATGGTTTTAAACTCTGCCGCCATTACTGTCAAGTAAATGATCCAACGCACCGATACGATAACATGCCAAATGCAATATTGGTTAACCGTGTTGAATAGAGGCCCAGCGGGCCTAGTTCGGTTGCGTTTATCGCGCGACAAACTGTGGATAAAACATCCGTCACTTTCTGACGTCATTATTACGAGAGTGACGGATGCTTTAACCACATTTTCTAATTAAAGACCAAAATCTGACAGTTCTCATCTTGATTATTTAGTTATTTTAACATTATTTCATAAAAACATGAACGAGAACTCGTGTAACTAGTAATATTAGGGTGAGTTTTATTGATAAAAATACCTACACTTCCAAAATGCAGTAATCACAGCGAATGTGCGCCCGTTGAGGTTAGGATTTTGGTCTTTAATTAGATTTTCGAGTATAGGCCCGCTGGTCCTAAACTAAAGTCGTCTTCATGGAATGAAAGCACTATGCATCGGCATTTCCAACATATGTTTGAGCGTAAAGCCAGCCAGTTTCGAGCAGACCCTAACAGGTTCAAACTGCAAATTGGAACAGCTTGACGAACTGGATTCCTTCAAGCAAACAAACAAATCAAACAGCGTTGTTGAGTGCTTCTTAGTAAGCAGTCGGATAAAGTTACAGTTCGCTTTGTCAGCGTTGCAATAACGCTCTTAAGTCACGATCAACCGCGTCCAGTTGTGTAAGCGAGACCAAAGTTTATAAACAGTCGAGAATCAACATCAGCAAATTAAACGTGTTGTTCGATAACTTCTATTACGTCCTTCAGGCCTTCTATTCTATAATGTAAAACCATATTGTCTTTGACGTGTTATCGTTATGTTTTTAACCCCATTTCTTGTCTAGGTTTTATGTGCTGAAAAAAGAGTCAAGGACCCAGTGCAGGGCTTTGTGGTACTCTTTTAAGGTGATCTTAAGTATATTAAACAACCGAAAATTCAGCCTAGCAGAGAAGCATCTCTAATAACTGGTTATTATAATGGACTTAAGTGTCGTAAGATATTAAATAGTTTAATCTGTTATAACATCAAACGCTGAAAAATATGACAAAGGTCATTATTTTGACTGTGGTGATGAACTTGGTCAAACCTTTGCCCAGAATAATAGCACAATAGACATTGTCTGAAAACCTTTTTCAAATGCACTGAGTAATGTTAAAAGTATATTGTTTTGTTCCAGGTATCAATCATCATTCGGCACATAGATCGAGACAACATAAGAATTATAACAGAAAACATCGAGCTGCTAATGGTAAATCGTTTGAATTTTTTCTCAAATCCTAACGTTTCTAACATCTCTTCATAATGCGCGACATCTTTCGTTCAGCAGCGGAACTAACCTAACGAAGTATCAAACGCCATCTATGATCGCGTAGCGACAACTTATTCTTTCTACTTGCCAACAGATAGCTCTAGCTACATGCACTTCGAGCCCAAACCTTACAACAAGAATCTCGAGTTGCACAGTCCCGGGAAAATCCATTGTAAAGTAGCTGGGGGAGAAGCTCCTACTGTACAATGGTTTTCGGTAAGTTTAAATAAATTAGAATATCTGCTATTTCTACTTGAAATTATTCCAAAACTTGATAGTTGTGTGTCAACTCCGCATACCGCTCTGTCTCGTCAATGCGTACTGGGCTGTTACAATAGGTTGGTATAGGATCCTATCCTATGGTTGATAGTTTATTTATTTATTTATTATATGAATAAAAAAATAAACATAATAATGATGTTTTAATACAATGACATTTTTTGTTTTATTTTATATCAGTTCCATGACTGGGTAACTACGAGTTGGATTTTTATATTCCCCTGGATATGTTTTTGTTTTTACACACGATCTAACCGACAACTTCACATTTCAATTAGAGATAAATGCTGTCTATCTTGTACCTAATTTCTGCTTCAAATTCTCGCTACTCGCCGCTAGATGTCACCGTTATTAACTATTCCCCAGAACGCATCAGACCCGCTTCCAGAAGGAGTCAGTTCGGCGAACGGGACCCTGTTGGTGGGCTCGGCCGAGAAAAGTCACGCCGGTCGGTACACCTGCCTCGCCACCGACAAAGCTGCGACTATTAGCACCGAGATACTCGTCAGCGTGGTCGGTGAGTTGTCAAATTATATCTGGATTGTTAATTACGTTGCTTAACTACGCGTATATTGCCTTGGGGATCAATATCATATCCATAGAATAATAGCAATATAATTTAAAATTTTGCGAGGTTTACACGACCTTTAATACACCTTGGGATGCAAAATTTTCAACAAACGTCATTATAACGATATTATAGTGTCATTATTACTGATATCTGTTATGAGCGTAACCATGGTTATAAAAATGCGATAATGGCTATTATGCAACTGTTATTATCATGGCACATATTAACACTCTGGCTGGCATTTTGATATCGTTAAAGATGTCTAACATCGCGGTTTATAATATGCATATAGAAAAAAAAACACTATGGGTTCATGCTGCTTTTTTCCGGCAGTGTCGCCGAAGGTTCTAGAGCCGCTGCCGAACAGCCAGGTACACGTGGCCGAGCGGCGCGCGGTGCTGCTGCCGTGCCGCGCGGCCGGCGACCCGCTACCCACCACGCACTGGGACCGGAACCTCACCATCCTCAACCCGCAGCGTGAGTGCAATGGGTTACTTGAAAAGACGCCAGTGACATCTAGTGACGAGTAGAGGACGATTAACGATAGCGCTGCCAGGCGTCAGTTATCGCTAATAGATAGGGCTTCTGCCGCACTCAGAGACGTCAATTAAATTTAATGCTTGTTTAGTGACGTATTGTCTTATTCTATTGCTGTAGCAAAGAAAGTGACAGCAGCAACTTTAATCAAGCATTAAATTAAATTGACGTCTCTGAGTGCGGCACTTATTAAATCATATGCAAAACGGTAGCGATTTTCAAAAATCGAGCTGGCGATTAATTGATGTTACTTAGCACTGTTATAATAGAATAGAATAGAAAAACATTTATTTCGCTTAATTATAATTTATTACAGTGTGTGAAAAGTAGTGCTGCGAAAATTGTATCCAATAGACTTTACTAAATACTTAAAAATGAGTTATTTCTTTTTATTTTAGAGGAAGGCGTTGATGTCGAAGGAGGAGTCAACGCGTCTAATGCCAGGTATGCAGGTTAAGTTTGTCATTTATACACAAAATACGGTTTAGCTATATTTGGAATACGAGTTTTCTACGGTCCCTATGTGAAACTTCAGAATTTAATAAAAATATATTGTGTAGGTTAATTAGGTCAGAGGGGCTATTGTCTAACGCACTCGCAATAGCAACCGGCTTCAAAGTGGAGCAATTGTTTTCATTTTGTATGCAGTCAAACCTTCGATTTTCAAAATGAAAACGATCGTGATTGCGAGTGCGTTAGACAAAAGCCCTCAGGGGCGTATTGCATAAAAAATAATAGCTTATATTATAAGCGGAACTCTCTTTCCAACAGTATGTATTAAAAAGAGACTTCCACTTGTATTACAAGTTAGAAGCTTTTATGAAACGGGCCCCAGGTTAATTTATTATAGTTAATAAAAAATACAGTTTTCATTGTAAAAATCTTTTATGACTAAACTATACATTAGAACAAACAATGATTATGCTACTCGATAAAGAACGCGCCAATCTTTTATAGTGCTGTTATCAGGGTTCGAAATTATCAAGATAATTACGCTTCTTGATAATTATCGGATAATTATCACCAGTGTAAGAAATTCATTTGTTAATTGTTTGATAGCAAATTGTAACAACACATAAATAATAACCAATATTATTATTTTTTGATATTAATCCAACACAAATCAACATTAATTAAAGTTAGATTGAGTAAAAATCAGTGTGTTGCGGAAATACACGTTCGAATACTTCGAATATAGTTCTCTTTTACAAGCGCAATTTTTTGTTATTATCAATTGATAATTATCCATCTGTTATTATCACGATAATTATCATGATAATTATCACGATAATTATCATTGATAATTATCCTTTCGAACCCTGGCTGTTATCACCTTTTCACTTTGCATTACTTTCCGAACCGGACTCTCAATATAGAACTGCTTACAGACTGCTGTTACTGCGTAATGGGTCTCTATGGCTGCGATCCGCACGGCAAAGCGACTCGGACCGCTACGGCTGCACCGCCGGCAGCGCCGCGGGGCTGGCGCGCGCCGAGCTACTGCTCACCGTGCACCCAGGTCAGTTGCGTCCACTGTTCGTCTAATATGGCCTTGTTCACCGGGTCAGTTGCGTCCACTGTTCGTCTAATATGGCCTTGTTCACCGGGTCAGTTGCGTCTACCATCCGTCTAAAATGGCCTTAGTAACCCAGGTCAGTTGCGTCCACCATTCGTCTAAAATGGCCTTAGTAACCCAGGTCAGTTGCGTCCACCATCCGTCTAAAATGGCCTTAGTCACTCAGGTCAGTTGCGTTCACCATCCGTCTAAAATAGCCTTGTTCACTCGGGTCAGTGGCGTCCACCATCCGTCTAAAATGGCCTTGTTCACCCGCGTCTGTAGCGTCCACCATCTGTCTAAAATGACCTTGTTTACCCGGCAAAGTTACGTCCACCATCCGTCTAAAACAGCCTTATTCACCCGGGTCAATTGCGTCTACCATCCGTGTAAAATTTGCGAATTTCAAACCAAAAATCTGTTATTATTTTACACACTAGCTTCCACCATCTATCTATAATGGGCCCCTGTGCACCCGGGACAGTTGCGTCCACCATCCATCTATAATGGGCCCCTGTGCACCCGGGACAGTTGCGTCCACCATCCATCTATAATGGGCCCCTGTGCACCCGGGACAGTTGCGTCCACCATCCATCTATAATGGGCCCCTGTGCACCCGGGACAGTTGCGTCCACCATCCATCTATAATGGGCCCCTGTGCACCCGGGACAGTTGCGTCCACCATCCATCTATAATGGGCCCCTGTGCACCCGGGACAGTTGCGTCCACCATCCATCTATAATGGGCCCCTGTGCACCCGGGACAGTTGCGTCCACCATCCATCTATAATGGGCCCCTGTGCACCCGGGACAGTTGCGTCCACCATCCATCTATAATGGGCCCTGTGCACCCGGGACAGTTGCGTCCACCATCCATAATGATGATGTATGTGACATGTGTGTTGTTTGCAGAGGGCTACATAGGGTCCGGCGAGGACAGCGGCGGCGGCGCGGCGCGCGCCGTGGTGGTGGCGTGCGGCGTGGCGGCGGGGTACATGCTGCTGGTGCTGGCGCTCATGCTGTACTGCCGCCGCCGCCGCCGCGAGCGCCGCCAGAGAGGTCCGTACTAACTAACGAAGCGGGCTGACGCACTACTAACTAACGAAGCGGGCTGACGCACTCTCACGCGCACCGTGGCGGCGGGGTACATGCTGCTGGTGCTGGCGCTCATGCTGTACTGCCGCCGCCGCCGCCGCGAGCGCCGCCAGAGAGGTCCGTACTAACTAACGAAGCGGGCTGACGCACTACTAACTAACGAAGCGGGCTGACGCACTCTCACGCGCACCGTGGCGGCGGGGTACATGCTGCTGGTGCTGGCGCTCATGCTGTACTGCCGCCGCCGCCGCCGCGAGCGCCGCCAGAGAGGTCCGTACTAACTAACGAAGCGGGCTGACGCACTACTAACTAACGAAGCGGGCTGACGCACTCTCACGCGCACCGTGGCGGCGGGGTACATGCTGCTGGTGCTGGCGCTCATGCTGTACTGCCGCCGCCGCCGCCGCGAGCGCCGCCAGAGAGGTCCGTACTAACTAACGAAGCGGGCTGACGCACTACTAACTAACGAAGCGGGCTGACGCACTCTCACGCGCACCGTGGCGGCGGGGTACATGCTGCTGGTGCTGGCGCTCATGCTGTACTGCCGCCGCCGCCGCCGCGAGCGCCGCCAGAGAGGTCCGTACTAACTAACGAAGCGGGCTGACGCACTACTAACTAACGAAGCGGGCTGACGCACTCTCACGCGCACCGTGGCGGCGGGGTACATGCTGCTGGTGCTGGCGCTCATGCTGTACTGCCGCCGCCGCCGCCGCGAGCGCCGCCAGAGAGGTCCGTACTAACTAACGAAGCGGGCTGACGCACTACTAACTAACGAAGCGGGCTGACGCACTCTCACGCGCACCGTGGCGGCGGGGTACATGCTGCTGGTGCTGGCGCTCATGCTGTACTGCCGCCGCCGCCGCCGCGAGCGCCGCCAGAGAGGTCCGTACTAACTAACGAAGCGGGCTGACGCACTACTAACTAACGAAGCGGGCTGACGCACTCTCACGCGCACCGTGGCGGCGGGGTACATGCTGCTGGTGCTGGCGCTCATGCTGTACTGCCGCCGCCGCCGCCGCGAGCGCCGCCAGAGAGGTCCGTACTAACTAACGAAGCGGGCTGACGCACTACTAACTAACGAAGCGGGCTGACGCACTCTCACGCGCACCGTGGCGGCGGGGTACATGCTGCTGGTGCTGGCGCTCATGCTGTACTGCCGCCGCCGCCGCCGCGAGCGCCGCCAGAGAGGTCCGTACTAACTAACGAAGCGGGCTGACGCACTACTAACTAACGAAGCGGGCTGACGCACTCTCTTACGCAAGCGATTCGCTCGCGAACGCGATGCGATGCGACGCGATAAAAACAAACAGCTGTGGAAAAAAATCCGCCACGACCTGTAACGTATAACCATAACCCTGCCACCAATAAATTTTGATGTAGTTTGTTTCTAGTGATTTCACGCTGTGTAATAAGAAAATTCTAAGGTCGCGAACTAATGATAGTATGCTATACCTGTGGAAAAGATGTTCTAATCTACAAACATTAGTTAAAAGTTTTAACACGAAAAATTAAAATTATTCCAAGCTCAGCATAATAACTATAAATACTTTTTGTCCCGAAAAAATGTTAGATTCCAAGGTAAAAACGACCAACGAGTTCTACTCGACCGAAAACCGGACGAGACGTAATATCATCAATTGATGTTACTTATGTCTTCTTACTAGTAGTAAGTAATTTTTAAGTCTCATAGTGCTATATCTTTCCTACACAGGAGAAAAGATGGAGCTTGAAATGGCAGAAGGGAGAGAGAAGCTCGTGGAAGAGGGAGAAGACAAACCTCGCTCCAACGGGGTGCCTGCGCCGAATGGGAAGCTGCCGCATGACAGGGACAGCGGTAAGTGGTGGTGGGGGGTAGTTTTAATGTGGTGGGATTTACACAAGCTAGTTTCAGAAAGACTATTTTTTATGACAAGGCGAAGGCACACGAGCACAGAGGCCACGAGACTGCAATCCTAAGACTCTTTGTTTTAATCCCCCCCCCTTTTAAATCCAAAATGTGTTTGCGTTTGACCTCAGTCTCACCTTATGTTAACTGACGACGAGGACGCAAGTGGTACACTTTTACCAATTTTCCTAAAGCCAAATTTGGTAGCTAGCTACGAAATGGGAAATGTATTTTTTCATCTTGTAGCTACCTACTAAATGGGAACGATTTTCTCATCTCGAAGCCAGATTTGGTAGCTAGCTATTAAATGTGGCTTCAAGATGGGAAAATCGTTCCCATGTGGTAGCCCGCTAAAAGATGGGATAACACATTCCCCATTTCGTAGCCACTGTCGCCAGTTACCAAACCTAGCTACTAGGTGGGAATTAAGAATTCCCGTTTTGTACCCAGCTTCGAATCGGGATTATTTATCCCATTTGGAAGCCAGCTACCAAATGTGGCTACGAGATGGGACTAAAGGTTTTACCCAGAAAAAAGCCTATTCAATCTTGCCTTGGAAATACCAAGGTATATACGATTCCGGGAATACAGACGCAGGGAGAGCATTTCACTCTTTGGCCGTGCAAATAAGAAATGACGTAGCAAGCCGCTGCGTCCGAACCATTGTATATTCGACTAGATTCGGTTTTTCCAGTTATACATATGTAATACCCTGTGGAATTAATGAATGTGTTTGTCCAGGAGCTGACACGTCGGAGGTGTCGGCCGCGTCGCGCTCGTCCCGCCGCGGCTTCGAGCACCTCGCCGTGCCGCGCACGCTCATCACCGAACAGATCACCCTGGGTAACTGATCACCACCTCTCTTTATCATCATCATCATATCAGCCGAAAGACGTCCACTACTGGACATAGATTGATAGGTTGTTGACATAGGACTGGAAAAAGTTGTACCCTAAAAAGAGGTGGAATTTAGTGCCCTAAACGGAGGTGGAATTTTGTACCAAAATAATTTACCCTAAAAAGACTGGTAGGCTTGTGTCACTTCTGTGGTATAAGTACGAAAATATACTTACTCCTTTGTTAGTCACTAATTGACCGCTTGTACTGACTTGTAGTTACAAGCTTGTGGCTTGCATTTATATACACCGTGCCCGGGACGTACCCTAAGGATTTTAACCATCGATTTGGAGTATATAATGTAGTATAAGATGTAGTCCAATAACGCATAATTTCCGAGATTTCTACTCTGTCACCTTAACTTAAAGCATTATTTACTAATCGGGTACGTCCCGGGCACGGTGTATATATATTTTTAAGCTCAACTTGTTTTTTACCATCTTCATGCGCTATCCTTACCCTGTCATTCTTAGGTTAGCTAGAAACCCTTAAAGATATTAGTTCGCTTTTGTACATAATTGTTTTTTTGTGAAATGGGATATCTATTATTTTATCGAAACACTTTTCAACGAACGTACGTATTCATTACGCAGAATTTTCATTTCATCGAAAGGCATTTCTCACCGCATGCGTTGCTTTTTTTTGGTAATGACAATTGTAACCAAACCTAACCTACGTAATGAATGTTTAAGATATCCTGAAAGCATTTTGGTTTCAGTAGAAAATGGCGTTCGACAAAATGAAATTCGAGGAAATGATATAATCGAAGAAATGATGGGTTACCTGTGAAATGATTTCTTTCTGTGCAATAAAGTTTACTTCCTAACGTACTTATTACTGTGGTGTTGCAGGTCGCGGCGAGTTCGGCGAGGTGTGCCTGGCGCGCGTGGACGTGGCGGCCATCAAGCGGCTGCGCGCGCCCGCCCCCGCGCCCGCCTCCGCCTCCGCTTCCGTCCCCCGCCTCCGCCCTGTGCTAGTCAAAGCGCTCTCCACTAAAGACGAGGTACAATTGCACATTAAAAATGAATAATAATATTATAATTTATAACCCATACTGTTATTAATGTTATTATAGATGTAAAAGTAACTTTGTCTGTTTGTTACGCTTCCGATTTGGTATGAACACCAATAAAATACATCGAATATTTATTTTCCCTGAAAAATTGGACGGTTCCCTAGGAAACAGCGATAAACGACTTCTAGGCAGACGGAGTCGTCATCGGGCAACAGCTAATAATAATAACTAATAATAATAATAGCTAATAGCTATTGTAATTCCTTGGTTTGTTCTGTGGGTATTATTATGTAGGTTTTACATGTACTATGTATGTTTTTTTATTATATTTAATGTATGGATTATTTTTATCCTCTTCTTTTCCAAATTTAATTACCCTGTAATGGAACTTGCTTTTAAGTATTATTGTACTTTATGATTCAAAAAAATTACCTGCTGGAGTTTCGTGCAGCGCTTCTTCTCTGCAATGATGGTCTTGTCCGAAGCGCTAGTAGATTCACTCCATATTACTGAAGTGTAGAGCCCTCATGTGGCCAATTTACTCAATAAATATTTTAAATACGAATTTTATGTATAAACCCTCGATTGTCGGCAGGCTCTGTGCGCGGAGTTCCGGCGCGTGCTGGAGGTGTTCTCTACGGTGCGGCACGAGAACGTGGCGCGCCTGCTCGCCACCTGCGCCGGCCAGCCCAGCCTCGCGCTGCTGGAGCACGCCGCCTGGGTGCGTACACACACACACACACACACACACACGCACGGACATCACATACATATGTACAAATACACATTACACAAAAACAAACATATTACATACACACACGCACGTAAGTACACGAACACACATCACAAACGCACAGATTCACACATACAAACGAGGAAAGAGCATAGGTATACAGCTACACACAGCTTGTGTCAATCAGTTTGCAATTGAAATTATCATTAGTACGATGTCGTTATTCTCCGCCGGGTCTAAGGGTAGTTTTAGTGTTTAATCCTTTGTATGTCGGGCGCGGTCTTAGACTTGCACCCATAGTCTGTCATCTATATATATAAAAGGCTAAACTGACTGACTGATGTATCAACGCACAGCCGAAACTACTGTACGTAGAAACTTGAAATTTTGGTACAGGGGTTCCTTTCATGATGTAAGTGCGCACTAAGAAAGGATTTTCCGAAAATCGACCCCCAACGGGAAAAAATGGGGGGAGTATCGGGAAACTAATTCTACGCGGACGAAGTCGCGGGCGTCCTCTAGTTAGTTATATGCGTGTCAAATGTCAAATTCAAATTGTAAATTATTTATACGTTTCATTCAATGAATGACGGATGAATGTAATTATAAATGTCTATGGTTTATTAGTTCATTGGGATTTGAAAAAAGAAAAACATTTTAGACTAAACATCTGTTCCATGTTAATTAATAAGTAAAAGTATTTGTATACCAAGGGTTAATCTACGTTTGATTTACCACTTCGAAACTCAGCACTCTCATAATAACAGCTACTATTCCTTCAATCTAGTTGAAAAATGTTCCATAAGGCGTGAAATACACAGAAGCGGCGCAGGCAAGGCGAAGGCGTGTGCCGCGCCCCAAACCTTTTTCATACAAAATGTAAGAAAGCGTCGAGTTGTGAAATAAAGGCATGCCTTCGCCCCGTCCTCACGCTTCTTCTCGCTCGCTCGCCTCATCTGTATAATTTGAGCATCGCGTCTACGACTTTTCCACGCCTTAACGCGTCCTTACCTGCGCCTAACCTTCACCTTACCGCTTCTGTGTATTTAACGTCTCAAATTGTTTGGACTCCCTCGTGCAGGGCGACCTGAAGAGCTTCCTGGTGGCGACGCGCTCGCCGGAGGACGCGGCGGTGTTCGCGGGCGGCGCCGACGGCACGCCCGCCCCTCTCTCCGCGCAGCACACCGCGCTGCTCGCCGCGCAGCTCGCCGCCGGGTGTAATGCGCTCGCGCAGGCTCGCCTCACGCACCGGTAACACACATCATTTCAGCCCACATCCACCCCCTGCAGGGTAAAGGCCTCTTCATTTTCACGCCACGTTGCCCGGTCTCGTGCTAAAGCCATCCATCCTTTCTCAACTGGCTGCCAAATGTCATCAGACCGACTGATCTGTGACCTAAACCTAACAGATATATTTAGTTAAAACTATTGGTGCCGGGTTTTAGAATGTTGCCACTCCATGTCTTCCCGTGGATGTCGTAAGAGACGACTAAGGGACTAAAGGCTGTGTAGTGCTGTTAGGCGATGGGCTTGCAACCTGTCACTAATACACTAGATAACATCTTAGCCTGGTTGTGCAAAATGTGGTCACAGAATTATCAACAAGTTTTTGGAGTTGTTGGTGAGTCTGTGGCTCTGCCTACCCCACTATGGGAATGAAGGCGTGAGTTTATGTATGTATGTAACTATTAAATAGATAAAAACCTCCCATGAAATGATGACCCCTTCTTTCAGAAGTGATATTTCTTAAACGACCCAATCTATTTTCATGAAACCTAGCTAAGTACCACCACTAGAGAACCTGCTGCTTTCAAATCGCATCCAAATGGGTTCACCTGTTCAAGAGCTACGGTGTTAAGAACAGACACAAACACACACATAGCGGTCGAAGTTATAACACTCCTCTTATTGCGTTAGGAATTAAAAAGACATAATTTGTTCTAACGCATTTGCGAATCCGAATTGTCGTTCGTCCTTACTTGATTTTCAGATGAATAGGACAACCTTTTTAGATTATGGTAACAATCCAAACGCGCTCTGCAAAAGTTTTATACCTAGTGCAACATTTTCAATTTACGAAAATTACTAACAAACTCAACAAACTGAGCTCTCTGTCTTGGTTTGTTAAGTTGTCTGTATCTAATTGTTTTCGTCTTAACAACTAAATTTTGCTGAAATTGTTTACTGTCCCAAATAATCGTATCCTCAGTTACGACTTACGACCGAAATTACCGTGAGGGTCGAGTTGTTCGAGCCCCGCCACTAGGTGATTTTCAAAGTCTTCGCAGTAAAACCAAATATCTATCTACCTTTTAAGGAGGATTTCTGGTCAATATGTGTCATGTTTCGACGGTTAATTTATTTGTATATTAGCCTAATGTATTCCTTAATATGGGCTCTCTGCTTGCAATAAAGATATTATTTATTGTATTCGTGTGGTGTCAGGGACATCGCGGCGCGCAACTGCGCCGTGTCGCCGGCGCTGCGGCTCAAGCTGACGCACGCGGCGCTCTCGCGCGGGCCCGACGCCGCGCACTACTACAAGCTGCACGACCAGGTCAGCGCCTACACTACACACCCCACTGTGTGCAGTCCTCTACCTTGGCTCCTCTATCTACAAACCTCTAGGCCCCACTGTGTGCACTCTTCTCAACTTCATTGCCTACACTCTTCTCAACTTCATTGTCTACACTCCTCTCTGCTCCATTGTTTACACTCCTCTCAGCTCCACTCGTCTAGGCCCCACTTTCCACATTTGTAGGCCCCACTGTCTACACTCTCATAGGCTCCATTAACTACACTCCTCTCGGCCTCATTGTCTACACTCTAATCGGCTCCACTATCTACACTCTTCTTGGCCCCATTGTTTACAATCCTTTCCTCTGTCTCCAGTCCTCCAGGCCCCACTATCCTACCTATTCTTAGCCCCCCATCTACATTTATCTTGGTCCCACTGTGCACTCCTCTCGGCCCCACTGTCTACACTCTTATAGGCCCCATTGTCTATATACACTCCTGTCAGCCCCACTGTCTGCAATACTCTCGTCACCATTGTCTACACTTCTCTCGGCGCAACTGTCTACACTACTGTCGACCCCATTGTCTCCACTCCTCTAGAACACATTGTCTACACTTCTATCGGCCCCACCGTCTACAATCGTCTCAGCCCGATTGTCTACACTTTTCTCGGCCCATCTGTCTACATTCCTGTTGACCCCACTGTCTACACTCCTCTAGGCCCCACTATCCACACTTTACTCGTCCTCACTGTTACCGTGTTCGCTCCTCTCCCACTACTCGTATCAAACAAATATCTTTTTCCACAGCAGGAATAAGCAGTTCAGTGTCGTATGTTTTCGCTATTACTTGCATCCGTTCGGTGTCAACGTTGGAATCAAATGTCAGATCGCTGTTAGACAACCGATCAGGCAATAAACTCGTAAATACCTTGACGCCTCTTGGACTCGGACGTTCGATCCGATCATCAGATCGAACGTACGAGTATATTTAGTGTTTAAGTCTAAAAACAACTTCTGATAGTCAGATCACACTATTTTAATCGGTGACGTGTATTGTTGGCCTAAACATATTGTCTGCGTGGCAGGTGGTCCCGCTGCGCTGGCTGCCGGCCGAGGCGCTGGAGGGCGAGTACTCGGCGAAGTCCGACGCGTACATGTTCGCCGCCACCGTCTGGGAGGTAACTGATATGCATACACACTTACACTGGAAAATAATTCTAGAAAATAGTTCTCCTGCTCGGATAGTAAAGATTTCCAGATGTCAACAGCGGAATGAAAATGGCATTTTCATCACTAAAGAGGAAAATGATTTTGAAGAAAGAATTGGTCAAACGATTAGCCATTTTTGATTCGTTACTACACCGTGGAAGAATCTTTTACAGCCATTACGAATCAACTTTTTTAAGAACACGTTTATAAATAATGTTACGCATAAAATGACACATGATATTTGCATGACAATAATTAACACGAAGTAAATTCGTGACAAAAACCTAACACATTTTGTTTATTCTCCTCTCCGTCGAAATGAAAAGAGTGTTTGAACTCGTGTAAAAGGATCAATTGAATTCTTTAACTATACACGCACTGTGCACCCATATCAGGGCATGCAATTGATCACTTTCATCCCTCGGTTGACAATCTACTATCATTGATCTACTATGGTTGCCTCCTACAGATTGTGTATTTGTGTCTCTTCCCTTCCAGATATACACCAGGGCTGAGCTGCCGTTTGCCAAGTTGAGCGATGCCACGGTGCTGGAGAAGTTGCGGGGCGGCTCGCTCGAGTGGACGGTGCCGGGTTCGATGCCCGACGCGCTCGCTAGTCTACTTGTAAGTTCTAGGGATTTGGATCGTTGCATTTTAGTGGTGATTTAGCACAAAAGCTAGCAATGTGGTAGTTTTTCGGCTTACAACAATTTAACAAACAAATTTCTTTACAAATTTTGTGAAATTGGTGAATTTGTACTTAAAGTTTTGTAAAAAAGAGATTTGTTAAACATTTATAGTAGTTTAGAGGGTATAAGCTATCCTCATTCTAAATTCATCCAAATCCGTCCAGCCGTTTCACAGTCACACTTTCGCATTTCTAACCACAGAAATAAATTATTTATTACTTTACCTGAGAGTTCCATGTTGGTGGGAGTCCATCATGGTGGGTGAGAGAAATAACCACTTTGTGAGTCAGTTACAATCTCATTTATTTACCATATAATATAAATATAAGTAAATATGTATACAATATTCACTGAACTAATATACAGACTTAACTAATAAATAGACAGATAATTCCTTATCTAAATGAGATTCATCAAAACGTGCATCGATAATAATTATGAAACATGAACACGCACGGCACAATTACTTAGGGAATGGGTCCCAAGGCTCAGCCTAGTGTGGGGTCCACTGGTTATTACTAATTGTAATTTTTTCTCTTTTCTCAAATATAGTTTCATATTTTTTCCTACTTATTCATGGTTGTGTCTGCAGAAACGTTGCTGGAGCGAGTCGCCGGCGGCGCGGCCGCAGTTCGACGAGATCTGCGCCGAAACCGCCGCCATATTGCAGGCCGCCACCGACGGGGAGGCGCTACGCGAGCAATCTTAAAGATATATAGCTTCGGAGCTGCCTTGTCGCTCACTTCTTATCCCATTCATTAGTATTTTTCTTCCAAGCCATCATCTGATCATACACGTTCATGTTTCAAATTCAAACTTGCATTTAACATCATCATCATTTTTTTTTCATCGATCAGGCAACACAACGCACGTAGTGAAACATTTTAACAAACAAATATTTTTGGGTTTTTCATATCACTCTTCACACAATCTCGCCCTTTTTAGGGCTTCCCTTATACACAGTCTGAGTAGGTAATTTACTGCATATAAACGAACAAAATGACGTGCTTCATTTTGCCAGCCAATCAATACAGACCACAGATACTACAGATTGTAGCCTGCCTTGGTTAGCATAGTCATGTGACGCAAGTTAACTATTCAAATTCAAATTTCATTAGCATTTTGGACAACCCATATATTTCTTACTTATTCATAAACGCACAGTAAACCTATTTTATGCCATTGATGTTATATCTTTGTCTCTCCGTCAAATTTAAATGTATCGATAAGGGCAAAGCATACTTTAAGCACTTTTAAGCTATCGTGCGTTTATAAATAAGCGAATTAATATTTAATACCTACCTATTGACTTAAGGCCGCACTCAGTCAGTAATATAACGAACAAATTGTTCCAACGTGACGATTTTCATACACAATTTGTATGGTGGTTAGTTGTTTAAAACAATATCGACATCAAAGAACATCTTAACGTTTTAGCCGTATGTATCACCCGTCCAGCTATTGCCTACTTTCCGACCTTTGCAATAATATAAGAAGGGACTGGCGTAATAACACTGGCGACATCTAGTGACCAGGAAGAGATTGTATACAAAATGTATACTTTATTATTATTTGTTTTTTTATAAGTTCGGTGCCTATGTATCGTTGTATAATTGACCACCATGTACAGTCTACTACAAAGACATATGTCCTAATCTCGGAATATACGGGGCAAAATTAAATGACAGCTAGGTATCGCCTATGTCGATGAACTCAATTATCGATTCTTTTCCCATATACAGTGATCGCTCCAAGAATTGATTGTAAAAATACCTTTTTATTGAAAGTATGCAAATGAAACAAAATAGCAACATGATTCTGGTTCTTTATTTTAAAAGGATTTTTGAACCTTCACTCATCGTCATCATATTTTTATCCTTTATTCCATTGAGATAAGGTTCAAAAGGGGTTACATGTCTGTCTATATAGGCAACTGTATAGTCATAATAGGTAACATTATAATTATAACCAACCTTGCGTGAATGTCATGCTTATTGTCTATACTTAAAGGGTTGGAAACGCTTTTTTTTCTTTTGTATAATGCTAGTGTATTAAATATGTTATTATTATAGCAACCGATCAGTAGAATCGATTGGGTAATCGATCAATGATCATTGATTATGGAAAAGAATCGAATCGTTTGACTTCATAAAAAAGTAAAATAACTCCCTGTGTACATTTAAGGCCGGCCTTACACTCGTAAGTTCTACTTACGTAAGTAGGGACGCACTATTTGTTAGAATTAGGTAGAAATATTTTTTTCTCATTCTAACAGATAGCCGTGTCCATACTTACGTAAGTACAACGAGTGTAAGGAGTGTAAGGCCGGCCTAAGAAAACTTTTTTAAATTATTAACTTATGCGAAACTCGTTTTTTTTAAAGGAAATTAATATTTACGGTTAATTAGCTTTGAATGTCTCTGACGCCATTTCTTTAATTGATCTCATTTTAGTATATTTTGTTCTATAAACCCCATGCAGCTATTTTTTTATAAAGGACAGTATCGGTAATGATATATATAGATAGACATAGAGGAGATACTGGATAACTGTGTTAGACTGCTAAGTATTTTTTTGTAAAAGCAAGTTCGTGAATTTTTTGGGTCAAGCGTGAATTATCATTTTATTATTTTATTTTTGTTTATTAGTTTTTGGCAATTTTTATGCGATTTTTATACGTCTCAGTTGCTAAACCAGAAAATTATATTATTTCATATATCGAAAAAAATATGGTTAATGTTACTCTTTCTTTTGGCATGGTTCACTCATGTTTGACCAAAAAAATCAGTCTGCTAAAGTCATAACATAAATAGGTAAATTAAAAAGACCTATTTTCCTAACCTAATACAGTTTCCCTGTTACTCCTATGGATTCTTTTTCCCCATACTATGTCACTTAAAAAAGTATATACGTAACGTAATATATCGTTTATGAATTTGGGATAGAGATCGTAATGACAACATAGTTAGCAAATGACATCTTACAAATATGTGTAACTATACTTTAGAGCTACGAAAAAGGATCAAAGATGCTCATAATTAAGAAAAAGAATGTGGATCATTTTATCGATTATTTTATCTCAGAATTTTAGTGAAATCTCGTATGAACATTGTTTAAGTATATTAGTGTCTAGTATGATTAGAAAAATTAAGTCATTTTGATGCATTTACATTTATTAAATATTCCTGTTTATTTGAATATAAATTATTAATTAAGTTTATTAATTAATTAGTAATAATTAGAAGTAAGAAAACTGAAGCTAAATGATACTGCCATTGATGTATATAGAAATTAGTAGTAAGACTGATGTAGCCATCTTAGATTAATTAAAATAATTTAAAAAATGTTCGTCCGAAATTGATGTAATTTGCACGTCCTTGTATCGTAGTATTCATTTGTAAGTCTCATTTTTGTAGGCTTAGATAATAAAGAATGGTCTAAAAAAGTAAGACTGCATCTTTAAAACATATAAGTAAAGAAGTATTATAGCTTAATTATTTATGTAAGTTTCGGGATTTGATAAAAGGACGAAAAGAAAAAATAAAATTATTAATTAAATTGCTATTATTTCTAATCTTATACATAGTATGTTTCGAGTACTATGTAGTTTGGGTAGTAACTATGATCGCTTTTAAACTGTATATTATATCCTTATTGTACATTATCGGTGATACCAGAAAATGCATTTATAGATTTAACTGAGCTAGTTTTAAGACAACGGTACTAGCCTATGCCAAGGCGAAACCGACATCGCTTAAAGGAGCGATTGTTAAAATGAGAACGTTGAAAAATGATGTATGAATCCATTTCTACCCAACTGCGCGAGGCAAAGAAAGGTAATTCGTTTAACAGGATTGTGGACCTGATTATTTCCATACCCAAATGCAATAACGTTTATCCCTCCTTAAACCTATACTCCGTTTGTTTAGGTACTTCAATAAATGTAAACAATACAAACCACGTGGCATTGTTACACAGCCAATCAAAACTGTTTTATCGGACTTTGACGTATCAGAGTTCTGATTCTATTGACTGACGAACTCTATCACGTGGTTGTTTTGTTTACATTTTTTAAGTACCTAAAGAAACGGAGTATATTAGGTTTGATTTTTACGATTTTTGAATATGTTGTAGATATTATGATATTAGGTCTGTAGGTATGTTTTCCTTTCCAGGGAAATCAATGTGTGGGAATAAAAAAACAAAAAAACGGAAACGATCAGACCTACTTTTTCATAATAACTATAACATATTCAAAAATCGTGGAAATCGGTTTTAATTTAGGGGGTGAGAAACGTTATCGCCAGGAGCTAAATTTTTGTTTTTTTTTTATTCAAGCGTCTCTTTAAAATCCTTTTTACTGTCCATTTAAATTACTAACAGTTTTATAATAGCGATCGGAAATCTTCGTTTTTCTATGAAACACGAGTGACAAATATACTGTCAGCTGCGAGTGCAAGTGGGATAGCGATAACCAGCCGAACGGTATTAAGAGGCTGAAAAACGATTGGATTTATTTTAATATGGATGTCATAAGAATTGTTAAGAATGTGCAAATATCAAAAGATATATAAAAAAAAGATTGGTGTGTCATACTAGTCGGCAGTTGGGTTTTAGTATTTAAAATTAGAAATATTTATATTTTTAGCTTTTTAAGGGGTGATGAAGACATTTTTCAATATTATTTTACAATGATAGTCTTATTATAGTAATTAGTTTATTCACAAGTCGTACTTAGCTATAGGGGAACGATATTGATTCATTAAGTGGACTGTTTAAGTTAGCGAAATGTCAAGACTGGACATGTTAATTTTTTAATCTCATTTTTTTATAATGTATTGACTATAGCAGTAGTTTTTTTTATTGTATTTATATCGATTTTTAGTCGGTTTAACTGACGTACCTAGGTTAGTTTTTTACGTAGTGCCAGAATAGATAGACATTTAGGTAAAAATAGTAACTAAAAGTCATGAGAACAAAATTAACAAACTGAGCCAAAGTCCAGAGAAATGTCTAAGAAAGCAATTATTTCACTGGCAAAGATCGTTACTCGTAAAATAATGTTGAAGCTATTATGGGCTTTTGTTATACTAGTATACAGCCCCATTTTGAATCAACGCATTTTTTTTGCTACCAACAGTAAAAGCTACTAAAACTGAAATAATCCTAGCCCTATATTAAGAATTCTAGAGCAGCTATTATCAGAACCATTTTTTGTAACAAAATTAATTGAACCTGATTTTGGCCTAATGGAACGTTTACAGTTTGCAGCAAACGATGTTCTCGAATGTCACTCAGCGTTCTTTCATTATGTACTTAGTCATGCGGGATAACCAAGCGACAAGTAGCGGAAAATTCCCAGCGCTCTATTTCACCATCCTGACTATGACTGCTGACAGGTGACAGGTGACAATTCGGTATAGGTACATTGCAGAGTTATCAAGTTTTCATTGGGATTGATATCAGCTACGCCATGTACAATGAAATGTCACCTGTCATTGTCAGAATGGTGAAATAATGAGCTGGTACTCATCTAGCAGTGACTAGTAACAAAACTTACACTAGCGGCAGTTTTACAGTATTGTGACAATGCCAGACTTCATTTTGTGTCGCCTGGCAATATTCGTTTGTTTGTAACTTTAGTATGTAAGGTAACTATGGTACTTTTGCATTTGCATTTTTTTTAATAAAGCGTCATTTGACAGCTGGTGATTTTGTTTTATTTTAGACTATAGTTAAGTCAAATATAGGGTGGTCAATGTGACAATTTAAACGGGTACAGTGCAATAGCTCTTAGAAGGCGCTTCGGGTTTATACCAGAGACCGGAAAACCCGTTCCTTTGCTTAAGCCGTTCGAACGGCTTACCCGTTCATACGATAAACCAATCGTTTCGGTAACCTCTTGACCGGCTTACCCAACGATTAGGTAGCCCTAATAAGCCGGGTTACCCTAAACGCAGCCCTTTGGTTACCGCTTACCGAATTTTGTTGAATTTGGTATTTGTTCAAATAAGCGCTTACCGTTAGAGTTAAGGTAACCTCTTCGCTCCCTTCCCGCGCGCGGCTCATGCCACTGTAATCTTGAAGCGCGTTAGGTTTCTATAAGCGGTCCAATAATATGTCGTACATAGTTCGTCTAAGAACTCAAATTGCTTGAAGGTAATCAATCAGACAGTATTTATTTTAAGCGGTAACCCATTCGGGGGTTTTGATACTGGTAAGCGGTAAGTCAAATTAACTCAGTCGAATGGATTATCCGTTTAATGTGTAACCCGATTAAGCGCTTACCGACATAAAAAATCAGCGTTTTAAAAATCCCGGGTTACGGTAAGCGGGTCCGGTCCTTGGTTTGTACACTTGTCTCTCACTCGCTTTCATACGACCTTATTAAGAGCGAGAGAGAGAGAGAAGTATAAACCCGAACCTCACAAACTGTGCGGACTGTACCTATTATTTATCGAAACAATTTCACTTCGAAAAGGGGCCTCATTTTCCAAAATCTGTTTACCAAGTAAGTTATTTTTTTGGTTGCTATATAAGAACACCCTTGAGTTATGAATTTTATACGGACGGAGGACCATTAAAAGTATTAAAACAAAATAGTTTGAGGACTTAATATTTATTTTGTATTTTGTTTTAACTTACTGGTGCCTGAATTGGCAGTGAAACGGGGTAACCCTTATAATAAGGGGCATCTGGCAACCCTGTCAGTTTGCATGCTGAAGATTGCTAAGGATTCTGGCTGGAGATGCAGATTTCCCGGGAATGTCGGTACAAGCAGAGAGATGCCTTCCCTGGCTTGCCCCCGGGCCTGTCTCCTGGCCTGATGAGTGCGCTCTGTGTTTTCTGTAAGAGGAGACATGGTTAGGTAAGACAGCGAGTGACGGTTAGGTGTAGAGGTTCTAAAGTGGCATAAGACGTAAACTGAATTGCATATGGTAGAGCGACCTACTCGCCGTTGGTCAAAATAACTTAACTCCAACATAATCATCGTGATATTTGGATCTGCACTACCTAATAGGTACATAAAGAGTAGAAAAATGTAAGACAGTCTAGCACATAAATAAATCTAGCCATGACTTAGTCATAAGTAGGGATGTAAGTCATGTTTCGAGAAGAGTTTTGAATATGAATGTGGAAGGAGGATATAAAAAGCCTAAAAAGAGATGTATGGTTTCTGTGAACTGTGATGTGAGGAAGAAAGGAGTGGACGCTGGGATGACAGATAATAGGGGATGTGTGGAAGAAAAAGACATGCTGCGACCCCAGATGTTGGGGATAAGGGGAAGGAGATGATGATGAGCAGTGGCGTAGCTAGCATGAGTGGCACCCGGTGCGGATATTGTAGGTGTCACCCCAAAACTCAATTACATTATTTTATTGGTGGCGGTTATGCAATCTGCTACAGTTTTATGAATTGTTATAGATGGCACTCACTACTTACTGATGTCCACGGTCGGGTCGGGTGTCACCCCTAAGCGGGTGACACCCGGGGCGGGCCGCCTCTGCCGCCCCCCCCTAGCTACGCCACTGATGATGAGTGTGCACGTATGTACGTAAGTATAGTCGTTTTCATTCTGTTTATTTGAATATCACATTACCTTGGGTTCGTTGGCTCCCGTCCGTCCATTTAGCAAGAGCTTGGTAGTAGGATGTGATTGAACTACCAGCTGAAACAACCAAATATCGAACCTTAAGCCGCTCACTCCCAAAATACCAGGCTACCTCTCATTACCACTTTCCCAAAACACCAGCTTCGAAATATTTGGTGAAGATGATCAACAATACCTTAAGTATAAATGTTAAGTTTTGGGATTCCAGGGGCACGTTTTATAAAGCTACAAGTTACAATTTTACAAGTCTAAACTGGCAACACTGCTAAAATGGCTAGTCGTCATTGGTCGAGGTTGTGTCAAATGGAAACTTGTAACCTGTAAATTGTAATTTGTAGCTTTATAAAACAGGCCCCAGTAGTTACCTATAACGAATCTAGTATTTTAAAATTCTGTTATTTTGTCAATGAGCGAACTTTGGTTGCATTTTTCTTTAATTAGTGACCATTAATTTGCAACCTTTTTTATGACATGAAGAAGGCCAACGAGCACACAGGCCACCTGGGGTCTGTTTTATAAAGCTACAAATTACAATTTACAGGTAACAAGTTTCCATTTGACACAACCTCGACCAATGACGACCAGCCATTTGAGCAGTGTTGCCAGTTTAGACCTTTAAAATTGGTACTTGTAGCTATAAACTCGTGGCTATTTTCTATCTGTTTTTGGTTATGTTTGTCACGAATAAATGATTTTCTTCTTCTTATAAACCGTGCCCCTGATGGTAAGTGGCATCTGTGACCCAATCTTAAGACTGCAATCCTAAGACCGCGAATGCCAATGCCAACCCAGAGGACTAAGATGGATCTATTGTGATAGTGTATTTGTTTTATTGTTTATTAGTTAAAGTATGTGTTAAATGATTACTTACTCCAAAATGAACCACATTCAACTGGAATTTTAATGTAACAAATATATGGTAAATTGATGCAATTGTTGTTTAAAAACAAAAAATATCTGAGGACAATCTCACACCACTTGACCTAGTCCCAAAACTAAGCTCTAGGCTTGTACTAGGGGTACTAGACAACGATATTACTATAAGTTATACTAAGTATAAGTAATAACAAGCCTAACCAAAAAGCATGCTTTGAAAACCCAACCGCTGTTTGAATAATGTCGTCAACATAATGTTAGTTTTCTTGCCGCGCAATTGGCGCCAAAAATCCGTCATTTTGATTTCCAATAATTTTAATATAGCCTATGATACTCTAGTGGTTAAGACGAAATCTAACCACGTATAATTTATTAAATTCGGTTTAGCCGTTTAGTAGTTACGAGGGAAAATAGAGTCGGACATACATACAGGTAAAACACATAACCCTCCTTTTGGGCTTTGCCGCAGTCGAGTAATAAATACTTAAATACATAGAAAACATCCAAGACTCAAAAAAAAATAGCGCTCACCACACAAATATTTGCCCATACCGGAATCGAACCTGGGACGCGGTAGCTTCGTAGGTAGGGTCACAACCAACTAGGCCAGCGCGTCTTCAAATTTAAATTACTTTAAGTATCATTATCATGTCCCTGAGTTGATTTATCTTTGCAATGTTTAAAAAAAAACTTTGAACTAATTGCATAGTTCTTACAACGCGAACTGTAGTAAAATGTACTTACCAGCTGAAAGGTGACAACGGATAGTAAATAAATAATAGGTAGTTCTTTAAATAAGGACAGCAATAGTCGATATTTTAATATAATAGGAAAGTTATTTTTATATTCTAAAACTTTTTTACGGCGGGAAATGTCAAATCACTTTTTTTTTTTCTTTCTTTTTTTTTTTTTTTTGCCTAGTTTTTCAAAATAACTACAACATATGCAAAAATTGCGTAATCGGACTTGATTTTAGGGGGTGAGAAACTTTATCGCCCGGAGCTTTAGCTATCCATACTTTAGTATGGATTTTTTTTACAGTAGGTTACCTACGCAATTTAATCGTCGGTTTACAATCCTCTTCAACATTGTATCAAACCATCGATGCATCCCACAAAATGGTGTAAAAGTGCCCGTGCGGTAGGTACTCGCTGAGTAATAGATATCTTTACCTCGACTGCTTTCGTATCATCGATAGACACCGCCTGAAAAAAAAAGTTTTAGTTTGTTTAGTACTTAAAGTTTACCTTAGCGTGACGGCACCAATGATGGACACTTTTAGCTCACAGGCACTAGTAATACTCATACTCATACTCATTTATTTATTGCATTACAATACATACAAACATATATTTAGCAGCGGCAATGAAATCAATAAAACTACGTTATTAACCAATTAAATTTAAACATATCATCACAATTACAATTAACTAATTACCTACTAAGAAATAAATATTAAATATAAATGGTGATTATTTTAAATCAATATTAAATTATTAGAATTCAGATGTTAAAAGTTATTTATAATTATGATGTCAGCCTATTTATTACATTAGTCAAAAAACGATATTTTAATAAAATTAAGTAATTGCCAATTTGTTAGCATCTAAACATAAATAAAAAAGAAAATAAAATTTTTAAATAAATAATTTGTCAATAACTACGTTTACCAGGAGACACTATAAAGAAAGAGAGGGGATGTCAGAGAGGTCGCCATTTATAATATATTATTTGGATCAAATATAATGGACACTTCACTTTTAATTCGAATTTCATACGGTCCTAAATTGATTGTTGTAACACCAATGAATAACCCTTATCTTCTGTAAAATAAGAATCAAGTGTCCATTATTGGTGCCTTGTCCATTACTGGTTCCATCACCCTCGGTACGGTCACGGACTTTAATTGTTGATCCACCATAGAAGCTTGACACAATGACAGCGTCAAGTGACGAGATAGAAAATACATAGGAATTAATCATCGGTTTTATGTGACAAGGTTCTATAGTGGTTCATCAATTAAAGTCCGTGACCATACCTACTTACTAATAACATTATCGCGTAAGTCTTGACTTTAACAAAAAACCACTAAGCGCAAAAACAGGTGACGTTTAGCCTCTAGTGATAAATACATAAATAAAAAAAAAATATACCTCACTCCGCCTTATTTTTTTAACTATTTGAAGCCCTAGTGTAAATTTTAGCTTGCGATTGTGTTTAAATCTTATACAGAACCTCTTTACAGTAGGTACTCTATGGTTACAGACAGGCTTAGGTATAAGCCACTTCACACCTCATTACCTTGTCGCTTTAACGCCTTTGACAGATTCAGCAACAGTTCAAACATGACGTTACGTTGACAAAGCACTAATGTGTCCAGTTACTTATAAAGCTTACTGAATTACCAGTTCATTTGAAACACGAGTGACAAAAATACTGTCAGTTGAAAAAGTAGGTAAGTAGGATAGCGATAACCAGGTGAATTCTATTAAGAAGGAGTAGTGTATTTGGTGTGGGAATATGGCAGTGTCTCTAACTAGATAGAAATAGTAGCAATAAAATAGAGCAACCGTCTATTTTTCAAAGGCCCCAGAACTAAAATTTACTTGATAGCCAAAAATTCAAGCCCCCGTTTTGTCCCACTAACTGCCGCACTCAGAGACGTCAATTAAATTTAATGCTTGTTTAGAGACGTGTTGTCTTATTCTATTGCTATAGCACAAAAAGTGACAGCAGCTACCTTAATCGAGCATTAAATTTAATTGACGTCTCTGAGTACGGCAGTTAGTTACACAAAATAAGTACCTCTATTAAACAATAGAGGTGCTTATCCTTGTTGATGTGTGATGACAACTGAAATAGTATTTTTCACAATCGTGTTATAATAGAGAGCTTTTTAGTCGAGTACCGTGTTTAGGCCACGAAGCTTGCTGAGTGGCCTAAGTAAGGTACGAGATTAAAAAGCTTGATTATGACACTATTGTGAACAATACTTTTTGTACAAGTTCATTAAAATTAATAATTTAAGTCTAAAGACGAGTATATAAGAAAACGAAATGTCGTAAGTACTATCACACCACAGGCGTCCGTAATGTTGCAGTACTGTGCTGTGATTGGTTTAATACTACAAAGCGTAGTTTTAAAAAAATATATATGCCCTGGATACCTACAGCAGCAAGTTTAAGTAGATTTTTGACAGATGACGCGACGCTGCTACGTTCCGAAACGCCATAGATTGGCAATTTTGTATCGGATCGAGTCTCCTTAAACAAGGAAGGACACATATTATTGAAATACAAAGTTCTATTTTCAATTTTTTTTCGGTTGTCTAGAGCGTATCGAAAAAGTTATTTCGGTTGTTTCGGAAGTAGCATAGACTATGCAACGATGAAAAGAGTGACGTTGCAGTATTCTCTATGAAATCTTAATACACAGATTATAATCGACGAGTACAAAAACAATATTTTAAATAATCACTGACACTGTTCACTAATCTCATCAATTAAGGTTTGGGGGCATTACCTCACTGACCTAGTCCTAGGCTAACGAAGTTCTAGGCTTGTACCTACTAAAGTCACTAGATAACAATAAACCAACTCACTCGTATATCTAATACATACTTAAATACCTACATTCTTCCTCAGGCTGGTATAGTCTTTTCTATCAGAGTATAACTCCATGACCCGACTACAAATCATATTGCAGAGCTTAGATTGCAGAGCTCATAGGAAATAAGGCAGAGTTAGGTAGGTAAAGAGTTGCTTTGACTTCGCGACTAAAGGGACTCTAAAGGGAAAGCACTGACGGGACAACCTTAGCTTGTAATTATAGAAAGAAAGAAAGAAAGAAAATGAATTTAAAATACCTAACCAAAGAGATAGTAGATAGTAGACAAGCAGATAAAATAAGATAATAAATAACATTAACACACAAAAAGAAAATAAAATAAAATGAAAAAATAAAGAAATAAAAAATATTGTGAAATAATTACAGTAACATTCAATACACACAGTTAAACCTTCTTTTTTACCCAACTACGGGGCAAAGCAAGCAGGAGAATAATGATTTTAACCGGTATTACTAAATAATAAAATAAGTATGTCTGTCTCCAGGCTCATAACATAATATAAAATTGTAGTTCCGTACCTACCTTTAAATTGTAACTTTCTTCCTTACCTTAAGTGTTCCTTCAATTGCTAATGACACATTTTGTCTGCGCTGTTCATAATATAATAAAATTATTATTGGTTTAGGTCCCGACCCTCACACAATTTATAAAAAAGGATAGATAGATCTTTGTTTTGTGGTTGTAAAAAAAAAGGGATAATTATCCAAACGTATCGTATTCTGACATTGGCAAAATACATCTTACGCAAGATGTCAAAGCCATTTAAAAATAAAATACAAAGGCCCCAGGGCCTCTATTCAACACGGTTTAAACCACATCGTTTTTGATCTGTTATCGTATCGTCAATGTTTTGATAGCTCTTATTTACTTGACAGTAATGGCGGCTGACGTCAAAACAATACCATAAAACAGAGGGCTTGTTGTACCTATATAACGCACTCGCAATCATGATCATTTTCATTTTGAAAATCGAAGGGTTGTCTGCATACAAACTTAAAACAATTGCTCCACTTTGGAGCCGGTTGCGATTGCGAGTGGGTTAGACAATAAGCCCTCAGGTCAACTACGATATCGTTTTTACCGTCGGGAATAGAGGCGCAGGTGGGTAACAGGTGACATTTGAGTGAATATATCGTAGCGTAAAATCCCAGTGATGTAAAAACTTGTTGACTTTGCAATGCATTCATATTATAATTGTTACCTGTCACCTACCTTTTTTGTGTGGCTTTTATAGATTATGGTCGACAGTAACCTTTATCGGACGTACTTCCGAAGTGCTTTATGCAAGAGTATAGCTTAAGGTCGGGCGGGCTATTCCGGCGGAGGGGTTTTAAGGATTTAAGAGGAACATAATGTTTTAAAATATGTTTTTATGTTTGGTTTCCCCTAAGGAATCACTAATCGTCATTTGTCCTAAAGCATCGTTTGTCCGAATTTCCGTTTAATCCTAAAACCATTTCTGCTTAAATTTTAAAACTTTTTAGTTTTGTTTTAATACAACCCTAACCTAACCAAACCGCAGATATAATTGGAAAATTTAAATGTTGCCTGACTCAGCTGAAAACTAGTTTAGGGTAAATGAAAATTCGGACAAACTATGTGTTAGGACAAATGTTGTTAGGAATTCTGAGCCGCTTTAAAACGATATTTGCAAATAAATTAATAGATTCAAAGATTGAAAGATTTTTTTTGCTAAATAAATAAATTGTTCTAAAAAATTTATTCAATTGAAAAAATTACATGACTCATTTACCTACCCCTTAGTCGGAATAGACCTGCACCACCTTACATACTTAATTATTTAGTTACTAGCTGTTCGTGCCCGGCGCAGCCCGGGTGTCTTCTTTTTTCATATGTACATACCTTGTCCTAATAATTAGGAACAAAACAAAAAAAAATATTCAAATCGGTCGAACCATTTTTGAGTTAGGCGTGACCAAGAGAAACAGTACGGGAAGCACATTTTTTTTTTGTTATTTCTCAGAAACTGTAAATAAAATAGCACTTCATTTTATTTTCCCCATAAAATATAAGCAATTATCATCTATACAGAATCAGGATCTATCGAAAGGACTTAAAAAAAAAAAACGATTAATACTTCGTAGATAAGGGAGGGGGGGAACGGTAATTTTTTTGTACATTTTTGCCTATAAATCAAAAAGTACATAACAGAAAATTAAAAAAATTGCTTTTGAAATGTGCTGATGAAACCCTTTCATTACACCCCATTTGCTATAATCAAACCACTTTCATTTTTCAACCCCCTATTCTAGACCTCGTTTCAATTACTTGTATTTAAAAAACAACAGATGCTGTCAAGCAATTTAAACAACTATGCCAAATTTCAAGTTTGAAGTTGCTGAGAAAACCTGCTGTGACATACAGACAGACAGACAACAAAGTCTCACCATAAGGGTTCCTTTTCCATTTTGGTACAGAACCCTAAAAACCACGTGGCTCTGTTATACAGCCAATTAAAACTGTTTTCTCGAACTTTGACGTATCATTCTGCTCCTATTGCCTGATGATAGTGATGATAAGTTAATAGTTAGCTACTAAACAAATGTAGTATACACGCTTACCTTTATTTTCATAGCATCCTCGCGTTTTGGGTGCTTTGAACAGACACATGACTGTTGAAATCTCTATTATCCTTTTTTTTTATTTACTAGTACGGTTACAAACCACTTACACTAATTAATGAATCAATTTAAAAGAAAAACGAATTGGAATACATTCATGTCAAATTATATAAACCTACTAGCGGCCCGCCAGCGGCTTCGCCCCGCTGCAAATTTCAGACTTTCCCGGTGGAATTTTCAATTATTTTCTTTCATATAAACCTTGTCCTGACATGACGAAAACAACAAAAAAGAAATCAGCCAAATCGGTTCAGCCGTTCTCGAGTTTTGCGCTTAGCAACACATTTTTAGCGATTCATTTTTATTATATAGAAGACTAGCTTTTATCCGCGACTCCATCCGCGTAGAAGTCGTTTATCGCTGCTCCCTCAGGATCTGTCTAATTTTCGGGGATAAAAAATAGCCTATGTCCTTCCCCGGGACTCAAGCTATCTCCATACCAAATTTCATCTAAATCGGTTCAGCGGTTTAAGCGTGAAGAGGTAACAGACAGACAGACAGACAGACAGACAGACACACTTTCACATTTATAATATTAGTATGGATATGGATTACCTATGTTCACGAATAATAGGCTATTTATTAATAGGCTTACGATGCCGTTTCGCACCTTATGTCGTAGTTAGAATTTGTGCTTTATTGTTGTATACATAAAAAATAAAATAAATTTAAATAATCAACCATTCCAGCCTATAATGGGTTATGGTTGAAAAGCACGGTTAATTTGATATACAAAAGAAGATCTTTTGTCACAACTTTCGTTTTCATTCGTGCCACGTACAGTCATAAATACATTCGAAATATGTCAAGAATATATACCCTCTTCTATATCACTGACAATAAGGACCATGTACAGTCACTAGACATAATAATATTATCCAACATTGGGCGCAAAAATATCTGACACGTCTTTATTACTAGAGGTATTAAGAGCGTGTCAGATATTCTTGCGCCCAATGTTGGACAAAATATCTGCTGGGTGGTGACTGTACACATAAATATTAGGTGTATAGATATTTATACTTTTGAGAGTACAGTCATACAAGATCACGCTGCATACTGGCGTAGGTAGGTATTAAGGTCTACTAAATCTATATGAATAAAAGGCAAATCTGACTGACTTATATATCAACGCACATCGAAACTACTGTACCTAGAAACTTGAAATTTGGTACAGGGGTTCCTTTCATGATGTAAGTGAGCACTAAGAAAGGATTTTCCAAAAATCGACCCCCAACGGGAAGAAATGGGGGGAGTAGCGGGAAACTAATTCTACGCGTACGAAGTCACGGGCGTCCTCTAGTCTTGTATAATTATTTGTACTTAATTACAGATGTAAAGTTTAATTATTAAGACATCATGTTTGGTTGCATAAAATCGTATTCGACTTGCTTTCTCACTAAGCTTACGGCACTGAAGCTAATTGAAAAAGCAAGATGAATTCAATTTTTCCGATCCAAAACGATGTCGTATCTTTATTAACTAAATCTATACGTAGCATAGCTTACCTGCGTTGCGAAAGTCTCATAGTAGTCGATCTAAAATTGAATAAATAAAATAGAATAAATATCGGGGAGCAATATCACACAAATTAACCCTTGAGGGCTTATTGTCTAACGCACTCGCAATCATGATCGTTTTCATTTTGAAAATCGAACGTTTGTCTGCATACAAAATGAAAACAATTGCTCCGCTTTGAAGCCGGTTTTGATTGCGAGTGCGTTAGACAATACTAAGCTCTAGGCTTGCACTAATAAACATGTATATTACATAAATATTTGGCCATACCGGTTATTTAGGATCAAACATTCCCTTTACTTATATTTTTATCGTTTATCTCATTCCTACCATTCTTCCATTCCATTCTGGATCCATTCCTTCAACTCACTCACTCTCTCTTGCATATCACTCTCCGAACTGATCACACGCAACTCTGTAAACTACTTAGTTATAAATAAATGAAATAAAGTGTTTAACTTATAAATGTGGAATAACCTTGGAGTAGAGAGCTATGCCGTGTTTTGTCCATACCTGTCGTTGTGACATTTGAATTCGACAGATAAAGACAAAACATGGCATAGTTACTTCAAGGTTATTCCACGGTTATAAGTAAGGGGGTTTAACGTTACATATTACTTTTCGTTATGTTCGACGTGAACATCGGGAATCGAAGCCGGAACCGCTAGCTTCATAATAGGCAGGGTCAATACCAACTTAACTAACCGCATTGTCGCGTATAAAACTCAAAATCAATGCAGTTCTTCTAGCTTAAACTAGCTTAAACTAGCTTCTGCTCACGACTTGGTCCGCGTAGATTTCTATTATCGTTATTCCCTCGGGAACCTTTAAATTTTCCGGGATAAAAAGTAGCCTATGTTTTAATACAGTGTATAAGCTATCTCCATTCCAAATTTCATCCAATTACGTCCAGCCGTTGCAGTGTGAAAGAGTAACAAACATCCATACATCCATACATATAAACTTTCGCGTTTATAATATTAGTAAGGATTCTTTCTACTTGGTAAAATCATATTGCCAAAAAAACACTACAACTGTTCACTAACTTGATACTGCCGCTGATGAATGGAATAATACTCACAAACTGGAAAAAGAAATACATCAACAAGCTATACAGAAAAAAACTACTTCCGTCTGGTTCAATCCAGCCGAAATAGATTAGCATAAGGCTGGTGAACAGGTCGTTATTTTTTATCAATGGCGTCGCCGGCCGATTGTCAACGGGGGGGGGTCTAGTAGAAGTAAGTATAGAGGATGGGAGAATAAACTCCATTTTTTTTTCGATTCTCTTGTGGGGGCCACGCCCCTTGGTTCTTATCTCGTTAAGACTTGCCCCCTATTTCACCATTCTGACAATGATATGTGAGAGGTAACAATTCGGCATACATTGCAAATGTTAACAAGTTTTCACATCACTGGGATCCTTTACGCTGCGCCATGTATACGGAATGTCACCTGTCACCAGTCATTGTCAGGATGGGGAAATATGCGGCTGATATTAAGGTGAAGTCTTGTAATTGCAACTATCTGGTTATTGCAAGTAACTTAAATAACTCCTCTAGGATCACTGTTTTGAACAACGACAGGCGTGATATCGTTCTTTCTTGTTAAGAAATACAATATCACGCCTTTCGTTCTTCTAAACAGTTATCCTAGAGGGAGTTATTTAAGTTTGTTGCAATAACCAGATAGTTGCAATTACAAGACTTCACCTTAACGTTTTAATTTCAATATATAATGTAAAGAAAATAAGTTTAAATACACAAGCGGTCTTTTATGTCTCAGGGCCTTTACTAATACCATTTAGTATTATTCTACTTTACTCGTATTTTTCATACATTGATAAACAACACAACACAAAATACGAGTAGCGGCAACAGCACCAAACTGCGATATTCAAATCATCAAAAAGCCAGCTCAGGCCATGGACGATCTAACCCGCCACCCGCCACGGGCGTCAACTGGTGATAGACGCTAACGGCGCGGGCGGTGTTTGGTTGTTTTGAGCGTAAGGCCAGGGTCGTTTTCACCCGCCGCCCGCGGCCGGCAGCGGCCCGCCGCCCTCGGCGTCTCAATGGTATGATCGGGAATGCTCGGGAGTGGTCGTTTTCGCCCGCCGCGTGCGGCGTCCCCCACGCGGGCGGGCGAAAACGACCCTGGCCTAACCGGCGATGAGCGAACGATGGGTTCGGTAGGCCTCTGACCTGCCAGACGGGTAGCGACCCGTCGCCCGCGGAGTCTATATGCAGTGTTCGTGAATGTTTAAGTAGGTCGTTTTCGCCCGCCGCGTGCGACGTCCGTCCGCCGCCTGCAACCTACGCCCGCCGCCCGCGGCGTCCTTAGTTATTTTGAAGTATTATTAATTATGCTCGCTCCGACAACAAATTTTTCAAATTCAAGCAATAGTTGGCCCGCCGATGATAACGTTCAGAACGACCAAACACCCGCCGTCCGCGGCGTTCAGCGTCTACCCCAGCCGATGTCCGCCGCTGGGGGCCAAGCGACCTAGGCCTAAAGGGCTTATTACACCTTCCTAAATTAGTCACTAACAAGAGGGATGCCGCAATACGTTAGATACGTATGGAGATATTTCCATCTCGTTCCAACGTATTGCTGCGTCCCTCTTGTTAGTGACTAATTTAGGAAGGTGTAATAAGCGTGTAGGAAGAGAGGACAATAGAGAGATCTCTCTCCAGGCGGGTGTTATGCCTGGGGACCGAAGTCCATTGGGATGAAGTTGGAAGTCGTATATATGTCAACTGACCGGAGAAACTTCGTTAGCGCGATGAAGAACTTTTAGTTGCGCTGTCTGACGTTGGTGGCGCTAGCGAGTTAGCGAGTTGGTTGATACAAGTGTGCGCTAGATGTCGCTAGGTCGCCACACCAGCCCCCCTTTGAGACCGGAGGTTGATGGTGATGACGTGCAGTCTGTGCGTTGAATTGCCGCTTGCAAGTGCCAGTTGATGTCTCCAATAGTGCTCAGAGCCGCGTTGGCGAGCGTAGCAGGAGAAGAGGAGTGAGTGGAGTACACAGTGAGTCGTGTACCTGCTCTGAAGTACTCGTAGTAGGACGCAGTGAGTCGCGTTGTTGAGTGAGAGTAGTGTGCACACTGTAGACACCAGGCATTGAGATATATCAGAATGCTAGTGGTGCACAGTGCGGGTTGTCTGGCTTGCTGTGATACTGCGTCATAGTGCTTGAAGGTCGTCAGGTTGCGTAATTGTCCATTGTCGAGGGTCACCAATGTAGGAAGAGAGGACAATAGAGAGATCTCTCTCCAGGCGGGTGTTATGCCTGGGGACCGAAGTCCGTTGGGATGAAGTTGGAAGTCGTATATATGTCAACTGACCGGAGAAACTTCGTTAGCGCGATGAAGAACTTTTAGTTGCGCTGTCTGACGTTGGTGGCGCTAGCGAGTTAGCGAGTTGGTTGATACAAGTGTGCGCTAGATGTCGCTAGGTCGCCACAAGCGCATAAGGACATCGTGCCGTGGCGAGCGTCGGTGCGGGTGGCGGGAACGACTGATCCCGAACACTTACGAACACGGCACATAGTACGCGTGGTAAGAACCAAGTCAGAACGAAAATGGCCTAAGCGTCTACTGTATTAGAATTACAAGAAGTTAGTGCTTTTCCAAGTTGACAGTACAATGAAAATATATATTTACCCCGTCTAAACTTTCAAGGTAGCGGTCGTTGAAGGTCAAGCCTCTTAAACTGGAAGTCATAGGCTATAAACATATAAAAACCTGCCGTTATTAAAATGAACATAAATATGTAGGTACAGTCGAGTTCGTAAATATGTGTACACTTTAGTACCTTTTTGCTGTAATCGCTGTGACAATTCATATACCTATGGCAGTTTAAACATAACATTATACAGACAAGGTACTAAAGCGTACACATATATGTACATAGGTACTCGACTGTACAGCAAGCCTAGTATGGTTGCGTTTGTCGCGTGACAAAATGTGGATAAAGCATCCGTCACTCTCGTACATATACGTGTCAGAAAGTGACGGATGTTTTATCCACTATTTTTCACGCGATAAACGCAGCCATTTAAGGCCCACTGTGGACTACGTTTATAACATCCCGTCATCTCCATTTAATGACATCGCGAAGGGAAGTGACAAACACGACATAATGAGAATAAATCGTTCAATTTTATTTTACTAATAGATACTAGTAAAATATAATTGAACGATTCGACCTTTCTTTTCAATGGTAAACACTTAAAACCCGCGCGAAAGTGTAAGGAAGGAATCATGTGCCAATATGTGTAACCGGACTTTTTTTTTATTAGGTCATAATAAGTTAATATCCGCAGTAGAACTAAGGTTACCGACGTAGCCCGAAGAATAGCTAAACTTAAGTGGCAGTGGGCGGGGCACATTGCTCGCAGGACTGATGGCCGATGGGGTCAGAAGGTTCTTGAGTGGCGTCCGCGGATCGAGAGACGTGTAGGTAGGCCTCCAACAAGATGGAGTGACCTTGTAAAGATCGCGGGAACGCGGTGGATGCGAAAAGCACAAGACCGGTCTGAGTGGAGAGCCTTGGGGGAGGCCTATGTCCAGCAGTGGACGTCTTTCGGCTGACATGATGATGATGATGAAGTTAATAAGCGACATGCATGTACCTTTAAGCGAACTTTGTTATAAATACTTCGTAATTAAGCGGTTGCCGCCACGTGCCAAAATCTATTCCTCATTAACAAACTGTGGTTCCATTTATTATAAATACGGAATCTATATATATATAAAAGGCAAAACTGACTGACTGACATATCAACGCACAGCCGAAACTACTGTACTTACCTAGAAACTTGAAATTTGGTACATGGGTTCCTTTCATGATGTAAGTGAGCACTAAGAAAGGATTTTCCGAAAATCGACCCCCAACGGGAAAAAATGGGGGGAGTAGCGGGAAACTAATACTACGCGTACGAAGTCGCGGGCGTCCTCTAGTACTTTATATAAGGCATATTGATTGTTTATCACACTTGCGTTAAAAGTGAATTATTGTACCTAAGTATGGTGGTGAAATATCCATACCTCGGTAATTTCTCCATAGTTAGCAGAGTAGCTGTAAATTATCTAAAATAACAGAAATTTTGTCTCAGATCAATTTACTATTAGGTGGCCTGGGCCTCTATTCTACGCGGTAAAACAATATCGCTTTTGGCATGTGATAATATGATAATATTGTTCTTAAGTCGACCGCCATTTTTGTTAAATAATGTAAGTACTATATTAACGTTAACAATAGCATAACAAGCCAAAGGCAATATGGCTTTACCGAGCAGAATAGAGGCCCTGTGTACTTGTTTAACATCTTTTTGCAATAAAAAAAAACATTATCATTATCATCAAACTTACCTTCCCAATGGCATTGCCAATAATCCACCCAAGAGCTGGCAGAATCTACCAACAAATAAATACTTAAGAAACGTTTAACATTTAATTAAGTAGTTTTTTTTTGTTTTGGGGAAGGCGAACGAGCACACAGGCAACATAATGGTTAGTGGGATCTGTGACCCGTAGACATCTGCATTTTCAAGACTACAGTCTTAAGACTGCAATCTCACCAATCTGTGGCCTACTTACAGAATAAAGTACTTTTTAGGATTCCGTACCCAAAGGGTAAAAACGGTATCTACGCTATTACTAAGACTCCGCTGTCCGTCTGTTTGTCTGTATGTCACTAGGCTGTATCTCATGAACCGTGATAGCTAGATAGTTAAAATTTTCACAGAATATGTATTTCTGTTGCCGCTATGACAACAAATACTAAAAACAGAATAAAATAAATATTTAAGGGGGGCTCCCATACAAAAATGTGAATTTTTTGCCGTTTTTTGCTAATGTTGTATAGATAATGGTACGGAACCCTTCGTGTGCGAGTTCGACTCGCACTAGGCCGGGTTTTTTTATTTATTTATTGTATTTGCAAACATTTAAGTATCATAGTTGAGTGAACACAGCGGCAGTTAAACCGTAGGTAAATATAATGGATTTGTCGCCTTTGTCGGTTTATGTCATTAAACGTATTTCGTTTCTAATAAGTAAATATAAAAAAAGTAAGGTCCGAAAAGGATATTCCGCTCAAAATAATAATAGAATATTAATTAAAAAAACACTGAAATTTTGCATAAACTTACAGGAAGAGCCAACATCTAAAACAAATAAAAATAAAAGTAAAGCTAAAGGTTGTAACGTTGTAATTGACGACGCGTTAGCCTGGTCGGTAGTGACCCTGCCTACGAAGCTAGGGGTCCTGGGTTCAAATCCCGGTCAGGGCAGATATTTGTGTGATGAGCCCGAATATTTGTTCCTGAGTCATGGATGTTTTCTATGTATCCACTTGACTGCTTTAAACAAAAGATGATCAATTTAAAAACCGTGCAAATTGCACCTTGCAAAGTGCAACAGCGTGTTGCTGAGAGAGAGTACTTTACGTTACTATACTATATTAAACATTTGGCAACTCTAGTTGCCAAAAGCATGTAAGTCGGTATTTAAGTATATATTTCTCTAAGTACATAAGTATTTATATCGTTGTCTAGTACCCATAGTACAAGCAAGCCTAGAGCTTAGTTTGGGACTAGTTCAATTCGTGTGACATTGACCCTCCTGATATTTATTTTATTTATTTATTTAATTAAAATAAAAACAAAAGGGCATGTATCAAGTACCAGTCCCTTTTAGTTCTCTTTTGAAACAAAATTTAATAGAATAATACGTAGGTACGTATACTTACTTTAGAAGTCGAAAATAATGTCTAAAACAAATAAACCACAGATTTACAAAACATAAAAAAAAAATATATCATTCCAAAATTTATTTTTACCTTACCTTGTAATCGTTACTTTCATTTAAAATGTCTTTTGCTCTCTGAAACACACACAGGAGACGCCATCAGAGGCCATGTTCACGAAGCTACAAGTTACAAATTACAAGCGGAAGTCTCTTTCTAACTCCTTTTGCTAGAAAGAGAGCTCCGCTTGTAATTTGTAACTTACTTGTAGCTTCCTGAAACGGGCCACAGGGCTTCTATTCTACCAGGTAAAACCAGATTGCTTCTGACGTGTTATCGTATAGTCAACGTTTCGATAGCTCTTATTTACTTGACAGTAATGGCGGCCGAGTTAACAACAATATATACAATAACAGGTCAAAAGTACAATGGTTTTACAGTGTACAATAGAGCCCAGGGGACCCAAAATGGCTGCGTTTATTGCGTGACAAAATGTAAATTAAACATCTGTCACTTTCTGACATATGTAGGTATAAGTCCGAGAGTGACGGATGCTTTATCTACATCTTATCACGCGATAAAACGCAACTATACTAGGACCGCAGAGCATTAGGAATGTCGACGGTAGAAATGCAAAACGCTGCTTTTAGCACTTTTTCATATTTAGACTCAACTTTACTTGATTCATTTATATTTAGATAGAGTTAGTATTATACGTTGATTCGAAAACCATTTGAGGGAATTAGCTAAATAGCCAGTCGATTTCAATTTATCACTAGAGTCTATTATTTTATTAGTCATAGAAGATGTGGTATTCAATTCAAAAAATAATAGTCAAAATGTTTTACTGAAAAAAACACTAAATAGGTACACGAGTTTTGTATCGAACGAATTAGAAAAAACTATGTATTTGTACCATTTATTTTTAGGATACCTATCTTAGTTACTTACCCTTATAGTTTCTTTAAAACTTTCAGCTTTATCAATTGAATGTTTATCCTTAAACAGAGTAATCATTTTAAAAACAAACGTAACACCACTCAGGGAGAAGTGCATAGAGATGCATCATGCATCATGAATACCGCGAGTCGCGGATATAATGACGCCATTTATAATTGCATTTTGTTTCCGCCGTCCGCCACTTATATGCTAGGATTACACGGGCTTAGTAGCTAATTCACTTTCACTAATACCCAATTTGTAAATATGCTGATTAGTGCTTACTATTAGTGTTTGTGTACAGTACAAGTGAATAATAATTCGATCCTTCTTACTTAGCGACAAGTCAATACCTTTTACTAAGCACTTGTCGCTTGCTGAACACGCCAGCCAGCAAGAACTTAGTAACAAGTTGTTGTTCGAATATCTGGTCACTAAATACCTGTCTACTAATTCCAACGTGTTAACAGTTCCTTCTCACTTGTCACTATGCAGGTTAGGACTAAGCGATTAGTGCTAATGACAAACACTAAGCCCGTGTAAACCTAGCATTACCGGCGCTGTTTAAAGTCATGGTCCGGGGTTCAAGACAAGATGCATAAACGCTATCGGTAGCATTTTTCGATAATTGACACAATGTTTGCAGTTGACATGATAGATCGCCAGCTTACGTCAATCCTAATCGTTAGTCAGTTATCGAAAGTCACTAACGTTAGCGACAACGTTGTCCTACGCGTAAGAGTAGTACTAGTAAGTGAGATCACGTTTTGGCCAAAGTAGTTATCTAAACATACATTAAGATGCATAAAGCTAACGTAAACGATTCTCGACAACGTTTGTAATGTTAGTAGTAAAGCCTGATTTACATTGGTCAAGGGCAGTGGTTTGGGTGGGTTTAAGTGCTCCTATCCAATTTCGATAACGATAATGTTGGCCGAATGCATATTGACTCGAGCCGCTGACCGGTTACGTATAAATAAATCAATAATCTTATCTGATATGCTTAAGTTAGTTAGTACTCACTGTTGTTCTATCTTCATACCCATCAATTTGCTATGAAAGGTTTATTAAAAAACTCATATTGTTACACAAATAAATTAAAGTGAAATATAAGCCTTATCCACATCGTTATAGATTCACTTGTCATTAACCCTTCGAGCGGCAAGAAAACTATAGTTAGTTTAAATTTAAATTTTGAGTTAATGTCATAAAGTATAGTTTTTTGACAGCAGCTGTTATACGGTTGCTTGCCACTCGAAGGGTTAAGAACTTTTATATCGTAAGCAACATTTTATAATATAAATAAAAGCAAGAAGAAATGTTTTGTCTATTAATATGATACTCACCGTGGAGAGCTGCGATACAAAAAAAGTTTTGTACAGAATCAAACATAGGCTAAATACAATAACGCCAGCTTACGTCAATCCTAATCGTTAGTCAGTTATCGAAAGTCACTAACGTTAGCGACAACGTTGTCCTACGCGTAAGAGTAGTACTAGTAAGTGAGATCACGTTTTGGCCAAAGTAGTTATCTAAACATACATTAAGATGCATAAAGCTAACGTAAACGATTCTCGACAACGTTTGTAATGTTAGTAGTAAAGCCTGATTTACATTGGTCAAGGGCAGTGGTTTGGGTGGGTTTAAGTGCTCCTATCCAATTTCGATAACGATAATGTTGGCCGAATGCATATTGACTCGAGCCGCTGACCGGTTACGTATAAATAAATCAATAATCTTATCTGATATGCTTAAGTTAGTTAGTACTCACTGTTGTTCTATCTTCATACCCATCAATTTGCTATGAAAGGTTTATTAAAAAACTCATATTGTTACACAAATAAATTAAAGTGAAATATAAGCCTTATCCACATCGTTATAGATTCACTTGTCATTAACCCTTCGAGCGGCAAGAAAACTATAGTTAGTTTAAATTTAAATTTTGAGTTAATGTCATAAAGTATAGTTTTTTGACAGCAGCTGTTATACGGTTGCTTGCCACTCGAAGGGTTAAGAACTTTTATATCGTAAGCAACATTTTATAATATAAATAAAAGCAAGAAGAAATGTTTTGTCTATTAATATGATACTCACCGTGGAGAGCTGCGATACAAAAAAAGTTTTGTACAGAATCAAACATAGGCTAAATACAATAAGACAGTGATAGGTTTGTGCGCGCTCGTTCACTGAGCGGATCGCTCCAAACTAGTACAATCACTCAAATGTACTAATTAGGTCTTTTAGTTCTTTTAGTACACTAGTACACTGAAAGAAATTGGTCTATTCATGGTCCTTATTTGTGCTTCTTTGACCGAGTTAGTGGCCAGTAGGTCATTCATTCGGATCGCTTTGCTATCAGTGTCACTCACTGCTCTCCCTGCTCTGTTCGGTTCTTGCTCCGCGTGAACTAAATGAACTAAGAGCAGAAACTTTACGGAATAGTTCGTTGTAGTACAGTGACGGGAATTCCTTCTTTTAGGCTCGTAGTACATGTACTACACAACCCTAGACAGTGATTCTAGATAAGTTAACGCTAACGTAAACGTTTATCGAAAACTAAGTGATTAGAATTGACGTAGGCGCTCGACGCGACCGTCTGACAACTTACGTCAACCCTATACTTGTTGGATATCGATAACGAAAGCCGAATGTATCTTGTCTAAGTCACAGGTGTAGTTTATATTGACGATCGAGATACGTCTATCTATTCACTGGTTGAGTATCATTGCTCAAGGGAAATCTAAAATTAGATGCTTAAATCGTTTAGCAGTAATGAATAATGCAAACTGAAACTTTATTCTGCAAAGCCCTTGCAGGTACATCTACTCGTATTCTGAGTCAGCCAGAGCAGGGCCGGATTAAACATGTCAGGGGCCCGAGAATGTCAGCTAGTTTAGATTTTTGGCTTACCGTATTCTTCATTAAAAACAAAAAATAGCTAAAAAAAAATCATTTCGATACGTCAAATAGTTTTCGAGATATTGAATTTTAAACTTCGTATTCGGCGCTCGAAACTCGGCGGCTAGCGCTCACGGATGATGACGTCATCGTTTAACAGCGGTACGCGCTCTTATATGAACGAGTAAGTTTACAGGGATATATATTTTTAACCGTAATAAGTAGCCAGTTGAAATTTTCACAAAATACGTGTTATTATAAAATCTATCGTTTAAAATTATAAAATGAACAATAAATCAAATCCCAAGTTAGGTCCCCATACAAGAAACATGAAATAAAATCTTTTTTTTAGCAATTTTATACGGATTGTATTTTTATAATGGCTTCTTATTTTGATGCTATTTTAAGCTTAAATTGTTGTCTAATTTTCATTGTTTACGACTAAATAGCAATCTTAATAGGTTACACATTTTTTTTAAACTAATTTTTTTCCTGTGCGCGGGGCCCTTCCTGATGCGGGGCCCCTAGGCAGTTGCCTAACCCGCCTTATGGATAATCCGGCCCTGAGTCAGAGCCGCAAGAAAGTCAGTGTCTCCAAGTAAAGGTGTCGTTTGCGTGGCTTTTGATAGCGTGAGTTTTCAGAGAATAGCTTTGTACCGACGACAACCCTCTCAAATTGTGAAAGTTATGAGAAATTATCAGTAATTTCTTCCTAATTTTTGTATGATTTCAAGAATGTCCTCAGTAATATCTTGAGATTGCGAAACTTCTGGAAATGTTCTGCAACTTGTACCTACATTGCCAAGTCTGCCACCGAGTCAGTGGCGTAACTGTACCAACTGAGGCTCTTGGCAAATTCGTCTTATAGGGCCCTTTCTTCCACTTTTATTAAAAATAAAATAAATATAAGGTTCCTCCTGTGCTCACGGCCTCTCGGACTGGGGGCCCTCACATTTTGCTTGATCTGTAGGGAATACAAATAACCGGTTATAACCGTTTTTAACCGGTTATTTTCATACAAAAACGGTTAATAACCGGTTAAATAGCATTCCCCACTGCTCTGCCACCTGTCACCCCTATAGTTACGACAATGCGCCGAGTAGTCTTACCTTGTCAAGAGCATCGGCCACGTCACTCACGGCAATGCCCTGAAAATGTTAAATCGATTTCAATAATTCATCTACCCGTGGCCCACAGGCAAATATTTCTGTTTTCTATCTTGAAATGTATGGAGTTGACACAAACGATAGACACGACCTGTCACTGATCAATTCTCGGGTCGTTCGAGATGAATCTCTATCGTGAATGGACGCTGTCATGCGTCACTTGTATGGAATCTCGAATAGGAATTCATCGTGATTCTCTTAACCGTATCACTTTTCAACTCAACGCAGATAATTATTTCACGGCGAGTTTAAGTAGTCCCGTCAGAGCGTACAAAACATTTCAGGGAAGTGCATTCTCAATTAGTTAGCTTTATACATAGAACTCTACTGACTTCTCACTTCACTTTTTTGTGATAGACTTGTCATTGTCAGATTACGCCAATCCTATACATTTTGTCGATTTACGAAAATAAACTTAGCGTTATGAATTTTGACTAGGCCCTCCTAATGATGCATATTCGCTCACAAGTTTACCTACTCAGGTGTCAAAGAACAATGTCATAACATAATATAGAACTTATAACAGCTGTATTTTTTTTTTATGTGTGATGCTTCTTTTGCTGGCTACCTTTAAATTTAACAATATTTCATTTTACACAATAACATGTAAATGATTCTGTTACTCTATCTAAATCATCACAAGATATCTGCGACATACGAACGGATCGACAGACAGCAGAATAGAGGTCCCTGGACACTAGTTTAATAACACCCTTAACTATAAAACAGTGCCAAAAAGTAGGTTTATATTTGCTCTTACCGCCAGAGGATCTTTTTCATACATATCCATATTTGCGTATACGCCACCACAGAGAAACAGGCAGAGCAGGGCGAGGCTCATAGCGGAGCACTAGCGCTCCGGGGACGGCGCAAATGCCATAATACGCAGTTTATCGACACGGCGCATTACGCACAGTGAATAATCAATTGGAACCACCAATTTTAGGACAAATTAATTGGCTTGCTGTAAAGACCGTATCAATTCTAATCTTAAGTGACTATGCGCCGTCTAAAGAATAGGCCAGGTAAAGTAGACGTATTTGAAGAAAAAAATAATTTCTGTTTAGTCTTGAGATGGGCATTTTACTCGAGATCAGAGGCCTTCAAGTGTAAAACTCTGCCTACTCCCAGACAGTGAAATATCTTTGTCGAGTTCTTGACTTGTGGTCTAAGATCCGAATAGGAGACGACCTTCTTCAAGCTGTTTATTCGATAAAAAGTATTTTATATCAAATTTTATATGGTAAGTAATAATATGGCGAATAGGTTGACTGAAAAATAGTCCAGTACAATCCATAAAAAAATAACCCTCCTTTTTGCTTCGCCGTAGTCGGGTAAAAAAAAAATGTTTTTTTTTAATTGCTATTGCGTGTTTATTAAACCAATTACATACTAATTGAAAGTATGAAGCCTATAGAATAAGCAAACGGTTTAGTGCAAATTATTAGTACCGACTTACCTACCTACCCAATGGTTATGATGGGAAAAATAGCCAACCTTACGTTTGCATATTCTATAGGCTTCATACTTTCGATTATACCTATGTAATTGGTCTATATAATAAGAAATAGCAACTTTTTAAAAAAAATTGACTATTCTGTCTGTACTGGACTGACATTTTTCAATCAACCTTTTCGCCATATATTACTTAGGTACCATAATAAATTTTATATAAATACTTGTTATCGAATAAACAGCTGGGTGAAGGTCGTATCCTACTAACTGCAATGCTGAGACTTGGCGCAACTGTTTACGTGAAATGTTTCTGATGCTTCACTTTCGGCTTTAAGTACAGCAAGCTATAATTGATTTACCTAGAAAATTGGTGGTTCCAGTTGATTATTTCCACATTCGGCTGAGTTTCGGCTTGAGAGCTCATTAGGAGTCGGCTGTTTCACTGTTCTACTGGTTCTGTCAGCGTTGGTTGTACTCGTCCTATGTGACATGTTGATTTCTGGGTAAGAATGATTCACGACCTCATTTTCTACTCGTGAAGAGTTTATGGAAATGGCTACGAGAGCAAGCTTGCTGTTCTCTTGCCGATGTTTTCACCTTGTCGTCCAACTATATTTCAAAACTTTTTACAGTCTCACGATAACTTAGACGACATGAGAGCCTAGTTAGTGACCTTCGGAGCTTGCGGTTTTAGCGAAAATCTGCTACAAACAGTGTACCCGACTATCGGGTTGTTGACTAACGGTATGTTTCCACCTAATCAGTTGTCGGCCGAAGTATGTTGAGGCGTCGTCGCCTGAACTCGGCCGATCGAATCAAACGTATGTAAAGGAACGAGAACGCCTACACTGCTACCGGTACACGGCATACCGGTTATTCACTTGACAGTAACAGTTAAGACATAATTATTATGTTCAATAGGTATATGGTAAAACTTTTAGAGCTGATATGATAACCCTTAAACGTCATAACCGATTTACTTCAAACCTAGCTCAATCAATCAAGGGACAATGTCATACCAATTGACCTAGTCCCAAACTATAGGTAAGCTCTAGGTTAGTACTATGGGTACTAGACCACGATATAAATACTTATATAGAGAAATACATACTTAAATACATAGAAAACATCCAAGACTCAGAAACAAATACTCGTGCTCATCACACAAATATTGCCCATACCGAGAATCAAACCCGGGACCGCTAGCTTCGTAGGCGGGGTCACTACCAACTAGGTTATCGCGTCGTTGAGAATAATGTACCTTTAGTATGCTCCTTAGGTACGATCTAAGCTCAGCTGACACCTGCCTGCACTACCTATGAAGTATAGGGTACTGCTCCTGCGTTTTAGGGTTTTTTCTTAACTTATCTACATAATATGTATTTTCTTTTTTTTCATAGAAATACCCCGTGGGACGAAGAAGGACAAGCCAGGGAGCAAGAGTTGGAAGGCAACATCGCTCTGTTTGTACCGCCTCAATAGAAAAATAAATAGTAGGACAGTGATTTGGGATTGTTCATGGTTTTACAATTACTCTAATTAGAAAACTATTTCGAGGAATATGGTTTTCAAGCCGGTCTGCATTATAAATTTTCGAATATTTCGACAAAAGTATATTTAACCTTTGTTTGACTTTCGTTTTCGGCTTAAAGCCCTCCTATGTGTATCTTACGGGTTAGGAGAAAACCGCTTGAAATAGTATGTTTTAATACACTATTACAATCACTTTTTAGCATTAGATATCATTTCATTGTTGTAATTTATTAGAAAATGTCAACCCAAATTATAAATAATTATTTCATCCATAAAATGTTTGCTTAGTAAATAAAGATATTAAAACGAACTATTGAGTCAAATACAAAATGAATGAAATTGGTCTCTTAAAATTACCTATTCTTTCGAATTAGAATGTAAAAACCGTGAGTTATTTTTTTTGGTCTATCCCAATTGACTATTTTATTTAAGTTGTTATTTTGAATCTGTAAAAATCTCGTATTCTGGAGACAGTTTATGTAGTAAATAAATCACATTTGTCACTTTTTAAAGCTTTATTGGAATCATAATCAACCAGTCTCAAAACGTGGACCTGTAACAAAGTAAGTACGGTTACTATTAATATCTATTAGTTTCTTTTATACTAGGATCATCGTACATCGTAGTCATAACGTGTTTTTTGTTTTTCTGGTCATAATTATCGCGTCACAATGTTTTTTTTATGAAACTTTCTTTTTTAGGATGTATATAAGTAAATCATACTAAATCTACCCCAGCGTTATCTACACGTTAGATATTTAAGAAATTCTGAAGGCTTAGCCAAGTTATAAACGTTGTTAATGATTCGGTTTTCTATCGACTTGTAATGCATGGAGTTGGTATAAGCACGCGACGCTATCTGTCATCAGTTTACGTCAATCTTTGGTAGATTTTCGAAAATTGCTAACTTAGCATCATGCATCATGACTAGGCCCTTTATTAGTTTACTTTTTCGGCGATATAAAAAAGATAACTCAATAATTATGAAAATATAGACATTATGACCAAAATAAAATACACGTTCCACGGACTCCTAACTGACTGGTTAATAATTCGTTGACAATAAAAAAATTGTTCAAGAAAACCACGTTAAAGTTGTGTCCAAATTGTCCGATCTACTTACGGTCACGACTCCTGGGCTATGCAGTACTCTCTGTTCGGCTTGTAGAGACACAGTCTCTTCTTTCTGGGTCTCTCCCCGTTGTTGTCGTATCGATCCTGAAAACAACAGATACATCTACATTATAAAAAAGACAGTCGACAATCTCACACAAATTGCCTTAATCTTGGTATTCACGGACGCGCCGTTTATCTCGGCGACAGATGGAGTGTATACAACTGGGCGTAATATTTTGCCCACATTCACGGGCGCGCCACGCCACGCCTCAACGATGCGACATTACGGAGAAAACTGATTAGAAACCAGAGAACGCATTCGGCTTGTTTCAACGTTGAAATTCGACATTCACGATAGTTCCATTCGGATTGCGCATTAGGGCGTGTCGCGCTGGCTTTCCGTCCATTTGGGAATCCAACGGACCGCGCCAAGTATTTTTAAACGTTACAGTTTTGTCATTCACGGATTGATTTTGGCGCGGCGCTGCTCTATTTGGCTCGTTGGAGCGTTCGTGAATGCCCAGCTTTAGTTCCAGAATAATATAATAATATCCTGGGTTCAAATCCCGGTAAGGACAGATATTTATGTGACGAGCGCAAAAAAATCGTCGAATTTAATTTCATCGAAAACTAATTTGAAATCGTACTGAAACCTTAATGTTTTTAGGTTATTTTAAGCATGTGTTACATAGGCTAGGTAGGGTTAGACCTGTGACCACAAAAAATTATAACTCCTACGAGTAAATTATTGTCGGTGAAATGAAAATTCGGCGAAGTAAAACATTCTATGAAACGAGTTTCGGTGATTCAAGGGTAAACCGTGTTTTCTATTTATATAAGTATATTATTTCTCTATATAAGTATTTATATCGTTGTCTATTACCCATAGTGGGTACAAGCCTAGATCTTAATTTGGGACTAGGTCAATTGGTGTGACATTTCCCGTGATATCTCCTGATATTAAAAAATAACTTAATGAAGCTAGGTTTTTAGAGAATCCATACAAGAGTTATTTGCTCTAAATGTAGTGTAAGTATTGAATACTCGCCTGTTTGTTATTGCCTTTATCATTGATATCGATGTCCTAAAACGATTAAAAATAAAGTCAGTAACTCAATAATAAAAAAATAAAAATCAAAAAATCAAAAAACATTTTTTATATCTTAGTTAATAGTTCATACGTAATTATAAGTGTTCAATTAAGTTAAGTTAGAATAAAATATGAGAACGTGAATATGGTAATCAATGTGACAATTTTGCTCGCCCTCTATTTACCGATAGATGACTTCAAAGCTATAGCGAGAGGGTTTAAAAAACATTGTTTTGTCACATATTGCACCTATATCGTAACCATCTCCTTGACATTATAGTAACCCTTTCTGTCAAGGAATTAGGAGCTACCATAACTTCAACAACAATAAGATAGAATACTTGATAGGGTTTTTATAACCGATACGTGTCAACAAACCAGTTTATTAAAAGGGTTAAATCAATTTTTGGACTATAAAAGAGAGACTTATATAAAATGTAGAATTACTTTTTAGTCATATTCTAATATTGTTAAAACGTCATTTTTAATTTAATGATTTAAATATAACTAATTATTAAGTAAATACTTACCTCGCGTCCCTGTATAGAGGTAATCAAATTTACCGCTTTAATTATAAAGGATTAAGATTTAATTTGAAATGGATTATATTATGATTAATTTCCAAACATTGAATCTTTGGCAAGCCTTGAAGTTACATAGGCTACATTTACTCAGATAAATGCGGAAGGGCGGACTGTAACAGTTGATATTTAAATATGCACCTACTTCAAAAGTAAATTAGATCAAAGTTACACTTCAGTAGGAAAATAATTAAAAATATTTAAAAAATACACCATACAAACCTTAAGAACCGTTGCTCTTATACCAGAGTACCCTTTATTTATGGTAGTCTGCAAGGAAAAATTACAATTAGTCTTAAATATTCACCTTGAGAGCCAGAAAACCGCTAGTCGGGTTCCTCTTTGTAGGCAGTTTTCGCTACATAGCGGAAAAACGCTGGGATCGGCTACGAGCGTAGCACGTAGCGCATCGTGCCAGGGAAAGTGTTAACGTCACGTCTGCCGCATGGACCAGTGGGCTAGCGTAGCCGCCGAGTGGGTGCCGCAAAATTAGCGCCGTTAAAGCTAATTTAGAGCTGAGAATTTCATATACAGGGTGCCTCTGACCTTGGGGCTTTAAATGCAACGATCTCTTCTACTCGCTAAACAGAACTACTTTTGTTCTGCAGCATTAAAAATAACTTAAGTTTAGATAACCAATTGATGTTAAAGTCTAATTGTAAAATCAGTGTATTACATCACGGCCATATATTCACTATCTCATGGTACGAGGGCTAAAGGAAAATGGAGAATTGTATCGAGTACATTGAAAATTACATTAGACTTGTAAGAAAAAAAAAATTAAGTTGGACATTTTTTTAACAACTTACACAACAAAAGTACACTTTCAAGAGTAGAAACGATCCATGCATGCACTGCTAGATCAAACAAAATCCTTGCTAGTTTTGTTTCAAGTTCATAGAAGTTGTATTAAAGTTGATTTTAAAATACAGTTGCACTTTGAGTTACTACTGTTTTGTTCTATCAGTGCGATATTTTGACAACTACATTGATTTAAGACAGCAATAGATTAATCTTTTTTGCACGTGTTTCTATGCCGCTGAAGCGCTGAGCTAGTGCAGTTAGTTTTATACTTACAGAAATTATAACATCACTTAGCTGAAAAAAAGATCAAGTTTGACATTATTATTTTAACCCCGCAGTTAGGTAGTAATAATTATATCTCATCCCGTAATGTAATCTGCCCTTCAAAAAATAGAGCAGTACTAGAGTATGTCATTTTTAAGCTAAGATACTGCATTTTTATTTTATTTGGACTGCGTATTTCTGGCTGTGGCAATGGTGACAGCCAGCTTAAAATAATATAAAATTGTGCACTCCACGATGTAAGCATATATTTACATAGGTAATAGGTAGGTAGATTTGGTTCTGTCTTTACTTATCAAAAACCCTATTGACAAGCCATTTGCGGTTACCATTTTTAGTTTAATAATTTGTAATAAATAACTCTACGTACCAGCTGAAAAAGTAATAACTTTTCGGTTAACATACGATATTATCCATTACATTTAAGAAGATCCATAGAGGATTTTTAATTAAATTAAAATAAAACTCAAACTTGTGATATTAGATTAAAGATACATTCAAAAAGTTAAGTAAGTTTATTAAGTCTTACGCTTGGAAATTATTTTTGATATAATCGAATAAATTGTACTTGTGAATGTAAACAATTTATTTGATTATGTATATTAAATTTCATATTTCTTTATTAAATTTACAAGTTATTTGTTTGACAGTTCAGTTTCAATCTTGTAAATTCTGGGACACGTCATGTTAACTGGATGGCTTTATTGGCTATGGTGTATGAGCTGATCTGATGATGGAGTCGGAAGGTAGCCACAGGATCGCCGCTGTTGACGCACACCCACCGAGCTGAGGCTCTACTTTGAAATCCGTAATTCGAACTTCGTCTATTGCTATCCCTTTTGCTCTCGACGCGTCACTAATTCGCAAGAAAGTGACGGGGCGATCCGAAGTTCGAATTACTGATTTCAAAGTAGAGCCCCTGATCTCAATAAGCAGCTGATGAGTGTGAAATAAAATACCAGTCGGCAATATGACAAAAAAAAGTACTATGACAATAAAAGCGGTATTACCCCACTACGTCAGAAGGGGGGTTATGTTGGTTTGTGTGAATGTATGTACAGTAACCAGCAATAATATATTATCCAACATTGGGCGCAAAAATAATGGACTATAGGATATTAGGATATTTTTGCGCCCAATGTTGGCTATATTATTGCTGATGACTGTACATCTAGCCGCTTGTTGACTATATTTGTAATATTTTTTTTGTATTTACTTTCCAAGCTGTTATGTATGTGGTGTTGAATATTATAGATAAGATATTGTATTGTATGTATGTCTATTTCTTTTTTTTTGGGCACGCTCTGCAGCCTGCTTGATAGATTTTAACATATTATGTTAGATTCTTCTTGGTAGTGTGAGTGACATCATATAGGCCATAGGCTATAATATTTAAATCAAAGTAATAAGAAGGATTTTTTTACATTAAATCGACGACAATTTCAAAAAAAAGTAGTCGGGTTTTCAAAGCTTGCTCTTTATCTGTATATTTTTAATGTTTTGACAGAAACTTACCATGATTTCTATTTTGGAAAACGTAGAATAAAAACTTTTCTAACCCTACAGCTAAGAGTAATAGTTTTATTAGTTTACCTCATTTGTGTCCCTGTCTTGCATCTGTTGAAATGTACAAAAATCGGTCAAGTCTAAGCCAGTCTCGCGCGATGAGAGTTCCAAACTGCCCGACTCACAATTGGCTGGTTTTTTATCTGTATTTTTTGTGTACGGTTTCTCGCACTATAATAATCACTCCAAATTTAACGCTTGACAACTTTTTAATACTAGGCAAAAAAAAAGTATAAACTTTTATTTTATGGGGCCCCTATATTTTCTATTTTGACTGTTATTTTTACACATGTACACATATTCTGTTAAAAAATCACCCGGCTATCCGGTTACGACGGACGGACAGCGAAGGTTTAGTAAATAGGGTCCCCTTTGGCACTCTTCAGTGGTATGGTTGGCATGGTAGCAGACGCTGGCATTGAGGGGGGGTAGGATGCGGGGTGCGGGCGGGGATTGTTCGCCTAAATTAAAGGTAAATTTTCTTAGGGAAGAAGCAAACAAAAAGATCTGTATCACCTGCTATCAACCCACTGCATATTCAAGCATGGCCATTCCAACTGGTAAAGAGTTCGTTATCCTAATCACCGATGCCTCTGAAGCTCTCAGTATCCAATCAGTATCAGTATCAGTATCAGTATCCAATGTGAACATATTGCACCATGCAATTGCAAAGAGCCCGACACGCGATTGATGCTCCACCTAGCTGACGCAGTTTCAAGAGGACATTCAAAAGTATTGGTGAGAACCGTAGACACAGATGTAGTAGTTTTAGCAGTGTCATGTGTTCCAAAACTATAGGGACTGGAAGAACTGTTGTGAACTGGTGCACATTAGCACTAGGAAATCACACTAATATCTGGTCGGCCACACAATTGCTTCGTATTTAAGTTAATTAATGTAAAATCTATTGATTTCTGCATATTTTTTCTGGGTATTTTAAGGAATTCTCTTTTATTCCTGAAAAAACACACGTTGTGCCGTTTTTCCATTCTCTTAGAGGGTGTGATACAACATCATCGTTTAACGGGAAGGGCATAAAACCGCTTTAGAGGCATGGAAAGCATACCCCAATAGAAGGATTTTTTTACATTAAATCGACGACAATTTCAAAAAAAAGTAGTCGGGTTTTCAAAGCTTGCTCTTTATCTGTATATTTTTAATGTTTTGACAGAAACTTACCATGATTTCTATTTTGGAAAACGTAGAATAAAAACTTTTCTAACCCTACAGCTAAGAGTAATAGTTTTATTAGTTTACCTCATGTGCGTCCCTGTCTTTAATCTGTTGAAATGTACAAAAATCGGTCAAGTCTAAGCCAGTCTCGCGCGATGAGAGTTCCAAACTGCCCGACTCACAATTGGCTGGTTTTTTATCTGTAATTTTTGTGTACGGTTTCTCGCACTATAATAATCACTCCAAATTTAACGCTTGACAACTTTTTAATACTAGGCAAAAAAAAAAGTATAAACTTTTATTTTATGGGGCCCCTATATTTTCTATTTTGACTGTTGTTTTTACACATGTACACATATTCTGTTAAAAAATCACCCGGCTATCCGGTTACGACGGACGGACAGCGAAGGTTTAGTAAATAGGGACCCCTTTGGCACTCTTCAGTGGTATGGTTGGCATGGTAGCAGACGCTGGCATTGAGGGGGGGTAGGATGCGGGGTGCGGGCAGGGATTGTTCGCGTAGCCGAAAAAAAAATCCGGAAAAATCAAAGAGCCGGACAAATTCCGGACCAGTCTCAAAGTCTGGATATGTTCAGACTAATCCGGACGGATGGTAACCCTACCGGCAGTGTTTGTCGTGCTGCGGCCGCGTCTACTCATGAATAGGGACACTGGACGAGCCCGAAACATGTCGAGCATTTTTCGATATTTAGTCGGGGTCCTTTTGAGCGTCGTTGTATGGAGACCTTTACAATTTTGCGTCGAGCAATGCCACTTGGCATGGACGTTATATGTGTCAAAATGAGCCCAAAAAGCCTGTTAGCCACACGCGACTCCGCACCAGAGGGGTGGGGGAGGGGGTCAAAGTACCAAACTCCCGGTATTCGAAAAAAAAAATCTAGTGGCCATATTAGAGATACAAAGCCGAGTCTGGTATCGTTTTCGGATAAATCGATGATGGCCGATTCATTGGGCATAACATTTTTGTAGGTATTCATAGAGAAAAGTTACGAAATTGCTTAAATTATATTCAACATATGTTAAAAAATTACAAACATATACCTATATTTTCTGATTTTTATATGGAAGGTGATTAAACAAAAATGGTCACAAATAGCCTATTTAATTTAGATTATAAAAACATAAACATGAAATAACTTATTAACTATTACTAAAGTAAAAAAAAAAATGAACGTACTCGCAGCCTAAGCTGTGGCGCGGTGAACGAGATAAAGGTATATAGGTACGAGCGCGGGCGGCGGCGGCGAGTGGTCGACATATAATATATACAAATACAAAAATCCCGAAAGGGTGGGTAAATTTTCTTAGGGAAGAAGCAAACAAAAAGATCTGTATCACCTGCTATCAACCCACTGCATATTCAAGCATGGCCATTCCAACTGGTAAAGAGTTCGTTATCCTAATCACCGATGCCTCTGAAGCTCTCAGTATCCAATCAGTATCAGTATCAGTATCAGTATCCAATGTGAACATATTGCACCATGCAATTGCAAAGAGCCCGACACGCGATTGATGCTCCACCTAGCTGACGCAGTTTCAAGAGGACATTCAAAAGTATTGGTGAGAACCGTAGACACAGATGTAGTAGTTTTAGCAGTGTCATGTGTTCCAAAACTATAGGGACTGGAAGAACTGTTGTGAACTGGTGCACATTAGCACTAGGAAATCACACTAATATCTGGTCGGCCACACAATTGCTTCGTATTTAAGTTAATTAATGTAAAATCTATTGATTTCTGCATATTTTTTCTGGGTATTTTAAGGAATTTTCTTTTATTCCTGAAAAAACACACGTTGTGCCGTTATTCCATTCTCTTAGAGGGTGTGATACAACATCATCGTTTAACGGGAAGGGCATAAAACCGCTTTTGAGGCATGGAAAGCATACCCCAATACAACACAGGGATTAAAATCCACTTCTCATTTCGTTCACATTCCCATCTCGTCCACATTCCCATCTTGTCCACATTCCCATCTCGTCCACATTCTTATCTCGTCCACAATCCCATTTCGTTCACATTTGGAACAACCGAGTGATCGAATTGATATCGAACAGCCCTACAATCCAAGTTAGGTTGCAGACGAGTTAGGAATGAGGACGACTTGGGAATGTGGACTAATTAAGAATGCAGACGAGTTGGGAATGTGGACGGGTTGGGAATATGGATGAGATAGGAAGAGGACAATTTGGGATTGATATGTGGACGAGTTGGGAATGTGGACGAGGTGGGAATATGGACAAACTGAACCTGAGCGCTTTCTACATTCATTTACCGTCTCCGATGAGCACAATCTGTAAAAAGTGATATTAATCAGCTATTATTATTTAATGTACTATTTTTGTTACTAAAACATTGTTTGTGTTCCTTACCAATCATAAATAGTGATGATAAATTATTAGAATTTCAGGATCTGCCCTCTCATGAATCTCATGATCTCCTTCATAAAGCAATTTTAATCCCTGTGTTGTATTGGGGTATGCTTTCCATGCCTCAAAAGCGGTTTTATGCCCTTCCCGTTAAACGATGATGTTGTATCACACCCTCTAAGAGAATGGAATAACGGCACAACGTGTGTTTTTTCAGGAATAAAAGAGAATTCCTTAAAATACCCAGAAAAAATATGCAGAAATCAATAGATTTTACATTAATTAACTTAAATACGAAGCAATTGTGTGGCCGACCAGATATTAGTGTAATTTCCTAGTGCTAATGTGCACCAGTTCACAACAGTTCTTCCAGTCCCTATAGTTTTGGAACACATGACACTGCTAAAACTACTACATCTGTGTCTACGGTTCTCACCAATACTTTTGAATGTCCTCTTGAAACTGCGTCAGCTAGGTGGAGCATCAATCGCGTGTCGGGCTCTTTGCAATTGCATGGTGCAATATGTTCACATTGGATACTGATACTGATACTGATACTGATTGGATACTGAGAGCTTCAGAGGCATCGGTGATTAGGATAACGAACTCTTTACCAGTTGGAATGGCCATGCTTGAATATGCAGTGGGTTGATAGCAGGTGATACAGATCTTTTTGTTTGCTTCTTCCCTAAGAAAATTTACCTACCCTTTCGGGATTTTTGTATTTGTATATATTATATGTCGACCACTCGCCGCCGCCGCCCGCGCTCGTACCTATATACCTTTATCTCGTTCACCGCGCCACAGCTTAGGCTGCGAGTACGTTCATATTTTTTTACTTTAATAATAGTTAATAAGTTATTTCATGTTTATGTTTTTATAATCTAAATTAAATAGGCTATTTGTGACCATTTTTGTTTAATCACCTTCCATATAAAAATCAGAAAATATAGGTATATGTTTGTAATTTTTTAACATATGTTGAATATAATTTAAGCAATTTCGTAACTTTTCTCTATGAATACCTACAAAAATGTTATGCCCAATGAATCGGCCATCATCGATTTATCCGAAAACGATACCAGACTCGGCTTTGTATCTCAAATATGGCCACTAGATTTTTTTTTCGAATACCGGGAGTTTGGTACTTTGACCCCCTCCCCCACCCCTCTGACGCGGAGTCGCGTGTGGCTAGCAGGCTTTTTGGGCTCATTTTGACCCATATAACGTCCATGCCAAGTGGCATTGCTCGACGCAAAATTGTAAAGGTCTCCATACAACGATGCTCAAAAGGACCCCGACTAAATATCGAAAAATGCTCGACATGTTTCGGGCTCGTCCGGTGTCCCTATTCATGAGTAGACGCGGCCGCAGCACGACAAACACTGCCGGTAGGGTTACCATCCGTCCGGATTAGTCTGAACATGTCCGGACTTTGAGACTGATCCGGACTTTGTCCGACGGTGTTGTGACGGGTTGGAAATATGGATGAGATAGGAAGAGGACAATTTGGGATTGATATGTGGACGAGTTGGGAATGTGGCCGAGATTAGAATGTGGACGAAATTGGAATATGGACAAAGTGAACCTGAGAGGTAGAAAGTATGTGATCACAGAAAAGGACAGGCAAATTAAATTGTGTCGACACATATCAAAAGTGGCTAAATCCACTTTTCATTTTTTTTGACTTGTTAATGCTATCGGATAAATAATAAATTTATCTTTATTATATATAACACAGAAAGTCATAAATCTTTGTAAATTTTGAATAAAACTTATTTAAAGTTCATGTAATTTTTCAAACTTGGTTAAATCCATCTTGTCGTTCAAATCAAAACTAGTTAACCCTTAACATGGCACGACATGAAGGAATGTATTTTTTTTGTACATTGAATATTTTTTGTGTTAATTTTGGCTTAAAAAGTGCTATCCCGAAGAAAAACTTGAAAAAAGTTATCCGAAAGTTGGATTTTCAGGCTGTCCTTTAAAACGGACAGCGCGGTAAACAACTATAATAGGTAGTACTCAATAGTGTCACAAAAAAGTGACAATGCTGTTTTACGGTTCAATAACGAATAAAAAAAAAATGCGTTCCCTAAATTATACTGGAATTCAATTTATAAAATACGATAAAGTTCTTGTAGAAAAGTATTTAATAAATTAAAAAAAATAGAAATGATGACTTTCAAGAAACTTAACCATATTGTCATAGTTTCTTGGCAATTACTTAACAAATAAACGGTGTTTTCTCAGCCAAAAATGATAACAAAAAACATCTACTTGACGGTTTACACAGCATAAATATTAAAAGGTTCGTATTTATATTAATAAAAACATAATCTAGTTTAAACAGGTTGTATTACCAATCATCACAAGATAAATGAAAATTACTTAACAATGCATACGTGGCACACTGGTCGAAGACTTTCGACTTTAGACACTGCCTGCGGCATATTGGACGAGAAGATTACGTAGCTTCCCGAACGCTACCGAGCCTGATTCGATGATTGACCTCTTTCTCGGAGTTAAACCTACCTAATCGGTTAGTATGTCCCAGGTAAACATAATCCTCAACAACTTCAAGCGCTGAGCCTCCGATTATTCCAGGAGTGGGTACTACATGGGTGTTCAACATGATCTTTGTCTTGTCTATGTTCATTCTTAGACCAACTCGTTCGGAGGCTCTGCTGAGATATCAGCCATGGCAACAATGTCATCGGCAAACCGAAGGGGGGTGATTTTCTCGCCGTTTAAATTGATGCCACATTCTTCCCAGTCCACAGCGCTGAACACATATTCCAGCGCAGCGGTAAACATCTTTGGAGGGATAACATCTGATTGTCTGACTGCCCACTGCAGTAAAATAGGTTCAGAGTTCTCGTCAAGTAGTCGAACTGCAGCACAGCCCACATTTCGATCAAATCGAAGGCTTTCTCGTAATTGACAAACGCTAGACAAAGGGGAAGGTTATCTTCGGTGCTCTGTATAACCTGCGGCGCAGGTTTATAGTATACGGTTATGAAGCCTTTTCGGAAGCCGGCTTGTTTGAGAGGCCGAACGACGTCAAACCTGCGCATGAGACGATTCGTAATAGCTGAGAACCCCTTGTAAATATGGCTCAAAAGTGAGATGGGTCTAAAATTCTTCGGCAGGCTTCACAATAGTCTCCCTTTTTGAAGAAGAGCACTACCGCACTTTTGTTGCATGCCTGCGGCATTTTCTCCTCCTGAATGACGGAATCAAACATGGTCTGAAGGGCCCTGAGGAACGTTTACGTAACCAGCTTTCAGAAGTTCAGATACGATTCCATCATAACCCGGAGCTTTGCTGTTCTTGAACTGTTTTAGAGCCATACTAATCTCGCACAGGCTGGCGTCCGGGATGTCTTTGATAGGTATAGTGCCGGGCCATTTTAGCTCTCGGATATTTTATGCTCTTGTAAGTTCAAGTGTCAGAATCTGGTTAAGCAGGTGCAGTCTGTAGCTGAAAATAATTGGTCATAATCCCCTTTTTCAGTCTGACTGCTCACAGTCAAAAGGCGAGAGCATTGCCATGATCTTTTGGGCGCACCATAATGAAGATCGCTTTGCCACTGGGACCGAAAATTAAAAAAAAAAAGTGTTTTGGCAGGGCTTGGATGCTGTGAGGTCCTAAAAAAGTGATAGTTTACTATGAAAGCTATATTAGGTAACAACAGTTATGTCCGTTTTTTAGGACAACATGAAACAAACGTATTTTTTACAAAGTTCAGCATTGTCCGTTTTTTAGGACGGACTTAATTGTACCCAGTAATCAAGGCAATCGATAATGTCACAAAAAGTGGACATGGTCTATGAAACACTTTTTCACTTAAACCTTACTAAACATTAATAAATGTATAATAAAATATGATCAACAACCTTACCTGCTTTTTAGATTTGTGTACATTGAAAACTTTAAGCAAAACACTCAGATTTTATAACGTCATAAACACGCAACGACGCACAATTGTCAAATGTCTTACTTCAACTGATGCTCGTGCTTAAGTTTAGCATTGAAAACTGTTGGTGTATATGTGACAGAAAAAGCATCATTTTCACACTTTCTATTCCGCACTTCCTTTCCTAGCCTGGAGTTATCTTTTTTACCTTTACATCAAATCATGTGATTGTACTAAAAAACGGACAAAAACGTATTAAGGGTATCCATTTGAACCAATCAGAAGGCGTAATTGTCCCAAGATGGCTGTCAGTTTACTTCGAATATCCAGTGCAATTATTTCAAACATAGTTTATTCCATCACATGTTTTTTTCAAACTTGGCCAAATACGAGACAGGTAAATCAAACCTGGTTAAATCCAAATTTAAAATCCATTTTTTGCGCAATATCCATCTTCTACAATCAAAATTTAATAGGCTTTTGATTTTTTAGGTAGTCCGTCATATTAAAATACTGTTCTAAGCATCTTAGTAATAAAATCAGGATCAGAAACGGTTTTTCACGATTATCTCAAAATAAAGTTCGATGGAGTTAGCCACGTTTGATATGTATCGACACAATAACAAAATGAAAAGCAAGCTGCATTTTTTGATATTGTAATAAACCGGTTCATTAATGCTACTATATTTGTATATATTTGAGATGTTCACATTAAGACCTTTCAAATGATACCTATATTGTAATAATTAGAAGACTTTTTTTTATTGACATACATAATTGTCATTTTGCCATTGTTGTTATTTCAATTTTAACAGTTTAGGTATCCTAGTGTTATCCGAGATAGTGAAAGGATTCTAACGATACCAAACACATTTAAATTGGATCAGGCGTTTAGAAGTTATGGTGGAATAAAGAATCGTAAGAAACATACACACATACATGAAACCTGAAAACATTACACTCCTTTTTGTGGGCAGTTGTGTAAAAAATTACCCCCCACAGAAGCTGCTCTCAAACAACAAGTACTAAGGGCAGTTTTTCAAGGCGTGCACGTTTGGGAGCAGTGTCTAATAAAACAGCAAAACACACCTTGCTGGGAGAAAGAAAACGATACCTTAAGCTTAAGCGTACATAAAATGAATTAAAATGCGCCTTAAATCTTGCTGCACAAGGTGCAACTGTTTTAAATGGCAGCTGAAATGCACGGAATCGTGCGAGTGTGGTGGTAGTTGCAAAAAACTTTTTCTTAAAATTTTCCCCGTCTATTTATTGATGTACCTAATAGTAAATCCCACCTTTGGAATTTGTCAATGAGTCCTGATTTTTGAAGAAAGTTGTTTCAAGAGAATGTGAACATACTTTTCGAAGGACTGTTCTGTTTGAAGGATGAAAATTATTTTGATTTCACCCTACATCTGTATCCGAATATGAATCGACACATCAAAATGATTAATTGATATTTTGACTCTTTTTCCTACTGTGGTACAGTCAACAGCATAAATAAGTGATCATTTATGTACCTTGTCACTTTAACGTCGTGTTTGAAATGTTATACAAAATTGTGAAACGATTGAAAGCGACAAGGTTCATAAATGATCACTTATTTATGCTGTTGACTGTACCAGACACCGCCATACGTATAAGTTTTTTTATTATTATTACTGTGTACCACGTTCTTTAATGTTAATGCTTATGTAATCTACATTTGAAGGGCTTTTTGTTGAGTATTTTTGTTTACCATTTGTTTCCATGAGAAAATCTGAAAATAGTAAGGTTTGTTTTAATTTTTTAACACTTGAAGTACACAATTGTAGGTAATTTTTATTTTTTTTCTATGAAAACATACAAAAATGAGATGGGCAATGAATTGGCCGTCTTTGATTTAACCGAAAAGGATACCAAACTTGACTTTCTACCTCAATTACTTCCACTAGTTTTTTTTTCCAAACGCCGGGAGTTCGGTGTTTTAACCCCCTCCCCCTCCCCCCTGTCGCGGAGTCAAGGTTGGCTAGCGAGCTTTTTCAGCTCAGTTTGACCTGTATGCCAAGTGGCATTACTCGACGCAATATTGTAACACTTTTGCTCAATAGGACCCCAGCTAATTAAGTTACGTGAGTAACCTGTTGTCATGTCTTTAATATTGTTTGCGGGTCTATTTTGGAATCCATAATATCTTTTGTCCTAATCGTCATTTGTCCTAATTTATCGTTTGTCCTAAAAGCCATTTTTCCGCCTGATGTTTAAAACTTTTTAGTGTTGCTATAACAATACTCTAACCTAACCTAACCGCAGGTATTATTGGAAAGCTTAAAGTTGTCTGCAAACCAGTTTAGGACTAACTATAAATTAGGACAAATGATGATTAGGACAAACGATATTATGGATTGCGAATAACACCCATTTTTTGCACCCTTAAATAAAAACACGTGTTATATATTTGGTTGTCATGATTGTTTTAGTACTCACCCTAAGTTTCTTTGGGGCATTTTTCATGTCACTGTAGACGCTAGACACTGCACCCTGAAACGGAAAAGCCCGGGTACTTTGTTGTAAGTCCCTTGTCAAATGTCCTCCAAAAAAAAAAGTGTGCGGTAAGAGGTGAGTCGAGCTCTGTTGTGTAAAGCTGCCTAATTGAGAATGCATGCGCTAAAATATGTTTTATGCGCTCTGACTGGACTACTTAAACTCGCCGGTTAATATGAGCTGCGTCGGGTTGAAAGGTGATACCATGCTTTTTTAAGACATTGAAATACATATAGTGCCTAGCACTCGCAATCGCAATCGTTTGCATTTTGACAGTTAGAAGGCCCTCTGGGTTATTGTCTAACGCACTCGCAATCGCAATTTCGTCGCAATTGATTTCGTTTTGTATGCAGACAAGCCTTCGATTTTCAAAATGAAAACGATCGTGATTGCGAGTGCGTTAGACAATAAGCCCTCTGCTTACGAAATAAAAACAATTGTTCCACTTTGAAGTAGATTGCGATTGCGAGTGCGTTAGGCCAGCGGGGATCCCAAAGAACCGATTGTTATTTACCGATAGAGATTGAATTAAAATAACATTACATACTTACAGCTAACTGGATATGTTCAAACTGGAAAGAAGCGTGTAAAACGTTAGATATGACTGTTTTTTGTTATATGTATATGTAAATCTAATTTTTTTTCAGTGAATTTAAGCCGGGTCCGCTGCGCCATGTTATCGTTGTTTTTCTAACACCTAACATGTTAGGTCCACCCCCCCGCAGGCGAACGCGGGGGATGTTATCCATCCCCCGCGCAAAACATGTTAGGAAAACACGAATAAAATGGCGCAGCGGACCCGGCTTTAGTTTTTGTCTTTGGTGGCAAACGCACAATAAATCTGTTTTAGTTAATAATAATGCTTTGTCACTTTCTGTCAAACCCAAATGTTACAACGACAGATAAAGACAATCATGTTATTATTTTATGCACATTTTAGTGCTAGGTTTATTGTGCGTTTATGAATAAGGGTTAGTTTAAAAAAAAATAGAGGCACTCTTGAGGTATCGGTTTCATCGTTCGGATTCCATATTTTTGTCTTTTAAATAGAATTTGTATTGTATTGAATTTTAAAGTAATTTAATATTTTACTTACGAACTGAAAAAAAAAATGTCATAGTTAAAATGATTGCATGAAATTCATAAAATATTTTTTCAATTTTTTTTAAGAAAGCAAAAACATTTATTTAATCTGTCTGTTGTGAAGAACAGCCATAGTTAAAAAACATAGCCATTCACAATTACTGGTGGCATACTAAACACAACAAAATACTATAAGGCAATGGCACTAGTATTGGACACTTAGCTGACAGCACCAATTATGGTCCGTTAACTTTAATAGCTAACGTTATAATTGAATGTTGCAAAATAAATAAATAACCCTCTCAAATTAGAATCAAGTGTCCAACATTGGTTCATGTCCATTACTGGTACCAATACCTTAGGTATTTTTGTACTTATATGTTATAGGTAAGTAGGTACCTCAAATTCATATGATGACAATGCTGCAAACGCTTGGGCAGCTTTCTGTAAAAAAAAAAATACAAAATTACAACCTAAATGAGAAAAAAACACTGCTACGGCTTACTCACGTATTAACGTCAGGAAGTGGCCCGACTTACGATACATACATACATATCAGTGGCACTCCTTCTCTTGTAAGATCAGATTGCGGCACGAAATACGCAAGCACTGACAAATATTTAAAGAACGTGTACGTTTTATTTACGAAATCATAATAACGAGATCGGTCGCGTGTTGTCAAAATCGAATATCACGTGGTTATGCAATCTTCCAAGTTCTCCTATATGGGTGGTCTTTTTGAATCTTTCAATCCCCAGATAAAGCTATCCGGAAGGTAAATTTTAGCTCTGTCCTTTTCTATCATATGACTTCAGAAAAGGATAGTAATACATTTATCTGACTGATAGTTTTATCTAGGGATTGAAAAATCAGCCCTAAAACACACAAGCGTCGAGATCTCGGGGAAAAAAAATAGATAACTTTTGAACAAATTATTAGTACCGACTTACCTACCTAACCTACTCAATGGTTATGATGGGAAAAAATAGTCAACCTAACTTTAACGTTACTATACACGGGTAGGAAAATTAAACACTTACTTCTTTAATAATCTTTATTGTATCTTGCACACCTTTCACGGCTTTGTCATACTGCAATGAAAAAATGATAATACAATAAAAAAAAAAGTTTTCAAGAGCAAAAATCCCTGGGGGTAATAACCGGATATATAATTATATATTCCCCCGTGTGGTTGCCGGGTTAGAATAGTGCTACTCTTTGTCCTCCCGTGGATGTCCTAAGAGGCGAATATAGGCTTGTAGTACTGTTAGGCGATGGGTTTGCAATCTGTCACTAATACGCTGGTAAACATCTTAGCCTAATTGTGCAAAATGTGGTTACAGAATTATCAACTGCTCTCTGCTTAACCTACTCTAGGATTACAGGCGTGAAGGACGGTATTACAATTATGTATTCAATTTACCGGGTAAAATAACAGTTATACCGGATATATAACCCATATCCGGAAAATTTCTGAGGTAGATTGACGTAGCTTAGCCTGTTGGTGTGACCCTGCCTCCGAAACTAGAGGTGTAGAGATCAGATTCGATTTCCGGTAAGGGCTTAATATATTAAAGCAAGAACAGGAATGATTTTACCTGAGTCTTAAATATTATCTATGCGTTTAAGTATATAATATAAATTAGTTTGTGTATCGTTGCCTAGTAACCAGCGTAGAGCTTGTTCAAACTAACTATGTCTATTCACAGATATAAATACACATAGATAACGCAAATGCATCTACTTGGCGTGTCCAAATCCGGACTTAAACCCCGACCACGCGTCGGGGTTGGCCATCGCTACTGACGTTCCGCGCGCCTGTTGTTGCAGCCGGTCGTCCGTGAAAATTAAGAAAATGCCTCGTTGCGTGATAACAAACTGCAATAGCCCTAAAAAGCAACGACTTTGAATCGATTTTGCACGGACAACGGAAAATTCTCTTGGTGTGTCCCAGTTGATAGCAAAAAGTGACACGGTTGGTTTTCATACATGTTGAGGTGTTTACGTTATCTAAGTGTATTTATATCAGTGAGACTATTTTAAGTTTAAAATAAACTAAATTACGAATTTGTCCAGAGCAACTACGCTCATCCCTATCAAAAACGTATCTAAATGTATTTAAAAAAAAATCGTCTTAGCAATGGATTGCTTTCGTCTTCCTATTTGTTTTCAAGGAACTCGAAAGTCTAATGTACGTGTAGTGTGACAGACATACACAACCGATGATTCGTAATAAAATGTATACAGAAGACCTTCAAAAATACTAAAAGTTTATTTAACGTATTTACTAAAAACAACTAATACATACCAAATTTTTCCACCACGGCAAATGCTATAGGAATAAAATGTTTGTTTTAGTTAAAATTGAACATATTACGTCACTATAAATCACTCGCTACGAATTGGTCCCAAACTCCAACTGCATTTAAAAAACTAGTACTAGATTTTCTAATAAACATAAAATGTTGTACTTTTCGAATACAACTAATTAAGCTGTAATGTATACATTCTTGACATTTCAATAAGCTTATCTTTAAATGAATCAATACAACATAATATAATTTGAGATTGACAGACTTTTGTCAGAGTCGTCACTTCGGGGGCTCACTATATAATCGCCTACACTTCACTCGCTTCGCTCGCTATGCTCCAAGTTCATAATAAAGTATTTTCAATTCAAGATGGCGCTCCTCGCCGTTCAATTAGACGTTACATTTAGGGAATGCAATTTAACCGGTTATTATCTGTTTTTGTATCAAAATAACCGAATAAAACCGGTTATAACTGGTTATTTGCATTCCCTAGTTACATTGCACTGTCGTGTTGAAAAATTATGTATGACAAATAAAGTACCCAAAGTCGAAAGCGAATTCATGAGACACCTTTGACAGATAAAGGGTTACCAGGGCTAACTTCACAGCAATTAAATCACTAGTAATTGACTAACGTGAAGTGAGCAATGAGGTGTCAAAGTTGTCTCACGGATAATGGTTTCGACTTCAGGGGTCAATTTACAATTATAAATTATAAAAAACTTGGGATATCTGAGTTTTTGCGTTATTTCATTTAGACGTTGTATGATTTGATTACTTTACCAATTTGGATACGCCGCCGCTCAGGACTTGTTCAGAATTCTGCAATATTTGATGATTAATTTAATTAAAAATAAACTCAAATATTATTTAGGTCTGTTCATGCTATTCTATGGATGTTGCTGACTTGTTTTATTCAATATTATATTGATAACATTGGAACAATATATACATTAGTTATGGTTGTGCTGTTAACATTGTAGCTCACGTCTATAATCTTGTTATTTGCTAATTTTGCAATGCAGTTATATTCAATGTTATGTATGATGTATGCCACTAGCTGAAGAAGCACTTCGATTCACTATAGAGTTGGAATAACAAAATGTACAATAGTAACTTTAAAAAAACATACCCTTATCACTCTCGATAGTGCTTCCGTATCTTCACCCTAAATTAAATAAAAATGTTTTAAAAAAGTATTCTAAAACGTTACGAGTCATGTGTACAGTCACAAGCATTAATAAGTGATCATTTATGTACCTTGTCGCTTTGAATTGTTTCACAATTTTGTATAAAATTTTTGTAAATTTACGTTACTAAATAATCCGCAAAATTAAATGTATGAAAACCACCGTTTTCATAAAATTCTCCATATAAAACGCCAATTTCATAGGTAAGGACCTAATATATCCTAAATGCGTAGTGTCACTATTTGACTCAGTATGTACAGTAGAACGCAATTTATATGGCGTGTCGTGAATCTTCGTTCGCTCAGACACGAACAACGCTCCGATGATTTCCAAAAGCACGATTAAAACCCACGATCAGAGTTGTACGTAATTATTATAAGGTGCAAATTGAATTGCATCTATTTTTTCCATCTCACTCACCGCTGACTGAAAGACACTAGTAACCAATAATAGCGCAGAATATAGACGCGCAACGCGTGGATCATGCTGATTGGTTCCCGCGCTTCGAAAATTCGTCTTCTGTGCCGGTACATCGGTAAGCCATATCAGTTCGTTGCTTATAAAGCGCCACAGATAAAAATATGTTTACGTAACACCTGGCCATAATGTGAGTTTTATCGCACGCTGCGCGCACGGTAAAACTCGCATTGTGGCCAGGTGAAGACGTAAAATTGTGTACTCATCACGGGCAGTAAAAAAGAAAGCCCTCTATCGCATATTTACAACCCTCGCCTACGGCTCGGGTCTCAAATACCTGCGATTTCGGGCTTTCTTTCTTTTACAGCCCTTGTTAAGTAATGTACTATTGTGTTGCATTTAAATTCAGAATGCTTACTTTAAGTTTGAAATCAAACTATTTTTAATTTTGTTTTGTGGCGCTTTTGTACATAAGCAGCTAGTTGAGTTTTACTGTACTAGTAAATAGACGTTATAATCAGATCCCAATTTACGTAGGTATGGGTTACGTAGTCTCAAGCCGAGTTAATGTAGTTTTCTTAGTAATAATTTATCTTATATGCGTCCGGATTTATTTCATATTTACGATAATAGGCTTGGAGGAACTTAGCTATACCTATTTAAAAAAAAACATTTTTTAAAACGGTTTTATCCGATCCGCAGTATGTAATAAATAATTTTAAAAGTAGGGAGCGGGAACCAGTAATGGACGCGTACCAATGATTGACACTTGATTATTATTTTACAGAAAACAATTATTTTAAATTATTTTTAAGAAATGGTTTTCTTTTTGCAACAATCAATTTATGACTGTATAATGATTTTTGAATAAAGAGTTTAGTGGTGTCCATTTTAGGTGCCTGTCACCTTTCAGTGGCCAACACACTGATGCCATCACACTAAGAACACTAACCATGCCGTCAAGCAGCAGTGTCTGTACTGTTTTGTTTCGATATGAATGGTAAAACATTGGTAAGGTGTCCACTTGACACCTAGTACCTACCCTGCAACATGGTTTACTGTCACTATTCCAAAACTTACTTTATTAGCTGTCACTTCCTAAAATGAAATAAAAAAATATTAAGGACCTGACTTTTCTTTCCAAAAGTACTTAGTTTCGAGACCTGGCGATATCGCCCATCCTTCAACATTGTACCAAACATGTATATTCAGATCTTAATCGCATTTCACAATGATAGTTCAAAGGGTAGTTAACATGTGGCGTTATCTATGAAAAGGGACCTTATTGTCGATGGCGCTTACGCCGCACTGCGTCACGCGACGTTTTATTTATATCGGAGCATCGTTAATAATGGCGGAAGCGCCATCGACAATAACGTCCATTTTCATAGATAACGCCACATATTTTTTTATAGTTTTATCATGTCAAATTAGATGTTCGCCCCGAACTGAGATCTCGCAATGACCCCCCATCTCTCCCCTAATTTCGTAACGCCCTGATCAATAATATTTGGCTCAGCTACTCTGTTACTAAATTTTATAAAGATCAAATCAACAATAGTTAGGTAGGTACTCAAGTTGTCACCAATGAAAAATACAAAATGCTATTTCAATTGACGGTCAGACCTCACTACGGTCGTTAAATTTTATTTATACCATCCGTTGTTTCAATTCATCGAATTGCATTTCATCAAACGCTATTTTCTGCTGAAACCATGATGATAAACAAGATAAAAAAGAAAAAATATCTTTATTCAGTAAGTAGGTCTCCTCTTGGGAAGCGCTGGTAGATTTATGACTTGTAAAAGTGCCCGTACGGCTTAATTAATGAATAAACATCTTTTATCTTATTTTTATCTTTGAAACGATATATTCTAAACTCACCCTCTTGAACTGAAAAATAAAAAAAACATAAATATCGCTTCAATGTACTTTGTTTTTGAGAAATACTCTACTTACTTACTCCCAAGTACAGTATTGTACTGCAAATTATTATTAAATTAAACAGCCGCCAAACGCGGCACTTTGCACATCGATTGACGCGTTTTTATAAACACTTCCGTCTCTACATAATACTATTTTATGTAACTGATACATAAAGAGGGTCCTTAAAATACGAGTGTGGTTTTATGAAACGAGCTGAAGGCGAGTTTCATAATAAGATCACAGAGTGTTTTAAGGCCTAATTATGTACAGTTGCATACATTACTTATTATATAAGTACTCTAAGATGCGTTCAGTAGGCGGCAAAACAAACAAATGGCGGCAAAGCTAACCTGTGTCACAAATATGTTTTTTTTTAATCATAGACAAATTAACAATGTCCCGGTTCTAATGTCATTCGAAATCAAAATGGCGTACGACACTTTACTTAAAATATACCGAGTCGACGTTTAATTGATACTAGAGTTGGCCCCCTGTTTGAATTGTGTTGGTTTTGGAAGGTGTTCCAAATTTGAACAACATTACTTTATCAAAAGTTGTATCGTAATTTTAACTTTTCATTACAGCTACAGATAAGAGAAAACATATCATAGTAAAATTGTATCTTGTAATGCTGGTCATTGTCTACGGATTCTGAACGCATTATAGAGGACTTATGATATGAGTGTAGATAAACTTTTTTATACATCGCCACGTGTTTAATTCACTAAAAGAACTATGCTGGCATATACAAATTCAAATTCAAATTATTTATTTAACAAAAACACGTTATACAAACAAATATATAAACCAATGCTCAACTTCAATTTGCTCACGTATTCATGTCGGGGCATTCCTGACATGAATACGTGAGTAAACCAAAATATACTTTATATATCTGTAAAATGACTCGCGTGAGTTTCAATTGTATTTTAGTTAAAAAAAATAAACGTAGTAAAATGCCACCTTGCTTTGTTTTTGGGGGCACAATTACCGCGTAGCATTTGGTAATCAAGTCAAGTTACTGACAGATTAGGTAAATTCATTTATTAAAATTTAATTTTAAAAACAGATTTGGTTCTTCGTCGGATACTTTTCATATAACGTATACTTACTATGGCAATTGCACTCCTGACATCGCCTATATCCACTTCGCTTGAACCCTGTGGAGACCAGACATCGATAAATTTAGTTTTTCAAAAGAACCGTTGACGTATTACAATCTAAAACTATTTAAATACAGCTACAACAAATATTGATCGGACCCAATGCTTTTTATTCTTTAAATTCTTTAAAAATTCTTTAAATCCTGCGAGCGATTACATACGAGCGGGCAAACTCGACGGGTAAAGCCATTTAATTGGGAATGCACGCCCTTAAAAGGATTGTGAGAAGAAAGTGTCGATATAAAATACGGTAAAGTTTTTCTCCCCATTAACCCAGTCCGATTTTTACCCTGAGGTCAAAGAGTGTACAGTCTGTACCAATTCAAATTGACAAAGATGTAAACACAACCAAACTAACCAATTTACCATTATTATTCGTAAACACGTGCTTTTAAAGATCAAGTAACTTAGTAATAATTTATACATTTGATATTTACTTTCACATTAAGTTTAAGATTAAATAACTATTAATTATACGATATTTTGAATAAAAACACGCTCGATGAATATTTGAGGTTATGTGTCAAGTACTGTTTGTTTACATTTTTGGCAATTTTAACTGACATAGACTATATGTAGGTAACGCTCGAAATAAAATTGGATGGTTATTATTGTGAATAAGTGGTTTGAATCCATTTGAGCTTACCAACTCGTTGTTTAGCTAGTAGATAGGTATATCAATTAAGATTTAAGTTAGTTCTAAAATTTAACTATGAAAATCATTTTAATTAAGTTTAGTCAACTAAAAGAAATTGTCTTAAGAGGCCACGTACCGTTACCGTCCGGAAAAAAAGTAGCAGCATATAATATGGTTTTTAATTTTATTTTGTGGTATTTTTGAGCACTGCATTTGTTATAGAAATAAAAAATAACAATCTAAAAAAATTACTGGCAATTACAAGTATTCGCCGTTTATATTAAATCTCACCTAAAACTTTTTGAACAGCGTCTTCCGAGTGAATTAATGTGGTTTTTGTCATAAACATTTCATTTCTTTAACTTTGATGGGCTACATAATACCTTATTAAATTGTGTTTTGATCGATAGTTAACTCTTTTGATTTGACTTCACTTGGAGGTAGTTACATGGAATTGCAACATCTGTGTATTAGCCATTATTACCGAAATTTGTCTCCCATAGAAAAACCTCTGCCAGAGGTTAGATTGGAGAGACGTCCTTACTACCCAAGGTAAAATCCAGTTTTTTGGTATAACTTATTTGTAAGATGATATTCCTAAAAGCACAAAAACCAGTTTTGAAAATGGAAATTCAATTGTGGCATTGTAGAAAACAGCGAGCGAAGATTGTCAAATTGTGTTGTTCAAAAAGTTATAAAGTACATGCAATAAATATTGAGAAAACTCAAAGAATCTCATACATTTCAATATTATTGTATTTTTATTTGATAGAATGATATCTACGGATTAAAAAAAACTGCTTCATAGTTAGAAAAAATAAAAATAAAAAACCAGATAATTCATTGCTACTTTTTTTACTGAACCACTCTTTATATTATGATGCCACGCCCACACAAGATTAAAAAGGGATGGCTTTATGTGCTTCTGCGCGCGCCTTGATTGCAGGGTCATTTTTAAATAATTCCTGTTTACTTTAAAACCACATTTATATGTAAAAAAAATGGTTTACCAGGATTAAGAAGTTACAAGTACTCAACTCAACTATTGAATGAAAAATCATCGTCAAAAATCGTAAGATTTCGAAGATTTAACTAAATATACGAAAAAGGTGTTATGTTTAAAAATAAATCTATCAAAAAAATTGTTTCTAATCGTGTATTCTCGTTAACGAGTCTCAAGGAAATATGGCCAAGTTGAATACATCTAAAGAACAGACACATAGGCGTTATGGTTATTGAGATCCAGATCGCGGAACACTACCGACTTTATCATAATTATGTGGCCTCTTGAGATTTTTTTTAGTATTTTGGGTTTCAAACGTGATATCATGGCATTTGGTAAATCATTTATCATTAAATAACTAAAGGAACTTCTGCTTAATACCGCCAGATGGCGTTAAAATAGTTCTTCATCATATGTGGCCTCTAAAGTTTTTTTTTAGTATTGTGCGTTTCTAACATAACATCGCATTTGCTAAATCATTTATCAATAATTAAGTAACGGAATTTCTGATAAATACCGCCAGATGGCGTTAAAATAGTTCTTTATCATATGTGGCCTCTAAAGATTTTTTTTTAGAATTGTGCGTTTCTAACGTGACATGGCATTTGCTAAATCATTTATCATTAATTAACTAAAGAAACTTCTGCTAAATACCGCCAGATGGCGTTAAAATAAATTTTCTAGCGATATTGTATCATCTGTTTTGGTATGTTCCCCATCTTACCCCGCAACCCCATCTTACCCCACGTTCCCCTAGGTCTTAGCGAGTTTTGTTAGTAGGTACTTACTAAGTTTTTTTAATACTTACCTTCATGGGAACTCGCTGACCCTTAAATTAAAGGCAGTTAATAAATTAACGTAATTCTTAACACATACTTATTCATATTTAAATATATCTTTAATAAAAAATATATTGTTTCAAGGCGAAGTCATAAATTATACCTACTTACAAGATGCCAAAACTATTTACACACCCTTATGTCACGGACAATAGGGTCTACGTAATATATTTTTAGCGCGGTGGCCGTTTAGCGCCACGATATCGTTTTTGTCCTGTTATCGTATTCTCAACGTTTAGATAGCTCTTATTTTCTTGACAGTAATGACCGCTGACGTCATAACAATACCTTAACAGGTAAACTACGATATCGTTTATACCGCCTAGAATAGAGGCTCCTATCTTTTGAATGTGCTTGCCACTCATGTAAAAAGCTCTGAATCTTCAGAATCTTTGATTATCTTCCCATTTTTTTGCGATGCGTTGTGCGTGAAACTATCTTAACACTTATAGTTTTCAAAAAAGATTATCTCTGAATTTGTCGTTTTTTTTTTTACAAATACTTATTATTATGTATTTGTATAATTTCCTCGCATTGATTGAAAAAAGGAATTTGATATGCCTCGGCGGAAACGGCGATTGCCTGACTCGGATTTTAGCAGGCCTCGTCAAGGCTCAGCCCGCCCACCACCTTGTCAGGCAATTCCCCATTTTCCGGGCCTAGGCAATAATGTATCTATCTGTGTATCTGTCTGTGCCATCGTAGCTCCTAAACAGATGAAACCATTTTGATATAGTTTTATTTTTATAGAAAGCTAGCTAACTGGGTCGGTTAGCAAGGTTTGCAATCAGCTCTGAAGATAGGGCTCGGAATAATCTTTTTTAATAGGACATATAAATTAATTATGTGTAATGGATTTAAAAACTTTCTAAAATAAGGGTTTTGCAACTAGAATAAAGTCAGACATAATCAGGGTAAATAGTTTGTGCAATATTCATAAAGATACTGTCGTCGATACGAATGCAATCGCCCTCAAATATATCAGAATATAATTATTACGTGCTCAAAAACATCTGAACTAGACTCTATTGTTAAAGCCGTTAGAGATTGTTCAGATATTTTTGAGCACGTTGTATGTTCCAATACATTTGTCAAAAGTAATGGCTGAAATATGTTGTTAACTTACCGCAAGCTGAATAAAACATACAATAAAAAGCATCGTTTAGTAACAAGTAGTAACTGGTTTTAGACATCATTCATCATCATCATCATCATTTAGGTCTTCAAGAGTCTTTCGATTCTTGATAAAAATGGGTTAGATTAGCATTTTATTCATAAAATAATGTACGTAAAGTATTTCTCACATACCTACTGTAAGGTTACCAAAAACCGGTCAAGTGCGAGTCGGGCTCGCGTACCGAGGGTTCCGTACAGTATATTATTATATATAACGATTTGAATTCTATTTCTAATCAAACCAGAGCGAGCCCAGCTCACATTTGGCCAAAATTTGTAGTAAATATCTGTTGTTTTTCTTCAGGTTTTTCATACTCAATTGGACCCTTGTATATATTACCGTTTGAAAAAAAAACTTGAAAGTATGGGGAATCCTTTTTGTTTACTTTCTTTATTTATTTTTATTTGTTAGTAAATCCGTCATAATAATAATAACACATATTCTGAAAACAAATCTTTTACTATCTAAAGTAGCCGTCAATAGATTTTGCGAACTATATAAACAAATTAGTACTGTTTGACACATAACCTCAAATATTCACCAAGCGTGTTTTTATTAAAAACTAGCTTCTGCCCGCGACTTCGTCTGCGTGGACTTCAGAATTTGATGTTACCAGGATGAATAATATAAATTTAGCCTAACCATAGAGCTTATAATTGCGCTGTATAGGGAAAATCGCTCAACCACCCCGGGCAGCGACTTTGACCACACCAGAGCAACAATTCGATACCCAGCTAGCGCCATCTAGTTCGTATCTATACACTAAAAGTGTGTTTCTTTAGTAACTTCCGTTACGCACACATCAGTGGATACAACTGAAAGGATTACAGGATGACAAACGTAAACAGAAATAAAAACACACTACTCACACATGGCTACCTGAGATTTCACCTTTTTAATTTTTATTCTCGTCCTTGTAAACTTTGTGAGCAAATTCACATCTTTTAACGATTAATTTGATTTCCCGTAGGAATGAGACGTTTTATTGGAAAAAAACTATCCTAAGTCCTATTCCAGAACCTAACCTATATGTGTGCCAAGTTTAATCTGGATACGTTCAGTGGTTGAAGCGTAATTAACAAACTTCCAAACTTTCTCATCCTTACTAATAATTATAAGCGCAAAATTCATAGTAAGTATGTGTACATTATGCACTCTTGCAACAGCTAGACCGAATTGGATGGAATTTGAAATGGAGATGGCTTATACAATGGATTAAAACATAGGCTACTTTTTATCCCGGAAAATTTAAAAGTTCCCAAAGGAATAACGATAATCGAAATCAACGCAGACGAAGTCGTGGTTCTAGCCAGTTTATAATATTATGGTAAGATCCGTCAAACCGGGCCCAATTAAGTGTTCTAAAGACAACTCAACGGAACTCCTATTTTCTACTTTGAAAGACAAAAGAAAGCTCAAATCTACCTATCTTATCTATCTTCTATCTATATATATAAAAGGCAAACCTGACTGACTTATATATCAACGCACAGCCGAAACTACTGTACCTAGAAACTTGAAATTTGGTACAGGGGTTCCTTTCATGATGTAAGTAAGCACTAAGAAAGGATTTCCCTAAAATCGACCCCCAACGGGAATAAATGGGGGGAGTAGTGGGAAACTAATTCTACGCATACGAAGTCGCGGGCGTCCTCTAGTAACATATAAATATGTCGGTACGGTGTATTTCTAAAGGAAGGGGCTACGGCCTCGAGCCCCTCCTGTGTAAACCTTTGCCTTGACTTTACCTAATATTCACAATGCCTAATGTAATATCTAATCGTTTAGACTCGAATACTTAACTCAAATTAACGCTGATTTCCGCACGCAAAACGAAATGAACGAAAAATCATCAGAGCTCCTATTATCTGCTCTAGAGGAAACATGAAAACTAAAAAACTTACCTATCTATCTTATTAAGGATGTCGGTAAGGTCCTTTCTTTAAGGCGGGGGCTGCGCCTCCGAGCCCCCTATTTATCACTTTGGCCCCGCACCCCCCGGCTCGTTTCCTTAAAACTTGTTTTTACAACGTGTAATCGTTTAAACCTATAACTAAAACTAACGCTAATTTCCGCACGCAAAACTACCCTCATATTTTTCATAGTAGCACAGTAGTTAATCAACCGCCAAAAATTATGTGACTACCCGTAAAAAGATCAAATGATCATATTAACCGCCCTAATATTTAAATAACAACTGTACAGTACGACCAGTTTCTTAATAGCACTCGGCAATCTTCGTTTTTCTATAAAAAAAAGTGACAAACATATTGTCAGATGCGAGTGCAAGTGTGATAGCCATAACCGGCCCAGAGCTACTAAGAAGAAGGAGTACTGTAAAAATGGTAATATTGAGAAGCCTTGACGAAGTCCGGACAATTTTCAATTCAATTTTTCGTTTGTAGCTCCATCGATACTATCGATGATTCCACCAATGTCAGGAGACGAAGTCTTGAAAATGGCGGAAAAAATTATAAAATCCGGATATGTCAACGTCAATCTGACATCGCTCATTTTGACATAGACTAACAAAACAGAATGTACAACATGGGTTGTCACACTGGGTGGCAGGAGCTATAGGAGAAAATAAGTTAATCAATTGTACATTTTTGACAAATAATTACTAATAGAGAATAAGATTTAATGTTACTAATAATCTATGGAACTCTATGATCCTGAAATAAATGCATTGCAAGTTTGCGCTATTAGAGTTAGTTTATTCAGTAGGTACTGTTTTTTTACTACTAACGAAATCATTTATTTATTTCATAATCTGATTGATATACTACTAATGTTTATAACCAAAAAAATGTAGGTATATGTGACATATTATATGTTTTAGATAAACATGAACATGACGAAATTGTACGGTTTCTCTTTTCGCTATAATGCTGCGGAACCCAAAGAAGAGAATAATTAATGATCGAAATTGTTAAACCCAAGCTAAGTTAATAAAAAAACGCAAAAAATAACTTCTTTTAAAATGGGAGGTACATATAGGTCAGTCAAACTGAAGTCGGCTTTTGGTTAAAAATATTGTAAGTCACTGACCTATAAGTTACCTACCATTTAAAAAAAATATGTTTTATGCGTTTTTGAACGTGGTTTTGTGTTTTTTAAAACGTTTATTTTATTTTATACTTTTTAGAGATCATAGTAAGCTGTCATGTAGTCCCACTTTTTAGTTGATATGAAACTTTAAGACATTTCAAGTTCACCGCAAGTCCACGGGAAAGTCATAGTCATATTTCAACAATTAAATGTTCTACGTTATAGTCGCTCAACTATCTTAATCGAGATATCTTAACTATCGCCACCCTTGAAATAGGTACCATTGAGGAGTTCCGTTGACCATCTGTGGTCTTCATCATCAGTTTCAGTTCACCAAATGATATTATCTGAATGCAAATGCTGGACTTGTTAGTAAAAATACTACCTATAATAATTGAGGAGTTCCCTCAATTCCTCATGGATCCCCTCATCAGATTACAATTTGGTGACAATGAGTCCACTTCGGAAGTATATTCTATAAACAAAAAAGATTTTTTGAAATCGGACCATAATTGACGGAGAAATCGTTGAACATACATAAAAAAAATGACATACAGTGGAACGTATAATCTCCTCCTTTTTTTCCGGCGGTTAAAAATAGGAGTTTGGTTGTCCAAATATTGTCTTAAATATGTATTCGAACTTGATCTTTCGTTATTACGCATTAAAACAATGTTTTCAAGTACCAACGCGACAATGTAAATTTCAATCACAACTTCGCTTCTATAACGTTTATCTATGATCGCGTGCTTTTCTGTCTTGATCTCTCCAGTTATGGGAGGGATATGGTTGTCCTTTTCTTTGATGCACGTCATCATGGCGTCTCATTTGTTACAACAACGTATTGGAATAATTTATTTTGTCTTTTTATAACATTTTGTACATTGAATTATAAAAAATCCTTGAATTTAGTTTCTATGTAATAAACGGAGAATAAAATGTTGATATTTGTAATCACGTAAAGTGATCGACGGCCTTCGAATAGGGTTTTAAAGAAATACATGTAATTGGCCTAATTTGATAATTTCCTAGTTGTTTTAACTTTAATCGAGAAATCCCGAAACAGGTATTGTTTAATTTGTTACGAAGAGTAATTATACAAAGTTTCAAGTAACCAGCTCAATCCGGTAACTTTTTTCCATACTAACTTTAACCCCTCTTTTCCCCCACTTTGATTGTCATATCTTAATTTTTTATTATATATAAACCTGGTCACCGTTTACTGAAATGTTTTAGTGAAAACCGCATTAAAATTGGTTCAGTGGTTTTCAATTGATGCGAGGAGAAACAAAATTAAGCAGACAAACAGACAAACAGACAAACAGACAAACAGACAAACAGACAAACAGACAAACAGACACCAACTCTAAAAATTGTAGAAACGTGTTCTGCTGCTCATTCTGAGGGCCCCTATAGTATTTTTGAGTAAATATCTCGAATGTACAGATTTTTTCCCTTCTACAACTTTATTATATGTATAGATAACGTATACTTAATGAATAGTTCTTTCATCCTAAACTTAATATGAAAATAATTTTTTAGTGTATAAATCGTTGCAAAGACCTCTTGATCTTTAAAAGTACGTGATGATTATCGAGTAATCATAGTGAATTGGTTCGTTTGGTTTTGTTTACATAGTTCACAAATTCTATTAACGACGACTTTATCTATATGTTCGAAAGATATAACCATTTAAAATTAGGACGGACGGACAGACAGCGTAGGGAAATAATTAGGGTCCGGTTGGGCTCTCTTTGGGCACGGAACCCTAAAAATCAGTAATTGTTGATTGACATAACTTAAAGAGGTCTGTTAAGGTCATTATCGCGTGGCGGTAGCGGCAGGGGTTCTAGGAACTAACCTCGCTGACCCATCTCGACCTACCACCCCGTGTACAGCGGGCCTAGTATGGCTGCGACTATATCGCGTATCAAATGTGGATAAAGCATCCGTCACTCTCGTACTTATTTACGTGTCAGAAGGTGACGGATGCCTTATCCAAGCTTTGTCACGCGATAAACGCAGCCATATTAGGGCCGTAGGTCGACACACGTAAGCAGAGCTCCGAGCGGCTGGTGGAGGGGATATGTTTGCGCATGTTGTCTACTGACAAACCAATAGCGTGGCAGCTAAGCGGAGCGGTTTACACTCCCCCCGTCGCTCCCACCAATTTGGTCCTTAATTTGCTCACTGCGCAGGTGAGTTGCTCAGGGCTCTTTTTACGTGTGTCGACTTGTTACGGGAATTTAGGATTATATCTTGTCTTTTCAAGAAAAGGGAAACAACGAAACGGGTAAGATAGTTTTCTTTTCTAAAAAATATTACGGTGACTTGAAAAAAAACGTAAAATTTTCATACCTTATTAACCATGTAGCTCAGAGGATACTACGAAATACGGAATGCAATTTAACCGGTTATTAACCGTTTTTGTATGAAAATAACCGGTTAAAACCGGTTATAACCGGTTATTTGCATTCTCTACTACGAAAACAAGATTTTATTTTATTTTTGGTAACTCATTGTTTATAGAAACCTGACTACTAGCCGGACTACGTTGGGAAATTGGTGTTACATCTGTCTATCTCTGGTCGTAGATCCAGGGTAGACCCAAAACAGGGTGGAAAGATGTAGATTTGAAGGACATTTTTTTTACATCTTGATTATTTTGTTTTTCTTTTTCTTTTGTACAATAAAGTGTTTAAATACATACATACATACAAAATGTATAGGATATATGACAAAGTTTAATAACAAATGAAAACTTACTCATTCAAAGGGCAATATTATTAAATAATAATAATATAATTAAGTTGGTGGAGGTGCTCTTTTGATTCCAATAAAATATTTTTATTATTATTATTATTATTATATACCCTATAATATAGTATAACTGAAGATTTATAAAAAAAATAGGTCTAGCGAGTTAAATAACTCTAGCGATAGAATATATTTGTGTCAAAAAATGGTCCGTAATTCTTTAGATTACATAATGAATATAAAAATATCTAATACCTGATATGGAGCGCCGGCAAATGAGTAAGCCTGAGGAAGAAAAGTTTCATGATAACAACAAATTACTTACACATTCTATCTTAAACCTTAAAAAAAGGTTGCGTCTCGGGACGCCCGACTGAAGTGATAACTTAAACTAATCTAAGTTGAACTATACTTACCGCCCCGCCCCGCCCCGCCCCGCTGCCGTATGCGTGAGAGAAAGGGAAGCCAGACAGACTGGCGCCGTAACGCGTTACGTAACGAAGCGGTTTACCCTCCCATAAGAAGTTATCACTTCAATAAATTAAGATTCTGCAACCATCGCCGATATAACAATTGACTTCCATCAGGTTAATACCTTTTATCAGTTTAGTTAGTAACACAAAAGTAGAGTTTGTAATCCATCTCACATCTTCAGAGGGGCTAGACAAGATGCATTACGCTAACCATCGTTTCTATTCGTTACGTTTTTAAACCAATCGCGTCCCTTGTAGATGATGTGATACGAAAAGTCACGTGATCTACCAGTGACGCGATTGGTTTAAAAACGAAACGAATAGAAACGATAGTTAGCGTAGTGCATCTTGTCTAGCCCCTCTGTCTAGCTATGACGATAGCTAGACAGAAGATGTGAGATATGGAAATTTACAAAATCAAAAACAGACCAATCTGACTAAAGATGCATTCAAACCATAGCATCGTTTTTCAACATGTTTAGGATTGACGTATCCAGCTGTCGGACGGTCGCGTCGAACGCCTACGTCAATTCCATACATTTGGTCAGTTTTCGAATATCGTTTACGTTACTGTTAAGCAACTTGTCTATATTCTGTTTCATCTAAGATGGTGCCTGTGACAGCTCATATAAACACTTATTACACTTATTTCTATAACTTTACATAAATACTACATCGGTGCAAACCTAGCGACGCCGTTCAGTAATTTAAATAATTAATCGCCTATTATTAAACATAGGGCTTATGTCTAACGCACTCGCAATCACGATCGTTTTCATTCTGAAAATCGAAGGCTTGTCTGCATACAAAATGGTTGCGATTGCGAGTGCGTTAGACAATAAGCCCTCAGGTCGCTTGTGAGTATAGTAAGTGATTGAAATTACGAAATACGGCTGTCGGCACAGAACTTAAACGGTTGCCAATACAGTTTGAAACTCTTGGAAGTTACATAAGTATCTTATTCATAATTATCCTGATATAATATACATATAACTTACCCCTATCCCTAATCCTATGTGTGCCTGGACAATGACAAACATTCAGTAAATGTATTTATAAAGGTAGGTATGATGTTAAAAACGGGGACACCTTAAAATTCCGTTTTATTTCTTCAGAATATTTATTTGTCCAAAGGAGAGTGGGCTAATTGGCCTATATGACCACTGAGGACAAGCGATGTGTCACGATAGGTAATTGCTAAGTTGCAAAACTATTACTATCGCAGGTAGTTCGAAATCTTTGTGTGAAAAAAGTTATCGCCATGCAAAGACAGCGGTGTTTCAAGTAATTATGCTAACGTCGTCTATGTACGCGTCCCGATGTTCCAGATTTTTCAAATATTTCCCACAGTTTTTTGAGTTTTCCCGCTACACAAAATCGTTGTAGAATTAAAAAGGATATCCGATGATATAGTGCTTATTGTTATTGGTTTCTAGGCTAGTGTTCATACATTTCTGCCCATTCTCCTTCATTATTCCGAAAGCTGCTGGTGCTATTGTAGGTAGATTAATATCATCTAAGCGACCTCAATCAAAAACATATTCGATCAAAAATTGCATTCGGAATTATGAAAATTCGGATTTTTTATCAATTCGAAATACACATACAGTGGATATCCAAATATGCATACATTTCCACTAAAATATAAATCCTACTGGCCAGTAAATACTTAATTCAGTAGCGATTTATATCTTTATCACTTTTAAAATTACCGCTAACAGGGCTATTGTTTCCAAAATGCTGGCAGCATTGCGACGTTGAATGGCAATGCTTATTGCTTAATCTTTGTGCCAAGTATAGGTCCCAATCTTGGCCACGAGTTGCGTCGACCAGGCGTTTAGAAAGATCTTCAATAAAACGGTGTGCTCCTGGTCCCCACGGTCCTAAAGTTTCGACCCTAAAAGGCTCAAATATCTAACTGCTATCAATTTAATAACTACAACATATTCAAAAATCGGCCTAGATTTAAGGGGTATTAAACGTTATCGCATTTTGTATATATATTTAGCTTCACAATCCTATTAAGAGGCCAGCTATGATAAAGTCTGTAGGTACCTAGTGTTCCGCGATCTGGATCTCAATAACCATAACGCCTTTGTATCTGTTCTTCGGATATATTAAACTTGATCATATTTGCTTGAGATTGGCAAACGTGAAAACACGATTAGAAATAAAATTCTCGATAGTTTTATTTTCAAACATGACACCTTTTTGCATGTTTTTGGATGAATCTTCGAAACCCTATAATTTTCAACGATGATTTTCAATTAAATAGTTAATGGTCTAACTGCCGCACTCAGAGACGTCAATTACATTTAACGCTTGTTAAGTGACGTGTTGTCTTATTCTATTGCTGTAGCAAAGAAACTGACAGCAGCAACTTTAATAACGCATTAAATGAAATTGACGTCTTTGAGTGTGGCAGTAAGATCCGAATAGGAGACGATTTGCACCGGGCCGTTTATTTGATGATAAGTATATCAAATTTAATACGCTACATAATATGTGGCGAATAGGTAGGCTGAAAATTTTCAGTCCAGTACCTATATAATTAAAAAATATATTAAAATGAAGTTTTTTTTTAAATTGCAAATGCTTGTTAGACAAATTACATACTAATCGAAAGTATAAAGCCTATAGAATATGCAAACGTTAGGATTGGTGCAAATTGTTAGTACCGACTTACCTGTTTATACCTGAATACAATAGTTTAACGGGAAAAAAATAGTCAACCTAGCGTTTGCATATTCTATAGACTTCATACTTTCGATTGGTATGTAATTTGTCTATTAAACAAGCAATCAATTTCTTAAAACAAAGTAAATTTTTACATTTATAATTCATTATACATATTCTGGACTGAAAATTTTCAGCCTACCTATTTGCCATATAATACTTAGCATATTAAATTTGATATAAAATACTTTTTATCGAATAAACAGCCCGATGCTACTCGTCTCCTATTCGGATCTCCTACTATAAGTATAAGTAACTTTTTGAACCTGGCAAACCATGTTTTTAATTAATGTTGTGGTTTTAAAGTAAACGGCAATTAATTGAATTTGACGCTGCCATCAAGGCGCGCGCGAACTAAGTATCTCCATCTCACATTCTTCGCGCGGAAGCACATAAAGCCATCACTTTTAATTCTTGTGGGGGCGTGGCACCATAGGTGGCCTCTTAAAGTGTCTGATATAATTCTAAACATTACGACCAAATAGAACATGCACGAATGCATTTCATTTCTATCACTTACATTAATTGACGCGCGTGCGTTAAATCCAAATATGCTCTGAAAACATTAAATCAGTTTATTATCTTAGCGAATGAAACATAAGTAAGGCATTCAAAGTTTGGAATTTAGTGCTTAAAGGTAAGGTGAATGGGCCTCTATTCTACTGAACAAACCCATATTGCCTTTGACGTGTTATCGTATTGTTAACGTAACTATAGCTCTTATTGACAGTAATGGCAACCGAGTTAAGTTACGACTGCACCAAGTAGGATTACCATCCGTCCGGATTAGTCTGGACATGTCCGGACTTTCAGACTCTACTCCGGACTGTGTCCGGCTCTTTAAATTATCCGGATTTTTGCAATGCGAGCGTCTGCTACCATGCCTACCTACCATACCACTGTAACTAAGTGAGTAATGTTTCCATCTTGTGACTAAAAAGTCCGGACCTCTATCGAAATGTCAGGCTTTTCGTCAGGACTTTTCAAATTCCTAAAAGGTAACCCTAGCACCGAGCGTGTTTTCTAATAAACTAAACTATTGTATTAAAGTTGAAGAGCGGTTTTTTGTTTTACAAATTAATTAATACACAATGACGTCATTTTAATAATAATTTACCTATGACTGAGTATCTTAACGGAAAAAAGTGGCCACCTTTTTCCATTCACCCTTTCTGGACGAGCTTGAGATGATGCGTGAATTGATAATAGGTAAATTTGATTGTTAATGTTCATAAAATAAAAAATTGTTTGCAAAAATTTGCACGAGCGTATAGTCTCGGCCGAAAAGGGTTAAGTTGACTACACGAAAGTTAAATGTTATTTTTGTCATATTAGCTATACATAATGTGCAACAAAAAATCAGTCTTCAATTTCAAGACAATACTTAAGTTACCTAATTAGAAAACGCAATAAAAGCAATTAGGGTGCCACTGGACGCTCGGTCCAGTTTTAAAAACAATACGATAACATTTTAAAAGCAATATAGTACTTATTGTCCTCGTAAGTCCCACCATCCTACAAACACGGAGTTGTTTGTGAGTTCATTTAAGGCAATAACGTTAAATTACGTTTGATTTAGTGTCAGTAGATACAAATGGAAAATCGTCCACTTGAAATTATACGCCAGTTCAGAAAAATTACCATTTGAAATACAACAAAAAGGGAAATTTTCCATCCTGAATAACGTCTAAAATCTGTCCAATATGATATTGGTGGAAAAAAATATGTCTAAAGGTGGCGGTTCGCGCCGCGACAGAGACAGGAGACCGAGACAGGAGACCGCGACCGGAGACCGCGACCGTCACTTGACGTTAGGCAATGTATAAGCGACAGTTCGCGAGCGAGACAGAGACAGGAGACAGCGAGACGGTCGCTGCCCCGGACCAGTAGTGTCTCGTGTCTCCGGTCTCGGTCTCATGTCTCGGTCGCTTGTCTCTGTCGCGGCGCGAACCGCCACCTTAAGGTAAAAGCTCCTATTATGGACAGTGCTCCAGTTATGAACAATTCCATAAATATAAGCTTTCGAGATTGATATGCTTTTAGCGTAACAATTAGATTATATTTGAATTATTCTGGATTACCGCTATTAGAATGAAATGTTCGGTACCTATTGGAATGCTTTAATTAAAAAAAAGTTAATGTTCATCACTGGAGCATTGTCCATAATAGGTGCCTGACTTATTTACAATTGGTCATATTTCTGAGTGTACTTAAATACAAATAGGTAAGGTAAAAACCTATTTGTATTTAAGTACACTCAGAAATATGACCAATTGTAAATAAGTCATACCTGAAATATGTACAATTTATATTATATTTAAGTATATGGTCTTAATTCATATAAGACTACATTCACTTGTGCGTATTTCATTTTGCTCATCTATATATATAAAAGGCAAAACTGACTGACTTATATATCAACGCACAGCTGAAACTACTGTACCTAGAAACTTGAAATTTGGTAGGTACAGGGGTTCCTTTCATGATGTAAGTGAGCACTAAGAGAGGATTTTGTATACACCGGAGTGTGTATGAGGTAAGGTTGACTATGGTTTTAAGCTGCCATTGGCGTGAGTCACAAGTATTTGACAATGCATTTCAAAAGTTAAAGTGTAGTGACGGTAAAAAAATCTCTTAGTACAAAGTAACCCCGATATGTTTGCACGTAAATGTAAAACCAGGGATTCACTAGATGACAAATATCCCGCAACACGTGTCGCCAGCGACGTCGGGTGAAGTGGCGCAACGTTGCCGGACTTCGGACGACATATCTGGCGACCTAGGTTCCGGCAGTGACGTCAGGCGAAGTCAAGCGACTTCGCGAAACTTTGCACGACATATATCTGACATCATCGCGCGACACGTGTCGCCGTGATTTAGCGCACCCGACAACTATCGCGCGATGTCGCCAGATATGTAAGGCGAAGTTTCGCGAAGTCACGAGACTGCCTGCACGGGTAGCACAACTTGCCCGCGACTTGTTTGTCGCTCGGATCTCTCTTTCTATTGAGTCAGTAACGATAGAGACGCACTGAGCGACAATCGAGAAAATGCAACTTGTGCTACCCGTGCTGCGGGCCTATTATGGTCGTGTTTATCGATGTGGATAAAACATTAGTCACTTTCAGGCCAGTGTGTGAGTGCGAGAGTGACGGTTGCTTTATCCACCGCGATAAAGGCGGTCATGATACGGGCCCTGACGTCGCTGCCGACACCTGTCGCGCGATGTCGCCACATACGTGAACCCCTGGCTTAATCCTTACCCCGGGCACATATACTGGTCGCGCCGGTTGCACGACATGAACTGTTTGCGCCGGTTGCACAACATGAACAGTTTGCACCGGTTGCACAACATGAACTGTTTGCACCGGTTGCACAACATGAACCGTTTGCGCCGGTTGCACTACGTGATAAACTTGAGCATCGCAAATGCTCAGAATTACGAGGCAAAACACAACAAAAGGCATGACAGGACCGAACAGAATGCCCTATGAATTCTAATAGCCAAAGAAAAACCTGTGCGTGTACAAATTTTACAATGTCAATGCTAATTGAAACGTTGTCATATTAATACTGGAACAATCAATTTTAGCTGCTTAAGTTAATAGCCAGTAATGAAATTAACTTATCTAGTAATTGAATTGATTAATAAGCTTGTAAATTTTGTTATTAGGTTTGGACCTTGTGGAAAAGTTATAATCATTAATTACATTAATTGATCAAGTACTTAACTAAGCCCTAGGCTTGTAAAGTGGCTACCGTAAAACGGGGTAGATAGGAACACAACCTAAAATGAGGCATAACTTGTTACAAATAAGAACAAGTATTAAATGAAAATAACGTTACGTTCTATTGACGTTATTTCAGTCTTATAATTAGTAACATAATATGCTTCATTTTAGGTTGTGTCCCTATTTACCCCTTAGTTCCTATTTACCCCGTTTTACGGTACTACTAGACACAGATAAACATACATAGAAAACACCCAAGACACATCCTCAACACATCCATATACACATCATGCAAAGAAAACGGGCACTTTCGTTTTTAGGGTTCCGTACCAAAATGGTACAAAAGGAACCCTTATGGTGAGACTTCGTTGTCTGTCTGTCTGTATGTCACAGCAGGTTTTCTCAGCAAATACAAATGCTATCAACTTGAAATTTGGCATAGTTGTACAACTTGCTTGCCCGCTTCTACTGGTAGTAAAAAAAAAATGAAATTAATTTTATTAATAATTGAAAAAGGGTCTAGAATGGGGGGTTCAAAAATGAAAGTGGTTCGATTATAGCAAATGGGATGTCATATGAAAGGTCTTAATCTGCACATATCAAAACTATTTTTTTGTTTCTGTGATGTACTTTTTGATTTATAGCCAAAAATGTACAAAAAATGACCGTTCCCCCCTTTATCTCCCAAGTTTACTAATCAAAAATTCTGAAAAAAATCCTGCCGATTAGATAATTACTAATATTTTCTGGGAAAAATAAAATAAAGTGTTCATTATTTACAGTTTTTGAGAAATAACAAAAAAACTAAGAAAATCTGTATTAAAATTTAGGCTAGTCAAAATCGACCTTATTACCTGGAAAATAAAGCTTATAACAAAATGAGTATTTTCTTTTGCGGTTACCAAGCATATTATCTTCAATACGGAACCCTCGGTGCGCGAGTCCGACTCGCCCTTGACCGTTTTTTTTTTAAGTAGTTTAAATATACATAACATTTTTTATGCTACAAAATAAAGAAAGTATTGTTAACTAAGAAAAATTATGATTTATACAAAGAATATTAATTTTAATGCTGTACTGCACGAGAAAGTAGAACTATATTGGCTAGAAACTTATTAAATTGTGAAATTTCCTTATGTGTTCTCGGCAATTGGGCAATTGGGTATATTCCTGTCATTCGAAACTATATAGAGAGAAAGGGATGGAGTGAACGTAACTTTGAACTTCGATTTTCAAAATAGGGCCTAAGGTTGTTTTTTTATGACAATACGTAATGGACTAAGGTTAGTGTCCATCTGAACCCGTCCCAAATTAAACTTTTTTTATTTTGTATTGTTGCGTCAAATCTGATATTTTTTTCCTTTACTTAGGACGGTAGACCCTATTTCTAAAAGGGAACATGTTTTATGAGTCAAAATGATATCGAGAATGTTCTTCCAATTATTTTGAGAGGATTGTAGTTAGGAATACCTATTCTGCAACTTGCACATTGCTAGTAAAGGAATTTATATCTCATACGTTTTTTATCGATGATTCGATGTAACTAATTAGCGACGTGAAATCTGGCGAAACGGATCGCAATTTGATACTAGTTAGTACTGCACATGGTGTTTGGTATTTTGAACCTGTAATATTATAGAACAATTACGTTTTGGTTCAGAATCAGAATCAGAAAATTTAGTGCCCTCCGACACAGTCCTTACAATAGACAATATTGAGGCAAAAGGTTCAGAACTCAGCTCAGCATTATACGGTGAGACTGAGGTTTGCACAGAGCTGTTTTTCAGCATGAACCTCTCTCACCCGTATTCACAAACAATACTTAAGGGATCCTTTTCTGAGTAAACGCACTGCGTTCAATACACCTGTGTGATTGGTCCTTTTTGACCGACCTTTTGTTTATGAGACGATTTGAACCACCCTGTGCGTTCATGAGCACTGTCAGACCTCATAGTGACGTTTGTGAATACGGGTGTTAATGTGTGAACAAGCCTTAAGGGTACACTGCATTACATCACGACGTACCTACTTACAACATAAAACAAAACTTAACACAAAACAAAAACTTACTACTTACGAGGCCTACATTCAGTGTTCTTATTCTTAATTCAAAAGGACGTAATTAACACTTATTTAGTAAAATACACACACACTTATTTGATGCAAGCGCGGAAAGTATGTCACCGTACGCGAGTCCCAACGTGTCTGACAAGACTCGGGACTAGCGAAAATGACAGTCCCGCACGTATGTCAAACGACATTTTTAATACATTTGCTAAATAATGTTAATGAAACTAAAATAAAACAGTAATTTTAATTCACATGAAGTCTAATGTAATAACAGGATCTAGTTGGGGCTCCTAAGGGCAGCGTGAGGGTGTAGGAGGAAGTAATACCACTCGTGTGTATGATCGAAGACACTCTTTATTATCTAGACGGTGATGTTTATACAAGTTAGGTTGACGCTGAGACAAACAATATGCGTTTATGTTACAGTGAACTATTGTGTTACTGTACAACACAAAGTGGCCAATTGCCATACTTCACTAACAAAAAGAAAGCTTTAAGAAACCAACAAGACAATGCGATACAATTTAGTGCTTAAAACGTTTCTATTATATCTAATAGTTACTGAGATACGTCACTTCACACTATGCGCAGTTAGGACTTTTACACAAAATTTCGAACGGCTATTAGTTGGATTAAATGGGGTTATCGTGATACTTTTAATAACTTAATCCTAACGAGTTGCGTTACCAACTATTTGCAAAGGCATGTTAAAAATATACGTTTAATTTTGCCCTTGTCACCAATTCAAGATTCAACACGTTTTCATTTACTAAGAACATTCCCAGAAGCATAGAAATATTCTCAAGAAATTGGCGAGATAATACTCGGAAACATTTGATAGCATTGAAAATGTTCTCTTTCCATAGATACAAAAATTAAAAGTATTCTTAGAAAATACCTTCAATTCCTTAAACCTTATTTATTGAATAGAATTATAATACAATTAAAAGTTAAAACTAACTCAAATATTAAAGATGTAAATAATAATCACCACTATAAAAAGAACACCCCCTCTAGCAGGTCCGCTCGCGGCATGGTCCCTATGACACTGGCTAGCCGTTCAATTCCTGTTCTTTCATAATTTAGAAGTTTCTCGTCGGTACAATGCTAGATGGAGCCCCCGCTAGGCGTTGCGAATTCGTTGATTGTTACAGTAAACGTTTCAATACACACGAATTAAGAATGTATGTTGGCAGCAATTAGTTGTCAGGCTTCTTAGTCCGTAGGCGACGGTTCGGCCATGCTTTTAATTTTTCTTCTTTGCCTGCTCGGAGTTTCTGCGCAGAGGGGAGGGTTTGATAGGAAATCGCTTTCCAAGGTAAAAAAAATATTGTTTGGTCGGTAGTTTTGATAATAAGTCACCAGGCTTCTGTTACGGGGCGGAGGCGCTTTAAATTAACTAATAGTTCAGACTGAGTTGATAAAGATAAGATAAAGATAAAGACATTTATTCAGTAAGTAGGCTTCACGGGCACTTTTACTCGTCAAGAATCTACCAGCGCTTCGCAAGAGGACCACTGCTGAGAAGAAACGCCGCAAGAAACTCAGCAGTCAGTATTTTTGTAAACATATTTCTTTTCACAATGGTACTACTTAGTCTAGCATTATATAAAGCTATAAATAGTAAATTAAATATTAATATATTTATAAATTAAAATACTAGTTAACTAGACTGTGCAGGACAACGTTCTGTGTAAATAGTGATTTATAGTGCGCGAGACAATGCTTAAGTGTATATAGTGATTTATAAGTAGTGATTAAAAATAGTTTGTTATTGTTCGTAATTTGTAAGGTAATCGCAAGTAAGAAAAGTTGATTTATGTGTTATACCGTCCAATAAATATACGAATTTGTTGCGTTTTAATAATTTAGAACCTAAAAGCGCGCCAAACGCGTTTACGGCTGCGAGCCCGCGGGAGTGGGGCGAGCATATATACCGCGGAAGCGGGGGACGAGGCACATAAATATGCTCGACCCACAAAACCGCGCGCAGTCGTAAGACGGGTGGCGTGCGCTTAAGGAATGACTGATAATAATGTAAAATGATAGGTAAGCTGTGAAAATAAATGTAAACAAACATAATTATGTTAGATTTAAGATTGTTATTTTAATAAATAAAGTTTGCGGGGTGGGGCAGCTTGAGAGAGTGGGGATAGGCAAAAAATGGTATAAAATGGCCGCCATCCGGCCGAAAAAAAACGCATTTCAACCGACGGAGCCCGAGCGAGAAACAAATAAGAAAAGCAAATCCCTGCCATCTCAAGCCTGCCTGCCTTATTACCACCAAAGGGCGTTTTCTTTCAAGAACCAGTCATAGGTGTCATGCACATGTTGGTCCTTCGAACCGGATAATTTGAAGAGAACATTATTGAAGAAAGAAAATGCCGATCACAAGATCTGCGTCAGGGAAATGTACACTCGGACAACTCATGTTCGGGAGCTCCGAACAAACGTCGTCGTCGGCTGAAACCGCCACTGCAAACGAGTCAACCGACTCGACAACGCCGCGGGAAACCCCACAGCCAAGCCAAGACCCCGCGGCGCCGCCGCGGCAGGACACCCCACAGTCAAGCCCGCGTCCTGCCGCACCACCTCCGTCGTCTAGATCGATCAGAACCACTTCAAGCCGCCGCACACGCCGTCTCGCACAAGCGCGGGAAGAAGTGCTCAAGATCAAACTCGAACTCGCACAAGCGCGCATCGCCGTCATAGAAACCGAGGACACAGACAATGAAGACGCTGAAACGGTCATGTCGACCACCATGCCGGAGCGCCGCATCGACGAATGGCTCGAATCCAATAGCCGCCATGTACTAGCCATCGCCGACGCACCACACAACGAGGAGGAGCCTGAGCCGAACATTACGTCGACTCAAGCGAAGCACACCGCCGAGGACACAGGACCCAACGCCACTGCCGCGCGTGCCGGGCCCCCCGTCCCCCCTCCCGGGACCGTTGAAGAACCCGGGAAAAGTGCCCCCCTCTCCGCCGCCGCTCCAGTCTTCATCCCCGCGCCGCCCGCGCCAACGCCTCGTAACGAACAAGCGAGTTATCCACCGCCGTGGAACGCGTATTCACAAGCGAATACGCAAGAAGACAACGCCGTCATAGTGAAGAATCAACAGAAAATCGATTTGAGCGAGCTCGCATCAGCTATCGCTATCGCCGCACGTGCCGGTCATAGAGAAACAACGCGATATCACGCCGAGCTGCCGCAGTTTAGCGGCTCCCATCAAGAGTGGCTGTCTTTCAAAGCCGCATACGATGAAACCGCCACGAATTACACCGATCTTGAGAAAATATCAAGATTAAGAAGATGTCTCAAAGGAAGAGCAAAAGAAGCCGTCGAGAACTTACTCATATACAACGCCCGCCCCGATGAAGTCATGAGAAGCCTAGAAGCCCGCTTTGGCCGCCCAGACGCCATAGCACTCGCCGAGTTGGAGCGATTACGCGCCATGCCACGCCTCAACGACGGCCCGCGCGACATATGCGTGTTCGCCAGTCGTGTAGCTAACACCGTAGCTACACTCAAGGCGCTTAACCGCGCCCACTACCTCTACAGTCCGGAAACCACACGAGCCATGATGGAGAAGCTTACACCTGCACTACGATACAGATGGTTCGACTATGCAACTACACAAAGAAACGAAGAGCCCGAATTACTGAAGCTTTCTACGTTCCTGCAACGCGAAGCCGAGTACTGTGCACTATACGCCCAGCCGGAGAACATAGACACCGCAAGTACTCACCCAGCGAGAAGAACACAGAAAACCTTCCTACTGAACACCGAAAAACCCACAAGCAAATGTGCCTGTTGCAACGACGTCGACCACCACATCAATAAATGCAGTAAATTCATAGACAAGCCACTCGAAGACAGATGGAAGATCGCCAAAGAACAACGCTTATGTTTCCGCTGCCTGCGCTATCGAACAAGGACGCACTCATGCAAGCGCATCAAGTGCGAAAGAGACGGCTGCGAACATTTTCATCACAAGTTGCTACACTACATGAAAAAGGAAGCGAAATCCGAAGCCGTCGCATCTACGTGGGCAGCCCGGGACTCGAAGGCATATTTGAAGATAATTCCCGTCACTATTTCCGGACCGGCGGGAGAGGTGAACACACACGCACTTCTCGACGACGGCTCAACCATTACATTGGTACACGAAGACATCGCCAGGGAGGCGGGCCTCGGCGGGCCCATCGAGCCTCTATTGATAGAAGCTATCACCATAGAAAAAATCGACGCGTCACAATCACGTCGTGTCACGCTCAACATACGTGGCACAAACCAGTGCCACAAGATTCGCGCGCGCACAATTGAAGATCTCCGCCTATCGCCACAGTCTGTTAACAATGAAGATCTCCGCAACTGCCTGCATCTACGCGACATAGAAAATCACCTCAGATACGAAACAGCGAAACCTAAGGTGCTAATTGGACAAGATAATTGGCACCTACTAGTCAGCAGCGAGACACGACGGGGTCAACAACACCAGCCGGTAGCGTCACTCACACCGCTCGGCTGGGTGTTACACGGTGCGCACACACGCACCATTGGGAAGCAAGTACACGCGACGCATCACGTGACTACGCAAGAATGGAGGGAGCGAGACGACAACATGGATGCGCAGCTCGGCAAATATTTCGCGCTCGAATCACTATTAATCGAGCCGAAATTACCTCAATCAAGCCCGGACGAGCGCGCACGGAACATACTCGCACGATCGATGAGCACTACTGCCGACGGTCACTATGAAGCTCCGCTACTATGGAAGGATGACGACGCACGTCTACCCGACAACTATGAAAACACATTAAGAAGACTTCAGAACATTGAAAAGAAGCTAGACAAAGACGAGAAGCTAAAACGAAGATACAACGAAGAGATGGATGCCCTACTACTCAAAGGGTATGCCGAGCCCGCACCGCCTAACAAGTCGAAGAGAGTGTGGTACCTACCACACTTCGCCGTACTAAACCCAATGAAGCCGGAAAAAGTACGCATAGTTCACGACGCCGCCGCAACCACAAGGGGCGTGTCACTCAACGACCGCCTCCTCACCGGGCCCGACCTACTCCAATCTCTTCCGGGGGTACTCATGCGCTTCCGTCAACACGCCGTCGCCGTCGGAGCGGACATTAAAGAAATGTTTATGCAAGTAAAAGTCAAGAAAGAAGACAGAGACGCCCTACGGTACCTATGGCGGGGCGACCGACGAGACGACAACGCACCCACTGAATACCGGATGACGTCACTCATATTTGGCGCGACATGTTCACCATCGATTGCAATATACGTCAAGAATATTAACGCACAGAAGCATCAAGAGACGCATCCCGACGCCGTGCGAGCGATAATACGTAACCATTACGTCGACGATTACTTGCAAAGTTTCGAGTCAGAAGATGAAGCGATTCGCGTAGCGAGCAATGTACGCGACATCCACAAAGAAGCCCATTATGAGTTACGTCAATGGACTTCAAACTCGACGAACGTGCTTCAAACACTGTCCGGGGAGGCCGCCAACCCAACCCACATAGACCTAAACAAAACTGAATTGAAGATCGAACGAGTATTGGGGCAGATCTGGAAGCCGTCGACAGATGAAATCGCCTTTAACTTGGACCTCACCCGATTGCCACCCGGAGCTCTAGACAACACGGAGCCGACGAAACGTCACGTGTTGAAAATCGTGATGTCAGTTTTCGATCCCCTCGGTCTGGCGTCACCGGTCACCATCATACCTAAGAAGCTCCTACAAGAAGTGTGGAGGCGCGGCACGGACTGGGACGAAGAGCTGGAGCCCGACTTAGCGCGCCAGTGGGTGGCGTGGACGCAACACCTACGAGCGCTACGGGACCTCGCTATACCACGCCCCTACCCCCACTACAGCGAAGCAACGTCAAGACAGCTGCACGTTTTCGTGGACGCGAGCGCATCCGCATACACGAGCGCGCTATACTGGCGGACGACCACGAGCGACGGGAGGGTGCATGTGGCGCTTATAGCCGCCAAAGCCAAGGTCGCCCCTCTCAAAGTGACGTCCATTCCCCGCCTAGAGCTCCAAGCCGCCGTTATGGGGAGCCGCATGGCAACCGCCGTGATAGAGGAGCACGATTTCAAGCCCGAGACGAAGACTTTCTGGACCGATAGCCGCACGGTACTCGCGTGGCTGAGAACCGGGGCACGTACCTACCGCCCTTATGTCGCACATCGCATCGCCGCAATAGAAGAGACAACCGCGATAAAGGAGTGGCGGTGGGTACCTACGAAACTCAACGTCGCCGACGAAGCCACGCGGGAGGTGCCGCACAACTTCAACAGCAGTCACAGATGGTTCACGGGGCCGGAATTTCTAAGCGCCGACCCCTCGACATGGCCCGCCGAACCGTCAAAGCCACACGAAGACGACTCAAACGAAGAAAAGGTACATACAATCTCCGCCGCTAAGAAATCAAGCCCCTACGCCTGGTTGCCGCCGCCGGAACGCTTCTCGAAGTGGGAACGCCTATTACGCACAATAGGTCGTGCACTACAGTTCATCGACCTCTGCCGAACCCGACGAGTGCGCGCCCACTACAAGAGAACGCTACGCAACAAACAAGCCGATCCAGAATGGAATAAACAAAGAAAAAACACGTCGTCAACGCCGCCGCCGCAAAAGAAACCCCACACTAACAAGAAATTCAAGTTACTCGACGCATCGTACTTACATAGAGCCGAACAGCTGATCGTTCGAGCGGGTCAATACTCGGCCTTCAGTGACGACATCGATAAGCTACAAAATGATAAGACGCCGGGACCGCATAGTCGACTGCGCCACCTGGCGGTCGAGTTGGTCAACGGAATAATCACAGTGAAGACTCGCATAGGCGCCGCCGTGGACATCGCAAACCTACAGAAACGCCCGCCGGTACTCGACGGTGACCACCCGGCGACCCGACTGTACATAGACTATGTACATAGACAGATGTCACACAATGGAGTTGAAGCTACGATTAACGAGTGCAAACAACAATACAGTATTCTACGCCTCCGCCCTGTAGCACGAATGATAGTGCACCGATGCCTGCCCTGTAGAATAAAGAAAACGAAGCCGACTGTACCGCCGACCGGCGACCACCCACGATGTCGCCTCGCTCACCATCAACGCCCGTTCACCTACACGGGCCTCGATTATTTCGGCCCGATAACCGTGACCGTAGGTCGCGGCACTCAAAAGAGGTACGTTGCACTATTCACGTGCCTAACAGTGCGCGCCGTGCACCTAGAGGTGGTACCGAGTCTCAGTGGGGACTCCGCCGTGATGGCCCTCCGGCGCATGGTCGCGCGCCGAGGGTGCCCAACCGAAATTTGGTCGGACAATGGCACCAACTTTCACGCTGCACACCGGGAGCTACGGGAGGCCTATGAAGAGTCAAACGCCTCGCGAGCCATCAGCTGGAAGTTCATACCTGCCGGAGCCCCTTTCATGGGGGGAGCCTGGGAACGGATGGTCAGGGCCGTCAAAGCAGCCCTACAAGCCGTGCTGCATGAGCGCCACCCCAATGAAGAGACCCTCGTCACCCTACTCACCGAGGTGGAATACACCGTGAACAGCCGCCCGCTCACCCACGTACCCGTGGAGCCCGACGAGCCGGAAGCCATCACCCCGAATCACTTCCTCCTTGGCGGGTCAGCACGAGCCCCGACACCCGGGAGCTTCGACGACACCGCGCTCATTGGCCGCGCCACCTGGAGAACGAGCCAACGCCTAGCAGACCACTTCTGGGGCCGATGGCTCCGGGAGTACCTCCCCGAGCTCCAATACCGGCGGGAGCCCTATGGCCAAGGGCAGCCCATCCGCGTCGGAGATGTCGTCCTTATCGCCGACGGCACGCTACCGCGCAATGTGTGGCCGCGCGGGCGAGTCACCGCCCTGTACCCGGGTCCCGATGGCGTGACGAGAGCAGTCGACGTGACCACCAAGGGAGGAGTGTTCCGGAGACCAACAAAGAAGCTGGTGATCCTGCCTACGGAAGCGGTGGACCTGCACGCAAGTTAATGCAACGCTCACCCGAGCGATGCACGGCGGGAGAGATGTGCAGGACAACGTTCTGTGTAAATAGTGATTTATAGTGCGCGAGACAATGCTTAAGTGTATATAGTGATTTATAAGTAGTGATTAAAAATAGTTTGTTATTGTTCGTAATTTGTAAGGTAATCGCAAGTAAGAAAAGTTGATTTATGTGTTATACCGTCCAATAAATATACGAATTTGTTGCGTTTTAATAATTTAGAACCTAAAAGCGCGCCAAACGCGTTTACGGCTGCGAGCCCGCGGGAGTGGGGCGAGCATATATACCGCGGAAGCGGGGGACGAGGCACATAAATATGCTCGACCCACAAAACCGCGCGCAGTCGTAAGACGGGTGGCGTGCGCTTAAGGAATGACTGATAATAATGTAAAATGATAGGTAAGCTGTGAAAATAAATGTAAACAAACATAATTATGTTAGATTTAAGATTGTTATTTTAATAAATAAAGTTTGCGGGGTGGGGCAGCTTGAGAGAGTGGGGATAGGCAAAAAATGGTATAAAATGGCCGCCATCCGGCCGAAAAAAAACGCATTTCAACCGACGGAGCCCGAGCGAGAAACAAATAAGAAAAGCAAATCCCTGCCATCTCAAGCCTGCCTGCCTTATTACCACCAAAGGGCGTTTTCTTTCAAGAACCAGTCATAGGTGTCATGCACAAGACAATTAGTGTTTAAAGAGTAAGGCGGTGAGTGACTGCGTTCTTGTCGCCGCTAAACATTCGCTTGGTGGCACAAGGCTAATTCATACATATTATTATATGTATTTGATGAATATAAATATAAGCCGACTGGGTTGAGACTTTGGGACTGCCTTAAGTTTCCAAGATTAGGAACACGGGCCTGACAAATGTGTTACACGGTTTTCGTGGGCCTTGCTGACCTATCTAGCCGAATATAGTAAGCAATTGATATACCTATCTTGAAAAACTGGCTTAGAATGCTTTTAAAAGAATATTCAGCATAACTTAATTATACTTGCGTTTAGAATTTTGACCGTTTTTTTTTTGTTTTGTTTATGTTTTCAGAAACTAAATCAAGTCGCCGCCCTTTCGTATTTAGTGGACGACAGCGAAGAAGATCAAGTATGTTCGCCTTTTTTATTTATTTAATGACTTTATAGATGGTCCTTTAAAGTTGAATGTTTTCCTGAAAACACATGACTTGAAAAAAAAACTCATCAACTTTTATTATGGGACCAACATCCAAATCGCGAAAAAAAAACAGCTGTTCCATACAAACTTTGAGAGCTAAACAGCCGAAATGTATAGAACAGCTGTTTTTTTTTCGTGATTTGGATGTTGGTCCCATAATAAAAGTTGATGAGTATGATCTACAGAGTTAGTCCCTAAAGTTTGTCCAACTATACATTTACTATATAATCTTTTTTTTTACAGGTTTTGCCAATTATTCGGAAGGTAACCAGATTTTAGTAAATATTTTTATAGGTAACGGGTTTGTCTTTAAATTTATTTAAAATCTGTTAAGACTGTGCCAAGCGGCCAGTGACGCCGTCATTACTAGTTATTAGTTAGGTATTGTGTTTTCTAATATAACTAAACAATTTTTTTGTTGTTCAAATTTATGGAGCTTTCAAACTCTTGTTGGCCTATTATGGTCGTCTTTATCGATGTGGATAAACTTGGATAAAGCATCTGTCCCTTTCTGACCAGTATGTAAGTGCGAGAGGTACGGATGCTTTATCCACCGCGATAAATGTCGTGGGAGCGGTGACCTAAGAGCTGACAGCTTCCTCGATCAACTTATTAGCATAACTATTCATTCAGTAAGGAAAGGCTGTCAGAATCTTTGATACTATGCCATGGAAGCGTTTCTTAGCTTATTATTTTTTTATTCCAATGCAATGGAAAGTATGTTATTTTGTTATTGTTCGTAGCAGAAAAATATTAATTACATCAGTCTTAGTCTTATTTCTTTAAAATGCAGGACAAGGCAAAAAAAACATTAACATTTAATTGAAAATTAAATGTTACGAAAAAAATATTTATTTGAAGAAACATTATTTTCGCAGTGTGTGACTAAATTAGTGTTTTAATTCAACAGCTCGTGGTAAGTGAAATTCAAATTTCCTTAGTTTTACACTAGCGTCATACCTTTGCTTCGGTCAGGTTTAAAGAAAATAAGCAGAATGTAGCTTCCAAATAGTGAATTTATAGCCGAATTGGTTAATATGTTGACATAATGAGGCATGGGTTGAAGAACTTCTAGCACCGTGCATTTATTTAATAAAAATACGAAAATAATCAAACTCCAGAGCAAAAATTAACTACTTTATTAAATTACAGTCGAAGAATGTAAAGGTTTGTCATTTTAAACTCTTTAGACGACGCAGTTAACCTAGTTGATCGATTTATCCTAGAATGGGCAAATATTGAACTTGTTCCTGAGTCTTTGTAGGTTTCACGTATTTATATATTTCTTTCCCTATGTTAATTGTTGTCTAGTACCGATTGTACAATACTATGCTTAATTGTCTTCCTGAAAATTTAAATACTTTTTCAAATGCTTTTTTTTTGTTCCGGCTAATATCTAACTAAAATTTATTTGTTAGAAAAACGTGAGTACTAATTAAAATATTAAGGAATATACTTTGTTTTGGTATAGTAATAGCACTTTACAACGGGGCAGCTGGCGTTCCATAGTCTCTGCCAACCCCATTAGGAGACAGGCGTGAAGGTAGGTATGTTTGTATGTGTATTATGCTGTCTCATTTGGAATGACAATATAAATTGTATACTGGCCGGAGGCAGAAGCAAAATGAGCTAATATACGAGTAATATGGAATAAAGGGCCTGTTTTGGTTTAGTCATATTTCTAAGTAACTTTTTCTACATAACAAGTTAGCAGCGTTTTATATTTCCAGCTTGATAAAAAGTGACTATCGAATAAAATTTGATTTACCTGCATAACTTTGCTTGGGACTTGGGAGAAGCGCGTGGAGCTAACCCCATGTTATTCTGAACTACTCCTTCACCGAACAATTGTCCTCGCGTGTGATATCCATGGACTTATTTTTCTACTAAGTCCATGAGAGTGTCTATTAATAACTCGACATCTGTGAACACCTTAATAAGATTGAAAGCCATTAATAAAAATTAGAATTAGATTAGAATTTTGCTCGAACTGCAAAATACCGATTATAACTAACTCTTACTTATTTTGTTTTCATCTAAGAAAGCCATTGGAATGCCGACAGGACATGAGGTACCTAAACATTAAATAAATAAGCAATTTTAATCTTTTTAGGGTTCCGTACCCAAAGAATAACAAGCATTCGACTCACTTAAAATCAATAGATTGTATAATTGTCTTTCTCTTCAGGAAGAGCACCATTTAAACAACGTAAAGAACATGATGAGCGAGGTATGTTGAAAAAACAAACAAATAGCTGGTTTGTTTTTTATTAACAGTAATCTAATGCTGCAAATTAAAAGGATTGTGAAGCTGAAAATTTCCATAAAACAATTGAAATTGGGTCTGGATGAACTGCGCCAAAATAGAGCGCCAGATAGAGCGACCTAAGTAAAGGAAAAAAATATCAGATTTTTTGGTTGCGTCATATAATTATAAAAAATAAAAACAGTTTATGAAATTTGGGACGGATTAAGATGGTCACTAACCTTAGTCCGTTACGTATTGAAAAAAAAAAGTGACATTGACAGCTAAATGAAAAAAAAACAGTTTTTTTTTTCATTTAATTAGGACGCTTATTACCTACCAATGAAAACATACCTATCCAAGCATTTTGGCGAAGTAAATCCATACCCAATTAGCTACAGCTGCATTGGAGTATTGAAAAAAAATGGTAAGTAAATGTAGAGAACCTGGAAAAAGGGGATTGCCTGACAAGGTGGTTAGCAAGCCAAGCCTTAGGGTCCGTTCACACAGACCGGCTCGGATAGGAGAGCAGATTTTTATCACGTTGGAAACGTTTGGACAAAAGAAGTGCACATGCAAAAATAAACCTTATTACAATCATTCAAAACTGGAAATAGTCCAACGTGATAAAAATCTGCTCTCTCCGAGCCGGTGTGTGTGAAAGGACCCTAAGGGAAGCCTTCTTAAATACGAGTCAGGCTAAGGCCGTAGCCAGGAGGGATCACCACGGTTCAACCAGACACCTAGGCATAAATACCGTTTTTCAGCTCCGCAATTTATTAAGTCCAATTTTTACGACTTTTTAACCGACTTCAAAAAAGGAGGAGGTTCTCAATTCGTCGGAATATTTTTTTTTTTTATGTATGTTCCCCGATTCCTCGAAGACTACTGGACCGATTTGAATTTTTTTTTCGGTGTTCGATTGGGTATACTTTCTAGTTGGTCCCATTGTCAGCACGTCACAATCTGATGATGGAATCTTGGAGAAATCAAGGGAACCTCTCGAATATTGTAGGCACGCTTATAGCGATTTTGTTATTTTTCTCTGTAACTCGTGCATTTGCTTATGAAAAGTACTATATGGTGAAGTGGAACTGATGATGAAGACCACAGATGGCCAACGGAACTCCTAAACGGTATCTATTTCAAGGGTGGCGACAAGATATTTCGATTAAGATAGTTGAGCGACTATGACGAAGCATATGTACGTTTAAATATATGACTATGACTTTCCCACGGCGTTGCTTGCGGCGAGATTGAATTTCAACGTTATATAGTTTCTTATTAATTATTATTAATTAAAGTGGGACTACATAACAGCATAATTATAATCACTAAAAAGTATAAAATAAAATAAAAGTAAAAAAAAACAAAAAACCGCCTTCAAAAAGCAAAAAATAACTTCTTTTAAAATGGTAGGTAATAGGTCAGTCCAACTGAAGTCGGCGTCCAACAATATTTTAACCAAAAGCAGACTTCAGTTGGACTGACCTATTACCTACCATTTTAAAAGAAGTTATTTTTTGCTTTTTGAAGGCGGTTTTTTGTTTTTTTTTAATACTTATATTGTGGTTATAAAAACTAGGTCTGTTATTTTTGTTTTTGTATTTCTTAATTTTTTAAATAAAAACGTACATACCTAGTTTTTTATAATATCTACATCATTATCCAAAAATCGTGACAATTAAACTAAGTTTAAAGGGAGAGAAACGTTATCGCGTTTTGTACAGTCAGCATCAAAAGTAGCTAAGCAGAATAGCATGCTCAAAATGATCTATACACGACGTATTCTCTTGACAATAGAGTCGAGTGCAGATCATTTTGACCTCTTCGGTTGCGTAGCTACTTCTGCTGCTGACTGTATGTAAAATTTTCAGCCTCACAAGCCTGTTATATAAGTCATGACTTTAAAAGTCGCCAGTACGTCACGTAATTATTTTTTAATTATATTTATATGCAATACGTTACAGCTCAAGAAGGTAAGTTCCGTTGAAGTGACAATGGATACGACGACGCGCCTTACCTTGTCTGTAGTGATCCTGGGTACAAAGCCAGCCGTCCCGGGTTCGAATCCCGGTAAGGACGGTAAGATGAAGTATTTTATCCTGAGTCTGAAAGGTTTTCTATATATTAAAACATAATCATAATCCATGATTAAATCTATGAAGCTTAAATTGCATGAGCTTGACTTGAAAAAAAAAACTAGTATGCTTTTGAGTCAAACCCATATTAGTATGATTTTTATCAGAACACAAGCAGAACACCTTTAAAAAAAAGTCTGTTGTAAAAAATATTAATAAATATTCATGTCCCGACTAAGAACAACGTACCTCTAATTTATTTTTACCCAACTGCGGCAAAGCCCAAAAGAGGGTTATGTGTTTGACCTGTACGTATGTCCAACTCTATGTTCCCTCGTAACTACTGAACGGCTAAACCGATTTTAATAAATTATACCTGGTTAGATTCGTCTTAACCACTAGAATGTCACAGGCTATATTAAAATTATTGGAAATCAAAATGGCGGATTTGTTTCAAGTATAGACGATAATATCAAAAAATACAGTCAGGTTTTTAAGCTTGCATTTTATTAGACTTGTAAGTATTTGAATATTGTTTAAAATTTTGTTTTTTTTAGACACTACATTCTGAAAATACCGTAAGTATCATAGTGACTTTCTAAGTCTTCAGGGTTGACTACGGATTGGCATTCTAAAGATTGCGCATATCTTCGGATTTTTGAGATCTCTAATTTAATTTAAAACGGTTCATTCAGCCAACGAAGCCTTTAGGTATTACTTCTAGTATGGGTCTATATGAGAATCCCTAATAGTTTGTCCTAAATGCATCGTTTGTCCGAATTTTCTTTTATCCTAAAGCCATTTCCGTCTGAATTAGGTATAAAACTTTTTAGTGTTTTTAAAATACAACTCTAACCTAAAACTGCTGGTATTTTTGGAAAGCTCAAAAGCGAGGTTTAGACCAGCAATGAAACATGCAGAAGTTAGACTTTAAAGTAAGAAAAAGTCATCAAAATTGTACTTCTTAGAACTGATGTTAAAGTGAGTCAGCAGTCAACTTCTGCAATTTTTTATGCCGGTATAATTTGCGCTAAATGTTGTTTGACTCAGCTGAAGACCGCTTTAAAGCAAGGTTTAGGCTAGCAATAAAACTTGCAGAAGTTGACTGCTGTCTTTCTCTAACTTTTAAGTCAGAAAAAGACAGCAAAATTGTGCTTCTTGCTCTAGAACTGATGTTAAAGTGAGACAACAATCAACTTCTGCAATTATTAATGCCGGTATAATTTGCGCTAAATATTGTCTGACTGGGTTGAAGACTAGATTAGGATAAACGATAATTCGGACTCGCGATGCGTTAGAACAAACATTATTATGGATGACAAATGACCGTTCCTAATGCGTCAGTCATAATCGCTGCTGATAACGCACCTTCAGAACAATAGTGACGTAATTCAAATTTCAGCTTTAGAACTTTAAGTCATTTAAACTTATTACTATAGAGACCTAACTCGAAATTTTAAATTTCTCAATTAAGTAGGTCACTATTGTCCTGAAGGTGCGATAAGCTGATCCACAAGCGGAACACGACATGCTTTGACTAGAAGTCGGCAAACGCCATGGTCCTCAACAAAAACCGCGGCGAAGCCGTCGCAGCTGAGACTCAGAGGCTATACCCAATCTTCCGAAGAACTAGCTGAGAGACAACGAAGTCGCTGGTTGATGAAGATTAGACCAGTCAACTGCAGCAGTGGATTTTGTAGTCACCAGTCATAATATACAATTAAGAAGAAGAAGAAGTCATAATATACTGTCCAACATTGGCCTGAAAAATATCTGACAACCTCTTATGCTGCTAGTGATAGAGGATTTTCAGATATTTTTGAGCCTGATGTTAAAATGATTGTGAAGCTGGAAATGATTAACGATTCTCTCCCCTTAAACCTAGTCTGATATTTGAATATGTCGTAAATATTATGTAAAACTAAGTCTGTACGTTACAACGACATATGTCTTGGAAAGAAGCAAGTAAAAAAACAAACATATTGGGTCCTTACCTATGAAATTGGCGTTATTTTTACGTGTTTTATTTCGTACGGAACTTATTCATTTCAATTTTAACTTCCAAATTATTTTTAAATTTCATTAATACAGTAGGTATGTTACAAAGGTTTTAGATACAAATAATATGGTTAAATTTCTTACTTAGTGTTTAAAATTAAAGTGTGAAATCAACTCTTTTCATGTGCTGTGAGTTCAAGTGTTTCAATTACGCAGAGTTTTATGAAGCTAACTATTTTTAAGTAATTAAGATATGTTTAATATAGCTTAGAAGTGTCCAATATTCCTGACAGAATTTTGTTTGGTTTGCCTTTGACGTTACTAAATAATCCGCAAAATTAAATGTATGAAAACCACCGTTTTCATAAAATTCTCCATATAAAACGCCAATTTCATAGGTAAGGACCCAATATTCAAAAATCCGAGTTGATTTAGAGGGTAAATACCAGTTATGCGATTTGTCGCCACACAATCCTCCTAAATAATATATTATTGCCAGTGACCGTACAACAAACATAGTAGATTATGATCTGTTTCTACTCTTTACAACTTATTTCTATTGTGTAAATATTTTAATTGAATAATGTTTGAAACATTGGACCTGTTTTGACAGAATCAAAAATCTAAAGGAAGTGATAATCACGTGAGTAAGCGTGGCTTTACTCTCGAAATAATTAAAAAATATTTTTTCAAAAATGAATGCCAACTGAACTAAAGTGTATATGTATGTATGTTTGTACCTATGCATGTCTGTTTGTTTGTGATCTCCTGTTGATTCAACGGCTCGACGAAGTTTTTTTTAATTAGACCTGAGTTGTCTATAAGAAACTTGAATTACTTTTTTACCAGAAAATATTTTGTAAAGTGGCGTTTTATCAACCTTAAAGATAGAAGCTGTTATATAGAGATCAAATAATCGACCAAAAGACATCAACTTTAAGTTGAATAATGTTTGAAATAGTTTTTCCTTCCAGAAACTAACCAACAAAATAAAGGTTAGTGATGTTATAACAAAGATGGTAGGTAGTGATAGGATCTTACTTAGAACTTTATTCACAGAAAATACATCTATCTGTGGCACTGATTTCAATGTACATTTGCATATCTGAATGACGCTTGCAACTTAGTACAGGTACAAATGTCCCTAGCAGCCGTCATCTCAATATTTGTTTTTTACAAGTGTTTATTTTTAAACCGATTTCAAAAACAGCAGTGCCTCGTTTCACGAAGCTACAAGTTTCAAATTACAAGCGGAACTCCCTTTCTATCAAAAGGAGTTAGAAAAAGACTTCCGCTTGTAATTTGTAACTTGTAGCTTCATGAAATGGGCCACAGGACGTTCTCAGTTCGTGGTAGTCTGTTTTTTTTTGTACTCAAAGACGGCTGAACCGATTTGTAAAATTATTTTTTGTTGTATTCCCGGGTGGTCCCATTATTGTCATTAAGTCAGGATGCCTCGTTTATATTTTCCTAAATATTGTCCTTTGAAATAAAAGTAGTAGGTTTTTGGGTAAGTAAAAAATGTTACAAAAAATTATTAAAAACCAGTGTGCCAATAAAGTTTCATGTTTATTTTACCAACAATGATACATATCTAATTATCATCCAGCCAGTTATACAACTATGCCAAATTTGAAAGCTTTTGTAGTTGCTGAGAAAACAGATGTGCTATACAGACAGATAGACACACTTTACCGCAAGGATTCCTTATTAACCATTTTTAGTACGGAACCCTAAAAAATATTATTTGGCAGAGGTACCTACTATGCACAGCTGCACTAGAGCACTAATAATTACTTATTTGCCAATTCCAGAATACTAGGGATATCAACATAGAAAATTTATCACACATCGTGGCGGTATGTTTGCGTGGTGTACTTTATTATCTTTTTACTTTGTATAAGACCAGTTCCAGAAAGAGCGTTTTGCGCGCGTGAGCAATCGCGCGTAGACACTCGCGCGTTTCTAAACAGCAGCGCGAGTGCTCACGCGCGCAGAACGCTCCGTCTGAGGCTCTACTTTGAAATCCGTAATTCGAACTTCGTTTATTGCTATCCCTTTAGCTCTCGACCCGTCACTAGTTCGTAAGAAAGTGATGGGGCGATCTGAAGTTCGAATTACTGATTTCAAAGTAGAGCCCCTGGACCTAGTCTAAGTATGCGGAGTTTAGGAAACCCTCTGTTATTTAGTTAAGTAAGCTATTTATTTACTTAATAGAGAACTAGTTTTTGCCCGCTACTCCGTCCGCGTCGAAGTCGTTTATCGCTGCTCCCTCGGAAACGGTCCAATTTTTCAGGATATTTTTTTCATATGTCCTATTCCAGGACCTAAACTATATTTGTGCCAAGTTTCATTCTGATCCGTTCAGTGGTTGAAGCGTGAAAGAGTAACAAATATCCATACATACAAACTTTCACGTTTATAACATTAGTACCTAAGGATTAAATATATATTTTTATACTTTGTAATGTAGGCTACTTTTAAAGTAGGTATTTAGAAATTAATAAAATACTATTTTAATATGTTCTTCATTGCAGCAAGCTGAAGATATTCTGAAACGTAATACTGACGTGGTAAGTGTCTGTGTTTCGAGAAATAATAATTACTAATGTTTAATTTAAAGCCCGTTAAAAATTACGTTCCAGGCAGTGAAATTAGTAGATTAAGTTATGGTCTAAGATCCGAATAGGAGACGACCTTCACCCAGCTGTTTATTCGATAAAAAGTATTTTATATCAAATTTAATATGGTAAGTAATATATGGCGAATAGGTTGACTGAAAAATTTCAGTCCAGTACAGTCCATAATTTAAAAAAAAACTAAAAATTACCGTTTAAAAAAATGCTATTGCTTGTTTAATAGACCAATTACGTACGAATCGAAAGTATGATGCCTATAGAATATGCAAACGTTAGGTTTAGTGCAAATTATTAGTACCGACTTACCTGCCTACTCAATGGTTATGATGGGAAAAAATAGTCAACCTAACGTTTTCATATTCTATAGGCTTCATACATTCGATTAGTACCTATGTAATTGGTCTATTTAATAAGAAATAGCAATTTAAATAAAAGTTTTTTTTTTAGTTTTTTTTTTATTATGGACTGTACTGTACTGAAATTGTTTAGTCCACCTTTTGCCATATATAATATTACTTACCATATTAAACTTGGTATAAAATACTTTTGGACATAATTATTATATTTATTTAAAAAAAAACGTTACTTTCAGGTAAGTATAGTTTCGGAAATATACATATGCGATTTTTGGCGTTTTGTACTACAGAATTGTTCTTTTATGATTCCCATTATAATTTTCTTTCTTAAAGTACATAGCATAGACACTGGACTATGATCGTGAACAAAATACATATGTTCGACCTTTTCTAAGGTTCCGTAGTTAAACTAAAAAATATTAATCAGTAAACTTTGAAAATTATGCTTGCACACTACTAGTGTGACACTAGTGCAAAGTTCCTCTCATAGTCCGGCTTCTATGCTAATACATTTTTATTGTGAAAAAAATATAAATGTGACAAATACTCCGTTGTTAACTTGTATAGATAAATGATTACGTTTTAAAATTAATTAATTTACTTCCAGCAAATGGGATGGTGGAAGAGGCAGGTTCGTGGTTATAATTAATCACATCCCGCGAAGTACAGTCGCCAGCAATAATTGTATTATCCAACATTGGGTGCAAAAATATCTGACACGCTCTTATACCTGTAGTAATAAAGACGTGTCAGACATTTTGCGGCCAATGTTGGATAATATATTATTGCTGGTGACTGTACTCGTACTATGGCTAGCCATGCCCCTCTATTCTAGGAGGTAAAATCCAAATCGTATTTGACTTGTTTTGGTATTGTTTTTAATTCGGCCTCCATTACTGTCAAGTAAATAACAGCTATCAAAACGATGACAAAACAATAACAGATTAAAAAAGATATGGTTTTTACCCTAAATACCTGGCTAGCCCCACTAAAATGCTGCGGCCTGTCTGGGACCTTCCCCCCCCTAATTGGTGATGTTGTCCTCTCTCATGTACATTTTCCCAAACAAAAACAATAGCTGACTGACAAATTTTAAATATTAACACTAAAGAAATAAAACCTTTTTGTAATATGATTACTTACAACACTAATACTTTAAAAAAAAACTTAAATTTAGTTGTTAAAAGGCGGTTTCCATTGTGATATTTTGCTGATGCTGATGCTGAGCTGTCGTGTGAGGTTGAGCGATCGAATAATGAGTTTATATGAACCTATTAACATTATTAACAAATGTTCTCTTAGGATAGGCGGCCTGAAATTTAACTAAAATAGGTTTATTGTGTGTTTATGAATAAGGGGGTAACTGACTACTTTTTTTTACACTGACGATCTTATTGTGATTATTACAACTATTTATGCGTAATTTCCAATACGAAACAAATGATTACTGCTACTATTACTACTAACTATTGATTTATTCCAGCTCGATAAAATTCTAGAGTACTTGATGAAAATAATTACCAGAGTTATAGAAATAGTGAAAGAGGTGTGTTAATTTTTTTTTGTAGGTTTATATAGTATACCGATAGATTGTAACCATGGATTCCTGGTGGTGTTACGAGTAAATAATGTCATATCAACATGGGTCCAAAACTGCCTTAAAAAACCATAGTACTTCCTTGTGAACGCAGCCTTAGTCAAAAGAGTGAAAAAGAAAACGTCACACTTCACGAACGACTCCGACAAAATACGATAAAGGCGTGTTACCCTTGAGATTTTTCAACCTGTGAATTACTTAAATAAAAGAATATCTCGAAAATTAGGCTTTACCGTGCCATATTTGTATTACTTTTTTTTGTCCAAATAGGCACTAGAATCGCTGGTTTCAATCTGCCGGTATACTCCTTACCATATATAGGTAGATTATATAATAGTACTTTTAAAAAAAGCCATATAAACGATGTGTATGCTGAAAGTAGTCCGAACGGGCTTTGACGCGTCAAAAATCTACCAGTGCTTCCTAGGAGGAGACCACGGCTGAGAAGAAGCGCCGCAAGAAACTCAACAGGCAGTCATTTTACTTGGTTTACATTCAAGTGGCATAAAATTATTTGTCATAATTCATCATTTGGCATAATCATCATTTTTCTAGTTATGGCTTTTGACATAGATACCTCGTTGTGTTGTTCTCCTAGTCATTATTTTAATTTTAATGTTGTTGACCTTGATACACTTGTAAGGTTTTTATTTGTGCTAGTTTTAATAATTATTATTTATTACTATACTAACTTCTAATGTAACTCACTTGAAAGTATTATTGTGTTTTATGATTGAAAAAATTACCTTCTGCTGGAGTTTCTTGCAGCGCCGCCGAGTTTGTCCGAAGCGCTGGTAGATTCACTCTATATTACCGACGTGTAAAAGAGCCCTTATGTGGCCAATTTACTGAATAAGTATCTTGAATTTTGAATTTTGAATTTTGAATTTTGATTGTCTTTCTACGACGGGGTTTTAGATATTAGCTTACAATTAATTAAGTAGGAATTTACAGCTTTCGATTTTTCACTGTGGCATTACATTTGTATCTTGTCTTAATTGCAGAAAGTTCGGAGCAAGTTTCCAAGAATGGGCTTGCGACATACGCAGGTAATAAATAACGGCGGGCTTAGCACGCGAGGTGAGGATTATACGTCAAAATTCGTCAAACGAGATTTAGTGTCAAATATGTCTATTCCATATTTTAACGTAAGAGTAAACGTTTAAGGTTTTAAATAAAAGTGTAATTTGTGTTACTTGAGTCCTTTTACTACTAAGCATCTTGAAGTGGGATTTAATGTCATGATTATATGTCATTTTCGGTATTGCTAATTGACACTAATTCATGGATAACGTCAAATCTGACAGTAAATCTCGCCTCGCGTGCTAAGCCCGCAGGAAGAAGTAATATTTGTATGAGTATTTTATATAATTATTAAGTTTGTCGCACGGTAAATACTATGAAACTTACAAGTTAAATAAATGTAACAGTTGCATTGGCCTAGATTTTATGAGTACCTAGGTACTGCCGTCATATAGGTACATACAGTGTGACAAGAAACTCGACCTAGTTCTGGAAAGGGGTTACACTAGAGATAATTTGCACTAATTTAGTCCTAGTTAACTTGGAGTCTAATGTCACTGATTTACGAGTTTTTTTTTGGATATTTTTTCCGTCTTTTGATCTAAAACTATTAATTGTGAAAAAATACTTCACTCTGGGAACCAAAAATGCATTTTTCTAATAGCTGATGAATGAACCAATGCTTTAAACAAACACTCAAACTTTTTGATGACAATTCCAAAAACCTTAGAAATAAAAGGTTCTTAAATCACAAGTCAGTTCTTTTTTTTATTTGTAGCTGCTGAGGGAGGTTTTGCAGGTGTTTACGGGTTGTTATGATCACTTTTACCATCTGGTGACTTGCTCGCTCGTGTACCTAGTTTTTCACGGGTATCAATTAACCGGTCAGCAAAATATTCTCATTTTGGTGAACAGAAATATGTATTTGGTCAGCCAAAATAGCTAGTTGGTAAGCAACTTATGGTTAGCAAACATTTATAAATCTGTCAGCAATTAATGACATATTGGGCTGCTCTAAATTATTTTGGTCAGCAAATTAAATATTTGAGCTGCATTGAACGACCCACAGATAATTAAATTTTGGTAAGCAATCAGAAGGTAAGCAAAATAATTCATTTTGTCCAGCAGAAAAAAGGAAGCAATAAAATCAAATTGGTCATCAACAAAATGGGCGCAACTATTACAAAGTTCATTCAAATATACTCTCTTTTTTTGTAAATTATTCAATTTATATAGAATTATTCCTCTAGGGCACACTTTCCTCGCAGATACACCCTTGAAAAAAGTTCGCCTTTATTCCTTATAGATCCCCTTTTTAAATAGGTACCAATGCAGTGTTTCCTAATAGATACACTTTTGGGTACAGTTGTGTACACAAAGGTGTAATTAACAAATTTACTGCCGTGCCGGCAACACACACATCCCAAACCCACCATCAAATTTACAAATTTAACAGAGTCGACGGAGCTCCGCTCACGCGGATCTCCTATATCTGGGTTGTTCTGGCCCTCCGGGCCTGATATAAAAACGAACCTAACCTAACCTACCTCATATTTATGATACAAATTTTGGTTAATCTAGGGTGTGATTGTGATAGAAAATTGTGTGACAAAACTTAACTTGTAAACACTGCTGACTTTTCAAACTAAACGCAATCCACTTCTATATTATAGATGACCATTATTTTAATATGCATACCTCTTAATTAAACTGCTTACAGACATGTTTTCTCTGCTGACCAATTGTAAAATCTTGCTGCCCAAATAATTATTTTGCAGCTCGACTGTTTATTAGGCAGACAAATGACAAAAAAAGCTGATCGAAATTGTTTAAAATGTTACCCGTTTATAAATTGTTTGCTGAACAAAGAGTTGTAGCCCGATTTTTATTTATTGCTACCCAAATCTTTTTATGCTGCCCAAATGAATTAATTGCTGTTTTTTTTTGCTGATCAATTTTAATAACGGCTGACCATTTAATTACTTCCCGTTTTTCACAGAAAATAATCTATATATATAAAAGGCAATGTCCCGGGTGACATATCAACGCCCAGCCTAAACCGCTAAAGATACAAATTTGGAATTTTGAGGGGAAGTTGATTTTGTAATGGAGGCGTCGTTTAAGAAGGGATTTTTTGAAACTCAACCCCTAAAGGTGTGAAAGGGGGTTGCAAAGTTTGTATGGGAAAAAATATTTTTATTGTCTAATTTACTTGAAACTTGGTAGAAATGCTCTTCAATGCAAATAATGAGACACCTATTTCAGCGATTACTAAAATTCAACCCCTAGAGGGATGAAAGGGGGTTGCAAAGTGTGTATCGATAAAATATTTTTATGATCAAATTTACTTGAAACTTGGTAGAAATGCTCTTCAATGCAAATAATGTGACAAGTAATTCAGCGATTACTAAAATTCAACCCCTAGGGATAAAAGGGGGTTGCAAAGTTTGTTTAGGAAAAAATATTTGGTATGCTTAAATTTACTTTAGACTTGGTAGAAATGCTTGCTCTGCAATGAAAACAATGAGTCACGTGATAACTAAAATTCAAACCCTTGGGGGATGAAAGGGGGTTGCAAAGTTTTTACAGGGACGAATACTTTTATGTTCTGATTTATTAACTACTAGAGGACGCCCACGACTTCGTACGCGTAGAATTAGTTTCCCGCTACTCCCCCCTATTTCACCCCCTTAGGGGTTGAATTTCTAAAAATCCTTTCTTAGTGCTCACTTACATCATGAAAGGAACCCCTGTACCAAATTTCAAGTTTCTAGGTACAGTAGTTTGGGCTGTGCGTTGATATGTCAGTCAGTCAGTTTTGCCTTTTATATATATAAAATATAGATCTATTTATTAACTTGGGATCTAAGACAACTCACTGTAAAGTTTGTATCGAAATTATGTAATATTCAAAGTTATTATTATTACATACAGTAAATATTCAGATCCTTGTTTTTCGAAAATCTTCTGATAAGTGGGTTAACTGTTTTTATAGAAATGTGGCAAATTTATCTAGAATCGTAAAAAAAACGTAATGGTGAAAGAGAGGCAGTGAATTTATATTGTATGTCAATTTTGTTGTTTTAAAGGTTAGCGCCACAAAATTAAAGTTGTTTATGTGGACTGCTTACTTAAAATTCACGCTCTAGACTTTTTTTTTAAAAGCCTTAGAAGTACTTTCAACAGACGTTCTGACTCTCCGCAGACGAAGTCGCGGGCGGAAAGCTAGTAATAAATAAGTAAGCTCTTTAAATTATGTCACATTAACAGTCGTTTTTATTTTTTACAGCTCGTAAGTAACGTTGTCTTTTTCTTTTCGCATATTTGACAATTTAAATAAGACCGTTTTAAATTCATAGGGACCTCTTGAAAACTTACTTGTTCAAAAACGTATTACGCTTATAAGCTCGCTATTGTATTTTCAGCTTAAAGACGTTGTGTTTTCGGTAAGTGTTAAAAAAAAAACATTAAATCTAAGAATGGCCCTTACGGCACTTTAACAAAAATCTGGCAGCATTTCCTCGTTGAATAATGGCTTAACTAATTCATTAAGCGAGGAAACTGCCAGCTCTTCGGTATCCAGTAAAGTCAATGAGTCTCTTTGACAATTCCTTAAAAAGGCTTAGAGCGCTAGGACCCCACGGACCAAGGGTCTCGACTCCGAATGGAGTAGAATTATATTCAGCACGGGTAGCACAAGATGTATTTTCTCGCTTGTCGCTCAGTGTGTCTCTATCGTAGCAGACTAGAAAGTAAGGGAGATCCGAGTGACAAACAAGTCGCGGACAACATGTGCTTGCCGTGCTGTCGCCCTAGACAAGATGCATTACTAAGACTCCGTTTGTCTGTCTGTCACCAGGCTGTATCTCAAGAACTATCATAGCTAGACAGTTGAAATTTTCACAGAAGATGTGTTTCTGTTGCCGCTATAACAACAAATACTGAAAACAGAATAAAATAAATATTTAAGGGGGGCTCCCATACAACAAACGTGTTTTTTTCCGTTTTTTGCTAATGTTGTATAGATCTTATCTTATCTTATTGGTGGGGTCCTTACGGATACACTTCGACCCTATGGGATTTTTTGTGTAATTACCCCTCTGTTAGCGCTTAATCCAATGCAGCCTCCACTCCTTCCAAAATGTTGTATAGATAATGGTACGGAACCCTTCGTGCGCGAGTCCGACTCGCACTTGGCCGGTTTTTAAACCAATCGCGTCACTGGTAGATGACGTAATAAAAAAAGTCACGTGATCTACAAGTGACGCGATTGGTTTAAAAACGAAACGAATAGAAACGCTGGTTAGCAAAATGCATCTTGTCTAGCGCATCATGCGTTTCTACGGTTCGTCTGTTGCAGGGTGCAGTGTCCACAGTGTACAGCGAGCTGAAAGATGGACCGGGCAAGCTTTCGGTATGTCTGCCCTAGATTTAACTAAATAAATATCAGGAGATCATACACACCTTGACTCAGTGCCAAACTACGCTAGAGGCTTGTACTATGGGTACTAGACAATGATAAACACGGTATTCTATCGCAAATCAGAAATTTTTGTGACTGTGTCATTGGTCCGAAAATGTATGGTAGAAAGCTTTTTTTTTCTAAACCCATTTACTTTTTAAAATGTGTTAAGAGACCCTACAGAACCTGTAGGTTAGGTTAGGTTTGGTTCCGAGTAGGGAAAGCAAGCGATTACTGATTTCATAGATCTTAAGTAGGGTCTTGTTGGCATAATTGGTATTGCGCCTGCATCGGCCCGGAGAGCCAGAGGGGATGTAGGTTCGAATCCTGCCTAAGACCGACGAAATTTTTTCGCTTTAATATAGTTTAGGTTAGGTTTGTTTTATAATATAACTATAAGTACCTTTTCAGAAAATAAAATTCTAACTTATGAAAGTTAGGACGAAAGAAACTGTTCGTAACTGAAACTCTACCTTATGATAGGCAACTGATAAACATACTACTTATATGTAAAGACATAATAAATACTTAGGTACATATCAAGTATCGAACCCGAAAGCGCTAGCTCAGGGTCACTATAAATACAACTAGAACAAAAGAATGTTATCGTATGCTTAGTCACTTTTTGTTAAAAACTTAAATGTCATAATGAAATATAAGGCCAATACACATTTTTCAAATATAAAATAAATAAAAATGAATATCTGAGGACATTCATGCAACTTGACCTAGCACGAAACTAAGCCCTTGGCTTGTACCAAGGGTACCTAGCCTACTAGACAATACACATAACTTATATTATATGAAGAAATAAATAGGTACTCATATACATATAAAACTTACTCCTAAAGATACTTAAGCTAAACATTGTTTTTTACCAATTTTAATAAAAGGTTTTTAGTAGTAGCATCAGCATACATTATATTTTAGAAATAAAGTAACTAATAATGGAACCAAAATTTCATCTAGCTTTATTCTTTTGCAGTTAGTAAGTGCGTTTGATATATTTCCTACTAAGTTCCAATTAAGCTATTTTTTACTAATGTAAAGAGCATTGGACCGTGCAATGCATTTGTTCCGGATCATGTCTATTTTTATGCTGCTTGCTGTATTGATTAGTCATTAACGGCCTGGCTTGTTCCTGAGTCGCTAGGAGTCGGTGGAGTGTTGCAACACTTGAAAACTGAGGGGCTAGACAAGGTGCATTACGCTAGCTAGCGTTTCTATTCGTTACGTTTTTAAACCAATCGCGTCACTTGTAGATGTCGTGATACGAAAAGTCACGTGATCTACCAGTGACGCGATTGGTTTACAAACGAAACGAATAGAAACGCTGGTTAGCGTAATGCATCTTGTCTAGCCCCTCTGAGCCGGTGTTTCTACAATAAGTTGCAGCAACGATTTAGATCCAGAATTATAGTTCAATGTAAATGTATGTGTGTATGTGTTTTGTATGTATGTGTTCAGCGTACATTGAACAAAGCTGAACGGCAGTAAGCATATTGTGCTGGTACATATTAACAGTCTACCGGCTATTTCATTGTTATATTACTAGACGACTCCCGCGACTTTTAACCCCTTAGGGGATTAATTTCCAAAAATCCCTTCCTAGTGCTCCCCTAGGACACCCAAGGAATATTCTCGCCAAATTTCAAGTTCCTAGGTCCAGCGGTTTCGGCTGTGCGTTGATCGATTAATCACCTAGTCAGTGTCTTCTTTTATATATATAAGACCAGTGACGATACTGTTTTGCCCTTACTTATAAACGCGGAGTAACCATGGAGTAGCTAAGCCATGTTTTGTCCTTATCCGTCGAATTCAAATGTCACAACGACTATTTATTATTATGACATTGCTATGCAGTTCATTTTACGGTGAGCGTAAAGGACAGAGCTATAGCATTTATATAGCTCTGTCCTTTTCTCTCAGCGTAAACTGAATTGCATGGCTATGTCATAATAACCCCCCAGGTAAGGACAAAACATGGCATAGCTACTCCATGGTTACCTGTTGGTTTGTGGGAGCCTTTAAGCTATTTTAAACAGGGACTACCGGATTGTATGCTGGAGATAAAACCTAGTAGCTGCTAAAGTTGAAATTAGGGTATAGTCCAATTTTAACCACCTCGCCTTGTCACAAGGTATGAATTCTGGGATTCTATTCTAGAGTGTTAAACCATATCGTATTTGATCTGTTAAGGTATTGTTTTTAACTCGACCGCCATTACTTTCAAGGAAATAAGAGCTATTAAAACGTTGACAATACGATAACAGGTCAAAGTCGATGTGGTTTTTACCGCCTAAAATTGTTTTTTTTCCGTAGGTCAAGAGAAAAGACGGGGCTACTAAGGTAAATATTATGTAAAAACTATTCATCGACACCTTATGTTCCTAGTTTTAATCTTATGTCATCCACAAATAAATACTTAAAAAATCAACTGAGTAAAATTCAAAATTATCAAAATAGTCTCTTAGAACTGTAAACATATATTTGAATAATTATTATAATTGAAGTTTAGCCACTTTAGCCGTCAAATTTAATAGTATTTTAAGGTAATGTTAGGCAACCTAATTTAAGACTTAAATCTAGGTTTAAGACCATACTTATACATTTTGACACATCTAAACTGTATTTAAAGCTAAATCTAGACTATTCTTTTTGCTGCCCTAAATGATTATGGGATATCTGAGATAAGGATTATTAATAGTTCATAAAAAACAGCGTATTTCAAGAAATATTAGCAAATAAACCGACGTGCGTGCATGACTCGATGTATGAATGTGGAAGAAGCGAAAGAGATTTGTCAAGATCGTAGCAGGTGGAAAGAAGTGGTCTCTGCCTACCCCTCTGGGAAACAGGCGTGATTTAATGTATGTATGTATGTATTAGCAAATACCAAAAACAAGTCGAAACAAGTACTTATACACGTTTTTCACGATTTATTATTTATAAACACTTTACATTCTTTGCAGCTGGTAAGTATACAAACCTTTTAAAAACCGTGCACATGATAACGTTTTTAATACTTTTTGGTACTTAATTAAAATATCTAAATATTGACTCTAGTTAACCCAGATCATTTTTACTGTAAGTAACCTATCCATTTATTTACACTTAGCACATAGCGGAAATTTCTAAAAATAATATTAACTTACGCGAATGTTGTTCGATTATAAGCGCAATTCACATAGAGCGCGGGTCGTGCGCGGGAGCGGGCGTATTGCCGTTACATTGCTTGTAATACACGCATTCTCCGATAGGCCTTCTCACAGAGAGCACAATGTAACGGCAATACACCCGGTACCGCGCCCGACCCGTCCTCTGTGTGAATTGCGCTTAACAAAAACTGGTCTCGGAAATGTTTTTCAAATATTTTATTGAACTTGCTTCGTTCGTATATTCGTCATTACGGTTCAAAACTTCCCATAAATTTTTCCAGCACTTGCTGGCTTCGAATTAAGCTGAAATTTGGTACAGTTATGTATTTGTTCGGTGACAATGCGATGAGGTCTACGTTCGGCATAGTGAAGACCTTTTTATCACCTTTCTATACCAGCAGGCCTACCGAAGTAAGATGCACACGCTGCTACTTTCTGTTCCCCTAGTAATTATTTAAATTTTACCTTAAATTTGTAATGATTGTTTGTGCTAGTCTTAATTTCTTATTTATTACTTTGTAATGTGACTTACTTTTGAGTATTGTAAGTCCACAACACAAACACATACATATAAAGATTATTAAAAAAAACATAACCCTCCTTCTGACGCAGTCGGGTAAAAGGAAATAGTTGGGTGAATACTCGGGCGTTTCAACCGCCGTCATTGTTGTCTTCAATTTATTGACAAACATAATGATAACTACTAGCAACTTTTGATGTCAAAATCAACGGACCCAGGGGTAGTATCCATTCCATTTAAAAGGACAAGAAATTTATAAAGTTTGTCTTGAATAATATGCGAAGATAATAATGACGGCGGTTAAAACGCCGAATAATCACCCAGTTGACAACAAAAGTTAGTTACATTTTCCCAACTAACATGAAATTATACGTGTTTTGTCTTTACCCTTCACAGACATTATTGAATACGGGATTTGGTACTTTAAGAAACGTAGTTGGGACTATGGTACGTATAGTTTATTCCTTTAATTTTTTCTTGCGTCACAATAGTGCATATTTTATTTATTTTCTTGATAATAATAAATTGTCATCAGTAAGTAAGAAAAACTGAGGCACTTACTTGCTTAATATAATACTGTTGCTACTACTCAATTTAAAGTGCAATTTTAAAATTAAATACATTGTTTGGTATAGAGATAACCTTGTTGTTTAAAACGTCGTTTTTCCTTAGCCCAAAACAAAAGACGGGGATAAGGTAAATATTATTTAAAAACTTTTTATCTTACAATTACAATTTTTTTTCTTAGTTTTGATCCACAATAGTATCCACAAAAAAAATGCATTATTTATTTGCCCTTATTTACAGAGCGACAGCAAGGTAGATGCATGACAACCATACTTAATATTATTATTACTTATTATTGTGAAAGTAAGTTAGGGCCTCTGTAGTTTTAAAAATATGGGCTTCCGCATGATCAGATTTTGATATTTTTCCAAATATTTTTTTGGGTAGGGGTCTACTCGCATACATATTTTTACGCATAATAATCATTACGCATTAAAATCGATTTTCATCGAACGGTTTTTACATTAGAAAGGGTTTTATTTTATTTATTATTAAAAACTACCTAACCTAACCTAATGTACACAATAGAAGTTTATTAAATTTTGGAATGTCAGCCTAAAAGGGTGTTATGAGTAGATAGGCCCCCATTTTTTTTGACTGTACTTTTATTACACAGTTATCATCCGCTTAACGAGACTTGCAAAGGGACTTTTGCTATTCTTGGATATGTTTTACAGAAGGACTTTATTAATCCGTTCTCGACTTTGGGGTGCTGCCGCGGGCTCTGCCATGTCCATAAAACTATGAAAATTTAAACTTAAAATTCAATTAAATTTAATGCTTGTTTAGTGACGTGTTGTCTTATTCTATTGCTGTAGCAAAGAAAGTGACAGCAGCAACTTTAACAAAGCATTAAATTAAATTGACGTTGTGCGGCAGTTACCTACTTACACATGTATCCCAATTGATATATTTGCATTATTTATTTGCCCTTATTTACAGAGCGACGGCAAGGTAGATGCATTGACAACCATACTTAATATAATAATATAAATGTGAAAGTATGTTAAGGCCTCTGTAGTTTTAAAAATATGGGCTTCCGCGTGATCAAATTTTGATATTTTTGTCCAAATATTTTTTTGGGTAGGTGTCTACTCGCATACATATTTTTACGCATAATAATCATTACGCATAAAAATCGATTTTCATAGAACGGTTTTTACAATAGAAAGGGTTTATTTTAATTATTATTAAAAACTACCTAACCTAACCTAATGTACACAATAGAAGTTTATTAAATTTTGCAATGTCAGCCTAAAAAGGTGTTATGACAATCGATTTTTATGCGTAATGATTATTATGCGTAAAAAAATTATGCGAGTAGATAGGCCCCATTTTTTTTGACTGTACTTTTATTACTTACACAGTTATCATCCGCTTAACGAGACTTGCAAAGGGACTTTTGCTATTCTTGGATATGTTCTACAGAAGGCCTTTATTAATCCGTTTTCGACTTTGGGGTGCTGCCGCAGAGGCTCTGCCATGTCCATAAAACTATGAAAATTTAGACTTAAACTTCAATTAAATTTAATGCTTATTTAGTGACGTGTTGTCTTATTCTATTGCTGTAGCAAAGAAAGTGACAGCAGCTACTTTAATCGAGCATTAAATTAAATTGACGTTGTGCGGCAGTTACCTACTTACACATGTATCCCAATTGATATATTAGCATTATTTATTTGCCCTTATTTACAGAGCGACAGCAAGGTAGATGCATGACAACCATACTTAATATAATAATATAAATGTGAAAGTATGTTAAGGCCTCTGTAGTTTTAAAAATATGGGCTTCCGCGTGATCAAATTTTGATATTTTTGTCCAAATATTTTTTTGGGTAGGTGTCTACTCGCATACATATTTTTACGCATAATAATCATTACGCATAAAAATCGATTTTCATAAACGGTTTTTACAATAGAAAGGGTTTATTTTAATTATTATTAAAAACTACCTAACCTAACCTAATGTACACAATAGAAGTTTATTAAATTTTGCAATGTCAGCCTAAAAAAGTGTTATGACAATCGATTTTTATGCGTAATGATTATTATGCGTAAAAAAAATATGCGAGTAGATAGGCCCCATTTTTTTTGACTGTACTTTTATTACTTACACAGTTATCATCCGCTTAACGAGACTTGCAAAGGGACTTTTGCTATTCTTGGATATGTTCTACAGAAGGCCTTTATTAATCCGTTTTCGACTTTGGGGTGCTGCCGCAGAGGCTCTGCCATGTCCATAAAACTATGAAAATTTAGACTTAAACTTCAATTAAATTTAATGCTTATTTAGTGACGTGTTGTCTTATTCTATTGCTGTAGCAAAGAAAGTGACAGCAACTACTTTAATCGAGCATTAAATTAAATTGACGTTGTGCGGCAGTTACCTACTTACACATGTATCCCAATTGATATATTAGCATTATTTATTTGCCCTTATTTACAGAGCGACAGCAAGGTAGATGCATGACAACCATACTTAATATAATAATATAAATGTGAAAGGATGTTAAGGCCTCTGTAGTTTTAAAAATATGGGCTTCCGCGTGATCAAATTTTGATATTTTTGTCCAAATATTTTTTTGGGCAGGGGTCTACTCGCATACATATTTTTACGCATAATAATCATTACGCATAAAAATCGATTTTCATCGAACGGTTTTTATATTAGAAAGGGTTTTATTTTATTTATTATTAAAAACTACCTAACCTAACCTAATGTACACAATAGAAGTTTATTAAATTTTGCAATGTCAGCCTAAAAGGGTGTTATGACAATCGATTTTTATGCATAATGATTATTATGCGATAACCTTGTTGTTTAAAACGTCGTTTTTCCTTAGCCCAAAACAAAAGACGGGGATAAGGTAAATATTATTTTAAAACTTTTTATCTTACAATTACAATTTTTTTCCTTAGTTTTGATCCACAATAGTATCCACAAAAAAAAACTTTCAAAATCCACTGAATCAAATGCAATATTTTCAAAATAGTGTCACATGGGCGCCCCTTGAATGACCGACACTAATTTCATCGAATGCGTTGTTTCATCGAATTATCATTTCATCGAAAGCTAATTTCTGCTGAAACCTTATTGTTTTTAGGTTATCTTAAGCATGGGTTACGTAGGCTAGGTTAGGTTCGACCTGTGACCGCCAAAAAAATATAACTCCTGCACGTGGAAATGCCTGTTCGATGAAATGAAAATTCGATGAAATGAAACTTCGGTGAAATGAGTGTCGGCGATTCAAGGGTAAACCGTCCTACATCTGTATATAATTGAAACATAATGAAACAAGCGTCAGCGTTTTTGTGTGTATTCCCAGTATATCTATTCACTGGAACAGCTGCTGGACTTAACTTGTTTTTTTTTAAGTTCTATACCTATTCGTTTACATTTACAGTTTAAAGGTTAAGATAACGTTTACCGGTCACTCGCCTGTTGAAGTTTAGTCAGTCGTCCAATTAACCACCTCACTGCTTCACTCAAAACGTCAATTAAATTTTAATGCTTGTTTAGTGAAGTGCTTGAAATATGATCTATCCTTATCTGTAATTAAAGTAATTATGACAATTGAGTTTGATGGAAAAGGAAAAAAAATACTTTAACTAAAATAGGTTTAAATAGAGAGTTTAGGTATGAATGGGGGGAAATCTATAGCAATTTAAAAAACAATTTTACTGCCGAACTCAGAGACGTCAATTAAATTTAATGCTTGTTTAGTGACGTGTTGTCTTATTCTATTGCTGTAGCAAAGAAAGTGACAGCAGCTACTTTAATCGAGCATTAAATTAAATTGACGTTGTGCGGCAGTTACCTACTTACACATGTATCCCAATTGATATATTTGCATTATTTATTTGCATTTATTTACAGAGCGACAGCAAGGTAGATGCATGACAACCATACTTAATATAATAATATAAATGTGAAAGTATGTTAAGGCCTCTGTAGTTTTAAAAATATGGGCTTCCGCGTGATCAAATTTTGATATTTTTGTCCAAATATTTTTTGGGTAGGGGTCTACTCGCATACATAATTTTACGCATAATAATCATTACGCATAAAAATCGATTGTCATAGAACGGTTTTTACAATAGAAAGGGTTTATTTTCATTATTATTAAAAACTACCTAACCTAACCTAATGTACACAATAGAAGTTTATTAAATTTTGCAATGTCAGCCTAAAAGGGTGTTATGAGTAGATAGGCCCCCATTTTTTTTGACTGTACTTTTATTACACAGTTATCATCCGCTTAACGAGACTTGCAAAGGGACTTTTGCTATTCTTGGATATGTTCTACAGAAGGCCTGTATAAATCCGTTTTCGACTTTGGGGTGCTGTCGCGGGCTCTGCCATGTCCATAAAACTATGAAAATTTAGACTTAAAATTCAATTAAATTTAATGCTGGTTTAGTGACGTGTTGTCTTATTCTATTGCTGTAGCAAAGAAAGTGACACCAGCAACTTTAATCAAGCATTAAATTAAATGGACGTTGTGCGGCAGTTACCTACTTACACATGTATCCCAATTGATATATTTGCATTATTTATTTGCCCTTATTTACAGAGCGACGGCAAGGTAAATGCATGACAACCATACTTAATATAATAATATAAATGTGAAAGTAAGTTAGGGCCTCTGTAGTTTTAAATATATGGGCTTCCGCGTGATCAAATTTTGATATTTTTGTCCAAATATTTTTTTGGGTAGGGGTCTGTAATTTACACAGTTATCATCCGCTTAACGAGACTTGCAAAGGGACTTTTGCTATTCTTGGATATTATGTTCTACAGAAGGCCTTTATTAATCCGTTTTCGACTTTGGGGTGCTGCCGCGGGCTCTGCCATGTCCATAAAACTATGAAAATTTAAACTTAAAATTCAATTAAATTTAATGCTTGTTTAGTGACGTGTTGTCTTATTCTATTGCTGTAGCAAAGAAAGTGACAGCAGCAACTTTAACAAAGCATTAAATTAAATTGACGTTGTGCGGCAGTTACCTACTTACACATGTATTCCAATTGATATATTAGCATTATTTATTTGCCCTTATTTACAGAGCGACGGCAAGGTAGATGCATGATAGCCATACTTAATATAATAATATGAATGTGAAAGTTAGTTAGGCCTCTCTGGTTTTAAAAATATAGGCTCCCGCGTGATCAAATTTTGATATTTTTGTCCAAATATTTTTTTGACTGTACTTTTATTACACAGTTATCATCCGCTTAACGAGACTACCAAAGGGTTGGATTTTTGCTATTCTTGGATATGTTCTACAGAAGGCCTTTATTAATCCGTTCTCGACTTTGGGGTGCTGCCGCAGGCTCTGCCATGTCCATAAAACTATGAAAATTTAGACGTATTTTTAATAAATAATAATAATATCTTAAAGTTTGGGTTTTACAGCAAAGTTTTATTGTAAAGAAATTACCTATAATTAGATTTACTGATGAACGATTTGATAGTACCAATTCAGATTTTTTTCTTGTCATAAAATATACAAATTAGAATATTCCGTGAATTGATTGTCATCAACAGGGTCTCACGATACATGAACTCATTTTGTTGACTGTAGATAGGTATCTTACCGCCTGTTTCACAATCCACAAGTAAACCATATTTGACAACATAAATTAGCCCTTTCTCTTTCTTGCACTTGAAAATAGACAAGGAGAGAGACAACTTTAAATGGCAGATAAATTTACTTGTCGATTGTGAAACAGCCACTAAGAATTATAAAAATATTAAACAAAAAATGTTAATCCGGAATTTCACTGCAGTGGCAACAAGACGTAAGTTTTATTTTAATTAAATATAAAAATATAAATCTATGCCCTACATCATAAATCCAGAAACACAAACGTTTATTAACACTAATGTCCCATTAGGATATCTTCTGTCTTTATTCTCATTCGCCTAAGGTAGAAGAGACAGGACGCAAATTAAGGCGATGAATTGTAAACATTTAGGTACTTACTTCTAAAATGATATTTAGTTTTTAATACCGACAAGTAAAAGAGCCCCAGTGGTCAATTTACTGTATACATAAATTCAACTCAATTTTATTTAAAGAATAGGTTAACATAAACCATTTTCCATGCTAGACTCGCAAAAACTTGTGACTGGCTCGACTTATATTAACAATTTTTTTGTTGTGTTACGTAAATGTCATGACAAGGTTTGTATATAGCTAGCGCATAATATATACAGAAAACCAAATGTGAACTACGAAGGCAGATTTTGAAACCGAGTTACACTCCGAGCGGTAATATTCTTCTTACTCTGTATATCTGTTTGTATACCTATTGTAAGATATGTTTTTTAAGAATATGAATAAGGGAATGTTAATTTCACTGTGATTGCAGACGTTGCAGACCAACAGTGAGGTAAATATTACACACTTCGTCTCGTTCTGAGCCGGACTATAGTAGCCAAATCGAATACAAATAGCAATGCTTTTAGACAGACTGCAACAGCTGAAAACAATATGCGGGGTTGCTTTTCAGGGTACCGCTCCCGAAGGAAGTCAAACAGCGCCTCTATTCTAGGCGGTAAAACCAAACCGTATTTGACCTGGGCCTCTCTGGGCAGTAAAAACGATATCGTATTTGACCGGAGGGCTTATTGTCTAACGCACTCGCAATCACGATCGTTTTCATTTTGAGAATCGAAGGCTTGTTACAAAATGAAAACAATTGCTCCACTTTGAAACCGGTTGCGATTGCGAGTGCGTTAGACAATAGCCCCTCTGTTATGGAATCGTTTTTAACTCAGCCACTATTACTGTCAACTAAATAAAAGCTATCAAAACGTTGACAATTAGTTATGCTCCATATTATATTTTATACCTATTTGGCCTTATTTTCCAAAATGTATGTGAACTGTGTTTCATAATTATAGAACAAAAAAAGATGTAAGTAAATAATAAAATGAAATAATATTTACAACCTTTTACATTTCAGTCATTCCTGCCGCAGCCGTATGGGGTAAGATGAGTAATTAAATTACTCTTACCTTTACTTGTTTTTTATCTTTATAGTTATTGTGGCCAATTCGGATAGAGTTTTATTTTTATAAACATTTGTGAACCTTACAAAATAGATATATATATATAGGGCAAGAGTAAATGGGAATGTTGGAAGGGAAAGGCCAAGGCGAACGATCAACGAAAGGGCCAAGTCAGGAGACTCTAAACCGACGCACGACGACGAAGCGAGGGAAGTTTGTCTGGATCGTAGCAAGTGGAAGGAAGTGGTCTTTGCCTACCACTAAGAGGCGTGATTGTATGTATGTATGAGAACTTTAATTTATAAAGTTAAGCTCCATTCTAGTCTAACAACAATATAGTTTGACGTTTACCTATTAGGTTTATAGATATTTTTTTTAATAAATTAATTGTATCCGATTAAGTGGAGTAAGTTTCAATTAAAGGTCTATTATACAGGGTGTCCCAGAAACCGACGTCAAACGCCTAGGGCTGATAGAGCTGCTAAAAAGCCATCGATTTAACCCCTATGTATGTTCAGCGATTTTTACTAGTTTCGGAGATATTGATCATTTTAATCTGAATTTTTGGGATTTTCACTGATCATTCATTTTTTTAAGTAATGACATAAAGTTTGTTTCTTCATAATAGGTGTCCCAGTGTTTGGTTTTCACTCTGTATGAAAAAAAACAACTATAATGTGATTACCGTAAAACTACTCAACTATGGTCCTAGCCTGGAACAAATGTGATACCTTACTGCAATTATTGCTGGGTATATCTACTGTTTGGCCTAAAATCGATTGCTCGAAACTCTAGCTATAGCTCAAGCTATCATATTTTTAGAATAATGTGATAAGTAAAATTGGACTATTGTTGTAGGGCAGGACCATAGTTGTGTAGTTTTACGGTACTTAAAAAATACTTTAAAAAACGAGCAAATAGGTTTAAAAACTTCACTGATTCGTAATGATTCTAATTATGTGAGATACCACTGAAAAACTTGTGAAATAAAACAAGAAATTAATGATTTTTTGTGATATGGACATAAGGGAAAATTACAAAAAATCAGATTAAAATGATCAATATCTCCGAAACTACAATAGTAAAAATCGCTGAACATACATAGGGGTTAAATCGATAGCTATCAGCCCTAGGCGGATTGACGTCGGTTTCTGGGACACCCTTTATATTAATTTGTTGTGTTTAGGAACCTTTTAAGGGTAAGAAGAGACTGTGCCTCTTCGCGCCGCCGGGCCGCCTGTACTGCATCGCCCAAAACCGGTGAACATGGTACGTCAGTCATGAGGCCATCTAAGGCATAGTATACGGAAGTAGTAGTTTATGAGACTGGTGCAAAATGAGAGGCATTAATTACACGAGTGTGGTTGATCTCATTATGTGTACAGTCGCATACATAACTTATAAGTAAAAGACCTGTATCTGTGGTTGCCCTGTATCTTAATGTACCTTAATGCATTAAAGTATCGGTCACGGGATCCCCTTCTTTTAAAGACACTCATTTTATAGAGACTATATCACTTCACAGAATTTTCATTTCATAGAAAATTATTTTCTGATGAACCTGTGTTGATTTCAGGTTATCTTAAATATGATTCACGTAGGTTACGTTAGGATAGACTTGTAACCATCACAAGATAACTGAAATCATCACGGGTTTTGCAGAAAATAGTTTTCTATGAAACGAAAATTCTGTGAGGAGATAGTCTCTATGAAATTAGTGTCTATAAAACAAGGGTAAACCATCGCTCACCGATACTTTAATGCGAACATTAAGATGCAACCACATCGATAATCGATACTTTAATGACGTGCAATACTTTAATGTTAACATTAAAGTACACCCACAAATACAGGTTTCTTAAATATAGGACATTTATTATCGTTTCTGAAAATATTCTAGGGAAGTTACGATAATGGATGTAGATAAATTAATTTAACTCCTGCCCTTAAGGCTCGTTAAGTACCTACGCAGGCGGCGGACATGACTGATTCAGCGTCAATCAGCGTTATCAGCGTTACTATACAACAATGATTAGTAGTGCGTACGTGTGAGGCACGCACACATACAAGCCGCTCGATGTACCCTTGTCCGAAGATACTCTACTAAAGTGTAGATTAATTACACCATTCAAAGAACACTCGATTTTTTTTACTATCAGCCCAATGGAAGCCTGATCCGCAATAGACGGTGTCACAGTGACGTTATAATACAACTTGTTTGACACTTCTTACGACTTGAATCATAACGTCACTGTGACACAGTTCTACGGTGCGTCAGGGTTCCATATCTGGTTTATAGTACGACCGTAAACTAGCACCATAATCGCACTGGGCCTCTATTCTATTTACTAGGTATTAACCATTATTGCCTTTGACGTGTTAATAGTATTCTCAACATTTTGATAGCTCGTATTTACTTGACAGTAATGGCGGCGGCTGAGTTAAAAACAATACCATAACACGTCAAAGGCAATATGGTTTTACCGAGTGGAATAGAGGCCCTGATAGTCCACAGTACATTCGACTACAAAGAGATGTATCGACTTTTGGACCTAACAAAAATGGCAAGAAAATGCAATAAGGTGAAGAAGTGGATACATTTCTTTGTAGTCGACTGTACAAGCCAAAAATAAAAGTTTGATCCTGATTTACATTTTGCAGGTCCGATGACAAAAATATATAACAAACTAGTTTTGTTATTCTTGCTGTCGTTGCGATGATATATAACTTTATTTGAGAGTAAAATGGCGACGTATATATTAAAAATTAAACATACAAAATATTTTGTTTTACTAACCCCTGAAATGCAAATTTTGGATATTAATGTGACATCTAGCAGTAGTTTGATCTTCTATAATGCCTTTACTATGTAGAAAGCGGGATAGGGTTTCCTTTACCTCCTTTTTTTCATCATTTTACTAAAACTTCATTTGTAACTTATAGGAAACTTACTGCTGTAGAATGTCAGATTAACTTTGGACCTAAGATAGGTCACAAATTTAAGTCTGACTGTACTATAGGTACAAGATAATGATAAACTTTTAAATACCTACATTGAAAACTAATGCAACAAACATTCCTACAACTTGATTCTTTATTAAATAGAAGTTCATCAACAATTACAAATTAATATGAATACTATATGAACATCATGAAGTACCTTGGGGAAGGCCTTTGTCCAGCAGTGGACGTTTTGCGGCTGATGATGATTATAAAGAACACGGTTACCTAATGATTCGCCGATAATTATTACGCAGATTGTATCGTTTCGCAGAATTTTCATTTCGTAGAAAGCTAATTTCTGCTGAAACCTTACTATTTCCGGATTATTTTTTGGTGGTCACAGATCTAACCTAACCTAACCTACGTAACCCATGCTTAAAATAATCTGAAAACAATAAGATTTCAGCAGAAATTAGCTTTCAACGAAATAAAAATTCTGCGAAACGATACAATCTGCGTAATAATTATCGGCGAATCGTTAGGTCACGAAAGACCACAATATCTGTTGGACAGTAAAATAAGGTTTCAAGAAAAACATTCATAATTCAGGTACAATCACTCGTACCTAGTTATCACAAAAATATTTGCCCATATCGGACATCGAACCTAGGATCGCTAGCTACGAAGGCAGGATCACTAGATCAATACCAACTATAAGCCAACCACTTCGTAAAATATGTAGCAGGTTTCATCGACGGCGCAGCACACCCAAAACAGTAGGTACCTACCTAGCTTTGCCTTTCGTGAATACGAGCGTGCAGCAATTTCAGTTAACCGATTAAATATCGGCAACGAATTGAAAAGTGACTTGTTGAAGAGAGAAACACCTGAGACCGTGACAGATGGCGTTTATTAACCTTTCCTGCATTTCTAATTAGTATAATTCAAGGTTGGCTATTGCATGTCCAATCGTATGAATGAAAGACATGTAGTTATAGGTAATTGATTTTTTCTAATCATAAATTTGTGCTGCACGGCGAGCACCAGCCTCTTCACCAAGGTGGCTGTCGGTTTCAAATTATGTAGACAGATGGTTTGCGGGAAAAATATTTTACCTTCCCTTGGTCGACGTGGTCGTATATTTGCGACCGCGGTCGACCACGTACGACTAGAAGTGGAATTTAAGGAATGATTATTTTACTTTTTGATTCACCGCGCGTTGTACAGTCGCGAACCGGGATTGTTGAGCCACTTACCCAATTTTCTAATTTGGCCGTGTAATGCAAATCGAATAGCTGTAAGCCAGTCGGTGACATCGGTTATTGAATATACGGCTAAATTACGAAGAATGGCAAGTGGCTCAACAATCTCGGTTCGTGACTGAACCTAAAGGTTTGTTGTATAGAACTGAGAATTTGTGGTATTTAGTGGTCCGAACAAAGCCACATTATTTTTAGGGTTCCGTACCCAAAGGGTAAAAACGGGACCCTATTACTAAGACTCCGCTGTCCGTCTGTCTGTCTGTCTTTCACCACGCTGTATCTCATGAACCGTGATAGCTAGACAGTTGAAATTTTCATAGTTGATGTATTTTTGTTGCCGCTATATCAACAAATACTAAAAACAGAATAAAATTAATATTTAAGGGGGACTCCCATACAACAAACATGATTATTTTGCCATTTTTGGCTAATGTTGTATATATAATGGTACGGAACCCTTGGTGCGCGAGTCCGACTCGCACATGGCCGGTTTTATTCTAAATTGAAATAGAAATTTAGAACAATTTATTTTTGCAGTAAAAAAACCGAAACCTTTATTTCAGAAGCTACTAAAGATAAAAATCTCATATAACATAGACTATAGGAAGTAAATAAATAATATATATAATCATCGACGAACTATACATTATAGTTCAGGAAATATAAAAGAAATGCTCTTTTTTTGTCACTACACTGAAATCAACGCTCGCTTTGCTCGGGTGGATAAATATCTCGTGACATAATGGCTTATTTTAGTCCCTTGTTGAACAAACAAAAATTTCTGTTAGTAAACCGCCGTATTATCATAATTATATTCTAAAAATAACAACCTGCTACAACGAGGTACTGTTATTTGCTTTGTTGCGTTTATGGGGAGCGTTTTTTCGCTGTGGAAAGGCAACAAAGCGAAAAGCCACCACCACAACCATCATCACCACATCATCACCTTATCCTTTAAACTGCGGCCAAGCAGAAGTGTTCGCATTATTGTGTTCTGGTGTGGAGATAAGACAACCGGTGAAATTACTAGCATAGAGGCATTCCATCTTAGTCCTCAGGGTTGGCAACGCATTTGGGGTCTTAGGATTGCAGTCTTAAGATTGTAGTCTAACAGAGCCCACTTACCATCAGGTGGCCTGTCTGCTCGTTTGCCTTCTCCAATACATAAAAAAGCCGGTAATTAATCCAAACACGATAACTGTAATTAGGTACATTTTCGAAGAAGCATCAAATACTACACTCCTACGTCAATAAAGAGTAACTCAGATTCAAACGCCTAAGTAAATTCAATCCTCACCCGTCTGTAATTGGGTCGTGATTGCTACAGGAGATTCACTCGAGATGCTGCTATTTGCTTTAGCAGGGCAGAATAGCTCATTTTAAACGCTATTATAAACCGGAAAATCGATTTATTCGCCAACAGGTATCTTATCAAGCAATGATTGGTCTTTGGTTTATGTTCTTCGAGCCATGAATGCATGTTTTTGGACGTTGGTTTTTGTCGGTTTGGTTAACATGATCTTGGTAAGTATTTACTTTCGCGTGAGTTCAGGGTAGTGATTCTCTCAAAAGCAAAGGTGAGCGAATGGAGGAGTGAATGTCCAAGCGGCGAGTTTAAGTAGTCCCGTCAGAGCGAGCAAAACACATTTTAGTGCGTGCATTCTCAATTAGGCAGCCTTATACGTTCGAGAAACCATGCTGGCTAATTGAATACACGCGCTGAAATGTGTTTTGTTCGCTTTGACGGGACTACTTAAACTCACCGCTTTGACATTCACTTCTGCGTTCGCTCACCTTTGCTTTTAAAAGAATCACTACCCAGGGGTAAACGAGCCATTATTAAATGACTTACTAAAAACAATGACAATGACATTCACTATGACAGGGTTCTAAGTATGCTCAACATTTTTTTATTGGGTGAGAGTCGATTAACATTGATTAAATTTAACATCGTTTGGTGAAATTGGTACTTAAAGTGTCAAAATGTAATGAACTAACAGTCGATTAAGATTGATTAACATTTAACATCGTTTGTTGAAATTGGTATAATGTACTTAACGTCATAGAAATAGAGGTCCTGCTACTTACGAAATGACGTCTGTGACGCACACCTTGAACAATTCAAGTACGTGTCTCACGTGTGTAGCGTGTGTGCGTAGTGTGCGTCGCAGTGGGATTTCGGCTTTAGTACCAAAAGATTTGAAAGTGTACTGGGTAATATCGTCATTAGGAACATATTTGTTATGACTATATCGCTGGCTTTTTTTTTAGGTTGAAGCAGATATTAGTGAAATTCCATTCGCTAAAGCAACTGTAAGTATGTTTGTGTCAATACTAACATAACTTTTACATCGAAACGGTTTTCTTCTTCAAAAACAGCAGTTTCAAGGCAAAGTACATGAGCGCATTCAGCTTACCTAGGACGGCACTATTGGTCACGTATTTTCGTTTACCAGCTGGACACAATCACTTTGGGGAAAATACAAAAAGTTACTGAGCTAAAACATGGCTGCTCTCATGGATATTTTCAATAATCATAAGTCTGAGGGCTGACTTGTCAATCTTTAGATGACCCTCTATATTTCAGATAAATATAAGCTTGAATCACTTACATTATAAAAGGAACCCCTGTACCAAATTTCAAGTTTCTAGGTACAGTAGTTTCGGCTGTGCGTTGATACATCAGTCAGTCAGTTTAGCCTTTTATATATATAGATAGGTAACAAAGAAAAGGGAAGTGATATCTTTAATCTATCATCATATATCAGCCCTTAAATGTTAATATCCAACGGATGATGATCCCAATCGAAGACGAGCCTGCATCTTGGGATCGAGTGCAGTTTTTAAATTGCAGTATTTTTTTGCATCCCCTGTTATTTTCATAAGGCATAAATTAATGATGTCAATCGACAGGTAAAAGCACACCGGAAACGCATCTGCATCACGGTCAACGGGAAAGAGAGATGCATACGCATGGAAAAGGTAATTTTTTTCTTATGGCTGAAAGGTGGTCGACAGACTAAAAATAAGCATTTGTTTGTGCTTTTTCTTACACAGTCATCATCTGCTTATCCAGTACAAACTTACGAATCCATATTTAATTTGGGTTTACGTAAAATTACAGTTGACTACAGAAAGGTGTACATCCACTTCGAACCTTATTATAATGCATTGTGCAATGGTAAAAAGGTCTTTGTAGCCAAATGTGCAGCGGAGATCCTGTTGCCACCTACTCATACTCATACTCATTTATTTATTGCACCTTGCGATTTCATCATGAGCTCAGCTAGTAGATACCACATTTTTTCCTTTGTCATCGGGTTTACATAATTATGTATTCCAAAGTCCAGCCCATGATAACGCAAAATAATTTAAAATTTACTTGCAAGATTTGATTCAAACGCAAAAACGTAAAGAAAAATACAATGTTGTAATAGTAATCCATGTCATTTTATTCCTATAATTAATGTTCCCATCCTTCTAAACAAATAGGATTTAGACAAACATAACGACGGCCATCCTATCTTAAATTTTAGTGTTTGCTAAAATAAACGCCATTGTATCTGATATTTTTTATAGAGCCCTGGTGATGCCGAGGAAATAGCGAAGTTGTTCAGAGTGTTCATCGAGAAGACGGAGTCGAGCAACAATAAAAAATACATGCGGCGCGGCCACGCCCCCGACGGCAGCAAGCGCGTGGCATCGGTCCTGGCTCGCAGCCGGAAACATAACATCGACGTGTGAATATGTTCACAAAATGAAAATAAACAAGTAAAAATTAAATGAAACTCCTTTTTAATTTTCTTTTAACTGGTGTAACATGCAATAAATAGATAAATGAATAACAGGGAACAATCTCGCACAAATTATATACCCAAACTAATCTCTAGGCTTGTACCTACCATGGGTTACGATACAGCGATAAATATTGTATATAGACATACTTAAATATGAAGAAAATATCCAAGACTCAGGAACAAATATTTGCGCTCATAACACAACTATCTACTCTAATAATAAAAAGTAATTATTCTATAAATTTAGTAATTATTTTACTGAACTAGTTGCAAGGAAGTCTTCGTAACTGTAGAAGGTATTGTCGAGAAGCCAGTTAAGTAGAATTAGCAGCAGCTAAACTCAATTAAAAAAAAAACAAATTCATAATTCATTTTTTGCAACAATCAGAGGCTTGTAATTAGAATTCGGTGGATGTAATTGATTTTAAGAAAAAACACTGGCATGTTTGAGTCACAAATGGTTATAGGCGTGAAATAGCCCGGCGAGCAGTGAAACACTGAAAAATCTATTGTTACTTCCAAAAACATTACGATTGTTTGAATTGTCTTGATTCCATACGAGCGTTGAAGACGTTAGATACTGATACAACCGCTACGATGTAAGTTAAGCTTAAATTAACTGGTAGTTACAATCAGTTATTGAAATAACTTATATTACAGCTGTTATATTCAATTTATACCAACGAAGAGAGTATATTTTAAGCTGGTATTCATGTTTTAATTGTAGCCATCGTGATGTTCGTGTTGCTTCTGTACGTCTCATTCCTGCTACATAGTTCAAGAGCTGGTTTCAGAACTCAGGTACTACTTAATACATTAAAAATATTCTATTATTTTGTTTGAAATTGAATGCGAACAATTTGAAATCAGTCTACGTGATAAAAAATTGGATAATTGAAAATTGTACAGTCTGTCCCCTAAGGTTTTAATATAGTAGATTGTCAATCAGTGGGATGAAAGAGCTCAATTACACCCCCAGATATTTAGGCTGTTCGAGGGTGCAATTGATACTTTCACCCGAGTAGAACACTCTACTTTTCATTTCGACTGAGAGGAAAGTAAACAAAAATGTTATACTTAGGTATGTTATTTTGTCAAGAACTTTATCTTTAGGTATTGTCATACAAAAACTGTAAGGTTTTTGACACAATTTCAAAAAGAGTTTAAAAAAAATTCATAATGGCTGTGCCAGATTCTTCCATGGTTTACAAAAGAGTGTTTGACCAGTTTTTTTTTCAAAACCACTTTCCGCCCTAGGGATGGAAATGTCATTTTCAACCCGCTAATAGGATATGAAAATCCTTACTTTCCGAACAGGAGAGATGAAAAAAAATATATTACGCGTCAAAAGATACAGTTCTCAAAGGTTACGACAGACAAGTTGACAGACGGATAGACGAAGGAACGACGAAGGCTTAGCATGGAATCCTAAAAAATACATTTGTCTTATGAATATAAAAAAATATAGAAACTGTAAGCAAAGCATTATAATACCCATTGGACGCAGAATCGCCACCTTCATGCCCTAAATCTGATAACCTATAGAAAACATTACGACTGCAATTTTGTAGGATGACGAGCCGATCAGCTTGAAGAAGTCCGAGTTAAATGCACACGACTGGGAGGTAACTTTATTCTTATCCTTACCAATATCATCATCATCATCATCATCATCATCATCATCATCATCATCATCATCATCATCATCATCATAATCATAATCATCATCATCATCATCATCATCATCATCATCATCATCATCATCATCATCATCACCATCATCATCATCATCATAATCATCACCATCACCATCATCATCATCATCATCATCATCATCATCATCATCATTATCATCATCATCATAATCATCATCATCATAATCATCATCATCATCATCATCATCATCATCATCATCACCATAACCACCACCATCATCATCATCATCATCATCATCATCATCATCATCATCATCATCATCATCATCATCATTATCATTATCATTATCATCATCATCATCATCATTATCATCATCATTATCATCATCATGTCAGCCGGAACACGTCAACTGCTGGACCGGTACCTAGTATTTTATCGAAATAACTTTCAACAGACTTATCTTTACGCAGAATTTTCATTTCATCGAAAGGCATTTATCGCCGTATGAGTGTAAGTTGGCAGTCACAAGTGGAATCTAACCATACCTACTTACAGTCTGTGAGCACTTACAAGGTGCTTCGGGTTTGTACTTCTCTCTCACTCGCTCTTAATAAGAGCGTAGGAGAGCGAGTGAGAGACAGGTACAAACCCGAAGCATCTTCTAACAGCTATCGAACTGTAATTTATGTTTAAAGTATCCTAAAACATCATGTTTTCAGAGATATATTTATAGCGTTCGATGAAATGATCCAATCGATGAAGTGAAATTCGACAAAACCCTGCTGGGTATATCCCTACCCCAAAGTTCTCCACTGTGGTTGGTCCTGTGCACCTCCACCTGTTTCCCCCGACCCTCGTCAGGGGTCTCTTAAAAACGGAGGTCGGTCGAACGAACGAGCGCAGCGGCGAACTTAAGTAGTCCCGTCCGAGCGAACAAAACACATTTTCGCGCGTGCATTCTCAATTAGGCAGCCTTATACGTCAAAGGCGATATACCCAGTGGCAAAAGCGCAGACTTACATAAGCGAAGTAAGTGTACTTAGTATCCGCAGCGAGCTAAGAACTAATAGCAATCAAATATTATATTATTTTATTTTGAACTGTAGCTTATCGCCTTTGTTATTTGAAAATGTCTACAACACTTTTACAAAATATAATATCCGAAGCACGAACTTGGGCATTATTTTTATTGTCGTTTTTAAATCCTTACTTTGGTCCAAAGGTTTTGCAGCTTATAGATGAGGTAACTATAATTTCTTTTTGCTATAGAAATGAAATAATTTAATTACGTTCGTAGGTACGGTTTTTCTATTTTCCAGATACGACAAAATAATCGTTTTTCAAGTCAATATAATTATGAACAACTTTCCTGCTAATAAAAATCTTTTCCTTTTTATTTACATAGTACTAGCACACATTAAATGGACCGAAATTACCTTTAATGCCTTAATTGTAAGGTACTAAATATGTTGTAATGGATGTCAATATAATAATTATCTATATGATTGTAATTAATTTGTTTTTAATTACTTTAATTAAGTATACAGTAAGTACATAGACTAACAATTTTGTCACTTTATTTAGAACTATGTTATTCAACGCGAAACGGTGGTATAGTAACTATTCCCGAATAAGTTCACTATTCTTACAATTATCGTTGAAAAATGATAACCTGATTTACACTCAATTTATTGGCGATTTTATTCTAAGAATAAAATTAAGTCTCGTTTAAGGCTGATTTTTTTCTATCTGTCAGGTAAATTGCGCTTCAAACCATTGGCAGAAACAGTGGTAGAATGCCGTCTGGCCGCTTGCTGTAAACCATTCGAAGGACAGTCTCGCAGCCGCACGCTCCGAGTGTAGACGGGTTTTTAAAGCTTGCTTTTCATTTAGTTACTTGAAAGTCTTGAAACAGATTTTTTTCACTTTAGCGTGAGCCCAAGAAACTCCAAGTAAGTATTTCAGCTAATTAGCTCGAGCACGCATAATAACATCTCAATGGTACGTCACGATTTCGAATCGCCTTTACGCTACCCCTAACACAGACTGACGTCTCCATAAAATATTTACGAGTATAGAATAGAATAGAATAGAGTAGAAAAAACTTTGTTCACCTTAATAAGTATGCCATGGACATTTGAAAACAAAAACAAAACGAAACAAAATTCAAAACAATGTAAAATAATATACTTACTACACGTTTACTACTCAATGACGATACGAATGTCAACGTCCAAGTCAACTTGATATCAAATTTAAGTACTAGATACATACTAGAGAGGGCGCTGACATGAAACATTCTTGTTTCGTCGTATTCTTGCTCTGACACATTCTTGTTTCGTCGTTTTCGGTTTTCGTCATAAATGGTTACGTATGGTAAAGTCACGCTGTCACTAAAATGGTTTAACTTATAGGCGGTGTCAACTTATGTAAGACTTATGTTTCCTAGAAATAAGTTTCATGTTTATGTTTTCTCTGTTTTATTTTATTTCATTTCATAGACAATATTTTTTTATACTAATTAATGTTATATTTTTTAATAACAAGTTTTGGGCATTGTATAAGTAGTATAAGTTGCTAGTTCCACTGTGTCCTAACAAGAATACTTATGTCGAAAACAGAAAGCGACGAAACAAGAATACGACGAATCAGGAATACGACGAAAAAGGAAGCAATCTACATGAAGATTGAATCTGGATATATTTCACCCAATTAGTCATGTCTGCTGGCTACAGCTCGGCAAAGTTCTCTACTTATTTATTAATGTATTTTTTTTTCTACATTTATTAAGTTAATTAGATTAATCGGTTTCAGTCCTGTCAATTAATTGAACTTATAAGAAAGAAATATTGTTCTGCTTTGCCCGACCACCTTTCTGTTTTACATAATGAAGCGTGATCTTCATAAAAGATCAATACTGCATCTCAAGGTTGGATGGACAATGGACCTTGGGAAGTTTGTCATAAATTGGTACACTATATAATGCAAATGTGAAATGTTTAATACGTTATAATATGTTTTAGGCGAGCATCACCTTCAATGCGGTGAAAAACAAACTAATTGCGGTATGTGTGTTGACTAAAGTTTTGTCACTATATTCGAACCGCGGGCTCAACTCATCCTTGCTGAGACGCCCATATCAAGATACGTCAAAGTAAACGTTAAGCCCTTATTATGCAAGAAAACTGTCATTATGATGCATCTTCAGCCGAGCATTACAGTCGTGTCCAGGGCCGAGATTCTTTATACAAGCTCTTTAAGGCACTGGTCCCACCGCCGGCGAGTAAGCTATGAACTATCAGCTATTTTCTTGTCCAAGAAACGAACAAAAATAATGGCTGCCGTGTAAATAAAAGAGAGAGATATACATTTATAGTTCATCGCTGAGCGAGTGAGCTATACTCGCTCAACTATGAACTATATATCTCTTTTATTTACACGGGAGCGATTATCTTTTGATCGTTTCTTGGACAAGAAAATAGCCGATAGTTCATAGCTTACTCGCCGGCGGTGGGACCAGTGCCTAAGAGACAAGACAAGGGCTTGTTAAATAAGTTTCTGTCAATAATTTCATTTTTGGAACAAGCTTTTGTTTCCACTCGGTAAAACCATATTGCCTTTGACATGTTATCGTATTGTTTTTAACTCGGCCGCCATTACTGTCAAGCAAATAAGAGCGATTAAAACGTTGACAGTACGATGAAATGTGAAAGCAATTTTGTTTTACCGAGTAAAATAGACGCCCTGTGGTCCTTTCAGCAATACGTTCGTAATTTTATATTTTATTTTTACTCAGCTGTCTTCGGTAAGTGTTTGCGAGTATATATTGTCTATTCTGCATATTGTTACGATCGTCAGAATGTTATCTCAACGTTTTGTATCTCATCATTTATATTTACTTACTTGTTTTAGACTTTAAATAACGTTACGGTAAGTATAACGAAATGCTTTGTTTATGGCTGATTTGAATATAACTTGTTGCTTCTGAAATGAATGGATTTTTTAAGTTCCAAACTTTTTTGTTTAGAAAATAATGTTGGCTCTGTCGAATTTAAATTAAACATTGACCAGCGAGATGTTGTTTTAAAAAACCTATTTGTTTCAAGTAAAATCTCACGTTTGTTTCAGCAAGACCAGTTTTCTTCCAAGATTTCTAAAGCTGTGCAAACTTTAAAGGTACACCTGAGTTGTTTAAATAGGTTTCGTATTTAAAGTTTGGTAAAATCCATATTCGTGTATAACAGGGTAAAAAAATTGGTTGTCTGTAAAGTCGGTTTACGGACGATAATTTTACGTAATAACGTCATAAGAAAAGACACAAGTCGAACGCTTAGGCCGATCGTGCCTCTCTATCGCTTGTTCCGCGCTCTCGCTTGCACGCTCGGCTCAGGTGGAACGTGACAATGAGTCACGGTTTTTCGTGCGTGCAGCCGGCGTTCATCGATTTATAAGACGTTATCAGGCGAAACGTGACAATGAGGTGGAACGTGACAATGAGTCTACGCTTTTTCGTGCGTGCAGCCGGTGTTCATCGATTTATAAGACGTTATCAGGCGAAACGTGACAATGAGGTGGAACGTGACAATGAGTCTACGCTTTTTCGTGCGTGCAGCCGGTGTTCATCGATTTCGAAATGTTTGCCCTAGTTGGTTCTTACCTACGAAGCTAGCGTCCTGGGATCGATACTTGATATGGGTAAATTTGTGTGAGGATCGCGAATATTTCTTCCCGAGTGTGCGTCATAATCGGGTCTATATTGGAATCCCTAACAGTCATTTGTCATTTGTCCTAAAGCCATTTCCGCCCGATGTTTAAAAGTTTTTAGTGTTGTTATAACACAACTCTAACCTAACCTAACCGCAGGTATTTTTGGAAAGTTAAGTTGTCTGACTCAGCTGAAAACCAATTTAGGACAAATCAATAATTAGGACAAACGAAAGTTAGGACAAACGATATTATGGATCGCGAATGACACCATAATAATCGCTATTCGTGAACCTGACAGGCTGTATTACTGCTGCACTCGGTGGATGATGATTGAAATTTTGACCTTTCCCAAGAACTGTTCAGCGGCAGGTTCAAAGCGCGTTTCTAGGACTCCGGGTTGTTGAATTATGAACACTAACTTGAGATTATCACATCGATTTAATCCACGACTTACAAATCTAAATTTTTAAGGAATTGAATACACGTTTGCGTCCACACGCCCCAGGTTGACAGGAAAGATTCTTAACCCTAAAAGTCAATGACAGCTCTAGTTCTATCCATTAACTAGATCCACTTAGACATCGGTTACACGCTCAGTATTTCATCAGTCTGGCGTCAGTTCAATCATGATCGAGGGGGACGCAGCTATTATGTTAATATAGCTCCGTCCCTTTCGAGCACGGACTGAACTGACGCCAAACTGATCGTGTAACCCTTGTCTTACACCCGTATTCCAAACGTCACTATGAGGTCTCACAGTGCAGCGCTCACGAACGCACAGGGTGGTTTAAATCGTCTCATAAACAAAAGGTCGGTCAAAAAGGACCAATCATAAAGCTGAATTGAACGCAGTGCGTTTAGTCAGTGAAAGATCGACCCTTAAGTATTGTTTATAAATACGGGTGTCAGTATATGATTATTAGGTCGGCGACAATGACAAATAAATGAAAATAATATGATAATTTTCCGTTAACACCGAGTCTTGGATGTTTCTATGTATTTTAGTTTTGGAATTTTTTTCTCTTTATTAATGATTATTATTATTGTTTAAAATCTACAGCCCAAGTTTAGAGATTAGTCTGGGACTAGAACAATTTGTGTGAGATTGTCCTCTAATATATATGTATATGTAAATTACACCATTTTTTTTTATTCCAGAACACCGAAACTCTCCTGATTGATAACAAAGACACGGTACGAAGTCTCACCTACCAATCTTTAGAAAGTTCGCTCAGGCTATATACTTTTACAATATATTTTGTTATTCGATAATATCAATAATATCAAGCAAAAAAGTTTAGAAAACTAATAAAAACACTGTTTCTAGGTGATCGTAAGTTTAATTTTTAATCTATCTATATGTATAAAAAAAGAAACTGACTGGCTGACTGATCGATCAACGCACAGTCGAAACCGCTGGACCTAGGGACTTGAAATTTGGAGGGAATATTCTTTGTATAGTGTTGGATTTTCTGATTTTTTCCTATATTTGTATATAGGAAAAAATCTGAAAATCCAACATTTTTAATTAAATCACAAAAAACAGGGTCCTTATGCAAGGATGGCGACGGTGCAAATTTTGAATTGAGCTACACGTGTCATATTTTGCGGAACCCTCGGTGGGCGAGTCTGACTCGCCTTGTCCGGATTTTTTTATGATGGTTGCGATATGGAACAGGGCCTCTATTCAAAACGGTAAAAACAATATAGTTTTTGATCTGTTATCATATTGTCACCGTTTTGATAGCTCTTATTTACTTGACAGTAATGGCGTCTGACGTCATAACAATACCATAACAGGTCAACTACGATATCGTTTTTACCGTCGGGAATAGAGGCGCAGGACAACAGACGCTTTCGCCCATCATAAATGTCACTGCGGCTACTTCAATCCATTTATCTTTGATAACCGGTATGAACGGGTATCGATTTCGATAAAATATCAATATTTGACATTGATCATTAAAAAACTCAACCTTGTTGTTTTTTGGGGGTATTTTGCAAATATTTACATTCAATTACAATTATCATAATATTTATAATTTTCAGAGGGTATGTAAATCATTTTTTTTTACAAAAAAAAATAACACTAACAAATTATTAATAGCAACAGGCTTCTTCGAGACGTCACGTCAACGTACGACTTTTAGACGTTTCACGTTTCGCTTTTCTTTTTTATTTATTTTAGTTTAAAAAATCTTAAAATTCAGGCGTTAGATGTTCCTTTTTTAGAGCGTAAACATTTGGTTGGTGGATAGGATTTGAACCTACAACCCCTCCGGACAATCTGGACATCTGGGCGAATGCATAAGTACCACGATCCAACGTATTTTTATAATTATTACGAGCCTCTAGGCTTCCCCCCACGTTTTCCAGAGTCAATGTAAGTCCTCATTGCATATTTTATTATACTTGAGGAAAACCGTTTTTATTTTCGCTGTAACATAATTTAAGTACTATTACTGCGAACTCAACGATGGAGAATTGGAGATGCACTTTGGGCCCGCTTGCACATAAATTTAACCCTAGCTAAACCCCAGGTTAAATTATTAACGAATGTCAGATTGAAGGTGCGACCTCAACGCTGCTTAAAATACGGAGACGGTACGGAATCGCAGTGACGCATCGTATCCGAACCGTTTTTGCCGCACGCTCCCCACACCGCTGCTTAACGGTGCGTGAAAAACGGCGCCATGATGTTACTATGGCCCGTCTTTTGTTTCCGCAACGACACCGTTTTTTAAGCAGCGTTGTGGGGAGCGTGCGGCAGAAACGGTACGCATACTATGCGTCACTGCGATTCCATATCGTCACCGTTTTTTAAGCATTGGTGTGGGCGTAGCTTCATATGAGAACGGTCAATTTTTACGAATGGGTTAACGTTTACGTGTAAGCAGGCCTTAATGCCCTTACTTATAAACGTGGAATAACCTCGGAGTAGCTACACCATGTTTTGTCCTTACCTGTCGTTGTGACATTTGAATTCGACGGACAAGGACAAAGCATGGCTTAGCTACTCCATGGTTACTTCACGTTATAAGTAATGGCGTAAGAAGAAAGGGCCTTCTATTGTACGTGGTAAGCCATATAGCCTTTGACATGTTATCAATACGATAGCTTTTATTTACTTGACACACTCTCCATCTCTCTCTCTCTCTCTCTCTCTCTCTCCCTCCCTCTCTTTCCCTCTCTTTCTCTCTCTCTCTCTCTTCTCTTATTCACTCGTAACGGCCGCAGAGTTAAATCAATACAATACGATAAAATGACTTCAAATACAATATGATTTTACCCTGTAGAAATCATTTGTTACAGAACATTGACAACATGAATACTGCCGGTGTAAGTTTTTATACAACGACGTGTTAAAAATAATTCTGGGAATTCGGAATTAAATAGTTTTTTTTTTTACCTACTTAAGTCTTTTAGTGGAACATTTAAGGACTCTAATTAATGAGCCACTATGGAACCCTGTCACATAACGAAGTCATTATGACCGGGTTCCATAGTGGCTCAACAATGAAAGTCCTTGACTGTACCTTGTGCAGGGTCCGTCCAGATAGCTACCACCATCTTATCCTTTAACCTAGCGCCAGGCAGCTTCGCATTGTTGTGTTCCGGTGTGGGGATAAGGCAACCGATGAAATTACTAGCATAAAGGCACTCCATCTTAGTCCTCAGGGTTGGCAACGCATTTGCGGTCGTAGGATTGCAGTCTTAAGATTGTAGTCTTGGGAATGCAAATGTCTATGGGTCACAGATTCCTCTTACCATCAGCTCTATTCCCGACGGTAAAAACGATATCATAGTTGACCCGAGCGCTTATTGTCTAACGCACTCGCAATCACGATCGTTTTCATTTTGAAAATCGATGGCTTGTCTGCATACAAAATGAAAACAATTGCTCCACTTTGAAGCCGGTCGCGATCGTTAGACAATAGCCCCTCCGTTATGGCATTGTTATGACGTCAGACGCCATTACTGTAAAGTAAATAAGACTATTAAAAGGGTGACAATACGATAACAGATCAAACACGAAATTGTTTCAACGATATTGTTTTTACCGAATAGAGGCCCTGTATGCTAGTTAGCCTTCCCCATGAAATAAACAATGTGATATTGTAGTTTACCTCTCTGTTCCAGAACGAGATTGTATCCGATATTCAGAGTATTTTTGACGAACTCGACGTAAGTAGATCATTTAGTTTGACCGTGTTTAGGCTGTTTGTATGGATTGTAATGTTCACCCCAAAGGTGCTTTTCCAATAGGGAATATGCATGTTTTTTCTACAGCTTAAGATTCATGTAACAAACAGGTGAGAAAAAACATTGTTTGAATAGCTATAAAAATAACCAAGATATAAGCTAAAAAAGAATTTTACGTGGAATTTATATGGCCGAACTGCCGTCACTGGTGCACTACGAATCTCTCTGTCTAATTAGCAGTTTAAATGTTTGTATCATCCGTATTTCTTGACCGATTTTAATTTCACTTTTGGTGATTTCTTTTACGGTATTTTTATGTTTTGTTGACAAATGCGATTTAAAAAATCCATGCATATTCCTTATTGCGAGGCGAGGTATATGTTACAGCTATCTTTATCTCGCAGCATAACTTTAGGGAAAGCGAATAAGGGAGAATAAGAAAGAGTATTTAAACAAAAGAGCTTCTCAAGTTTTCTATTTTCGATTCAGCTAAAATTTTGCCAGGTTCACATCAAGTTAAGTGGTAGGGAAGTGGCTGCGCGAGTATGTAAACGAGTCACATACACTATCATTTCTGACGTGTCTTGAGAAGTGAATCTCAACCCAGGGTACCTAGTGATTCTCTCAAAAGCAAAGGTGAGTGAATGCAGGAGTGAAGTCCAAGCGGCGAGTTTAATTAGTCCCGTCAGAGCGATCAAAACACATTTTAGCGCGTGCATTCTCAATTAGGCAGCCTTATACGTTCGAGAAGCCATGTTGCCAAATTGAATACACGTGCTGAAATGTGTTTTGTTCGCTTTGACGGGACTACTTAAACTCGCCGCTTGGATATTCACTACTGCGTTCGCTCACCTTTGCTTTTGAAAGAATCACTACCCTGTTCCCTTACCATGAGTTATAATTACCGTACTCGCTAGCGATTCGAATGCTCTGTCTCTCGCACTCTATAACAATACTCTAACTGCCGCACTCAGAGACGTCAATTAAATTGAATTATTGTTTAGTGACATGTTGTCTTATTCTATTGCTGTAGCAAAGAAAGTGACAGCAGCAACTTTAATAAAGCATTAAATTAAATTGACGTCTCTGAGTGCGGCAGTAAGGGACAAAGCATTCGACTCGCTAGCGAGTGCGGTAATTGTAACTCATGGTAAATCAGATCAGCTTGTTAATACAGCACTTACGGCAGTATTAATACTTACGCTGATCTTACCTGAGATGCCCGTCACAAAATACGTCAAAGTAAACTTCAAGAACACCATTACAGCTGAGATCAGTTTATTAATACGCCACTGACTTGCATGATCCCACTTTTCTGTTCAGTTGCGTTTCCAAACATCTTATTACTAAGTCTCCACTGTCCGTCTGTCTGTCTGTCTGTCTGTCTGTCAGCGGGCCGTATCTCATGAACCGTAATCAAGACAATTGTTTTTTTACAGACTGTGGATTTTTATTGCCGCTATGACAACAAATAAAAGCAATTAAGTACAAATAAAAATCAAATGCGATTCATAAATGGTACGGAATCCCTCGTATGCGAGTCCGGCTCGTACTTGGACGGTTATTTTAAAATCCGGCCAAAACTAGTTTAACATTTTTTTCTGTCTAGGAATCATTGAACGAAGCTTGGGAGAAAAGGGTAAATCGTATTATTTTATTGTAATTTTTTTTAAATTCCAACTTTTAATTTTCCTCAATAGCTGTTCTGCCGTCCTCATCAAGAGACACAAGATCTCAATTTCATAGGTTTTGAGAAACAGTCAATAAGTAATAGCTATTAATTCTCGGCACTTTTCAAAAATGTATTATGGTACGATTTTCATAAACATTACGGAACATTTTTAAAATAATTAAATTCTCAAATTTAAAGCTGCATTGTATTTTCGATACAATAAAAAAAGATATGCGTCTATTTGCCTTAACATTTTGAGGTAAATTACTACGTGAATGTGACCATTTTTTTCTGGTATGTCCATAGATTATGATTGTACTGATGTTAAGTGGTCGAGGGTTGTACACTACACACGCATGCCCAGAAATAACCTGTTCACTCTTTTACCAATTACTGTTTTTTCAGGCGGTAAGTAAATACTATATTTTAAACAAGCTTGAATTTAAGATTGAAGTTATATATATATTTTTTTTTAAATAAACCTCACTTCGATATCAAGATAATAATTTACAATAATAAAACACAATAATAGTAATGAGGGCACCAATGGACGTTAGGTGCATTCTCAACTTGAAGTGTTTTTACTGTTTGTGTTTGGGTAAAATCTTGAATTTCAATTTTGAAGTGGCCTGCAATCTGAAATACATAATCCCGATGACAATGCAATGTTATGATATCTAGGAGCTGATCTGATGATGGAGTCGGAAGGGGTTATTCCCACCTGTTACCACCAGTTTGTTACCACTGGTAACAGCTGGAATTTTTTTTCTCATCTTTTACAAGTGGTAGGTAACTAATGGGAATAAAAATTCCCAACTGTTACTACTAACTACTGGGTTTTTTTTTCCCAGTACAAACCAAACATTTTAGTGGTAACAAATGAAAAAAATATTCCCGGTTGTTACCAGTGGTAACAAGTTGGTGGTAACAGGTGGGAATAACCCGTCGGAAGGTTGTCTGTCGTACTTGTCGAGATCCAAAAAATTAGTATTCGTTAGTTTGGTCTCGATAAGCAAATAATGAATGTGCAAAAAAGGTTCAGACAGCAACAAAAGCTCGTCTCAAGAAATATTTTTTTACAGAAACTGGTTTCTTTGTCAAAATATTTGGGATCGATATAGGCAAAGGCTAAGGTATTTTTTTTTCATTAGATATTATTTGATTCCTACAGTCGTTCGTTTCGGTCTATTACGTGTTTCTCGATGCGGATTAACGAAGATAAAACATCTGTCTCTTTTTGGCCAGTATGTAAGTGTGAGAGTGACGGATGCTTTATCCACAATAATTCACCGCGATAAAGGCGACCATAGTACTTGGATCCGTGGTTCCACAGCTCCGAGAGTCATTTCGCGAGTAAAGAGACACGTTTTTAAGGTTTCGTATCAGAACAGAGCTAAGGTGTACGTTTCTTCTTTCAGCTGAGTAAATTATTTCATTCCGTAAGTGTATTGCAATATAAAAAAGGTGTCTCAAATCTATGCAAAATTTTAATTTGCTACCATTTTTGCAAAAGTTTCAGCCAAACTATCTTAATTCGGTGATAAATTGATAAACAATAAATAGACGCTGTTCCCTTATGCAGTACTCCATTTTTTTTATCCCTAAACTGCCATCTTTCAAATCGTGTTGATTTATGGCCGAACCCTATATTCAAACCGCGGATAGATAGGCTTACTTCGGATTAAAATTTGACACATTTTGTATGGACAAATGTCAAATTTTAACCTGAGGTAAGCCTTATCTATCCGCGGTTTGAATATAGGGTTTGGCCGTTATTGGTTGCCAATACTTGTCCGTCCAAATGGCGGCAAATTCATATCTCGTGTAAATTTAGAGACACCTATTACATTATATCTTTTTATCCTTGTTGCACGGTAGAGGCTGTGCATTGTGCTGCAATAATGCTACGCATGATGCACTCTGCCTCTAGCAGTACATTTTGCTACGATGACGCTACTGTAGCACGATGATGTTATATTCGTTACACGTTAGATGCAGTACATTCTGCTACGATGATGCTAAGCTTGTTGCACGATAAAGGCAGTGCATTCTGCTACGATGATACTACTGTGCTATGGTGAACCTACGCTCGTTCCACGGTAGAAGCAGTGCATTGTGCTACGATGATGCTACGCTAGTTGTACGGTAGAAGCAGTGCATTGTGCTACGATGATGCTACGCTTGTTGCACGGTAGAAGCAGTGAATTCTGTTACAATGATGCTATTCTACATTCTGCTACGATGATACTACGCTCGTTGCACGGTAGATGCAGAGCATTCTGCTACGACGATACTACTGTGCTACGGTGAAGCTACGCTCGTTCCACGGTAGAGGCATTGTATTGAGCTATGATGATGCTATGCCCATTGCGCGGTAGAGGCATTGCATTGTACTATGTTGATGCTACTGTGCTACGGTGATTCTATGTTCGTTACACGGTAGAGGCAGTGTATTGAGCTAAGATGACGCTACGCTTGTTGCACGGTAGAAGCAGTCATTAGACACAATGATTTCTTTTAGAATTAAAAGTCCCGGTGACGCTTGCGGCGCTAAGATGAATCTAACGACACCTCGTTTGCCGAAATCGGGCCTACGTTCAGTCTACAAAGGAACTAAAAACCATACATACTACATACTAACGTCCTTCTTCGGTAGGAAAAAATAATTATGCACTATAACATAATTATTTTAAAGCGAATAGTGTGATGGCACCAGTGTTGGAGACTTTTAGCTGACAGGCACCATTAATGAACACTTAACTCTTAATTCACCATTGATTGTTGCAAAACAATTGAATAACCCTTATCTTCTGTAAAATGAGAATCAAGTGTCCATCATTAGGCCTTGTCCATTACTGGTTCCGTCACCCTAGTTTAGGTGACGTTGTATCCAAAAGTTAGCAGTTGTGGTTTTTTTTTATTTTATCCCAGGGCGGCGCGGTGCAACTATATTCAAAACTGGAGAAAGAGACGCTTCAGCCGTCGGCAAGTATTACCTGTAGCTAGGGGTCACAAAATCGGTTCTCAAGTAACGTCAAAACCGGTTTTTTCAGGTATTTAGGTTTTAAAAAAAAACTATCTTTTAATGTACTCTTTATTATATATCCATTGTTATTCTTTTTTAATTACATGAAATGGTAAAACCGGTTTTGTTTTCGGTAAAACCAGTTTTGTGACCCCTACCTGTAGCTCTACCACAAACATTCTCAATTGTAGGACACGTTTTCGAATTCTCGGAGTCCTGTCACTTAATAATAATTTTAGTAAAATTTAATTTAATGAAAAATTATAAAATAACATTTTAATTCACTGCAGGCGCCTGACCTGTGCATACAGTGTGTGGCCTAGAATAGGAGATAATATTGAAAACGGAGACTCTGTAGAGTATCAGTATTTTTAAGGTTCCGTACCTCAAAAGGAAAAAATGAAACCCTTATAAGATCACTTTGTTGTCCGTCTGTCTGTATGTCAAGACCCTTATATTTATTTACCTATATATTTATTTGGTCTTAATTCATATTAGTCTACATTCACTTGTGCGTATTTCATTTTGATCATAAACAGTTATAATGGACAAAATTCCATTCGGACTTAGTTAATTTACAACGAATATAAATTTGGCTATAAATACTTTTCAGCAAAATTACATTTTGACTAAATTGACTTTGGACACTATTACTTTTGACCCAACTTCAGAATGGTTATTTCACGTGGACGATTTTCCATTTGTACCTAAAGACACTAAATCGAAAGAACAAACTTAATTAACATGACGTTAAAGTGACTAAGAACTAATATGTACAGTCGAGTTCATAAATATGAGTACAGTCGAGTTCATAAACATTTATACAATTTAGTGACTGGTCACTTTAAACGCTGTGAAAATGTATGTGTGGCAGTTTAAACAAACATAAATAGACAAGGTACTAAAGTATATGCATATTTATGAACTCGACTGTACCTACGATCTTTTTTCAATTTTCAGACGAAAATCAAATTTGAAAGGGAGTCGAAAAAGGTACCTACATCATTTGTAAAGGAATTAACCACCTCCAAGAAATACAAATCACCCTTTGAAGCCGTTCTAATACAGTGTAATGTTTTCAATTCAGAGTCCCACTCCTTTATTTTTCATACACCGTGCAAGGACAGACCAAAGGGTGACGGAACCAGTAATGGACAAGGACCACAGGATTGACACTTGATTCTTATTTTACTTAAGATAAGGTTTATTCTATTTTTTTGCAACAGTCAATTTACGACCGTAATTGAATTCAGAGTTAAGTGTCCACTACTGGTGCCTGTCAGCTAAAAGTGTCCGACACTGGTGCCAATCTGCAAGTAACTTTGTCTGTTTTTTACGCTTTTACGGCTAAACCGCTGAATCGATTTTGATGTTTGGTATTGAGACAGCTAAAAATCCGAGAAAGGACATTTTACCGCGAGTAGCAATAAATACAGATGGAGTCGGAGCCTCAAGGGATCGTAAATATGCCTATGCTGTCTTTCCGTCCTAACTTTAAAGGGCTGTATCTTTTGAACTGTAAGACTACGTCCTACGTGGGCGATTCAAAGCGAACAGGGTTGCGAAGCGATCCGATGCGGTGACACGCGATATAAATGCGAAGCGGTGCGACGCGGCGGCCTTGTCTTACGTGCGCGCGAATCGCCCCGCCGCAGGACTACCTCACACTGACAACCGACGCCGCGTCGCTTCGCGCGAAAAATATCAATCCAACTAATCGCGTTCGCTTCGTTTCGCGCCGCGCCGCCCGCACCCCGCGCCTGTATTGGTCACGTAGGACACTTTAATAGCTGTCGACTGTTTGTTTCTTTCGCGCCGCGTCGCTCCGCATCTCATTCGCGTGGAATTCGCTCACCTAGGACGCCGCCTAATAGATACCGGGTTTTTTTCCGAATATGTATTATTACGGCGGATTTACTAAATTAAATAAAGTGAAATCATAAAGCAGATCCCCATACAAGAAACGTTTTTTTTCAACTTGTTTTTTTTGTTGTATCGTAAAAACAGTAAAATACAAGCGTCAAATTTGCTGTGATTATAGTACAAACCTAGATTTTTTTTCTAAAAAATGGTCGCGTGAGTTGAACTTGCGCTGATCCGTTTCGAAAGCAGATTATAATAACACCTACTCTGCGGCGGTACGAAACCCTCGGTGCGCGAGTCCTAGTCGCGCTTGACCGTTTTTTTTTTATCTGTCGCTTAACTTTACACTTGGATAAAACCATGCAAAAGGACAAAGGAATTTGCGTCTTTTTTCAAAATCGTTAAGTTTTAAATTCATATACAAAATTTCAAGAACATTGAAGTTTGAAGTTGAGCGACTCAAATGTGGTTATAGTTTTTAAAACATGTCATTTTATCTAAATGAATGTAACAAAACACTGGCGAATATCCTAAATCAAATTTATACTCGTAGAAGTTAAAACAATGTTTTCATTTATGATTGTTCCATTTTCAGGTGGTAAGTGAATAAACAACGTAATTTCCTTACTCTTAACTTTTTATAGGTACTCTCATTTGTAATTCTTATTTTATTTTAACTTGACTTTAAATTTTCGCCATCAAATTTTAATTTTATGTGCATTTCTAGTCTCACTTTTCACAATTAAATCTCCGGAATAATTTTTAATGTTTATTTATTATTTTAACTTAATTTAATTGTTTTGTCTTTGTAATACTGTTACAAATTTTAATTTTAATTTTTTATTCAATCTAATTAATATTTAATTATTTATTTATTGGCAAATTGTGTTTTAATTTGTTACACACAATCTTTTCGGCTCTTTGTCGGCCATGTTGTTTATGGTAATATAATGTTTGGAGGTTTCTCTTGACTAGCTAACTTCGCTAGCTAATGACGTAATAGTAGATGTTTCAATCTCGTGCCTTCGTTCTAGCTCAACAAGGTCCTTTTAGCGGTAAGTCCACAGCGACATGTAACGTATGATTTAATAATATATGTATATTATAAGTAAGTGCCGTTAGATTAGCATAAAAACGTTTGATATAATTTCATTGAACTACATCCAAGCATAATAAAAACAAATATTATAATATTATACGATACGATCAAATTTCATAAGTTAACTCATTTATCACAACGATATTTTACTGGTTGTTATGCATTTTAAGTCACTTACTTTAAGGTTAGGTTAGTTTACAACTGTGTCCACAATAGTAGAATCAAAGACTTTAGAATGTCTACTTTACCTATTACCATTATGTTTTAAGAATTTATGTATTTCATACCCGACTGCGACAGAAGGAGGGTTATTGCTTTAAACCTTTTTGTTTCCAGGATGGCATGGATGTGTATCTCTCGCATTTTAAATTTGACAAACATTTAGAGAACGATGATGACTATTCTCTGGAAGAGCATGACGACCAGGGGAGCAATGATAACCCTGGGAGGAGTGATGACCGTGGGAGGAGTGATGACCATGGGAGGAGTGATGACCGTGGGAGGAGTGATGACCATTGGAGGAGTGATGACCATGGGAGGAGTGATGATCATTCGGCAGAATATGAAAATGCCCGCTCAGGCCCGGAACATTTTGACATAGAGAACCATCCTATAGACAACCCAAGATATCATAAGCTGGGCCCGTACCCTCGAGACGCCCCGGGTAACATTGAGAACCACCCCATTTGGCGGAACTAGAAACACATTGTTTAGTAACATTGTAGAATCTTATTAAATCATAACTCAAGAAATGTAGGTATACTTTTTTTAAACCCTCATAACATAAGGCAATTTGGGTTTTTTTTCTTTTAATTGAAAGGGTACTTCCAGGGCCGGTATTCTAGGCGGTTATAACTATATTGTCTTTGACCTGTTATTGTATTGTCAACGTTTTGATAGCTCCTATCAACTTGACAGTAATGGCGGCCGAGTTAAATACATCCCCCCTTACTAATAAACGTTGAGTAACGGTGGTATAGCTATACAATGTTTTGTCCTTATCTGTCATTGTGACATTTGGATTTGACTCGTACAGTCGCCCACACACTTAACTGACCATTAAAGACGGAGCTGAGAAAGCTAGCTTGCTTGAAAGGGATGTAAATATATTTAATATGAAAAAAATATCTACATCCCTGTCAAGCATTGATATTTTCTCTCTGCTCTGCCTCCAATGGTTAGTTAGGTGTGTTGCTGTGTGTACTCAAACGTACGTTGTTGAGACATGCGGTCGAGGCCCTAGCCAAGATGCATTACGCTAACTAGCATTTCTATTCCTTTTTAAACCAATCGCGCCGCAGGTAGATGACTTAATACGAAGAGTCAATAGAATTCGAAAAATGCTAAGTGTTATGCGACTTGTCAGCATTAAATAAAAGACGGCTGTTCATTAGGCCCCTAATGAACAGCCGTTTTTTATTTAATGCTACTTCACTAACTGACACGTGATATCGCGCGTGAGAGAGCTCCACTCAGGTACACCAGAATTAAATATAGTTGGGTGATCTTGTCAGGTCTTAAGAAGAACGTTAGAGGTTAAAAAATAAAACGTCATAAATATTTAGGTATATTCATATAATACTAGATTGCTTTGTAGTTAGCTCGAACACGCGATTGCTTCAACCAGCCATCTAGCCACGCTCCGAGCGTTGCGCGCTTCGTGCGTGTTATACTCTTATTTTACGTTTGGAAGCATTACTACTTCCGGGAAACTTATACATCAACCCACACTGAAACAAAAATAGGTACATTTAAATTATATTAAATATTTATTAGAGTCCTGAGGGCTTATTGTCTAACGCACTCGCAATCACGATCGTTTTCATTTTGAAAATCGAAGGCTTGTCTGCATAAAAAATGAAAACAATTGCTCCGCTTTGAAGCCGGTTGCGATTGCGAGTGCTTTAGACAATAAGCCCTCAGATTTTACATCACGGTGTAAATTGTATTATTCTCGAACATGCTCGGAAAGGATAGCTTTTCTTTTGAAAAATGAAGACGGAAAGGGACTCATTTTCTTCTTAAAAAAATATTCTTGAAAGATTCTCTCTCAATTTGTAGAAATTATTTTACAAATACCTATAATTATAAATCGTCTTGTTGTTGTATTTTTGTTGTTATAATACAACCACTAACCTAACAGCAGGCGTTTTTGGAAAATTTAAAAGTTGTCTGACTCAGCTGATAACCAGTTTCGGACAAATGATAATTCGGACACCGATGCGTTAGGACAGACAACGTTATAAAGGATTTGGACGGATATTCTTTCTGTCGTTTAAATATTGTTTATACAGGGCGACTGCGTGGTCGTGTAGCAACAAAGTACACTAAAACTCACTACATCATTAGAAACAACGTAATATAGGTAGATTTAAAGGCGTTAAGACAATTTATTTGTCCTTTATTTAAACAAACATGAAATAAATAAAAAAAATCAGGATCATGGTCACCCTACATACTCAATTTCTTACAATCTGTTTGGGTGATTTTCAAATAGGTTTTAACATGAAAATGTTAGGTGACTATAATTTTGGTATTAATTAGGGAAACAATATTATTTTGGTAAAATGGTAAACTTTAATTGTTTCTCAAACCATTATACTAATAGAATCTCAATCATGTACTGAGTTGGGAAAATTAAGTTAGGATCACGACCCAAAGTCACCCTGTATAAGTAATAGGTACTTACAAACATGAGGCTTATGGAGCAATGACCTTTCTTGCTCTGACCGCGGGGACTTGGCGACTTGACGTCACGGGGGTCGAAACAACCCGGACCGCTCGAATAACCATCAGGAAAGTTTTCCGGATCTTGTTTCTGGAAAATTCGTGGAAATAAGTAAAGCCAAAATTAGACAAGTACCGTCGGTCTTATAAGTAGCTGCACACACTTTAATACCTTTTCTCAAACATGCTCGGAAAGAACGGTTTTCCGATTGAAACACAAGGACGGAAAGTGCCTCATTTTACTCCTAGGAGTAAAAAACCATTATGAAAACACTTTCCGTCCATGTCCATATTGTTTTTCAAAAGTGCTCTCTATTGTGTATAAAATCGAAAGGACCATGAAAAAAATCCCGTACACCCAACTTGTGGGTGGTGCAGTGTGGGGCGGCGGCAGGGCCCTGCGGCGGCGGGCGGCGGCTCGTTGTGCGTGGAACTATCTTAAATAATTAATACTCATAGTTTTCAAACAAACATTCTCTCCGAATTTGTCAAAGGTTTTTAAAAATACTTATTATCATGTATTTATATCATTTCCTCGCAATGTTTGAGGCAATATATACTTATGCCTCGGCGGAAACGAGGATTTTCTGACTCGTATTTTACCACCTCCTCTTCAGGAAATCCGTTACTTTTCGCGCCTAGGCAATAATGTAAATGGATAGGATAAGGGACGAGTAGATATGTAAGAAAGCCTATTGTGGGTAAGTGAAAGAAAAATTGTACCTAGGTAATTAGATTGTATTGGTATAACACAGAAAAGAAGTGAATTGTAATTCGAATGAGAATAAAGATCCTTTAACCATAATATAGGTTTGTTATGAGGAGAAATTAAGGTCATGTTACGAGTAGAATTTTAGGTTTGAATGTGGAGGTCTAGGATTGTTTAAAGTTTAAAGAGATGTTTTGAGTGATGTTTGGAAGAAAAACTGCTGGCATTAGATTTTTGTTACTTTTTGTTTAGTTGCTATATCCCTAGCAGCACAGAAAAGTAATAAAATGCTCACCTTATCCTCTGCACAGTGTTGATATTTCTTTTTAAACTTGTCCCATATTATGACTCTCAAATTCGAGTAATAAATATTAAAACTAGCCTGAAACAGATAAAGGAATAGAAATATAACCAGCACGAGACATTGAAATATTTACGATTCTAATGTAGTTCCTCTAGGCGTAGTTATTATTATTATTTATTCTTATGCTCTAGGCCCCTTTTACATGAAAGCGATGAATAACAAACCATTAACTTTCTGTCAGAGGTTGAGGAATGTCCCTGTCTACTGACACCAACCTCGAGCACCAAGTTTTTTCTTCGATAGAGTAAATACACTCGCGGACATATAATACGGGTCAGTCCGAAAAATTTGAATAACTCTCAAAATAATAGATAATTTAATAGTTAATAAAACGACACTAAATGTTGGAAACATTTATTTATTTATTTATTAAAATTACATAAAAAAAACAAATATCATCATATTTTGCGTTGAAAAATTAAAAGACAATCTCATACATCACACAAAAACGTTTATTAAAGCCATTTTAATACTTCGTATTGCCTCCACTCCACGGGCTCTTCTTACAGCTGCCAGACGATTGGGCATGCTGTTTATTAAGTTTCTTGCGATGTTGCGGGATATTGTTCCAGTCTTCCACTAACGCATGTTTCAGGTCTCTAAGAGTAGCTAGGGCGGGGTTTCGACTTTTTACACACCTCCGGAGCTCGTCCCAAGCGTGCTCAATCGGATTTAAATCCAGGCTTCTCGAACCCTAGTCCATGCGATTGATGCCAACGTATTGAAGATACTCATTAACAATTCGAGCTGTATGTGGCCTAGCATTGTCATGCATAAAAATATGGAATTTTCACCCGTATTAATCAAGTATGGGCCGACATGCTCATTAAGGATAACTAACTAACTAGTGATAGCGTACGATTTTCTATCAGCACTAACTCCGTGCGACTCTTTGAAGATATTCCAGCTCAAACCATAACAGATCCACCGCCGAACGATAATTTTTCTTCAAAACACGCTTGAATGAATCGTTCCCCTGGCCGTCGGTAACCTCTTCGCCGCCCATAATGTGCATACAGCATAAATCTGGATTCATCAGAAAACATTACCCTTGCCCATTCTTCGTCTCTCCATTGTGCATGTTCGCGGGCGAAACGTAATCTTGCTACTCGATGTCAAAAACGCTGGCCTACTTGGTAGTGACCCTGCCTACGAAGCTAGCGGTCCTGGGTTCAAATCCTGGTAAGGGCAGATATGTGTATGATGAGCGCAAATATTTGTTCCTGAGGAGGTTTTCTATGTATTTATGTATGTATTTCTCTATATAAGTATTTATATCGTTGTCTAGTAACCATAGTACAAGCCTAGAGCTTAGTTTGGGACTAGGTCATGTTATATTCCCTTGCAAGTATTGGGCCATTTGCGGGTCTATGTGGTGTCAAATGCACTTCTCGGAGCCGCCGTCTTACAGTCCGGTCGCTAACGTCGTCTCTTCGGGTCTCTCGAAAATTTGTTACTTTAATTGACGTGAGGTGCCGATTTCGGAGCATGGTCGTAACAATAAATCGATCCTCTCGAGCAGTAGTACACCTCGGTCTGCCGGTTCCTGGTTTTCTAATACTGTGCCCAGTTTCTCGGAAACGTTCAACGACTCATTCTACCGTAGAAAGTGACACGCCTGTTACTCTCGCTGTACTTCTCTGAATCCTGCCTTCTTCCAGCATAGTGACGATTCGAGTACATTCATCCGGTGTTAGCGACGTGGTAGTAATTCAATAATGACCGTGAAAGACGATGATGACTGCCTTTTATCATTTTGATTTGACAAATTGAAAACAAAAGTGAGAAAACATGCGTGATTTGAATTTATTACCAAGTTTGAGGATTTTTTTTTAATATTTGTACCAATAACATTGAAGGTTCTATGTTATACGATATTAAATTCTCTTTAATGTTAAGTTAGTTCCATGCACGTAACATTATTAATTTGCAAGATACAGATGACTTTGTCGCTGACCCGTATTATTTTTCCGCGAGTGTAACATTATAACGTAACGTCATCGAATGTTTTTATTAGACATTAATAAACGTAATGTATGACTTTGACTTTTAAAGTGACATAATATACCTACCAATGTAAAATAATTTACCGAAACGTGAATTTGTGTCAGTTGTTCGGTGTGACGTACCTACTACATTAAAACGCTCGTGCTCTAGCTACTATAGAAGTTATAGGTCTAAACCAACATTTCTAACTAAAACTATTGTGTTTTTTTAAATACTGGAACTGTGAGAGACTCTGCAACGGGTTTCATTGCAGTAGTGTTACACCGTGCACCGTCTGTTCTTCAATTTGTGGAGACAAAATACAATCTGCTGATGATTCGATCTGTTTACACTAATAACATGTAAATTACATGAAACTACAATTATTGTCAATTATTGTCTAGAGATTTTATTTGTCTAGAGAGAAAAAACCAGCGTCGCACCTCCGACAGGTTGTACGACATATAGCTGAGTGGATACCATTTTCGCAGCACTACTTTTCACACACTGTATTGATTATAAATAAGCGAAATAAATGTTTTTCTATTCTATTCTATTCTATTCTATTTATGGTGACTGACCATGAAGAGCCCATCGTCTATCTGCAAAACAAATAATAGGCACATAATACTTACAGCAATATAAATATAACAGAATTTACAAAATAAAATTAATCAGAGGAACCAGTATGACACCTCAAAATACACAATTAACTTCTTACCTATCTGTTTTACTAGAGTGCCAAAATGAAAATTCTGCTGCAGATATACCAACGTCTTAATAGCGATCGGTAATCTTCGGGTTTCCGAGTTTATTCGAACGGAACCAACGTTATCAGGGTTATGCCACTGATGTCTCCCTTCACAGTAAGGGCATCACGTAATGTACTTAACCCTTAAATTGACAGTGTATCCAATAGTGCACATACTATAATGTTAACTTTTTTATGTTTTTTTGTTACTGATTTCAAATCAAATAGGCTTTGAATTGTCGATTTTTTAAATTTTGGCATATTAAGGGTTAAGTTGGAAACACTGCTAGGTACAAGGCCACCGCTGGGGTTCGAACTCAGCACCATGCAACTCCCTAAGCCACTGAACCACCGAGACTTTCTTGAACGTATGAGATCAGTACTACATATTTCTACAGACAGCAATCGTAATTATTATAGCTAGTGATTGATTACTTAAATTTATTATATACTTTTTTTTCGTCTAAATTATCAACATTTCTGACAAAGACATAAATAAATATTAGAGCAAACTTACCATCTAGCAAAAGAACAATGTACGCATTTTAGAATTAATTCATTTGTTTTGTTAACTTTAAATAATAACCAAGGATTTCAATGGAATTATCTCGATTTATCGGGATATAAGTTACATCAGTTAAGTATTTAATTCAAAAATAACCAAAACGCGCATTTTCCAACTTAACATTAAAAAAATACAAAGTTAATGTTAACACTAAGAGACGTCAATTAAATTTAATGCTTGGTTAAAGTAGCTGCTGTTTCTTTGCTACAGCAATAGAATAAGACAAAACGTCACTAAACAAGTGTGAAATTTAATTGACGTCTCTGAGTGCGGCAGTAAGTCAATTAAAGTTTACAGACAATATCGTTCTAATGGATCGTTACATAAAAAACTGTTGTTGAATGTAATTTAACTGCTAAGACACTTCCAAACTCTTTATATCATTGTAAAACTGTTATCTTATCTAACTGCGCTCGCTCCGTACAGCGAAGCGCGCTCCCTTACTTAGTTAACTTGTTTTGTATACTCTTATAATCCTACCCGCAAATTGTAACTTTATAGTTTTGCGATTGTATAGATCTATTGTATCAATGTTTACGCTCAGTAGCTTAGAATTTTAATATTTTATGCATGTAATATTTCTTTCTCAAATAAGTGAAAGGTACACTGGTTTTTTTAAGATTTTATTTTACAACAATGTCTATTTATAGATTTTAGTACGGAGCGGGCTTAGTGTTGTTGCGTTTATCGTGTGACAAAATGTGGATAAAGCATCTGTCACTCTCGTACTTATATACGTGTCAGAAAGAGACGGATGTTTTATCCACCATTTGTCACGCGATAAACGCAGCCATAACAGGCCTGCTGAGGATGCTTGAGGCGGACAGACGGACATGGCGAAACAATAAATTCATGTCTAAGATTTCATGGTTAATATACTTGTACTTTACTGTGTAGGTATTTGTATTTTTTTAAGTTTTTAATGAAGGGAACAAGCATATTATCGTAGAATCTAAAGGGGCTTCTAAACGGGCCATATTTTCACTGCAATATGTGGCTGGCAACTATTGGTGTCCCTCTCTTACTCGTATGTTAGAGAAAGACACCAATAGTTGCCGGCCACATATTGCAGTGAAATTATGGTCCGTTTAGAAGCCCCTTACAATTAAAAAGTGAAAATCGCACGAAGTGTCACTTTGGTTGTTTTCGAATTAACCGATTCATTTACGATACAGGATTTAACAAAAAACAAAAACTTACCGTGACACCTAATTCTTTAGCTAGCTTATTATTATTGCTAGTTTTCTGAAATCAAGATGTTGGTCGATTATGGTCGGAGTACGTCGTAATAAGGCACATTGTATGAAGCTCAGAAAGGCACATTCCCAACGGTGAACGTTCAAATAAAATACTGCACAAGAGCTAAAGAGAGACGTACCTTGCGTTTCATTAACACTTCACTCAGTTTGGAGTACAGTATGGTTGCTCCTCCCTGCAAAGTACATTAAGGTTTTAAAAAAAATACGAATTGAGAACGTCCTCCTTTTTTGAAGTCGGTTAAAAAAGGATAACCACTCCAAAGGCGGAAGCAAAAGAGCCGAAGAGAGAGTCTAGTGATGAGCGCTTTATAAGTTTCAAAAGTGAAACTTTCACTTAAAGTTCATTAAATGTTCTGAAGGTTACCGAAGTGAAATTATCATTTAATTTCTGAAATTTAGTGTAGTTTTTAACCGACTTCAAAAAAGGAGGAGATTATACGTTCCATTGTATGTTTTTTTTTTTTTGTTTACGTATGTTCACCGATTACTCCGTCAATTGTGGACCGATTTTAAAAATTCTTTTTTGGTTTGATAGAGTATACTTCCGAGGTGGTCCCATTGTCAGCAAATCTGAATCTGATGAAGGGATCAGTGAGGAATTGAGGGAACTCCTCAAATATTGTATGCAAACATATAGCGATTTTAGTATTTTTAGTAACAAGTGAGCATTTGCATTCAGAAAGTGTCACTTGGTGAAGCGGACCTGATGATGAAGACCACAGATGGCCACCGGAACTCCTCAACGGTACCGATTTCAAGGGTGGCGATAAGATATCTCGATGAAGATAGTTGAGCGACTACAACGAAGCACATTTAATTGTTTTAAAATGACTATGATTTTCCCGCGGCGTTGCTTGCGGCGAGCTTGAAATGTCTTAAAGTTTCATATATCAACTAAGAAGTGGGACTACATAAGCTTATTATGATCACTAAAAAGTGTAAAATAAAATAAATGTTTTAAAAAACAAAAAAACCGCCTTCAAAAACGCAAAAAATAACTTCTACTACTAGGTACTTAGTAGTAGGTACCTATCCTATTAGGTTAGTCCAACTGAAGTCGGCTTTTTGTTGAAAATATTGTGGTCGCCGACTTCAGTTAGACTAACCTAATAGGATAGGTACCTACTACTAAGTACCTAGTAGTAGAAGTTATTTTTTGCGTTTTTGAAGGCGGTTTTTTTGTTTTTTATGACATATAACGAAAGCAGCGGAAACGTTTAAAGTAATATTACTTTCCTATCTAATTATGTTACTTTCAAAAGCTGTATTTTCCGCTCAGGTTCACGTTGTCCATATTCCCATTTTGTAAACATTCTCATCTCGGCCACATTCCCAACTCGTTCACATACCAATCCCAATATATGGAGGAACTCAAAACGAACTAAGTAGCATATACAAATAATTAAGTGTTTGAACTTTCTTGAAATTTGGAAACCCGAGGTCACTGTGGGTTTTTTCTGAAGGTTGTTAAGACAATGAGAATATCGATCGATATTTGAATCGATCATAATACTACTAATTTAGATTGTAACAACCTTGTTACAAACGAATAGGAACGTGGACGCGTTGGCAATGTGGACAAGATTGGAATGTGGACGAGATGGGAATGTGAACGAAATGGTAATGTTGACTAAATGGGACGGACGAGATGGGAATGTGAACGAAATAGGAATGTGGACGAGATGGGAATGAGAACGAAATAGGAATGTGGACGAGATGGGAATGAGAACGAGTAGGAATGTGGACGAGATGGTAATGTGAACGAAATGGGAATGTGGACGAGATGGGAATATGAACGAAATGGGAATGTGAACGAATTGGGAATGTGAACAAAATGAACCTGAACGGTATTTTCGCAGTTAATGAAAATTTTGCTAAATTCGCCGGGACGGTCATGACCCCGCCTCTTGAGCGTCACCAAAATAATACATTTCCTTAAAGCTCATACCTATATATGTATATTTGTAGCCATGTGGCCGTATATGCTGACTCGCCACCCAGATTCAAATTTTAGAAAGTGAAAAAATGGGATATTTTTCTCGACAGGAATTGAATGTTTGAGTTCTGTCAGTGAGTTTTGTAAACGTTACGTTAAAATTGTTTAATTTATTTTTATAAACTCTAACCTAATTGTTATTGCACAGATGTATAACCTGCATGTAATCTCTTTTAATCTTTTTCTATAGTAATGTCAATTTTATACAATTTGTAATTTTTGTCTCTTTTTTAAGTGAATAAGTTTGCAGTGTTAACCTACAATTAGTTGTAAAATTAGCTCTATTTTAATGTAATACACGATCAAAATTTTATTGTAACAACTGTTGTTGAACCATACTTAGGGCCTGTTTCACAATTGACAAGTAAATGTATGTGCCAGTTAAATTTAGCTCTCTCCTTGTCTATGTCCAAGTGTATGAAAAGGAAAGGGCTTAATTTATGTGTCAGATATGCATTACTTGACGATTGTGAAACAGGCCCTTAAATAAATAAAGTATAGCAGTGAAACCATCTGTGTGAGCATCCGCAAACATCCCCGATGTGCTGCAATTTAATTAACCCGTAGAAAATTTCTAGTCAACATTTCTACTCTCATATTTTGTATTGGTGTATTGTGTTGTGGTACTGTGTGCTATATATAATAAATATTTTATGTTTGTTCATTGATACCCTAAATTCAAACCAGTCTCACTGTAATACATGACTGCGACAAGGTACAGACACCAGCAATAATATATTATCCAACATTGGGCAAAAAAATATCTGACGAGCTCTTATACCTCTAGTAATACAGACGTGTCAGATATATTTACGCCCAATGTTGGATATATTATTGCTGGTGGCTGTACTTACTAAAATGTACAGTTATTTATCAATTGGACTGTACAGGAACAATAAATACCCGCTGTACCCCCCACTCAACCGAGACCCCGCCCCCTCCTTTCCCACAATGCTTCATGGTGCATGTTATACTTACTAAAGCAAATAGTCGGTGGAACTAAAAATAAAAACCCTTTTTATTATCCTGAGAATGAACACTATAAGAGGCTAACTACGGCATTACCAACAACTTAACATTTGATTACATTTTTAACTTTTTTGTACTTCACAACTTTAAACTTATTAAATGCTATAAGTAAACAATATAAATTATAGGCAAAATACATTATGATTATGACGTTAAAAGGAGATTATTGAACTTGAAATTACATATTTTAATATTATGGGTTTTGAAATTATATCTTACTCTAATTATGAAAAACGTTTCAGAACTTTAATTTAATGGCCGACAATTTGAACCGATTAAAATAACGTTATTTACGTACCCGCTGAAAAGTGAACATGAAACATTATATCTCATGCAATCAATGTCCTTAATATTACTCTTATTTTGAGTTAAGTATAATTATTTTTTTCATGGTAACAGTAGTTCAGGAAAAAAAATAAAAAGCGACATTCTCACAGGCTTGGCTGCGTTCGGTACAAAATTCAAAAATTCAAACTATTTATTAAGTAAATTGGCCACATGAGGGCTTATTAGAGAAATAAGTCCATGCATATCACACGCGAGGACAACAGGCTATTTGACAACATTGAAAATATACTACAAATTGTGGTCATCCTATCAGATAATAGCGTAAAACAACATATTTCACTTGATTTTAAACTAAATTATGCCTATTTTTTTGGAGATTACACGAAAATAACTGTAATGTTTTTTGAATTTTTATCTGTGGCAGAAACGCTATGTGATGGGTTTGCAGCTGTAGCTACTTGCTGGTGACGTCACACGCAAGTAGGTAACCATAACCACAGATCATAAGGACATATCTCTTCAAATTTAATGACTGTTTATTTGCGTGTGACGTCACACTTGTCATGTGGCCAGCGCCATGATAGAAACAGCGTTTTTGGCGCGGTTTTGAAAATTTAAAATTACACGTAGTTTTTTATTGATAATTCAGAACAATCTTAAGGAAATATCAATGTAGTGTGCTTGTTATGTAATAAAGAATCATTTAAAAAGGTTTTCAAAAATTAGTCAAATAGCCTATTGTTCGGTAAAACAGTATTTTCTCTAATGGACTAAGTAAACAGAAGCACTTAAGGTAAGCTACACGCGCTTCTGGTCAAGTCCCCGTGTTGTCCCAGTATTAAAGTTGCAATGTACTTATACCGAATTGTCACCTGTCACGCGTCATTGTCAAGATGGTGAAATAGAAGTAGGTAGATATAGAATAACACTTGCAATACTATACTATGATAAAATTGATAAAGGACTCACGGCTTCATGAATGCCGTTAAGTCTGGATGCCGCCTGTAAATCGTAATTAACAATTAAAATTGAGTTTTTTCTTCAATAATTGAAGTATCCAGTTATCAGTCCGCCTTTTAACCGAAATAATGTTTGTCGAAATGAGTCGTTTCCCAACCGTTTCATTTGCAAACCATTTTTTTCTTCCCACCTGCTACGATCCTGACAAATCTCTTTCGCTTCTTCCGCATTCATACATCGCGTCATGCACGCACGTCGGTTTCGGGTAATTAAGATTCGGCCCTTTTCTAGTATTTCCCCGATTTAACTGTAAATATATCAGGATTTATTTCAGTACCATCGTGTAGAACCCTATAAGTTAGTTTTTATAAAATCCTGAAATATTTACGGTTACAGAAAACAAAGCGGGTTGCCAAATGAAACGGTTGGGAACGATACAATTTGGCAAACATATTTCGCCGAAACAAAGGTAGCCCGTACAACGTTGCTTATCTATACTTGACATTGGCAAAATTACGTTATTATGTAGACGCCATTAAATAAATCTATATATATAAAAGGCTAAACTGACTGACTGACATATCAACGCACAGCCGAAACTACTGTACCTAGAAACTTGAAATTTGGTACATGGGTTCCTTTCATGATGTAAGTGAGCACTAAGAAAGGATTTTCCGAAAATCGACCCCCAATGGGAAGAAGTGGGGGGAGTAGCGGGAAACTAATTCTACGCGTACGAAGTCGCGGGCGTCCTCTAGTAAATAATAATAAAGGTAACCCAGGAATGTCACTTGCATTGACACTTACTTTTATTTTTTCAAACAGCTTGGTTATAGTTTGTACGACAGAACTCTGGAACACACAATTAAAATTGCTATTGTATATCGTACAAATAAACAACATTAAGAGGTTATTACCATGTTATTACACACTTAAAGTGGCCTTTATATCCGCGTTTCAGGATATAAAACACGTTTGTACCTTTTAAATGGTTACCTTTTTGCGAACAAGTAAACTTTCTAGATTAAATATGAAAAATAATCATAACATTTTAAAACGTGAAAATCCGTAAAAGGTACATAAGACAGTGAGTTTCTTTTTTCCTTGCAAGTATGTCGAAAACATCGTACGAAGTGCGTGAGCATTGGTTATTCATACACTTTTGACTCCATTATGGCTGATTTACATTGGTCCAGTAAAAGCATGCCAGTAGAAGTACATTGCGTCGTTACAATAGCATGCAATAAATAGCTCTCGCCTCAAAAGTGAAAACCAACTCTTCAATGTACTGTTACTGGCATGCTTTTGCTGGATCAATGTAAATCAGCCATTACTGCAATCCCACCTCGGCTGTAATGACCACCTTAGCACACTTGTATTATAATTATAATGTACCTACTAATAGTAGTTTATTTGACCTGTGCATAATGAGAGTGGTTTTAATTGGGATACACCCATTTTTAACAATGTATGCAAATTTCAAAACCATTTCGAGGAATAGGCTTCTAGAATCGATCCCGGTAGTTCGCTTAAAAAAATATGTTACAACGAATTAATTATATTAAAATTAAGAAATGACCTTCATTTGACCCCTAAATGCCCGTCCCGATTGCGCTATATCAAGCACTTTTGTGGTTTTACACAAAACATATAAAACCTCTCCAATATTTTATTTTATAAGTACAATTTAGACATGATTTAGACATCTAGCTGACACCTACGTTTGAAGACAGCTGTTGTCATGTCAAATTTATTTGTTCACAAATTGACTTTAATTCTTATGATGAAATTAAAATATTAATGAGACCATTTCTCTTTTGAGTTATGTGTGATAAATGTTAATAATTTGTGTGGTAAGGTTTTACAAGAGGTTCAAAAAGACGGCATCAACATTTATTGTAGAAACTCATGATTGGAAGTATGGAATCCGCCTTTTCAACAAATTTAATGTGATTGTGTTAAGTAAATCTAGCTAGAAACAAGGTCATGTAGGAAGTGTTGTATTAACTGAGGTCTAGGTAATAAGCAATGGTTGAATGCTTATATACTCTTAAATAATAAATTATATCATATTTCGATTGTTTGTTTACATTATATTTGAATGACGTTCGTCTATTATGACTTTGAAAACAGATCACAGATAATAAAAAATCGTCTTTCTAAGTCTTAGATGAAGTATACCCGTTCTTTATAAATATCTACGTCATCTTGTCGCTACAAGTAGGTAAGGTTACTTTAATTTAATAAATTATTTTAAATATCAATAATACATTTAATTATGAAATACTTCAAATTAGTTTCTTATAAAAGGCTATTCTTTCGAATAAAAATGTAAAATCAAGCAGTTATTTTTTTTGGTGTATCACAATTATACATATGAGCCGAAAGGCGAGTTTCATAATAAGATCATACGAGTGTTTTAATGCCTAATTATGTCTACAGTCGCATACATAACTTTATCTCCATGCATATTATAAGTTTTCTACAATCTGTGAGAACCCTGTACATGTGGTTACCCTGTATCTTAATGTAAGGTGCGTTGGGGTAAGATTGAACGGATTTTACACGAGATGAGAGGTGTTGTTTTAAAAGTGATATTATACCAAGAATATGAGGACTAGTTACAGGAAGCTACGCTTTTGGTAAAGAGCACATATGAACCTTTATATTAAAACTTAAAAAAGGAAGTTACTAATACTTTTACTATTTAAAAAGTTGAAATAAAGTTACACTCATTACTAAAAAATCCATGGGGTAAGATGGAATGGTGACGGGGTAAGATTGATATAGTTTTTAAAATCGTTAATATGCGCCGTAGGTGAATGTGATGCATAAATTCCAACGGTATAGCACCGTAGCAGTTTAAAACATTATTTCATATTTAAAAAAAACCGTTATTTACAGCTAAAATTCGGCTTTCTATAAAATGATATTTCAGTCTTACCCCACTTTGAGGATAGGTAGACAAGGGTTCTCAAACTGTTCTTTATAGAATACGACTTAGCTTGAATCAAATCCCAAGACCCCCCTATACAAGAAATATGAAGAAAAACCTTTTTTTTGTGCATTTTTATACGGATTGTATTTTTATAATGGCTTCTGATTTTGATGCTATGTTAAGCTTAAATCGTAGTCTAACTTTCAAAGTTTACGACTAAATAGCAATCTCAAGTAAAACTGCTACAAATAAATGTGACAAAATTGATTTTGTCAACATGATGTTTTAAGCGGTCATTAGTCCTGTAAACTTACTCAATCATATAATCGCTGTGCAGCGATGTCATCATCATCCGTGAGCGCTAGCCGTCGGCTTTCGAGCGCCGCATACGAAGTTTAAAGTTCAATATCTCAGAAACGATTTGACGTACCTATCAAATGTTTATTTCACAGGTATTTTTTGTTTTAATTAAAAATACGGTAAATAAGCTGAAGATCTAAACTGGCTGACATTCTCTATTCAATTTTATTAACGCAACGCATACAAACACAGAAATAAATAATTAAACGTAAGTTCACGATAAAGTCCCGTCTAATTAAAATAATATAGGTACTGTATAGGTTGTATAACAAACCTCTATAAACTACCTACCTACCTAAGTATATTTAATGAAAGTAGTTATTCCTCCACACTTTGAGAACCAGTGACTGTTACTATGGGTTTTGAAACCGGGGTAACATGAAAACAAAAATATTACCGTCTTACCCCTTTAAAAGTAGGCGGTGCAAGATTGAAATATATAAAAACTCGGAAACTAAGAAAGATAATTAAAATTCACATTGACAGGTAATTAAAATAACAATTACAAGCAAACGTATCAATACAACATCCCTCTAGCGTCACTGCAAAAGGAGTTACAAAACATGGGGTAAGATTAAAAAACATGATTTGAACGTAAAAAATTCACCTTGTCGAAAATTGACGATAACACACGACCACAATAACTGAACGAACGGCACTGACTGAGGGGCGAGGAGCAACAAAATGGCGTTCTCAATTAAGTGCCCAGGAACCAAAAATGTGCACGGAATAGGGAGTTACGAACGGTTTTTCATCTTACACCGTTTTCCAACTTACCCCAACGCACCTTAACTGTATCTTAATGTTCACATTAAAGTATCGGTAAGATGCAATGTACCACATTGATATACCGATACTTTGTTAACAATACAACCACAGATACATTTATTAATATAGGCCACTTGCTTATCGTTTCTGAACAAACAGGGTATTTTTTTTTTTCAGTGCACAAACTTTAGGGACTAATTTTGTAGGTCATACGACATCAACTTTCACTATGGGACCAACATCCAAATCACGAAAAAGAAAACAGCTGTTCCATACATTTCGGCTGTTTAGCTCTCGAAGTTTGTATGGAACAGCTGATTTCGTTTTCGCGTATCAAGATCGGTAAGTATGGACGTGTTTTGATACTGTGTCACGATACGAAGCTATGATTTTTATACGCGATACGCCATAATCGCTCTCGAGGCGGTTTTTCCCCGATCATCGAAGGGGATACGGATAGCGTCCAAACTTAATGATACGGCGTTATGATACGATACAAATGTGGACCCAGCTTAAGAGTTACGACTACAAGTATGGTCTAACCGCTTTTTCTTGAGATAAAAAAACTGTACTTGTACATATAAAAATAAATACTTCAATACATAGAACAAATACTGTACTCTGAACCGAACACGCAGTCGTAGGCAGTGTGTCGTGCGCGGATTTTATATTGGATAGAGCTACTTAGAGCTGCCATGAGTACATATAAACCCGCATTGCCTGTCTGTGTTGTGCGTTAAATTTTCAGCCCTCTCCGCACTATCCATCTTGAAGGACAGCAGCAACAGTGCAAAGTATCAATCATGCTAGGCGTTGCTGATGTTGTGGCTCGTTGGACAAAAAGTAGGTCGGGCTAGTCCATTACGGTACTAATAATAATTATTGTCGCGTCTAGCACGCCTACGCACTATTGTTTTGCGTAGTGCATCGTGCACGGATGGACAGCACGGATGGATAGTGCGTAGAGGGCTTTAGAAAAGAACAGTAAACGTCATTAGGTGTATACTCACTGCCACCCGATTCAGGTTTGCAATAATCTGAAATAAATAATTTGATTTTGGTTACTGAATGCCAAATATACGGTTAACTATTATAGTAAAGATATGTAAACTCGATGATAAATATTTAAGTATCTTAGAGCCGATCTGATAATGTAGTTAGAAAGAGACAACAGGATCTCCGCTACCCTTAACTTAAAACCTCACCGCCGCACTCAGAGACGTCAATTTTTGATGCTTGTTTAGTGACGCTTTGTCTTATTCTATTGCTATAGCAAAGAAAGTGACAGCAGCAACTTTAATCAAGCATTAAATTTAATTGACGTCTCTGAGTGCGGCAGTATGATTTAGTAGGGTACTCGTTAGTTAAAGTAGTTAAGCAGATGAAGACTATGCAACTGTCGGCTACAAAAGCTTGACCCTAAAATGTTTTTTCTTGGCAGAAAATAATTATAATTATCATCGGAGAGAAAAAATATCATTAACATAATATAAATATTAATAAATGACACTTTTCTTATATTAAAGATTTCAGTACCTACCATAGTAATCCTTTTGTTTTAAATCGGTTACAGACTGCCAACGCTTGTTTAAATTGTTTGGCTGTCACGATGCGGGTCCAGAGGCTCTACTTTGAAATTCGTAATTCGAACTTCGTCTATTGCTATCCCTTTTGCTCTCGCCGCGTCACTAATTCGCAAGAAAGTGACGGGGCAATCCGAAGTTCGAATTACTGATTTCAAAGTAGAGCCCCAGGCCCAGCCTCATTATCTAATCTGTGGTGCGGGGGGCAAAGGCACTAGGGGCTCTACTTTGAAATCCGTAATTCGAACTTCGTCTATTGTTATCCCTTTTGCTCTCGTCGCGTCACTAATTCGCAAGAAAGTGACGGGGCGATCCGAAGTTCGAATTACTGATTTCAAAGTAGAGCCCCAGATGCCGGGGCAAATTCCGATCAGTGTTCTCTAATTTTAAATATCTGTCTACCCAAAATAAACGTCATACTCGATTCTAGTCTAACAAGAATAGAGTTTGACGTTCAGGGGCCCAAACCAAGATGCAAACGCAACTAAAGTTTTCTTTTCTATTGCTCAAAATGTATGGGATTATGGGACCACGTGGTTAGGCTATTTGACTAATTTTAGAAAACCTTATTAAATGATTCTTTATTACATAAGAAACACACTACATTTATATTTCCGTGAGATTCTACTATATTATCAATAAAAATCCATTTAAAAGTTTAAATTTCCGAAACCGCGCCAAAAACGCTGTTTCTATCGTGGCGCTGGCCATGTGACAAGTGTGACGTTATATGAAAGTAAACAATGAAAAAAAAATTTGAAGAGATATGCCCTTATGATCTGTGGTTACTTGCGTGTGATGTCACCTGCGAGTAACCACAGCTACAAAGCAATCGCATAGCGTTTCTGCCACAGATAAAATTTCAAAATATATTACAATTTTTTTCATGTAATTTCCAAAAAAATATGCTTAATTTAGTTTAAAATAAAGTGAAATATGTTGTTTTACGCTATTATCTAATAGGGTGACGACAATTTGATGCATATTTTCAATGTTGTCAAATAGCCTATTACGCACGGCAGGTAGTTATTTTGCTAAATATGTTTATACTTCTTTACTTTTAAATACTGAACTCGCGCATGCTTGTAATGGGATAAAAAATACATACCACCTGAAAATAACAATTAGACAATTTTATTAGGCCTTCTGTTCTAATTTGGTTTAGCACACCTTGCTGAGATATCGTTATCAAAAGGTTTCCGTTATGACAGCAACTCATTGACAAATACTGTCATAACGTCAACAATAGGATTTTGATATCAAAGCAAGATGTGCTAATACAATTTGCTGGAATAGAGACCTAAAAACAATTTATACAGTGCTTTATATGAAATAACGTGACACTTCACAGACCATAAGAGTTTATAGAACATAAAGTTTTCTTTTGGCATAAACCTCTGTAAGCATTTTTTTTTTAACACCTTTAAAAAAAACCTGTTCTCAATCGTAACGACTAACGATTTGCTCTTTTGGTCTTTACATAATGTATGTTATTTAAATGTTACCCGAAGATACGAAACAGTGTATTGTAAAGTGAAATTTGTATGCCGAAACCGGCCGCGACGTGACAGGCTTAGTGGGGACGCCGGGTAGTTGTGTCATATTGTGTAACTTGTCCTTATTTTAAAAACATTTTTTTAATATTATTAAGAATGCGCCTGCACTTGGCGTTTCAATCTATGTATGACGAGTAGAGAGAGCATTGTTTCATAGCTTGTGCGGTAACATTAATCTTATTCATTCACAACAAGGGGCATTGGTGTTTTTAGCCGGTGCGAGCCCGGCAGTACCTGGGCCCTCCATTCCCAGGTCTCCGGAAGGGACTTTCATCTCTGCCCCTTTTAAATGTAATTTTCAATATCCTGCTAACAAAAGCAAGGACTTAAGTATTTGGCCCTTTAGGCGACAACCCAAAAAAAAAAACATTAATCTTAACTGAAGTCATCCGCATCCCTATTAGAATGGACATACAGGGTCGCTTCGATCTATAAGAATGTTTGTTTGTACTCACTTCATACTGAAAAAAGCCAGATTTGGTGTTATTGAGGGTACAATGTTCTTCATTTGTTTACTTTCTTAACTGAATTTAATGTTTTTTCTGCGCGTTTTAAGCTCGTTTGGACATGATCGCTTACACGAGCGCTACATTTCGCGCTTCAATAAGCTGAACACGCGTATACGCGCTTATTCCAGCATTTCCAGCATATTCGGTTGAATTATTGTGTCAGATTTTCTGTCTTTAAGAGGTTGGGTCTGTTTTCGTATTGCTGAAATTGTGAGAAATCATAAGGTCGATTTAATGAGACATGAAGATTGACCGGTGTATAAGCGGATCTTTAGTTGCTTGGAATACATTTGTATGAGAACTTAAAGATAAAAGTCTGGTTAATAACGCAAATTTCGACTCAATACGAGAACTTTTACAAAAGTTATAGCCGTTATCAGTATCGTGGTCGTGCGTGATTTGAACCATGCTTTCCTGCCCCGAATGGAATGTTTATTAAAGCTAGTTCATGAAATTATTGCAATAGTAAAGAATACAAATTACGCTTCTTTTAATTCTATATAAAATGAGGTTTTGATTTATGTACCTACTGTAGTACATCTTATGAAACTCATTTATTTAATTTTTAAATTGTAATAAATCTCAGTGATAGAACTTATGAACCGACTAGGTAGTTTATACATATTTTTTATTAATTTGAATGAAAATCGCTATTATATATAACACATTAAAACCCCACAATCGTCGATCTATTGCGATTCAAAAGATACAGCTCTTTATCTTCAGGCAGGACGGACGGACAACGAAGGCTTAGTTATTACGAGATGACGGTAGATGCGGAGCACCCTAAGAAGGGTGCCGTTTGGTACCCTTTCGGTACCGAACCCCAACAATACTCAACTCGTTAGATTTAGACAAAGTATACCAAATCATTTTCAGAATGGAAATTATAAAAAGAGTAGGTAATACCTACATACTTAGGTAACTTTAAAATAAGAGTAGATAAGCCTCGCAACAACTCTCGGCTCAGTCTCGCTCTTAAGAGCTCGAACTCGTTGCTCCGAGCTTGCCACTGTAGGTTCATTTCAGGTGATAATATTAAAGTTCAAATAGGTACCTCTTCACGCTTCTCTTTAAGGATTTTTTCAACGTGCTGAAATATAAATTAACAGAAGAAAAGATATAATAATTTTCCAACAATCGTAACTATTTATTTCCTGTAAAAATAACAAAATGTCATTTTTAACTTTTTACATTTCCACCGTCGATATAATAAAATAATACAACGTAATTTCAATATTAAATATCGCCCCGAGGCTTTGTATTCCCTTTGTCGAAATAATCATAAGCTTGTTGACGTAACATAGCCGAATGAAGTTCTGGTAAGTAGGTATGAGTGTCACGCGATGACCGGAACAGGATCACGAACGGGGGGGGTGTGATATAAAATATAACAAATCCAGGGCAGGAATGTTTATTTAAAAATCTTCGGATTGGTTTAAATTATAAAATAAGGCACCTGGGAACAACACAAAAGGGGAAACTTAGAATATTTATATAAAATTAGGAATAGATGAAGGGATGCGATGGTCAGTGCTTAGATGTAGGTAGAAACTTACAATTAGTGCCATAAACAGAAGGAATGGAGGTGAAGGGTTATTCTTTACATAATTCTCACTTCACAGTTTTAAAATAATTATTATATTCACTAAATTTATAAATTATATTACTTTTAGAACTTGTTCATAGCTTGGGAGCTCGTGAGCGACTGAACTTGTCGTCATGCGCTGGCGATCGTAAAATTTAGAATGAACTCAAATTTAGAATTTAGAATAAAAATAGCCAGATAGGAAATGCCAGAACGATTTTAATTGAACGAGGTGTAACACATTGGTGAATACACCTCGTTACATGATGTGTTACTGATGGTATTGATGGTCATACCTTTTTAGCGTCTCCCGCCGTCTTCTTGCTAACTGACTGCAAGGTTTCAAACTGTGGACAAACCGCGCAATGTGAAAGTAAATGTAGTGAACAGTCGAAGTATCTGGACAACAGAGACGCAACTATTGTTTAGAATGAGAAAGTCAAGCAATATTTCTGGTTGACAAATTCTAAAGCAGCATGATGTCAATAGAGCCGTGTATTGGCCAGAGAATTGCAATCCTGCGAGATATCTGGCTCCTGCTATTTGCGGGATTGAACGTTGTCAGTTTCCCGGAACCCAGCAGTTTAGGGAGTCCGAAGGGTGTTGTCACACATCACATATAAATCATAAATTATTACCATGTTCAAAACGTTAATACGATTATAATTTGCAATTTTGATTTCATTTGATTCCTACCACGGTGATGGTGATAATTCAGGGGTCCAGGAATACGCAAAAGCCATTGAATAAGATAGTGATTGCTGTCTATACGACCACGAGTCTTGACTCCATACGAGCCTAATGCGACGCCAAGAAAATTACATGTTGAAATTAAAACAATGAAAATGACCTACTAATTGAGAACTTCGGATAAGTATTTGTTCGATGTCGGTTGGTAATGGCGGCAGGAAGTGTACTAAGTACCTACGTCTCATTCAAATCGGGTGATCGCTTTGTTTGATTCAAAACAAAGCGAGCTTATATCATAATCAATATACCTACTTAACTTAATTGTTAAAATAGTGAGTTTTGTTATCATTATTTATAGTTAAATTTTATGCGTAGTTCGATTATAAAACGGTGGTTTGCAAAAGACAAAGGGCTGTTGTGGATAGGGCCGATATCTATAGGATCTGCTACACGGTACAAACTATACCTAACGTATTTTATATCAAAATAACATACTTTATTTTTAAAGTAAAAGTTTTGATAAGATTATTTACATTTATAATTCATTATTTCATAAGTCAAACCGACCTTCTTGACATCGTGCAAGAGGAGCTTACATGCTGAATTCATTACATGCTGCCGGAGACAAGAAGGAGACGAGTGGAGGGAGAGGTGTTGTGGAGGAATAAAAAACAAATTTGGTGAAATCCACATCTCGTCTCGCTCCGTTTTGATGGAATCCAAGTCGCGTTGGCGCCGCTCCGTTCGTCGCCGCTCTACTACAGCATACTTCGGTTATAACAGAGACAAGCGCTAGGGCTGAGATGACTCCTGCCCCTTGCTTTTACTGCTTTAAATTTAGTGCTTACCTCTTCTATGTTTGGTGTGTTTGATTCCTGAAGATGTACATGACAAAACAAAAACAGATTTAAATCTGAGAAGTTGAATTAAACAGACTTGGGTTGAAAATCATTTTTTTATATCAAAAAATAATAACAATAGTAATATTGTTTAACCAAAAGATATTTACCATTAGACACAGTAACCGCTGATCATTTAGGAACATATCTTTTTACATCGTTAATTGGATTCCTTATTAACTATTACAATCAAGAGTTCCTTATCTTGTCATAAGCACTTTACGATCAATTGCGAGCTTGCAGGCAGGCGTGTCAAGCCAAGTTAGGATGAACGATCAAGTGAGCCACGATCTCCTGCGTCTAGCTACCAATACCCTTACTATGAGTTACAATTACCGTACTCGCTGCTCGTCCTCCACGGTATCCTTATAGAGTGTAAGGGACAGAGCATTCAACTCGATAGCGAGTATGGTAATTGTAACTCATGGTACGGGTAAAATTCGTAGATATACGTGGAACGCGCTACTCCAGCGGGATACGCCGCAAGGTGGGCTGAAAATCGGCTTTTATAGAAATAGAAACCGAAGTCGTAAATGTTTTTTTTCTTTCTTGAAATAGCTTCTGTTTGCCATCCTCATATAAGAAAATGAGCCTGAGGTAATTCGGATGGGTAAATAATTAACTATAAATATATTTAAAAAAGACTTGTACGGAGAATCTAACAAAAACGGATTTTTCCTTTAAAATACTCGTCAAACCATATTTAATAGCCTCGCAGATGGTAATAGTTCAGATTTTTTCAGATTTTTTGACATATTCGAAATTTCTCCACACTGTGATAAAGATAAAATTTTGGTGATTTGATTTTAAAATAAAGTAATTTATTTCGAAAATGCATTTCGTTTATTTGAAAAAAAGCAGTAACCTGGAGTTCGTAGCACATACACTTTAATCACGACACTGACTTATATGCAGTAAAATGACTCCGATACTGCGTCTTAGCATGCAATCGACAACAAATAACACGCATGTTTGCAGTATTTGGTATATTTATGGCATTTTAACCTGCATAGCTAATTTTTTTAGGGGGAAATCAGAGTGCCGTCAGAGCTCTGAATTTAGAAATGTCATTTTTTTTGGTAAATGACACTCGAGGCATTTTTTTTGTCAATCATATTTTTCGTATTTACTACTTTTTTGACAGTCAAACAACACAAAAAACAATAGAAAGGTAGAAAAAGTACACTTCAATGACATTCTATACAATTTCTCAAAATGAACATTTTGCACTTACTGCGCTTTAGGTTCTGGGTAGTTTATCTTTCAAAAGCAAAGGAGAGCGAACGCAGGAGTGAATGTCCAAGCGGCGAGTTTAAGTAGTCCCGTCAAAGCGAACTAAAACACATTTCAGCGCGTGTATTCAATTTGGCAGCATGGCTTCTCGAATGTATAAGGCTGCCTAATTGCATAGTATCAATAGAAAAGTAGCTCGACTCCGGCCCTTTAGGAGATTCTGATACCTATTGCCGCTCGGGCGTCAGGGTTGTCCAAACTTGTTTTTAAATTTTAGTCACCTACTTGGCCATACTTTGATCTATAATCATAGTAATTTTCATACATTACACAAACCTAAAGTAAGTATTAATATTGTTAGGTACCTAAGTACGAAATTTAAATTACTTTACTTACATACTTTTATCTGTTGACACTAAATATTAATTATGTTTATAGGCATGTGATGTGATATGTAAATTCCTTTTGGACCTTTTGATAATACACAAATTGACATAGGTAGTCCCAAACTAGGTTTTAGGCTTGTACTTTGGGTACTACGTAACGATAAACATACTTACGTAGGGGAAGCAGGGGGAATTGCGTTCACTTAAAGGAAAATGCCCATATTTTTGCAAATATCAATTTTTATTAAGAGAAAATCAAACATAACACAAGTGTAACTAATCAGTCATTAGAAATTAAACACAAAACATTGTTATAACTACTAGATAAGGAGAAGTAAAATCTAAAAAAAAAAAACACTTTTTAACGGCATTGCCCTCAGCTATGGGTAATGCCGTTCGGGCAATGGGGTTATAACGCTCAAACCGACATAAGCCCAAATACTATAATTGAGATCAACTTTTGTTAATTAAAACATGAGATCAGCCCTTAACAACTAAATTAACATTGCTTGTCAAATTAAAACATAAATTATACAAAGTAAAGCGGTATTTTTTTGGTACAATCAACATATTAATATTACTTTAACTTTAGGAACATAAGTCGCATATGTACCCCTCTGCCGAATCCCACCCTGAGCACATAGCATGGCTGCATAGCCCGCATACGATACAGCGGTACTATATCTCATTATTTAACCCTCTGCGACTGACAAGGTTGACGTTAATCAGTCTCTCTCTCAATGTAGAAAATGGGATCATGAATGTAATCGCTGCTCTTCTTTTAGACATCCCCCCACAATCGCGGCTTTTGCTTTGATTAAGTTTTGTTCACTCCATGCCGCTTTAGCGGTAGTTCTCTGACGATTTCTTGGCATTTCTGTAAGAAAAAAAGTAAGTGGGTAATGGCGTTCACTCAAGGGAAATGGCGTTCATCCGAGCACTATTACCCCAAACGGCCGTTTCGTATTAAAATTAAAATTTCAAATTATACTCGTAAGATTGTGCAATAATATCAACTTGACCTTTACTTTTAGTTGTTTAACAATAAGAATAACGAGGAATACAATATATAAATGTGAAATATGGAAACTTACCGACAAAAACGTCCAGTGAAAAATAAGATCGAAGTAGCTCCAAACAAACACACGACTCTCACCTCACGTGCTTCGAGCGGACTGGTGGGGCCGGTCGCCACTGGTTTAAGCGTCACTCCCCGCTCCCTTCCACCCGCACGCCGGTATTATACGCACTAGTTTTATCAAGTTATTGAGGTGACCGCCATTACCCGGTGACTGGTATTACCCCTGCTTCCCCTATGTAGTGACAAATACATACTTAATATTACTATAATAGGTACATATAAAACACGTAAGAATCAGAAACAAATACCTACTCGCACTCATCACACGAATATTTGCCCTGACCGGGAATCGAACCCAGGACCGCTAGCTTCGTAAGCAGTACTTAGTCACTAGGTCACTACCAACTACCTAGGCAATCCACATCGTCACAAGTTAACTGACACGTCACACTCAATAACTTAAATTACCTACTTAATACGTATTTATTTCACCTAAGTAGATATCTATAGGTATAGGCAGGCCGGTACGAAATACCTAATTAATTGAGTAGGTATTTACATTAATCACTAGCAGCTTTTATTAAATCTGGATAGTTGTACCTACCTAAGCTAGGATTAGGGCACAGTTTAGGCGTTTTGAAACGAATGAAAATGTCACGCTGAAAATAAAATAGTTTTAACAAAAGCTGCAAGTGGGCTATAAGCTATAGGTAACTTCACAACACAAACTCTAAATAGTTATGTAGGTACCTTTCCGACTCAAAAGGTATGTTGAGAAACGATAGCTCCGGATTTCTTATACCTACCATTATTTAAACACCCGTAAACTGAACAATATTTTCTACTTTTCGGCAAAGACATTGTCGCGTGATGTTTTAACGCGCGCTACAATCAAACGTGACCGAATTCAATGACGCCGCGGCCCCGTCTAATCACCATTCCTGCACCTCTAATTGTAGTTTCGTGTGGGAGGTTCGCCCCGCCCACAGCCGTACGGTCGGCGTAACGCACACATGCAAGCCGCGCGATGTACCTTTGTTTGAAGACGATCTACTTTTCTATTTATAATATGCTAATTGAGAATGCACGCGCTAAAATGTGTTTTTTCGCTCTGACGGGACTACTTAAACTCGCTGCTTGGACATTCACTCCTGCATTCGCTCACCTTTGCTTTTGAGAGAATCACTACCCTGCAGGGCAGTATTGAGAATTGGAGAATAGTGCACAAGGATCGTTCTCGGTCGTTTCACCAGCAGCAGTGGTCCCGCGATCACCTCAGGAGAACTTCAACTAGACTTTAACGTTCTTGATTTTGTTGGAATTTAACGCACATCCTCAACGACATTAACTTCACCAAGTGATTTTGAAGTTGTTTATCCCTTTTCTACACGGTGTCACACGACAAAATTTGTTTCTTTTTATAGTATTTTAGCAAAAAGGTGGTCAACAGAGATGCCAAATTAAATCCGAAGTTATGTCAAGTAATTATTATTGGGACACGTTCACGTCGTCGTGATTCAAATGAAAAGTTTATCATGTTTAGTAGGTACGGAGAAGGCGAACCAGCTCACAGGCCACCTGATGGTAAGTACTAACAATTGAACTGCAAATGCATTCCAGTCCAACTCTCAATTAAATTATTTACGTAACACCTGGCCGTAATGTGAGTTTTATCGCACGCTGCGCGCACGGTAAAACTCGCATTGTGGCCAGGTGAAGACGTAAAATTGTGTACTCATCACGGGCAGTAAAAAAGAAAGCCCTCTATCGCATATTTACAACTCTCGCCTACGGCTCGGGTCTCAAATACCTGCGATTTCGGGCTTTCTTTCTTTTACAGCCCTTGTTAAGTAATATACTATTACTTACTTACCTCGAATCCAAACTAAAAACAATCAAAATCTTGAAATAACGCAGTAAATTAACATTGATGTCAATAAATAAATTTAACACCAATATAATATACTAACATGGGTGTATCAATATTTTTCCCAAACTCGATTATTCCGCGTAGAAATTTTTCCAGTCGCGATTTTGCCGATTCATGACTTTATCGAATCGCATTTTTCCTATTTTAAAATTTTCCCTGGTGGTATGTTTTCTATTCTGGATTTTTCCCAGTCGCATATTTGCCTATTGTAATTAGGCCGAAATAGGTAGGTAGGTTTAGGTTATATCGGTGTTGCAGTAGGCCCGAAGGGCCAAACCACCCAGAAATAAAAAACAAATGTTAATTCAATTAGACAGTAGTCAAAGTGAGATATACTTAATAGTCATTCCCTAATGGTTCAGCCGGCGGCTTAGACGGACTTTCACCACAACATCTCAAAGATTTGACCACCTCGTCCTTAGGGGATGCGGGAAAGGCTTTGCTACAAAACGTCACCGCTCTGATTAATCTTATGTTGTCAGGTCGCGTGAATGTCGAGATTGTCCCGCTCCTCTATGGCGCCAATCTTGTGGCTCTAGCCAAAAAAGATGGTGGTATCCGCCCTATTGCCGTCGGCTGCACCTTCAGACGTTTGGCGTCGAAACTTTGCTGCCGAAAATTTCGTAATAGACTGTCAAACATTTTCAAACCCCGGCAGCTGGGTTTTGGCGTCAAGGGAGGTTGTGAGGCAGCTGTCCATGCTGCGCGCTCTTTTCTGAGCCGTCCGGACTACGAGGTATTTGTAAAAATTGACGTCAAAAATGCTTTTAATTCGGTCGATCGTGGTGCCCTTCTAGCTGCTGTCAAAAAAGAAGTTCCAGAATTATATAGCTATTTGTGGCAATGCTATGGGGCACCATCAAAATTACTTTTCGGTGACAAAATCATATCTTCATGCATGGGTTGCCAACAGGGAGACCCGCTCGGGCCCGTAATTTTTAGCTTAGCCATTCATCCAATTATTTCAGATCTAAATTCTAAATTCAATCTGTGGTACCTTGATGACGGTTCCCTTGGCGGGGACGCGTCAACTGTACTACAAGACTTGCAAACGATCATCACTAAATTTTCTAATATAGGCCTCTCATTAAACTTTACTAAGTGCGAAATTTATATACCTGATCACATTTCTTTAGAAAAAAAAATTGATATCGTCACTAAATTTAATGCAGCTTCACCCAACATTTCGGTCCATTCAAATTCATCTTTAACACTATTAGGTTCACCGATTTTTGACGATGCGATCGATCCCATTATAAATTGTAAATTAAATCTGTTTAAAAATACTTCTAACCTTTTGTACGAAATAAACCCCCATATGGCGCTTTTTATTATTCGTTTTTGTCTTTTCACTCCAAAATTCATGTATTTGTTACGGAGTTGTCCAATTTGGAAATTTCCAGACATCATGGCTTCTATAGACATTACCCTTCAATCAACTCTGTCTAAATTATTAAACATTCATTTTAGTTCAAGGCCTTGGACTCAAGCGGTTCTCCCAATTCGTTTCGGTGGACTTGGTATTCGATGCTCTTCTAGCGTGGCACTACCAGCTTTCCTGTCCTCCGCTTATGGTTCGTTGCCTCTCGTCAGTATTATCTTAAATGTCCCACAGATACTTGACGTTGAGATTGCGAACCTGGTGGAGGCCAGGGATGCTTGGTGTGAGTCGTGTCCCGGAGTGGATATGCCAGTCAAGAGGCATATCCAAAGAGCATGGGATACTCCTCGCCTCATATCAATTCATACATCTCTCATACAAAATAGTCCGGACGATTCAGATCGCGCCCGTCTTCTCGCTGTCTCTGCAGGCGAATCAGGTCACTGGCTCCACGCTCTTCCTTCCCGTAATATAGGCACAGTCTTGGACCCAAGCTGCTTGCGCATAGCAATAAGCTTGCGGGTTGGAGCTAGAATCTGTGAACCTCATACTTGCACGTGCGGGAAGGAAGTGAGTGAGCTGGGACGACATGGCCTTTCATGCTTTAGAAGTGCCGGCCGTTTGTACCGCCATGGCACAATTAATGATCTGATCCGTCGTTCGCTTGCCACTGCCTCTGTACCAGCTGTCCTGGAACCAGCAGGTTTACATAGAGACGATGGCAAGCGACCAGACGGAGCTACATTGGTGCCGTGGAAACTGGGTAGGGCACTGGTGTGGGACGCGACGTGTGTTGACACATTCGCCCTGTCCCACGTCCAGTCAACTCGTAATCGGGCCGGTGCAGCAGCTGATCAGGCCCAAACCATCAAGCGCCGCAAATATTCATCATTATTAAATAATTATGAATTTGTGGCGCTTGCAGTGGAGACCATGGGACCTTGGTCAGCTGATATGAAAAGCTTTATTAAGGCCCTGTCATCCCGGCTCATAGACACCTCCGGAGATCCTAGAGCTGGTGCTTACCTCTCCCAAAGGATTGGGCTAGCTATCCAGAGAGGTAACGCAGCCAGTGTCATAGGGACCATGCCGCGAGCGGACCTGCTAGAGGGGGTGTTCTTTTTATAGTGGTGATTATTATTTACGTCTTTAATATTTGAGTAGCTTAGTTTTTATTTTAATTTAAATAAGTTTAGTTTTAACTTTTAATTGTATTATATTAAATATGTATCTGCTTAATACACCAAAATCACAAAAATCTATTTTTTCGCTTTAATATAATCTATTAATTGTTTAAACTTTCTTCTAATTACCGACATAATTGGATCACCTGTACCTTTTTATTTGTTTGTAGCTGTCGTGGGATGGTGCATCGAGACAAACCAAACTATGTTTCAACGGTGCAGTTTTAATGATGTGTATGTTTGTTCGATTTAATTAACAAAATAATAATAAAACAATATAAAATAAAAAAGTAGAAAGGACTCTGAGAAAATGATACCTACAAAGTTGGGCCGGGCAAGATAATTATAATTATAAATTATTTATACTTAAGAATAACCTTTGCTTATTTAGGCTTAAACATGAAAACACAAAGCATTGGCCAATTCAGTGGAGCAGTATTTAAATTCTTTACACGGACCAAATCACCTGGTTTAAGATCCGGAATCTTGAAAATCTTGTTTTTATTATGCAATAACATTCAAAATCTGAATCTGTTAAATGGAGACTCTGCTAAATCTATATCAGGGTAACTGATAATAGCAGTTCCAGTTAAAAAGTGCCCTGGTGACAAATATTTCCCCTCGTTCGGGTCAAGATAAAGCACGGGTCTGGAGTTTAAGACTCCTTCAATTTGAACCGTTACAGTATATATAACTATTCGTAAGTCAAAACCAGATTGCAAACTACACGCTTCAAATGGTGTTTTACACTTAATTAAATCGTATTTAGCTAGTTATATTTAGGTTTATTTTTGGTTTAAATACCTATTTTTTTAATTTGCCATAGCTTTAGTTTTAATTCGTTATTTTTAATTTGTATTGTTATGGTGATGGACTCCTTTTTCCGCACTTAGCCCGTAATTTGTATTGTATCTATTATTGTTAACATTTCTCATTAAAATAACTATTCAGATAAATACAGATTGAGAAATTATTAGAATGGAATTATTTCTGCCGAGAAATACTCCAAGGCCCAATAAGCTAGGTACCTACTGAAAAAAATAAAGACTGGTCAATTTGGGAATGGAAAGATTGCTACCAGAAAAATAAACATTTTGGAAAAAATATCGGCTCATGTACTTCGGGCGAAACTCAACCACTTGGAATACGTTAAATACGCGGACGATACTATATAAAAAGACGGTTTAAGACGAGAGAATCGCCTGCCGTCGTATGAAGGAGGCTCCTCTGAGGTGGGAACATTATGATAAAAAGCGCTTTCGAACTGGAGTATTTACCATTAGTACCTACCTAGTGCAATATGGGGTAATTTTCCCTAAAGATTATGCTAATTCGGATGTATCTGGGATTTTTGATTCGTATTATGTTAGACGCATATATTTCCCAATTGTTTAATGTAGAATAGAGCCCGGTTGACAAATTCTCGATCAGCTTAAACAGGCATAGTGACATTTATTTTCAATGATGTCAATAGAACCCGTGCAGTAATGCGAAAATGCATTGAATAAGATAGTAATTGCTGTGTATACGACCATACGTCTTGACTCCATACGAGCCTAATGAGACGCATCAACTAAGATTATAGTTAAGTTAACTTATCTAGTTCTTACCGGATAACCAGTCTGCTTAAACCAAGAAAATTACATGTTGAAATTAAAACAATAAAAATGACCTACTAATTGAGAACTTCGGATAAGTATTTGTTCGATGTCGGTTGGTAATGGCGGCAGGAAGTGTACTAAGTACATCTCATTCAAATCGGGTGATCGCTTTGTTTGATTCAAAACAAAGCGAGCTATAAAGATAACAATATACCTACTTAACTAAAAAATAGTGAGTTTTATTAACATTATTTATAGTTACATTTTAAGCATGGTTCTATTATAAAACGGTGGTTTTCAAAAGACAAAGGGTTGTTGTGGATGGGTCCGATATCTAGTTTATCTCGCTTCAAAATATACATTACGTATTTTTTAACAATATAGGTACGACAATTTATTTTAATGTAAAAGTTTTGGTAAGATTATTTATTACTCATTTTTGCATAAGACAAACCGACCTTCTTCACATCGTGCAAGAGAGGCTTCGACTGAAGACGAGTGGAGTGGAGAGGTGACGTGGAGGAATAAATAACAAATTTGTTGAAATCCACATTTCGTCTCGCTCCGTTTTAATAGAATCCAAGTCGCGTGGGAGGGCGGAGCGGAGCTCCCTCCGTCCACGACTCCGCTCCGCTCGTCGCCGCTCGTCCACAGCGTACAGCAGGACACAATTAACATGGCGTTCTATTATTGCCTAATCCGTGCGCCATATTAATTTTGTGTCTTGCTGTACTTTGGTTATATAACCAAAGTACAGCAAGACACTTTGTACTTTGGTTAAAAATCACTTTTGTATATCCGGTAGTACCGTTTAACCAAAAGGGAGGTGGGTATTGTCCGTTGGACACAGTACTTAACAGCTGATGATTGAGGAAGTCTTCCCGTGGAAGTCGTATGAGGCGACTAAGGGAATAAAAGCTTGTAGTATTGTTAGGCAATGGGCTTGCAACCTGTCAATAATGTACACTGGTAAACATCTTGGCCTGTTTGTACAAAATGTGGTTACAGAATTAACAACAAGGTTTTAGAGTTGTTGGTAATTCTGTAGCTCTGCCTACCCCACTCTGGGAAGGAAGGCGTGAGTGTACGTATGTATGATTTAGAAACTTTTGTTTTTAAATCGTTAATTAGATTCTTTGTTAACTATTACAATCAAAAGTTCCTTGTCTTATCATAGATAAGCCTAATGCCTTTGGACATGTTGCACTTTACAATCAATTGCCAGCTTGCAGGCAGGTGTGTCAAGCCAAGCTAGACTGAACGATCAAGTGAGCCACGATCCCCTGCGTCCAGCTAGCAATACCCTTACCATGTGTTACAATTACCGTAATCGCTGCTCTCCCTCACAGAATTCCTTTAGAGTGCGAGGGACATTGCCTTCAACTCATGGTAAGGGTACAAGTCGTGGATACACGTGGAACGCGCTACTCCAGCGGAACCCGCCGTAAATTTTGCCAGCATGCCTATAAACTTTGCTAAGCTCTTACCGTCGTACTCTGAAAGAAAAACATACAAATTTTAGAATCAACGCAGTAAACATACATTTAGATGAATATGTTCTACTCACTACTATTTAAGCAAACAATGTAACAGAAGGAAGTTCCCTACTTACAGATCGACAATCTTTTTGTCAAATTACGAATGGTTTAGGTAAATTAAATCAATCATTGTACTCTAGAATACCATAGAAGCTTCTTGTCTTTTCAAAAGTTTGTAGGACATATTGAAAAGAATTTAACCCTTACCTTCGTACAGACAAAAATAATAATTGTCAGTGGCTTAGAGGCATCGACTCGTAGATATTCTTGGGAAGGGTCTATTATATTATTATTTATGACTGGCTGGATGTGTTGTAGTCTAAAATCAATCAATTGTAATGTTGAAAGCACCGTTGGGCCACACATTGGGTTTTTGTTTAAGTTAACTTTATAAGTAACGTTGTTGACACCGTGGTTACGTTGTGTTAAAAAGATACAGGCAGGTAGCCAAGTGGGCGGCAACAAACGATAATCTTCGACTCGTCCACAATGGTATTTGAAAATAAAAGATGAAGGAGACAGCGGTCCCTTTCACTAGCCAAGTCGCAGGTTAACGATAAACAGTAAGTCGCAAGAAGCGAAACAAAGGCGTCTCCGCACCGTACAGATGATGTAAGAACATTGAACATTGTGAGCGCGGCTTTAGCGGATTCTCATTAGCCGATCACGTGCTACTGCACTATTCCAGAAAAGGAAATGGAGTAAACAGTGTGTGAGTCTTCCATACAAACATAATTGTCTTGACAACGGTTAATATGCATCCTGATTAACATAAACACATGTGTATCGTTAACATAAAGTTGTTTTTTTTTTTTCAGATTAACTATTTCGCCACGCAATGTATCAAAAATAGCTCAATTATTCCTCAGTTAAGTTGCAATTAACTTAGACTTAATGTTTGTTTCAACTGACGTTTGATGAGAATTTAATTGTTGATAAATAACTTTGGTAAATAACACATTAAACCACTAAATTAAAAACCGGTCAAGTGCGAGTCAGACTCGCGCACCGAGGGTTCCGTATTGAAGATAATATGCTTGGTAACCGCAAAAGAAAGTACTCATTTTGTTTATAAGCTTTATTTTCCAGGCAATAAGGTCGATTTTGACTAGCCTAAATTTTAATACAGATTTTCTTAGTTTTTTTCTTATACCTCAAAAACTGTAAATAATGAATACTTTATTTTATTTTTCCCAGAAAATATAAGTAATTATCTATACGTCAGGATTTTTTTCGGATTTTTTGATTAATAAACTTCGGAGATAAGGGGGGGGGAACGGTCATTTTTTGTACATTTTTGACTATAAATCAAAAAGTACATCACAGAAATTTTTCAAAAAAATAGTTTTGAAATGTGCAGATTAAGACCTTTCATATGAAACCCCATTTGCTATAATCAAACCACTTTCATTTTTGAACCCCCCATTCTAGACCCCTTTTCAATTATTAATAAAATTAATTTCATATTTTTTTTACTACAAATAGATGCGGGCAAGCAAGTTGTACAACTATGCCAAATTTCAAGTTGATAGCATTTGTAGTTGCTGAGAAAACCTGCTGTGACATACAGACAGACAGACAGACAGACAGACAACGAAGTCTCACCATAAGGGTTCCTTTTGTACCATTTTGGTACGGAACCCTAAAAAACGAAATGTGCGCCATAAAAATGTGTCAAAAGAGTGCAATAATGGATAGACGACTAACTGGACGAACAGTAAGATAAGTAAGTGAATGCAATTGCATACGTGCATGAATACGATCACCGAGATACATTAAGCGTCGTTACATGTTTAAACCAATAATAACACTTCATAAAACATGTTTTATTAAGAGAAGACACATCATTTCCACGATTAATACAACAATAACACTAGTTTGGATATCGATATACGGTAGCTCTGAACAAAAGTGTGAATTTTCCGATGCGCAAATACATTGCTGCTCGATGGAGCATTTAAAAATGAATAACGCTAATTTTATTGGAGCTATTAACTTAATTCCTTCTTTATATGATTTGTAGAGCTACAACCTTAGTTTAGTTTTAATAAGTATAAATGTTGGTATGGAAGACACACACTGTAGAAGCCCCACCGAACGGAGCATATTCTATCCCTGTCTAAAATAAAGAGAAGCCGTAATTTCTATTTATGGTGCTATTCTTTATATTTCCTGTACCTAATGTGATCCCTATTCTTAGTCAAGTAGTGGCATTTTTTAAGTTGATCTTCAGTAGTTTGTAAAACAGTCTTTTTAACTTTATTCTTTCTTCCTGTAATTTGTAGAATGTTTCTAAGTAGATGTTTGCGACTATGTTACTGTTTTTTCTAAAATAAGTGGGGCGGGGGTGCGATACTTAAAAAACCCGGAAATGTATATAGACTGCATCAATAAACTTTCAAATGATACCTCACTCACATGATAAATTAAATAAAGTATTTTTTAGGTGTTCGGTTATTTTGCTGTCTAAATAAATTTCGAGTTTTTAATAATGAGATCTTGTGCTTAAATACTTAATTCTACAAAAAATATATTTAACAAAATAGTCTTGTTAGACCACGACGTACAGAAGGACAAATGAACAAAAAGAAGTCTTCTAATAATCGAAATAAGTAAGTTGTGCAATTTGACGTAAATGACCTTGAACATAATTACGGGATAGCGGGATTCGTATATTGTTACGCTTATAGTGTCTTATTGTTTCTACGATATCTATTCTATCAACGTCTTCGGAATCGGGTTACTGGCTGTAGGCTTATCCATCTGTAAACTACGGCAACCTTTTGGACAACAATAGTTTCAGGTTGGCGGTAGGCCTTCGACTTGGCGCAAACACTGTCGAAGCGCACCACTGCCACTGCGGAAATCAAGTTGACCGACCGTCTCACCTCGGTGCAACGGTTCTGAAGGCAGGTGCGGCGGCTACCGCGGCAGAATCAGCAAAACGCCATAAATATGCAAATATAGCTGATATTTGAATATTTGCGGCTTTTGCAGTAGAAGACTTGGCCCGTGGGGCCCGGAGGCACGGAAGCTTTTTATAAATTTTAAAGTTAATATGATCCGTGCCACATGTGACCATAGGGCTGGCTCTTTCCAACGGCTTGCAATAGCTATCCAACGAGGAAATGCAGCCAGCATTATGGGCACCATTCCCAGTGGCAAAGGCCTAGGGGACATTTGTACATATTATAGTTACTTAGAATAAGTTAATTTATTTTAGTATTTAGTTTTAGTTATGTTTTTATTATTTTTCTGTTTTATGTTTGTGTCTTTTGTATGAAAAAACTTGTAAGTTATACGATATTTATAAAATACAAATCTACTTATTAATCAAGCTTAAGGTAAATAGTTTCTTTGTTAGTGTGGTTGTGTCTATGTATTTCTTACCGAAGAATATTGCGGACACTAAAACAAAGACAGAATTTATTTTAATGCAATGAACAAAAGCAGGCAGCACAAAGGTCGCCCACGTCTCATCCCGCACATAATGAGCCTCCGGACTCCAGACTACTGATAAGTAGGTGATAGACGGGCGAGTAAGTACACGTACTTAAATCTTGACGACCTTTTTCGCCCGCGTTTACCTTTAGAAGTTCGCGTACTTAAGGTGGCGAGTGAGGTCGCCGAGCCATCAGTACGGCAGACTTACTTGCCCGCATCGCCTACTTTAGATTTCACATATTAATCATAAAGTAGTAGGTACCACTCAAGGGTTGTAAATGAAATTCAACAAATTTTAATTTACAAATACGGCTGTAATTTGCAATAGGGGTTAACACGCAGTGGAATAGAAGGCCAGAAAGGTAATCTAAGACGGAAGAGCGACCTGCCTGCCTGAGTGCCTGGCGCGGGATGACTCAAGATGATGATGAGGGCCAACGCGTACTCTGGTAAAAAGAGGATAGGAGATCGTTCTCCTGCCACGGTGATGGTGATAAATTAACGTAGGTTTCCAATGTTACAAAGACTTTCTTTATAACATTGTGATTTCTGGGTATACTGGTATGTACTAATGAAATGCATGCATGACTAAGATGATGTTTAAATTAATTTATCTAGTTCTTACCCCCGGGCCGTGATAACTCTTAAACCAAGAAAATTACGTTTTGAAATTAGAACAATAAAAATAACCGACGAGAACCTAGGATATTTTTAAAGTAAAAGTAGTAAGTTTGTAAAATTATTCATAACGTATTCAAGTAACATTTTAAGATACAGCGGCAATTTGCATAAGACAAAGGGCCATTGGCATTGTGTTAGTGAGGCTTGCACTTAATCGTTTCACAGACAGACGCGGCCTGCGGTGGCGGCGGCCAGTTGTTTCCGCTTACAATGCTGCAATTTCTTTAAATATGCTACCATACGCGGCCTACATTGCAAGCGAAAATAACTGGCCGCCACCGCAGGCCGCGTTTGTCTGTGAAACGCTTCAGGCGGCTGAATTCATGGCAGGCTGCATTTTCACTGAGGCGGAGACGAGCGCAGGGAGACGTGCCCGATTAAACCATAGAATCTGTACAAAACTGCATTGTCTTCGCTTCGCTTTAATAAGAACTCGGTCGCGTTGGCGAGTAGAGCAGTAATTCCTCTTTTCACAGCTTCCCTCCGTTCGCCTCCGCTCGTCTCTAACCCTCCCCTTTGCTTAGTATCCCTTACCTTTAGACATGTCACAGTATCAAATCAATCAATTAGGGATGGTCTAAGATTTGGTATTAGGATAATTCAAATAATAATTTATTTCAGAAAAATATCCATATTTGTTAGTTACAGTAGGCTTAAGTCTAGTGTTAGTACAGAAAATAATAATAATATACTCTCATCTGTTATTTGACCATGACAATAATTATATTTAAGATTAAATATATACATTGATAAATTGCAAATGGGTTGCCTTGCGAAATCGTGTGGCAACGCTGTTCAAAATTATTAATTTAAATTAACTGTTCCGGAGCAACTTCATCGACTTGTAATTAATAAAACTCGGATATTAGCTCGGAAAATATGATACGAGGTATTTGAATAGCATTGTATCGCCTACTTTCCGCTCAGCACAGCTGTAAAGTTCCCGGGTATAAACATTAAACAGGTAAAGCAAGCGTTATTAATATACCCTCATCAGTACCCTTACCATGAGTTACAATTACCGTACTCGCTCGCGAGTCGAATGCTCTGTCCCCGGCACTCTATAAGAATACTGCGAGGTTGCGTAAGGTACGGTAATTGTAACTCATGTTAAGGGTACTGCTGCGTAATTGAGAATGCAGGCGCTAAAATGTGTTTTGTGTGCCGGGACTATTAAAACTCGCCGGTATGGCGCGTTCACGCGTTCACTCGTGCGACCGACCGAGCGCCGTTTTTAAGAGAATGACACCCCTGGAAAGTGGCTGAGTGGCCGAGCCAGCAGGTAGGCATACGATCATAGTATGTGGGTATTGTGGGTACATACTAACACTACCTTGATATAGATGAATTACCGAGAGCGTGGAATTGCATATGTAGTGGTCACATGTCTTTACAGGCATTCTATATTTAAATTTCCTCTACTTCTTATACCATCAGCATAAAAAGAGTATTGTTATATATTAAATAAGTAAGTACAAAAATAATGTCAGTGTCAAATTCTAAATACTTTTTACAATGCACTAAAATATACGTCTTATTTTATTGTACATACATACCTTCACGCCTGTAATCCCAGAGTGGGGTAGGCAGAGCCATAAAATTACCCAGAACTTTAAAAACTATTTTATTGGATACTCGCAATTTTCAGAATTATTTTGACTGGGCACATGCGACTGTAAGTTACACAGTTTGCATAAATTATGGCAGAAAGTACCTAACAATAATTTTGGTCCGATTGATAGTCAAAGTAAACAAATAATTTTAACTGTCATAAATATTTTGAACTCGAACTATTGAAAAATGTAAATTCACCTTACACCGCTGCCCAATTCGTTGAAAAAGCTACAGGTGTTTCTCTCTCGACTATTTATAAAATTATGACTGAGAGTAAGAGTGACAAATTCAAAGCATCGAAAAAATTCCTCTCTCCGTGTAAGAAAAAGTTACGTACGGTCCGTCGGCAGTAGATGATTTTGATCAAGAAGTCATCAGGTGAACTATGTATAATTTTTCATCTGTCCCATAAGCAATTTCCAAACTTAAATGCTTTCCTTTTCATGCGAACGGTACTACCACTACATATGCAATTCCACGCTCTCGGTAATTCATCTATACCTTCTCTATCTTACACATTTTGTTCACCAGAAAATAAGTGACGTCTGGCGGCTCTAGGTTCCTGCTCGATAACATTATAATCATTTGACATTGTAAAATAACAGACGAGGCTTTATATTTTTAAAACCGGATACCCTATTAAGTTTGTCGGAATTTAAAACCGCCAATAACACAGGAGTTTCTTGTCTTTCTAATGTATTTACCCCTTACACAAAGTAACTGCGACTTAATGCTTGACTTACCGCTGTACAATATGATGTGGTCTAAAAACATTTTTTTGTTTTTTAAAAATTAATGCAATAAAGCAGAGTGGGGCTAGACAATGTGCACTCTACGAACGTCAACGACTGCAGAAACCAAATAATAAGTACGTATAGGCCTTATGTATGTTATAGTGCGTAAGTCAATGTCTTTATTTTATCAAAGTTCTACAGCCGTTAACTAGTCGTTAAGTGTTTCTAGTTAAATCAAATGTATTGATACGGCAATGGATTCAGATGTCCAATTTAAATCGTGATTTTGCTGTTTTGGAAGCGTTGTCAACAGGCTGGAAGTGTCATTTCAGTCGGTTTCACAGGTAGCTCTATCACTAACCCGTTCTCAAATTTGTTGTAATTTGATCGGGACATAGTATGATAGCTTGAGTGGCATGCTTCGTGTAACCAGAGATAGCTCTTATTCGCTTATAAATAAGGTGGATCAAATTTGCTCGAGCAATCAAATGGTTAGAGATAGCCATGAGCCCCGAGGAAGGACACGGGGCACTTTGCCCCGCGAGTCGCGATAGACGACTTCTACGCGGACAGAGTCGCGGGCAACAGCTAAACGATAACTTATTAGTAAAGTAAACATTGTCAGTGGCAACGACCATAATGACACTTAGTCTTTAACTTAAAAAAAAAAAGATTTTCTACTCGCATAGGTACTGTAAACCACTGATATTGATATCGCTAACGGTATCAGAATACCACCTATAGAGTAACCGAAGCGGGAAAACAATTCTATAATGAGCGTTGCCATGGTAATAACAGTTCTGTAATTATTATTATAGCATTGTTATTACCATGGTTACGGTCATTCCGGAAATCAGTCACGTCGTTTAGTGAACAGTGGACATTCTAATTTGTATAATATTCCGTTTTTGTAACACCAATTACAATTACGTTTATTAAAAACAAAATTAATTTTAAGACTAATGTATTAATAATAATGTGTTTATGATTACCTACATTTTTATATTTATTACTACAAATAGATGGTTAATATCCATCGATTTGTTATTTGGTTGACATAGTTACGTTCAATATGCATATCAACAAAATGGCGTTTCGTTTGGCATTCTAACGTTTAGGATAAATTGTCAGAACTCTTTCAGTAACTATAATTAAATTATAATAATTATTTAACAATAAAATTCACAAATTATTATACCAATCGGAATAGTGAAATTGTAATCTGTTAGCAGAATAATCGAGTAAAGTGTACGAGAAAAGTTAGCGATTGTTTATTTTTATCATTATCATTCTGAGCTTGTAACTAGAAAAAGTTATGAATGCAACGGTTCATAATTAGCTCTTAAGGTGCCCTTGCCTGTAATTGCCAGTAACCTCGGCGCTCGTACCTTAAGAAGCTTCATTACGTACAGTTACATAAATAACTATAACAAAATGAATGTATTATGTAATCATGAGACAACGCTCTAATTAAAAATTGTTTTCACGTTTCGGTTACTCTATGCCTAGGTGGTATTCCGGTATTCCGACTGCCGATATATTACGAGAGTAGAAAAAATATTATCGAAGTTCTTACCTGTTCAGTCTATTAGCATGAATTAATATTATTTATTAATTATTGAATCGCGCTTGTAATTAGAAATTACTAATCAGCAAATTTTGATTTTCTATATCGAAGAGATGCTTTCAAACAAGACGTCCTCTTTGAACCAACGTATTATAATATTGCTGTATTATGATAACGTTTCAATTATTTCACTATGTGATTTTTATAACATTATAAAACTCGATGTACAAAATATATTGTTACACCACTTCGATGGTAGACCTGCATTTACTTATCTAAGTGCTTACCGTTGTCCAGTCTTCAGGCTAAACGCAATACAAGAAACTTGAATTTAAAACATTAGGTAATATTTGTACAGTAATCATGTTTCTTTGTGTAAGTGTAGTTTTGAGAATTGAAGAATAGTGCACAAGCATCGTTCTCGGTCGTCGCACCAGCAGCAGTGATCCCGCGATCACCTCAGGAGAACTTCAACTTAGACTTTAACATTCTTGATTTTGTTGGAATTTAACTGCACATCCTCAACGACATTAACTTCACCAAGTGATAAAATAGCATAATGCCAGTTGTTTATCCCTTTTCTACACGTTGTTACACAACGTTAACCTTTTAGAGATCTTGCTTCTCCAAAATTTGTTTCTTTTTATAGTATTTCAACAAAAAGGTAGTCAACTGAGATGCCAAATTAAATCCGAAGTTATGTCAAGTAATTATTATTGGGACGCGTTCACGTTGTCGTGATTCAAATGAAAAGCTTATCATGTTTAGCAGGTACGGAGAAGGCGAACCAGGTCACAGGCCACCTGTTGGTAAATATTTACTAATAATTGCAATTTGAACTGCAAATGCATTGCAGTCCTACCTACTCTCATTTAAATTATTTACTTACCATTTCACTCTAAAAGCAATCAAAATCTTGAAAAAACGCAATTAATTAACATTGATGTCAATAAATAAATTTAACACCTATATAATATACCAACACGGGTGTATCAATATTTTTCCCAAACTCGATTATTCCGCGTAGCAATTCCAGTCCAGTCGCGATTTTGCCGATTCATGACTTTATCGAATCGCATTTTTCCTATTTTTAATTTTTCCTGTTGGCATGTTTTCCATTCTGGATTATTCCCAATTGCAAATTTGCCCATTGTAATTAGGCCGAGGTAGGTGTAGGTTATATCAGTGTTGCAGCAGGCCTGAAGGGCCAAACCACCCAGAAATAAAAAACAAATGTTAATTCAATTAGAAAATAGTCAAAATCAGATATAATACACCAAAATCACAAACATCTATTTATTGTTTAATTTATTCTGTCTCATAATTACCGACATAATCTAAGTTCTTACTTTAAAGTCTTCAGGCTAAACGCAATAAAGAAACTTTCAATTATAAAACGTTTCAATTATTTCACTATGTGATTTTTATAACATTATAAAACTCGATGTACAAAATATATTGTTACACCACTTCGATGGTAGACCTGCATTTACTTATCTAAGTTCTTACCGTTCTCCAGTCTCCAGGCTAAACGCAATACAAGAAACTTGAATTTAAAACATTAGGTAATATTTGTACAGTAATCATGTTTCTTTGTGTAAGTGTAGTATTGAGAATTGAAGAATAGTGCACAAGCATCGTTCTCGGTCGTCGCACCAGCAGCAGTGATCCCGCGATCACCTCAGGAGAACTTTAACTTAGACTAATATTCTTGATTTTATTGGAATTTAACTGCACATCCTCAACGACATTAACTTCACCAAGTGATAAAATAGCATAATGCCAGTTGTTTATCCCTTTTCTACACGTTGTTACACAACGTTAACCTTTTAAAAATCTTGCTTCACCAAAATTTGTTTCTTTTTATAGTATTTGAGCAAAAAGATGGTCAACAGAGATGCCAAATTAAATCCGAAGTTATGTCAAGTAATGATTATTGGTGTCGCGACGTACGGGTCGCGAAACACCTAGCACCTGAATGTCTGTGGAGTCTGTGGTAAGTTGTCTTTGACAGATGTCACTTTCAGTTCGAATAGTTAAAGCGCAGGTATGGCGGCAAAGGTCTCGTCTTGTAAATTCAGTGTTTGTGCCAGCGGTCACATCCTTATGAGCATCATAGTATATCCTCAGTATGTTTGAACATTCTTTGTGTCTTAGAAATTCTATATATATGTATATATGTATATATATATATATATATATATATATATATGTATATCAAGTATCTGAAGTAAAGAGCACTATCCTATCAGTTCTAACTCTCATTAGGTAGGGAGCTACGTGAGTTCTTATCAGCATAAGCTACCTTTAGATCACGAGGCTACCCTACATGGTAACTGAAGGAAGTAAGCCTTATTGTAATGTGTTTGTATAGTATGGAAACAGTATCAAGTACAGAGAGGTTTTATTATGAGTACTCATAGTGTTAGGCCTATCGATGGATAGGTCATGTAACCTGTATGTGTTCCATGGTCACCCAGGGTTGTGGATATTGCAGGCCGTCCGATCATAACGGACATGTGTGTGCTGGGTGATCTTGGGGTCATCCAGGGTTGTGCATATCGCAGGCCGTCCGATCATAACGGACATGTGTGTGCTGGGTGATCTTGGGGTCATCCAGGGTTGTGCATATCGCAGGCCGTCCGATCATAACGGACATGTGTGTGCTGGGTGATCTTGGGGTTATCCAGGGTTGTGCATATCGCAGACCGTCTGATCATAACAGACATGTGTGTGCTGGGTGATCTTGGGGTCATCCAGGGTTGTGCATATCGCAGGCCGTCCGATCATAACGGACATGTGTGTGCTGGGTGATCTTGGGGTTATCCAGGGTTGTGCATATCGCAGGCCGTCCGATCATAACGGACATGTGTGTGCTGGGTGATCTTGGGGTCATCCAGGGTTGTGCATATCGCAGACCGTCTGATCATAACGGACATGTGTGTGCTGGGTGATCTTGGGGTCATCCAGGGTTGTGCATATCGCAGATCGTCTGATCATAATAGACATGTGTGTGCTGGGTGACCTTAGAGAGTCCGGTGGGGGTTGGAGCTGTTAGATGTTGTGTAATAGTTAACGGTTAAATACTTTCTAGGACACAAGAAACTCCTTGGAATTGTTGCTATATTCGTGGCGCTGATTTCCTGGGCATGTGATACCATTCAGTTGGTATCATATGCCTTTACAATCTACAGATGGTGCAAGACAAGGTGTCCCTGATAAAGAATATGCAATAAGGCGAAGCAGATCAAGTTGGAACCTGGACAGTCAGGTATGATTGTTTTCTATTGTACTATCGATAAGGACTATGAAACTCGCCCCACTTCATAGGGCCTTAACGATATGGTGGAGATGCTCGTGGATGTGAGAGTGAGGTAATGGTTTTTAAGTCCGGAAACGAATGCCCTACAATTGTACCCCCCGTCCAACTAAACGGCATCGCCCTCGCGAGAGCACCCACTTTAAGTAACTCAGCCAAATTGTTACTGACGATCTCAAAGACGATGCCGACATGGAGAGAGAACGCAGAGCATTGTGTGTGAGGGCGAACATGCTGGCCCGCAGGTTTGCTCGATGTTCAAGTGCAGTCAAGATTACGCTGTTTGTCTGCTATACCCAACAATCACACAATGCTTTAAGGGTACAATATAACAACGCCTTCAGGATGCTGATGGGTTTGCCCAGATTCTACAGCGCATCCGCCATGTTCGCGGAGTCACGAACCGACGGGTTTGCAGCAATTTTGCGCAAGAAGGCAGCGTCTCTGCTGGGCAGGACGAGGGACAGCCCGAACAGCATCCAGATGATTGCTGATCATGTGTGTTGTCCTATATTGAATCGAATAATATTATGTGTCAAATCCAATTTAATTTTTAAGTACTATCATTATTTCTAAGACAATACTAACAATAATGAGATCAAATGTTATCTTGAATGTATTTAAAGAATTTAATTGAATTGATATAAAAAAAGACGGTTTAAGACGAGAGAATCGCCTGCCGTCGTATGAAGGAGGCTCCTCTGAGGTGGGAACATTGTGATAAAAAGCGCTTTGGAACTGGAGTATTTACCATTAGTGCAATATGGGGTATTTTTTTTGTAATTGCTGTGTATACGACCATACGTCTTGACTCCATACGAGCCTAATGAGACGTATCAACTAAGATTATAGTTAAGTTATCTTATCTAGTTCTTACCTGATCAAGCTTAAACCAAGAAAATTACATGTTGAAATTAAAACAATAAAAATGACCTAAGATAAGATAAAAGATAAAATAGTGAGTTTTATTAAAAATATTTGTAGTTAAATTTTAAGCATGGTTTTATGATATAACGGTGATTTGCAAAAGACAAAAGGTTGTTGTGGATGGGCCCGATATCTAGTTTATCTACAACTCGCTTCAAAATATACCCAACGTATTTTTTACAATATACGATTATTTTTTTAAATAAAAGTTTTGCTAAGATTAATTATTATTCATTTTTGCATAAAACTAACCGACCTTCTTTGACATCGTGCAAGAGAGGCTTCGACTGAAGATGAGTGGAGTGGAGAGGTGACGTGGAGGAATAAATAATAAATTTGTTGAAATCCACTTTCGTCTTGCTCCGTTTTAATAGAATCCAAGTCGCGTGGGACCGCGGAGCGGAGCTCCCTCCGTCCACGACTCCGCTCCGCTCGTCGCCACTCGTCCACAGCGTATAGCAGGATACAATTAATATGGCGTTCATCAAAGCTCTTACACAATTGATCATTGAGTCTATTATTGCCTAATGTCGCGCGCCATATTAATTTTGTGTCTTGCGGTACTTCGGTTATATAACAGAAACAACCGCTAGCGCTGAGTTGACTCTTACCCCTTGCTTTTACTGCTTTAAATTTAACTTACATAAGTATCTCTCGTGCGTTTTTTCCATCTCGTCTGAAGAAGTACATGACCAAACAAAAACAGATTTAAACCTTAGAAGTTAAATAAAACGGACTTGGGTTAAAAAGCACTTTTAAAAATCATTTTAGAGTTGTTGGTAATTCTGTAGCTCTGCCTACCCCACTCTGGGAAGGAAGGCGTGAGTGTACGTTTGTATGATTTAGAAACTTTTCTTTTTACATCGTTAATTGGATTCTGTGTTAACTATTACAATCAAGGGTTCCTTGTCTTATCATAGATGAGCCTAATGCTTTTGGACATGTTGCACTTTACAATCAATTGCCAGCTTGCAGGCAGGCGTGTCAAGCCAAGCTAGACTGAACGATCAAATGAGCCACGATCCCCTGCGTCCAGCTAGCAATACCCTTACCATGTGTTACAATTACCGTAATCGCTGCTCTCCCTCACAGAACTCCTTTAGAGTGCGAGGGACATTGCATTCAACTCATGGTAAGGGTACAAGTCGTGGATACACGTGGAACGCGCTACTCCAGCGGAACCCGCCGTAAACTTTGCCAGCATGCGTATAAACTTTGCTAAGCTCTTACCGTCGTACTCTGAAAGAAATACATACAAATTTTAGAATCAACGCAGTAAACATACATTTAGATGAATATGTTCTACTCACTACTATTTAAGCAAAAAGGTCACCAGAGATGCCAAATTAAATCCGAAGTTATGTCAAGTAGTTGTTACTGGGACGCGTCCAGGTCGTTGTGATTCAAATGAAAAGCTTATCATGTTTAGTTTAGTTAATTATTAACATAAGTAGATACATATTTAATATAATACAATTAAAAGTTAAAACTAAACTTATTTAAATTAAAATAAAAACTAAGCTACTCAAATATTAGGGTCATTATTTGGTGGGCGTTTGTGCCGAATCACTTTCGTGGTCACATTTTTGTAGAAGTGGCTGCAGATTTTGATTTCGTTTCTGGTTAGGTATCTAAGTTTACCGGACATCTAACAAATATCCAAAAACGGTATCAAAATATACGCCCAATTCTTCAAAAATATGTCCACAAAAGTGAGGCGGTTGAAACGCTCGAATAATGACCCATTAAAGACGTAAATAATAATCACCACTATAAAAAGAACACCCCCTCTAGCAGGTCTGCTCGCGGCATGGTCCCTATGACACTGGCTGCGTTACCTCTCTGGATAGCTAGCCCAATCCTTTGGGAGAGGTAAGCACCAGCTTTAGGATCTCCGGATGACAGGGCCTTAATAAAGCTTTTCATATCAGCTGACCAAGGTCCCATGGTCTCCACTGCAAGCGCCACAAATTCATAATTATTTAATAATGATGAATATTTGCGGCGCTTGATGGTTTGGGCCTGATCAGCTGCTGCACCGGCCCGATTACGGGTTGACTGGATGTGGGACAGGGCAAATGTGTCAACACACGTCGCGTCCCACACCAGTGCCCTACCCAGTTTCCACGGCACCAATTCAAATTCAATTTCAAATTCAAATGATTTATTTCAGACCAGGTCCATATATTGTTGTACCAATATAGCTCCGTCTGGTCGCTTGCCATCGTCTCTATGTAAACCTACTGGTTCCAGGACAGCTGGTACAGAGGCAGTGGCAAGCGAACGACGGATCAGATCATTAATTGTGCCATGGCGGTACAAACGGCCGGCACTTCTAAAGCATGAAAGGCCATGCCATCCCAGCTCACTCACTTCCTTCCCGCACGTGCAAGTATGAGGTTCACAGATTCTAGCTCCAACCCGGAAGCTTATTGCTATGCGCAAGCAGCTTGGGTCCAAGACTGTGCCTATATTGCGGGAAGGAAGAGCGTGGAGCCAGTAACCTGATTCGCCTGCAGAGACAGCGAGAAGACGGGCGCGATCTGAATCGTCCCGACTATTTTGTATGAGAGATGAATGAATTATATGAGGCGAAGTGTATCCCATGCTCTTTGGATATGCCTCTTGACTGGCATATCCACTCCGGGACACGACTCACACCAAACATCCCTGGCCTCCACCAGGTTCGCAATCTCAACGTCAAGTATCTGTGGGACATTTAAGATAATACTGACGAGAGGCAACGAACCATAAGCGGAGGACAGGAAAGCTGGTAGTGTCACGCTAGAAGAGCATCGAATACCAAGTCCACCGAAACGAATTGGGAGAACTGCTTGAGTCCCAAGGCCTTGAACTAAAATGACTGTTTAATAATTTTGACAGAGTTGATTGAAGGGTAATATCTATACAAGCCATGATGTCTGGAAATTTCCAAATTGGACAACTCCGTAACAAATACATAAATTTTAAACTTACTTACCGTAATTGGATCCTAAAAGCAATCAAAATCTTGAATTAACGCAGTTAATTAACATTGATTTCAATAAATAAATTTAACACCTATATAATATACCAACACGGGTGTATCAATATTTTCCCAAACTCGATTATTCCGCGTAGCAATTTTTCCAGTCGCGATTTTGCCGATTCATGACTTTATCATGTGTGGCATGTTTTCCTTTCTGGATTTTTCCCAGTCGCATATTTGCCCATTGTAATTGGGCCGAAATAGGTAGGTAGGTTTAGGTTATACCAGTGTTGCAGTAGGCCCGAAGGGCCAAACCACCCAGAAATAAAAAACAAATGTTAATTCAATTAGAAAATAGTCAAACTCAGATATAGTATACACCAAAATCACAAAAATCTATTTATTGTTTAATTATTCTTTCTCATAATTACCGACATAATTGGACCACCTGTACCTTTTTATTTGTTTGTAACTGTCGTGGGATGGTACATCGAGACAAACTAAACTGTGGTTCAACGGTGCAGTTTTCATGATGTGTATGTTTGTTCGATTTACTTTACAAAATAATAATAAAACAATATAAAATAAAAAAGTAGAAAGGACTCTGTGAAAATGATACAAAGTTGGGCGAAGATAATTATAATTATAAATTATTTATACATAAGAATAACCTTTCCTTACTTAGGCTTAAACATGAATGTTAACACAAAGTTAACATTTATTCTAGTGGCAACGGACAAAGTTTTTTTATATATCTTATATTTATTTTGTTTTAAAACTTTACTTCGGCTACTCTAACCTTATTGTCTTTGCCTGGAATAGTATATTGTTGCAGAGGATAGAAATTAAGCGATTTTCGGACGAGTCATATAGAGAGCCGAAACGTAGTTGAGGCTCTCTAGTGTACGAGTCCATAAATTGCACTTTCTACCGAGGCAGACATAGTGCTTTTTACAACTACTGAGAGGAAATAAAATTAAAATTCATATTCAAAACTCAATAGTGTTATTCAATTGGCTTCGGTTTTTCAAGTATAGAAGCTGTATCACCGCCAATTTTACAATAGATAACTTTTTTTAATCTGGACCCCTATTCTCGTGGCACTCAAGATTAATACACTAACATTCGAGACGAAGATGTCAACCCCATATAAAATTGTATTTGTTTCGCCATATCTCCCATGCTATTTCATCTCTAGTGGTTCGAGATTAGGGGCCAAGTTTGAATTACAGTTTTTAGTCTGTGTATCTTTTAGCAAAAATACACCTAATATTTTACGACACAAAATGGTTTGTTCTGATTGGTCGATTTCAATATTTCATTTTAAGGAGCTATGATACAATAATTGATTGATTGATTTTCATTGGTTCTTAAAGTTGGACAACAATGTTCTCGACCAATCAGCAAACATGCCGACAAAAACATTCTTGGTCTATCCTTATAAGTGACGTTTTGGGACCCCAAACAAGACCATCTATGGCCATATTTCCGAGCAGTGTTGAGAAAACGTTTTTACAATACGACCCATTGGCCAATTCAGTGGAGCAGTATTTAAATTCTTTACAAGTACCAAACCACCTGGTTTAATATTTGGGGAAGCTTGCTTTCACTTAGGACAGCTTTGCAGCTGGCAGAGATAGTCTTTGGACCCAAAAGTTCCAAAAATCTTGTTTTAATTATGCAACAACATTCCAAAATCTTAATCTGTTAAATGGAGACTCAGATAAACCTATATCAGGGTAACAGGTAATAGCAGTTCTAGGTAAAAAGTTCCCTGGTGACAAATATTTCCCCTCGTTGGGGTCAAGAGAAAGCAAGGGTCTGGAGTTTAAGACTCCTTCAATTTGAACCGTTACAGTATATAACTCTTCGTAAGTCAAAACCAGATTTATTTATTTATTTATTTATTAAAGACATACCAACAGGCATACATATCCATCATTCATGTTATAATATAACCTGACAACATTATTCATTATATGTAAGCCTATTACAACAGATTTACCATATATTAGCTAGCTATGCTATGTATTATGTTAGCTATTTAGCAGATTGCTAATTACACGCTTCAAATGGTGTTTTACATTTAATTTAATCGTATTTAGCTTATTTATAATTAGGTTTATTTTTGGTTTAATTTATTTTTTAATTTGCCATAGTTTTAGTTTTATTTCGTAATTTTTAATTTGTATTGTTATGGTGATGGACTCCTTTTTCCGCACTTAGCCCGTAATTTGTAATGTATCTATTTTTGATAATATTTCTCATTAAAATAACTATTCAGATAAATACAGAATGAGAAATTATTAGAATGGAATTATTTCTGCAGAGAAATACTCCAAATCTCAATAAGCTAGGAACCTACTGAAAAAAATAAAGACTGGTCAATTTGGGAATGGAAAGATTACTACGAGAAAAATAAAGATTTTGGGAAAAATATCGGCATACTCACTAACTGAACACTTATTATTCAACCGGGTGCGCCAAAGTTCATATAAAATTGCAACTCCGATTATTGGAACTCCGAATTTTTTTCTCATACCATTTTACATCATAATGATCACTCTTTATACTCTTCATAATATTTTTTAATACTACCGTGAAACCGTCCAATTTTGCCCTTGATGGATTTTTTGCCCGCTGAGTCAAAAATAAGCTAACATTTGAATTTAAAAAAAAATACAGTATTTTAGTAACTTTTGATTGTATTAGTAGAAAACAGGTTATACTTATGGCAAAACTACGAATTGCTTTTGGTTCCAACTTCATTTAGTTGACTGCCACAGCTTGTCAAAGTGGAACCGTGTTTGTTGCGGGCGAAATATGTCTACAGTGTTTTTAAAATATTGGAAAATGACGAAGACAAAGGTGAGTGTTTGTCTTTGTATAATATAAACAAAAGTTATCAAAACATTTACTCATTGCTTTTTATGCAGTGAGTAGCTTAAATCGTGAATTAAGATGGCGGGCAATTTAAACCGCAAGTGTAGCATCTCGTATCTGTCAATTTTGCCCGCTCTTAAATAATTATGTACTAGGGTTGTCACTTTTTCATTTCTCACTTGCTTTAATTTGGGTTAAATTATATATTTGGGTCTGATATTTTTATAGCTGCAAAAGAAAGGCTGATTTTTGTTACCAATGACTAGATATAAGTTTTGTAATTGAACTTATAAGTAACTACTGCATTAAAAAAATTGTACCACTAAAATGATTTATTAATTTTCAAACAGGTTTTGACAACCCTAACACTTACGAGTTAGTTGTATGAAAACAGTTGTAAATTAGCGGGTAAATTTGCCCACCTCTTTCTAGACGAATTTATTATTATTTGCTTATTGGTTTTAATGTTTTTGGGCCACTTTTACCCAAAACTCTTTGTGGTCCTTATACATGAATGCTCTAAGAGCTATAGTTTGGTAAATAATGGGCTTGGGCAAATATGGACGAAAGTGAAGGTAATTTGGCCCGCCATGAAAATATCAAATTGCTTGAAATTCTTTAAAAATAAGGACTATTTCTTTATTGTAACACAATGCTATTATTAGTTAGACTATATTTACACATAAAAAAGTATGTGAAACCTTACATTTTTTTTAGAAAAACTATGAATATTTAAAAAAAGCGAGCAAAATTGGACGGTTTCACGGTAATGATCGGAACTCATACTCATCTGAACTTATAACGCCAATATTCATGGAACCGTACACTTTTCAGAATTTCTTAAATATCTTACGTGTAAGTAGATAAAATTAGGTTAGGTTAGGTTAGATTTATAACAATCCTCAAAAAGTAACCGTTTCTTAAAAAATGCATTATGAGTTGCGATAATTATGACTTAAAAAAGTATGAACAAAAAAGTATGAGCAAAATTTTTCGAAGAAATGATGAGTATAGACACAAATCGTTATTTGTATAAAAAATCTAAAGACCAATTTTATATGAGCCAATATGGACCCTATTCAACCTCATGTACTTCGGGCGAAACTCAACCACTTGGCGTACGTTAAATACGCGGACGATACGATATTAAAAAGACGGTTTAAGACGAGAAAATCGCCTGCCGTCGTATGAAGGAGGCTCCTCTGAGGTGGGAACATTATGATAAAAAGCGCTTTCGAACTGGAGTATTTACCATTAGTACCTACCTAGTGCAATATGGGGTAATTTTCCCTAAAGATTATGCTAATTCGGATGTACCTGGGATTTTTGATTCGTATTGTTTTAGACGCATATATTTCCCAATTGTTTAATGTAGAATAGAGCCCGGTTGACAAATTCTCGATCAGCTTAAACAGGCATAATGACATTTATTTTCAATGATGTCAATAGAACCCGTGTAGTGTATTGCGTCACCGGAGAATTGCAATCCTGCGGAATATTTGGCTCCTGCTCCAGATCCAGGAATTTAGGGAGCCCGAATGGTGTTGTCACGCTTCACATATAAATCATAAATTATTACCACATTCAAAAGGTTAATATGATTGTAACTTGCAAGGAGTTAATAAAATGCTGTGGAAAAGACTGGCGCGGGATGACTGAAGATGATGATGAGGGCCAAAGCGTACTCTGGTAAAAAGAGGATAGAAGATCGTTCTCCTGCCGCGGTGGTGGTGATAATTCCGGCGTCCAGTGATGCGAAAATACATTGAATAAGATGGTAATTGCTGTGTATACGACCATACGTCTTGACTCCATATGAGCCTAATGAGACGCATCAACTAAGATTATAGTTAAGTTAACTTATCTAGTTCTTACCGGATATTCATACAGCTTAAACCAAAAAAAATACATGTTGAAATTAAAACAATAAAAATGACCTACTAATTGAGAACTTCGGATAAGTATTTGTTCGATGTCGGTTGGTAATGGCGGCAGGAAGTGTACTAAGTACATCTCATTCAAATCGGGTGATCGCTTTGTTTGATTCAAAACAAAGCGAGCTTATTTCAAAACAATATACCTACTTAACGTTATTGTTAAAATAGTGAGTTTTATGACATTATTTATAGTTAAATCTTAAGCATGGTTCTATGATAAAACGGTGATTTGCAAAAGACAAAGGGTTGTTGTGGATGGGCCCGATATCTAGTTTATCTACTACTCGGTTCAAAATATACTTAACGTATTTTTTAACAATAAAAGATAATTTATTTTTAAAGTAAACGTTTTGGTACGATTATTTATTATTAATTTTTGCATAAAACAAACTGACTAGTAATTTCTAATTACCAGCGCGATTCAATAATTAATAAATAATATTAATTCATGCTTATAGACTGAAAAGGTAAGAACTTCGATAAACTTTTTTTTCTACTCGCGTAATATAAAACTCATAATGTTGATATCGTTAATGGTATCAGAAATAATCAGAATACCACCTAGGTATAGAGTAACCAAAGCGTGAAAACAATTGTATAATAAGCGTTGCCATGGTGATGACAGTTCTATAAAAATTATTATGATACCATAGTACATTTTGTACTTAATAGTTATTTATGAACCTAACTTAATTTGGGAATGGTAAGATTGCTACCAGAAAAATAAAGATTTTGATAAAAATATCGGCATACTCACTAACACTTATTGTTCAATCTCATGTACTTCTGGCGAAACTCAACCACTTGGAATACTTACGTTAAATCCTCGGGCGATATGATATAAAAAGACGGTTTAAGACGAGAGAATCGCCTGCCGTCGTATGAAGGAGGCTCCTCTGAGGTGGGAACATTATGATAAAAAGCGCTTTCGAACTGGAGTATTTACCATTAGTACCTACCTAGTGCAATATGGGGTAATTTTCCACTAAAATTATGCTAATTCGGATGTACCAGGGATTTTTGATTCGTATTGTTTTAGACTCATATATTTCCCAATTGTTTAATGTAGAATAGAACCCGGTTGGCAAATTCTCGATCACCTTAAACAGGCATAATGACATTTATTTTCAATGATGTCAATAGAACCCGTGTAGTGTCTTGCGTCACCAGAGAATTGCAATCATCCGGAATATTTGGCTCCTGCTCCAGATCCAGGAATTTAGGGAGCCCGAACGGTGTTGTCATACTTCACATATAAATCATAAATTATTACCACACTCAAAAGGTTAATATGATTGTAACTTGCAGGGAGTTGATAATTTATGCTGTGGAAAAGACTGGCGCGGGATGACTGAAGATGATGATGAGGGCCAAAGCGTACTCTGGTAAAAAGAGGATAGAAGATCGTTCTCCTGCCACGGTGATGGTGATAATTCCGGGGTCCAGTAATGCGAAAATGCATTGAATAAGATAGTAATTGCTGTGTATACGACCATACGTCTTGACTCCATACGAGCCTAATGAGACGCATCAACTAAGATTATAGTTAAGTTAACTTATCTAGGAGTTCTTACCGGATAATCAAACTGTTTAAACCAAGAAAATTACGTGTTAAAATTAAAACAATAAAAATGACCTACTAATTGAGAACTTCGGATAAGTATTTGTTCGATGTCGGTTGGTAATGGCGGCAGGAAGTGTACTAAGTACGTCTCATTCAAATCGGGTGATCGCTTTGTTTGATACAAAACAAAGCGAGCTTATTTCATAACAATATACCTACCTACTTAACTTAATTGTTAAAATAGTGAGTTTTATTAACATTATTTATAGTTAAATTTTAAGCATGGTTCTATGATAAAACGGTGATTTGCAAAAGACAAAGGGTTGTTGTGGATGGGCGCGATATCTAGTTTATCTACTACTCAACAATAAAAGATAATTTATTTTTCTACTCGCTTAATATAAAACTCGTATTGTTGATGTCGTTAACGGTATCAGAATACCACCTAGGTATAGAGTAACCGAAGCGTGAAAACAATTGTAATTGTATAATAAGCGTTGTCATGGTGATGACAGTTCTATAACAATTATTATGATTACATAGTACATTTTGTAATAGTTATGAATGTAACTTAATTTGGGAATGGAAAGATTGCTAACAGAAAAATAAAGATTTTGCTAAAAATATGGGCATACTCACTAACACTTATTGTTCAATCTCGTGTACTTCGGGCGAAACTCAACCACTTGAAATACGTTAAATACGCGGACGATACGATATAAAAAAGACGGTTTAAGACGACAGAATCGCCTGCCGTCGTATGAAGGAGGCTCCTCTGAGGTGGGAACATTATGATAAAAAGCGCTTTCGAACTGGAGTATTTACCATTAGTACCTACCTAGTCACAATATGGGGTAATTTTCCCTAAAGATAATGCTAATTCGGATGTACCTGGGATTTTTGATTCGTATTGTTTTAGACGCATATATTTCCCAATTGTTTAATGTAGAATAGAGCCCGGTTGACAAATTCTCGATCAGCTTAAACAGGCATAATTATATTTATTTTCAATGATGTCAATAGAACCCGTGTAGTGTATTGCGTCACCGGAGAATTGCAATCCTGCGGAATATTTGGCTCCTGCTCCAGATCCAGGAATTTAGGGAGCCCGAAGGGTGTTGTCACACTTCACATATAAATCATAAATTATTACCACATTCAAAAGGTTAATATGATTGTAATTTGCAGGGAGTTGATAATATGCTGTGGAATAGACTGGCGCGGGATGACTGAAGATGATGATGAGGGCCAAAGCGTACTCTGGTAAATAGAGGATAGAAGATCGTTCTCCTGCCGCGGTGGTGGTGATAATTCCGGGGTCCAGTGATACATTGAATAAGATAGTAATTGCTGTGTATACGACCATACGTCTTGACTCCATATGAGCCTAATGAGACGCATCAACTAAGATTATAGTTAAGTTAACTTATCTAGTTCTTACCGGATAATCATACTGCTTAAACCAAGAAAATTACATGTTGAAATTAAAACAATAAAAATGACCTTCTAATTCAGAACTTCGCATAAGTATTTGTTCGATGTCGGTTGGTAATGGCGGCAGGAAGTGTACTAAGTACATCTCATTCAAATCGGGTGATCGCTTTGTTTGATTCAAAACAAAGCGAGCTTATTTCAAAACAATATACCTACTTAACTTTATTGTTAAAATAGTGAGTTTTATTAACATTATTTATAGTTAAATTTTAAGCATGGTTCTATGATAAAACGGTGATTTGCAAAAGGCAAAGGGTTGTTGTGGATGGGCCCGATATCTAGTTTATCTACAACTCGGTTCAAAATATACCTAACGTATTTTTTAATAATAAAAGATAATTTATTTTTAAAGTAAAAGTTTTGGTAAGATTATTTATTATTCATTTTTGCATAAGACTAACTGACTTGTAATTTCTAATTACCAGCGCGATTCAATAATTAATAAATAATATTAATTCATGCTTATAGACTGAAAAGGTAAGAACTTCGATAAACTTTTTTTCTACTCGCGTAATATAAAACTCGTAATGTTGATGTCGTGAACGGTATCAGAATACCACCATAGAATGGTTTTCCCGCTTCGGTTACGCTATAGGTGGTATTCTGATACCGTTAACGATATCAATATCAGTGGTTTACAGTACCTATGCGGGTAGAAAAACATTTTTTTTTCTCTTGCCATCGTCACGTGCCAGCCCATTAGGTTCTGATGTAGCAGGCACGTTGACGCTGACGAGGGCCCATTAAGGCAGGCGTGGCTTCTTATGCAAGCCAGACCGTGGTGACTCTGTCGGTCAACTTGAGCTCCGCAGTGGTAGGGGTGCGCTTCGACAATGTTTGCGCCCAGTCGACCGCCAACCTGAAAGTATTGTTGTCCAAAAGGTTGCCGTAGTTTACAGATGGATAAGCCTGCAGCCAGTAACCCGATTCCAAAGACATTGATAGAATAGATATCGTAGAAACAATAAGACACTCTATATGCGTAACAATATACGAATCCCGCTATCCCCTTATAATGTTCAAGGTCATTTACGTCGAATTGCACAACTTACTTATTTCGATTATTAGAAAACTTCTTTTTGTTCACCTGTCCTTCTGTCTGTCGTGATCTATCAAGATTATTTTGTCCAATACACTTTTTGTAGAATGAAGTATTCAGCACAAGATCTCATTATTAAAAACTCGAAATTTATTTATACAGCAAAATAACCGAACACCTAAAAAATACTTTATTTAATTTATCATGTGAGTGAGTATGTGTAAAGTGGACGTGTTGCAGACGTGTTTTCGTTGTATGGGGCAGTGGTTAGCGGACGGTAAGTTACCTTGTGTTTGATGTGATACTGTACTTATTCCAAACAACATCAAACGTGCTTATTTAAGTCTTAAGGATATATTTTTTCTATTTACGTACCATAACATGTGTTTTTCTTTCAAATTGCCATTTTTAAGCAAATGTTCTATATTTGGATCACAGAAACCGCTAAAACCAATGAATAAACCGCGGTGTTCAATCACTAGAACCTTGTGAATTACTTATTTTACAATATTGTGCGTTTCCGTTGTTGTATTTATGTTTATTTTTCAGAAACATGGCTGTTATTTGATTGTCAGTCATATGGCCAGTATTCGAACAAACTCATAAATGCTAAAAATGTTCGTTCATTCACTAGTTTATAATTTCCAGTAAATGAACTACCATCAATACGACTTGTTCATTTATTTGTTTCGCATAAAGTTTAAGAGCCAGTTAATGAACGATCGTTATTTTACAAGAACCTATTATACCTATGGCGTTTTTAGGCGGGAAAGTGGCACGTCAATGAATACTAAATAGTAAAATATTTATTTTTTAAATAAATTAAAAAGATGAAAAAATCATAGTAAACAATTAAACATAGTTCATTCACTGGTTTCGTTTGTTCATTTACTGGTGTTTTCATGTTCATTCACTGGTGTTTTCGGGTGTTTTTGGCTAAAATAGCTATAACTTTAAATTTGGCAATATCATTATAAAACAGTCGTTATATTAGAAAACTAGAATACTTTCTTGATTGATAAGGACAATAATATTTGTCGGTAACTGCTTCAATTATATAAAAAAAAACATTTAAAGACGAAAATCTCCTTAAGGGTTCATTCACTGGTGCGCTTACTTACGTACAAACATAATTGTCTTGACAAACAGTTAATATGCATCCTAATTAACATAAACACATAGTTATATATCGTTACCATAAAGTTTTTTTCAAGTTAACTAATTCGCCACGCAATGTATCAAAAATAACTCAATTATCCCTCAATTAAGTTGCAATTAACGTAGACTTTATTTTTGTTTCAACTGATATTTGATGAGAATTTCATTGTTGATAAATAACGTTGGTAAATAACACATTAAACCACTAAATTAAAACGAAATGCGTCCGTATGCTTCTCAATAAATGTAAATAAACCAGCGCCATAAAAATGTGTCAAAAGAGTGCAATAATGGGTAGACGACAAACCGGACGAGCTGTAAGATAAGTAAGTGAATGCAATTGCATACGTGCATGAATACGATCACCGAGATAATTAAGCGTCGTTACAGTTTAAACCAATAATAACACTAAATGAAACATGTTTTATTAAGAGAAGACACATCATTTCCACGATTAATACAACAATAACACTAGTTTGGATATCGATACGGTAGCTCTGAACAAAAGTGAGAATTTTCAGCTGCGCAAATACATTGCTGCTCGATGGAGCATTTAAAAATGAATAACGCTAATTTTATTGGAGCTATTAACTTAATTCCTCCTTTATATGATTTGTAGAGCTATAACCTTAGTTTAGTTTTAATAAGTACAAATGTTGGTATGGAAGACACACTGTAGAAGCCCCACCGTACGGAGCATATTCTATCCCTGTCTAAAATAAAGGGAAGTCGTAATTTCTATTTATGGTACTATACCTTATATTTCCTGTACATAATGTGATCCCTATTCTTAGTCAAGTCGTGTAATTTTTTAAGATGTTTGTTTGTCTTCAGTAGTTTGTAAAACAGTCCTTTTAACTTAATTCTTTTTTCCTGTAATTTTTAGAATGTTTGTAGATGTTTGTGATTTTATTATTGTTTTTTCTAAAATAAGTGGGGCGGGGATGCGATACTAAAAAAACCGTAAATGTACATAGACTAGGTACATCACTTAACTTAGGAGCTTTCAAATGATACCTCACTCACATGATAAATTAAATAAAGTATTTTTTAGGTGTTCGATTATTTTGCTGTCTAAATAAATTTCGAGTTTTTAATAATGAGATCTTGTGCTGAATACTTAATTCTACAAAAACTATTTTTAACAAAATAGTCTTGATAGATCACGACAGAGAGAAGGACAGGTGAACAAAAAGAAGTCTTCTAATAATCGAAATAAGAAAGTTGTGCAATTCGACGTAAATGACCTTGAACATAATTACGGGATAGCGGGATTCGTATATTGTTACGCTTATAGTGTCTTATTGTTTCTACGATATCTATTCTATCAATGTCTTCGGAATCGGGTTACTGGCTGCAGGCTTATCCATCTGTAAACTACGGCAACCTTTTGGACAACAATAGTTTCAGGTTGGCGGTAGGCCTTCGACTGGGCGCAAACATTGTCGAAGCGCACCCCTGCCACTGCGGAGCTCCAGTTGACCGACAGGGTCACCACGGTCTAGCTTCCATAAAAAGCCACGCCTGCCTTAACGGGCCCTTGTCAGCGTCAACGCCTGCTACATTAGAACCTAATGGGCTGGCACGTGACGATGGCAAGAGAAAATAAAATGTTTTTCTACCCGCATAGGTACTGTAAACCACTGACATTGATATCGTTAACGGTATCAGAATACCACCTATAGCGTAACCGAAGCGGGAAAACCATTCTATAATGAGCTTTGCCATGGTAATAACAGTTACTACCGTAAAACGGGTTAAATAGGAACTAAGGGGTAAATAGGAACACAACCTAAAATGAAGCATAACTTGTGACAAATAACAACAAGATAAGTATTAAATGAAAATAACGTTACGTTCCATTTACGTTATTTCAGTCTTATAACTAGAAACATATGCTTCATTTTAGTTTGTGTACCTATTTACCCCTCGGTTCCTATTTACCCCATGGTTTCGGTTATTCCGGATATCAGTCACGGCGTTAAGTTAAGTTAACACTGGACATTCTAATTTATATAATATTCCGTTATTTTAATACCAAATACAATTACGTGAATTAAAAACAAACTTAATTTTAAGACTTGTGTATAATGTGTTTATAATTTATTTAATACTTTTACTTTTTAAACATTTTTATTTAATACTTTTCTCTTTATTTATTTTTATCAAAATCACTATTTAAATTAGACGTCTGAATCCACTGCCGTAACAATACATTATTACTTAATTACTACAAATAGATGGTTAATATCCATCGATTTGTTATTTGGTTACCATGGTTACGTTCAATATGCATATCAACAAAATGGCGTTTCGTCTGGCATTCTAACTTTTATGATAAATTGTCAGAACTGTTTTAGTAACTTTTAAATTCGCATGAAATTTATTAATATTTAACAATAAAATTCCCAAATTATAACGCCAATCGGAATAGTGAAAAAGTAATCTGTTAGCAGAATAATCGAGTAAAGTGTACGAGAAAAGTTAGCGATTGTTTATTTTTATCATTATAATTCTGATCTTGTATAAAAAGTTATGAATGCAACGGTTCATAATTAGCTCTTAAGGTACTCTTGCCTGTAATTGCCAGTAACCTCGGCGCTCGTACCTTAAGAAGCTTCATTATGTACCAGTTACATAAATAACTATTACAAAATGTATGTACTATGTAATCATAATAATTATTATAGAACTGTCGTCACCATGACAACGCTCATTATACAATTGTTTTCACGCATCGGTTACTCTATACCTAGGTTGTATTCTGATACCGTTAACGACATCAATATTACGCGTTTTATATTACGAGAGCAGAAAAAATATTATCGAAGTTCTTACCAGTTCAGTCTATAAGCATGAATTAATATTATTAATCAATTATTGAATCGCGCTGGTAATTAGAAATTACTAATCAGCAAATTTTGATTTACTATATCGAAGAGATGCTTTCAAACAAGACGTCCTCTTTGAACCAACGTATTATAATGTTGCTGTATTATGATACAATTATTTCACTATGTGATTTTTATAACATTATAAAACTCGATGTAAAAAATATATTGTTACACCACTTCGATGGTAGACCTGCATTTACTTATCTAAGTTCTTACCGTTGTCCGGGCTTCAGGCTAAACGCAATACAAGAAACTTGAATTTAAAACATTAGGTAATATTTGTACAGTAATCATATTTCTTTGTGTTGGTATAGTATTGAGAATTGGAGAATAGTGCACAAGGCTCGTTCTCGATCGTTGCACCAGCAGCAGTGATCCCGCGATCACCTCAGGAGAACTTCAACTAGACTCTAACATTATTGGTTTTGTTGGAATTTAACGCACATCCTCAACGACATTAACTTCACCAAGTGATAAAATAGCATAATGCCACTTTGTTTATCCCTTTTCTACACGTTGTTACACAACGTTAACCTATTAGGGATCTTGCTTCTCCAAAATTTGTTTCTTTTTATAGTGATTGAGCAAAAAGGTGGTCAAAAACTCGTTTATAATTGAGCCCTTAACTATGTACATTATTTTTGCAATTCACCCAGATGCTAAATTAAATCCGAAGTTATGTCAAGTAATTATTATTGGGACACGTTCACGTCGTCGTGATTCAAATGAAAAGTTTATCATGTTTAGTAGGTACGGAGAAGGCGAACGACCTCACAGGCCACCTGACGGTAAATACTAACAATTTCAATTTCGAACTGCAAATGCTTTCCAGTCCAACTCTCAATTAAATTATTTACTTACTTACCGTTGATTGGTATGCAGGCTAAAAGCAATCAAAATCTTGAATTAACGCAGTTAATTAACATTGATCCAATAAATAATATTCTAACAGTATCAAGCCTGTATCTTAAATGCATGTTTATTTGTGTACAAAAAATGAGCATATGTTTAACCGCGCTAAATCAATGTATAAAAATCCTTTCCGCTCGCAGTATCGCAATAAATTATTTATACCAATGTCAAAATTATCATTTGTTGCTAAGAATACTTATATTATGTGCATAAAAATATTTAACAAGCTACCTGACACAATAAAAGACCTAACCTTCGTAAAATTTAAACGAGCTCTCAAAAAATGGCTGGCAGAAAAGTGTTTTTATAGTATACAGGAGTTTTTAGATTATAAGTCGATGCATACTCCCTGATTTCACATGCCATGTATGGTAGGTTTTAGTGATACGAATATTTGTTTTAAGATCTAATTGTACCTAAAATTATGTGAAATAAATTATTTGCATTTTTATTTCTATTTGTATTTAAATAAATTTAACACCTATATAATAATTAATAAACTAACACTGGTGTATCAATATTTTTCCCAAACTTGAATATTCCGCGTAGCAAATTAGCAATTCCAGTCCAGTCGCGATTTTGCCGATTCATGACTTTATCGAATCGCATTTTTCCTATTTTTAAATTTTCCCTGGTGGTATGTTTTCCATTCTGGATTTTTCCCAGTCGCATATTTGCCTATTGTAATTAGGCCGAAATAGGTAGCTAGGTTTAGGTTATACCAGTGTTGCAGTAGGCCCGAAGGGCCAAACCACCCACAAATAAAAAACAAATGTCAATTCAATTAGAAAGTAGTCAAAGTCAGATATAATACACCAAAATCACAAACATCTATTTATTGTTTAATTTATTCTTTCTCATAATTACCGACATAATTGGATCACCTGTACCTTTTTATTTGTTTGTAGCTGTCGTGTCGTGGGATGGTGCATCGAGACAAACCAAACTGTGGTTCAACGGTGCAGTTTTAATGATGTGTATGTTTGTTCGATTTACTTTACAAAATAATAATAAAACAATATAAAATATAAAAGTAGAAAGAACCCTGTGAAAATGATATAAAGTTGGGCCGGGCAAGATAATTATTATTATAAATTATTTATACATCTCCGACTCCGAAGGAGTCTTAAACTCCTGGTTTTGATTACGAAGAGTCATGTATTCGTAACTCTTCGTAATCAAAACCAGATTGCCAACTACACGCTTCAAATAGTGTTTTACACTTAATTTAATCGTATTTAGCTTAGTTATAATAAGGTTTATTTTTGGTTCAATTTATTTTTTAATTTGCCGTAGTTTTGGTTTTAATTCGTAATTTTTAATTTGTATTGTTATGGTGATGTACCTACTCCCTTTTCCGCACTTAGCCCGTAATTTGTATTGTATCTATTATTGTTAACATTTCTCATTAAAATAACTATTCAGATAAATACAGATTGAGAAATTATTAGAATGGAATTATTTCTGCCGAGAAATACTCCAAGGCCCTATAAGCTAGATACCTACCTACTGAAAAAAATAAAGACTTCAATTTGGGAATGGAAAGATTGCTACCAGAAAAATAAAGATTTTGCTAAAAATATCGGCATACTCACTAACACTTATTGTTCAATCTCATGTACTTCGGGCGAAACCAACCACTTAGAATACGTCAAATACGCGGACGATACGATATAAAAAAGACGGTTTAAGACGAGAGAATCGCCTGCCGTCGTATGAAGGAGGCTCCTCTGAGGTGGGAACATTATGATAAAAAGCGCTTTCGAACTGGAATATTTACCATTAGTACACCTACCTAGTGCAATATGCGGGCTTAGCACGCGAGGCGAGATTTACTGTCAGATTTGACGTTATCCATGAATTAGTGTCAATTAGCAATACCGAAAATGACATATAATCATGACTTTAAATCCCACTTCAAGATGCTTAGTAGTAAAAGGACTCAAGTCACACAAATTACACTTTTATTTAAAACCTTAAACGTTTACTCTTACGTTAAAATATGGAATAGACATATTTGACACTAAATCTCGTTTGACGAATTTTGACGTATAATCCTCACCTCGCGTGCTAAGCCCGCTGGGGTAATTTTCCCTTAAGATTATGCTATTTCGGATGTACTTGGGATTTTTGATTTGTATTGTTTTAGACGCATATATTTCCCAATTGTTTAATGTAGAATAGAGCCCGGTTGACAAATTCTCGATCAGCTTAAAGAGGCATAATGACATTTATTTTTAATGATGTCAATAGAACCCGTGTAGTGTATTGCGTCACCAGAGAATTGCAATACTTTGGAATATTTGGCTCCTGCTCCAGATCCAGGAATTTAGGGAGCCCGAATGGTGTTGTCACACTTCACAAATAAATCATAAATTATTACCACACTCAAAAGGTTAATACGATTGTAACTCGCAAGGAGTTGATAACATGCTGTGGAATAGACTGGCGCGGGATGACTGAAGATGATGATGAGGGCCAAAGCGTACTCTGGTAAAAAGAGGATAGAAGATCGTTCTCCTGCCACGGTGGTGGTGATAATTCCGGGGTCCAGTAATGCGAAAATGCATCGAATAAGATAGTAATTGCTGTGTATACGACCATACGTCTTGACTCCATACGAGCCTAATGAGACGCATCAACTAAGATTATAGTTAAGTTAACTTATCTAGTTCTTACCGAATAATCATACTGTTTAAACCAAGAAAATTACATGTTGAAATTAAAACAATAAAAATGACCTACTAATTGAGAACTTCGGATAAGTATTTGTTCGATGTCGGTTGGTAATGGCGGCAGGAAGTGTACTGAGTACGTCTCATTCAAATCTGGTGATCGCTTTGTTTGATTCAAAACAAAGCGATCACCCGATTTGAATACAAATACATTGAATAAGATAGTAATTGCTGTGTATACGACCATACGTCTTGACTCCTTACGAGCCTAATGAGACGCATCAACTAAGATTATAGTTAAGTTAACTTATCTAGTTCTTACCGGAAAAACAGGGTGCTTAAACCAAGAAAATTACATGTTGAAATTAAAACAATAAAAATGACCTACTAATTGAGAACTTCGGATAAGTATTTGTTCGATGTCGGTTGGTAATGGCGGCAGGAAGTGTACAGTCAGCCTTATAAGTAGCTGCACACTTTTGTACCTTGTCGCTGTAACGCCTTTGACAGTTTAGTGCAGCAGGTCAAACATGACGTTAAAGTGACAAGCACTAAAATGTCCAGCAACTTATAAGGCCGACCGTACTGAGTACAAATCAAATCGGGTGATCGCTAGGTTTGATTCAAAACAAAGCGAGCTTATTTCATAACAATATACCTACTTACTTAACTTTATTGTAAAAAAGAGTTTTTTAACATTATTTATAGTTAAATTTTAATGATAAAACGGTGATTTGCAGAAGACAAAGGTTGTTGTGGATGGGCCCGATATCTAGTTTATCTACTACTCGCTTCAAAATGTACCTACCGTATTTTTTAACAATAAACGATAATTTATGTATAAAATAAAAGTTTGGTAAGATTAATTATTATTCAATTTTGCATAAGACTAACCGACCTTTTTTCACATCGTGCAAGAGAGGCTTCGACTGAAGACGAGTGGAGTGGAGAGGTGACGTGGAGGAATAAATACAAATTTGGTGAAATCCACATTTCGTCTCGCTCCGTTTTAATGGAATCCAAGTCGCGTGGGAGGGCGGAGCGGAGCTCCCTCCGTCCACGACTCCGCTCCACTCGTCGCCGCTCGTCCACAGCGTATAGCAGGACACAATTAATATGGCGTTCGTCAAACCTTTGATCATTGAGTCTATTATTGCCTTATCCGTACGCCATATTAATTTTGTCTTGCTGTACTTCGGTATATAACAGAGACAAGCGCTAGCGGTGAGATGACTCTTGCCCCTTGCTTTTATTGCATTAAATTTAACTTACATGAGTATCTCTCGGTTTGGGACTCGGTCTATTCTGAAGAAGTACATGACAAAACAAAAACAGATTTAAATCTTAGAAGTTAAATAAAACGGACTTGTGTTAAAAATTATTTTTGTATATCCGGTAGTACCGTTTAATCAAAAGGAAGATGGGTAGGTATTGTCCGTTGGACACAGTACTTAACAGCTGATGATTTAGGAAGTCTTCCCGTGAAAGTCGTATCGTAAAGGCTTGTAGTAATGTTAGGCAATGGGCTTGCAACCTGTCACTAATGTACACTGGTAGAGTCTGTCTAATGAATGATGAACCGGGCTTTTATTGGACTGGCAGGTCTGGCAACACTATTAAAATGACGTTTTGACATTGACAAACAAGTCGTTGTTGGTTCGAGTCTGTCAAATTAAAGTTTTCTTCTCGAAATTTACGGACTAAACATGCGTAAAACTATCAAAAGTGGTGTGCGACAGATCCTTTGTACCATTATAAACAAATATAAAGAAAAACAAGAGAAGAGGGAAGCATTGTTGAAACAAAAAATAGAATGTTTACATACGGTGACCGAATTCATAGGTTATAACAAGGTTAGTATGGCATGTTAATTTTGATACTTATTATTTCTATATCTTCAATCCAAAGTTTCATAGAATATATACCTTTTCTGTTCTACCTATCTTTTGAAATTGGTATTTCTTTTCCATTAAGAAATTAAACGATGACGTATTCTTTTCAGATAAGCTGGACGTGGATGGTGAAAAACAAACGGTTTTGAAAAATCTTCATCAGTTGAAAGAGTTGGAGAAAAACGATTTACTATGCCTATGAAGTATTTAGAAGAATTATCATCAATGACCGGTAAATACTAAAATTAATTAAATCATTGTCTTTCCCTATACATAGGTGTATTGTCTGTACCTATACCATGTTGGATATCATAACAATCGCAATTTTATTAAAATAATTAAATAGACAGATGATTAATATACCTGACACTCATAGTTTCAGTAAAACACTAAGGAGGTGTTTATATACATTTAGTTAAAAGATATCATAAACATATTAATAGGTACCTACATACACTTCATGAGCTCTTGGAAGAGATGTTCGGGTTATACCTGTCTTCCTTGTTCTTAAACCGTTGCGAATTGAACCTCACCGATGCAATTTGATTTCACCTAAACCCAAATGTTCTTAGAGATGTCGGACTGTACAATGGGGCTGTACTGCGTGTCACAATATATTTGTAAATGGTGGTCTGTTTAATTCATTCCTTCTTTCTTCTTACAGATATCAGTGTTTCGACATTGAAGAGAATGAAGGCAAAGTAAACCATGGTGTTTTCAGTACTCCAGGAAAGAAGCGAACTCACAAGGCCACAGTATCCAATTTAGATAGTTTTGACATCCATGCCATCGGAAATAAAGTGAACGAATTCTATATTGTAAAGAAGCAAGTGCCTACACTCAGATGCCTATTAGCATAGTTGAGAGTAAGCATCGGTTTTACGCTAATAATAAATAAAATATTTTTACTCCACAACTTGTTATTGGTGAATTTATTTACTAAAAGAGCTCACAAATGAGAAAGCATGCTGATGCAAGCATTATTATGGTGGTCTGTAAATTTTTTTCATAGATACTTTCAAAGCATCAAATACTTCGTGATACCCAAAGTCGCCAAATAGTTCGGTACACGTTTGGCGACTTTGGGTGTCACTATCTATTTATTTAATGCTGACTATACGGGTCAATCAACTTTTTTTTTGTAGTTCGGTGCGAGGGTGACGTTTCCTGGGTCACTCATTAAAACTATGATTTCAAAGGATATAAGTCAACTACCATTCTTTTATGGCTTTTCTCCTGAGTGTGATAGAAGTATACATTATAAAATTTTCTAAGAAACTATCACTGTTGTCTCCTGGCTTACGGGACACTAACAACAACAAAAAAGTTGATTCACCCATACGTATTAAGTAGTAAGACTCTCGGGCTTCTACTAATAAACTGTACTTAAATATGATACCGTGTGTGGTCTTAATATGGATATACGGACACTTGAGTGCAGTATTAGTAGACTCAAGAGTACCTATAGTTTATTAATACGGGCTTTAGTATTGTGAAAAAGAACGCGTTTCCTCTTCCTTTGTGCCCACCAAAATAAACAAAATAAGAAAAGTATCAAAATCGTTTATTCCTACATTGATCGGTAATACCATATGAAGATTTTTTGAATTTGCCGCTTTTTACCCGACTGCCAAGAAGGGTAATGTTTTTCTCAGGTTCATCTTTCATTAGACAGACTCTAAACATCTTGGCCTGCTTGTGCAAAATGTGGTTACAGAATTTATCAACAAGGTTTTATGTAGAGTTGTTGGTAACTCTGTAGCTCTGCCTACCCCACTCTGGGAAGGAAGGCGTGAGTGTACGTATGTATGATTTAGAAACTTTTGTTTTTAAATCGTTAATTGGATTCTGTATTAACTATTACAAAATTACAAGCTTGCAGGCAGGCGTGTCAAGCCAAGCTAGACTGAACGATCAAGTGAGCCACGATCCCCTGCGTCCAGCTAGCAATACCCTTACCATGAGTTACAATTACCGTAATCGCTGCTCTCCCTCACAGAACTCCTTTAGAGTGCGAGGGACATTGCATTCAACTCATGGTAAGGGTACAAGTCGTGGATACACGTGGAACGCGCTACTCCAGCGGAACCCGCCGTAAACTTTGCCAGCATGCCTATAAACTTTGCTAAGCTCTTACCGTCGTACTCTGAAAGAAAAACATACAAATTTTAGAATCAACGCAGTAAACATACATTTAGATGAATATGTTCTACTCACTACTATTCAAGCAAAAAGGTGGACACTAGAGATGCCAAATTAAATCCGAAGTTACGTCAAGTAGTTGTTACTGGGACAAGTCGCGTGCGTTGGGATGAAAAGCTTATCATGTTTATACGGAGACGGCGAACGAGCTCACAGGCCACCTGACGGTAAGTACTAACGATTGCAATTTCGAACTGCAAATGCATTCCAGTCCAACTCTTAATTAACTTATCTACTTACCGTTGTAGGCGGTGGAGTCTAGAGCAAATAAAAAAAATATAAACGCGGTTTAAAAATAAATTGTGACAATCGTCAATGTAACAGAAGGAAGTTCCCTACTTACAGATCGACAATCTTTTTCTCAAATTACGAATGGTTTAGGTAAATTAAATCAATCATTGTACTTTAGAATACCATAGAAGCTTCCTGTCTTTTCAAAAGTTTGTAGGACATATTGAAAGGAATTTAACCCTTACCTTCGTACAGACAAACAATAAATACCTACAGCCATTGCATCAACCATGATTGTGTACACATATTCTTGTCAGCGGCTAAGAGGCATCGAATCGTAGATATTTTTGGGAAGTGTCTATTATATTATTTTATCTACATCCATATCATAATTTCAATATAATATGTTCAGAAGCGATAAGCAAATGCCCTACATTATGTTACCTGTATCTGTGGTTGTACTGTAATGTTAACATTAAAGTATTATATGTCAATAAAGTATCGGTTATCGCTGTAGTTGCATCTTAATGTTCACTTTACAGTATAAGTGACCTGCACTTTAATGTGAACATTAAGATGCAGGTACATTAAGATGCAGGGTAACGACGGATACAGGTTTCTCACATATTGTTGAAAACTTATGATATGTATGTAGATAAAGTTATGTATGCGACTGTACGCATAATTAGGCATAAAAATAAAACCACACTCGTGTATAATGCCTCTTATTATGCACCAGTCACATAAATAACTAATTTATGACTGGCTGGACGTGTTGTAGTCTAAAATCAATCAATTGTAATGTTGAAAGCACTGTTGGGCCAGACATACGCATATTTTTAAAATTAACTTTATTAGTAACGTTGTGTTGACACCGTAGTTACGTTGTGTTAAAAAGATAGAGGCAGGTAGCCAAGTGGGCGGCAACAAACGATAATCTTCGACTCGTCCACAATGGTATTTGAAAATAAAAGATGAAGGAGACAACGGTCCCTTTCACTAGCCAAGTCGCAGGTTAAGGATAAACAGTAAGTCGCAAGAAGCGAAACAAAGGCGTCCGCACCGTACAGATGATGTAAGAACATTGAACATTGTGAGTGCGGCTTTAGCGGATTATCATTAGCCGATCACGTGCTACTGCACTATTCCAGTAAAGGAAATGGAGTAAACAGTGTGTGAGTCTTCCATACAAACATAATTGTCTTGACAACGGTTAATATGCATCCTGATTAACATAAACACATGTGCAAAACACATAACATACAGTTGTATTTTATTTTCAGATTAACTAATTCGCCACGCAATGTATCAAAAATAGCTCAATTATCCCTCAATTAAGTTGCAATTAACTAAGACTTAATGTTTGTTTCAACTGACGTTTGATGAGAATTTAATTGTTGATAAATAACTTTGGTAAATAACACATTAAACCACTAAATTAAAACGAAATGCGTCCGTATGCTTGTAAAAATATGTCAAAAGAGTGCAATAATGGGTAGACGACAAACTGGACGAACAGCAAGATAGGTAAGTAAATGCAATTGCATACGTGCATGAATACGATCACCGAAATACATTAAGCGTCGTTACATGTTTAAACCAATAATAACACTACATAAAACATGTTTTATTAAGAGAAGACACATCATTTCCACGATTAATACAACAATAACACTAGTTTGGATATCGATATACGGTAGCTCTGAACAAAAGTGAGAATTTTCAGCTGCGCAAGAACATTGCTGCTCGATGGAGCATTTAAAAAAGGAGTAACGCTAATTTTATTGGAGCTATTAACTTAATTCCTCCTTTATATGATTTGTAGAGCTACAACCTTAGTTTAGTTTAAATAAGTATAAATGTTGGTATGGAAGACACACACTGCAGAAGCCCCACCGAACGGAGCATATTCTATCCCTGTCTAAAATAAAGAGAAGCCTTAATTTCTATTGGGTATCAATTAACCGGTCAGCAAAATATTCTCATTTTGGTGAACAGAAATATGTATTTGGTCAGCCAAAATAGCTAGTTGGTAAGCAACTTATGGTTAGCAAACATTTATAAATCTGTCAGCAATTAATGACATATTGGGCTGCTCTAAATTATTTTGGTCAGCAAATTAAATATTTGAGCTGCATTGAACGACCCACAGATAATTAAATTTTGGTAAGCAATCAGAAGGTAAGCAAAATAATTCATTTTGTCCAGCAGAAAAAAGGAAGCAATAAAATCAAATTGGTCATCAACAAAATGGGCGCAACTATTACAAAGTTCATTCAAATATAGGTACTCTCTTTTTTTGTAAATTATTCAATTTATATAGAATTATTCCTCTAGCTAGGGCACACTTTCCTCGCAGATACACCCTTGAAAAAAGTTCGCCTTTATTCCTTATAGATCCCCTTTTTAAATACCAATGCAGTGTTTCCTAATAGATACACTTTTGGGTACAGTTGTGTACACAAAGGTGTAATTAACAAATTTACTGCCGTGCCGGCAACACACACATCCCAAACCCACCATTAAATTTACAAATTTAACAGAGTCGACGGAGCTCCGCTCACGCGGATCTCCTATTACTGGGTTGTTCTGGCCCTCCGGGCCTGATATAAAAACGAACCTAACCTAACCTACCTCATATTTATGATACAAATTTTGGTTAATCTAGGGTGTGATTGTGATAGAAAATTGTGTGACAAAACTTAATTTGTAAACACTGCTGACTTTTCAAACTAAACGCAATCCACTTCTATATTATAGATGACCATTATTTTAATATGCATACCTACCTCTTAATTAAACTGCTTACAGACATGTTTTCTCTGCTGACCAATTGTAAAATCTTGCTGCCCAAATAATTATTTTGCAGCTCGACTGTTTATTAGGCAGACAAATGACAAAAAAAGCTGATCGAAATTGTTTAAAATGTTACCCGTTTATAAATTGTTTGCTGAACAAAGAGTTGTAGCCCGATTTTTATTTATTGCTACCCAAATCTTTTTATGCTGCCCAAATGAATTAATTGCTGATTTTTTTTGCTGATCAATTTTAATAACGGCTGACCATTTAATTACTTCCCATTTCTATTTATGATACTATTCTTTATTTTTATTCTTAGTGAGGTCGTGTCATTTTTTAAGATTTTTGTCTTCAGTAGTTTGTAAAACCGTCTTTTTAACTTTATTCTTTTTTACTGTAATTTGTAGAATGTTTCTAGATGTTTGTGATTTTGTTATTGTTTTTTCTAAAATTAGTGGGGCGGGAGTGCGATACTTAAAAAACCGTAAGTAAATGTAAATAGACTACATCACTAAATTTTCAAATGATTCCTCACTCACATGATAAATTAAATGAAGTATTTTTTGGTGTTCGGTTATTTTGCTGTCTAAATAAATTTCGAGTTTTCAATCTCAATAACAATACATTCGGGCTAAAAATAATTATATGAAACAAAGCGCTCCCATCGTTCTCGATCGTTGCTTTTGTTAGAATTTAACTGCACATCCTCAACGACATTAACTTCACCAAGTGATAAAATAGCATAATGCCAGTTGTTTATCCCTTTTCCACACGTTGTTACACAACGTTAACCTTTTATGGATCTTGCTTCTCAAAAATTTGTTTCTTTTTATTAGAATCTGAGCAAAAAGGTAGGGGAACAAGGGATGCCAAATTAAATCCGAAGTTATGTCAAGTAATTATTATTGGGACGCGTTAACGTCGTCGTCGTGATTCAAATGAAAAGCTTATCATGTTTAGTACGGAGAAGGCGAACAAACTCACAGGCCACCTGACGGTAAGTACCTACTAACAATTGCAATTGGAACTGCAAATGCATTCCAGTCCAACTCTCAGTTGTTCGGAGTGAAGTCTCAGTCAAAATCTTGAAATCAACGCAGTTATTTTAAATTGATTTCTATAAATAAATTTAACACCAATATAACTAACACGGGTGTATCAATGTTTTTCCCAAACTTGATTATTACGCGTAGCAATTTTTCCAGTCGCAATTTTTCCGATTCGTGTCTTTATTGAATCGCATTTTTTCCCATTCTTAATTTTTCCTAGTCGCATCTTTACCATTCTGGATTTTTCCCAATTGCAAATTTCGCCATTGTAATTAGGCTGACATAGGTAGGTAGGTTTTGGTTATGTCAGTGTTGCAGCAGGCCCGAAGGGCCAAACCACCCAGAAGTAGAAAACTCTGTGAAAATGATATAACTATTCAGATAAATACAGGTTATGAAATTATTATAATGGAAGTATTTCTGCTGAGAAAAATTCTTCGGCAAAATAAACTACTGAAAAAAAAGACTGGTAAATTTTGCGAATGGAAAAAGTGCTACCGGAAAAAAAAGATTTTAGGAAGAATATTGTCACACATTGTTCAATCTCATTGTACTTCGGGCGAAACTCAACCATTTGGAATACCTACTTTAAATACGATATCAAAAAGGCGGTTTAAGACCGGCGGATGAAGCAGGCTCCTCTGAGGTGGAAACATTATGACGATTGCTAAAGCGTTCCGCGATCGATAGGGCAAAGCACTTTTTCACGCCACCTGCTCGGAAATGTGGCGAAAGATGGTCTGTTCATGGTCCCCAAAACAACCAATAGTTGTACATTGAATGAGCAGGCCTTCTATGAATTTATCCTGGGTTACTAAAACATAGTTGCCCTGTTCCATTGAGCAAGTCGACCAATCACATCGGTAGCTGATCACTGATTCGACCAATCAGAACACGACTTGTGAAATTAACTTTTCCAATAATAATAATAATAAAATCATTTATTTTGAGTAAATTTACACTCATATATTGTGAATATATTGGGCCCTGCAACACAGGGAATCCTAGCGCAGGACCCAAAACCGTTGTTATGCCTTAAGTTAAGTTTTTCTGAATAAACATTTTCATTTTCATTTTCATTTTCATTTTTCAATGAGAAGTCGTTTTATTATTTAATACTATTCATCCCTTCACGGATAGGCAAAGGGGTCAGATTCCATACAGCCATATATGTCTATTTTTAATTATCTGAAATATAGTTCTGTCACGGTCAGTCGTCAGTTTAAAAAACTCCTTTGAATGACTGGCCACTAACAAGGGTATCGTTCAAAAAAAAATTAGGCGGGAGAGCGTAAAATTTATTATAAGAATGGATTTTTATTTCCTCGCAGTAGTCGTGAAAAACACTGTGTTAAGCCTCGGCCGAAAGTGCAATAGATGGACTCGTACTTTCGAGGGCCTCCGCTACGCGTCGGCCCTCGAACTACTTAACTCGTCTATCGTTTGCTAACTTTCTAACCTCAACAACAATGTACTATTTAACTGGAGTATTTACCATTACTACGGATCTAGTGCAATGTGGGTAATTTTGCTTTAAGATTATGCCAATTTGCATACACCTGAGGGCCCTGCCAAGATGCATTGCGCTAACTATTGGTTTAAAAACGAATCGAATAGAAACGCTAGTTAGCGCAATGTATCTTGTCAGGGCCCTCTGGGATTTTGGGATTTGTAGCGTTTTAATTTTTTGCTTTTTCAATGATTAAACAGTGTATTATCTACAAGTATGGGAGCAGCAGGCCTCAAAACGGTCAGAGTGGAGAGCTCTGGTAAAAACAGGTGTCCATGACTTTGAGTCGTTTCGGTGTCCCGAACTGGACGCTAATAGGGAAGAATTGATATAGGATACATGGGCTTGTTAAATAAGTTGGTTAGGTTAGACTTTTGACTACAAAAAATATAAAATTATGTGGTGGGAAATATATATTTGCGAGTTTGTAATACGACATTGTTTGCCACATGATGATTTGGTAAAACATTAGTGAACCCCCCAAAATGGCTCAAAACGGTGCCCACGCAAGTTGTATTGTTTGCTTGATATAAATATTTAATTTCTTATAAGTAATATACTGTTCAAATTTCATAATTGGGTCTTCTTAAATGGGAATAAAATTATGAAATTTATTTGCCAAATTTTTTTCCGAAATAAGATATAAAAGTCTATTTAAACCTTAAGGAGTTTATTATGATCAGTTAAAAAAAACCGGGCAGTGTAATAAATTAAAAAGGCGGTAAAAAATATAAATAGGGCGGTTACGAAAACAGTTCAGCACTTTGAATAAAAAACGTGGCAATCTGCCGTTGAAGGGGGCCGGCATGGTCAAGTAAAAATTATTTGTTGTAAAAACGTAGGCTGGGTTAGTCAGTTGTTTATATGCGCCCGAAACATTACATATAAGTCTTTTGCCCGAAGGGCAAATCGCTCAGAGACAAGGACCCGTCAAATCAACAGCAGAGTCGAAGGTAAGGTCAAAGGAGCCGGCCTCCATGTCTCGGTAAACAGTGTTAACGACGCGACGACGCCATCGATTGCTTCATTTTAGACATTAAAATCAATGCAACGCGTTAAAAGCAAAAAAAATCTTTTATTAGGGCCGCCATAGACGGACTGCTTAGAGCAGTCAGGACCGACAGCTCCGTGGTCGCTAATAGTCAATTAGCAGTTTCATTACGAACCTAGAGCATTAAAATTGCACATTGACCAATAGCGACCACCGAGCTGTCAATCCTGACTGCTCTAAGCAGTCCGTCTATGGCGGCCCTAAGGTAAAGCACTTTAGCCGCCTATATCTCAGGAGCCAATCAAGTCTATTTTATTTATTTGTGCTATAAAAATTTACAAAAATAATGATCTGCCAAACTGCGTAACAGTTTGTTGGCAGAAATAGGTATACAATTACCTATACATACCCTCCAACTACAGTTTTTTTTTTGTATGTTCTTTTGCAATACTGTCTTAGAGACATTCATCAAATGGTCATGAAGGTGCGCATGACTTGAAGGGTGACAGTCCAATGACGTGTGCCCTATATGTTGTTGTCTCTTATAGATCTATGGGAGCTTATCTATTCAATCTTAAGAATTTCGAATTACTCAACTGCATTGCAAGTATGTTTGGGTGATTATATATTCTTCTCTTGTAGGATTTTATTGTGTGACTTGTCTCTTCTATAACTGTTCTGATTTTAGGTCATGGTGTAACTGTTTATTTGTAACAAACCAAGGAGCGTTAGTTATCATTCGGAGATCTTTGTAGTATCTCTATATTTGAGGTTAATGCGGTTCCCCATAACTGAACCCATACGTCCATATAGGTCTTAGGATCGATTTGTACAAGAGCATTTTGTTTTCCAAAGACAGCTGGAACTTTCTCTCGAAGAGCCAGTACATTTTTCTAAGTTGCATGCCTACAGCTTTTCGTTGTGTTTTTTCCACACTAGGCAACGATCCAGGTACATTCCAAGATATTTGGCTTCATTTGCTTGAGGAATTTGTGCTCCATTGAGTGTTACTGGAGGACAGGTGGCCAGGTAAAGGCTACCTGTACTGACTTGATTAACTACAGATAATCATGCACTTATAGCCGAACTCTATATTCAAACCGCGAACAGATACTATGCCAAATTACAGTTTTGTAGTACCTACCTCCCAAGTCTCCGATTTAAACCGTGGACATGGCGACTGTAACGGTACGTTTCCACTTAATCCGTTAGTACCTACCGGTAGCAGTGTAGGCGCTCTCGTTCCTTTACATACGTTTGATTCGATCGGCCGAGTTCGGACGACGACGCCCGAACATACTTCGGCCGACAACGGATTAGGTGGACGCCTACCGTAAGCTTCTTGGCTACGGAACCCTAAAAACGCTGGGGGCGATGACTTGTGATCGGTTTTTGATTTAATTAAAGTAGCTTACCGTATACTGATCTTCTTCAGTCAAATATTCTGGAAGCTAAAGTAAAAAGTGACGAAACAGAGATAAATAAGGTTTGTTAAGAAAAATAATCGGATTGAGTTATGAAATACGAGTAAGGCTCAATTCATGCAGAAGTAGCAGCGGCCAGCAGCGACCGGCAGCGTCTAGCATCGACTGGCAGCGTCCAGAACCGACCGGCAGCGGCCAGCAGCGACCGGCAGCAGCCAGCAGCGGCCGGCAGCGTCCAGCAGCGACCGGCAGCGGCCGGCTCGGCAGAGAAGGAGCGCGGTGTCCCACGACTGCTCGCGGCTGCCACGGGCGGCATTATACTGGCTGCGGCCGCTCGCGACTACAAAGCTGCGCGTCCATCGCATCGGAATCAGAGCGTACAGAGCGTACGAGGCGTCGGTATTTATAAAATGCCGATAGGGTGCGTCCACTGCATTCGGATTTTGCATCGGCAATATCGGCATTTTCAAAAGAAACGATTTCGCCTGTGCATGTTTTGCAGGAGGATAGTGACGAGGATATTGTTATCTGTATATTGTATTCTATATTGTAGATTGTAAAGTTCTTCATATCTTTCCACTGAACTAATTCAAACTTTGTCATTCATCGTGAATGTAAATGTAGGTAGATATGCGCAGCGTCGCAAACGCAAACAGTGGACGGAGTGAGTACCGTAGAAATCAATAGGTACAAAAGGGTTATTCCCACCTGTCACCACCAACTTGTTACCACTGGTAACAACTGGGAATATTTTTCCCATTTGTTACCACTAAAATATTTGGAGATAACTACTGGGAAAAAAAAACCCAGTAGTTAGTGGTAACAGTTGGGAATTTTTATTCCCATTAGTTACCACTGGTAAAAGATGAGAAAAAAATTCCCAGCTGTTACCAGTGGTAACAAATTGGTGGTAACAGGTGGGAATAACCCGTACAAAACAACAAATCCGTCCGCGCGGTATGCTCCGATTCCGATGCGACCTCATGAGCAGTTGTGCGCCGCCGCCGCTGCGCGGGAGTCGACGGAGTCAGAGTGCCGCGCAAACTTTTTAAGTTCCTCAAGCGATACTTTGTATTATAGTAATGAAGATAAAGTTGCTCGCCACTGCCATCTCGGTGTGATTTGAGCCTAAGCAAATTGCCGTTAACATCATGAAAATAGGAAGAAGATTATATCTACTAGGTATTAGTCTAGGTACTGATACCTAAACAAAGTTATGACTTATCAACCTAATGGATTCCTTATTCAATTATAATCTATTTTTCTATTCTGGTAAACTATTTATTACACTTGTAGAAAGTAGTAGATAGTTACAGTAGTAGTATAATATTGGGCATTCTGGCCCACCTCGTTCGATCGGGCGAAAATTTCGCCCTCCTCACTCGTGTGATCCAAATGCCCAATATTATTTTGTGGATTTCAAAATTTGGGTTTGCGCAAAATGAAACAATCGCGCTAACGTGCGCGTTTCGCAACATGTAACGGAAATTGGGTTTGTGCTTAAAATAAAACGATTATCTCTCGCGTTAACATACGTATTTAACAAATAACACGTCGTAACGGAAATTGGGTTTGCCCAAAATGAAATGATCGCGTTAACGTGCACGTTTGCAACGGGAATTATTAGCTAAAAACAATCGCATCAAAATTGTTATATATATGTGAAAACGTAGTCGTGATTTCCCTTAATTGGAATAAGTCTTTCATGCAAGTAAAACGTACCTATGCATCGCTTGAGAAATTTTGAAGAAATATGAAGTTTGTAAAACAAAATCAGAGCTTGCAGTTGGATCTTGTTTTTTCAGCTCGCAATAAGCCTTGTGTACGTCATGGTGAACTTTTACCTTACAATATTCGCAGTATAATTTGCGGTCCTTCTAATTGCGGGAAAACTAATTTAATGGTTGGTCTTTTACTTCATGAACAAGGGTTACGGTACCAAAATGTTTATGTTTACTCAAAAACCCTTTTCCAACCTATGTATCGATTTTTAGAAGAAGTATTAGCGTTAGTTCCAACGGTTACATTTCAAAAATATTGTGAAAATGAAGAAATACTTAGCCCAAACGAAGCTAACTATAACTCAATCATGATATTTGATGATGTGGCTTGTGAAAACCAAAACAACATAAGGGATTACTTTGCAATGGGAAGACATAAAAATATTGATAGCTTTTATTTAAATCAAACGTACAGTAAAGTACCAAAACAATTAATAAGGGATAATGCTAATTTAATAATTCTTTTTAAGCAAGATGATGTTAATTTACGTCATGTTTATGATGAGCACGTTGGAACCGATATGTCATGGTCGCAGTTTCGTGAAATTTGCGCTAAAGTATGGAACGCACCTTTCAGCTACTTGGTTATAAACAAGGATTGTAACAAAAAATCTGGATGTTATAGAATGGGGTTTGATACATTCATTACTGTAGATTAATATACTTAAGTACATACTTATTGAATAGTATTCGAATAATCGTTTATTATATTAAATGAATCCAAAGAGAACGGACATGAGCTCGAAAGTCGAGAAAGTTAATGAAGATAAAGTGCTAAAGGAAAAGATACTCCGGTCAGCCGAAGCAGTTAAAAAGAAGGTTAAACTTATTCGCGATGTAAAAACAAACAATGATATGATTCTGGAATCTGTTTTAAAACCAATTACAGAACCGCTTAATGAAATAGTTAAAGTTAAAAATGAGAATAATTACTTCAATACTAATGATGATGATTTTGATGACGGATTGCAATGGGGAAAGTTAGTAAAAAGAATTAAATATAGCCCAAGTGAAGAAAAGAAGGAATCTATAACTGATCAAACGGTTGTGAGGAATTTTTCTCAATCTAGCCTTGTTAATAAAAATGATGAGGATGAGACATCAAAAGATAATGAAAGTGATGTAAGCGATGAAGTGGAAAGTGAACATTTTAATGATCAGGATTCTTCAAATAATATTTCATTTAAGACGACTGATTCTTACGCTTCTCCTCGTGACGATCCTAAATTTCAAAAGCAATATATTACCAACTTAAATATACCTTTTGGTATTCGAACGGAACGGGACAAGCTAATGTTGGGAACCTGTCCGGTATACACTACAAATGACAAAAAACTGAAAGTAAATGGTCATACTTACTATTTAACGCCAGGTTTATTCGAACTGCTATATAAGAAAGTACCGGATTTAGATATTGTAACTGAGGATGACAGATGTAATTATAAAACCTTATTATTAGAAACTAATGCACATAGAAGAGAGTTTAATCCTAATAAACCAATAAAAAGCAACAAAGGCATGAAATATTTATATGTAATAAGACCTCTTTTTAAATTAGCTAAAGAACGTTCAGTAAGTGGTGAAGGACTACCGACGATGAAAAATGTTAAAAACGATGTGTCATATGTATATTGGGATAACCCAAACGAATTAGTAGAAAGGTTAAAATTACTTATAGCTTCTCGTGATGCTGGTAATACAGGATTGGATAATGAAATCATATCTATTATTGAAGAACTACAAGAAGCGGGATTAGTGAACAATGTTAATATATAAAGCAGTTACTTTACTATTATCGTTAGTCGAAGCAGAACTTTTGGCGTAAAAATATATCATAAAATGAACATAGATAAATTTGGTCACCATGTTCATAAACGTTTACGTGTAGCAGGTGTATCTGAAGTCAACGAACTTAAAAGTCAGGCTTTGCTTCGTTCAGAAGACGGAGATTTTGATTTACAATCACTGAGATTAAAAGGCGTTGCTCATCCTTTGTCGGCTGATGATGCAGTAAATAAGGAGTACGTCGATCAGCTCTTTCAGAACATTTATGACAAGAAGTATCTAGATTCTTTAATCAAAGTTATAAATTCTCAAATTCATCAGCTCGCAACTCAGTTGAAATTGAACTTTTATACAAAAAACGAGGTAGATAACATTGTAAAACAATTAAGCAATGGCAAAAGAACAAGTAGTGAACGAGATCCACAGATCAGCTCGTAAAAACTTTAAGCGACGAGCAGTTGTTTTAAAAGGCATTCACGATTTGTGGCAAGCAGATTTGATTGACTTACAAAAATTCCATAAAATAAATAAAGGAAATAAATATATTTTAGTTGTCATTGATGCATTTTCAAAGTACGCGTGGTGTATTCCGACAAAATCGAAAACTAGACAAGAAGTTAAAAATGCATTTCAACAAATTATAAAGTCAGCAATCCAAATTCCTAGAAACTTGCAGACAGACTTTGGAAAAGAATTTTACAATAGTGAATTTGATTGTTATTTAAAATCTTTAGGAATAAATCATTATTCAACTTATTCAATTAAAAAGGCATCAATTGTTGAAAGGTTAATAAAGACGCTTAAAAACAAACTGTACAAATATTTTAGTTTAATTGGAAATTATAAATGGGTTGGAAAACCTTTAGATGATATAGTCAAATCTTATAATGAAACTTTTCATAGTACAACAAAATTTAGACCAAATGATGTTAATTTTGAGAATGAATCGGAAGTAAAGAACAATATTAAGAAACGTCAACAAAATCTATATCATAAATTAAATAAATTCAATGTGGGAGATCGTGTACGTATAAGCAAGTATAAAAGCGCTTTCCATAAAAGTTATACGCCTAATTGGTCAACAGAGCTATTTACTATTAAACAAGTCAGTAACACTCAACCGTTTACGTACCATATAGAAGATCAGCGAGGAAACACTATTCTGGGCACATTTTACGAACAAGAACTTCAAAAAACTAAGTACCCGGACGTTTATCTCATTGAAAAGGTGGTCAAAAAAAAAGGGAATAAATTATACGTTAAGTGGTTAGGACTTAATGATAGTGAGAACAGCTGGATTAATAGAAGTGCCATTGTATGAATATATTTATATAGTTACTCGCACAAAAAATGTCATTAACATATAGGATATGAAAGGAAGAGGACTTTTAAACAGTGTAATTAATCACTTGCCTTTTGAATTACACTTACCTGGTTACAATTATTGCGGACCAGGCACTAAATTGCATAAACGGTTATTAAGAGGTGATAAAGGAGTTAATGAATTGGATGACGCGTGCATGAAACACGATATAGCTTATGATAAACATTCTAACCTAACAGATCGACACCGCGCAGATTTAGAACTTTATAAAATGGCTAAACAGAGGTTGAAGTCGAAAAGTGCTGGAAAAGGAGAAAAACTTGCTTCATGGTTAGTTAGCAAAGTGATGAAATCTAAAATGAAAGCTGGTGCAGGCATAAAATCATTTAAAGGTTTGGTTACAAAGATGCGGAAGGAACTGAAAAGAAACAAATCAAAAGATAAAGGCACTACAATCACCCGAGCTCTTGCGCTCGCAAAGAAAGTATTTACTAGAAACAGTAAAATTCATATTCCGCGTTTAATACCGATTCCGAAAACTGGCGGTATATTACCACTGATACCTATTTTTGCGGGACTTTCTGCGTTGGGATCATTGGCTGGAGGAGCTGCTGGGATAGCTAAAGCTGTTGGTGATTACAAAGCTGCAAAGAAAAACTTAACCGAATCACAACGTCACAACAAAATGATGGAATCTATTGCATTAGGTAAAGGATTGCACATTAAACCGTACAGAAATGGAAAGGGATTGTGTTTAGAATACTCAAAAAACTAGTCAACAGGCTTCCCAGACGTGCTCTCACTAATATAGATATTTTAAAACACTCTTCAGATATTCCTCATTTCCGTGGCGTTTATATGAGAGATAATTTGCCAAAGCGTTCGAATAGAGTAGAGTGCGCAATTATTAATTTAGATAGTTCTGAAAACCAAGGGACACACTGGGTAGCCTATGTCAAAGATAATAATTACTGTGAATATTTCGATAGTTACGGCGATCTTCAGCCTCCAATAGAATTAATAAAGTATTTAAAAAATAAAATTATTTCATACAACTATGTCACTTATCAAAAGTTTAATACTGTAAATTGCGGTCATTTATGTTTGAAATATTTAAAGCAATTTTGGAGTAACCGTTTAAATATCTCTGTTCAATAAAAACCATATCATTCACATGATGTCTTTCACTTTGTCCATAACTGGAACCTCTTCTACCCTGATCACAAATCATTCACCAGCTTTTCAACTAAATGGTGAATATGAATGCGGGTTACTATATTTTTCGACTTTTAACTCTATACCTAATATAGACTATAGAAATAATATGTTTTATTATGGCCAAAATGAAGTAGTTGAAATTCCTGAAGGGTCATACGAACTTCAAGACCTCGACGATTACCTGAAAAGACATCTGAAAGGATGTTCATTTTCACTGACATGTAATAATAATACGTTAAAGACGTCTATATTGTGTTCTAAAAATGTGTATTTTAATAAAGAAAATTCGATTGGTAACTTACTAGGTTTCGGTCAAGAAACTATTCAAGCTAATATATTAACAGAGTCTCCTTTTCCTGTGTCCATTCTCTCTACAACTATAGTGCGAGTTGAATGTGACATTGTGAGTGGTTCATTTATTAACGGAAAACCAAGTCATATTATTCACGAGTTTGTGCCTAATGTACCACCAGGCTATCGGATTATAGAAACACCTAAAAACGTTATTTATTTTCCTCTTAATCAAAACAGTTTAAGCTCTTTAAAGTTAAGAATATTGGATATAAACGATAACTTAATCAATTTACGCGGTGAAGAGATCCAGATATATTTGCATCTCAGGAAAAGATGATAGATTTCAATAAAAGATTAGTTTCGCGCAGTACAATTATTAGTACGCATTGTGCTGTCAAGAAAAGAACACCTAAAAATCAGCTTACGAGGCTTTCCAAGGAAAATAAAGAATTTCTTAAAACTATTGGTTTATTAAAATGAGTATTCTAAACTTAACAGAAACTTTCGGCTACGATAACACAATAGAAAGTTTTGAATTCCATTCCTACAAACCTTACGTAACAAGTTTCAATTTTAATGATGAAATCCGTATACCAATAAACCAACAAGATCTATACGTGTTACCTTCTGAGAGTGCCTTATACATAGAGGGAAACATGGTAGTAGTCAACAGAGAAACAAAACTACCGGTGGCCAGTGTTCAGTTTACTAATAACCCTATACTTCATTTGTTTCAAGATATTCGATATGAGCTTAATGGAATCGAAATAGACAAAATTAAAAATGCTGGAGTTACAACTACTATGAAATCTCTCTTATCTCTAAATGAACATGAATCGAGAATGTCAAAGTCATGGGGTTGGGATGTCAACGGTACAAAAGTTACGCATGGGTCGTTTTCTGTATGCATTCCTTTAAACAAGATTCTTGGTTTTGCAGAGGATTACAATAAAATAGTTATAAACTGTAAGCATGAACTTATTCTTTTGAGATCCAATACTAATTTAAATAGCGTTACATTAAATACAAATGAATATATAGATAACATTACGATATCTAAAATAGTATGGCGTATGCCACATATAAAAGTTTCTGATCGGGAAAGGTTAAATTTAATGAAGTGCTTGGAAAAAGATCGTGCTATTCAGATAGCATTTAGAAACTGGGATCTTTATGAGTATCCACTTTTACCGAAAACATCAAAACATTCCTGGGCAATCAAAACTTCATCTCAAATTGAAAAGCCACGATATGTTGTTATCGGATTAAAAACAGATAGAAAAAATATGACTAACAAAGATATGACACACTTTGATCATTGTCATTTAAGAGATGTAAAAGTTTTTTTAAATTCAACCTATTTTCCGTATGAAAGTTCTAATGTTAGTTTCGCAGCTGAAAAATTCGCTATATTATACGATCAGTATGCTAAATTCCAACAGTCGTATTATAACCGCAGTCAAGCGCCGTTGCTTAGTCCGCAAGAATTTAAGGATAAAGCACCTCTGTTTGTTATCGACTGCTCTCGGCAAAACGAAACCTTAAAAACGGGTTCAATAGATGTGAGAGTTGAATTAGAGTGTGAACAGGACATACCCGGTAATACTGCGGCTTACTGTCTTATTTTGAATGATAGCATTGTAGAATACAAACCGTTGACCAATATTACCCGAAGGATATCATGAGCTCAGACTGCTTGTTTGTAGATCTCCAGGGGTTTAAATCATCTACAAATGAATTTATTCTTAAAGAATTTGCGTATAGTACAAATGAATACACGCAAGTATTTTTAATAAAACCTCCGTATGCATTTTTTACTTTATCGGAAAAAGAAAAAAGTAATGTTATATGGATAGAGAAAAACCTCGGTATCTTATGGCGTGAAGGATTCATTGATTATAGAGAGTTTAAAAGAATGATTTATGTTCACTTAGAAAATAAGAAAATATTTGTAAAAGGGTTAGAAAAAATTAAATGGGTTAAAGATTTGTGTGATAATTGTACTGTAATAGACTTGGGTGAAAAAGGTCTTCCTAATTTTCAATCAATGCATCAAAAATATTGTAAAAACAGCGGCACATATAATTGTTTAATTCATAAAAAAACTTGTGCGTTAAAAAATGTATTATGCATTAAAAAATGGTACTTTGAAAATAATTTAGAACTGTATTCTCATATCTGATTTCAAAATAAATGATATTATTGACAAACATATTTTTTATTTCACCTATTCAAAGAGAATTATCAATTACCGAAAAGTTTTTCCACTAAATTGAATTAATATCGCTGTCAGTCGAGATGAAGAAAAACGTGTCGGTAAAAAAAAAAACTCTTAAGGTCACTTGCAGCTTTTTCTTAGTCCAGTAATGTTAAAATATATGATAGGTACTATTACTGTTAAATCTAGTTTAAAAGTTATATCGAAATTTAAAAAAGCTGCAAGGGGCCATTAATAACTGCAAAATGAAACAACAAGTTATTTTCATTATATTTATTTACTTACTATGTTAATTACAACAAAATTAAACTAAAACTACAAACTAGCACTGTATCCACTCAGTTTTTTTGAAATCTTATGTATCACACTTTCGGCATGATCTATAACTTCATCGTAATTATCGTCCGCCAAATATTGAGCACTCAACATCACTTTGTCTTCATCATCACTGTCTTTGTTCAGGTCAATTATCTGTATTTTTAGTAGTCTCGTACCTTTCCCTGCTTTATTATTTATTATAAATGATGGCAGACGGTCGTGACCACTTCTTTTAAAAACTTTATTGGAAAAGTTTCGTTTTGATCTTTTTTCTTTATTTTTTTTCTGGATTCCGCTTTGAAGTTTCTTCACCAGCTCGCTGTCTTCTTCTTCTTCCACTAGGAATTCCTCCAATGGATCCTGAGCATATTGCGAAAATAGGAAAGTGTCTTGTGTTCCTTCCATATTCTGAAACAAGATAAATCAAAATAAATATTTTAATATTTTGCTTGCTATTTGTAGACAAAAAAAATAAAAATAAAAATGCAAGACGATAACATTTACATAAATAGATCGAGTCTAACTTGAATAAATTGTTAATATATAAATATATCAAATGTTTGCTTACCACACCGGGGCTGAGGATATGAAGCTCGTAACAACTTGTAAAAACTTGTAACTTCGTTCTGAAGATAGACTGATGTTTGGCTGAGTATTATATGAGCCTTTATTTATAACGATTAGAATTCATGAATCGACAAAATTACACCACAATTGACGAACAATTTCAGTCAGTATCGTATAACGCGGTCATAGCTGAGTCGACAAGGCGTCAGCAGCTAACCTGCTGATTGAGAAACATGCTAATTTTAATATTTCATTTTAAGTAAGTATTTTTATCGGCTAATTAGAAAGACAATAAATTTTAGAATACCGGTGTTTTTAATTTTCACGCAAACTTTGATTATCATTGAAGAAAATCTATTTTTAACATTTAACTGTCTTTCTTTCTTTAGCTAATAAATTCACTTAATTAAAAAAAGAAATATAAATCATTTTAATGAATAGGTTTGTATTTTACTCATATAAATTAAAGTTCATTCATTTCACAAATAGCTCACTAATTAGTTTGGAGTTAAATAAAAAAATAAAAATAAACATACACCTCTTGTGAAATGGAGAACCAATTATTTATGAGTAATTAGGTAATTAAAAATCCAAACACAAATTGCACTAGGCATATGTACGTTTATTCAAATAGCAGTACTAATAGGTATTTACATAACATATAATCATAAATTGTTTCTTAATACTAACATATTACTTATTTTAACGGTATACATTTCTGGTAAAGTTGTAGATTTACAATTCAATTTATTTAACGAGATTTGAATACATTCGCTTATAATTTATAAAAACTACAATATCGATCTATGACCCCATGCTTTAGTTGAAATTTTGTCTTTTAATGTAAGTCGCTTATCGTCTTTACTGGATAACGCAATTTTGTTAACAGTTTGCGTAAAGATTTCATGTTTAATAGATTTAAATAATATATTTTTTTTCCTAATAACCGTATTCTTGAACAGAACATCCTTATAGTCATCTAATGTTAATTCTCGGACACCAGGCTTTTTTACTCCTTTTGCTTTTTTGAGTAATGAATTTTCGCTTTTGATACAATACAACTTGGAACGTAGCCCTACAAACTCAGTGATAAGCTCGCCCCCTAACTCGTCTTTAAATAATCCCGGAACCTTTTTATTTATCAAGGGTATCTGAAACTCATTTGATTTGTTATAATTACTTGTATCAAAATAATGTATAAACAGATTTTTCAAATCGTCGTAAAAGTCAGTGGTTTTAATATTATAAATGAAACTGTCAGTATCTGTAAAACAGAGAGAAACACTTTCATTATAATAAGGTTTTATTACAGAGTAGTGGAATTGATACATGTGACTCTTAGAAAGCTCGAGTATCGCGAATCCTATGTATATCGGTTTATCTAAGACAACTCTCTCCGGTTTCATTTGAACAGCGACTAAATTATCCGAAAATGTCGTGGCGCTGTGAAAATTTGGTCGTGCTATTAATTTACTTGCTGTTACAAACTTCTTTGTAGAGTTTCTCTCATCACTCCACTGATTTACTAACTTAACATCTACACGTCGTTCACTATCCTCGAGAGTCTTGCCAAAAACAGCGTTATTTTTTAATTTAAAAAGATTCTGTTGAAATGGAGTTTTTGCATTTTTTCTTAGTTCTGTATTTAAATCTATATATTTTTTCAAAAAGGGGCTTTGTCGGAAGGTGATTACCCGGTGAATTTTATTAAGAGTCAAACCATTACGCAAGCACGTTTTTAAATGTACATAATGAATGACGTACTCATATTTATCATACAAATTTGGGATTAATTTCGAATTTTTCCCTCCTGGAGGTACAAATTTTTGTGCACAGAAGGGATAATCGTTATGCAAATGATGTAACTCTTTAGGGTAAACTAAGTCGACCTCAAGAATAAATCCAAATTCTGCATCGTCTGAAATTGACATAAAGTCTAATTGCTCTATTTCCTCAGAATCTAGAAAGCGAAAATCAGATATGGGTAATGAATGACTCATACTATATCCGTATAAGTTGTTACAATCAATGTATACAAGAAACGAGTCGGGTTTACTGTCATCATAAGTTTTCATATATTTATTATTAGCAAGAGCATGTCTGGTAGAGCACATGCAAATTCCGCCTCGAATGCCTTTTTGAATAAGACGAATGATTTCTAAATCAGATATCAACTCTAATTTTACGCCAGTTTTCAATAACATCGCGTCAAATGACAAACTCGGCACGGTTAAATAGAATGCAGGATCTAATTCATAATGAATCTTACAAATTTTTCGAAAATTTTCAAATATGTCTGACAAAAGCAAAACGTCAGTTTTAATATAGAGATCTGTATATTCACCCATGTTTCTTATTTGAAATGTCTCCCATACACGTTGAGCGTGCTCATAGTCAGAGTCTGTAATTTGTTCCGCAGAAAGCGAGTTATAAAACGAACTCTTTTCAGGTAGCTCAATTTCTGTAAATTTATCCCAGCCGGTCATATAATCGTAAGGATATACTCCTTTGCGTAGTAATAAATTAAACTCTTCTAATCGAGGATAAAAGTTACTTAAGTGGAAAAACTCTGATCTACATAAACCCTTAGCTAACTCTTCTAAACTAGCACCTAGAAATTTAAATGAATCTACAAACCGTATTTGCACATACTGATCATTAGATAACCTTAAAAATTTTGTAAATGAAATATAGTTTTCTTTATTTTTAGGTATTACTTTTATAGGTCCAGAACATTTACCCAGTTCTTTGATAAATAAATGACAGTCGTATCCAGACAAATTGTGGAAAAATATAGGAATAAGTTTAGGCACTCGAAAACGTAAGTTACAGTATTGATGGGCCGCTCCGCGATAAAACCCTGTTAAATGACAGTGATCTCTAACTTTATCACCAAACAAAGGGGTTTTGCAAATGTGACAATTTTTTGCATTTTTGTACGCTAAAGCATCTTCATCGTCGAAAATCATAGGAACCTCTTTATTTAAGATCTCATGTATTTCATTTACATGTCTGTACAAGTACTCTAAAAACTTGGATACGCAATCGGGTCCGCGATACTGAATAAAACGATTCAGACTTCCGTCATAAGAACAAACTATGTAATACGCAAAAGCTGCAGGCTTATGAATTTGTTTATTTGAGGTGAAGCTAATCGATGGTGCTTGCTCGCAACCCTGGTAAGGTTCAAGAATAGTTTCAAAGTCAGCGTACACTACAAATGGTACGTCTTGTTTACGATCGAAATTTTTAAATTGCAGATATGTACCTTTATCTGGAAGTACAGTAGCAATTCCACTACAAACATGCATATCATATTTGTATTCTGATACAAAAAATATGAGACAGTCTTCGCAAAAATAAAGTTTACCATGATGCTTAGTAATTTGAGAACGTACAAGACGCGACAAGTCACGAATCAAAACATAATGCGAGTTATTACCGCGCTCGATTAAAAGTAAATTGATCCTATGTTTTCTTTTGTACTCGGACCTGTAAAGAGGTCCTACAACAGTTCGATTGTTTTTTAAAGAATACACATTAATACTGATATCAGTATTATCGGATTCAAATGTCTTAATATCAGCAAAGGTGACAGGGAAACTCATATTATCAGTTTTTAAAACAGTCTTAAAATAGGGATACGACGATGTACGCTCACTATGATGTGAGGACGGGTAAATGGCGGCAACAATGCACCAGAGAAAACAATAGTCATCGTTATTGCGAATATTTATGCAAGCCTTTTTATTTTTTATTAATTTAGGCAAATCCACGTAAGATGACGCTTTTAATGGATCAAATTTATTGACATTTATTTCTAAATACAAATTTGATAAAAATGTCCAACCAGAATCGCGGTCTTCAAATTCCTCTACCTTTTTTCTTATAGTTATAAAGAATTTTTGAAAAAGCTTCTCCAAATCATAATTTTGATGCACAGAAAAATTTTTTGTTGCGAAAGACTTAATTTCTTGCCTGTCATCTTTGAATAAAAGAAAATTGCAAAAGTATTCGAAATTAACTTTAAGGCTCACTTGTTTTTGAAGCGCATTTTGTAAAATTCTTAAAAATTTGCATTTCAAAGAGTTCAAAAATACGTCAGGTAAACAAGTTTTAAAATCATCAGTAGCAATTATCCTATATGACGATATGCGACCTTTAAAAGCTGAGGAAATTTGATAAACCTCATCGTTTAGTTCTACAACGGAATTATTTTTATGTTTATTACTTTTTAAGTGACCCACCCACTGTTTTCTTTCTACTCTGATGGAGCACACTGAGCAAAAAGGCATATTTATGTAAGTTTATTCAGATTACAACACAATAAAAAATAATAAGAGCAAACAGACATTTTACGCAAACGTTAAAATAATACTGAATTACTTGTTGTTAGAGTAAAATTTAACGTCAGCCTCTACAAAAAGTTCTTGAAGTCGTTGAACAAATTTTTGCAACGAGTTCCACTGTGGTGTTTCACTGTTGATTTGAGCCTTAACTGCAAGAAGGGCTTTCTTCCAACGCTGATCGGGCAACTCACCGCGAATGTCTTCGGTGTGAGACACCTTCAGCTCCACGAAGAAGTCTCCCTTCAGAACGCATGCTCGTTTCGTTGCTCCTGTCGGCAGTCGGTTGATTATAGACGAGTCGAGCGCATTTGAAGAAACAGAGGGTTTCGGCGTAATATTAAAATCTTCCGGGAATATACCAAACAAATCATGAGGGTTTTGGTTTCCTTTTATCTTCGATGCGGCAGAACTGTAAAAAACAATTAAATCAGTACAACCACCTTGATGTTAGAAGGTTTACTAGAATTACCTTTTAAAAAGATAATGAATAAGATAGTAAAAACAAATACCTGGTTGATGATGATTTTCGTTTCTTAATGGTTTTTTTCGATTTGAGATTATCTTGGCTTACGCTGTCCTCTGAATCAGATCTAAAACAGGATATATGGATAATTATTAATCGTTTTTGTTTAAAAACATACATTAACAGTGAAAACAAGTCAACGGGAAATATACCTATTTGCTGCACTTCTTTTTTGTTTTCCAAATTTTGAGGTGACGGGGGTCACGTTAGCAGCAACGATGCTTTCAAATTCGGTATCAGACCTATAAATAATAAATAATTGATATAATTAAATCACTGAAACATTTTAAAGTTATTTGGGAAAAAAGTGTACTTACTCACATTTTAACAGTAGCGAGATGAAACAGCAGGAGGTGGTAATGCACTGGGCGGTAAGCTGGCGGACGAGGTGTAGGGCAGCGGTGGCGGTAGCTGGAAGTCTCGGAGCACAAAAAGAACGCAGTTGTGGAAGTTGACAAATAAATAGCGAATTCTTGATGACTTTGTTACATGCGCCAGGGGTGTTACTTGAGTAATTTTGCATAAAGCAGTTAATATCGCTATTATTAATTTAATATTATTGCTATTTCTATTGCACTGGAAGAACCAGTGAGAGAAGATTCCATCTTCACATCCATATTGTGGTAATTAACATTATTTTTATTATAAGTAGTGTAAATTGGTTTTTTTCTTTAAGCTTACATGTTGTGATAGTTTGAATGTTTATTCCAGTAACTGTTAACATTTAACTAGGGTTTCTCACTGGTAAAATAATTATATCAAGTTTAATGAACGAAATGTATTCAAAATGTTCGACACAATTAAAAGTATTGTTACCAATTATAACATTATTTGATACATTTACGATAGTGCCAGCCCTCAAAATGTATATTCTTGCATATTTTTAATGGGGCCACCGGCGTTGTGCAATTTCCTTCACATCGATTGAAAAAAACATGTTGCGTAATTGACCAATGCCTAATTAATAAAATGCAGGAATATTTGTTAAATCAACAAATGAAAAAAAATATATATATTAATTTAAATTATTTACGCAAATGTACTGGAAACAGAAAAAGTATTTTCCCGAACAAGCGAACTTGACAAATCGATTTCTTAATCCAGAAAACACCTGTAATTGTAAATTTATTGTAATTCCAACATTGAATACAAAAATTAAATATTACCAATATAAAGAATTTAACAATGGTTTCATCATAAGCGCCCTCTATAGGCTAAGTACTGAACTAATATAATAGCTTAATGAATGCATTACACTTTCATATAAGTTGCAAATGGTTTCGATTAATTCCGATAGATTAAGCAAAATATTCGTTATTCTACGCCACCTATGTTCATTTGCGTGAAATCATCACAATAATAGCGAGCGTCCATAGTTGAAATGTGATCGCGGATCTCATACCGCCCGGTCTTCGAGTTCTAATTACAATTACGCAAAACATTGTATGTCGCATGCGATTATATTTTTAGCTAAGCTTAATTTTGCACACAATAAAACTGATTTTACATCAATATGTTAAAGTGAGATATGTTTTTTTAGAAATGTATTAATATATAACGTTCCTATAGATGGCATTACAATAGCATTAAAATTAACTGGAGCACATTTATGCGTTGTTTTCTTGCGTTTTGGTTTTACAAACCAAAAATCAGTTGAACTAACGAATTGTTTATAAAACATCTTATAGTTTCGTAATTTAAATGATGATAAGACTGGTTTTATACAACCGAAAACCAGTTAAAACCTACATCACGCTATTGAAGTTTTTATACTCAGGTTGATATATATAGTAAGAACTTTACCAAATGCATAAGTGTCTTAGTACTCCTTGTGACCTACCGGCTTGGTTGTGCTAAGTCCCAGCTTGTCAATCTCGATGCTCGATTTGATCACCCTTGCACTGAGTATTGCTGAACTATCTCGAATATTTGGGAGGGATTCTGTTACTATGCGGTGGTAGATAACGGATGAACTCGTCCCTGGTGAAGGATGCAAACTCACCATGTACACAAAAGCGGTCATACGACCACCGGGAACTAAGCGTCCTGGGTGACCCGATCTTGTCTGTGGAGCCTGATCACCTTCACGACAAGTTGTACAAACGCGTCTGCGCTCCGGCCAAGTGCGAGGTGTTTAAGCTTTTGCATTTTACGAAATCAACTAATATTCTTAGTTTAACTTGGACTTTAAAAATGTATAAAATCTATACCTCCATTTTACGCAAACCCAATTTTGAAATCCACAAATAATGTCAGGCATTTGGATCATACGAGTGGGGAGGACGAATTCGCTCGATGTCGAAAAAGGTGGGACAGAATGCATGCATGAATTTCATTTTGCGCAAACCCAATTTACGTTACGACTTGTTATTTGTTCAATACGCATGCGAGAGATAATCTTTTTATTTTAAGCACAAACCCAATTTCCGTTACATGTCGCGAAACGCGCACGTTAGCGCGATTATTTAATTTTGCGCAAACCCAAATTTTGAAATCCACAAATATCGCTCGATATCGAAAAAGGTGGGACAGAATGCATGCATGAATTTCATTCTGCGCAAACCCAAATTTTGAAATCCACAAAATAATATTGGGCATTTGGATCACACGAGTGAGGAGGGCGAAATTTTCGCCCGATCGAACGAGGTGGGCCAGAATGCCCAATATTATACTACTTACAGTAAAACACAACTAATATGGCTTACCGATGTACCTGCGCAGATGACGAATTTTCGAAGCGCGGGATCCAATCAGCATGATCTTCGCGTTGCGCTTCTGTATTCTGTGCTATTATTGGTTACTAGTGACGCCATGTTGGCGCGCGCCCCGTGTCATTCAGTCAGCCGTGAGTGAGATGGAAAAAATTGATTACGTACAAGTCCGATCGTGGGTTTTAATCGTGCTTTCGGAAATCATCGGAATCGTTCGTGTCTGCGCGAACGAAGATTCACAACACGCCATATAAATTGTGTTCTACTGTACCTCTTTATCGAAAGTTTGTAGGGAAAAAATAATTCAACCTTACCTGAATTTATTTACCCCTTAATGTTGTTTACGGCCTAGAATAGAGGCCCTGGTCGGGTTGCGTCAAGTGCGAGTTGGACTCGAGCCCCGAGGGTTTTGTACTATTCTATTTCTCGTTAAGTAAATTTCTTCTAAAACCTTTTATTAAATACCTATTTGAACTTAATAGGTAATTTGATAAGCGTTAAGTATCACCTTTACAAGTTTTTTCCCCCAGTAAGGTTTTTGGGCAAATTGGGTTTCAAAACTGGTTGAAGATGATAGAATTTGACGAAAATGCTCAATAACATCATGTGGTTGCAAATGACTCATTAAAGCTGCGTGTCCAGCGCATCGGAATCAGAGTACTAGGTTGGCATTTCTGCTTATATATAAATTAATACAAAGCCACAAATCCGTCCGCTCCATACGCTCCGATTCTGAGGGCCCAGCCTAGATGCATTGCGCTAACTAGCGTTTCTATTCGTTTCGTTTTCAAACCAATCGCGTCACTGGTAGATCACGTGACTTTTCGTATCACGTCATCTACAAGTGACGCGATTGGTTTAAAAACGAATCGAATAGAAACGCTAGTTAGCGCAATGCATCTTGGCAGGGCCCTCTGTTGCGGTGGACGCGCAGTTTAAGCGAACTAATCGGAATTAGCCAAATAACGCAAAGAGATGACTTGCGATCGGTTTTTGAATTTAAGTTACTTACCGTAGTCTCATCATTTGCAGCTTCTTCAGAATCCCAACCTGGACGCTAAAGTTTAAAGTAACAAAACAGATAATCATAATCGGAATAGGTCAAAAAATTGCCTTAATAAATTGCCGTTAACATCATAAAATTAGTAAGACATCTACTAATAATGAATATAGTGACTGACGACTCTTGGTGAATAGGGACCAATATATCAGATAAATTGCAATTTAGAAATGAAGACGACTGTAAAATTTATAAAAAAAAAACGAATGCTTCATTGGAAAAGGCTGGTCACGTTGCGTGCTACCAAGAAAGGTAAAAATCTGAATAATGTAATTGTCGCTGCAAATGATAGTGAACGATGACGAGATGGGGTCAGGTTGATGATCGAGGGGGATGGGCTGATGGAATTTGCGTAAAGCCATATGGACAGTGGAGTGAAAAAATAGGAAGTGATTCTATTTAAATCCACTGTCTCCACTGGCAAGGCAACTTGACTCGCCTCTGTTCGATCGGTTTACTCTACTGTACTGTCCACTGTCCTTGCCCAATGTAAATCGGGCTTAAGTTAAGACAAAGAAACCCGCCTGGTGCGAGGAGGCACACACAGGAGTGGTTAAAAATGACTCATCAAAAATTTCATTTTTTGTAAGCTTTTGTTGCCGACTGTACTTTTTTTGCGAAACCTTTATCTGCTTATAAAGACCAAACTATTGAGTCCTATCGCGGTTGGTCTACGTTAGGAATAGCGGAGATCCTGTCGCCACCTTACCACTCCATCATCAAACCACCTCTAAGATACCATAATATGCATTGTCATCGGGTTTATGTGGTCCAAATTTCAGCACATTCCATTAACGGGAAGTGGGTCAAACTTAACGTGCAAGATTTGACCCGTACATACATACGAGTATCTGTTTTTGGTTTCATAAAGTTACTTACCTCTTTTTCAGCATTTGCAGTTTCTTTAGAATTCAAATCCGGACGCTAAAATTTAAAGTGACAAAACATACATTGAATAAATTGCCGTTTACATCATGAAATTAGGAACACACCTACTAATAATGTAGGTGCATAGTGACGCCTGTTTGTGAATAGGGACCAATTTATCAGATAAATTGCAATTTAGTAATGATGACGATTGTAAAATTTATAAAAAAAACTGCTGCATTGGAAAAGGCTGGCCACGTTGCGCGCTAACAAGAAAGGTAAAATCTAAGTCAAGTCCATTACAGGGAAATCCGACCATCATCCGGTCGTTTCAAATGATGGTCAATGATGACGAGATGGGGTCAGGTAGGAGGCTGTTGGAATTTGCATAAGACAAAGAGACCCGCCTAGCGCGAAAGATACATCCACTAGAGCGGTTAAAAATGACTCATTGGGCGAACTAATCGGGATTAACAAAAAAAACCGCTAGTAGTCGATGGCTTGTGAACGGTTTTTGGATTAATTAAGTTACTTACCGGTTTCTCATCATTTGCGGTTTCTTCAGACTTCCAATCTGGATTCTAAAGTTTAAAGTGGAGAAACAGACACAAGTATTGTTAGCAAAAAATAATCGGAATGGGGTAGGTATAAAACACACTTTTAATAATTTACCATTAATTTCATTAAATTAGGAAGAAGATATCTACCACTGATAAACATAGTTACGACTAATAATAAATCGGTAAAGTACTTGATGTTTTCCATTAAAAAGATAGGAACAAGTATTGAATAGGGACACTGTTCCACTTCCACCAATTTGTAATTAATTTTATCAAGCGAGCTTCGATGGAGAAGTACTATCGCCGTTACATGTGAAACTTATCAAGTCAACACTTTCCTAAGAAAAAATATTTGGCAACTTGTAAGTATGCTGTGGCAAGAGAACATTCTCAATTTACGTTATCGAGCATGTTCTTTGTTATTTTTTAATATTTCTGAACTTTTGAAATTCACAAAAAGTATGCTTATTGCTGCGCATGAATGAGGGGTATCCTCAATAATAGAAAAAACCAGGAAGGATCATGTCGGACCGTGTTCATTGGGGCTTATCCTGCGTATCCTTCACTGTTACCACAAACACAGAAACCTCTATTTAAAGTTACCTATTTGGTGCTATCTTTGAAGATTAATAATATTTTAGTTGCCTCAGACTCATGAACCAATGTAGGTTTCTGATTCGTGACAGTTTTCAGAGATTTTGTGACTGTAGTGGGTAAGTAATAACAATAAGTTTATCAAAAATTACGCTTCGATACTTCGTAAACGGCCCCCAAAATCGAAAAATTGGTTCAAACATACACATGATGGATTTTCAAGAACTGTCCAACCATACATAGGTGCTTGCCCCACCACCGACCATAACCCGGAAGTGAGTAGAGCCAGCGATCAACTAAAACCCTTGCAAAAAAACGGGCACTTTCGATTTTTTCAAGTAGTTTAAACTTACTATAGCCAAATAAAATTTTATGCTACAGCATTAAAGTAACATTACTGATATTAAATAATTATTTTACTTCGTTTCTTTTCTTTATTTTGTAACATGAAATCTAATTTAGTTATAGTAGGTATATTTAAGGTAGAGGGAGACCAAAAAAGGTGTGGATGGACTGTGTGAAGAACGATATGTCTACAATAAAAGGTGTGAGTACTGAGTTAACAGCAGATAGAGGAGAGTGGAAGAAGACATGTTGTGCCGACCCCACTTAGTGTGGGATAAGAGCAGTCTTTCAAGTTCTTTTGATTTTTTCAAGGACCTTGGAAACAAAACGTTCTTACCTGATTCTGATTTTTTTTTACATTTAAAACAGAAAGTACTTCTCTCAGGACCGGATTTTTGCTTTACATTTAGTGCTTACCTCATCCTCATTATATTTGTTTTCTTCAGAATGCTGATGCTGACGAAACAAAAACACACATTAAAAACCTTTCCGAGCCGTAAACACAATGTTGAAGATTTCTCCACGTATCATACCATAAAGGTGTCATTTCGCAGCCGACCGCAAACGCGAACGGTAGACGACGGCAACGGCAGGCGTCACTACTGGTTTGTATGTATTTATATGAAGCACCTTCCGTAGCGCGCGTCACGACCGACACCTACCGATCGACCGCAACCGCACGCGTTGCTGACGCTCGACCGCAGACCCAGTAGTGAAGCCACCCGTAGACGGCAGTAGCAGACGGCAACGGCAGGCGTCGATCCAGGTACACTAGTGACGCCTGGGTATTGATTCTCTCAAACGCAAAGATGAGCGAACGCAGGAGTGAAGTCCAAGCGGCGAGTTTAAGTAGTCCCGTCAAAGCGAGCAAAACACATTTCAGCGCGTGTATTCAATTTGGCAGCATGGCTTGTCGAACGTATAAGGCTGCCTAATTGAGAATGCACGCGCTAAAATGTGTTTTGCTTGCTCTGACGGGACTACTTAAACTCGCCGCTTGGACTTCACTCCTGCATTCGCTCACCTTTGCGTTTGAGAGAATTAATACCCTGCTGCTACCGTCTGCTGCATGCGGGCGGGTGCGGAATTACGACCACATACGGCAGACGGCAGTAGCAAGCGTCGGACTCATGCCATTGCCGTCTGCGGTCGGCTGCGAAATGACACCTTAACATTTTACCTAAAGTATTAAATGATTCTGGGTGAGAAACATCGTTAAAACAACGAACTTTCACTACAGGAAAATTTGACATTAATCCTTGCTGCTAGAACCGGTAGTAATGTTTATTTTTGCAGAGTTGTTTAAAATGAATGAATACCCCAAGTTTCGACCTCAAGCAACGAACGAAACCTTGTCAAAATCACCATAAGGGTTCCTTTTGTACCATTTTGGTACGGAAACCTAAAAATATAATATAGCTGATACAAAGAGATCTGCGGGCCTAGTATGGCTGCGTCTATATCGCGTATCAAATGTGGATAAAGCATCCGTCACTCTCGTACTTGTTTGCGTGTCAGAAGGTGACGGATGCCTTATCCAACTTTATTACGCGATAAACGCAGCCATATTAGGCCCCCTGAAGATAATCGCTGTCGCTTTTTTAATGTTTGTAAAAGTTCAAATAACGTTCGTTCTTAGGAAAAGCAAAGTTGAAAAAGTAACTCGAAAAATCGATTGGAAGACATAGACAAAATTGTAACCGTCTTTAGGACTTACGTCGCCTCCACTTTCTTCAGAGCTCCAAAGCGGCCGCTTGTCGTAAACAAACATAAATTATAAACTGTTTCAAAACTAAATAAATCAATAGACTCGCAATCAAATAAATAAATATCAGTAGACAATCTCACACCAATTGACTTTGACTATTTAGGAATTTGAAAAGTGCTGACAAAAAGCCTGATATTTCGATAAAATTCCAGACTTTTTAGTCACAAAATGGAAACATTACCAATAACATTACTCACTTAGTTACAGTGGTATGGTAGGCATCTAAATTTAAAAAATCCGGACTTATTGAAAAGCCGGATAAAGTCCGGACTAGAGTCTAAAAGTCCGGACATGTCCGGACTAATCCGGACGGATGGTAACCCTACGCGCAAGCGCATGTCGTGAGTTCGAGAGTAATCCTAAGTAGTCAGGGCCTCTATTCTAGGCGGTAAAAACCATATCGTCTTTGTCCTGTATTATCGTATTGTTAACGTTTTGATAGTTTTTATTTGCTTGACAGTAATGGCGCCCGAGTTAAAAACAATAGCACTACACGTCAAAAGCAATATGGTTTACATCCTAGAATAGAGGCCCAGTTCCGATTCTAGCTAATGGATGCTGCGTCATAGAACCCTCTAATGGTAAATTTAGACTACGACACTATACACTGTACATTGAGTGTATACACCGAGTGTCACTGTATGAACGCGAGTGGATCTAGTGTACAGTGTATAGTGTCGTAGTCTATTGGCACCTTAAGGGCGGACACATATAATCGGAATTCCGTTTCAGAATACAGTTTTGGAATATCGATGTAACACTGTGGGTAGCTAGTTAATCCATACAAAATTAACGAGCCTACCTACACGTAGGTGAGTCGTTTTCAAAAAAATTGTACATAGTTAAGGGCTTTAATTAAAACAAAACTTACTTGATTCCTTTGTGTAACGAAAGTTACCCGTGTAGTTTGTATGACTAACTTTCGTTACACAAAGGATGCGATCGTGATTTTGTTTTCATTAAGCCTTTAATTATAACCTAGGTATAGTTTTAGTGACGGACCTGAGGGCTAATTGTCTAACGCACTCGCAATCACGATCGTTTTCATTTTGAAAATCGAAGGCTTGTCTGCATACAAAATGAAAACAATTGTTCCACTTTGAAGTCGATTGCGATTCCAAGTGCGTTAGGCAATAGGCGTACTGGTTCTTACTAGGTATTTCCCTAATAAGTATTAAGTAATCATTAAAATCACTCTCTGATCTTACACCTACAAGTTATGAGTAGCTTTAGGCTTGACTTCCTCGTACGCTGTCATCGGTCGCTGACGTCGGTCGAGCGTGCCGTCGTACGATAAATCTGCCGCGGACGTCAGCGTCGCTGTGCGGTGTCTCATAGAACATGGTGTATATTCGTACGCTCGACCGACGTCAGCGACCGATATCAGCGTAGGAGGAAATCAAGCCTTAGCTCGCGGCATCGACCGCATAGAAGTCGTAGGTACTTAGTAAGTATATTGCTGTTTCGGAAACTGTCCAAAACAAACACACTTCCGCATTTATAATTCTGGGGTCCTAGTGAAAAAGGGTACAAGTCGACCTAACTTGTAATACAAAAGGGTAAAATTATATGAACGGAGTATACTAGACTTAGGGCCTGTTTCACAATCAACAAGTAAATTTATCTGTCATTTAAAGTTAGCTCTCTCCTTGTCCATTTTTAGGTGCAAGAAAGAGAAAGGGCTAAATTTTGTGAAACAGGCGGTTAAACTTTTTCACTTGATTATCAGAAGACTTAGGCCCTTTTCACTAGGACCCCAGAATGATCATATTTCGTATGGATCATTCATTTTTAGCAACGCGCCACAATTTTCTATGCGCTGTGCCGCGGCCCATCAACCAGTATATAAGGTGCCTCCGACCTTGGGGCTTTAAATGCATGGATCGTTTTTACTCCTGAAACTGAACTTCTTTCGTTCTGTAAGTTGTTAAGAATATGTCCAACTTACATTTTAATTTTTTCATACAAGTTAAATGTAATTTTCAATGTACGCGATCCAATTCTCCATTTTCCTTTAGCCCCCGTACCATGAGATGAGATAGTGTTTATATGGCCATGATTGAATACACTGATTTTACAATTAGACTTTAACATCAATTAGTTAGCTAAACTTAAGTTATTTTTTAATGTTGCAGAACAAAAGTAGTTCAGTTTAACGAGTTGAATCGATCGTTGCATTTAAAGCCCCAAGGTCGGAGGCACCCTGTAGAATGGGGCCTGCACTGCGGCGTGCGCTCGGCACGCACACGGTGCACGGTACACATACGTCGCCACCACCACGGGCATGCATGGTCTGCTTGAGACAGTGACCACATTGTGAGTGGAAACCTACAAAAACTTATTTGGGTCCTTACCTGTGTAGGCTAGAAACAATCAATAACAATATTTATTACTTCATGATGTAACTTATTTTTAAGTAAGTATTATTGCATTTTATTATTGAAAGAAATGACCTGCTCTTGTGTCTTGCGGCGCTTCTCCGCAATTTGATGTTATTGTCCGAAGCGCTAGTAGATTCACTCCATATTACAGACATGTAAAAGATCTCACTTGTGGCCAATTTATTGTAAATAGTGTAAATATTCGGTTTTTTTTCTTTCAAAATTGCTAGTTTCAGCTTTATTTGAGACCAAGATAAACCGGCATATCAATTAATAATTTTACGAAAATATTGTTTTGCGCGAAAGGCTGGTTGTTTGCTTATTTATTTATCCCCTTACTAATAAACGTTGAGTAACGGTTGTATAGCTATACAATGTTTTGTCCTTATCTGTCATTGTGACATTTGGATTTGACAGATAAAGACAAAACATTGTATAGCTATACTACCGTTACTTAACGTTTATTAGTAAGGGGTTAGGGTAAGTCTTTACTTACAGCACAACGTTTCAATCGATGGATATGAGAATTGGTACAGAAATAGTTCAACGGCTATATCACCTACAAAGAAATTGGTATATAGAACGGTACAATAATTGTCAACCAATAACGCCCCCGATTTCTGACAGAAGGTTTCTAAGGTTCTGACAGAATAACAGCGTTGCGGTCGCAACACATGCGAGTCAGAACTAGACCCGTTATCTTGTCGCACTGACGTCACTTTTTTATAGGGATTGAATGTTTACAGTCATTGACAATGAGTCAACGACAATTGTTAGAATAATGAGGTTATCTTCTAATTTTAATCAAGAAGTTTTAATACATACGCCATATAGAGATTTAGCAGAGATTTAAAAGGAAAAAAATCAGTCGCATTGTTGCATTATAATTTATAATATAAACTACAAACATCGATATAGAGAGGGTCGATAAAATAAACATTCAATCCCTACAACAGAGCGACGTCAATGCGACAAGATAACGGGCTCTAGTCAGAACCCTATTCGTCCACACATATGCTGGCTCCTTTACCTACATTGAATTTGAATTGTTTTATTAATTACCTACTTTTGTATATTTGTATACAAATTTTTAGCTTTTTGATGTTTTTAGCTGTGTGTGCTGAATAAAAAATGTCTTTCTTTCTTCTTATTTCACCACCCTGACAATGACAGGTGACAGGTGACATATCAGTGTACATGGCGCAGCTTAGATAAAACCCAGTGATGTATCAGCGTGCTAACTTTGCAATGTATACCGAATTGTCACCTGTCACGTGTCATTGACAAATTGGTAAAATAAGGGGCAGTCTTTCTAGATTTAACAATTATTCTAGTTAGTTAAGTAGTTCTTACCTTTTTTGGGCGTGTTTTCTGAAACCAAAACATAAACGTTAAAATTGTGCCAAATTTGTTTTAATTGTAATTGTACATATTAGGTTTCTGTAAAGTATTTGCATGTTGTTTTTGTATTTATTCTGTTAGGCCCTCTTGCACGTAAATTTAACCCTAGGTTAACTCCAGGTTAAATTATTAACGAATGTCAGATTCATATGAGAACTGTCAATTTTAACGAATAAACCTGCTAACCTAGGATTAACCTAGGCTGGGGTTAATGTTTACGTGCAAGCCTTACTAACTATAAGTATTTGTTTAATAGTATATATATTTTTGTATTACCTACACCATTTAATCGTTTAACGTACCGTCCGTCTGTCACAAACGGAGCTGGCTGAAAATCAGCGCAGCAGGTGATAGACACCTCAGCATTATGCTGAGCCGTGTCCAATTCACTGCCGCGAAGACACACTCCCTACTGCTTTTATTTCTGTTTTCTGTTTTTAAATTTTTATTATTTCTGTGTGTTTTATGTGTGTAGTGAATAAATGTGTTTTTCTTTCTTTCTTTTTATCTAAAATGGTAAAATTATCGCATCAGAGTGATCTGCGCCTCAGTTCTAGGCGTAAATATCCGGGTATTTCAACCGCCCTCAATACCGTTCTCAAAATAAATGGAAAGTATTCCTAGTTATGCTTCTAATTACGTCCGAAGTTGGTGGTAATTATCGCCCCCCCCCCCGATCTCCGATACCGATACTGAATTCTTACCCTTCCGCGGCGTTTCGTCTAAAATCCAAACATTAATATAAAAATCTTGAAATTATTACATCACAAAATAGTCTCGTCTACCTTGTCCGGATAGGTATATAACTAAAGTTAATCAAACCAAACCACGTGGCTCTGTTCAGCAGCCAATCAAAACTGTTTGGTCGAGCTTTGACGTATCAGTGCTCTGCTCCTATTGGCTGACCTACTATGTCACGTCACATACCTACTATACAATACAAATACAATACAAAACACTTTATTGAAACACCACATACACCAAATAACAGAAATACAGGAAATACTATGTAAATCGTCACAAAATATTTTCATAGTCATTCCGATTTAAAAAAAATGGGTACGTTGTAAGTTACGGCGGCGTTTTTGTTTTTCACCGTTGGTCATCTTAGTTAATAAATCATAATAACTAGGTAGAAACCAATCCGCATTAACTTAGGTATCTTAACCTAACTATCTCTCCCTTTTTAGCGCGAACTATCTATGGGTACTATTATTCTATCGAAACATCTTTCAACGAACGTGTTATTACGCAGAATTTTCATTTCATCGAAAAGGACTTCTCGCCGCATTTTTTTTTTGGCAGTCACAAGCCTATCGTAGCCTAACCTACGTAATTAATGTTTGAGATATCCTGAAGATATTATGGTATCGGTATCAGCAGAAAAAGCGTTCTATAAAATGAAATTCGATGAATGAAAATCGATGAAGTGGAATTCGATAAAATGATGGGTTACCCTTTTGAGCCTAAAATGGGTCAAATTATATTTATAGCAGGTACCTGGATGACCGATTTTCTAAAAATAACACCTAGCTAGATCGATTTATCGCCCCTGAAACCCCCTGCATACTAAATTTTAATGAAAATCGTTGGAGCCGTTTCCGAGATTCAGATTATAACATAAAAGAATTGCTGGTTAGGCATTAGATTTGCAAATAAACGCATCTTAAACATCAAAAGCAGGTCTCCAGCTCTGTTATCAGAAAATATTGGTACCTACCAATCACTTGCTAAACAACATTTCACAAAGTAATCAATTTCACAAACATTATTTTGCAAAACGCTTTTTTTCCGAAACTGTAAATATTTGATTTCAGTAGGTACCATCTTGTACCCTAAGAGTTTCAAATTCGACCCCCAGATCTCCGATACTGATACTAAGTTCTTACCCTTGTGCGGCGTGTGCGTGACTTGCGTGTGGTCTAAAATCAAAACATTTAAATAAAAATCTTGAAATTATTACATCATCGTAGTCGTAGTTATTTCGATTAAAAAATAACCGGTCGAGTATAGTAAACATTTAAGGGCCGATTTCATCAATGAAATTAAACGCGATCAAATTTTTGAACTGGGTTTAAGACGCTAAAATGACAGTTTTCGAGTTTTCGTATGAATCTGACGTTTATACTAACCAGAGTTACTTAGGAATTGATCGCGTTTAATTTCATTGGTGAAATCGGCCCTAAGATAATATTCTTGGTACCCGCTTAGGAAAATACTCATTTTGTTATGATTATGAACCTTATTTTTTATGCAATATTAAGGTCCATTTAGGCCTAAGTTTTAAAACAGATTTTCAAAGTTGTTTTATTATTTCGCAAAACTGTAAATTTCGAACATTTCATTTTATTTTTCCCATAAAATTTGATTAATTAGCTATTCGTAAGAATTTTTCAGATTTTTTGATTGATAAACTTCGAAGATAAGGGGGGGAACGGTAACGTTTTATACATTTTGGCTATACATCAAAAAGTACTTCACAGAAAATTTTAAAAAAAATAGTTTTGAAATGTGGAGATTGAGTTCACGACACCCATGTTTCAATTTCGTTGAAATTAGCATGAGTACAATGTGCCATCTTATTCCAAACATTTAAGAAAACAACTATAGATGGCGTCAGCATACCCTCCGAGTATGAAAAAGCAAGCGATCACTGATTTCGTGGATCTTAAGAGCGGTTTCGCACTACGCCGATCCGAATCCGATCCGAACCCGTGAAGGTACGGATCTAGACCGGATATATAATTAAATCGGATGACGGAAGCCGGATCCAATGCGTAGACTACCATAGAAATAGTTCTACGACTAACTACTCCGAACCTTATTTTCACGGGTTCGGATCGGATTCGGATGGAACGTAGTGCGAAACCACTCTACGTAGGGTTTTGGTGGCATAATTGGTAATACGCCTGCACTGGTCCGGATTGCCAGAGGAGATGTAAGTTCGAATCCTGCCTAAGATCGACGATTTTATTTTTTGCTTTAATATAGAATTTCGTAACAGACGTTTCTGTTGAAATAAAAAAAATTAAAAAAGTGTTTACAATATTTCACCAAATTTCGCCAAACTGCCTGCGGACCAGTTTGTTGGCGAAACAAGTGCATGCACATGTTTCGCCGTTTCGTTATTTAAAGTTGGTACAGTGTAGTTAATACATCTAAAACGGCACTTCCGATAATAAACATATGATGGGCCTTACGAGCTTATAAACATTCGCTTTTGCAGAAACAACAGCGTAGGGGACAATACAAAGCCTTGCGGTACCTATACCCTTTTGTATCTGATATTATACTTAACGTAGGCAGAGAGGACAACAGAGAGATCTCTCGCCAAGGGGCCTAATATGGCTGCGTTTATCACGTGACAAAAAGTGAATAAAACATCCGTCATTTTCTGACACTTATATAAGCACGATATCACTATCGTGCGGATGCTGTATCCAAATTTTGTCACGCGATAAACTCAACCATAATACGCCCGCAGGCCGTTGTTTTACCCGGGGTCTGAATTCCGAAGGGATGGATTAGAAATAAGTAGAAATTGGCCATTTTGGTGAGCCACTGGAACAGATTCAAGTTCGACCCCCAGATCTCCGATACTGATACTAAGTTCTTACCCTTGGGCGGCGTGTGCGTGACGACCGTGTGGTCTAAAATCAAAACATTTATATAAAAATCTTGAAATTATTGCATAACAAAATAATCTCGTAGTTGTTTCAATTTAAAATAAAATGGCTGCATCTAAATTATTTATTTATTATATTATGTTGAAGTACAATATTTCAAATTTACTTAATTTCGCCAATCTGCGAAGCAGTTAGTTGGCGAAGCATGTGTACGCACTCGTATATTAAAAGTTGGTACAGTGTAGATAATACATCTAAAACGGTAAATCCTAGAATATGTAAACATATTATCCTATCTAACAAATGTAGTACGTATCGGTAACCTTAACTATTTTTTGAGTGGAAGTTGTTTATTAACCAAGATTTCATTTTATATTTAAAAACTTTCTTGCTTTTGCAGAAGAAACAGCGTAGGGGACAATACACAGACGTGCGGTACACCCTCTTGTATCTGATATGATAACGCAGGAAGAGAGGACAATAAAGATAACTCTCTCCAGGTTCTTTTACCCGGGGCCTGAATTCCGAAGGGATGGATTAGAAATAAGTAGAAATAGGCCATTTTGGTGAGCCACTGGAACAGATTCAAATTCAACCCCCAGATCTCCGCTACTGATACTAAGTTCTTACCCTTGTGAGGCGCGTGCGTGACGACCGTGTGGTCTAAAATCAAAACATTTATAATATAAAAATCACTACCCAGCTCCTAGCTCAATACTAAATGTATGTAGGTATGTATGCGATGGGGATCCTAATAGTGTATATTGGCTGCTTCGTTAAATAAATAATGACCTGAGGGGCTAGACAAGATGCATTACGCTAACCAGCGTTTCTATTCGTTTCGTTTGTAAACCAATCGCGTAACTGGTAGATCACGTGACTTTTCGTATCACGTCATCTACAAGTGACGCGATTGGTTTAAAAACGTAACGAATAGAAACGCTAGCTAGCGTAATGCGCCTTGTCTAGCCCCTCTGCACTTTAACTTATAAGTCTAAGTTCTCACCCTTGGGCGGCGATTCGCCTAAAACAGAAAACATAAATATTAAAATCTTAAAATCAACGCGTCACAAAATGCCTAGTCATAATGTTTTTTAACTAGAAGATTTTAACCAAGCGGTGACCTGTATGGGCGGCGCAGATTAACAGTTGGATTCACTGACGGAGAGGGACGCAGTCAGGTAGTCAGTAGTCTGAGGAGCCCATTTTATTATTCAAAATCGCCCCCAGATCTCTGTGGGAAGCCTACCAACGTTGCGCCTTCCAATATGGAGATAAGGTGCATCACGCTTACCTACGTTATACAGTGTGTAAATGGTATACGGGCGTTTATTAAAAATGGACATAGATTGAGACTCTACTAATCATAAACAGAAAGAATTATTTTGATTACGCTAACGTATACACCGTTATTAATTTTTGAACATCCTATCGTTCCGCAATGTACATCTAAGTCTATCTGTCATAACTTTGAAAAATCATTAATTGCGTTTTTAATTAATTGTATTTTTTGTTACACATTGCGTTTTAAATGATTTTGTATGGTTATTTTTTTTTATTTAATTTTAACAAAAGCTGCCTAAATGTGCTCATTAGGGGTTATGCTAACCACAGTTAAAAGGAACGCCTGTATACCATTTACACACTGTAGATTTAAAAAAAACTGACAAAATGATAGCATTGACATTTATTTACTTATTAAGTGAATCATCGTAAAGTAGATTTGGGGACCAATTCGCATTCGTGTTCTTTTATGTTAATAATCTGTAATCCTAAATTAATAACCGTCAAATTTGATTCTATTCTAATCAGGGCCCGTATTATGGTCACCTTTATCGCGGTGGATAAAGCTTCCATCATTCTCGCACTTACATACTGGTCAGAAAGTGACAGATGTTTTATCTACGTCGATAAACACGACCATAATCGGCCCACAGAATGTAAATTTTATTTTACAGATTAGATATAAAATTAGGGGACAGTGATACGAATTGGAACGGAAAGTGTTTTCAATTCAAAACGGCGGCGCGCCCCGGCAGTTAAAGCTTGACTTCCTCGTACGCTGTCATCGGTCGCTGAAGTCGGTCGAGCGTGCCGTCGTACGATAAATCTGCCGCGGACGTCAGCTTCGCTGTGCGGTGTCTCATAGAACATGGTGTATATTCGTACGCTCGACCGACGTCAGCGACCGACATCAGCGTAGGAGGAAATCAAGCCTAAATGGAGGGGGCACGGTTGCGTCCATGTACGCGAAAGGAAATAGTGGGAAGGGGCTTGGAAGTGGTTAAAAAATACTATATATGTGACATTACGGAGCAGACTGATTAGAACATGGCAGCCAGAGAACGCATCCATGACGACGCTATTTGGCTTGGCGAGGTGTGGCGTGTTCCAACGTTGGATTTCGACACTCACGATAGTTACATTAAGTAGATTGCGCGTTGGCGCGGTGCGATGGGTTTCCGTCCATTTGGAAATTCAACGGACCGCGCCAAGTAATTTTAAACGCTACAGTTTTGACATTCACGGATCGATTTTGGTGCGGCGCTGCTCCATTCGGCTCGTTGGAGCGGTCGTGAATGCCCAGCTTTACGGAATAACATCAATTTATCGATATCTTACCTTGTCAGGCTAAAAACATCAGATAAGCATAAACATTATAAGCATTTTGATCAATTTTGTCGCAGCGATGCTAATCAAGATTCACAGTTGTAAGTTTAAAAAAAAACACATTTACAGATCTCGGAATATGCGGGACAAAATGAAATGACAGTTAGGGAGCGCCTGTAGAGATAAACTCAGTTATCGATGCTTTTCCCATATACTAATGATCGCTCCAAGTTTTGTTTGTAAAAATATTTTTTTATTGAGAGTATGCAAATGAAACAAAATAGCAATGAATGCTGATTATTGTTTATTTGAAAAGGATTTTTGAACCTTCACTCATAATAATATTTTTTCCTCATTGTGTATTTCATGTTCCGTATACTATAGTTAAAATTTTAATAAACGATCAGAATTTGTTATGAAGAAAAAAAATATGATGATGATGAGTGAAGGTTCAAAAATCTTTTTAAAATAAAGAATAACCAGAATTATGTTACTATTTTGTTTCATTTGCATGATTTCAATAAAAAAATAAACTTGGTGCGATCACTAGTGGGATATGCATCGATAATTAAATTTATCAATAAAGGCGATCCCTAGCTGTCATTTATTTTTGCCCCGCATATGCCGAAGTCTGCATATTTAACCAGCTGCTGCGGGACGGAATGAAACCAGCACGGGTAGCACAAGTTGTATTTTCTCGCTTGTCGCTCAGTGCGTCTCGCGGACAGAGTCGCATACAACAGATAAACATTAACTGACAGTGGTGTTATCTATGAAAAGGGGCCTTATTGTCGATGGCGCTTACGCCGCACTGCGTCACGCGACGTTGTATTTATATTGGAGCATCGTTAATAATGGCGGAAGCGCCATCGACAATAAGGTCCCTTTTCATAGATAACGCCACTATTAGTAAAGTGAAACATTGTCAGTGGCAACGACCTTATGATAATGACACTTTAACTCAACAAAATTGTAACATTGTTAACAAAATGTACTAATTATAATAATTATTATAAAACTGTTATTACCATGACAACGCTCATTTTACAATTGTTTTCGCTTCGGTTACGCTATAGGTGGTATTCTGTTACCGTTAACGACATCAATATTAGCGATTTATAGTACGCGAGTAGAAAAAATTAGGTATAATAATTTGTCAAAGTTCTTACCCTTCTTTTCTTCTGTAACCAATAAATTGATAGTTACATTTAAGTTAATTACTGTATTGTGTCCAGGGTATTGATTCTCTCAAAAGCAAAGGTCAGCGAATGCAGGAGTGAAGTCCAAGCGGCGAGTTTAAGTAGTCCCGTCAGAGCGAGCAAAACACATTAGTGCGTGCATTCTCAATTAGGCAGCCTTATGCGGTCGAGAAACCATGCTGCCAAATTGAATACACGCGCTGAAATGTGTTTTGTTCGCTTTGACGCGACTACTTAAACTCGCCGCTTGGACATCACTCCTGCGTTCGCTCACCTTTGCTTTTGAAAGAATCACTATCCAGGGCCCTAGTCTACAAGTACTAGTGTTTTGTCTCATTTTTTAGTTTTATTTATGAGACAAAACACTAATATTATTAGACTAATACTTTTTGAGAAACAGGCCCCATACATTTATTGCTGGTTAGTAATTTATAATTAACACGCAATCATGAGCTGAAAAAAAATTATATTATTTATTAATTATTGAATCGCGTTGCTAATTAGAAATCACTAATCAGCACATTTTGATAACTTGTCAATGCTTTCAAACAGGACGTTTGAACCAAAGTATTATAGGCAGACCTTCAAATATAGCTATGTTACGATAACGTTATAATTATTTCGTTATTTAAACGCTAAAATGTTATTTTTACAACGTTATAAAACTCAGATCCATGGCAGTATTCAGCATAACGATAGAAACTTTATATCGATATAAAAATATATTTGCTATAACGATAATTATAAAACATCACACGTTATCTCGATTACTGAATGAATGAATGAATGAATGAATGGTTTATTTTGCTGCACTTAACTTAACTTAACTGGTTCGTAAAAAATCGCAATAGCCGTCATTCCCGCCCATCTAATATGCACCATTCTTTGACTTTAGGGCATCAAAAGCACAAACCGGCCGCATCGCGCAATTCATAACGTTATTAGCACGTTATTCTGGCTTTGTTATGATTTTGATTATGTTGCGATGTCGCGTTGCGTTATAAAAAATTATGTTAAGTTTCTTTAAGAAATATAACGTTATGATATTTTTCATAACGTTATGAAGGTCTGACTATCGGTTCATTCGACATTCAACTCAGCTGAGTTCAATGTCGAATTTACTAATAATTAGACCCCGTTATCCGACGTCACTTTTTTAAAGGGATTGAATGTTTATTTTATCGACTATTTAAATGTCGATGGTATTGTACTTTGAGGTAGATATGTCATGTCACTGACAATGAGTCAAAGACAATCGCTACTAAAAATGTGATAAATAAGATTGGGGTCAATAATAAATAAATAATAGGTAAATAGTTGCAAATAGCTAAATTATTTAAGTATATAAGTTTATCGCGTCTTGTTAGAATAATTAGGTTAACTTCTAATTTTAATCAAGAAGTTTTAATTCCTACGCCATATTGAGATTTAGCAGAGATTTAAAAGCCAAAAAATCAGTCGCATTCTTGCATTATAATTATAAACTACAAACATCGATATAGAGAGGGTCGATAAAATAAACATTCAATCCCTACAACAGAGCGACATCAACGCGACAAGATAACGGGGTCTACTAATAATCAGCGCGAGATCAAAAAGGGTCGGTCACTTTTTGGCTTCATTCTAGAAGTACCTAATACCTAGACAAGTTTAAGGTCGAATTAACTGATCATAAGTTCTTACCGGGCTTGTCTGTAACCGATAAAATATTAGAAAGTCATTAGTATTAAGTCATTACGCCCGTAAGCAGATAAATTATGCTAATATATAATACCAATAAATAAACACTTGATTGATAATAAATAGCAATAAATGAATAAGTAATGAAATACCAGGGGACCCTCGAACACAAATTTACTATTTATTTATTTGGGTCATTAAATCCGCCATTTGTACTTATCTTGTATATTGATTGCGCAATGAAGTTTTTTAAATAGATAAATATACCTATAATAAATTTACTCCCAAAGTAAGGTGCAAAAGTGAATACATAATTATCTGTGTAGTCAATTGTATGGGCACTACGCAATGGTAGACTAACTTATAAAACAGAAATACACACTTAAATACACACAAACACCCAAAACTCAAAACAAATGTTTGCGTAAGGGTCTCCCCAAACCTATCGACGCGGAATCGGCTTGAGCCGGTAAGTAAAAGTTTTTGCAATAACAGCGAAAATGACGTCGTTCCGTTCGCAACGCTGAAGCGAGCCGAACCGAGCCGATTGAAGTTTGTTTCGCTCTTATTGCGTAGACATAAAGAGTTTTTTCATCAGCTAACGCCGATTCCGCGTCGATAGGTGTGGGGAGACCCTTAATAACTCCAACTTTTGCCCGTTTTACTTTTAAGAAAAAAGAAGAAAAAAGAATAAATTCTTAAATCAACGACACGTTTCTGAGAATAAACTCTAATGCCCTTACCTACTTATAAACGTGGCGTAACCATGGAGTAGCTAAGCCATGCTTTGTCCTTATCCGTCGAATTCAAATGTAACAACGACAGGTAAGGACAAAACATGGCATCGCTACTCCATGGTTACGCCACGTTTATAAATAAGGGCATTACTCTAATAGTTTCGTACGTATCCATATACTGACACATGAGACTCCCACAGTGGGTGCCGAGTTAACTTTGGCGTTCCGCTCGCTGCAGGCTCGCGAGCCACGTACACATTAAGTGTCTCCTCACACCTATCGAGGCGGAATTGGCGTTAACTGATCAAAAAACTCTTTATGTCTACGAATAAGAGCGAAACAAACGTCAATCGGCGTTGCGAACGGAACGATGTCGTTTTCGCTCTTATTGCATGAACGTAAAACTTTTTCTTGCCTGCTCAAGCCGATTCCGCGTCGATAGGTTTGAGGAGACCCTTAGGCAGTAACGTGCAACAGTCACAGCCGCAGATATAAATACACATAGATAACGCAAATGCATCTACTTCGCGTGTCCGAATCTGGACTTACCCCGACCAAGTGTCGGGGTTGACCGTCGCTACTGACGTTCCGCGCGCCGGCTGTTGCAGCCGGTCGTCCGTGAAAATTAAGAAAATGCGTAATAACTGCAATAGCCCAAAAGAGCGACGAGTTTGAATCGATTTTGCGCGGGAAACGGAAAATTCTCTATTCTTGGTGTGTCCCAGTAGGTAGTAAAAAGTGACACGGTTGGTGTTCATACAGATTGAGGTGTTTACGTTATCTTTGTGGTCGCAGCACAGCTCGGGTAGTGAGTACCCGGCTTTAAACGTTCGCGTTATTGTCAAGTTGAAAGTTGAAACTCGAAACTTGATATTCGCTAACGTGTGCATCTACCTTAACTGATCTAAGTTCTTACCTTCACAACCTAAAACCATTAAAATAATATTAAAATCCTTAAATTGAATAAAAATGATTAAAAAAAAATTCTTCATTAAGTAGGCCACTCGGGCACTTTTGCACGTCAAAGATCTCCCAGCGCTTCCCAAGAGGAGACCACTGCTGAGAAGAAACTCATTAGTCATACATTTTTTAAATATTGCTTATGACAATGACACTCGTAATATTTATAACCTAGGTACCGTTAATGAACATACAGTGAAATAAAAGTATTATGCGTAGTTGAGCTGGAAAGCCGTGTTATTCGGACTCGCTCACGAAGAGTTCCGTACCATTATCTATAAAAAAACACGTTTGTTGTATGGGAGCCCCCCCTTAAACATTTTATTTTATTTTATTTTTATTTATTTTTAAAGTATAACTAAATATTCTGGAAATATTCCAAGGGTCTATCTGTTGGCGTTATTAATATAAAGCAAAAAACGGCAAAAAAATCACGTTTGATGTACCTATCGGAGCCCCACTTAAATATTCATTTTATTCCGTTTTGGTATTTGTTGTTTTAGCGGCAACAGAAATACATCTTCTGTAAAAAAAACAACTGTCTAGCTATCACGGTTCATGACATATAGTCTGGTGACAGACAGATGCACAGCGGAGTCTTAGTAATAGAGTCCCGTTTTTACCCCGTTGGGTACGGAACCCTAAAAAGAAGGTTAAGGCAGCTCCCAACTTAGTCACAAGCACTAGATAATAATCATTCACTTACCGACACCTGCACAGAGATAATTTAGGTCAGTGGTAATATTTCAAATGTTATTATGACTAATATAGTCCGGCTTGCGTCCGGGAAAAATATGAGGTACGGGTCTGCTTATAAAGTGATGCATTTCGCTGCTCAGTGCATCGCCCAAGGCCATCTTGTGAGCTATTAAAATTTCCAAGTTCCTAACAATACCTCATAGGCAGCCCTCGGAATTTACGGGGCAAAATTAAATGACAGCTAGGGATCGCCTATATCGATAAACTCAATTATCGATGCTTTTCCCATTCCTATACTAGTGATCGCTCCAAGTTTTATTTGTAACAACAAAATTTTATTGGAAGCATACATAAGGAACTAAATAGAAACATAATTCTGGTTATTCTTTATTTTAAAAGTATTTTTGGACCTTCACTCATCATAGTCATCATCATCATATTTTTTTCCTCATTGTGTATTTCAGTATTACTGTCCCATTTACTAGTGTTAAAATAAACGATCAGAATTTGTTATGAGGAAAAACATATGATGATATTATGATGAGGTTCAAAAATCCTTTTAAAATAACGAATAAACCGAATTATGTTGATATTATGTATACTTTCAATAAAAAAATATTTTTACAAACAAAACTTGGAGCGATCACTAGTATATGAGAAAAGCATCGATAATTGAGTTTATCGGTTTAGGCGATCCCGGGCTGTCATTTAATTTTGCCCCGTATGTTCCGAGGTCAGCTCATAGGACTCTTATATGGATGATCTTATTACTGGACGAAACTTGTCAGCTTTTGATAGCTCTAAATACAGCCTTTGCTTGAAGAGGCACTTGGCATGTTTGGGGAAAACTGATAGGTATATTTTTGGCGAAGAAGGCATATTGAATTGGAGGGATCTATTTTAAAGTAGACATCTGAGCGTAAGTAAGCGAGGCATTCAAATGACATCGCCTACTGCTCTTCCGCCAATAAGCCCGCTCTCTAGCGCCCGGCCCGGTCCAACAGCCCCGGGGACCGCGGAGGCTGGCGGCGCCACACAAACTGGGCCCCTATTCTCGATGGGTAATAATGCTTTTGACGTGTCGTATTGTCAACGTTACGGCACTTATTTACTTGATAGTAATGGCGGCCATCACATATATAACACGTCAAAAGCAATATTGGAATACCCAGTAAAAAAGCCCCGGTACTACTTATAATTATGCACGTTAATGTTCGCTGGCAGGTCAGTCGGGCCCTGCACGAGCTCTTAAGTACTACCCGAAAAACCTGTGTCAATTTAATAATACTAGGTACTTAATAATACTTAATACATACTAAATGACCACCGAGACGCTGAAAATTAAAATGGTCTTTACTATCTTTGCGAACTAGAAAGTGATAGAAGTTATTCTTATGCGACATAAGTGCTAATGAACATTTTTCTAAATAGGTAAAACTGTATGTGGACTTATTAATTTACACATTTACGAGTAAGTATATTAACTTCGCTTGGAACTAACCGACTAATTAACAATGCAAACACATCCGATGTTGTTTGGTTTTGATGTCAATACAATAAAATTATAGGTACTGTTGAGCTGGTATGATATAGGAACTCCTTAATCGCTAGTAGGTACTAGATACATCGAGTTTGGCTTCGTTGACCTCGCCTTATGGCAAGTTTGTCATCAGTGCTACAAGCTTTTTTTTAAGCCTGGTCTTGTGTCCCAATGCTGGGCAAAGGCCTCCCCTCTTTTTCACCATTCGTCCCAATCCAGAGCGCACTCCTGCCAATCCCTCGCAAACGACTCTAGGTCATCCCGCCATGTCCTTCCGGGTCTACCTCTGCTACGATGTCCGTCGCGTGTAAGCCAATGGCTGGTATTGTGGCCCCTCTCTCATCGTGCCTGCGACAGATATGGCCAGCCTAGTACCACTTTAACTTCCCAACATCAGCAATACCAGTTCTGAAGCGCAGCTTAAGTATACAGTCGATAAAAAAGTGTGTTATTAATAAAACGTATTATATTATAAGGAGTCTGTCTAAGTAGACACAGTTAATATGGTCCTGGTTGTACTTACTTCGAGCTCTGATTCACTCTGGAAACACACCAAAGTCTTAATCCTCGATTTAGTAAAAAAACAAGTCGTATATAATTAAAGTCGTAAACTGTATATATAAGAAGAAACTGACTGATCCATCTACGCACAGCCCAAACCGCTGGGTCTAGAGATTCCAAATTTGGCACGTAGGTTCTTTATGAGGTCTAGGGATGCAATAAGAAAGGATTTTCCGAAAGTCGACCCTCAACCGAAAAATATAGGAAGAGTAGCGGGAAACAAACTCTACGCGTACGAAATTGTTTATTTACCCACTTAATACTGTCGTACATTTTTTTTATAACTGTGGGAGGCAAACGAGCATGTAGGTTACCTGATGGGAAGTAATCGCCATCGCCCATAAACACCAACAGCTCAAGAAGAGTTGTCGGTTTTTCCCTTCGTCTTCGTCCGCTATTCCCTCGGGAGCTTTTGTATTTTACGAAACTAATATGTTATTGTCGAAAACATTCTCTGTATGTACCTTTCACATCGATCGGTTGATGCGTCGTCCAATAGACAAATACACTTTCGTATTTATTATATTTATATTAGTAAAGAATAAGGACACCAAATAAAGCATCCAAGACTCAGGAACAAATACTCCGCCCATCACACAAAGATTTTCCCTTATAGGAAAGAAGTATTGGCGAAGGTACAGGAAAAAAGATATTGGAGATTATAGAAAACAGAAGAGGAGGGATGATTGGCCATTTATTGAGGCACGACACGCTGATCAAAAACATTACTTTGGGGAAGATTGAAGGCAGGAGAGGTAGAGGAAGACCGAGAAGAAGCTACATGGACCAAATCAAGGGGAAGGTACATGTCGTGTCGTATAAAGAGGTCACGGAGATGGCAGAGAGTAGAAAAACTTGGAAATTACTCCACCGACAAGAGCAAAGCTCTTAAATTAAGAGCGATAGGGAATCGAACTCGGGACAGCTAGATCCATAGGCATTGTTTGTTAGTATATAGTATATTATGCTTAAACTGACCTCCTTCATGTATTCAATTAACTCATTCCTGAAGTTCTGGAAAAACCAAAGTAAAAAAGTATTAAATAACGTTCTACTACTACTACTTACTACTTTTTTAGTTTGATATTTTTTAATACAGTTGTACAAAAAATGGTACTTTTCGTAGCTGTAGGTATATCGTGCGGAAAATTGGATGTTTTCGAACTAGTGCTCTGTACTTTTCTTATTCGCACTAGTGCGTTTTACTTTTCATTTTTTTTTAAATACACTAAGCCCTGCATCCAACCAAAGATTTTGCATGTTTAAATAAAGTACCAGGAGCGCAGAGGTAATAAAGAGGTGAGTAGAGCAACTTAGATCGCAGGCGATGACTTAGCACGGCGAAGCGCAGCGGCGGGCGGGCGGTCACACGCGACCACGCGGATGACTCACACACGTCAAGAATGTCAAGATACTACCTACTAATGTTTATGCACACGTTAAGCCCGCTTCAGAGGTCCGGGGGGAAGAGGGCAGATACACAGATACCCACATACACACATACACACATACAAAAGTACACATTTTTATGCAAATTTATTAAAAAAACGTCGTTTATACACGTGCGGAACTGTCATTTTCACTCCTCCCGAAATCTCGGGACTCGTGCAAAATGACATACTTTCCGCACTTGTATCAAAATGTACTATTCTATTTGTGAAATAAAGAGTTTACATACATACATATTCATACATAGATCGCGTCAAACGCTTATGTTATAAATTTTGAGTCAATAGAAAACAGAACGTTACCTAAGTTACCTTAGCAGCGTTTGGCCAACAAAAAAAGTCTATAGTCACATTCCACATTATATTAATTGAATTAACTAATTAATAAATAATACTTCGACGCGTGGATACAGGTCCGAGTGATGACGAGCCAAGCGAGTAGGTACTAAGGTTGTGAAAACTGGGCATACACTTAAGTTTCTTACCGCAAATGTCAGTGTTGAATACTAAAACCAATAAATTATTATTATATGTATTATACTTACTTAATGATAGTATGAAAGCAGAAACTTTTCCAGAAAAGTGTTTTCCAATCAATAATAAGCTAACTGGTGGTTACCAGTTTATTAATAACTTCGAGCATAGATTTCGAATATCGTTATTCCCTCGGGAACTTTAATTTTTTCCGGGATGAAATGTAGCCTATATGTTAATCTCCATTTAAAATTTCAACCAAATCCGTCCAGCCGTTGCAGTGTGAAAGAGTAACAAACATCCATACATCCATACATACAAACTTTCGCGTTTATAATATTAGTAAGGATAGTCTACCGAGTGACGGACTTGCATTAAATTATCTAAATTCTTACCTTCGGTTGTAATTTTACAGTCTAAAATAAACATTTTGAATAATATTAGAACCATGACTTTAACAAATTGTTTTGTCGGCAGTTTTTCATAACCACGTTGAATATTATCGAATTGTACACTTACCGAAGCCTAGACAAGAATTTTAAACATTTATTATTTATTTATTTATTTCATATCTATTGTATAAAATTATGTGGGGTTCTACATTTTTTTATAGCAAGGAGATACATGTACTTAACGATCGAGCACACACACAGGCCTCCCATAGACCCAAAGAGATTTGCGTCACTTATGTTATTATCAAAGACGGTGTAAAAACCAATATAATATTGACAACAGGACCTTGTATAGAAGGTGTTCTGAAAAAATCATGCTTATAGACAGCTGTCTCAAAATCATTATATTTTATCATTTTGTTCATTATTTAGTGAGAAATTGGTTACAATACCCTTACCATGAGTTGCAATTAACGTCCTCGCTAGCGAGTCGAATGCTCTGTCCCTCGCACCCTCGCAGTATTCTTATAGAGTGCCAGGGACAGAGCATTCGACTCGCTAGGGACGGAGTAATGCGTAAGAGTGAGATACAAGAATATGTTGCTCGCTCTTAGTTGTAAATGCGTCTCTTACGCTCGCCCATGATAGGCTATCGTGTGGAGGGGCCATAAAATAAATACACATCTTTGCCAATGGCTTAACCCCCTTACTTATAAACGTGGAATAACCTTAGAGTAGCTATGCCATGTTTTGTCCTTATCCGTCGAATCCATATGTCACAACGACAGGTAAGGACACATGGCATAGACTCCAAGGTTATTCCACCTTTATAAGTAAGGGGGTAAAAGTTTAAACGCCACGTGGTCTTTTCTACGTCACATTACTATCAAGTAAATAAGAGCTATCAAAACGTTGACAATACGACTACAGGAAAAAGACGATATTATTATTTTGACTGCCTAGAATCTCGGCCCAGTAAATAACATTCATCGGTGCACGTAATATTTCTTCAATTACACCTTCCGTGAATTAGCTTTACCTGGCGCGCGCCTCAAAGACTGAGACAGTAACATTCACAAACTTTCAACACCTATGTGCACACAAATATAGGTACATACCTCGTGTATGAAGGGCAGAACCTGTCACAAAAACATAAACATGTAATCATCTTGGTGAAGATCACTAAAGCTTGATTTCCTCCTACGCTGACATCGGTCGCTGACGTCGGTTGAGCGTACGAATATGTACATGGCAAATCTGCCGCGGACGTCAGAACATGATGTATATTCGTACGCTCGACCGACGTCAGCGATCGATGTCAGCGTAGGAGGGAATCAATCCTAAGGCTTCGTTCAGTCCATCCGTCCTAATTTTAAAGAACTGTATCTTTTGAAGCGTAATAGCCGGTCGTTTTTTTACAGACTATGTTTTAACGGCGGAATGTATTTTTTTTCTCGTCTTCCCCGTAGTGTGGGGTGTCGTTGGATAGGTCTTTCAAAAATGCGGGTTTGTGAATACAATTTTCCGATTAAGGGATCCGTTTATGAAATATTAAGCTTTAAAGCGCTAATTTTGGCATGGGCGCAAAGGTTCTGGAGCGAAGTTGGCAGACCTTCCCCGAGGTGACTGACGACCTGGCGAAGACCGCGGGAAACCGATAGACGCGAGAGATCCTTGGGGAAGGCTGGTCATAGCAGGATGTTGGCTAAAATGGTGATGAATAGTGATGAATTAGGTATATTTACCTTCCAGTCAATTTGGTCTAACCCAAGCTTGTGGACGCTTAACACCTCGGGCTTCTGCAAATATTATCATACGTATCATTAGTGCAATGTATAAAAAAAAATACTTAAAAAAGTCGTTTATGTCTAAAGCATACTATAGGGTCGAGGACTATCTAACAGACAAAAATGCTTGGCCTAAACCCGAAACTTAGTCATTAATAATTTGTGCAAATGCAAAATTTGTATCTTGTCTAGGGGACACCGTAGATGTAGGAAAACATGTCGAAACTTTTATGCGGTCGTCTTGTTTTTTTCTTTTTCCTTTTTCTCCCTCTATCTCTCTCCTAATATTTTTGACATGTTTTCCTGCTGAACAACGCATGATATTTGATATTATATTTAATTAAATATTTATAGATTTATATAATACTAGACTAAGTAGTATCATTGTAGTACGAACTATGGTTAGAAAATGACTGACTGCTGAGTTTCTTGCGGCGTTACTTCTCAGCAGTGGTCTCCTCTTGGGAAGCGCTGTTAGACTCTTGACGTCTAAAAGTACCCGTGCGCCCTACTTACTGAATAAATGTCATTTTTTCTCTTTTTTTTCTTTAGAATTACGTAAGGTTACGGGCAGTGCCTTTAACAATGTCCATTAGCAAAATTTAAGCGTTTATACCTACCATGCGTTTAAATAGAAAAGTAGCTAGGGTTATTTATTTATTTAAAATTTTATTGCACAATACACAAAGTAAGTACAAATGGCGCACTTGATAGTATTAAGGACTTTTAGCGCATGAACATAACGTGAGCAAAGGAAAAGATAGAGAAAAAATCTTAAAACTATTTAAATATAAAGCAGAAGGAAAGAGAACTTGAGAAGATATATATTGATAATTCTCTCCCTGAAACTAATAATGATGCTGAAAATGCTCCTGTGTTCCCAGATCCCAATGACCCTTTTGCTCTCGACAAATCGGAGTCAAAATTCCACAAAACAATAGTCAATTGAGGCGCGAATGTAAAATGTCTTATACTTAATTCAAAGGCTCATTAAATATAATATACTCCCTAATGCGTCTTTATTAATCCATTGAACATATCCTGTTTGTCATTCTCATCTTTCATATATGATCATACTTTCACTCCGATATCATTACTTTCCAAGCCTAGTTCATTACCTTCCATGTGGTTTTCATTACCCTCTTAGGGTTCATTACATTCCGTCACTTTATTATGAATATAGGTACTCAAGTTACAAAGGTGCCTTACATTAATTTATATTGTTTTTGAAAACATGAAACATTTTTTTTTTATTATAATAGAACGAAAGAAAAATCTATTCTCTAATTTGTTGAAATTTGAACGAAACGCAAGAACCACCCACTAATGACGGCAAACAATGTACCCCCAACCCTGTGTACCTGGTTGTTGGCAGCAGCGAGCGCTGCGCGGGCGCCGAGCAGGAGCAGCGCGGTGAGCAGCATGTCGGCGGGGGTTTGCCCTGCCGGCCGGCCCTATATATATATAAACCCGCGCGCTCGTATAGTCAACGCCAAAAGAAACTGATGTAATAACGAGTCAAAATACACTAAAATATTACTGAATCGCATCTTACATGGTTTTTATATTAATTTCTAACTAATCAAACATTATTCACTGTGATATCAATATCACTAGTAAGTAAGTAACCTTCTTTTTTGACAGTCGAGTTAAAATACTACCGATCAACACTGCATTGCTATCAAAACAGTAGTAACTCAAAATACAACTGTATTTTAAAATCAACTGTAATACAACTTCTTTGAACTTGAAACAAAACTAGCAAGGATTTTGCGTTGATCCTGTTTTGATTTAGCAGTGCGAATTATAAAACAAAGTTCCCCGGCGCGTCTGTCTGTCTACATACATGTTCGCGAAGATCTCAAAAACTATTGAAGGGATTTCCAAGCGGTTTTCACCATCAGTTAAATATTTTTTCACGGAAAATTTTAATGTATAATAAATACTGGTCTTTGTGCGGGAGTTACAAAACTCACTTAAACTGAGGGCGAGGGCGGGTCGCTAGTATTGCTTTTAACCAGGTTCCTTTTAGATAACGCAGAATGTGAATGTACGGGGAGTTAAACTGTGTTTACTTTGTAAAAATGGATCTTAAAGTTTTGCATTATACTGACCCCTTTATTGGCTTTTATTCATAAACGCACATTTAAGTTAAATTACTCTTTGTCACTTTCTGTCCAATTCAGAGGCCCTTGCCAAGATGCATTACGCTAACTAGCGTTTCTATTAGTTTCGTTTTTAAACCAATCGCGTCACTGGTAGATCACGTGACTTTTCATATCGTCATCTACCAGTGACGCGATTGGTTTAAAAACGAAACGAATAGAAACGCTGGTTAGCGTAATGCATCTTCTCTAGCCCCTCTGATGTCACATTGAATCGAAAATAGAAAATAAATGCTAACATAGAGGACGGAGAATTCTGTCTCACCGTGATGCAGATTACTAAGTACGGGAGAAGCCGCTTTACTCAAATGATCAACTACCTCATCATCATCATCATCATGTCAGCCGAAAGACGTCCACTGCTGGACATAGGCCACCACTGGCTCTCCACTCAGACCGGTCTTGTGCTTTTCGCATCCACCGCTTTCCCGCGATCTTTACAAGGTCGTCCCTCCATCTTGTTGGAGGCCTACCTACTTGATATTTATTCGCGTACATTCAAGTAGGGGAACCCGGGGCGACATGTCCCCTTAACTTAAGGATATATTGTATTTAGGGTAGCAATACCGGTTTTAGCCATTTTTACACCATTTTTGGCCACTCTACATTTTAACTGATATGTAAAGCATTATGAAATTACAAACATATTTTTAGATTAATCTTCAGTCTTATCTATTTATGAATATTATTTTTAATTTTACAGTATTTTTGATGCTCATTTCAACCTTAAATGGGCAAAAAGGGTACAGTGGCCACAAACGGTACTTCTACCCTATAAGAGATTAAAGTAAAATACGACATTGCTTAAGTAATCATTTATTGTAATAACCATCAGTCTTTAATTTTAACCTAAAATTATCTATTTTGATGTTATTGTATTGGGGAGGGATGTAGAAACTTTAAAAAGTTTATTCTGACCACTGACTATTAACGTTGACTGTATTTACTATTTCTAAATTGCCGTCTAGAAAATCAATTCAATTATTGTTAGAATTTAATAACACCCACTTAATTGTTTTCTATTTGTATTTACCCATTATTATCGCTCATACAACAGCGATAATTAACATAATTAGAAATTATTACCGTATTGGTTCTGCTGATGCCACGTGACTCTGATGAATCTGATGATGTGATCGACATGTGGCACTGAGATGAAAAAACATGGTCGTTACCGTCGCCGCGGAGGAAACCTCGCTAGCTAGAGGGTAGAGGATTTCCCAAAATTTACGCAAGATTTGATTTGGCTGCCATTTGTACGGAGAAGTGTTGGAAATACAAAAAAAACACAATTTGACAGATGACAGTTTAGCGTTAGTAAAAATGGAGCACTACACGAGAAAACCACGCGATTTCACTGTTGAACAATATTTCGAAAATTGTGAAAGTTTGGCAACAGTTCGTAAATTTCGTATAAAACATGGTCGAAATATTAATTTAACTTCGTAGAAGTAAGTCGAATGACACCTCCAGCCCAAAATATATTTAACGAGCTCTTTTCGTAGTGCATGGTCATTAGGATACAGTTTTTTTTTCATTTTTCGCAGATCTTTATCATCACCAATTGTTCCAATTCCCATGAATTCTTCAATGCTCTCTTTACAGTTGACAAAGTTATTTCGTCCATATTTCGCACAATTGGAGAGTAGATATTTTTTTCTCGTTGGGTAGTAGGTAGTTAAGTAGGTAGGTAGGGTAGCTTCTTTACTGCTTAGTATACAGTTCCAGCGTTCAATCGATTGCTTTCACCGTAGCCTACCTTTTCAACTCCTGTATCCGTGAGGGTACTTATCCTACCTCTCTCAAGAGAGTCAAAGGAAAACGCAAGAAGTCAGAGATGAAATATTACCGACCGATATCCCTCGTTCCCGCCATAAGTAAGATTTTTGAGGTGGGTTTAAATGAAAGGCCCTCTTTCATCGAAGAGGCTAATGTTTTATCTTATAGGCAGGTACACGTACAGGGCCTGGTGCGCTAGGTGGTGCGGGTCAGCGTCTCGTGCTGCTGTGTTGCGACCTCTCGCGCGCATTTTACACCGCCCACCACCACATTATTACCGACTAGAGGACGCCCGCGATTTCGTACGCGTAGAATTAGTTTCCCGCTACTCCCCCCATTTCTTTACGTTGGGGGTCGATTTTCGGAAAATCCTTTCTTAGTGCTCACTTACATCATGAAAGGAACCCCTGTACCAAATTTCAAGTTTCTAGGTACAGTAGTTTCGGCTGTGCGTTGATATGTCAGTCAGTCAGTTTTGCCTTTTATATATATAGATAAACGTAACTTCCATGGCATACCCGGCCCGGACCTATCCCCATGATTAACCTCCTTTAAGTGGGCTTTAGACTTGGCTAAATTCAGTGTGCTGAATGAAAATGACTCTTAAAAAAAGACAAGTTTAATTAATTACCTTGGAATATACTCGTAACTTTGGTGTTATGACTTATGAATATAACACTATTTGTATTTATATTTGTATTACTTTACATACGTACCTACTCTAAATTTCAGCCCATTTCGCTAAAGGCAACGGTTTAAAGTTTAGTTGTAAGATTTGACTCTAACACAAACACTTGGAGTTGAAATAAATAAAAGCTTGTTTAAAAGCTTGTTATTAAATAAAAAAAAGGCTGACGGTGTTGCTGATTTTTTACTGTCACATTTTTAACTTGATACTTTTGTTGCCGACTGTACGCCGCCCCGTCATGACAGCGTTAACAAGCTAAATTGAGAAAGTCAGATGGGTCTGTTAGTTAAACCTTTAGTTAAACTTAAAGTTACCTTTTGTCCTTGGGGCCCAATATGGCTGCATTTATCGCGTGACAAAATGTGGATAAAACATCCGTCACTTTCTGACACGTATATGTATAAGTACGAGAGCGACGGATGCTTTATCCACATTTTATCACGCGATAAACGCAACCATACTAGAATAAACGAGCCTCGCTATGCGGGTGTTTTTCCTTCGAATAATTTTATATTTATACCTTCTATAAGAATTTCGGTGGTTTCATCGGTGAACGGAACCTACGAGCTAAAAATTAAGTAGGTACATTTCAGATGCTAAATCACTTGAGAGTAATTAAAAATCTAATTGATTATGACCGCTGGTTGAATGAGCTGGTGTGACACATCGGGGCTCGCGCGTATATTACGATTTTAAAGAGCTTTAGGTATACCTACCTCATTCGATGTTATGGGGTTCGATGGGGAATCATTAGGTGTATAGACAGACACACACACACACACCGATACTCACACAAACACATACACATCACATACACATCACATACACATCACATACACACGACATACACGCACGCACTTTTTTGTTGTTATTGTATTTTTCTATAATATGAGTAATGCAAGTTGTTAAAATTGTTGCTTATGTTTGACTTAACTGTATTGTATCATCTTTAATTTGTTTTTATAAAATGTATTGCTGTTGACGCTCCAAATATATAAAATAAAATATTGTAAAAAAAGACCTTTCCATTCCATTACATGCATGGGAGCACCCAAAAATAATCTTCATACACGTCAAATTTCAAATATAGAATGTCGAACGGTCTATATAAATTTGTTACAACTACATTGCAAGAGGGGCTCTACTTAAGTGGTTTCCCTATACCTTGTTAACTACGGAACCCTATAAATATAATATCAGTTACGAGCTAGCTACGAGCTAGCTACGAAGCTAGCGGTCCCGGGGTCGATTCCCGGTATGGGCATATATTTGTGTGATGAGCATGAGTATTTGTTTCTGAGTCTTGGATGTTCTCTATATTTATTTCTTTATAAAAGTATTTGTATCATTTTCTAGTACCCATCAAAGTACAAGCCTAGAGCTTAGTTTGGGATTTAGATAACATAAGATAATGTTATATTCACATAAAATAGGTAGGTACAAATTGAATTGAAGTCGCTGATTTCTGAGCTAGGTCGGATAAACCTGCAGTGTTACAGAAATCAGTGTCCTCGCTAGGGTTGCCAACCATACTATAATATATAGTTTTGTACTATATTTTGAATCTGTGTACTATATACTGTTGAAGAAATATATAGTACGCAAAAATACTATATTTCGGTCAGTCCTTATACTATACAAATGCGGTTTGGGTTGGCAGTTTCAACCTTTCAACCTGATTTTAAGCACCAATTTAGTTGAAGTGGAGAAATAGGCTTTTTTTACAGCTTAGATAGTTGCCCCAATAGCGGGCAGAATGTTAGTAAATAGTAAATAATTATTGTGCATTATATTTAATGAATAGACTTAAACACTTTTTAAAAAGTTTTTCTTCAAAGTACCTACTATATTTTCTTTCTGTAAACGATATTTTTTATACCTTGGGCTGGAAAATACTATATTTGCCCAAGAAATAGTTGGCAACCCTAGTCCTCGCCCATATTCGAGTTACATAATATTCTATTAAATGTTAATAAGCTATTATAACAACTTTAGACTTTGGACATTATAAAAACTTGCGAGTGTCTGTGTGCGTGTGTAAGTGTTTGTGTGTGTGTATATTTACGGCAAATTTAAGCAAAGAGGGGGTTAGCAATTAGGTCAATTTGTGAGAGATTATCCCTTTTCTATTTTATGATTTTTAGGACAAAGGCCCAATAATTAATGTGAATTCTCAAGAACAGCACATCTATAGTTAGGTATATTATAGACAGCAGCCGAGCGTAGACGAGCGTGTGTAGTAATGTTAAGCAATCAGTCACTAGTTGAATAAAGGGCTATATTATTAGCCGGCCGACTTTAGCCTGTAAATTCATCGCACCAGAACACAGACTGTCAGTTCCTCAGATGGTTTCATAGATTTGGGACTGTCAGGCGGCTGGACATACTTGGGGCTGTTAAACTAAACAGTTAGTCCGTGGGAGCCTTAACTAATCCGCCATTATTGCTATTATCAGTAATTATCGCTAGGTCGTGGTCAATTAAGCAATTAAGTAAGTGTAGCTAATAACTAACAGTAATCGTAACATCAATCAATTACAAAATTTAATTGATTATTGCAGCTCTTGGATGAATTGGCTGGTCTGTATTTAAGACTGGCTAGCGGCGCGCGCGGCAGTCCGCCATGTTGTTCGTCACGAGGCTGCTGTTGCTGGGCGCATGCGCTGCCCTTGTCTCGGCCCAGGTACCTTATTGAACATGGGCGCTTACAGCAGGGTACAGTAGAACACAATTTATATGGCGTGTCGTGAATCTTCGTTCGCGCAGACACGAACAACGATTCCGATGATTTGCGAAAGAATGATCACAATCCGACTTGTACGTAATAGTTATAAGGTGCAAATTAAATTGCATCTATTTTTTCACACGCGGGTCAACATGGCGTCACTAGTAACCAATAATAGCACAGAATACAGACGCGCAAAGCTGATTGGTTCCCGCGCTTCGAAATTTCGTCATCTGCGCAGGTACATCGGTAAGCCATATCAGTTGTGTTTTACTGTACTAAGGAGCCGTTACTGTAGCTGAGATCCGAGCGACAAACAAGTCGCAGATAACATGTGCTAGCTCTCCTGATAATATGAGAAGCACTCATAGATATGTATTTATTTCAGGGGCCCGAGTACATGAGCGTCAATAAGCTCGCCTTAGACGAAGGAGACTGGGAGGTATTAACACTCATTATTACTAATAATCACTCTCGCCTACTGTCAGTAACCTAATCGTAGTATTTGACATGGTACAATAATATACTTATTCAATAAGTGACTATACTCTGATTATTCTAAGATGATGCCTGTGACAGCTCATTTAAACACTTATGACACGTATTTCTTTAACTTTACATAAACATAACAGCGGTAAAAACTACAAACCTATCGACGCCGTTCAGAAATTTAAATAACGAATCGCCTATTTTTAAACTTAAACACATCGCTTTTTAGTATAGTAAGTGATAGAAATTACGAAATACGGCTGTCACAATCATCATCTTAGAATAATCCGAGTATATAATCCTGCTGACTCGTGTGAGCAGTGACGTCAGACGAATTGGCGTGACGTTCCCAAACTTAGCTCGACATATCGAGCAACATGCCGCGATGCTTAAAACCAACTTTTTTATCTTGTGTGTACTATAATGTACAGTTTTGAGTTGGAAAATAAAAATAAACATTTATTATTAATTATTATTTTTAATAGCATTGGGCCAAAAGTGTTTGACATCGTCCTATTGTCACCCTCGAAGCCGGGCAAGCTTTGAGGTGGGGTTAACGATGAACATGTCAAAGACCAAGCTCAGGACCAACAGTAGAGAAAGTGGGATACAAGTGGACGGTGGGGGAACGAAATATGTCCATGAGTATATATCCGTAGGCCAAATAGTCTCCTTCCAGGGCCGACAAGACAACGAGATCGCAAGACGCGACGAGAACGTCTGCAGGAGCTATTGGTCGAGGAAGGAATACATGAACAGAAACCTTCCAAAGTCACTTAAGCGTAAACTCATGAATATGTGCTTTCTTTCGATCCTCACCTACGGAGGACTTGGTCTTTGACAAATATTCAGAAATCTGCTCTCAAGGTTTTTCAGAGAGCCATGGAGAGTATAATTTTGGGAGTCAAATTGACAGACCCCATCAGGAATACGATACTACGCTCCAAAACTAAAATAGCTGATGTAGCCAAGCAGCCGCCAACCTCAAATAGAAATGGGTTGGGTATGTCTGTCGCATGCCGGTGGAGTTGAGGGCTAAAGTGTGATAGCATTCGGCGTCATGGCACATCAAGGCGACGATGGCGAGATGAGCTTGATGCCTACAATCAAGACTTGTGGGAGACTGCCCAAGATAGGGATACGTGGAATGAATCTGACGTAGTCGAGCGACGTCGCTCGATTTATCATCAGTCTGGGGTATTGGTACAGTTAAATCGACGTCGCTACCGACACGTGTTGTGCGATGTCGCCAAAAATGTCAAGCCAAATCGCGTTATGTTTGGCGACGCTGCCGACTCGTGTCGCGGGACATAGGTCCCCTGAATACAAGGCTTGAACCTAAAATCTGGAAACCTAGTGAAAAAGGCTATAGTCTTCTGAAGATCAAGTGAAAAAGGGTTCATGTACATACCTACTTACGATTTAAGTCGACTTGTACCCTTTTTCACTAGGACCCCAGAATCCATGCTTGGTTGAAAATGTAATCTTTTGTAACACATTCAAGTAAATACCCATAGTACAAGCCTAGAGCTTAGTTTGGGAGTAGTTCAATTCGGCTGAGATTGCCCCCTGATATTTATTTGTTTGATATTTTATTCTTTCAATTTAATTTTCGCTTAAACATCTAGCGCATTAAATGTTTTTTTATTGTATTATTTTATCACAGGCCCTGCAAACGTTATACGAGGTATCTATACTTACAGCGTTTTACACGTTTATTTTAAGGGGGAGGATTAAAGGGTTAAGGGTAAGTATTAAGGGGTTATAATATTGGCGTAGAATACTTGAGCTTAGTCTGTTATTAGCTCCGAAAGTCGACTCGCGGTGATCGCAAAGTACCGAGTTCGAACTTCGGCGATCGCCATGGTCAACGAGTTTTTTTATCTACATACAACGAGATCGTATTTACTAGGTCACAACATACAGACATAACACTCTGTAAGTATAGCTGTATCTCTTTTACAGAGCGGAACTTAGCATTTAACAGTTCATAATACGGCCAGGGCCTGTATTCTGCTAGGTAAAACAATATTACTTACAACACTTGTTATCGTACTGTGCACATTCCAATAACTAGGTCTTATTTATGTCCCATTACTATCAAGTAAATAAGACCTATCGTAACGTTGATAATACGATCAACTAAACCCGAGTAAACTATTTATTTAATTATGGCTCCCATACTTAAATAAATAAATAAATATTTTTCAATTAAACTCTAATATTCAATGTGCCTGCGCAGGTTTCGGTAAGTGAATACCTAACTCATTTCAATATTGATTCAGATGCCTGGGAAGACAATAGCGGCCTGCAAACGTAAAGTTCGGACCGCGGGAAACGCCACGCGCCGTTCCAATCTTCGTTCCGAACCGTAAATTATAGGCATTACCTACTAAGTATTACAGTTGCATTTACACGTAGGTACGTTTCGGAACGAAGATTGGAACGGCGCGTGGCGTTTCCCGCGGTCCGAACTTTACGTTTGCAGGCCGCTAATGAATAGCTGAAATGTTATCGTAATAAGGATCATAATTAATGAAATATTTGTTGGCCGTAGACCATTAAACTGGAAACAGAGGTAAGACCCAAATTAATTATTTTATTATAATTAGGTTACAATAATATGAAGTGAACATAATATAACGTAAATAATGATAGCATGCTTTTGTATTCTTATTCTGCTAAGTACCTAGGTACACTATAATGATTGTATACGGCATTAACATCATATATATTGGTGACTAGAGCGAATTACTTATGCAAGTTTGCAAAAATATTAATAATTAAAATAAATTAAAAAAACATATTATTTTATTGTATTTGAATATGTTCGTAAGCTATTGCCGGCGATAGCCTGTAATCTTTTAGTGTATTTTATAAAACCTAAATGTATTTGCAAATATTATTTAAATGATATGGTAATTAATATTAATTGGTTTTAGATTACAGAGCTATCACTTCCGGTAAGAACTTGTTATGTATCGCGCAGTGAACAAGAGTAGTAAGTACCTAGTAGTAGTAAGTATTAGGTCCTTACCTAATGAAATTGGCGTTTTATATGGAGAATTTTTGAAAACGGTGGTTTTCATACATTTAATTTTGCGGATTATTTAGTAACGTCAAATGCAAACCAAACAAAATTCTGTCAGGAATATTGGACACTTCTAAGCTATATTATACATATCTTAATTACTTAAAAATAGTTAGCTTCATAAAACTCTGCGTAATTGAAACACTTGAACTCACAGCACATGAAAAGAGTTGAGTTCACACTTTAATTTTAAACACTAAGTAAGAAATTGAACCATATTATTTGTATCTAAAACCTTGGTAACATACTGTATTAATGAAATTTAAAAATAATTTGGAAGTTAAAATAGAAATGAATAAATTCCGTACGAAATAAAACACGTAAAAATAACGCCAATTTCATATGTAGGTAAGGACCCAATATTTTGTCTCAAACACTATAGTCGCTCGGACTCATAACAGTCATAACTCACATTGCATTTGTATGCAAAAGACATGCAAAATTAGCTAAACGCATCGTGTAAAGAAAAAAAATAAACGTTGCGCGAATGCATTCAGTCAACCGTGAGTAAGATGGACAAAATAGATGCAATTTAATTTGCACCTTATAACTACACACATCAAAAAAGTCTTGGGATAGGTACTCAGTATCCCTAGACAAATTTGATCTTTTGACTCAATAGTAATATGCCTATATTGAAATGTTCAAAACTGTCTAGGGATAAAAAATATCCCTAGGCACTTTTGATGTGTGTTTTATTACGTACAAGTCTGATCGGGGATGTAAATCGTGCTTTCGGAAATCATCGAAATCGTTGTTCGTGCCTGCGCGAACGAAGATTCACGACACGCCATATAAATTGTGTTCTACTGTAACATATTCTGTAAAAAAAATATACTAGAGTTTCTATTACGATTCTCAAGACAAATAAGCACTCACAGCTACTAACGCAAGTACCTTTTACATAATCGCACTGTTAGATCAACACAGCAACAACTGAAATTACAACTGTATTTTAAAATCACCTGTAATACAACTTCTATGAACCTAAAACAAAACTAGCAAGTTTTTTGAGTGGTTACTGTTTGGATCCAGAGGGGCTATTGTCTAACGCACTCGCAATCGCAACCAGCCTGAAAGTGGAGCAATTGTTTACATTTTGTATGCAGACAAGCTTTCGATTTTCAAAATGAAAACGATCGTGATTGCGAGTGCGTTAGACAATAAGCCCTCAGGGGTGTTATTCTCTTAAAAACGGCGTTCGGTCGGTCCAACGAGTGAACGCGGTGGTGCACCGGCGAGTTTAAGTAGTCCCGTCAGAGCGTACAAAACACATAGCGCGTGCATTCTCAGACAAGCTATCATTTGCATTTGTATCATTTTGCCGATAACGATCACGCGTATAGTATCGAGCTCGCGTATCCTAAGTATGGACGCTCACTTTGGGCACATCGTATCACTACCAGCGTCGCGTGAAAAAATGCGTCCATACTAAACGTAGCGTAGCAGCGTACCGTTTCATAACGCGGTATCATTAAGTGTGGACGCTATCCGTATCCCCTTTGATGATCGGGGAAAAACCGCCTCGAGAGCGATCACGGCGTATCGCGTATCAAATCATAACTTCGTATCGTGATACAGTATCAAAACACGTCCATGCTTACCGATTTTGATACGCGTATCCGATCGCGAGTGTGCGGGGTATATAATAAACGCGTGTCAACATCGATCCCGAGCGATCAGATACGGCGCGCCGCATGATCGCGCTGTTTTTGCGTCCACACTAGCGATCTTGATACGCGTCGGTGCAACGCGACGGAGATACGATACGACGAAATGATACAAATGTGGACCCAGCTTTAGGCAGCAGGGCAGGGCTTCAGACGTGACCTGAAGGTAGACCTAGGGGATCCCAAAGGTAAGCTCAATTCTATTATTGACATTGAATTTGAAGCAGACAACATGGTACGGGCGATCTACACTGCCTGGACCAATAATTGCCCGGAAAAAAGGGTGCTAGCCAAGAAGATACCCTGGTGGAACCCTGAGATCACCAAAATCAGAAGTGAAACTAGGGCGATCTTCAATGACGCGAACTTTAGCAACTACGCTTACAAGCTCACAGAGTATAATAAAGCTGTAAGAAAAGCAAAAAGGAGCGCGTGGCGGAACCACTGCAACCAAATAGGCTCGATACCAGAGGGTATGAGGCTCACAAAAGCACTAGCAGTAGCAAGGTCAACTCCGTTAACGTCAATAAAAGACGATAAGGGAACGATGACGGAAACAGGTTTGGATACCCTAAAAGTTATGTGTAGCACACACTTTCCCGGCTCCATCTTACGTGAGAGCGAAGTAGACAGTGTACCAATTTGTGTGTCAGAGCAGACAGCACACACAACGAGATACAATTGGGACACTGCCAAAAAGGTAGTAGACGACAGCAAGATACGGTGGGCATTATCCACTTTCCAACCGTACAAAGCGCCGGGCCCGGACGAGGTATACCCAATACTACTACAAGAGTGCGCAAATGTAATCGTTCCGCATTTAAGCAGGCTGTACAGAGCGTGCTTAGCCTTCGGGCACGTTCCACAGGTATGGAGGCTTGTAAAAGTAATCTACCTGCCAAAACCAGGCAAGGCAGATTATAGTGATGCCAAATCATACAGGCCTATAACCCTATCATCATTCTTTCTAAAAACACTAGAGAAGCTGGTAGACAGGCACATAAGAGACGGACCTCTAAGGCGGTATCCACTGCATAAAATGCAATGCGCGTATCAACCGGGTAAATCCACAGATACCGCGATTCATTTTGTAGTGAACAAAGCTGAAAATGCACTCGAGAACAAAGAGATCTGTCTCGCGGCATTTCTCGATGTGGAGGGAGCATTTGATAGAACCACATTCGAAGCCATAAGCACAGCGGCTGCTAGGCACGGCATTGAACCAACCATATGTAAATGGATAGGCAACATGCTAAACAGTAGGCTAATAAAGTCAACTCTGATGGGCGATGTCCTTTTCGCCACAACGACAAAAGGATGTCCCCAGGGGGGAGTTCTCTCACCAACTCTGTGGAGCCTGGTGGTAAACTCTCTCCTAGAGGAACTCAACACAGGCCCACTACACACTGTTGGGTATGCAGATGATCTCGTGATACTAATCAACGGGAAGTTTCCGGAAACAGTATCGGAAATCATGGGAAAGGCTTTGGGAAAGGTGGAAAGCTGGTGCATTAACCATCAGCTATCCATCAATCCCAGCAAAACTGTAGTAATTCCATTTACTAGGAAACGGGACCTCAAACATATTAAACAGCTAAAGCTGTTCGGCGAGGTACTAAAATTGTCGGGTGAGGTAAAATATCTAGGTATCATACTAGATAAAGAGCTCACTTGGAAAAGACACGTAGACCACGCTATAACAAAAGCGCTGAGAGTGTTTGGAATGTGCAGATCAGCATATGGTAAAACATGGGGCCTTAACCCTAAGGTACTAAAATGGATCTATACCATGATGGTAAGGCCCATAATAATGTACGGCTGCTTGGCCTGGTGGCCAAGAACAACACTAAGGACATGCAAGGACTCTCTAACTAAGGTGCAGAGGGTGGCCTGCATGTCTATAACAGGGGCGTTCAGAACGACGCCGACGGTGGCAATGGAGGTCCTACTAAACCTTCCACCACTGCACATCGCCATACAATCTGAGGCGTGCAAGTCACTACAGAGGTTGAAAGAGACTGGCCTGTGGAACGACGTAGCGCCGAGAACAAGACACACTAAAATGGCACACAATGTTGTTCTAGACAGAATACTGGCGATGGGCTGCGATAAAATGCAGCCCAAGTATGTATTCCGGAGGAACTTCAATGTCCACATTCCTACAAGGGATGAATGGAAGGAAGGGTTGCACCTACCAGAGTATGACAACCTGATATGGTACACGGATGGTTCAAAAATGAGCTCAGGTACGGGGGCGGGCATTCACGCCAAAGACTATAACAGTAGCACAAGTATGGGCAACTACGCAACGGTCTTCCAGGCGGAGTTGTATGCGATAATTGCCTGTACGCAGGAGAATATTGGTAGGCCTCCACAGGAGAGAACTATCTACATTCTAAGCGACAGCCAAGCGGCACTTAAGGCGCTTACAGCGCCAAAAGTAGACTCGAAACTGGTCTACAATGGAATCCAAGCCTTGAACAAGCTTGGCAGGCACAACAAAGTGAAACTGATGTGGATTCCAGGACACGAAGGCTTTCCCGGAAATGAAGCCGCGGACGAGCTGGCAAGGGGAGGGTCCATGGGCGTATACGTCGGACCTGAACCATTTGTGGCACCCTCACAGGGCACCATAAGAGCTGCCCTGAACAATAACGCCCTAGAGTTTCACCAAAAAGAGTGGAAAACTACGGTACGCTTAGGGCATGCAAAGCTCTTCATAGATAGGGTTGACCAGAGCTGGACCAAAAAGCTTTGGAAACTCAGCAGAAGACAACTCCGATATATCATCGGAGTGTTTACCGGGCACTTCGGGGTTAAACATCTCCTAGCAAAAATGGGCCTTTATGACAACACAGATTGTAGAATGTGCGGCGAAGAGGCTGAGACAATGAAACACTTACTGTGTGAATGTGATGCCCTCGCCGGAGTAAGAATGAAAATCCTCGGTTGTGGCTACCCAGAACCGAACGATTTCAAGGCACTGCCATTGCACTCCACTACCCGCTTTTTGGAAGGAGTGGAGGCTGCATTGGATTAAGCGCTAACAGAGGGGTAATTACACAAAAGATCCCATAGGGTCGAAGTGTATCCGTAAGGACCCCACCAACAAGATAAGATAAGATAAGAAGGCAGCAGGGCTTCTGACGAACGATCAAACGTATAAGGCTGCCTAATTGAGAATGCACGCGCTTAAATGTATTTTGTACACTCTGACTCTGACCGAACGCCGTTTTTAAGAAGCAAATATCATGAATGAAAACCGTGATCGTTAAAAAGAATTACTTTAATACTTCGTTACTTGCAGGTTTTTTTAGAGCATTTTGGAGATGCTTCCACGGTGAGTTCTAGACGTCTGAGGGCCCTACCAAGATGCATTACGCTAACTAGCGTTTCTATTCGATTCGTTTTTAAACCAATCTCGTTACTGTTAGATGACGTGATACGAAAAGTCACGTGATCTACCAGTGACGCGATTGGTTTAAAAACGAAACGAATCGAAAAGCTAGTCAGCGTAGTGCATCTTGGCAGGGCCCTCTGGTATGTACTATCAGCCCAATGGAACCCTGACCCACCATAGAACGGTGTCACAGTGACATTATAAAACAATTTGTTTGACACTTCTTATGACTTGAATCATAACGTCTCTGTGACACAGTTCTATGGTGGGTCAAGGTTCCAATGGTCTGATAGTACGAGCGCTAATAATTAAGCGTCAGTTCACGTAACAGCGGCACACCATTTTTAAACGAATAATTTTATTGCATAACTATTACAGGGTGTGAAGCTAAGCGAATCCACGAGAGCCAAGGAAAGTACCTCTACAGGGTGCCTCTGACCTTGGGGCTTTAAATGCAACGATCAATTCTACTCGCTAAACGGAACTCCTTTGTTTTGCAACATTAAAAAATAACTTACTGCCGCACTCAGAGACGTCAATTAAATTTAATGATTGCTTAGTGATAGGTTGTCTTATTCTATTGCTGTAGCAAACAAAGTGACAGCAGCAACTTTAATCAAGCATTAAATATAATTGACGTCTCTGAGTGCGGCAGTTAAGTTTAGATAACTAATTGATGTTAAAGTCTAATTGTAAAATCAGTGTATGAGTGTATTAAATCATGGCCATTTAGGGACCGGACCCGCTTACCGTAACCTGGGTTTTTGAACGGGTTTTTATTAAGCTGGTTTTTAAAAACCCCGTTTCGTTAACCCTCTAATCAGCTTACCCGCTATAAAGGCTATCGCTTCGATTAAATTAATTCGGCTTACCGCTTACCGGTATCAATAAGCCGCGAACGGGTTACCCCTTGTTGCGCTGATTGAACCTGTTAAGATATTTTAGTTTTTACACATACCACGTCGCGTGCGGTGCGAGAAAAGAGGGGGCGGAACGGGTTACCGTAACCCGAACGATAAGCGGTTAGTTCGAAAACCCATCTGATTCGGTAAGCGGTTACCGGTTGTTACGGATCGGGTTACCCGGCTTGAAGGGCTATCGTAATGAACGGCTCAGCCGATGAAAGGCTTACCGAAACGTTTGGGTTATCGTATGAAGGGGATATCGATTCGAACGGCTTAAGCAAACGAACGGGTTTTCCGGTCCCTGGGCCATATATTCACTATCTCATGGTACAGGGGCGACATTTCCTTGGTACGAGGGCTAAAGCAAAATGGAGACAAAGGAAAATGGAGAAATGGGATCGACCAAAAAAAATTCACGGTTATTACCGTTTTAAAGAATAAGTCATTTTAAGGGACCAATTTCATTAATTTTGCATTTGACCCAGTAGTTTTGTTTTAAAATCTTTATTTATTTAGCAGACATTTTATGGATGACATAATTATTTTAAATTTGTGCTGGCATTTTCTAATAAATCACAACAATTAAATGATATCTAATGATAAAAAGTGATACATACTATTTCAAGCGGTTTTCGCCTAACCCGTAAGAGGGCTTCAAGCCGAAAACGAAAGTCAAACAAAGGATACTTTTGTCGAAATATCCGAAACTTAATGCAGAACGGCTTTAAAACCCTATTCTTCGAAATCATTTTCGAATTAATCATTGTAAAATTTTGAACAATCCCAATTGGATAGCGTACATTGAAAATTACATTAAGTTGCCTGAAAAACTTAAAACTAAAATTCGACGTATTTTTAACAACTTACAGAACAAACGAAGTTCTGTTTAAGTGGGCTTAGTATGCTACGCGTTATCATGTGTCATATTTTATGTCATTCATATGAAAATAAGACAATGTGACATTAACGTCACACTTTAAGTTGCTTAGTAATAAAAGGACTAAAGTCACACAAAATACACTTTTATTTAAAACCTTAAATGTTTACCCTTACGTTAGAATATGGAATAGACATATTTGACATTAACTAGCGTTTGACGCTTCTAGTGTTGTTGCATGCTAAGCCCATAGGAGTAGAAACGATCCATGCATTTCATTGGATTGCATTTTGTAAAATAAATTATTTCATTTCATTTCATTTCAAAGCCCCAAGGTCAGAGGCACCCTATATATTATGTATTTAATAATAGCATTTTGGTACTATGAGTGGTTGCAGTTAACTTACATATTTTTTTTAGGGTAAAACCAATAAACGAGGACCGGTATGAGCTTAACGTTAATTTTACTAAATAACAAAAAAACACTAAAAAAGTCTGAATATAATCTATTTCTTGCCAAATGAGGTGACGAGGAGTGAAATCGTAACTAGCAAAACTGAATCATTCAAGAGATTTGTCAAGATCGTAGCAGGTGGAATGAAGTGGTCTCTGCCTACCCCTCTGGGAAACAGGCGTGATTTAATGTATGTATGTATGAATCATTTAAGTCGAGGGCACGTTCGGCTAAAGCTGAGAAAAAGGTAGGTTTACTTAACGCGATTTGGACACAAATCTGAACAACACAAAGCTCGACTTAAATTGCTGTAATTATCGTAAGTTTACCAAAGGGGGGTCAAAAGATTCCATAAAAGTTGAGAGAAGGCAATGTGCGATGCCATTAATGCAATGATAGCAATCTTAAAACCATTACTCAACAAATTAGATTGGTAAAAGTCACTTAAGTAACTGCTCTTGCTCTTACTCTAATTATAAGTCCTATAAAGCTGGGCATTCACGAACGCGCCATTTGTCTCAGCGACAGATGTAGTGTACAACTGGATGGGCAATATTTTGACCACATGAACGGGCGCGCCACGCCATTTAGTTTCCGCTTCAACAGTCCGACAACATGGAGCCGACTGATTATAAAATCACGACGACGATATTTGGCTTAGCGCGGTAGCGTGACGTGTTTTTAACGTTGAATTTCGACATTCACGATAGTTCCATTCGGATTGCGCGTTGGCGCGTCGCGCTAGTTTTGCGTCCATATGGAAATCCAACCGACCGCGCCAAGTAGGTACTTTTAAACGCTACAGTTTTGACATTCATGGATCGATTTTGGTTCGGTGGTCGTGAATGCCCAGATTAATGGAGCTAGCGATTCCTGGTTTGATTCCCGTTGGAAAGAAATAGATAGGCACTTAATCGAAATCTACGCGGACAAAGTCGCAGGCCAAATCTAGCGTTATCTTAATCCTCTAATTGTATTTTTTTAGAATATTGCAAAGGCCGCTTTCGATTACATCAGAAATAATCCTGAGAAGGTATGACTTAACATCCTTTTTTTAGAGTCGCTTTGTAGCTTTATTAAAGGTCTTAAGAGAACATATTATATTGATCCTTAATCCCCGATTTAGGCCAAGCGAACGAGCAATAATTCTATGCATTATCTCTTACGTTTTCTTTGTAAAAATAAAGTCAAAACATGTTCTAGAGCATTCGCTCCTTTGGTCTAAGTAAACCCACCTTAAGACTATCTCAAATGTTTCGATTCGTTTATGGCGTGCAGTAAACGTATGTATACTCCACAAAGTCTCAAAAATATGTACTCAAACCTTATTCCTATGTTAATGTACTTGTACAGTCACCAGCATAATATATTATCCAACATTGGGCGCAAAAATATCTGACACGTCTTTATTACGAGAGGTATAAGAGCGTGTCAGATATTTTTGCGCCCAATGTTGGATAATATATTATTGCTGTTGACTGTACCGAAATATTTTTGCTACTTTGTTATTATTTTTACCCTTAACTGTAAGTACCCAGATCTCTGAAGCACTTTAGGGCGCACGCAAAATATGGCCACTAGACGCCATACAAAGTGGTCACAGTCAAATGCGCGCAAGCTGTGTAATACTTAGTCTTTTTTTACCCAGCAAATCGCGTCCCACTACTCCCACTATGTTTCCCACATCATCGATGCAAAAGTGCAACGTCAGTTTAATAAGCGGGGTGCGATTCATAAACTCTAATTACTTCTGAATTCTCTAAAATTTGAATAAAATGCGTGAAATTATAGTTAATGGGGATGACCCTGACAATGGGAAAGTTCACTATCGATTTCAACCATTAATCATTATCGAATTCATGTGTAGAATAACTACTCATACGTCTTTATACAACTGGGTGAAAGTAAACGATAAATAAGATTGTTTTTTTTTGTTTTTTTTTTAGTTTAAAGTAAGTTTGTGTTCAACTTTATTATTCATAATTTTCAAAATTAATTTAAGTGCCTGTTTCACAATCGACCAGTAAATTTATGTCTAAAATTGGCTTTCTCCGTATCTATTTTCAAGTGTAAGACAGAGAAAGGGCTAATTTTATCTGTCAAATATGCTTTACTTGTCGATTGTGAAACAGGCGGTTAGTGTATTATGTTATGTATTAATATACTCGTAGCTGTACCTATGTATACTTAGTATTATAAAGATAGAGAACAGACATTTTTAATTATGTAAAGGTGAAATTCATTTGAATATTAAAATTGTAATGAGACCCAAAATAATGTAAAAGCTTGGCCTTGGCTTGGCAAAGCAGAAGCAGATTCGAAGTGAAAAAGGGTACAAGTCGACTTAACTCGTAATAAAAAAGGGTATATATGAACGGAGTATACTGGACTTAGACCCTTTTTCACTTGATCTTCAGACGACTTATAGCCTTTTTCACTAGGACCCTTATGACCAAAGACAAACATGCTACCGCACATCCTCACAAGCACGTTGTTTATACGCCTTTTTTTTGTTGTCACGTTGTTTAGCTATAATTATAGCTGTGTACTGTAGTATTGAAGATCCGTTAATTAACCAATTATAATAACATGTCATTTGCAGGAGGTATGTATCTAGATAGTTATGCAAATAAGTATTTTGTACATTTATTATTTGACTATATAAATAATTTACTAGCGAAGAAAAAATATCGTTGAAATTAATAATGAATGAAATTTGTTTTGTAACTAAATATTTCCCTATAAATAACTTGATGTTAGTGGAGAAATTAAGTAGGTATTTATTCAAGTCCTTACATAACCGTATCACAGTGCTTTTAATCCACGAAGGCGCGCCCCTCCGCTCAAATTGCCATTGCACGGTTAGGTACTTAAAGTAAAATAAAGAAGTGGGCGCGCCGCCGTGAATTAAAAATTATAATATAGACTCTGGTAGATTTTTTTATAAATAAACGTGATTTGATTGCAGGTAATAAACAAGATGAACAGTAAGACAGTAAGTACTTAAGTTTTCTCTACTTATTTGCATTAATAGGTATCTACCCTTAAATGAGCAAGTGATGAAATATATCATACACATATCTTCACGCCTGTAATCCCAGAATGGGGTAGGCAGAGCTACAGAATTACTTACAACTTTAAAAACTTGTTGATAATTCAGTAACCACATTTTGCACAAATAGGCTAAGATGTAACTGTGTGATGTTGAAATGTGTCCTCGGTAATTATTATTATTTATTTATTTATTTGTGTAGTGTGAAACTGATTGATAGAGTAAGGAATGAAAAGGTCAGAGAGAAATGTGGACTAAAAGAAGATGTACCTAGTGACTAAGATTGAAAAGGGCATGCTTCGATGGTTCGGTGCTGGAAAGGATGGATGAAAGAAGATTGCCGAAAGAGATATACATAGCGAAAGTGAGTGGGAGGGCGGAAGGGGCCGCCCTAGGAGTAGTTTTTTGAATCAAATCGGAGAAATACTAGAAAAGGGCCGAATCTTAGGTACCCGAAACCGACGTGCGTGCATGACTCGATGTATGAATGTGGAAGAAGCGAAAGAGATTTGTCAGGATCGTAGCAAGTGAAAGAAGTGGTCTCTGCCTCCCCTTTGGGAAACAGCGGTGATTTAATGTATGTATGTATGTATAATAAAAAGAGTGTGCATTTTCAAATGTGCATTTAGTATTGTTTAAACTTTTTGAACAGAGCTCTCCACTTACCTGTAAACACAATGGTCAATGTATCTATACAATCCCATTATCTGCTTTTGTTCTCGAAACCGCCAACAAGTTACTTTAAGAAAAAGTTTAGAAGTACATTGCATGAATGTTGAATTTTCAACCTGACTCATTGTTGAGTAGGTTTAAAATGGCCTAAAAGGAAAATAGCGTTTTCAACTACTGTTTTTTGAAGACTATTGTCTAAAGAAATAGGGTCGATAATCCATGTTAACCTTCGAAAGCGGTTATAATCTGCTTTTACTGCGAGCTCGTTATCCTAATTTGTGGTTAACTACACAATGGCTTTGTATCCTTAAGTGGATACGCTCAGTTGAAAAAGTTTAAACTAAACATTGCTGCACGATGAACTCTTTAAAAAATAATTTCACTACAATCATTGGAGTTGCTATCGTAATTCCTTCTTTAATTACTTATATGATTTTTTACACGATCTATACTTAGGGAAAAGCGATAAACGATTTCTGCGCGCACGAAGTCGCGAGCAAATGATAGTTTAAATATAATTAACCTATTATTGACTTTGAACTTATTGTTAATTAATTTTAATTGTTTATTCTAGAATGCTACTATAGAAGCAGTACTTAAAATTCTTGGAAAAGTTACAGTAAGTATTTTTAAGACGTTAAGTATATGTTTTAATCCTACTTAAGTAGTTTTCCTATCTATGTATATTTACCTATATAAAAGGCAAACCTGACTGACTTATATATCAACGCACAGCCGAAACTACTTTACCTAGAAACTTGAAATTTGGTACAGGGGTTCCTTTCATAATGTAAGTGAGCACTAAGAAAGGATTTTCCGAAAATCGACCCCAAATGGGAAGAAATGGGGGGAGTAGCGGGAAACTAATTCTACGCGTACGAAATCGCGGGCGTCTTCTAGTTAATCTATAAATATATAAAACCAAGTCGTGTTAGTTACACCATTTATAACTGAAGAACGGCTACCGAATTTTTTGATCTTTGATTTGTTTCTGCCTTAAATAGCAGTATAACTATTAAAACATTTAGAAAAACATTCTGAGGCGGTACTAAGTTAACCGCATTTGAAGTTTTAGGGTCGTTTTTAGTAAACTGATCGGGCAACTGGGAAAAAAAAATCCGCCGAACTGATCTTGGCTGAGATGCCCATCTCAAGACACGTCCGCAATTACCGTTTTGTAAGACTAACCCTTTTTTCATAAACGCACAATAAACCAATTTTAGTTAACTATTATTCGTTCATTTCCAGTAAATTCAAATGTTAGATAATTAGAGATAAGGACATGGCATATTTCTACCACACTTTAGTAGATACCTAAGTAGTTTTTTTTCAAACATAACGCCTTTGTATCTGTTCTTCGGATATATTAAACTTGATCATATTTTCTTGAGACTGGCAAACGTGAAAACACGATTAGAAATAAAATCCTCGATAGTTTTATTTTTCAAACATGACACCTTTTTTACGTTTTTGATTGAATCTTCGAAACCCTATAATCTTTAACGATGATTTTCGATTCAATAGTTAAGTATATGTAACTTATTAATCCTGGCAAATCATTTTTAAAATAAATGTTGTGTCACCATAGGTGCGTCTTAAATATTCGTTCTTGAACTAGGAGCACCAAATATTAACCGGCGAGTTGAAGATGTCCCTTCAGAAACCACTTTGAAGGGCGTGCATTCTCTGCTTACCCTCTTTGCTCGTCGAGTGAGCGCGCTCGTATAACCGGGTTCCCACGGCCCGTATTATTACAGGCCAGGCCGGATCGCGCGCCGCTACAGGCCGGGACAGGCACCGTCGCGCCGCGTGGCGCCGCGACTTTGAACTTACCGACTACTACGGATCGAACGGGCGACGACAGGCGACCACAGGCCTCATCAGATGCGACCATTCCCACGATCTGTCGGCCTGTAACGGCGCGATCAGATCTGTGAAACAACGGGCCGTGGCAACCCGACTTTAGACATCGCTCGTCAGCTATTAAATTTTCTCGACATTATTGACAGAATCCAGCGGAAATCGACAGTAAAACGTTCGCGGTGAGTAGGTACCTATTTTACTTAAATATCTCTAGTCACATCATCAGTCATTCAGTGTCTGAATTCGAGGCCTTCAAGACGAGCCTACTCTTTTCTCTAAGGCCGGCAGCGCACTTGCTATACCTCTGGTGCTGCGAAGGCCAAAATGAAATATTTTGCTTACCTACTGATTGCTTACCAAAATTTGAGTAACTGTGGGTCGCTCAATGCAGCTCAAATATTTAATTTGCCTACCAAAATAATTTAGAGCAGTTCAGTATATCATTAATTGCAGACAGATTTATATTATAAATGTTTGCTAACCATAAGTTGCTTACCAACTAAGTAGCTATTTTGGCTGACCAAATACATATTTCTGTTCACCATAATAAGAATATTTTGCTGATCGATTAAATGATGCCCTATTTCTATTCCCAGGACTATACCCATCTGTTACCACCTATATAGTTTTGCTGGCTAACTGGCTTGTTACCTACTGCTCAAGTTCAAAGTGGGAACAAAATGTAAGCTGGGTGGTGGCGGAACAACCGGTGGGAAAAATGTCATATGTGAATATACCTACATGTTTAATGTTTATATACCTATTATTTTTTCAGCGGGTGAGTACAGGACCCATTTAGTTAGCGACATACACCTTTACTCGTAGGAATTATCGAAATATGAATATGACAACCGATGAAATTACTAGCATAGAGCCATTCCTTATTTTTTCCTTGTAACGCATTTTCGATCTTAAGATTGCAGTCTTGAGGATGCAAATGTCTATAGATGGGTCTCGGATCCCACTGACCATCAGGTGGCCTGTGTGCTCGTTATTCTTCTCCAGACCATGGGTAGTTCTAAAAAAAGTGGCACCGTAACCTGTCAATGAGTTTTTGAATACAAAGTGTGTTAAATGTTAGTTTTTCAGGAAAAGTAAAAACGTTCATAGATAAGCACAGACCTTTTACATCGAGGCCAAGTATTTTTTTTTATTCATTCTTATTAAATTTGTTAAAAAAAAATATGAATGTACCATTTTTTACCATAACCTGTCTTGTCCAAATGCGACATGCTTCCAGTTTTTTAGGTTTTTGAACAATTTGTTTATATTTTATTGTACATATTTTATAATATATTGCAAAAATAATATTATGACATTCAATTAGTTATGATATGGTTTTAAAATTATATGCATATACATAAATTTTAACACACGACAGTTTGTCCAGTGATATTTTTACTGTAACCTGTGTGTTCGTGATATTGTATCTCACTCACATATGTGTGTATATAGGCACACCATAATCCTCGATAAACATTCGGCCAGTGTTTGTCTCACCAACATACTAAACGGTTGGAGACGATCTTTCATACTTTTGTGGAGATTAGTGATCAAATGCGGTAATCTGGAGTTTGTAACGGGTATGTTAACTTTATCTTGTCTCGATTATTTAATTTTATCGGTATGGGACGTAATTAACTAATCATTTGAACGTGGTATTCTGATGTATATACTTACATTACTAAGAGTGGAACATTCATATTTTCAACGGTTTAAGAGTAAATGTCTTGTAAATCTACTTTTAACTGTAACCTGTGTAACTTTAACCTGTAACTAGGTTAGATATAGGACTTTATTCATACAAAAGACACAATCAAAAAACAGAAAAATAATAAAAACATAACTAAAACGAATACTAAAATAAATTAAGTTATTCTGAGCAACTATAATATGTAGATTAGGTTAGGCACAGGTTAATGTAACTTTTGGCAGGTTAAAGATACATATGTGCACTAATGTGCAGGTTAGTGTGACTATTGGCAAGCTAAAGTGAATAACTATTTTAAATAATTTTAATTTAATAACTTGCATATAATTTCCCATAAAAACTCCACAGATGCTTTAATAAGCAATACCCATTAACAATGCTCTACCAAAGTAAATGTAGGGAATTGCTTTTTTATAGTACTTTATATTTTAATATAACTCTCTTTAACCTGGAACCTTTTCTCTTCTAACCTGTCTAATGAAACTTTCACCTGCATCTCCAATATTTCAACAAGCCATAGTTCTAATATTTTCATGGTTATTCCGTTCCCTTTTATAAATATGTAACAATAAGAATACCAAGAAGCTTATTTTAAGCAAAGAAAGTAAAAAAACACAACATTATTTTTTTGAGAAACTTTAACCTGTCTGTGCCACTTTTATTAGAATGACCCCCATAAGAAAGAAGTCGTGCCTTCACCTGAGACACTCCATACGTTATGATATCACAGATACTCGTAGCCTGGTACATTCACTACAAAACAAAACTGTCATACATAGCCAATCTTTCTTGAACTGTTGTTTTTGTTCGGCGAATCCTGAAATGTGCCATGTTTCGGAACAGCGCTTTGCCTATATCGTGTCGAGCGAGCAAAGGCCCCACGGAAGTGTCAGTTGTGTATATGTGAGCAAGCTAAGGAAGACAATAAGTACAAACACACCTGTCAGAGGCAAAATTAAAATTCAAAATTCAAAGTATTTATTCAGTAAATTGGCCACATGAGGGCTCTTTTACACGTCCGTAATATGGAGTGAATCTACTAGCGCTTCGGACACGACCATCATTGCGGAGAAGAAGCTCCGCAAGAAACTCCAGCAGGTTATTTTTCAATTATTAAATACAATAATACTTAAAATAAGTTACATTACAAGGTAATAAAGTAATAAATAATTATTTTTAAAACTAACACAAATAAAATCATTACATATGTAAGGCGTGATGCTTATAGTGACGCTGTTAACGCCGTTCACGCTGTAAATGAGGTTTCATTGGACGTAACTACCCAAGTAACATTCCGGGTTCTATATAAGATGTCTAGTCGTTCACATGTACTCCACAAGCTGTGCAAGTCAGCTGTATAAGAGCTGTATAGCTTGCTATAGTGCTCTTATAGAACCAGTTTGGGCACAAATTAGACAGCCTTAAGTTCACTATGGCTGTACATTAGCAGTATAATAGCATTATAATAGCAGTTTAAGTAGTAACATCGGACTTAAGGCTGACTTAGGGCACTACATGGGACGCAGTGTGAACCATACAACGTACATGAGTGTAATAAAGAGTAACAAGTGGCTAAATACACAGCCTTCACAGTTATAAAATCCGACAAAAGTACTCTAGTGCAACCTAAAGTTCACGTGTGTCCTAAATTATTTCTTTATTTTATTATTTTCATGGTTATTATATTATAGAGTGCTAAAAGGTTATCAAGAAAGACAATTTACAACTCCGGCGGATATCATTTGGATATAAATTTATGATATAACACGCAATACTTAATCATGTTAATGCCATGGGAATGCAACTTTATCGTGAAATGTATACATATTTACAGCTAAAATATTCACGCGCCTCTGTAAAAACGCGATATTCATTTTAAAATATTTAAAACAGGTTGAGAGGAAATCTAAAATTTTCAGTTTTTGATATTATATTGGCATTATAATTATACTACGGTAATTAATTATAACATGAAACCAAAACTCAAACGGTCTATCTGCTTATTTTGTGATAAATCTGCATGATAATTTTGGAGATTATTTGGTAAATATTTTAGGTTACGAGAACAAAATGGTGGAAATGAAATACGGCTATGTGAACTCATGAACTGTTATAACTCCAATTTAATGCCGTGAAGCGTATATAGGTTCACATGTGTTCTGTTAGAATGCTGTTATCTATATGAAGTCCAACATTTGTACCACTACAGAGCCAATGCCTATAAATTTATTCTAATGTGAACTTATGTACAGCTTTAAGATGTAGTTTAGACTTTATATAAACACCATTCATCAGCTTGTGGGATAAGTGTAATAGAATATCACATGCACATTCATGTTCAGCTTACAGCAAATAAGAGTAGAACTTGTGGACAAATAAACTGCTATTGATGTTAATGGACCACACATATAGTCCTTTTAACAGCCTACAGTGCACATGTGAACCATTTAAACACTTCTATACAGTAGTAAAAAAAGGTTATTTTAATGATCACAAACAAGTCCTACTACAGCTACCTACTAGCTGTATAACAGTCTAAAACAAGTAAACATACAGCCTTTGGCTTTATAAATGACCACGTGTGTTCTATTAAAATGCTAGCTCTATAACATCGTACAAGTAGGCCGTTAAACAGCGGTTGCCGTTCTCTACCCTCCTATAATGCTCTTAGTCAGACGGCTGACTAAAGGATAGTTGTTAGAGTATTATAACACTAACAATCGTATAAAAGTATAACTCTACACTCATATAAGTCCCTTATACAGGTATAGGCGTTATTAATCGCAATAATGCAGCTTATACATCACGAGTGAACTGTAATAATGCTTCAAGTACACCTGGGAACTAAATGTGTACTCTTAAATGGAGTAAAATGCTACTTGGGTATGGCTGACGCGGTGCGCGATGAGTATGGACGTTAGCTAGCCCTACCAATCAATATCTACATCTACAAGGGATGCGTGATGCGTCAGAATACGTCACATACCGTCGACAGAGCATAATCTTAATCGGAGCGTACTTTTCGACGATTCTGTATGCGTTGATATTACCTACTAGATAATGATAAATTTATTTAGATTTACAAGATAGCTTCCGTATCAAATTGGCATTATTTCGATTCTGTGGCTTTATTAGTCTGTACAGTGGCAGACCCGAGTTGGGGAGCTCGTACGGGGCTCAAATTGGCCCTAGATAGACAAGTCCCCCAAAAGCTAATAAGATGAGAATATATCTAGAAATTTTGCATTAACGAAAACACAACGATAGGGTTACCGCAGGACCTCCGTATTTACCCGACTGCGTCCGGAGGGTTATGTTTTGATGTCGGTTTTATTTTTCAGATAAACAAAATATTTTCTCTTGTAAGTATGTTGAGACACATACCCCCTTACTAATAAACGTTGAGTAACGATGGTATAGCTATACAATGTTTTGTCCTTATCTGTCAAATTCAAATGTCACAATGACAGATAAGGACAAAACATTGTATAGCTATACCACCGTTACTCAACGTTTATTAGTAAGGGGGATAACATATAAAGTACTGTGAAACGGCTGAGTACCGCGTGATATCTGTTAACCTTCTTTCTAGGGGGGAATGGCGGAAGTGTACGCCAAAACGAAGGAAACTATTATCAAGTATTTGGTATGTTTTCAATGAATTCTTTGCTATGCTTAGGGTGCGGCTCCACTGAGGCGGAGATGAGCGAAGAGGAGACATGTAGGAATCGACCAATCATATTAGTTGAAATCCACATCTCGTTCCCGCTTCGCTTCAGTGGAAACAGTCAAGCGGATATGAAAAAAGACGTGTAGGAATCGACCAATCATATTAGTTGAAAACTGCTTTCATGAAATACATACGAGTATCATAACATAATATGGCATAAAATCATTTGACCTAAAACGGTTTTTACAATATAAATGGTTTTATTTTAATTATTGTAATAAACTAACCTAACCTAACCTTACCTAATCTACACAATAGACGTTTATTAAATTCTGCAATGTCAGCCTAAAAGGGTGTTATGCGAAAAAAAAATGCGATACAATCGTTAGGACAAACAATCATTATGCCATACGAATGAGTCCCATGTCTATTAGTATCAGATCACACTTATTTATCATAAAAAATCTTGTACATCTTTGCTTCTCTGCCGTTCAGAATTATTTGTCAATACATTTTGACTAGCTGAATATGTATAATGACGGTCTTAATTACCAACATTTCAGGGAAATACAAACGAACCGCCACTTAAGGTAATCCATCGTTATTTTATTTAGTAACGCCAGTGGATAGATTTAATTTAACTTCTGGGTCTTCCGGTTATTTTGACGTTTATCACATACAAAACGTGTTAAATTGTGTAGTCCCGTGCGTTTGCCGGGTTAGAATAGTGCCACTCCATGTCTTCCCGTGGATGTCACAAGAGGCGACTAAGGGAACAAAAAGCTTGTAGTATTGTTAGGCGATGGGCTTGCAACCTGTCACTAATACACTGGTACATCTTTGGAACATCTTAGCCTGATTGTGCCAAATGTGGTTATAGAATTATCAACAATTAGAATTATTGGTAATTCTGTAGCTCTGCCTACCCCACTCTGGGAATGAAGGCGTGAGTTTATGTATGTATGTAACCAAATTCGGTAAGCGAAGATGCGGCGTGGGTACTTGGGTAGAACTCCAACAAAGTGGTCCGACGTCGTGGCTAAGCTCGCGGGAAACCGGTGGATGCAAGCGGCGTGGGGCCCTTGTGGCCAACCTTGGCTGAGGTTTTCTGCTGCAATGATGAAGATGAACCAAATCTATCAGCGGGTTAATTATGGGTACGAGCATAAGACTACACTCGCCTTGGTCACGTCGGTACTTCATGTACAGTATCGGTGGAAAATGACGGACACCCGTATCCCGAGCGCGAACTTTTATTTTCTATCGAGCAGAGTACAAGTGACGCTATCCACAAAACGTGTGTGGCGTTTGATATCAGCGCCCTCGAGTCTGTATTAATTAAGTATGTACCTACTTAAATGTCTGTTTAATAGCAAATTGATATTGACGGTCTTTCGTAACGGCATCGATTAGTAAAGGTGAAGTATACATAAAATAATGTATGAAAACGTGAGTGTGTTTTAGGAGGTCGTGCTACGGATAGGTTCAGACCACGTTCGCTTTCGATGGCGTTACGTTATCGATTCTTACTCGATAGAAGGTAAAAATTCGTACTCGGGGGACCGGACAATCGACACAATTCCAATCGTTGTCTGTATTTTTAAGTTCTAAATTCAATAATTACCATGAATTAATAAATAATTACGTTTATTTTCCTTCTTACAGATGGTAAGTTAAAGAAAATTGTGGAAACTGCCCAATTAGTTTGAAAAGAGAGTTTGAATTTAGGAATTTCGAACCAACGCATGTTTATCAATCATGCATCCTAATTAACATAAACACTTGTGTACCTATCGTTAACATATTAAGTTGTATTTTTTTTCATGCTTTTTAATTCGCCACTCAATGTTTCACACATAGCTCAATTAACTTAGTGCAGTGTTCACCAACAATTAAACGGACGGTTAGCGGTTTAACGGTTGTCAAATGTATTGACTAACAGCTGATTAAGACTTAACAGTCTGTTAAATTGGTTGGTGAACTCGGCCCGTAGAGACGTCCATTATATTGCTATAGCAAAGAAAGTGACAACAGCAACTTTAATCAAGCATTCAATTTAGGTAATTGACGTCTCTGAGTGCGGCAGTTAGACTTACCGCCTGTTTCACAATCGACAAGTAAAGCATATTTAATAAATTTAGCCCTTTCTCTTTCTTACACTTTTTATAGACAAGGATAGAGCCAACTTTAAATGGCAAATAAATGTGCTCGTCGATTGTGAAACAGGCCCTTACCGCCGCACTCAGAGATGTCAATTATATTTAATGCTTGTTTAAAGTATAGCAATAGAATAAGACAACACGTCAATAAACAAGCGTTAAATTTAATTGACGTCTCTGAGTGCGACAGTTAATGTTTGTTTAAACTGACATAGGTAGATTCAAAGATCCTCGGGTTCGGGACAAATCGGTTAGATTCGTAGAGCGATTGAGAGAGAGCCACACTGAGGCCTAGCCAAGATGAAATCGCTACCATCGTTTTTCTTTTCTATCACTCAAAATGTATGGGATGACATTCTCGTTGCGATAAACCACGTGGCCAACTGTCATCCCATACATTTTGAGTGATAGAAAAGAAAAACGTTAGTAGCGTTTGCATCTTTTCTAGTTCCCTAGGGAATAACGATAATGGAAATCTATCTACGCGAATGAAGTCCAAATAGTTTACGCTTTCACGGAAAGTGGAGTGTTTGGAAATGGTGGATAAGGCACTTTTCTTAGGAATAACTATAGACAAAAACTTGCAATGGAGTCCCCATTTAGCAGTACTAGCAGGTAAATTAAGTTCGGCAGCTTATGCTGTTAGGAAAATTAGACAACTTACCAATGTTGAGACAGCTCGCTTAGTTTATTATAGTTATTTTCATAGTGTTATGTCGTACGGTATTCTTGTTTGGGGAAAAGCTGCTGACATACAAACTATTTTCGTGTTACAAAAAAGAGCCATTCGTTCTATATATAACCTAAACTCCCGTGATTCCTTAAGATTATTATTTAAAGAAATTAATATTTTGACAGTAGCATCACAATTTATTTATGAGAATATTATTTATGTCATTAAAAATCAAGACTCTTTTATTAAGAATTGTGACATACATAATTTGAATACAAGAAATAAGAATAAAATTGCTATTAAAAAATTTCGTGTCCGTAAGGTATATAAATCATTTGTAGGTCAATGCATTCATTTCTATAATAAATTACCTGACGAAGTTTTAAAGTTACCATTTCCAGTACTTAAAAATTACTTGAAAAAGTCGTTGATGTCTAAAGCTTACTATAGGGTCGAAGACTATCTAACAGATAAAAATGCTTGGCCTAAATTAAACACCTAAATATCTTAATAATAACCTAATCATACCAATATATAAACATTGTGTATTGTCTAGGGGACACGGTTTCTGTAGGGGAATGTATCGAAACTAATTATGTGTTGTTTTGCACCGTCATAGGTAAGTATAATTTTTAATTTTTATTTATTTCTTATATTTACTATTTATGAGTTCTTGTAGAAATTTTGAGTTTTGACACATTTTCCTGCTCAACTTCCTGCACGCATGATATATATAGACATATTTTTGTTACATTCATTGTTTTATATAATACTAGGTTAAGTTTTATTTTTCGTTGTATAATATCATATCATAAGAAATGTTTAAAAAACGACTGACTGTTGAGTTTCTTGCGGCGTTTCTTCTCAGCAGTGGTCTCTTGCGAAGCGCTGGTAGATTATTGACGTGTAAAAGTGCCCGTGCGGCCTACTTACTGAATAAACATCTTTTATCTTTTTTTATCTTTTTACGGCTAAACCGATGTCGATGAAATTTCGTATGGAGATAGATAGCTTCAACCCCGTAAGAACATAGGGTACATTTTACCGCGAGTAGCGATAAACGACTTCTACGCGGACGGAGTCGCGGGTAACAGCTTGTGGAAGTATATATTATTTAATATATACTATTTTCCCAATGGAAGCCTGACCTACTGTAGAACGCTGTCACAGTGACATTATAAAACAATTTATTTGACACTTCTTACGACTTGAATCATAACGTCACTGTGACACTATTGTTATGATTCAAGTCATAAGAAGTGTCAAACAAATTGTTTTATAATGTCACTGTGACACCGTTCTATGGTGGGTCAGGGTTCCATTGGGCTGATTGTACCTAGGTACTTTCGATAAAATGGAACCCTGACCTACCATAGAACTCCCCGAGATCGAACTTCTACCTTCTAGCCAGTAAGTATACAACGAACTTGGCGATTGACACCAGCGCCCTCTAGTCTGTAAAGTCCTTAAATGTGATAGCAAGTTGACAATGACGTTGCCTTTCGTATCGTCATCGAGTAGTAAACGTGAAGTATACGTAAAATCTTAGTCCAACACGTAAATAATACATGAAAAAGTAAGTCTGTTTTAGGGATTCGTGATTCAAATGACGACGACGATGATGATGATGATGATGATGATGATGATGATGATGATGATGATGATGATGATGATGATGATGATGATGATGATTGATATGTTTGTGCTCGAACTTGTGCTATACATTTATGCCAAAACTTAAATACAACACGCCATCACAATTCTGTCAAGTATAATGTTACTGTGACATAGCTCTAATAATGTGTGTTCCATTTTGTCGATTGTACTGTGATTGATTATTATTTTGTTCTGCAGATAGCCTCGCTTCTCCACAGGGTCAGTATCACTACTTAAATGTCTGACGTAGGTCCATTATCCCTCTATATTCTATATTCTATATCTTTTTGCCGACCTTCTCGTTTTCGAACTCTCACTGCATTTTGTCTTGATTAAGTTCACTTATTTCTCGCGTGTCATTCAGTCAGCCGTAAGTGAGATGGAAAAAAAAGATGCAATTTAATTTGCACCTTATAACTATCATGTACAAGTCTGATCGTGGCTTTTAATCGTGCTTTCGAAAATCATCGAAATCGTTCTGCAAGAACGAAGATTCACGACACGCCATATATTAAATTGTGTTCTACTGTACTTAAAATTGTTGCGGAACAGTCTGGTCTGGTCTCAGCATGTGCTGGTGAGACCGTGAGACAGACGCGGATAACGTCGTTGTTTTGTATATTTAAGGCTCAGTTTCATTAAAGAGGAACACAGAACAGAAAAAACAGTAGAAGTGTCAAGTGGGCGTGTAACGTGTGGCATAGTTATGCGGAGTTCCGCATACGAGTAACCTACCATACTTTTGCCGCGATCGCTTATATCAATATTTCGATATTTCGATATTTCTAAAATAGGAAATAAATCCAGAAGCACGCCTTATTGTGCTATTTTGGAATGTAAAAACGATAGCCGCACCAAAAACATTTTCCATGGTGGCGTGTTGTTTTTATTATAGGTAGTTTGAGTATTGGCGACAACAGGTCAGATACTAAGCGAAGCTCATGCCACTTCCACTGTTTTTTCTATTCCGTGAAGAGGAAGAAGAATTACTTACATTTATTCACTAAACAGAAAACACACAAATAAATAAAGAATACATTTCATTGGTCGATAGCCTGCGTGCTTTTCTTGATACTCGTAGGTATATTGCATCTCTGCAATAGGTCCCGGCTCAACAATTTCAAAACAGCGGGTCAATGGATTGCTACAAGCATTCGGGCTAATTTATGATATAAAAATGAACCACTATTACTCCTGGTCACGCTATAACTTGAGAACGGCTGAACCGATTTGGCTGATTTCTTTTTTGTTGTCTCTCGTTGTTAGGACAAGGTTTATATGAAAGAAAATAATTGAAAAATCCACCGGGAAAGTTAGAAATTTGCAGCGGGGCGAAGCCGCTGCGGCGGGCCGCTAGTGATCATTGAAAATGACCGTTTAGAGATCTGACCTTCAACAACATATGCTTGCTAGAAAAAATCCTTTGTCTGTTGCAGGCTGCTTTGAATATTTCTTACCGGAACTTACACAGAAAACTATGGAGAGATTTTGGCCGTTTGTATAAAGAATGTAGAGAGGACAAAGTACGTATTTTGTTTACTGGTGAGGTAGGGCGGGGCTATACCGACGGAGAAGTCAATGGGTCTTTTAAAGCAGTATACCACATTTTAAAAATATGCTCATTTTTTTTAATTCTGGTAAGTACTTAAACAACTATAAAAGGGCGCAAATCCCCTTGAAAAACTTAAGTGGCGTTTACCACAGTTCAGTCGGATTTAGCGCCGCCCGATCTTAGGGTGAATGTCCACCAGACAGGGCCTCTATTCCCGGCGGTAAAAACCATTATCGTCTTTGACCTGTTTTTAGGGTTACGTAACCAAAGGGTAAAAATGTGACACTATAACTAAGACTCCACTGTCCGTCTGTCCGTCTGTCCGTCTGTCTGTCACCAGGCTGTATCTCATGAACCGTGATAGTTAGACAATTGAAATTTTCACAGATGTATTTCTGTTGCCACTATAACAACAAATACTAAAAATAGAATAAAATAAATAAATACTGAAAACAGAATAAAATAAATATTTATCCCATACAACAAACGTGATTTTTTGCCGTTTTTTGCTAATGTGGTACGGAACCCTTCGTGCGCGAGTCCGACTCGCACTTCGCCGGTTTTTTAACCCGGCAGCCAGTGTATCCGAAGAGGGCAAATCGGAACAAGACGAGGTTAATCATCGATGATGCTGTACCGCGTAACCAATAACAATGGTTAATGCCGCCCCACGTAACTAACAAATGTAGCAAATTTAAGCAAGGGTAAGTCTACATACATACATACTACGATTTGACGACGCGTTGGCCTAGTTGGTAGTGACCCTGCCTACGAAGCTAGCGGTCCTGGGTTCAAATCCCGGTAATGGCAGATATTTGTGTGTTGAGCGCGAATATTTGTTTCTGGTGCATGGATGTTTTCTATATATTAAATATATTTCTCTATATAAGTATTTATATCGTTGTCTAGTACCCATAGTATAAGCCTAGAGCTTAGTTTGGGACTAGGTATATAAATTGGTGTGACATTGTCCTCTGATATTTATTTATTTATTTATTTCTGTCAAGTATAAGAGCCGTGCAATAAGATGAACGTTGAACCAGCTACTTGTCTCTACTTTATAGATTACGTATTGATAAGAGGAAACAAAACAGAAACTAGGTGTCTTTTCTTCTTAAATCTGTCATGGTCAGAAGCAACGTGAAGAAACGTCAAATTTGACTGGACTTCATTGGCCTTACTTTCTCCACACTGGCGCTTATAGTATAGCATCTTATAGGTCCAAATCACGCCTTGTGACGATGTACCAAATAACGAAAGAACAGCTATAGATGCATCTCTTTCCAACTCACTATGAAAACCATAAGTAAAAAGAAGTCAACCATAATGTATTTTCTGCTTATTTAGTACGGTTTCTATGCCTTTAGTCTTCATTCTGTGGAGCTTTCAAAACGTTGACAATACGATGACAGCTCAAAGACGATACGGTTGCATTGGAAACCGTCAGGGAGGCAAGATGGCCGTTTGAAAAATGTCCAGCCATTACTTTAGATTTATAATGATTTACCGATTATATTCTCATTCGGGTGACATTGACGAAATCAATGTCAAAGAAGAAGACGATACGGTTTATAACTAGGGTTGCCAACCGTACTATAATATATAGTATTGTACTATATTTTGACTCTGTGTACTATAGTATACTGTTGAAGAAAAATATAGTACGCGAAAATACTATATTTTGGTCAGTCCTTAAACATATGCGGTTTGGGTGGAGAAATAGGCTTTCTTCAGCTCAGGTAGCTGCCCCAATAGCAGGCAGAATGTTAGTAAGTAGTAAATATTGTGCATTAGATTTAATGAATAAATTTACACACTTTTTAAAAGTTTTTCTTCAAATACTATATTTTCTTTCTGTGTACTATAATTTTTATACCTTGGGCTGGAAAATACTATATTTGCCCAAGAAAAGTTGGCAACCCTATTTATAACGCACATTTTTTTTTTAATTTAATGTTTTTAATTATTAATTGCAATTTAGAGCTTGGACCCGGCGAGCTTTCCTGACGGGTATTTGGAAGGCTGTAAGAAACTCGGAGACATGAGCAACCGCGGCAATAAACTTAGCGGGGCGGACGCCTGGCAGCCCGCCTGCTCCTGCGACGACCTCGAAGAGGAAACTAGTAACTGTGACAGCGTTGCCATGTTTGTAAGTTTAAGTGATTACTTCTTATGGGAGGGTAAACCGCTTCGTTGCGTAACGCGTTACGGCGCCAGTCTGTCTGGCTTCCCTTTCTCTCACGCATACGGTAGCGGTAGGCAGGCTCCTCCTCTCTCACTCTAACCCACAGCGCTAGCCCTAGATTTAGTCTCGAATGACGAGTAACAGGGATGGAGCTAACGTAACTTCGAATTTCGATTTTCAAACTGACTGACTGGTGTGCTTGATATAATATTTAAAAAAAACTAGGTACTTATCATACCAAAGAGGTCGGTGCGGTAAGGATGTACTTAAATGGCGGGAAAATGTGAAGTTTAGCGTGTTTTCCCTTCTGACGGGTGTCCGGAGACGCACACGTTTATTTTATTTTTCATTTTATTTCTTCACAGTCTACCATTTTTGTTCATATTGTTAGTATTGTTACGTAACAAGTAACTTATGCTTTGTTTACTTTGACGTAAGCTCCCATAGACTTCGTTTTTTTTTCCTTGATGTTGCCAACTATAACTAGTTGCAAATTGAATGGTCTCTGAGAATGATTGTTTTTTTTTAATCCATGTTGTTTTTCTTTTAACGTTGTTTTGTGTTAAGTGTGTCACTTTCCGTCTCTTCACCAAGCGGTTCCAACGGAAGACCAGCGCTGGCTTTACGGCTAGCGAATGCTGAGTTGGGTGGGACCGTTTTGCAACAATTTCTGTCTTGTTCTTTTTGTATTATCTATGTAATGTAATTTTGTAATGTTGCTAATAAATAATATCTCTTTATCTTATCTATACATACATGTTGTATTGTAACATTAAAAAAAGTGCAGTATTTAGAGATTTTCTCTTAGGTTATGTCAGTAATATTAACCAAACCTTGTAGTAAAGGGGCTTCTAAACGGGCCATATTTTCACTGCAATGTGGCCGGCAACTATTGGTGTCTTTCTCTAACATACGAGTAAGAGAGAAACACCAATAGTTGCCGGCCACATATTGCAGTGAAAATATGGCCCGTTTAGAAGCCCCTTAACAGCAGTAAGTTCATTATCATTAGTGATTCCACTAACAAATTAGCTGACATAATATATATCTAACGTCTTGTTAGGCTCCTGTTAAATCGAGACTTGTTAGAAGCCACCAATTATTATTTTTCACTGTACCCCGTATTTTCATAGAAAATCCATCTTAGGCACTGGGCCTGACAGCTTGATCAGTAGTTAAACTAACTAATCGTTAAAAACCGTAACTATACTTAATTGTTAAATCTCAAGGAAATGTGTCAAATTTTCGATCTAACAACGGGCCCTTAAGTCGTCGGATATACAGTCTGCTGGTTTAGACCAGGTCCGGACGGAGCGTTTTGCGCGCGTGAGCACTCGCGCGTAGACACTTGCGCGTTCCCGAGGTACTAGAGATACATACATCGCGTCCAGATGCTGGTCTTTGTTTGGAAACGCGCGAGTGTCTACGCGCGAGTGCTCGCACGCGCAAAACGCTCCGTCTGGACCTGGTCATATGGTTAGTACGGTCGAACTCATAAGCAGCTGGATACCTTGTCGCAGCTACTGATATACTAAATTCAAGCGACTCTCAGTTTAATGCGTAATTCTCGGACAATAATGCTAAGTTTCATGCCTAAAATGAGACCGTCCCTCCCTCGACGAGGAACCAAGATAATAAATGTGTTTTCATTTTGCAGAGTTGTTTCATACACACCTCCAGAAGTGTATACTCAAGCTACTACTAGGGGCGTGCCACGCGACATCAGTTCAAGAACCGAGAAATTATAGAAATAATAAATTAGGTAATGTTTATACACCGATTATTCTTTTTCCTCGTGGTGTGATGTGAAAGGTCAAAAGTGATTCAACTGTGGATTCAGATTTGATGGGTAAACAATCTGACTTCAAGAACCTAAATATTTACAAATGGAATGGAAATACAAATGAGATAATGAATGATATTCGCCATAAAAATATAAAGACCGTGGACCGTATGGTTCAAAATTCAAAATCCACGTCGATAATATGGAGTGAATCTACTAGCGCTTCGGACAAGCCCATCAATATGGAGAAGCGCCGCAAGAAACTCTGGAGGGCTTTTTTTTTTGTGGCAATGGGTAATTAAATGGCACCTAATTATTAAGGGTTCTAGATAGACTTTGACGTGTCAGATATAAAAGCCTTAAAATATCAAAAACATCACGTTCATTTTATTCATGGCAAAGTAATACTCGAAAAATTGCCGATGTCAGATTTATTGTACACTAGCTTCAGCCCGCGACTTCATACGTAAATTTCGATTATCGTTGTTCCCTCGGGAACTTTTATTTTTTCCGGTTTGAAAAAGAATAAGGATATACCTAAGCTGTCTCGATTCCAAATTTCATCCAAATCTGTCCAGCCGATGCACCATGAAGGAGTAACAAACTAACACACAAACTTTCGCGTTTATAATATTAGTAAGTAGAATACATTGCGATACATTTAATTAGGTACTAGCTTCTGCCCGCGACTTCGTCCGCGTGGACTTCAGAATTTGATCTTACCAGACTGATATCATGACTGATATCATTTTCGAAATTGCCATTCCCGGGAACATGAAACAAGATAACTATGACGACTTTTTCGAAAACCAACATGGCCGCCATCTTTAATTGGAAATATGATATCATTTACGTAAATCAGGCCGGCCGCCATCTTGAATTCCGAATCTGACATCATTTTCAAATTCGCTATCCGCGAAAACCTTAGAAACGATACCCATGACGACTTTTTCGAAAACCATCATGGCCGCCATCTTAAATTATAAATGTGATATCATTTTAGTAGTTGCCATCCCCGAAAACATGAAACACGATACCCATGACGACTTTTTCAAAAACCATCATGGCCACCATCTTGAATTCCGAACCTGACATTATTTTCGAATTCGCTATCCCCGAAAACATGAAACACGATACCCAAGACGACTTTTTCAAAAACCATCATGGCCGCCATCTTGAATTCCAAATTTGATATCATTTTTGAATTCGCCATCCGCGAAAACCTAAGAAACGATACCCATGACGACTTTTTCGAAAACCATCATGGCCGCCATCTTGAATTCCAAATTTGATATCATTTTCGTAAATAAGGCCGGACGCCATCTTGAATTCTGAATCTGACATCATTTTCGAAAACATAAGAAACGACACCCTTGACGACTTTTTCGAAAACCATCGTGGTCACCATCTTGAATTCCGAATCTGACATTATTTTCTAATTCGCTATCGTCGAAAACATGAAACACGATTACCCATGACGACTTTTTCGAAAACCATCATGGCCGCCATCTTGAATTCCAAATTTGATATCATTTTCGTAAATAAGGCCGGACGCCATCTTGAATTCTGAATCTGACATCATTTTCGAAAACATAAGAAACGACACCCTTGACGACTTTTTCGAAAACCATCGTGGTCACCATCTTGAATTCCGAATCTGACATTATTTTCTAATTCGCTATCGTCGAAAACATGAAACACGATTACCCATGACGACTTTTTCGAAAACCATCATGGCCGCCATCTTGAATTCCAAATTTGATATCATTTTCGTAAATAAGGCCGGACGCCATCTTGAATTCTGAATCTGACATCATTTTCGAAAACATAAGAAACGACACCCTTGACGACTTTTTCGAAAACCATCGTGGTCACCATCTTGAATTCCGAATCTGACATTATTTTCTAATTCGCTATCGTCGAAAACATGAAACACGATTACCGATGACGACTTTTTCGAAAACCATCATGGCCGCCATTTTGAATTACAAATTTGACATCGTTTTAGTACCTAGTAGCCATCCCCGAAAACATGAAACACGATACCTACCCATGACGACTTTTTCAAAAACCATCATGGCCACCATCTTGAATTCCGAACCTGACATTATTTTCGAATTCGCTATCGAAAACATGAAACACGATACCCAAGAAGACTTTTTCAAAAACCATCATGGCCGCCATCTTGAATTCCAAATTTGATATCATTTTTTAATTCGCCATCCGCGAAAACCTAAGAAACGATACCCATGACTTTTTCGAAAACCAGCATGGCCGCCAACTTGAATTCCAAATTTGATATCATTTTTGAATTCGCCATCCGCGAAATTTTTCAAAAACCATCAACCGCGAAAACTTCAGAAAACAAGCATGGCGGCCGCCAAGTTTCATGACGACCTTTTTTTTACAGGCGTTTTTCAAGCCGCCACCCCCTGCATCAAGGCGAGGATTGAAAAGGGCGCTGAAAAACGCCTGTAAAAAAAAGGTCACCAGCCACCTGAAAAGCCTCGATAGGCAGTTCAGGACCTCAAAGGTTACGCGTTACGCTCTTGTGGGGTAGCTCTGCCAAATATCACGGCGTTGCTTTGAACTCGGTAGCCTCGTTAGACCAGCCAGCTGGGAGGCTCATGCCGCCGCGCTCGGCTGTGCTGAGCTTCAGGGATTGGAGCGTATCGGCGTAAAGTCGGTTGTCTCCAGGTTGGCGGTGCTGTCAGTCGCGAGTGTGGCGTCGAGTCCAATGCGCTCCTTCGCATTTTACGTTCGTTCTTTAGAAATATGCCGCAAAAGTATTCCTTCCAAAACCACCATCTTGAACTTTTTAGTTATTCAACCAATTGCTTCCAAAATCGATATCTAGGATTGTGTATGGTCTCCGGCAACGAATCTGTTGGCAGAATGAGAGAAAGTAGCCGCCATCTTGAACTTCTTAGTTATTCATCCACTTGCTTCCAAAATCGATATCTGGGGATGTGTATGGTCTCCGACAACGAATCTGTTGGCAGAATGAGAGAAAGTAGCCGCCATCTTGAACTTCTTAGTTATTCATCCAATTGCTTCCAAAATCGATATCTGGGGATGTGTATGGTATCCGACAACGAATCTGTTGGCAGAATGAGAGAAAGTAGCCGCCATCTTGAACTTCTTAGTTATTCATCCAATTGCTTCCAAAATCGATATCTGGGGATGTGTATGGTCTCCGACAACGAATCTGTTGGCAGAATGAGAAAAAGTAGCCGCCATCTTGAACTTCTTAGTTATTCATCTGATTGCTTCCAAAATCGATATCCGGGGATGTGTATGGTCTCCGACAACGAATCTGTTGGCAGGATGAAAAAAATAGCCGCCATCTTGAACTTTTTAGTTATTCTTGAAATTGTAAAGTTATGTTTATTACCCAATTTTATTTGCAGGGGCTACTTTTACTGATTATGTTAACGGAATCGTTATCGGACATCACACAGATCTCCAGATATCGATTTGGAAGCAGCCAGTCGAATAATAAAAAAATTCAAGATGGCGGCTACTTTTTCTCATTCTACCAACAAATTCGTTGTCGGAGACCACGCACATCCCCAGATATTGATTTTGGAAGCAATCGGTAAAATAACTAAAAAGTTTAAATTGGCGGCTACTTTTTCTTATTCTGCCAACAGATTCGTTGTCGGAGACCATACACATCCCCAGATATCGATTTTGGAAGCAATCGGTTGAATATCTAAAAACTTCAAAATGGCGGCTATTTTTTCTCATGCTGCCAACGAAATCATTGTCAGAGACCACACAGATCCCCAGATTTCGATTTTGAAAGGAATAGGTAGAATAACAAAAAGTTTAACATACCTTGTTCAGTTGTTTTTTGTCCCATGAAAAATAAATAAATAAATTCGTTGTCGGCCACACCATAACCATCCCCAGATATCGATTTTGGAAGCAATCAGTCGAATAATAAAAAAAGTTCAAGATGGCGACTACTTTTTTCACTCTGCCAACAGAGGCTCTACTTTGAAATTCGTAATTCGAACTTCGTCTATTGCTATCCTTTTTGCTCTCGACGCGTCACTAATTCGCAAGAAAGTGACTGGGCGATCCGAAGTTCGAATTACTGATTTCAAAGTAGAGCCCCAGATTCGTTATCGGAGACCACACACATCCCCAGATATCGATTTTGGAAGCAATCGGTTGAATAAAAAAAAAAAGATGGCGGCTACTTTTTCTCAATCTGCAACGGATTTGTTGTCGCAGATCACACGTATCGATTTTGCACTAACTAGCTGAGATACAATAAACGAGAACTTTTTCAATTTTACAAAATGTTAGTGGACAACCCTTACGCTCAATTGGAGCGTAGGTATTTATCTTGAAAAGTAGGCCTAGTTTCTTTACTGGTTTATTTATATACTGTGGCCGTTATCTGGGTATGATAACAACCGATTTTTTTACATGTTGAGTTTCTTGTGGCGTTTCTTCTCAGCAGTGGTCTCTTGCGAAGCGCTGGTAGATTATTGACGTGTAAAAGTGCCCGTGCGGCCTACTTACTGAATAAACATCTTTTTTATCTTCCTTGGTTCGATTCCCGGTCAGGGTAAATGTTCGTGTGAAGAGTGCGAATAGGTATTTGTTTCTACGTCGTGGGTGTTTTATATGTACCTAGGGTAACGGCACCAATGATGGGCACTTTTAGCTGAAGGCACCAATAATGGACAATTAACTCTTAATTCAAAGATCATGAGGTTACAAATTGACTGTCTCGAAATAAATGAATAACACTAATCTTCTGTACCATAAGCCATAAACTACCTAAGGGACTACGTAGGTCAATTTGTGTAAGATTTACCTGTGATATAATTATTACTTATTTAGATAGATATTTATTCAATGTTGTGTAATGCCGCGCGGCGCGAGCTGCCAATGCTCAAAGGAAGCCAATAATAGTTACCTAAGTACCGAGTCAAAGGAAGCCGCTTTGCGCGAAAGCGGGATTATCAAAAGGTCAAAAAGGAATTTACATATCACATCACATACCTATAAACATAATTATTATTTAGTGTCAAGAGATAAAAGTATGTAAATAAAATAATTTCAGTTTGGTACTTAGGTACCTAGCAATATTAATACTTACTTTAGGTTTGTGTCATTTATGAAAATTACTATGATTATAAATCACAGATCAAAGTAGGGCCAAGTAGGTGACTAAAATTGAAAAACAAGTTTGAACAACCCTGACGCCCGAGCGGCAATAGGTATCAGAATCTCCTAAAGGGCCGGAGTCGAGCTACTTAATACTATGGTTTCACGAAGCTACAAGTTACAAATTACAAGCGGAAGTCTCTTTCCAACTCCTTTTGCTAGCAGAGAGTTCCCCTTGTAATTTGTAACTTGTAGCTTCGTGAAACGGGCCACTTGTCACCATTTATTAAAATGTTATAGTGAAAACCACATTCAAATTGGTTCAGTGGTTTTCAATTGATGCGTGGAGAAACAAAATTAAACAGACAAACAGACACCAACTCTAAAAATTGTAGAAACGTGCTCTGCTGCTCATTCTGAGGGCCCCTGTATAGGCTTGCCAGGTGTCCGGCTTTAGCCGGACATGTTTGGCTTTTTGCGGTCGCGTCCGGCCAAATATGTACGTGTTCGGCCTGTCCGGCTTTTGTCAGGCTTTTGCAAACTGTCTTCCGCCCGAGCCGCGCATCGCGCCGCGCGCCGCGCCGCGCGGCACGTCACGTGGCGTGCACGTGACTAAATACCCCGCCCCGCTGCCCGCGCCGTCCGCAGGTAGGTTCGCGCCCGTTAGTCTGCCCTAGGAACGCGTGGCGCTTGTGCGTCCTTGGCGTGTGTTCACGTTCAATTAAGTATTTAAGTTAGCGGCGACCGTATTTTTGGTGAGTTAGTTTTATATTTTCCTATTTGTAGCATTAATGTGTTATTGACAAACCTCAAATACAAGTAAAACATCTTTGTTTCAGATCTCTCTATTAGTCATGTCGAAAAGAAAATGTATATTTTCTGACAGTTTAAAAAGTCAATACAAGATGTTCAAATCTGGCAAAGAGCCATGGGACGCAAAATGTGTAATTTGTGATCAAATAATTTCCATTGCTAATAAGGGCAAAGCTGACTTAGAAAAGCATTTAAATACCGAAAAACACAAAATGAAGATTCGTAGTACGGCATCTACATCAAGAATTGATATTTTCATGGAATCCAATGCGAACTTAAGTCTTCAACGGAGCGTTCGGGCCACAGAAGCTACTCTGGTTTATCATACCGTTAAACATCACGAATCATTTAACTCACTCGATTGCACAGCTCCACTTTGCAAGAGTATATATCCAGATTCGAAAATCGCAAAAGATGTAACCTGTTCCCGCTCAAAAGCTGAAGCTATCCTAAAAAATGTTTTAGGCCCATTTGCCCAAGAAAATATGTTAAAAGAAGTGTCAAAAATCAGATACTTGAGCGCCTCCACAGACAGTAGCAACCATGGTGCTATTAAGCTATTTCCTGTGCTTATACAATATTTCAACCCTGAAAAGGGAGGAATTCAAGTTAAATTACTGGAACTACAGGCTTTACCGAACGAGACTGCTGAGACAATATCTACTTACATACACGGCATTTTGACGGACAAAAACTTATTGGATAAATTAATTGCTTTTTCAGCGGACAACACCAATACTAACTTTGGCGGTAGAGAGAGAAGTGGGACCAACAGCGTCTACAGTAGACTCAAATCAGTCACTCAAAACGATGATATGGTCGGTGTTGGATGTATTGCACATATCTTCAGCAATTCCGTACATCACGCAATCGAATCTTTACCAATCTGTGTAGACAGCATAGTGATGCAAATGCACAACCATTTTGCCAGCTTCACAGTTCGTACTGAAGCTTTAAAAAAAGTTTGTTCAGAATTAGAAATTGATTTTAAACGTATGCTTAGTCATTCAAAAACCCGCTGGCTCTCTCTTTATCCGGCCATAGAGAGAATCTTGCAAATGTACGAGCCATTAAAGTCATACTTTCTTTCACTGAGTTATCCGGCCAGAACATTGCAAATGTTTTTCGAAAATGACTTCTCTGAGTGTTATTTATGGCTCTTACATTCTTTCATGTCAATATACCAAAGCCGAATCAAACGCACTGAAACTGCTGATATTTCTGTCAATGAAGTAATTGAGCAGTGTTCGCAAATAGTGGAAAATATAAACGAAAGATTGGAACAAAATTTTTGCCCAATGAAAGTGACCGAAATTTTACGGCGTTTATCGGAGGCTCGTCGGGATGAGGTAGAAGATTTTAAACAAAACATGAGAAGAATGTACAATATTGCCAAAGATTACCTGAATTCCTGGACCAGTGAATTTTGTACTAACTTAAAACACTTTCAGTGGATGACTTTAGCTAATATTCCAAGCTGGGAACAAGGGGCAAAAACGATAGACATTTTGTCTAGGAAAAATGTACAGTTAAATGACAATAAATTTTTTGATCAGTGGCAAAACTTCATAAATTTTTTAAAGCAACACGAAGATGACTCTGACTTTAAAAAGCTGTTGGCACATCAGAAGTGGACCTCGTATTTTAAATCATTTAATAATGAAGAATTTTATTCGGAACTGCTTAAGTTGGCAGAATATTATTTTGCAATACCAGGCCATAATGCCAACGTTGAAAGAGTTTTCTCTTTAATAAACGCCCAGTGGACAAAGGAACGCAGTAGACTGCAAACAGATACAATTGCTAAGATGATGTTCTTATTATGCAATTTAAAATTAACATGTAAAGAATTTTACGATATGATTTCTAAGGAAAACGACATTCTTGACAAAGTAGGTGCAAATGCCAAATATAACTAGTTTTTTGTTATTTTTTAAAGATTTTAAATTGTTCCATAAATACCTACCATAAAGTAAATTCTTACCTAACCGTAAAATTAATATTATCTTTTTGTTACTTTCCAGAAGAATGGTTATTTTTATTTGCTTTATTATATTTTTTAGTTTATAGTATTAAGAATGCCAAAAGAGAGCTATATTCGTTTGTTTTTTAGTTTTAATAATACTTAATAATGTACAAAAGACTGATGATTCATTTGTAAGTAAAACTGTAATAGTGTAACTTAATAAACATTTCAAATTCGTAAACGAGTTTTTTTATTATAAATATTATGTCCATCTTTAAATATGTTTTTTTGAATATGCATATATCTGGCACACTCCATCTTCGATCTCATCCTCACTTTACATCACGCATAAATACTTTTTTCAACAGCCCAGCTGTAAAAACATTATGTTTGGCAATAAAAAAAACATGTCCGGCTTTTAGGGCAAAATGTCCGGCCTTATATAGTGCGCAGTCCGGCCTTTGCATTTTATGGCCTGGCAACCCTACCCCTGTAGTATTTTTAAGTTCATATCTCGAATGTACAGATATTTTCCCTTCTACAACTTTATTATGTGTATAGATATAGATGATGATTCATGACATTTGTGTTGTGATGTGTATACATACACCTATACCTAAGCTGAATAAAACAACATTCAGGGCACAAATCAGCTATACTTATTAATATATCTACATTTTACTACACGTTTGAATACAAATAGGTGTTATATCGCAAAAACATTAGGTATGTAAACAGGATTTCATTGCTGCTTCCTTACAATATTATACGCTTGTCCTTCGATTACCTGCTGTATCACCTTCTTGATAAAAGCTGTAGATTAAAATCACGTAAAATATCGCGAAAGCTGCAAACAGTGCAAACATACATAAGATAAATAAGTACTTAAGTAAAATGCGTGCATGAATATAATATTGATAATTCTCGTCGCTACATGTTTAAACCAATAAAATGGTTTTTACAAGACAAGATTTCATTAATTTCGATTAAAACTACAATAACACTAACATAAAAAATTGAACAATACACGGACAAAACTTGCACACCTCGAGCAATTTTTGTGTCGAACAAGTCACAATTCACACATTGACACGATAGGGCTTTCATCTCTTTCATCGGCGAGAAGTCGGATTTGTTGCTCAAAAGATCCGAAACAGAGCAATTCGGCATTTTAAATGTACGAGTAGGTAACGTTCACTCGCGCGACTGGACTCTGTCTAGTTGACAATCCAAATGACAACTAGTTTTATTAGATGCGCATGCCCGCTTGGGCTTGTACTTTGATAAAGAGGAAATGGTGGAAATGCCTACCCTTCCGTGTTACTCGATGCGCCGAATGCATCTTGTCTAGGGCCTCTGGGCCGAGATTCTAGGCGATAAAACCATAATCGTATTGTCAACGTTTTGATAGCTCTTATTTACTTGACAGTAATGGCAGCCGAGTTAAAAGCAATAAGTACCATAACAGGTCAAAGACGATATTGTTTTTATCGCCTAGAATAGAGGCCCTGTTGGTATTGTTTTTAACTCGGCCGCCATTACTTTCAAGTAATCGCCTAGCTAGAATATCGGCCCTGGGTAAAAAATTGTGTAAAATTTAACAGCTTTGACTCCATGACATCACACCACAGCAACTCAGTCCACGCCGACTGCGAACCGAAGCCGAGAGTCTATAGTACAGTAAAACACAACTGATATGGCTTACCCATGTACCTGCGCAGAAGACGAATTTTCGAAGCGCGGGAACCAATCAGCATGATCCACGCGTTGCGCGTCTGTATTCTGAGCTATTATTGGTTATCTTATTTTATTAGTGGCGCCATGTTGACGCGCGCCCGCGTGTCATTCAGTCAGACGTGAGTGAGATGGAAAAAATAGATGCAATTAAATTTGCACCTTATATACATACAACTATTACGTACAAGTCTGATCGTGGGTTTCAATCGTCCAGTCGGAAATCATCGGATTGTTGTTCGTGTCTGCGCGAACGAAGATTCACGACACGCCATATAAATTGTGTTCTACTGTGCAGTGCCATAGCTCTTAGGTGCTTCGGCTTTGTATTTGTCTCTCACTCGCTCTCCTTCGCTCTTATTAAGAGCGAGTGAGAGAGAAGTACAAACCCGAAGCACTTTTCAAGTGCTCACAGAAAGTACCTATTTAAAATTTGAAATGCCGTGCCGAATAGTGTTGTTTGAAATCTGTGAGGCTGTAGCTATTATTTATTGTGTTCTGACCAAACCTCGAAGTCGCGGTGGCACGAATAAAATTTTGCTAGGGACTTCCACGCGATATTATTTCATCGATAAATTGGACTTTCTTATGACAATAGTTATGTTATGACTATGAGATGACGTATGTTATTAATATGCAACTTGCAATACCTATTAAACTGTATCATTTATACAGTATGAAGATTGAAGTCCGTAAAGGTCGATTAAGGAAGATAACGGTTTTCATACTTTATGGATGTAGGTATAGACGTGGCGTTGCCATAATATGACAATCTTGTCAGAGAATAAAATTGAAATAAAAATTTAGTTGTAAAGGTTGATTTTTATTTGAATTTTAAAATTCCTAAAAATGTCCTAAAAACTCCTATATAGGTAACACTGACGGGTAGTAATCATCACAACTTAGTTAATTTTCAATTATTCTGTAGGTAAACTTTACAGCTAATATGAAGTGTCACTTCCAAATAAGCATTCAGTTATCGATAAATTTTATATCGGAAGGAAGTCCTTAGTTAATTGACGTTATTGCCACCGCGACTTCGAGGTTTGGTTCTGACGTAGTTTGTCAGAAATCTATTATTAAGTTGGCTGTATGGGTTCTTTTTCTTAGTTTTTCTGATTTTGTACGCAAATTATCTAGTTCTTTTTAGATTGCGCAGCGGACATGAATATTTATCCAAGACTTCTGTTTTTATTCATTTATTTTATACGACTCTTCACGACTTCGTCATTTAAAAGAAAAGCGTTCAGAGCATATTTGAGAAAATATTTCCACGATAAATGTTTCTTTTAACAAGAAATTGTCAACCACAACGTGTTTAGGTAAGTTTTTACCCAAACGGTCAAAAGTGGGGTAAAAAATATTGTTTTGAAACTTACGTTCTACCACCGCTGCAGTTATAGCAGTATAAGTTATTGTCTGATATCGAAACTGGATGTACCCGGGCACGGCCACACTGAAAGCTATGAACCACAGCATGTACGGTACGCAAAACATTCGATTATCCTGGAAACAGACAGGTCAACAATATAGGTAAGTACATATCATTATAAGTATTATAACCAACCAAAAGTGTCAAAAACGAAACGGCTATTTTCAACAAAAAATACCTACGTAGAGGCGACATCTAACGAATGTTTGTGAGCAATAGGGCTAAACTTCTCTATGAGAGGGCAGCACTACTCAAAACGTTTACTAGTACTCCCTTTTTATCTATGAAAAAATGGATAACTACCCCATTCACTCAAATGCCCCGGTTGACATTTTTTTTAATTCTACTTTTTATATTTTTCAGCGTCTACTGATAATTTTTTATAACAGTTTAGAGGCCTTTAAAATACGCATAAATATTTATAATTTATATTTTAAGTTTTGGGTGATTGTACACGGTAAAACCTTATTGCTTTAAGCGTGTTTTCATATTATCAACGTTTTGATAGCTCTTATTTACTTGACAGTAATGGCGGCCGAGTTAAGAGGCCACCTATGCTTAAGTCTGTAGTGTTCCGCGATCTGTATCTCAATAACCATAACGCCTTTGTATCTGTTCTTTGGATATATTAAACTTGATCATATTTGCTTGTGATTGGCAATCGTGAAAACACGATTAGAAATAAAATCCTCGATAGTTTTATTTTCAAACATGAGACCTTTTTTGCATGTTTTTGGTCGATCTTCGAAACACTCTAATCTTTAACGATGATTTTCGATTCAAAAGTTGAGTATATGTAACTTCTTGATCCTGGCAAACCATTTTTGCAATAAATGTTGTAGTTTTAAAGTAAACAGCAATTAATTAAAATTGACGCTGCCATCAAGGCGCGCGCGAACTTTCTCCATCTCACATTCTTCGCGGGGAGGCACATAAAGCCATCCCTTTTCATTCTTGTGGGGGCGTGGCACCATAGGTGGCCTCTTAACACAATACGATAACATGTTAAATACGATAGCAATATTGTTCTACCCTCTATTCTATAGGGTAGAACAATATTGCTTTCGACGTGTTATGATTTTTTCAAAGCGAGTTGACCTAGCGCGATCAACTATTATTAATTTATGTGTCTCTTTTATTGACACGGGATCTATATATTTTGTTTCGACAAACTAATCAAAGAGTTCTCGCAGGCAGTAGTGAACTAACAGCCAGCGATCGACTATTAATATCTGTGTCAGTTTTATTGACACGGGATCTATTTATAAAAAAAACTGGCATGTGATAGAGCTTCCTCGGAAATGCACTGAAATGTTTCATAACTTCTGAAAAGTTCGTAATAATTTGGAGTAGTTAGGTTCATTATTATTAAATAACGCTTCCATAGCACAGCAATTTCCGTAAACTTTCCAAAGGTTAGCTGGAAGAGATCCCTTAAAGGGATAAGTTCGCCTTTGTACATTCCAACTCTGTAATTATTGTATTTGATTTTATGTTTTTTGTACAATAAAGTGTTTACATACATACATACACAGCTAATTACGACTGAAAATAAGACACCCTAATCCTCTAACGTAAAAAAATGTTCAGGGCATAGACTTACCGCGTGCTTTGCTTGGGTGGCTAAATATCTCGTGTCATAATGACAAATATTTTAGCCCCTTGATGAACAATATACACCACACCACTCAACTTAAAGACCGAATTCCTAATAAAACTAGGTAGGTACGCTTGAAATTACCTTCTTTGATAAATATGCGTGAGCAGTGCACATTGCTATCTGCACTATAGAAAGCACAAGAATTGTGATGTCCTTTTCCGATACTGAAAAATATAAATGGTATTTTATGAATAAATAGATACCAGGGGACAATCTCACTAAAATTAACCTAGAGCTAAGCTCTGGTTATGTTCTAGACAAGAAAATGAAAAATACATAGGTAAGTGGGGACGATTTTTTCAAAGCATTTCAATTATTGACTATCATTTATCCTTTAACACACCGCCAAGCAGCAGTGTTTGCATTGTATTGTTGTGTTCCTGTCTAGGGATAAGACAACCGGTGAAATTACTAGCATAGAGGCATTCCAACTTAGTCCTCGGTTGGCAACGCATTTGGGGTTTTAAGAATACAGTTATAAGATTGTACTTTTAGTAGAGAAGGAAAATGTGTATGGGTGACAGATCCCACTTATCATCAGCCGGATTTCACCATACCGACAATGACACATGACAGGTGACATTTCGGTATACATTGCGAAGTTAACACGCTGATACATCACTGGGTTACATATAAGCTGCGCCATGTACCCTGAAATGTCACCTGTCATCTGTCATTGTCAGGATGATGGAATAGGGGGCTGGTGGCCTGTGTGGTCGTTTATCTTCTTAATGACATAAAAATAAGTACCTAATTTAATATGACACATATAGTCGAGTTCATCAACATTACACTTTAGTACCTTGTCACTTTACGAGTAATCGCATGACATTAAATAGACAAAATACACATATTTATGAACTCGACTGTACCTACTCATTGTCTCTAATATTTGAACCGTATATTTTTTTTCTTAACCTCCCAAGAGGGTGACGTCACCAATGATGGACACTTTTAGCTGACAGGCACCAGTAATGGACACATCACTCTTAATTCAAATTTCATACGGTCCTAAATTGATTGTTGCATAACAAATGAATAACCCTTATCTTCTGTAAAATAAGAATCAAGTGTCTGTTATTGGTGCCTTGTCCATTATTGGTTCCATCACTAGCAGCAGTATACTTAATTACTGAAATATCCCGCTGCTGTGGCATACGGACAGACTGACGGACAGACGGACGAACAAGCACCACAAGGGTTACTTACGGAACCCGAAAATTTGGCTAATATCGAGAAACTCGTGTAAAGAGCCATTCATAACTCAAGCTGTAACTATACTTCCAATGTCAATTCTTACGGAAACTTTCAAATACAAATTGAGAGAAACAAAAAAGCATACTGCACGTCCCCAACCAAACTAAAATGCTAATGTACATGTTTGCTCGGCCAAGATTACAGCAGAAGAATTTCTTTAATAGCGGCATTTTAACTGAAACGAAACAATGCTTACTGCAGTCAAAATTGTAAATTTCTTACCCCCTTAGTATAATGGGCGGACGACGGATGCAAATTACGTCAAAATAATGTCAAACGATATCCGTAATATCGATATGACTACAATTGATTTAAAAAAAGAGAACTTCACTGCAAAAAAAATATAGAATTTTATTATTGGAGTAAATAATCATATTTTTTTCTTTATTAGGTATTTTCATTAAATTTAATAAAAGTCTTCATATTGCATCTGTTGTCCGCCCATTATAATAAACGTTGAGTAACGGTGGTATAGCTATACAATGTTTTGTCCTTATCAGTCCACCGTTACTCAACGTTTATTAGTAAGGGAGTAAATATTTAGTCAGTAAATTAGTCACATAAGGGCACTTTTACACGTCGGTAAAATGGAGTAGGTAAATCTTCCAGCGCTTCGGACAAGACCATCGTTGCGGAGAAGAAGCGCCGCAAGAAACTTTAGCAGAAGGTAATTGTTTCAATCATAACATACATACAATAATACTTTAAAGTAAGTTACATCACAAGATAATAAATATACTAAACAATATCTAATTATTCAAACTAACACCACAAAAAACATAACAAATCGTCGTTGCGTGTACAAAAGTCGCTATATGTATTTTTATTTTTATTTTTTATGCCATTTTTAACTTTATTTTCAGACCTTAGAATATACGGGGCAAAATTAAATGCCAGCTAGTGATCGCCTGTATCGATAAACTTAATTATCGATGCTTTTCCCATATACTATATAAAAATATTTTTTTATTAAAAATTTCCCTTTTTTATATATAGATATGCAAATGAAACAAAATAGCAACATAATTCTGGTTAGTCTTTATTTTAAAAGGATTTTTGAACCTTCACTGATCATCATCATATTTTTTTTCCTCATTGTGTATTTCAGAATTAACTACTGTCCCATTTACTATTGTTAAAATAACGATCAGAATTTGTTATGAGGGAAAAATTTTGTTGATGATGAGTGAAGGATCTTTTGGACCCCTTCCCGTACTGAAAAGTATAAGAAATCATTCAGTGCGGGAGGGATCCAATGTGCCTCTCACGTATACTAAGTAGGTATGCCATTATATTAAAAAAGAGCTATACAGAAAACTATATTTGTCTCTGTCCTACTCCAACGATTGGCCATGATACGCTCCCCGCACCGTACGACAGTACATTTCGGCCACGCATGGGGCTTTTTGTGCCTTTTCCCGCAGTGAACGTGTTAGCCTACGTTAAAATGCTTAATATATTTTTTATGAAAAAAGTATTAACACTGCTAAACATTCCAAAAAAGTAGTTTTTTGTGTTTCCTGAAAAGAACGTCAAAAACGCATGGCATGGCATGGCATGGTTTTGCACTCGCAGCGACGAAACGTAAAAGGTCTGCCAAAGTATCAACGGGTTTGTCAAAAAAAAAGTCAAAATATGAAAAGCAATAACTATAATAATAATTGACGGAAAAAAACGGTGCTTGCTAGCGTGAACAGGCCGGACCCCACAGCAGCACCCGTTGACGTTCATTAACACAATAAATAATAGCACAAGTACTACACAGTGCATGTCAGCACGAAGACTACAACTACCTACTAAAACTAAAACTTACTGTATTACTTGAACTTGTTTTCTTCTTGTATATTTTAGTAAATATATAGGTACCTGTGTATAAATGAATACCTACATTCAAAAACCAAAAACAATTAAATCCTATAAATATATATTTAACTCACAGATCACAGAAACAAGGGAGATATGTCATTAGCGCAAATTCGGACAAGACCCGGTGTCGCCACTTTTAAACAAGTGTGCTACTCAATTTTCTAGGTACTATTATTTTTATTTTACTGCTAGGTTAATATAATTACATCATTTAAACTTAATACATTTATTTTAGAATGGAATAATAATATTTTATTAGCAAGAATAATATGGTTTACATAAAGTTGAAACATAAGTTTTTGAAATTGGGAATCATACCTATGTTAAATATGCATTTCTATGGTAAATTTGCTGGAGCTGTTAAAGATTTTTGGATAAGCTTGGATATTACGATGTTGATACAAATACACTTATAAAATGGGTTCGGTTGATTGTGACGTCACGAGATCTCGGTTTTGCACGAACCAGTAGTTTGTCGTAGTGTAAACTTTATTTTATAAATGGTACAAATAACTTAAAACAGAAAGATAGACTTAATACTTTGGGGCATTCTGTACCAGTCAACTTTAGACATGAACCTTTTTTTAAAACTAATTTTTAGTTATTATCCCATTGAGTCGGCGCGGGCTGGTAATCAGCGCTGTGTGCAACAGCTCACTACCGAGCCCTTTGCCTTAGTCGTTGGTTAATTTATTTTTATCTAAAATCCAATCAATGGATTAAATCTGCAATACAGTTGAACCGAATCCAAATTTTAGTTAAGTATTTAGGTACGTACGTCATCAAGAATATGTTCTTACAGTGTAAACTTTAAACTTTTTCCTTGTGTTTTAAGCGTGTCATATGATGATAAATAACTTTAACTATTAAAACGTTTAATTCTATTGATTGCTGTAGAACAAGCCATACGTTCGTTATATTATAATGGAAATTTAATTTTATATAACGTGAAAATTAGTAAAATTATTTTCTTTGTGTTTTAAGCGTGTCATATGATGATAAATAACTTTAACTATTAAAACGTTTAATTCTATTGATTGCTGTAGAACAAGCCATACGTTCGTTATATTATAATGGAAATTTAATTTTATATAACGTGAAAATTAGTAAAATTATTTTCCTTGTGTTTTAAGCGTGTCATATGATGATAAATAACTTTAACTATTAAAACGTTTAATTCTATTGATTGCTGTAGAACAAGCCATTTATCGATAGTCGATAGAAATCACGTCCATATCCTTACGCTCAGAAATTCATACAAACCTTAAATAATCATTTAAAAATAGAAATAATGCCGAAATTTACCGGTGGTATGCTATGCCCCTTGACTTAAAATTAACGTTTGTACTTTGATTCTTGCACACTTTTACGCTACAAACAATCATTTTCCCATTTAAACGGAGCTCGTATATTGACAGTGATCAGCGGGTGACTAAGGCAACGCTTGACGCGCCTTGTGCCGATATGTCCATTTTCCACGCCCCCATAACATATCTCCCTTGTTTCAGTGATCTGAGATTAAACTACTTATGTGTTCAATGTTTTGGGTTAAATTAATATAAAATATAAATTAAAAATATCTACTTTTGTCAGAGACTTTGGCAGTCCGGCAGGCCACAGATTAGGTATACCTAACTGTTTCGGAAGACAGAGAGTAAATCTTTGACAAGTTCAGTTTTTGACACCCACAGAATAAAGACTAAAGGCATAGAAGCCGTGCAATAAGATAAACGTTGCACCAGCTACTTGTCTCTACTTTATAGATTACGTATTGGTAAGAGGAAACGAAACAAAAACTAGTTTTCTTCTTTAATCTGTCATGGCCGTAAAGGGACCCGTAGAGGTAGGAAAGCATAGAGGGAGTATAAAAACGGCTTATAGAATACCTAGTACTCTTTGCACCTGTTACAAATGCCCTTCGTCAAAGGGTAAATTGCTAAAATATTATACATAGTTAATTGAGATAACGTTAACTTTCTTCAATTGTTTTTCCTTCGTGTAGGTAACGAAAATAATCCATATGATTATATTATATGACTAAGTAATCTTCGTTACAGAAAGGAAAAAGTTAAGGGCTAAAAACCCTTTTTTAATTGAGCCCTTAACTATGTACATGTACAATATTTTTGCAATTCACCCTAAAAGAGTCGTCTATACCTATATGACCGCTTTCGATTGAATTTCAAAGCGTACCACTTTTTAGGTTTGTTCGTGTGTGTAACTCTGCATTAGCGTGCGTAAGTTTCCAGTCAGTGATGTGCGGTTTATAAATTAGTTTAACCTATTAAAAGGCATACAGTACCTAGTTTCAATAATAATTGCGATTGATTGCGATTTTTTTGCAAAATGGACCTTATTACGGAAAGTTAATTGAGAAATTAACTTTTTTGTCGTGTAAAAATAAAGACAGAAGGTCAACTGTCACCCCATACCTACATTTTGAGTGATAAAAAGGAAAAACTTTAGTAGCGTTTCCATCTTGGCTAGGGCCCCAACATGTACAGCATCACGTCCCGCCCGCATTTGCCGAAGCTTTAACCTTTTCGCCTCCATTGACTTGACACAAAAGTCGTCCTCACACGCCAATGACAACTGAAAACCACAGCTAATTTCAACCTTACGTCACAAATACTCTGGTCTATGTTGCACTATATCTGTGATAATGATAACTATAAGCGTCGATGGCGTGGTACGCACAACAGCGGGCCTAGTATGGTCACAAAATAGATAGGTACAGAAGTCAATCTACATACAAAGTGCGCTCGAGCAACGCACACATAGACACTGCTCACGGACACGATATCTCGGACCGGTTAGGACCAGTGCGAGCGCGAGTGCCATCCGCTTGAGACACGCGTCTGTGAACTTTTTTGTGCAATAATGAAGCAACAAAAAAAAAGTTAACTATAACTGTTCAGTGGACGGTTGTTTAAATTCAATATTAAACGGTGTAAGATCGATTTATATAATAGTTTCCTAGTATCAACGAAATAACTAAATTTTTGTAAGGTAAATTCACGCCACCATTCCGTCACTCTCTTACTTACACGTGACAGAAAGTGACGGATGTTTTATCCACATTCTGTCACGCTATTGACGCAACCATACTAGGCCCGCTGTACACGACACCTTTAGGTGTTCTTGGCGTTCAAAGGGTTAACACCCGTCCCATGTATCGCGCCCCAGCGCCTGTCAATAAAACAACATTTTTGATATTCGTTTATTATGAATATTGGTACAAAGTACAAAATTAAATTTACCTATTAGTTTACAGTGTTTACTTTCGTAGTTTACTTATGCACATGCCTTTATCTCTCGCTTATAAAATACTGTAAAGTTGTAATGGTTTGATTTCCCTGAAAAGAGAAGAAAGAGTCTACTCATTTTTATCATTTCGGCTTACCGGAATGAAATATGGTATTCCCATACTCCAATCCTCCTCAACTAAATGTAAACAAAAAATCACCTGATATAGTTCACTTGGGGTGGTTTGGGTGCGGCTCCACTGAGGCGGAGATGAGCGGAGCGGATGAGTGGAGCGGAGCTGTGCCAATATTAACCAATAGAATCTAAACTAACGTGGACAAGGCGCGCTCGACGTGATCGCATGCGCCTTCTATTGGTTAATATTGGCACAGCTCCGGTCCGCACCGCTCCGCTCGTCTCCGCCTCAGTGGAGCCGCACCCTTAGCTGGGTTTGATCAAAATCAGCTGGGCCGTTTAAGAGATATCAGCCCTGAATGCAGGTGTTGCCATTACATTCACATGGAGGGTTTCTATCTGGGTAATATTTATTTAAACTTCAGTACTATTGGTAAAGTAGTTTAAAGTAATATTTACGAAAAATAAAATAAATAACTATTGACGCCAAATGTTACATGAGCGAGAGCTGGAACGTGCCAGTCACATAATATTATTTTTAAGTATTTTTAAGGAATGTGCATAAGTAAATGTTATAGCATCAACGTACCTACTAATTAGGCATCCTAATTAATTAACTTATTACAAAACTACAAATTAAATGTTCCTTTAAAATATAGCGATATTTTCAACATTCATTATATTATTTGCAAGACATGCTTTTTAATATATTAATGACTACAGGTATGGCAGTATTTATCTAGAAAGGTATACAAATATATTTATTTACATATAGCACATTTCTTGGTTTGTTTTGGTACTTATATTTTCCTTGCTTCAACGTTTTTAACGCCAGAAAGGCATACGTGTATGTGTGACAACTTACATACTTCACATAGCGTTTTAATTAAGTAAGGAAGTAAAATTAAGGATGTTTTTTTCAACATTATGAAAAAAGATGGATGTTGGTGGCGATCATCAGTCTGCACAGTAAAAAAATGATTTCCGATTTGTCCAAAATGAAGTACTTAAGTAATGATTGTCCGCTTCGTTAATGAAATTAAATTAATTTACCTGTAACGGGGTAACAAAACGGACATTTACATTAATTTTTGGTGACGTATCGGAAATACTTTTTTTATTGTTAAGAATTATGTCTCGTCTTTTCACACGACGCCACAGCGTTGCGCCGCCGGCTGTGTGGCGCAGAATTTACATAAATACCACCTCATTGATAACCTCCAAATAGCTCCCTACGAGTATCTTACGTAACAATCAAATCTTAAAGAAAATAACAAAACATTTTTATCTAAAATAGTTTATGAACTATGGAATTAACCTACACGTCACCAATACAATATATATACACATTTATATAAACATACGTAATTGTAGAAACTCTTCATCCATAACACTAGGATAAGCCTTCATAGAAATATAAATATATCCTAAGGCAATTTCACATGTAACATGTACAATTATTTACCCTGTTCTTGTTTTTACACATCTTTGGCTAGCCTTATCAAAAACCATTTTTTCTTGCAAACGAGATGCTTTTCCCGCAACTAATAAGTAATTAATTAACAATGATATTTTAAGTGTAAATAAATGGCACGTTCAAAAATTGTTTTCAGCCGTATCTCTCATTTCAGCTCTCGGTAATAGATGTCCTGCTTTCGCTTTTCATCTCATAACTGTGCCAGAATCTCCGGATGTCATGCCGGTAACCTATCCTACCTACCTTCAGGTTCCGAAGTCGAACTCCGACGTCATGTCCGTCCGTCCGTCTGTCCGTGGTTTAACTTAGTCACTCTTGAATATTGTATTTTTTTTTCGTGTACTGTAAAGCAAAGAGATATTTTTTTAACATAATGACATCGAATGAGGCATAATTGGATATCTCTTAAAAAATCATTCATCAGGGCGTTTTCCAAAAAAGTAGTAAAGGACTAAAATTAACAATGATAACTTTTCCATTACGTCACGACAATTAACTAAACTGCTCATGAGGCAAATAGTGGCATCTCTGACAAAACTCATGCAGCAAATGCAACCATTATACTAACGAGTGAGGATTGGAACTGCTTCGGTTTTTGAAAGTGAGATACAGCCTATTGGCGTATGAGGGCATCATATGAATGTATTACCAACTGTCGTGACGTAATGGGAAAGTTACAGTTAATTTTAGTCTTTAACTACGGGTACTTTTTTTGAAAACGCCCATCAATTTTTAGATTTAGGGGAACGTTTAGGAAATATTAAACTCAAAAAGTGTAATTTTCGCTAGGGTTACGTGTGTCCCCCACCCCTCTTCAGCCGAAACTACAAGTTATAAAAATCTGTTTTTTTTTTAAATGAAACCACATAAAACGAACTTAAAAAGGAAACCTATCACGACTAAGTAGACTTGACTGGTCCCTGATATACAAGCGGCTAAACCTACCTACTAAATTCATGTAAGACAACACTAAATAACTTCAAATAGATAATTTTAATTATTTTTTTTGAGACAGTTTTTGTGTTTGTAAGGCTTCGGAACCCTACACTGAGCATAGTCCGACATGCTCTTGCCCGGTTTTTACTTATAATATCATTGGTAATTATACTAATTATGTCTTTAAGCAAACGTAAAGTTAGCAAAACAAAGTTAAAAAGTTCAGGGCGATTGTCAGAGTGAAATTGGCAACATGATCCAATTTGTATCCATAACCTAGGGAATATTGTTTTGTCAAGCTCTGGGACATGCAGACGAGAACTCCGCGCTCTGCTTTTTATATTTATAATGTCCCATAAGGTTAAGGTTGTCGGTTTTTTTAATAACACAACCGATTATAACAAAAGTAGACTCGGCATCGTCAAACTTACTATTTTGGACAATTTGAAGAAATTTCTTCTTAGTGAAGAAAAAAAAAAGTAAGTTACACAAAAGCATACCCGACGTATCCCGAAAACATGTTTGGAGATTTTGTTTTGTTACCGAAATATTTATTGGATGTTGGTAACAAATCGAACATATTATCAGTAGATTTTTAGAACGCATATCGGGAATCATTTTTATATTCAGAATTTTGGTGCAAATCTTTTTTTTGCACCAACGAGCAATTTTTTTTACATGAGTAAAGAAAAAAAACCGGTGCTATTATTCTGTAACTTTCCGTTTAACGCATTTAAATCCCCGAATCACTCGTAACATAAATCCAAATTATTCTTATTCTTTTATAACAAAACAATGAAATTTCTGCTTAAATAAAATAAGATTACTTAAACTTTCGCAAAATTTAGATTGAATCGACAATCCTCGGTCACGTCCTCCAGGACCTGTAAATAATAATTATTTATAGATACATTTTTGAGTATATAAAAAAATACAAGATCGTTCTAAAGGTTTCAGGTTTCCTTTTACATAACTATCAACTGTTCACATATTTTCTTTAAGAATAACTAAGCAGAACTCGCTTTGCTCGTCGTCGGACCTAATTTTTTCGTGCAATCTCTTATTTAATAACAAGGTATCAGTCCGGAGGCGTATGATCTACATACTTTGATGAGGTATTTATTGAGAGCTAATAAAGCGTTAATAGTATGATAACAGAATAAACGACCAGCCCCCATTTTCACGAAGATGACCTGTGACAGGTGACAATCTTGCAAAGTTACTCGTTGTTTTTACTGAACTTAAACCTTACACTGGCGGAATTTTCGAGCCTAGATGGCGCTATTAAATACAAAAATATTTTTATAAGACGTGGGGAAAATCTATGCACGTCGGACATGTCCGAAAAATGGATATTAGTTTGTTACCGAAACATTAAATTGGATTTTTGGTAACAAAAAGGACATAACATTTCATATTTTCTTGGAAAGTGATGATCCACCCAATGCACAATTTTATTTCCAACAATGACAAAAAAATAGTACCATTTTTACTTCCACAAAAATTGATTGATTGAAATTGACCGATCGATTCATTGATTGCCTAAGCTGCGCAAATGTCACTGTCACCTTTGTGGTTATAGAGGGCAGCGTCATCGTGGGGGTCAGTTGACGGCGGCCGGCTCGAAGTCGCCCTTGTCCCGGCGCTGCGGCGCCTTGGCCGGCTCGTACAGCATGGACACGCGCTCCGGACTCGTCTTGTTGCGCATGTCTGCAACACGCCACAACAGAATACATAATATTACAAGTGCAAAGGGCTTAATAAAACAGCGTTAAGGTTTAAAAATACCTGCTTACTCTATGCTTTTCTTTCTATCGCATAATTTGCATTTATTCGCACGCAACCCAGTCTATACAAAGACGCAAGCAGAATAACTTCGCGACGAGCGCGGTATGCGCCGGGCCTGACGCCACGTCACGTTATAAACTTTCGGCATAAGAATAAATAATAACTACGTAGAAATTAAACTCCCGCTCCCGACGCGCGTTAGATACCTACCGCCTGGCGGTTGTTGTATTTGTTTCACAGCACGTGTCGCGATTTGATTTTTTTAAATGTTTTAACCTATTAAATTAGCCATGGGAAAACATTATCTATTACGCTGCAAAAAACTGATTAATAGATAAGACCTATTTTGAAATAAAGCTTTTTCAACTTAATAAAAAATCAAATGGTCCGGAAAGGAACGTAAAAAGTAACAACGGATCCCGGACTGTAAAACTTATTGAGCTTAATTGTTATTTTTAAGGTTGTCTATAGACTAGTTTCCGTGTTTTAGAGATTATTTAGCCACATAAGCCATGTAATTTTCTGGAGATAATCTTTATATCATCAAAGAGTATTATTACCTAATTTAACGTAAATGTAGAAGGAAGACAGAGGTAGTACAGTAATTCTACGTTTTTCTGACAAACAAACTAATAAAGTTTTAAACCTTGTGTGTATGTGTGTACTGTGCCGCTGTGATAGTTCGCTAGACATAAGAGACTCACAGCGCAGGCTGAGCCGGCGGCGATGCGCCGCGCTGAGCTCCAGCTGCCGCCGCACCAGCTGCGAGGCGGACGCGGGCCGCGCGGGCAGCGGCAGCGTCAGCGACTCGCGCGCCGGCATCACGTCTGACGACGCCGTCTTGTTATACTCTGGAATAGACATCCACGTCCAAATTCACATTAGGGTGAATATCAAAAATATTGTATGTAGTTAAGGACTCAATTGAAAACACCTTAATTTTTTCCCTTGTGTGACGAAAATTAGCCGTAAGATCGTATGACAAATTTTCGTCACACAATGGAAGAAAGTTATCGTTGTGTCAATTAAGTCCTTAACTATGTCCAATATTTTTGATATTCACCCATTATTATTTTTCATTTTTTCTATTTTCAAAGATATCTGCCGTTTAAATACATATTTCGAAAAAATATTGGCCGACTATCGGCGACCGGTTGAAAAGCTACAGCCCATAAAAGTTAGGACGAGCGGACGCGCAGGGGGACGGACGGGTGGACGCACTGATAGTCCGTCCTTGAGGAGCCCTGGCACCCGAGAACTCCTGACCTGACCGAAGTAATCTACAGCGACGACCTAGCCTCCCGACAGTGTTGATATCTGACCTCGGTCGACGCCGATCTCCTTGGGCAGCGCGTACTCCCCGTCCTTGAGCAGCACGCGCTGGCGGCGCTCCACGTCGCCCGCGCGCCCGTCCAGCACCAGAGACATCGCGTGCATCTTCAGCTCCTGGGAGCTGGCCTGCGACCCGTCCTGCGTGTAGTCCAGGATTTCCGGCTCGCGCTGAAACCAACCGGTCAGGTGCCAGTAGGGCTCCGCTTTTATAGTACAAGCCACCTGGCGGAAAATAGGATCTGAGCCTCATAGTATTTACAAGACTCCAAATACGTTGCCAATCCTGAGGAATATGATGGAATTCTCCTATGCTAGTTATTTCGGCCTACGAAATGAAAACGTAAGAAGAAAAATACCATGTGGAATAAAAGAGAGCCAATTCTTGGTTTACCCTTGTTGTGTCGACACTCACTTTATAGAACGTATCACTTCGGAGAATTTTCAATTCATCGACAAGCTCTTCTAGGCGAAGGAGTATAGATTTTGTGACTACGTCATTATTAACACGGCTTCAGTAGAAAATAGCTTTCGATGAAGTGATACGTTCTGTGAAATGAGTGTCGGGTAAAACGATGGGACCCCAAATTTTTAAAAGTCCCGCTTCAGGATGAATTCAGATAGTGCTGCCGAGGCGTGCAGCAACCTAAGACCGCTACAAGTTACATCACAAACGCGAAGTTCTTACGAAGCATCAAACTCGCTTGCAGATTAAGCCGCTGCTGGAATTTATCCTAAGATCATACCTTAGACTTCTTAGTTGGACTGGACTGCGGTCTGTTCAAAAAGTCGATGTGGTTGGCGCCGCTCTTGTTCCGCGCGATGGGCGAGAGCTTGCGGAACTCGGCACGCGGCTCCAGCTCTATCCGAGGCTCGTCGACGGCGGCCCGGCTGGCGCGGCCGAACAGCGGCGACAGCTTCGGCTTGATGCTGGTGCCCTCGGAGTCCACGCTCTCGATGGTCACCGTGGTGTCGACGCTGTTGGGCTTGTGCGTGACAGGCTTGACTATGATCAGACCACTCGGGTCGTGTCTTTCTATGAAGTTGGGATTTTCGAAGCCTGTGAAAAGACAACCAATGTTTTATTTGATATAATTTGTATACCATAGTATACTTCAGCTCTCGTTCGACAATGTTAAAATATAGAGTAAGAAACGGTGGCGCTCACAGGACCGCGATTTTACATTTAAAAAGTACTTGTCCGTAAGCGCCATTTTTAAATCTTAAGCATACAAAAAGGCTCTAGCTAGAGATTTTTTAAACAACAACATGACATTGCCTTTATATGCGATTACCTGTCGCCGCCGTCGCCGGCCTGGAAGCGACTGAAATACCCACCCCATCGCCTTTAGACTTAGGCAGGCCGGGCGCACTCCGCGCTATTGCCTACAAAATGTGTGGCCTGGCACACGCGGCTAATCGCTACGCTGCCAAAGTAATTCGAGTTTTTTTTTTACCTATGCCCACTCGAAAAGCGAAAAGGTACTGTAGAACGATTCAAGAGTAAGGTTTTTACGTCTAATAAATTCTAGTTTATGTACGGGTGTTACAGAAAACTCACGTAAACGGAAGCGAAGCGAGGGCGGGTCGCTAGTCCTAACCAAACAATTACTGACCAGAAGAATCCCGGGCCATTGATGAAATGCTAGATAAGCTGTTTTTAATACGGAGAAGGCAAGCGAGCACACCGGCCGCGTGATGGTAAGGTGGATCTGTGACTTATACCTAGACATTTGCAAGGACACTGCAATCCTAAGACCGCAAATGCGTTGCCAACCCTGAGGACTAAGATGGAATGCCTCTATGCTAGTAATAGGGAATATGCATAGATTTATTAAATCGCATTCTCAACAAAATATGAAAATACCGTAAAAGAGATCCGGTTTTAAACTTCTAATTAGACAGAGAGTTCCGAAGTGCACTGTGACGTCATTGTAACAGGTCGGCCATATAAACTCCACGTAAAATTCTGTTTTGTTAGGAGGAGATAGGAAATCTTTATTCATATCTTGGTTATTTTCATAGCTATTCAAAAAAAAAAAATTCTCACCTGTTTGTTACATGAATCAGCTTTTATTGAAGTTGTGAAAAAAAACATGAATGTTCCCTATTTCCCACACCGGATAATTACGTATGTACGGAACCCTCTCCACGCGAGTTCAACCCGCACTTGGCCGGTTTCTCTTTTATCGCACCTGTTTGCGTGACCTCGTTGCTGATGGCCGTGAAGGTCTGCGACGCGGTGTCGGCGGCGGTCCTGTAAGTCGCGTTGTGGAGCCGGCGGCGCTCCAGGTCCGCGTGTATGTCCGTCTGCACGCGCAGGTTGATGTCGCCGTAGCGCCGCACGATGTAGTTGAGCAGCCAATGGTAGCCCTTCTTCAGCCCTGGGTCGATTTTGGGCTTCTTGGTCTTACTCTCCGACTCGGCTGTGTACGACTCTACTAGGGTTGGGCATCGGTATCTGTTAGGGAAGGATTTTTAGTTTAGATATTACCTACAGGCTTATAAAATTTTTAAGCCTTTTAAGTTAATAGTTAAAGACAGAGTCGTATGATTGTAGCCCTGCCACTGGCTTGAGCAAAAATGGATCCAGGGTATCCCGTGACCTCGCCCAAGGCGAGAGAAGGAGTATCCCAGGGGTTTTAGTCGGTGCGAGTCTGACATAACCACTCGGCCTCCCCGGACTGCTCGGTACACAATTCATAATGGATTTTCCCTGGAAAAAATTGGATCCAGGATTGACTTAAGTTTAGTTTACCTGTTGACGAGCGGCTCGATGTTGAGTTTCTCAACGACGTCGATGTCGTCCAGGGCCCCGCTCTTGTCCTGCTTGTTGGCCAGCACCAGAACTGGTTTACCTTGAGGAACATGTAGATTAGGATACGTTTTCACCATAGCTGTGAGGGACAAGCCAGAAAGGCGACAAGTAGGGCGGGGCGATGGTGTGACAAAAAATTAATTAGCTACCTCCTAAGTCTAAGGCCTGAGTGGACGCTCGAGTTGAGCGTGCAGCGGGGCGGGGCGTGCGGCGTGCATGTTAAACAAATGAAACCCATACTGGTGTCCTGAGTGGACGCTGCACGAATGTGGTGGACGCTTGCCCGCGACGCTGCCCGCCCCGCTCAACGCCCCGCTTCGAGCGTCCACTCAGGTCGTACACTAAGGCCCACCATACAACGACATTTGTCAATGGAATATAAATCTACTGCTATTGAAATAAAGTCAATGTTCTTACTTGATTGCGAGTTCTAAAAACAAAACAAATTTTACTTTACTTCTTTTGCACTAGATCTTTATTTCAATGGCAGTATTTTGTACAATTTTTAGTACTAGAGCCCTCAGGAGGTTAAATTATTTTTTCTATTAATTAGCTAGTAACACGATAATGTATGCCGTCGCACGATAGCGTTTTATTAACAATGTTATTTTATAAATAAACATTTGGATCTGTGACCCCAGTGACCTATTACTAGAACTTGTGATTAAAGGTAGTTTAATTAAATACATAGCTTATCTAATTATAAAAACAAATGAGTAAAAAATGCTTATCATTAAAAAACACCATTAAAAATTATGTTATCAAATATAATAACTGAAAGTAGGTATTTATTAGTCAGACTTGCCTATTAGTTTTATCTATATCAGGGGCCCTAACATGGCTGCGTTTATCGCGTGACAAAGTTTGGATAAGGCATCCGTCACCTTTTGACACGTAAATAAGTACGAGAGTGACGGGTGCTTTATCCACATTTGACACGCGATATAGACGCGACCGATTGCATAATAAAGTACAAGCTAATAGTATGGTATCTTCTTGAGACACAACATGTAAGTACCTAACGATTATTTAAGAGCTATCCAATGATACCTCACGCGATGTTGTAAATGTTGTAATGTAAAAATAATACTTTTACTTTTCCTTCCTTTATGTGTAGGATTGGGCAGTAAGGTACCCGAAAAAAAACTTGATTTTATTTTGCAGTAAAAATCTCTCGGATAAATCACGGACAGACAGAAGGACATGGCGAAACTATAGACTACGGAACCGTGAAAATATAACATAAAAATATAATGTTAATAGAACTTAAATAGGGATTTAAAAAAAGTTTTTTTACAATTGCCCTTCATGATTAGTCCTTCCAGTCCCAATTCTATACAAAGTGTTGCATAGCCATTGCGATAGAGTAAGTTTTTATTTTTATTATTTTTATAAGATATGCTTCACAAATTATAGTGCTCATCTAAATCCTGCTTTCAAAAACGCAAATAATAACTTCTTTTAACTTTAAATGGTAGATCAGTCCGACTGAAGTTAGCTTTTAGTTAAAAATATTGTGGTGTAGGTACCTACCATTTTAAAAGAAGTTATTATATTTGCGTTTTTGAAGACCGGTTTTTCTTTTTTTTTAGCATAGTGTCCGCTAGTGGTTGTGTTGACTCGTGATTGTTAGGTACAGAGTTAAACTCCGGCAGTCAGTATGTACCATTATGTTTTCCCAACTTAAATACATTACCCGGTGCTCTTATGGTAAAGGAAAAACATTGTGAGGAAACGAGCACATTCAAACAGAAAAGATTGTAAGGGGTGAAAGTGTATCTGAAACATTATTTGTAAAATGAGATAAGATGTCTAAGTGGGTGAATAAACTATTTTTTGTACATTTAAGTATCAAATCCAATTTTTATGACACTATTTAATTTTAACCTAAGGCAGGTTATAAAATATGGCACCTTATCTTATCACCAGATTTATAAGTGTAAATCACTATATACTTCAAACCCCCCCCCCCCCCCCACGTCTGTCTGTCTATTCACTATGATCTCAATAACTACTGAACGGTTTTTTTTTTTTTATTAAATATGGCTACCAGAAATTAAAATAAAACTAGTATGGCTTTTAAACTTGAAAAATTTGCTTGATAAAAATTATTGATTGACTCAAGTACCTTACTTATTAAACAATTCAATAAAGGGTGAGTAACAACCCATGACATTTCTAGAAATGGGGGTGCCATGAAAAGGTCACTGGGACAATAGAACAAATTGGGGGAGTCAGGTGTTTATGATCTACTATCTAAACTAATATTATAAAGAGGTGAATAGCGTGTTGGGGGGGTAATCTCTGGAACTACTAAAACAATTTAAAAAATTGTTTTTAAGCAGCTTCATTATAGGCTTTTTTTTCAGGGCAGGTTGCTTGTTATTAGTATAAGTACTAATACAATAAAGAGTAAAGATTTGTATTTTTGTATGTTTGTAACTAATAATCTCAAAAACTACTGGACAGATTTCAAAAACTCGTTCACCATTAGAATGCTACATTATCCCTGAGTCACATAGGCTAGGTATGTTTTATTTTTCTTCACAGACGGAGTTGCGGGGAACAGCTAGTAATTAATAAAAAGCGATTAACTAATAGTGAGGAACACAGCCTTTACAAAAAATTCAATAAGTATATCATATTGACAAGTTTTTAAAAGTTGTGAGGTGTTAGTTATAATATAAAATAATCGTTTCCAACCATCAACTATATCTAAACACTAATACAGTATATTTTCTAATTAGTTCCAACTGAAAGCATACCTGATATTTTGTTGTGCGATAAGACCTCTTCAAGCACCGAGCGGCACTCATCCAGCCGTGAAAAATCGCTTGAATCGATAACAAAAATTACACCATGCACCTCGCTGTAATATTGCGACCAAATCTGCCTGAAATGGGGCCCTCCGCCCAAATCGTAGATAGTCACAGGCGTGTCCTTATGAATCAAATTAACTGCCTTAAACCCAACAGTGGGCAAAACAGCCTGATCTTTTTCCCCGGCTAGATTATTAACGGTTTTCGTTTTTCCCGCGTTGTCTAAACCTATTAATATTAACACTATACGTCTCCGCGCGCTCCGGCGACCGCAAATCGCCCAGCAATTACCCATCACTAAAAATTAATATTCGAACTAAAACAACACAATCACATGGCAAATCCGTAAAGCAACTTTGAATTTGTCGCCAGTGGCCATTTGTAAACAAAAGTAATGTTGACACAACGGTTACCAATGGCGATCGAGGTGAATGTGGCCAGTATCAAAATGAGTTTGTTCGCATTGCTTGCGATACCTTTGCGATAACTAATTGAACATAATATTCACTTATCTTTAATGTAATGTTTAAATATTACTATAATAAAATACGGCCAAAGCAGATTGAATGAATTCTTCGATGACATTGCAATCGGAGGGCGTGTTCAAGGTTACAGCTGTTTTCTTTTATTTCTTGAATACACCGTGAATACTTAACTACTTATGTAAAGAAATATCGCGTAAGCATTGACGCGTAGGTAGTGTTTTACTTTCAACTCAAGGGTAGGCTAATAATCGGAATCCTAAGGCAAATTGGCATATTAAGTGATTTTTGTAAGTTTTGGTTACATAGTTACTTAACTAAATTTTCTGTTAATTTTTCCCAAAAAAAACTCGAGATGTTCCTTTATCTCATCTTAAAGAAATTGGTTGGCCCTGTCTTTCGTGTCGACGGCAGAGGCCAGTTTCACGAAACTACAAGTTACAAATTACAAGCGGAACTCTCTTTCTAACAAAAAGAGTTAGAAAGGGACTTCCGCTTGTAATTTGTAACTTATAGCTTCATGAAACGGGCCTCATGTAGTTAGTAACTGTTCGGTAAAGGATACATAGCCAGAGAATATAATTAATTAACCATGTTATCTAATTAAGGGCTGATTTTTGAATCCCCTGAATAATTTCTGAAGTCATATATGAAAGAAACGGACAGAGCTAAAATTTACCTTCCGGATAGCTTTAACTGGGGATTGAAAAATTATCTCTAAGCCTGGGGCTCTACTTTGAAATTAGCAATTCGAACTTCGGATCACCCTGTCACTTTCTTGCGAATTAGTGACGCGTCGAGAGCAAAAGGGATAGCAATAGACGAAGTTCGAATTACGGATTTCAAAGTAGAGCCTCTGGTACCACTATTGAGCTAGTTTGGCAAAAAAACAATTTGAGGAGGTGACCGGTGAAATAACAATATTCTCAAGTGGCAACCACCACGTTGCAGTTTTTGGGCAAAAATTGGATCATGTTGCCCGTGTCAATCCGCACAGGCGCACAGCACAGCGCCCTCATTTTCAACAAATTATACATTATGGTGTTAATCTTCTTTAGGTACATAGTACACAACAAAGTCACTTTCCGCCGTCTATCCCTCTGTATGTATGTACACTTAGATTTTTCAAACTACGCAACCAGTTTTTAATGCGGTTTTCATCATTTGATAGTTGGGATTTTATATTCTTATGTATAAAAATCAATTGCCATTCGTTAGTCTCGCAACAAGACTCGAGAAAGGCTCGAGCGAAGTGAATTAAAAAAAAATACATACGGGCACGAACAGCTAGTTTATAATCAATTCTGGATTATGTACGGGTCGCATTGTTATTTCATAAATCAGTAGGTAATCTTGATTTCCCCATGTTCGCATACTAAAAACAGAAACCTACAGAAACGTCAGAAACACGAGTTTATTGAGTTGAGACTAAAGTAAATAGCTATGAGATGCGTATAAGATAGATGTGTATTTTTCGTCTACAATCGAGAAAAGTTGTTAACTGCTTGGGGGCTTCAAACCTTATTTACGGTTAGTTAAAGCTCGCCAGTGAACAGCTGGCGTTATCATAAACTAGTTGTCGCCCGCGACTCATACCACGTTGAAGTCGTCTATCTCTTCTCGCGGCAAAAAATACCTTGTCCTTTCCCGGGTTTTAAGCTATCTCCGTGCCAAATTTCATCGAAATCGGTTTAGCTGTGAAACCTTAACGAACAGACAAAGTTACTTTCACATAAGTATACAATATTATTCCATACTAGGAGTGCAGTAGGAAGTAATATAATGAAAGTCGAAATAAAAATACAATATGTTTTTATTTGTGAACATAATCGTAGTAAACACAGGTACAATTTTGACATATTATTATTTACAAAGCCTGATTATTAAAGAATAAATAAATGCGGGCCAATTTTTGCTTTAATTTAGCGTAGCCATTATGGAAAATCAATGGTCGAGAAATTTACCTGAATCTCACGAGAATATTATCGCCATTCTTTACAGAAAAAAACGCTAGATCTTTCATATTATTGTCTAGGCAAATTTCCGCTCCTTTCATTTGCTCGTCGAGTAAATAAAGCTTCGGAATACCGGTGTGGCCAGCCTTTGAAAATAGTCTATGAGCCAGTGTTACCAGTTTTTGCACCGCCATTGAATTTGGGAATTTCTTTTTCAGGATTTTTCCGTCTTCACCCTCGAGCGTTATTTCAAGCAGTTGCGAGGTTAAAGTTGTATTGATCGGTTGTTTTACTAAAAGACTATCCTCTGGAATACCGTATCCTGAAAAAAAAGTATTTATAAAATTACAATATACTTACCAGCTGTTTTGTAACTTTTAAACATTTCATTCACACACACATATAGCAGTGTAACTTATAATATAACCCTCTTTTTAAAAATAAAAATGTATTCGACGATGAAGAGAAAAAAAAAACAAAATAAAGATTGAACATCAAACCAAGAATGGCAACACAGAAAACGAAATTAAACAAAAAAGAAAAGGAATTTAGAAAAAAAAAAAAGTGGCATAATGTTGCTATGGGTGATTCCGTGACGTCGACATTGACGCCACTCAGCACTATGTCACGGCATGAACCGCGACGCTGATTTTCAGTGGCGCCAACGTGACACACGAACGAAGAGACATCGTTTTGCGTTAGGGATTATCTTTATCTTATCTTACAGATGGGCCCTTTCGGATACCTTCGATCTTTTGTGCAATTACCCTCTTATGTCCTCTTTACACGTTGACGAGACCGAGCGATACATAAGAGTGAGATGCACGAATATTTTGCTCACTCTAAGATTTAATGCGTCCCTTACGTTGGCCTATGATCCGCCAACGTGTAGAGGGGCCATAACACACTCATCTGTTCGAATGTGCAGGTTTTCTCACGATGTAATCCCTTCACCGTAAGAGCGTCGGGTAATGCACTTAAGTTAGAAAAACTCATTAGTACGCACGTGGTGACCGCGGGGGTTCGAACTCGGTACCTTACGATCACGAGTCGACCCCCCTAAGCCAGGCCGCCGATGCTTTCAAAAGGCGTCTGCGTCATGGGTTAAAATGGTACTCACTGTTGACGAGCTCGAGGAACCTGCAGTGGTCTCTGTCGAAGGCGCGCCGCTCGGTGCCGTCTGGCTGGGCCAGCTTCCACTCGGCGCCGTACCGCTTCATGTAGTCGTACTCCGCGCCGCGCCGCAGCTCGCGCGTTATAAGGGATCCGTTCAGCTCCTGGCAACACCGGAGCACTCAGGGATATAGTCTGTCAAGCGAGTCGTATCCCATGAAAAAGGCGGCAAATTGGATGTAGTGGCACCCTCATTACTATTGTTTTCTAATAAATTTAAGTATTTTCTTGACAGCATTTAAACTGCAATCCAGCTGCGAAATGGCAGTTTGAGTGCAGTTGACGTACGTACGTTTTTGATGCAGTTACGTCGAGTGAATCAGAACTGCACTCGAACTGCCATTTTGCAGTCCCGTCTGTACCGGCCCTTAATTTATTATCCGTTTGACAGATAATAGTATTGCCATGTTAAAAAATCAGATAATCGGTCGTGGTTACCACTCACTTGACAGGGGCTCTACTTTGAAATCAGTAATTCGAACTTCGGATCGCCCCGTCACTTTCTTGCGAATTAGTGATGCGTCGAGAGCAAAAGGGATAGCAATAGACGAAGTTCGAATTACGGATTTCATAGTAGAGCCTCTGACTCTATAGTGTTTTTTACCGTTTGTTTTTATTTTTCAACTTGTCAGTTTTTGACAGTTTATTAGATAAAATCCTGGCAACACAAGACTAATCAGCGAAACCTGAGACTTTATAGCTTTTGACTGTTAATTTGTTAGGTTCTGGCAACAACGACGAGCTATATGTATGACAAAAAGAAAGAACTATCCAAACAAACAATCCAAAGAAGAAACAAGTCGGTTCTATTTTTTGAAACTTCCATAAGAAATACTTGTGTTCTTTTATTTCTTTAGATAGTTTTTATGTGGTGTTTAAAAAAGTTTATTTGACGACGCGTTGGCCTACTTGGTAATGACCCTGCCTACGAAGCTAGCGGTCCTGGGTTCAAATCCCGGTAAGGGCAGATATTTATGTGATGAGCGCGAATATTTGTTCTCGAGTCATGGATGTTTTCTATGTATTGTATGTATTTCTCTATGTTAGTATTTATATCGTTGTCTAGTACCCATAGTACAAGCCCTGAGCTTTGTTTGGGACTAGGTTAATTGGTGTGACAATGTCCCCTGACCCTGACCCTGTATTACCTGGAGTGTGCCAATTTTCGCTATAATCATTTGGGAGCCGGTGTCGTAATCCTCCGTGGCCTGCACGGGGTTCTTCAGGAAGTACAGCTTCTTCAGGTGGTTCAGTTTGTCGAGTTCACTCAGAGACCGCCACTGAAAATAGACATAAAACAGTGTTTATCAGATATATAAAAAAAACTTGTTGCAGAAATTGGTTATCATACTCTTCCATTTTAAATGTGTCCTGAGTATGAACTATCTTTGTAGCAAATTTCACATTGATTAGCATTGAAACCGTGAAGATGGAACAAAATAATGTTTAGTATTTATTTTTAAATCGTTGTCGAGTACCCATACCATAGTATGGCTTAGTTTCCAGGTCGATTTGTGTGTGATTGCTTCCTGATATTTAATTATTTATAATATTGATAAGGATAACAATCCCTTGCTCAAAAAAAACCTGTGACATAGGGCGATATCAACTGACCACTTACTAACCACCTTATAACTGTAATGAACTTGATAGGGCCTATATTAAGGCCCTGTTTTTTGATCAGTAGTTAACTCAACGAATTGTTAAAATTAGAAAAAAGAATCTAAAATTTGACACATTTCCTTGAGATTTAACAATTAGTTACTTTAACTACTGATCAAACCACAGGCGCTAAGAATCAGATTCTGAGTAGGTAATATTATCAGATTTATCTGGTTCAAGACACAACAAAGTAAATGTAAGAGCCGTATTAATAATCTTATCTTGGGTGAGATGCCCATCACAAGACTCGTCTGAAATGACAGTTGTCCACGGGTTGACGTTTACTTTGACGTATCTTGAGACGGGCATGTAAGTCGAGATTAGTTTATTAATACGGCCCTAAATCTCTCGAGTCTTGAGACAGGAATCTCACCGTGATGCGTGATTTTAAGTAAGAGGGAGGACTTGGCCTAACACTCCAAAAAAAGTTGACAAATCAATCCAAAAAGTAAAAATTTAGCAAGTAATAAAAAATACTTACATCATTAATTTTATTTCTGTTTAAGAAGAGAACCTCCAAATTTTCAAACACATCCACCTTCGCATTACTCGGGTTATCATCAAACCGTATCTGTTCAATCTGGCAGTCGTTCAGACTGAGCACCTTGAGGTTCTTCAACCATCCCAGGTTCATGACTTCGTACCAGGAGTCTATAGGGTTCCCGTCCAGACGCAAGATGGTCAGGGTTCGTAGAGTAACCACTGGTGGAGTGATCACCTTGATTCTGTTGAAGGCAGCCATGACCTCGTTTATTTTGGGCCAGAGGTGGGACAGAGAGAGGAAATCAGACCACTCATAGTCACAGGCGGAGATGTTGAGTTTTTCCAGCTGTGCGAAGTTGATCGAGAGCTGGGCGAGAGTCTCCTCGGGCATATCAATCGCCATTCGGTTTTTGCTGTAGTTAAATTTTTATTATAATATAATATTAATCATAGTACTGGTCGACACGCGTAAAAAGAGCTCCGAGTGGCTGGTGTGGTGGAGGGAATATGTTATATTAAACTAGAATTTTAATGAATAAGAAAATAGGATGCAGTAAAAAGGAAGGGCTTTCATAACTAATACTGAACATAATATACACAATACAATATTATGTAAAAATTGAATTCTGTGTATACACACTCGCCGAGACACCCCGAGATAGTCTAAGAGCGAGTGTGTACATACTGCTCTCGTCTTGTCTCGCTCGCTCTTGTTTCGTCTCGCCATGACCAGGTCGCGGTCGTTTCTGGCCCGAGACTCTCGGGGAGAGGCTCTCGGCAAGAGTGTACAGACGGCATTAGAGGCATGTTTCGTAAGAGGATTGTCACCTCATTTATAAAATTTTTGATGCACATGATGACTGGTAGGCTGACTGCGTACATAAAAAAGATAAAGATAAAAGTCATTTATTCAGTAAGTAGGCCGCACGGGCACCTTTACACGTCAGGAGTCTACCAGCGCTTCCCAAGAGGAGACCACTGCCGAGAAGAAACGCCGCAAGAAACTCAGCAGTCAGTCATTTTTTTAACCATATTTCCTATTACAATGATACAACTTAGTCTAGTATTATATAAAGCTATAAATATTAATTTAAATATAATATCAAATATCATGCGTAGATCAGCAGGAAAACATGGCAAAAATATTAGGAGAAATATAGACGGAGAAAAAGGCAAAAACAAAAAAAATAATAATAAACAAAGTTTCGACATGTTTTCCTACATCAACAGTGTCCCCTAGACAAGATAAAGGTTTTACATTTGAACAAATTATTATTGACTAATTTTCGAGTTTAGGCCATGCATTTTTGTCTGCTAGATAATCCTCGACCCTATAATACGCTTTAGACATTAACGACTTTTTCAAGTAATTTTTAAGTGCTGAAAAGGGTAACTTTAAAACTACGTCAGGTAATTTATTATAGAAATGAATGCATTGACCAACAAATGATTTATATACTTTACGTACGCGAAATTTTCTAATAGCAATTTTATTTTTATTTCTTGTATTTAAATTATGTATATCAGAATTTTTGGTGAAAGAATCTAAATTTTTAATAACATAAATAATATTCTCATAAATAAATTGAGATGCTACAGTTAAGATATTAATTTCTTTAAATAGTTCTCTTAAGGAGTCACGAGAATTTAAGTTATAAATAGAACGAATGGCCCTTTTTTGTAAAACAAATATAGTTTGTATTTCAGCTGCCTTACCCCAAACCAGAATACCGTACGACATGACACTATGGAAATAACTATAATAAACTAAGCGAGCTGTTTCAACATTAGTTAGCTGTCTAATTTTCCTAACGGCATAAGCTGCCGAACTTAGTTTACCTGCCAGTACAGCTATATGGGGACCCCATTGCAAATTTTTATCTATTGTTATGCCTAGAAAAACTGCCTTATCTACCATTTGCAGACACTCGTCATTTATAAAAATACTAGAATCTACCGGTTTAACATTAGGCAAAGCGAACCTAACACATTTAGTTTTCTTAGCATTTAGTAGTAAATTGTTACTAGTAAACCAATTAAGTACTTTAACTAGTATGGCGTTTATCATACTGTAGTCTACGGACTTTCTATCTACCTTGAAAATTAATGAAGTATCATCAGCAAAAAGCACAATATCACAATGTTTATCTACTGTTGGTGGTAAGTCATTTATATAAACGAGAAATAGAAAAGGACCTAAAATGGAGCCTTGAGGCACACCTAGTTTCACTGTAGCTCCAATTGATTGCGTTTTGTTTACAACCACTGTTTGAGTTCTGTCACTTAGATAAGAAGACATAAGACTTAAAGCTTTATTGGACAATCCATAGTGTTTTAATTTTAAAATAAGGGTCGAATGATCCACGCAATCAAAAGCTTTGGAAAGATCACAAAATATTCCTACCGCATCACAAGATTTCTCCCAACTGTTATATATGTATTTAATGAGAACAGATGCCGCATCAATTGTTGATCGACCTCTGGTAAACCCAAACTGGTTACTATTAAGTAGTTTATTTCTATTAAAGTGACCTAACATATCATTCAGCATTAGTTTCTCAAAGACTTTACTTAAAACCGGTAGTATGGAAATGGGACGGAAGTTCGTTATATCACTCATGTCGCCCGATTTAAAAAGAGGTATGACTTTACTATATTTCATGAGATCTGGAAAGGTCCCCTCTCATAATAATAACTGATTCCCCCTCAGGTCCGAAGCATATTCCCTCAGTATAGCACCCACACACTGTAGACTCTAGAACTGTCTCACCTGACATCTAGCTCCTTGAGATCAGGCAGCTGCGCGCTCAGGGCAATAACCTCGCGCCAGTTGCCGAACAGATTGCGCGCCACGTCGAGCGCCCGCACGTGGGGACACAGCGCCGCCACGTCTCCCGCGCGCGCCACGCACTGGTCCCGCACGCTCACTTCTAATAAACGGTCGAACTTTCTGGAACCATCCACCACGGCTCATTATAACAGCTGTTGGACGTGGTCATAGACAAAAGCCCGCCAGAGGTAAGATTATATACGGTAAAAACTTATTGTTTCTGACGTGTTTAAAGACAATATGGTTTTAGCGAGTTGAGGGCCTGTATTCTAGGTGGTAAAAACCGTTTTGATAGCTCTTATTTATTTGACCGTAATGACGGCCGAGTTAAAAAAAACAGGTCAAAGATATATAGTTTTTGCCACCTATAATAGAGGCCCAGATCAAACACAAAACAAATTCTTTACTCAGTATCTGAAGCAATAAAATACTACATAATGTTATCGCTACTGAAAATGTAATGCCAAGAAACAGGCTAAGGTCGCTTCCTGACTTGGCGGTATGCTTGCAGTAAAGCGTACTGTAGGCATAAACGCTGCGCGTTGATTGGTAGATGCCACTAGGTAGATGCCTAGCAACCCTTACCGATTCCGTGTTTTACTGCAAGCATACCGACAAGTCAGGAAGCGGCCTAAAACTTATTGATGATGAAGCAAAGTGACAGTTCATAGCATATTTAAATCATTGCATGAATTGAAAAATGAACATGTTAACTATTCAGTCTAATAAATAAAGTATTTTGGATTGCATTGTATTGTATTATTCTAACCACATCATTTTCTGTTATTTTTTACAGAAATAATCACTTGTGCACTCTTAACTCTCAGGAGAGCTAGCACAAGTTGTCAGCGACTTGTTTGTCACTCGGATCTCCCTTTCTAACCTTTTTAATTAATAATTAAATTGCTCTGAATTGCTTGCTCTGATTAAAAAAAACTGTAGTCACAAAGAGTTGACAAAAAATGTAATATCAAAGATCTTACTGCTTCTGATGGATTTTGTCGAACCCAACCATTTCAATGAACGGAGCCCCCATCTCCCGCTTCCACTCATTAATCACAGTCCTGCGGTGTGCCGCTACAGTCTCATCCTGAAAATCATTCAAGACATAGTCAGATATTGCATAAAATGAAATAACAAAACTGACAAATGACAGTAGTTAGAGTGTTTATTAATTCAAAACCAAATGAATACAAATAACATCACAATCACAGGAACATTTTGCCTTGAAGAGTTTAAACCATCTGTCAATGACACGTAAAATTATCGTCTGTACACTGACTTTACAGACAACCATATTTTTTTTTAATGGCTTTTGCAGAGCAAACAAGCACACAGGCCACCTGATGGTAAGTGCAATCTGAGACCCATAGACATTTGCATTCTCAAGACTACCATCTTATGATTTCAAATCTAAGATCACAAATTTTGTGGTCTTAGATTTGAAATCTTAAGATCATTTTTAATGATAGTAATTTCAATGATTGTCTTTACCCCCCACACTGGAACACAACAATATTCAGAGCTGGCTTTACCTATAGTGCATGGTGTGCAGGGCACACTTGCGATCTTTATCTATTAATTTTATTACTTCCCGTATTTGTATTAAAACACTCATCAAAATGTTTATTTTAAAAGCTTTGACTGAACTTTATGATCTTAACAGGATTGTGTGGATTTTGCTATGCAATGATGTATTATGAAAAAACTAATACCAGTAATTCAACTGCCGGTAATTGTTAGCTCCTTATATGATAACAAAATACTTTACTAACTTGCTTTGTTTGTAGTGACTAAGCTACAATAACAACTTGTGTAGGCGGATGACCTAATTGGAACACAACATTCTCTCTAGGCAACTATAAAGTGTACAATTTATAAGTCATAAGGGATCTGAATTAAATGAAAATTATTCAGTACCTCTAAATCTCCGTAATACTTCTTGATCGCCTCAGCACAGTTCGTGTAGGGCGCAATTTTGTTCGGACGAATGAACGACCCAGCGCCAGGTTTCGACGTTTTAAAATACGGAATGTCGTCCACGGAACCATCGTGTTTCCCCCTCGCCGGATCGTCCCATTCCACACCATACCAAACCCCTTTGTATCCTTGCACTTCACCGATGTATTTTACTGTAGCAAAGTCGTCATTGCACTTTACACGGCTACCGATTCTCACTTGTATCTCACCCTCCTCGGTACCATTGCGACTGTCCATGGTACCGTTGCAAAATTTTGGTATCAAATTAACAGGCATTGCGCCCACCATTCTCTTTGAATTTTCGAAAAAGGAACTGTTGATGAAAAGAGAAACAGGCTGAATTTTCTCCGAAAACAAACTGTCATAAATGTTTGCTGCTGTCAAGGAAAACAGTGGTGTTGCCGCTTAATATGATAGCAGAAGCAGTTTGGCCAACAAATCGGTACACAATTGAGGCTAATTATGTTATAAAATAGCATATAATTTTTTGTTACTTATTTTTTGGTTTTTTATGATTAGACTTCGTTTACAGATTAATCGAAATAACTTAAAGTTACTAGTTGCAAAATAGTTCAGTCATTTCAGAAATACATAATACAGTCAATAGATGGCGGTACCATGCTCATTTAGAAAAGAAATAAGGAATAAATCCCTGAAAGGTGATTGGTGCTCAAAGGTTTTACGTATTATCCGACCAAGGATGGTAGTAGCACTACATAAGGACGAAAATGAGAATGACAGGTCCGAAACGGACGTAAAATTTTCATAGATGCCTTTTTTTGCTGATGAATGTACCAGTAAGGTTCAAAGTTAAACTCCTCTGTAGGCAAAAACTAAATTCACCGGAGTAGTTCGGACTCAGCATGAACTGCCAGTCGCCGGTTCAATGATCCATTTATTTTAAATCGTTCGTCGTGTCGGCGCGCGCGGTGCTAGCTAGCGTCTTCTCGCTCTCCTCTTTCCGAAATGGGGATCGGGACGTAAAAGTAAAAAATTGCTTTTTGACAAAAATGGCTACCCAATGTAGTGCCCCGGACGTGTGCATTAGTCGATAATAGGGAAATGTTTTGTTGTGTCTGTGAAAATATGCAGTTTTTAAGTGAACAATTGTTGCGTGCTGTGCATTAGTGTATACGGATTGGTCCCTACAAAGGATCGAGCATCAAAATGAGGTATGTGCAGTGCAGAGTTCATCGCTCGAGCTTTCCTTAGCAAAACAAATAAATAATTACACGGTTAGTCTAGCAGGCGTCGTACTATTTTTAAACGGTGATAATTTACTGCATCGATGAGCTTTTGATCGGTGCCCGTGTCTGCATGTCCGATATAAGAAACGTAAACACGGGCGTGTGGACGTCATGGGTGATCGATTATTTGATTACCGACGTAAATTTAGCATTTTATGAATGACAATGTTTCGAAGGCTGTAGTAAACTTGGACTCGATAACCTAGGCTACAAGAAAGTTGCATTATAATGAATATTCGCGAATGCTATTGATTTTTCTTTGCGTATTAACGCGCGGCCCCACACGATGTTACGTTTAGGTGGTTTGTTACCCTTATTTATATTAGAATATAGAATAAAATTACTTCGTGGACCGACCTTGCGGTAGGTTTAGGAGTGATTAATTAAATGGGTACATTGGGGATATTTTCTAGGGGTGGTATGCTATGCGTAATGTTTCCAAGAACTAGGGTGGCAGAGTGCCCCAAGGGGAACGCTGCGAACGTCAGTGTACATTAGGTACTAATCAACACACCCTCCTCATATTTTCGCGATTACTCTTATCTAGGCTATTACCTGATTAAACTTGATATCAGGTGTTTGAGGAACTTTATCTTTGCATTACTGAGTAATGTAATAATCATCTCATAACATTATTATTTAAGTCTTAACTTAATCATAACATAACACAACACAGTTTATTTGTGCTAAGAATATATCCAATTTCTTTTTTTACAACAACATTGAAGAATAAACTTTCAAAGAATCCTATAAACAATACTTTTTAGTTTTTGATAACAATATTGTGATTATGGTGACTGAACTATTAAAAAAAAAGGAATGTGCAATCAAAAACATGTTTCCAAGTAATATGATCTTAACTTGGCCAAACAATACAGTAGAAAAAAATATCATTGAGCATAATTTCAGTCACATGTTTCCAGCTACAGGTTAAATTTATAAAACTATGTATCAAATAGGAAATCTGATGAAGCCTTCATAAAAATACCCAAAGTTTATACAACTGGATCTAGGATATTGATCACATAAAAATTATCAATATCCCAGATCCAGATAATCTTGAGTATTTTTATGAAGGCTTCAAACAAAATTAATTTAAATACTAACAGGTCTTGATCATCTATTGAGAACTAAATGTCTGGTTTCAGATCTCTCTTGCCTCATCAATCAGGTGGCCTGTGTGCACATTAGCTTTCTCTTTACCATACAAAAATAACTACCTTAGTCCTCAGTACTTTAGTATGAATAAAAATAAAACTACAACAACCATAACCCTCACCTATAGTAGGTATTTATCCCCAGTTGGTCAAGCCATATTAAGCTCCCTAATTAACATCCCACCTGGTTGTTAAAAGTCACCACCTGTCAATACTTTTCTCAAAACTGGTTTCAAAATTGTAATAAAAAGTTGCCTTAACATCTGCTTGGGACTGTCTGGTTGAGCAGCAGTTTATAAAGGTTCTTAGAGAATGATTAAAAAGTTAAAAAATGGTAAAATATAGGTCAAACTGGTTTTTTTATGTTTTGCATACCCTTAGAGATTTGGTTAAAAAGTGGAGAAAATTGTGTAGAGAAAATTTAAATTGTATAGAGCTTTGGAAGTACAAATAAAACATATGTCAAGCATGAATGTTATAAAATTGATAAAAACAGAAGCAGGAAATGGGTTGTTGTATTTTAATAATATTTCATTTGTATCCTGATTTTTATCAACTGTTGTATTATACCTAATTATTTTCCTTACAACCTCAACTGTGATTGTTTATATCAAATCAAAACGTTTATTACAATCATGTTGTAGTCTTATGTTTAAGTTTATAAGGTCCAACATGAATCTGCCCTTAGGGTTTATTTTCGGTTTGGAGGAATCATGGTTTTTAGCCACTTAGTGATGCAATAAGTTTCTGGAATAATGGGATAATCCTGTGATGGGACATGTCTATTAGAAAATACTTATTATCAGAGACAAATTGCCGAATAGGTAAGGGAGGCTTTTGACCAACACTGGGACTAGAAGTTGTATATTGTTTAATCCCTCAGGAACTATCTAGTTTTCCTGAATAAAAAGTAACCTATGTCCTTCCCCCAGGTTAAAATCTATCTCCTCACCAATTTGAATTAAGATCTATTCAGCCGTTTTGTCGTGGAAAGGTGGCAAACAAACAAACAATTGCAAACTTGTGAATTTGCTATGGATAGTATGGAATTCCAAATAGTTATATCTACCTACACTAATATTATAAAGAGGAAATATTTGTATTTTGGTAGTTTGTAATGAATAAACTCAAAAACCCATTACAAAAATTCTTTCACCATTAGTATGCTACATTATCCCTGAGTAACATAAGCTATGTTTTATTTTATCTGCATGGGCGGAGTCGCGGGCAACAGCTAGTTAGGTAATACTCACATAAGATACCTAGACCTTGATGTCACTATTTCTTACCTAACTCGATTCTGAGTAGTGAGTTTCCATGTTTGTATTTGTGGGTAGATAGGGGTAAAATTACTGATCTACACGAATGTGTATTTTTAATTAACTCACTTCCCCTCTAATTTAGTAATGAAAGGACACAATTGGTCGTAATTAATATTGTTTTACCCAATGCTGTTTCTGTGACCCCTATGCGTGAGGTACTTGGTATTGGTACCTATTAATTTAATCTATAAGTAAGTATAAAAGAAAAAACTGACTCACTAATCAATCAACGCACAGCCGAAACTGTTGGTCCTAGGAACTTGAAATTTGGATGGAATGTTTATTGGATATCCTAGAGGTGCACTTAGAAGGGATTTTTGGAAATTTACCCCGTAAGGGTATAGGGGGAAGTAGCTGGAATCTGGAGAGCTAAACAGCTGAAATGTATGGAACAGCTGTTTTTTTTTTCGCGATTTGGATGTTGGTCCCATAATAAAAGTTGATGAGTATGACCTACAGAGTTAGTCCCTGAAGTTTGTCGGTCCTTCTGCCGAACACCCTGTATATACACTAATTTCCGAGCGATCAGAAGCTATAGGTAGGTAGGATATTATTTATGTTTAAACTTGTTGGTTTATTTTATCTAACCATGTTCCTAATCCATCAACGTACCTAGCTAACGTACCTACCTACCATTTCTTTGCAGACTACAAAACAACGATCGATTTGAAAGGTAGGTGGGTACCTACTTTCTCTTTGGATGCAGACCAGACTAATTTGCAATACCTACGTAATAACAAGGTCGCAATCAAGAAATAACAATAATAATTGAGAAATTAGGTAGGTATTAACGTGTTTCTCTTTAGGGTGGGTTTGCCTTGACATGTTTAACCCTTATAGTAGCTTCATTGGCTTCATATTAAAGTTCTTACTCCAATTAAAATGTTGGCACTTTAGTTATGTTATGGTAGGTAGCTATCAAATTATTAACCCCCGACGGAAGCAGAGGGGTGTTAGGTACAGATCAAGTACAGTGGACAGTGGACAGTGTTAGAAGACAGTACAGTAGTGTAAACCGATCGGACAGTAGCGAGTCAAGTTGTTTTGCCAGTGGATCCAAATCACTTTCTATTTTTTCACTCCACTGTCCTTGCCACTGTCCTTGACCAATGTAAATCGGGGTTTTTAATCTTTTTAATAGTTATTAAAACGTAGGTTAAATAACTATTAAAATCACAGTAACGGATTGGTAAATAGGTCCTACTATACCTGGGGCCCTAATATGGCTGCGTTTATCGCGTGACAAAGTGTGGATAAGGCATCCGTCACCTTCTGACACGTAAATAAGTACGAGAGTGACGGATGCTTTATCCACATTTGACACGCGATATAGAAGCAGCCATACTAGGCCCGCTGGTCGATACAAACCCATACTTTGGCAACATTAGTGCATTTTTAGTGGTCCAACTGGTCCGTCGATTGACATACCCTATCATACATATAGTATGTTGTGCAAGCGATGCAGTGAACTGCAATTTTATAGCTATTTAGCGGAGGTGTCATCTGCAGCGAAAACTAGAGCGCCGCAACGCCGGCAACAAGATAATGTTCTGCCTACGGCTCGGGACAGACGACGACACAAGCGCTACTGTTGAATGGATGCATTTGAATGCACCATATTTTAAAATGGCGATCCGCCCTCGCTTCGCTTCAGTTTAAACAAAATTAAATAGCCTATACTAGTCAGGAATAATGTAGCATTATATTATTGTAATAATTTTTAAAATCGGTTAATTATTTCTAAAGATTGCCCACTACAAAGAAACGAAAAGCAACCGTTACCTCTTCATAATAGGTATTAGCATAGATTAGTATAGATTGGTATAGATAGATATAAACAAGGTATGGTCATGCTAAGGCGTTTTGTATCTATTCTATCATGTCATTGTGTGTTAATCTCATTAAGAATATTTTTTACCCGACAGCATCAGAAGGAGGGTTATGTTTTCGAGCGTATGTATGTACATATGTATTTTGGTTTTGCTATGATATTTGTATGGTCTTTTTATGTTGTATGTTATATTGGAAAGACATCATCGCGTCTTTTATCGATGTACTTATTTACGAGAAAGGAAATTTTGTAAATCATTGAAGTGCAAATGAATTAATTAAGTTCCTTAAAACGGGCTATACCTGTTTAAATGTAAAAATAAATAGATGTTGATTTTTTTAGGTGTATCCCATTTGGATTTACCACCATTATTAAATTTTCAGTTAAGAAGATATCTTATTTTGACGTAGGTACCTATTGACTCATGCTTGAGTGTTTCTAATTGGTTTAGCATCCTCAGAACAAATCCAAAGAAAAAAAAAACATGTACAGTCAAAGAAAGAGATTTGTGACCCACCTTAGGTTCAAAGTAAATCTGACATCCTACAACAATAAGGTTAAGTTTCCTATAAGTTACAAATGACTTGGCATCTCTAATGACATTGACAACTTCAAGCATAATTTTTTGAAATGGGTCACAAATTTCATTGATTTCATTTACAAAATTGGCAAGATTATTTCGTAAAATGGTCGTAAAACTCTTTTACGATAGTTTTTAATAAAAACTGTCCTTTTTTAGGTGTATTGAAATGTAAAATTAAATGTAGGTATTGTTCCTATTTTGCTTGCGCACGCACCTGTCCGTCAAACTATGTTACGGCGAGGATGTCATTGTTACTACAATGATATGTTCGCCGGTTATGCAACCGTAACGTCGATGTTATAATATAATATATCGTATTATAGTTTACATTGTTGGAAAGCGTTTCTCAAATGATTTACGTTAATACGTTTACGTAATTTATTAATGATAGGTTACTAGGATTTTATAATATCGGCTGTTTATAAGGAAACTAGGCGACCCGCCTTGGCTTCGCTTTAGTTTAGTTTCTCTGTACTGTAACACGTAACGTACATAAACCATATACCTAGGTAGGTAGCCTATATTATATAGGGATAGGTAATTTAACTACCTATTAGCAGGATATTTTAGAAAAGCGGTTCATTTGCCATTGTTATACCATCGTTAAACCACCGACGAAAAGAGTGAGGTGTTAAGGTTTGCCGGTGTGTTGGTGTATGTAGGTATCTGTGGAATAGTAGCTCCCGAACTCATGGACCGATTCGCGTTTTTTTAACTAGGATAGATTTACCTATGGGGGTTAATTATGAGAGTTTTATGAAATTCAGTTGGGTAGTTTAAAGATATCAGCTCTATAAGTAGGTATCGCCATTATAACAAAAGCGTTACCTATTTAAAAGTTATCTATATATATAAAAGGCTAAACTGACTGACTGACATATCAACGCACAGCCGAAACTACTGTACCTAGAAACTTGAAATTTGGTACATGGGTTCCTTTCATGATGTAAGTGAGCACTAAGAAAGGATTTTCCGAAAATCGACCCCCAACGGGAAGAAATGGGGGGAGTAGCGGGAAACTAATTCTACGCGTACGAAGTCGCGGGCGTCCTCTAGTGTTAAATAAATGTCGTAAGTTTAAGTTTTTGAGTTTGAGTCTTCGTTTGTTCGTTCTGTCGTCAAAGTAAATGTCATTCTATAGAAAACTCATTTTTGACACATCTTGAGATGGGCATTACAGTCGAGATCAGTTTATTAATACCTAGTTTGTTCCCGCCTGAGGTTACTCCCCAACAAAAACAAACACAATTTAAACTCTTAACATAATATTAGTATAGATATAAATATAGGAGATCTGACATTGAATACATTATTCGCATATGTCCCAATGCTGGCCGGAAAGTCCCTCATGACAAGTGGGTTTAGTACCTAAATTAAAGTCCCTGTGGAGCTCACTGGGCGTATACTGATAAACGTTTTTTAATCTCGCCATTAGTAGGTACCTATTATGTGTCACTAAAACCAATTTACAAAGCAGGCCCTTAATAATTCAAGCAAAGCACATTAACTATAGATACATTAATTTAAAATGGAGCTACCTACATACCTACATTATATCCCTTTTCGAATAGACTAGCGAATGGAATGTCCATGGCTCTCGGAATCTACTTAACATCAGATGGTCTATGTCTCCCTTTACGACATAAAAAAAACACTGTTTGGCCTTTAACAGATTCCAAGATAAATTCAATGTGTATTTTTGCTCCTGCTCGAAATAACGGTTAATTTCGCTGGCTTTTGTTCGCACCGCCTTCGTTTTCTCGTCTTTCCTACATTTTCACATTTTCAGCTTGAAGTCAAGCCGGACTTATCATTTTAGCCGCGACGCCATCCAACTGCAGAAAGGATCAAAAACCAAAAATACCAGGTTAATGCCAGCGATCATAACGCTCGCGAAACGGTTCCGCTCCGAGCGAGTGTTTACGAAGAACCCTGGTTAAAAACCATAATTAACCGGTATTTTTCGAACCGTTCCCAAACCCTGCTCTATACATAGGTATGAAGTTTAAGTGCATTAAAGCTCTAACGCCAAGTTTTATTTCTAGCTTTTGTTCTAAATAAGTTTCATAAAGCCGACCTTAAGTATGATGTCTTGCACCGTTCAGTTATTTCACGGAAGATAACCACAAGAGTTTGATAAATTACAGCCGCTTAATACGTTTAGTGCCCAAAACTCCAATATGGTTACACTTTGTATGGATATTAGACTGGCGCTAACAGTGTTTTAAAAAGCATCGTTAAAGTGTTGTAAGTGGGGTCGTTATAAGCTCTTTAAAGGTTACGTAAGACCATGTGGCCTTATGTAACTTTTAAACGAATTAAGGTTGCCGCATAGGTACTTGCCAGAGGTTATTCCTTTAAAAATGGGTTTCTGTCGAACGGTAAAGTGGGTAAGCTGAGAAATTGAGAATGCACGATTGCACGCCCTTAAATGTTTACGCTGACGGGACAACTTTAACTCGCTGGTTAATATTTGGTGCGTCCAATTCAAGAACGAGTTGTTTAAGAAACCTACCAGGTCGAAATAGCCTCCATATTGACACAACAAAAATTTCTACAGGAAATTTTGAATTCAATACTTACTATTATTTGGCAGATAGCCAAACCTGCTTACCTACCTATTTCTGTACTATTTTCTAACTTCATCGTACCTTTTGACGCAGTCGAATGCAATTTTACGTGCCGAAGACGCTTGGACGTCATATGCCGACGCAAGTTACAATGGAGCGTAGAACAACTTGCCCAAAAATTAGAACGACATGCAACACGATGCGTTCATATTCCTGAATCGCTATATGTTATACGCAACGCACCGGCATCGCTGTACATTAACGCTTTTGAATCTGTTTGCCCTGAGCTAAGTCGTCATTGTTGAAATGATTGATGATACTAGTTGCCTCACCGGACCAGAATCAGGTATCCTTAGGTCAATAACCCTTAACGTTATTCAGCTAGCCCGTAATCAAAAGCCTACCAAAAATATTGTAGTTACAGAAGCCATTATGCCATTTTGTTGGTTACTGGTCTAAGTAGTAAGCTTTGGTTGAATGTCTAGGGCTCTACAATCTCTCAAATCTCTAATGCTAATAATTTTGAATAAGAATGCCTAACTTATTATTAAAATATCTATTCAATCTCAAAGGGGGTCGTTCTTGTGGCCACTCTACACGTTGGCGGATCATGGGCCAACTTAAGGGACGCATTTACACCTCAGAGTGAGCAACATATTCTTGCATCTCACTCTTACGTATTGCTCGGTCCCTTAAGTTGGCCCATGATCCGCCAACGTGTAGAGGGGCCATTGGATCGCATTCGTGTCTGGTTGGGTAGTTCAACAATTCAGGAAAGGACGGTGTTTTTCGACGCTCTTGAATGCGCGACCCCTGTAAAATCTGACGACCCCGGTTCCGGTATAAGACTATGTCGAAACTATCCTCGTTATTTTTATTTTCACATGTTTGTGGTTGAATCGTCAAAACCCTACGATCTTTAACGATGATTTTTTTATCAAAAGTTGAGTATTTATAACATCCTACTCCTGGTAATCCATTTTTTAAAATAAATGTTGTGGTTTTAAGGTATACAGCTATTATTTTAATTGGACGCTGCCTTCTAGGCGCTCGCAAACTCTACAATTCTACATGTCACGTTCTTCGCGCGGAAGCACATAAAGCTATCCCTTTTCGTTCTTGTGTGGGCCTGGCAGGCACATAATGGCCTTTGAGAATAAAACGTGTAGGTTAGTGATCCTCGAGTCCCAGGACTCCCAGGCTAGGATACCCCGGTATAATCGTTCTCGCTATCTCTCTAATAGGTGTGCAGTAAGCTAGGTGTGGTTCAGGTCTTCCACCGATCCCCAGCACAATAGCTAATGCACCGATAGTCTACGCCTAATTTGGCCCGAACAATTGGCGCTTCCTCTGACATTTGGCTTAGGTTTCCGGTAGGATTATGGCATAATGGGTGTGGGTTTGTTTTAAATTTGCATAGCATACATGACTAATTCGGCCCAGGAAAATTATTGTCCATTAGAATTTAAAGTGTCATGCACTTGGTTGGTTCAAGGCTCAAGGGTTATCTAATCTGTACCGCCAAAGGACTCCCTCCTCTAGTAGTTTATTATGATTGGGTGTTAGGAGTGTCATTGATACTAAACGAGTTTGTTTATGCCAATGATTCTTCGTAACATAACGGTGCCACTGATCTACGTGATTGTTTAACTCGCACATTTTGGAGACTCCAGAAAAATTGACAAAAATGTCAAATTCTGCGCGGACGGAATCGGGGATACAATTATAAGATTGATTAGGTAAATACAAAAACCTATTCGTCATAAAAAAACTGATGTAAAATACATCACACCTGTTGATTCATCGAAAAAAGTTGTCATTAAAGATTTCCATTGAAATGCATCGTTAACGTCATTATTGTCCCATTAATTCTCAAGCGATACCAAGCACGAGTGACAAAACTTTAGGGTCGAGTCAATGATGATGTTGATTTCTATATTCTCACGTTATTTATGTTTATTGACAGATAGGTGCTTCTTTGACCACATCATAAAGACATGTTACTGTTGCGCTGCTAGTGATGCTACGAGCATAGGCTGGTGATTTAAGTAGGTCACATCGAAAAAAAGGCTCTTGAGTGGTCAGCTTCTTAGCTTAAGTGACGAAGTCACCAGGTGGCAAAATCAAAATCAAACTTAAGCGTGCGTTTAGTAGTGTAGTGCTTTAGGTGCAGTAGTGTTATCCTAATTGGATTTAAGTTTTCTTACAGCCACAGATCTTTGTGACCAAAATGGTATTTTAATACAAGTAATTAATCTCTAATTAAGCTGCTACGTTATTATTAACAATGACTCAATGTTTACTCTCGCATCTTGACTGCGCTCCGGAGGAATGCTGTGACTAAGTTTCCGACTTGAAACCAAAACGAATAAAATGAGAAACGTGACTCCGCTGTCTGCAAATAGGTCACACTGTTATTGGATTCCTTTGAAAATAACTGGAGGTTTTAATAAGAATACAAATTCAAGTAGCGCCTCATTTTAACGAGGAAAGAATAGGAGGTTTGGTTAAAGGCTTAGCTTAGAATAAGGGCTACTTGGCAGGACAGTGCTTGAGAGTCACAGAGGGAGCCTGAGGGAAGTACAAACCTTGAGGCTTTTTACCCGATTGCCGAAGGAGGAGGGTATTGTGTTTAACAGCCTTATGTATGTTTGTTCCTTTGTGGAGCTCTAGAAACAAAACGCGTGGACCGATTTTGATGATTCTTATGTCAATCGATTTGTCTTAACCTTGTTTGTGTCACTAAAGATATGACAGTAATTGATATTCAATATGGTGGCAACTAGACGCCATATTGTAAAAAAGAAAGAAAAAAGTCGACCAACTATGACAAATGGGGTATCATTGAATAGGTATTTAAAAATCATCTCTCGATCGAACGATCAGGATAACGATTAATAACGATTTAAAGTTGGCTAGCAACAACAGTCGGGTTTTTTAAAGCTTGCTTTTTGTTGTTATTTAGGAGCTACTTTAGAAGCCCACGGACATTTGCATGGATTGCAATTGCGTTGCCAACTCTAAGGAGCAAGATGGGATGCCACTATGCTAGTCATGTAACAGGTTGTCTTACCATACATACACACTAGAACCTATACTAGAATAGAACACAGCAATGCTAGCATTGCTTGGGGGTAGGGTTAGCGAGTAATGGTTCGCAAGGAACCTGCACATTGCACAAGGTATTACCAAACTTCGCTTTGTTCACGGAAGTCCACGGAACTTAGTTAACGCCTATATAATTTATTGTATTTATTACTCATCCTTGGTTTTTACTACAAGTACAGACCTCTCGGTCAGAGGCTGAAAAACGTACCGTTATATATCCGTACCGTTGTCGCACTTGGACTTGTGTCGATACTTACATATATGTAGGTATGTATGTACTGTTATAAATTAAAAGCGGGACTTAATCGCGTAAACAGGCATAAATATTGTAAATAATGTCGACGTTATACGTTATTATTATTACACTATTGAAAACACACAAAAAGCACCATAGGTACCTTTTCCTTGCCTTTTTCTTGGCTCTATTCTTTCTGGTAAACCATATTCCTTTTGACACGTTATCATATTGTCAACGTTATGATAGCCATATTTACTTGACAGTTATGGCAGACAATACGATAACATGTCAAAACCAATATGGTTTTACTGAGTGGGAAAGGGATGAGCACTGAAAATTTACTTAATTAAGAAAGATGGAATACATATTAATTTTCAACGAACTGATTTGGCTACTGTTCCCTTAAAGAACGAGCTTCTGCCAGGTACACATACGATCCACATGAATAACCTCTCATGGCTATGTGTGAGTACGTGCTGAGTAGTTTAGCTTTCCTAGAAATTTCTACCGAACCCGTCTTCCCTTTGCCGTTTTAGTTTCACTTGTATAGTTTTTCTTAACGGTCAGGTTTCCAGCTGCAAGAAACTTTCATTAAAAGGGATTTAAATTCAATAGCCAAGTCTCTAAAGAAATAAGAGCCTCTAAAGGGGAAAATGTCTGTCTGTCAAGACATTTTTACTCAGGAACGTGTCAAGTTGGAATTGATATCAAATACTTAGGTCTGCAACCTTGAAGCTGTAAAAAGTCAACACAACCAAATCAAAAGATATGGCCGTTTATGCCGCACATTTTGACACTCGTAAGGGAATCAAAACATCTAAGGAATTTCTCGTTGACCTGGATTCATGAAATTTGGCAAGAAGAAATGTCTTATAGCCCTACATGTAAAGCAGAAAATCCGGAAACTGTAAATTTCTGTACGGAACCATCGGCCGGTTTTTTTGTGTTATAGATAAACCAAACGAGCACACTAGCCATCTCATGGTAAGTTGGCTCTGAAGCCCATTGAATTTTGCAATCTTATGATTGCCCAAACATTGCCAACCTATGGAGTAAGATGGGGCCTGTATGCTAGTAGTTTCATCAGTTGTCTCACCAGGTGCTGACAGATTTGAGCATTTACTTGAGCGTTTACTAGAATGATCGACGAAATGTGCGTCCCTATTGGTTGTTCGATTCGAAGTATCGGAACCAATCGATACGTCCCAAGCAGCAAAAGGTGGACTAGTAGATGTCTTGGAACCACTTTTTTTCGGGCTTATAACGGGCTAGTAAACGCTTATAGCCACGGAAAAGGGCCCAAATTATAGGCGTAATTGTGCTAATAAAACACCTATAGTAGTCTTGGTGGATCCCTCTTTGGTCTATAGAGACCTTATAATTGGCCTACGCAGAACTATCTGCTCCCACGAAGCTAACTATAAGCGCCTTACAGAACCAACCACGACTCTAGCGCACTCCGTGATACTGTTACAAGCTCTTCCAAACATTTGTGAAATCGCGTGTGTTGCTTGCTAATTAAGCGTCATAATTATTTAATAAAAAGGTAAGTTAACCCATCTTTATAAATTTATTATGTTGAGTGGGACAAGTAAGTACCTACACAAGATTTATAATAGGCGTCTGCATGGGTAACGTATATTTTCTGTGAAGTATGTTATGTTTTAAATCAAAATTTTTACTCGCCTCTTGAAATTAGTGTATTTAATAAGTGCATTGGAAAAATTATGTTAGTAACAATAAGACGAACAATGAAAAGTCGCCATGTTTGAAAGCAAGAATTTTCAAGTACATTACCATACCGTTATAGGCGTAAAATATCGCCATATTGTTAGGAATTAGGGTTCCATAATTCTTTAAAAAAACCTACTCTTTTTTGTAATGATGCTGTTAGGTACTTTTTATTTTTAATGTGTCAACCCTTTGTCACTGCTATGGTAATGTTTATGGTTTAGTTTAATAAATTGCGCTTCCAAAATGACACTAATAAAGTGCAAAATAAAGTTTTTGAAAAATGTTGTTTAAACATTTTGATGACGCCATTATGCCAATATTCTTCTGGAGCTGAAACATTTATATCCAGATTTTCTTTATTTGTCTCAAGAAGCGTTCGAGCGTCCTTAGGTAGGTCATCTTCTATGTTTTTATTTAAAATTTCCAATAACGAGTTTAACGCCGCATGTCGTATATCGTACTCTATAGCCCAATTTCTTACATCATTACGCAATTCATTTTTTTTCTCAGTATTTAGATACGAATGGTCTTCAATATCACTTTGCGAAGATTCCTCACTACTACTCTCCTCGTCGTTTGAATCTGAATCACGAAATGCTGATAAAAAGTCGTTTTGTCCAGAATCATCTTCATTACAATTTTCAATGTTCCTTTTTTGTACGGAACCTTCGCCAACTTCAGCTATGGTACGACCTTTGCCCAATAGAAAGCTAGAACCCGACACCTGAATTATTTGTTTATTTATATGTTTTATGAACTTTTCTTTTATTTGAACCACTTTTTTTCAACCGCTTCCATTTATTTAAATCCATTTTTGGAGAATGTCTATACCGAAATTTATTAAATTTATAGAAAACTTACAAATACGACGACGTACCAAATCAAAATGTCCGCGTAAAGACGCGTCTATAACAGTATTTGCAAGACTATTATAAGCAGTCCTACTCTTTTACGGGACTTCACGAAGATAACTTAGGATTATAGCAGCATTGGGAAATGCACTATAAGACAAGTATATGTTTACTTCTAAATGATCCACAAAGCGAACTTATAAACCCTTATAAATCCAATTAATAAGTGCAAATAGTTTCCAGTACGTTTAGTCTTATTTGATGCTTTTATAAGCATAGTTTACCTATAAAGGTTTTATATTGCTTCTTGTAGACAGTTATAAGTATAGCTTACCAGAGTACGTATTCTCAAGCGCGTTTACACTTTTTCAATACTTTTATAGGACACATAAGCTTATACCTACTGTGCTGTTAATTTGGACTTATAGACGATAATTAGTTAACGTATAAGAACAGATGTACTTGTAGGCCAAACAAGCTCCGTTCGTGCTATTATAAGCGTCGTAGCAAAAACTAGAACCGTTAAGAGAACGTTATTCGTGTTGTAGGCCTATAAAGTGTGCTCTCTGGGATAATTTTGTTGCTTGGGGTACATTTCGTCGATCATTCTAGTGAACACTCGAACCTATCAGGGACCCAATTCTCGTTAATTCAATTTTTCATGCGAGATATGTCGAAAAAATGTATGCAGTTGACAGTTCATCTCGCATGAAAAATCATCTCGAAGACACGAGAATGGGGTCCCAGCACTTGTACACACTGGACCACATCAGTGCGAAGACTTGGTGGCAGGATAGCGCTTAAGATGATGACGTCCTACCACCCGGAACAACGCAAATTCCTGTTGCTTATCATACGAATATTGTGGCAATATTATAATCAAAACAGCGTCTGGCATTTAAGCCGCCACAAATTGTAGTAAATCAGTCCTTTCGCCGGTCAGCAATATAATGATATCTGAACTAGATCTGGTAACAAAAGGTACCGTAAATATTCCAAGATTTATTACCTTTACTACCTGTCAATTATAATAACTGCAAAACCTATTGAAAGATTGGAGAGCAAATTTTATGGTCAGATAATTCTAATGTTTGTTAGGGCACGTTTACTCGACAATTTGTGATTGCTTAGAATGGCTATAAATAAATTATGTATATACAATCAATATCAGGGTCAATCTCACACAAAAACTAAACTCTAGGGTTTGACTATAGGTACTACACAACGATAAACGATGCAGGAGTGTCAGGCATCCGAGGACGATGTCGAGGATAGAGCGAAGTGGAGAAGAAAGATAAGGAAAGCTGACCCCACCACCATGTGGGATTAATAATAGCTAGGAAGAGAGGGAGAGACAAGACAACGATAAACATACTTATATAGATAAATAAATACTTATACACATAGAAAATTTATTCAAGAATTAGGAATAAATGCGCTCGTCACACAAATATTCGCCCTTATCAGAATCAGTACCAACTGACTAGACTAACCGTATCATCAATTTTACCATTTTTACCTTTTCATCTGCGGGTAGAGGGGGAATTTCGAACTACAACAAGTCACCGGCAAATTGTGATTAGCCATTCTGTATCGCTAGCACAGCTTGAATGTTGACGCTTGTAGCTCAGAGCGTTTCTTTTTTTTAACTAAGTGGAGAGGGATTGGGAAGGCGCAGACTAGTCGGCCTGCTTGCTAGAGCCTGTCACTTGGGCCAGCCTCATATATTTACAGTTAATGCCCCTGACCACACATGATTTAATAGACTCATCCGCCCGAACATTACCGTCGGCGCGCGCGCGGCCGACAGCCGGGTACGCATGAACTTAACGCACTCCCAAACTGTTGTTCCATGGGGGGAATTACACCGTATAAATGTGTCACCGTTACATTTTGTTTGACATTTGCTATGATTTGATTAATAAATAATCACGTCACTATGATATAGACATTTTTTTACCAATTGAACCTATGCGATTATCTTTGGGAGAGCCTAGCAGGGTTGTCTTTTTTGACTCATCATAATATGCCAAACTTCGTGTGAGACGCCCCCCTGGGGCAAAATGGAGCGATGATATGCGCAGATTGGCCGGTGTAGGTTGAATGAGAGAAGCTGAAGATCGGGAGCAGTGGCTTGCATTGGGAAAGGCCTTTGTCCAGCAGTGGATTAATACTGGCTGATAATGATGATGATGATGAAATATGCCATTATTTCCTTGTCACACTAATTTAAAATATCAAGTTAGAATATTTGGCTTTTAGCTTTACGCTTTTAGTCTAAAGACACCTACATAAGAATCAATGATTCTGCTTATTCTCGCGTACAGTTTAATGATTTAAAAACTGGTTTTAAGTTTGTTGACCGCGTGAAATCAAGACATTTGGCCAACACTTCCTGCCTTCCGAATCCAGCGTCTTATGATTCTTATTAACGTTTTGCTTTTGTTTTCTTCAAATACGACGCAAATCCACCCCGAAGCTTCGCTGTTGGGTTGAAGTGGCGTAACATCAATCAATTGACGTCATGACGATGCGTCATGGCCCCGGTGAAAGGGTGAAGTTGACCAATCGCAGTGTTTCCATTTTCCATTTGTGTTTACGAATAAGCGCCAAGAACTCTATATATAGAGTCAACTCCGTGTTGAAATCAAAAATTGAGCCACTCAAGGTTAACTAACTTTCCCTTCGATGATGAGTTTAATATTGTACTTGTGATTTTAAGGCTTATTATTACTTTGTGTGGTTGAGGAATAAAACAGGTTACAATTTTAAAGCGCAGAATAGACTGACAGTAAAACTTTAATATCAATCATGTTCCACTTGACCTACTTTTTTAATTTGCTCTAACTTATTAGTAACTTAATAATTTCGTCAATCTAGGATGTGACAGCCGTATTTCGTAACACAATATACATACATGTGACAGCCGTATTTCGTAGCACAATATACATACATATATGTATATCGCAAGCAAGGCATGAAAAGAGGTGATTAATCCTTTAAAAAATATTTAACGCCGTAAAACAATTGTGATACATGTTTATGGGAGCTAGCAAAGTCAGAGATCATCCTAGATTGATTTTTCCAATATAATCCTCGGTTACGGCTTTCAAATTTCATTTTTTCATTCAAACATTGTCACTAATTTGATTTTAAATAGCCAAATAACAGGCGGCATTATATCTCAGTGCCGCTTCTCGTAAAAATATACCCGTATACTGGCGCGACCGGCTGTTTATCTCGTTATGTCAACAGCCTCCAGCTGCGCGCGAGTGGATAGACGGATAGATGCGCGTGGCGCCATCTATTGGCATTGTCCGCAACTAAATAGGTGGTTGTGCCGCTTAATAGTTCGGGAGTTTGACACAAAATACGAGTACACTGTCTTTGTAGGAGGTTTGTGATGACTGTTTGGACTGTTATAGAGATAAACATTAAAATTAAACGTAATAATCATTTCCTTCTATACGTTACATGTTTACGATTACGCCCTGTAAAATAAATGTTGTCGTTATAAGTTTTCGTAAGTCGAAAATTCAAATAAACTTTTGATTTTATGGGTATGTTAAAGATTTTTGAGATTGTTTCACGTAGATTTCGTTCATTTCTTTAACATCATTATTAATTTACGAAGGCAATGCTGGTTGTTGTTTGTTTGTTATCCAAGGTCCTAATTCAGCACATCTGCCATTAAGGAAACCCGATCCGTTCCCACATGACGTCTGGGGTGGTTCGAGTCATGCGGAAAATCATTATGGGAAGCCTTATTCGTACTGCCTTGCCTGCCTGCTGTCTGTTTCAAATAGGGTAGACCCCTGTGAAAACATTCTCCCATAGAGCCATATTAATAAACCTATTATTGAGTGACATTCCCGTCTAAAGGTGCATCAAAAATGACAGGTTTCTATGACTTGAAGTGACGTGTAGTGAAACGTGGGTTTTTGAAAATGAGTTTAAAAATACGCCCTACCTTTCAATTGTATGTGTTAGAATAGGCCAGGCGTGATAAGCGTGATAAGAAATATTGACGAGTACATTTTTTTTTTTCTTAAAATTTCATAAATTTAGGTAAAACCCCGGCGAAATTATTTCAGAGCGAATAAATTTTGATGAACTTACGTTTTTCGTGATAATTTTCTTTCCAAAATAGCCAGAGCATCTAGGCACAGAATAAATAATAGTACTTAAGTAATCTTCGATCCCAAGACACTATTTAACTGTCAAATCTTCACTTGGGTGGGATTCGTTCTTTATGCAAAACACACCGTTGAAAAACCCCAACAAATTCAAACCGGTACATTAAACGTTTCACAGCGGAAATTAAAGGGAACCGGGACGGGGACGATGCCCTAGATACGCCTAGAGTTCAGCACGCCTGAAGTACACGTCATGTACGTATACAGTTGCGGCAAAAATTGTACTATATCATCTGCTTTTGGTAATTTGGTTCATTGTACGAGTAAAAAGCTAGGTGGAGCGATGACATACAAAAAGTGGGTGGCAGCGGTTGGAAACAAAAAACTCAGGACCGAGCTCAGTGGCGTGCCATGGGAGAGGCCTATGTCCAGCAGTGGACGGAAGTGGGCTGATGATGATGATGATGATGACGAGTAATTTGAACTACCGACACGCCCTCGCCTCGCTTCGGTATTTGTGAGTTTTCTGTAACACCCGTGTATAAACCAGAATTTGTTACACATAAAAAACCTTCCGTAAAATAATGTGTAACTGTTGGTGAAAACCGCATCAAAATCCGTTGCGTAGTTTAGAAGGAGTTAGCAGGTATACAGACAGACAAAAAGATAGACGCGGAAAGTGACTTATTTTGAATTATACTGATTAAATGCCTACACCTGAATCGTGTGATAACAAGACACATAACATAACTTTAGAGATAGGTATTCAAACGTAAGCGGCCGACGCGTAGTCAAACCCTATATATTTTGTCAGTTTTCGATAATCGCTAACGTCAGCATTATATTATGCATCTGGTTTAGCTCCCAGGATTATAGAGAACAAGATGAAATCCATGGTCGAGGAGTTGGTGATTGGGTTTAAGTCGTAACAAGCTACCTAATTTAAAATGTATGCACTAAAATGTTGTTTTCTACGCTTTGACGGGATAACTTAAAATCGCCAACCAATTAAAACAATAGTGTGTAAAGTAATTTGTCTACAACGTTAAGTGCCATGTGCTATTTAAAAATTATAAGGGTAAGCATGTCATACAAGTTGCTAGTCGGGTTTTCGTTATTATTCAATTTTGTTTTCGTAACTTGAAAGCGACTGTCTAGGAAGTCTTGAATTGTATCTTAACATTGGAGATGTCCTAGACTGTAACTTAAATCATACATAATTATCAAGTAGATAGGTATACTGCACTCCAAACCAACCCACACAGTGTGACCTAAATATTGTTTGCTAGTCGTCTGCAAGTCTTAACTTTATCTGTATGTAGGTAACCTAAAATCCAAGCGGTAATTGGTGCCGGCGGGCTGGATGAATTTTTCACAGCTTTTACTTTGCGACTAAAAAAAGCCTCTGCAATTCTACAGTCACATTGCTTTCAACTGTTTCGTTTCAGTCATAAGGTCGCAAAATCTGATTTAGTTTAGGCGCATATGCCCTTTTGCTCGAGTACGGCAGCATTGTACTCCAAAACGCATAGAACTGAATGGAAACGCTGGGAGGCTGTAATATCCGATATTGATACTTAGTGTGCAAGTCTGAAAAGATATGTGGCCCATGTAATTGTTATATAAATCTGGGCCTTTATTCTACGTTGGTATTACCCCTATTTGCTATCGTATTGATCACGTAATAATAGCAATACGATAACTAAATAAGGGTCAATCAAGAAAATGTAGAAAATGTAGAGCCCTGGGTTGACTTTTAAATTAATAACGTAGTAAAGGAATTATGAATTAATGTGTAATACAATATCACGGGAAGAACCTTACACAAATTGACCTAGTTCCAAACTGCTTTAGTTTTATCCTGTGAGTAGGTACTAGACAACGATTCAACATACTTATAAAGAAAAATGAACACTCGTGCTCATCTCATCACTTCAATATATATCTGACTTGACAGGAGATCGAACTTGCTTCCTATTTCAGGACCGGACAATGACAGGTGACATTTCGGTCTACATTACAGCTTATATAAAACTTGTTAACTCTGCAATGTATACCGAATTGTCACAATGAGGGAGGAATTATTGGATATTAGTACCTTTTTTGTACATATTTAGTTTATTCCTGGTAAAAGGTGGCCAGGTGGTGGGTGGCATAGGGGCGAATGAGTTATAAGCCGAGTTGTAAATCGTAGCCGGTTAATTTATCGGTTTACTGCTGGAATTGATTTAGTTTTGAGGCTACGTTTGAAGTACGAGTGTCTTTGACAACAAGGACAACTCGGGTAGTTTGATGATTATTCTATTTAATAGGGTTCTTCATAACAAATGATTAGATTCTGTATAATACTTTGAACGCTTAATCTTTAAGTTGAGAAAGAGGAATCTGTGGGTCGGAAGGGATGAATTTAAGTCTTAGGTCAGAAATATAGGCGAATGGACAAAGAGTTGCGATTAGTGTCGAATTGTTTCGCGGAAAGAGACTTTGTTTTAATAATAATGTTATGTTTATGTACTTTAAAGGTTCGACCGCACCGCTGCTTACCGGTGCGTATATTACGGTGCGTCAAAAACAGCGCCATTTTGTTACTATGACCCCGTCTTTTGTTTATGTAACGACACCGTATTTTACGCAGCGGTGGGGTCGCACCTTAATATGGTATTAAATGCTTTTTTCATCACACTTGCTCGGAAAGGGTGTTATAACACGCAGACGTCTATGGCAGTTATAGCCGATTTAGCTAACGCGGGAGTTATGGATTTTATAACTACCTAGGGAGTTATGAGTCATGGATTTTTATAACTACCTAGGGAGTTATGAGTTTAGTTTTAAAATGTAGAATCCACTCGTACATCATTTCAGACTAAGGAGGTGTAAATTCAGCCAAGGTTTATTTCCTATATACAAAACTTGGCTACAAACCAATTTTACTGTATAATTAAACTTATACGGTACATTTATGTGTATTATATTTATATTTTACCATTGTTTCAGAGACTGCAATTATTTTATTAAATTTCATTTTGAAAATCGGTACTATCTGGCAGTATGGCCTGTCAAGTTTAAAACTAAAACAGTTCTAAGCATTATCTGTTGAAGACTATATTGAAAATAGTTAAAAAACTCTTTTAGCGAGTCGAGTTAATTTGTTTGATTGTTGTTTTTTTTCTCTCTATTTTTTTTTATTTCCTCGCAAATGTGATGAAAAACATTGTGTGTATCACGGGCAGTACGGGGATTGCCAACTCGAGTCATTAAAAGCCCTCCGCCTTCGGCGTCGGGCTTCTAATAGCCTCTCGTTAGCAATCCCCGTCTTACCGCCCTTGAAGCACAATGTACTATTGTGTACCATTCGGCCAATTGTTAATCTTGATTCTTTTGTTTGCAGGTAATGTCAGCCAAAGATGGACGTTGTAAGTTCAACTCGGTTCGCGAAAATAAGGCATTAAGGAAAGTTTGGAAAGCTCCCAAGTTGAGCTGCCGAGGGCATTAAAAGCCATTAGCTTAAACGTGGAGCTTTTTGTTGGATCTGGCTGGATTTATAGACGTAGCTGTGAACTGGAATAAAAACTTGCAGCGGTCCGTTTGAATTAACCAGATACTTAGGTTCATTATAGTAAATGTTTTTGCGTTTAATGCTTTGAAGTAAGCGCTTTTCGAAAGAGCGTAGCTAGGGGCCAGCGCACATAATATAGCGAAGCACAGTACAGATACTTCTTCACTGACAAAGCATCATCGTCTGTGGAAGTGTTGAAATAAGATCTGAATTAAGTTGACACTCATGCCTCCTTACCCTACAAGAATCATAGGACCAATCCTAACATTCCGCAGCCAATTGCAAACGGCAACTGCAGGCGTCCGACGCCTGCTGCTGTCGTCTGCCGTTGCCTCTGTGGTCGTGATTCCGCACCCGACCGCAAGCGGCAGACGGAAATAGCAAGCGTCGGACGTCGGCGTCATTACTGGGTCTGCGGTCAGGCGTCACCAACGCTTGCCGTTGCCGTCTGCGTTCGGCTACGGAAGGTACTTCATAGAAATACATCGAAATCAAATGACGCCTGCCGTTGCCGTCTGCTGCTTATGTCTGCGGTTGGCGTCACTGCTGGGGCTGCGGTCGGGTGGCAGGCGTCGGGACGCTCGCTACTGAAGGTGCTTCGTAGAAATACATACAAGCCGTATTGACGCCTGCGGTTGCGGTCTTCCGTTGCGGTCTGCGGTCGGTTGCAGAATGACACCTTTAAGTTCAAACATGAGCAGGATGAGTCACGGGGTTACGGAGTTAGGGGAAGGGGAACACGCGAGGTTTCTCGGGGCAAACGGAATTCTTAAACTATTGTTTTTATAGTAAATAATCAGGGGACGTCTGCCTGTTTGTCTGTCTGTGATAATAAATACTTTTCTCATTTAGTAAGGCAAGGAAAGCATATCGTAAAAGGGACGTCAGAACGTCTAGGTGATATGGTAATATGTTTCAAAGCTGTTTCATAATTGTTGTATAATTGTTTCTAAAGTGACAGTTGTGCGATAGCTTCCTGTTATCTATAGTTAAAAGCGAACTGTGTACGTATTAATCTTGTTGTTCAAAATTGTGTCCTATTACTTGTGTCTAGATTACAACGTTATTTTAAACAGCAAGAAATGTATACACAGGTAGCTGCAGTGCATTGTCACGTGTTAACTTCATGTTTGAACTGCTGCACTAATCAGTCAAAGACGTTAAAGCGACAAGGTAGTGTGCAGCTAATTATAAGGCCGATTGTATAATGTTTTTTTTTCAGCTTTAACCTTTGCGGCAGGTGTTTAAGTTACCATTGTCAGTTGAACTTACACATACGTTAAATGCTCTTTTATTTAATTTTAAAAGTAGCTTTTCGTCTGCGTAGAAGTCGTTTATCGCTCTTCCATCGGGAACTGGATGTTTTAGTGGTGGTAGGACCTTGTGCAGGGTCCGTCCGGATCGCTACTACCATCTTATCCTTTAACCTACCGCCAAGCAGCAGCGTTCGCATAGTTGTTTCGGTGTGGGGATGAGACAACGGGTGTAATTACTAGGGGCATTGCATCTTAGTCCTCAGGGTTGGCAACGCATTTACAGTCTTAGGATTGCAGTCAATATTACGGAGTCTTAAACACTAAGCTTAACTTAACTCTTAAATAGAACAAAGGCATTCTTTCAAATCTTTATACTGAGGTATTAGCTTATTACTCTAGTTATAAAATACTTATTACTCCAGTTATAAAGAGCATGGCTCGAATAACTCGTATTACAATCAACCCCGGGTATCACTTCCTCCGCCGCAGATTCATCTCAATGAAAACGTCACGGCGTCGTCTCGTATAAACACGTCGTGATGAGACGCGGCGCAGACTGGCCGTTGACTCACTGACAACTCATCGGTCGAGCTCGACGACGATGACATGCGAGCTTTAAGCTGCGTCCACATTACGCGCGGCAAACCCTCGAAAATTGGCTCGCACGGTGGGCGGGGAGACGGGGTAAACCTCGTTAAGTTGCCCCGGTATTAAACATTTTGTGGATGTCTTTGTGCCTTTGGACGCTAGTTTTGTCGTCGAAGGAGCTCTACTAAATAACTGACCTGACCTAAAGACCTGCGGGCATAGTATGGTTGCGATTGTCGCGTGACAAAATGTGGATAAAGCATCCGTCACTCTCGTAATTTACGTGTCAGAAAGTGACGGATGTTTTATCCACATTTTGTCATATGATAAACGCAGCCATATTAAGCCCCCTGATTTTATATCTAATATGTATTAATATGTGTAAACGCGAAAGTTTAAAATTGTCTACGAAAGCTTGTCAATTAATAATTGACTGTTGATGTTACTGGCGTATTTTTATAGCTAGAGACGACATACCTATACTATAAGTTTGTAAAATCCTAAACATGTCAGGTTTCAATAAACTTTAGATTTTTGGTAACGGCTTGAATGAAATTAATACTAAGTACAGTCACGAAATTTAATTTGGTACCCACCTTAGGTCCAAAGTCAATCTGACACTCTGCAACAATAAGGTTGAGTTTCCTAAAAGTTACAAGTGACTTGACATCTCTAATGACATTGACGACTTCAAGCATATTTTTCTTGAAATGGGTCCCAAATTAACGCTCGTGACCGTACATCTATTATAATAATCTAGGTATAATTTTAATAAGAGATGTATTTGAAATAAAATTAGACTTCAAGGAACCAATACTTCCAAAATAATAAAAACCTTCACCGCTATTGTGTGATATACGAAAACCAGATATACTTTGGAAACGAAGAAATTTACCTACTATACATAAATATCAATTTCGCAGCCTCACAGAGTCCAACTATTTTTATCCACAATACATTCCTTACGTTGACTACATAAACATCGCATTACTCTAAAAGCAAAGCAACCGTTGTCCCTTTCCGGAGCCATAGCTTCGTCTCTTTCCAACACTATGTTTACAATTTTACCGCAAGCAGATGTAGTTGCAGGCCCGTCGTGCGCGCGGGCAGTCGCGCATCGATCGATGATCTATAGCGATCTATAGATCATGTTATGTTAGTGATATCAATAACAAAGCGCTATTGTGTTTGTTTAAGGATTGTGGATGCATTTGTGACGTGCTGATAATTTAATTGTTTTATTTCATATCGATGGATTATTTGCCAATTTATTTGTGATTCAGGTGACATGCTTATTTTAATAATTATTTTTTAGTAGATTGATATGCAGTTGAAATGTTCCTACGAACGAAAATGTTTCTTTAATATTTATTAAAAATCTTAGACGATATTTTTTTACTAATCTAAGTTTTTGTAATTATAAAATTGCAAAAATTAACCGCCAGAATTTTTAGTAAGGAAAAAATAAACGCTAATCTGCTAGGTCATCCCGTTATCGTGTCTCAAAAATAATAACAATGTTTTTTTAGCAATATTCCGACATCGTTTCGTCTTCATTTTGCAAATAAATTTCTGTGTATTTGTATTTCCAATGCACAAATAATACGATAGTGCTGCAAAATCTGATAACTACCTCTGACCTATCTACCCATTAAAAACGTTCTCTTTTGCTATTTAACCCTTTATAAGGCCCCAGTTATACAGTTATGCTACGTAAAATTCAAATACAGTTTCATGATTGACACTTCCTAGGGAATCGTTTAAAAGCAAGTCATTTTTCGTGCAAAAACAACAGAAAATGTGTCATATTCTGTAGTACGTAAGGTTGAAATTATAAATAATTATATGTGGTCGCTAAATCGCCTCTGCCTTATAAAGGGTTAAAAGAAGAGAGAAGGGCAAAGGTCTCCACTCTTTTTCGCCATTATTCCCTAATAAAAATTAACTGTCTCATAATATTTACCTTCGAATTCAAAAACTCTTAAACATTGTGCTTTTACTCACAATTTAATTCGTACTTATTTACTGTAACTGAGCCTATGTCATGAGCTGTCAAATCCTATAAAGAACCAGGCAGAGTAAGGAACAGAGGTATATCAGTCATATAGCTCTATCCTTTTCTCTGCCTGAAAACATGGCAGCTTTTAGCCGACACAATACGGCTTCTGATGAGTGTACATAATAACTAATAAACTAAATAGTATTATCTGCCGCGAAGTAGTTCGTTTGACCGAATCGCCTGCGCATTGCCATCTCGGAAAGAAACAACTGTATAATTATATACACAAGCGCTACAGCTATATTCCCATCGACTGTGTATTGTTCTCGGGATAGTAATGGCATTTTTAATGTTAGATTGCATCGGATTTTTAATAAGGTTCGTAATTATGGTGCCGGCGGTTCCGCGGGCCCATGACCTGTCTGACGACGATCGAAAACGGTACCATACGTTGCATCTATAGGGCCTGTATTCTACTCGATAAAACGATATTGCCTTTGACATGTTATCGTATAGTCAATGTTACAATAGCTCTTATTTACTTGACAGTAATGGCGGCAATACGATAACACGTCGAAGGCATAACGTCGGTGAAACTGCAAAACCGCGTAAGTAACATTTTTAATGAGAAGCAAAATGCACCTTTTTTTCAAAGACGTTAAGGTTTGTTTTGCTCTATAATAAATTTGTTGGCTACGCGGTTTGGTAGTATCACCGACGATAAGGGTTTTGCTCAGTAGAATACTGCCCTCATACGGGAAAAAGGCACATCTACTATATGAATTATATTATACTTCCAACCTTATTATAACGACTGAGAGTTTAATATGTTTCTATGAATTAATTGCACTTGTGCCTATAGCCGTAGCAGGGCAGAATAGAGGCTCTGTGGTACTTGTCATTTATTCTGAGACATATTGCCCCTTATTCGTAAATCATTTATTCCTGTTCAGCTATCTAAATAAACACGGTCAGTTTCCAGAGGCATCTTCCTCGTACTTGTGTATTAGTAATTTTAATTAGTTTCCAATATCCGGTCGCTTTATAAATACTTATATTTTGGTGATCCCCTTTTGCAATGGTGACGGGAAATAACACACAATTATATACCTATGACTAACAACGTAATTCTTAATTCCGTTATGAGTTTATTTTTATTTTTTGTTTATTACGGAGTTACGTTGAGGAAAGAATTGACAAATACGGAATAAATAGAATTGATACAGCTTCTTTTTTCCTGGATTACAAAAAAATACTTAGAACGAAATTGCCAGTGAATAATATTGGTAGCCTTTTTTCTTTAAACTAGTTTAACAAATAGTAATAAAAAACCCGATTTCCTTACGACCGATACGTATTGACAATCCTACCACATTAGAACTGAGGGAAAGTCTTCGGGTGAAATCTTAAGCACGAAATAAAAAAACACACGAAAATAAAGTTGGTAATTCTGTAGCTCTGTCTACCCCACTCTGGGAATGAAGGCGTGAAGGTATGTATATGTATGTCTAAAAAAAATAACAATCCTTCAGAATTTTAGGATTAACGTTTAAAATAAAAATATGGCCTATCACACTCCTTGTATAATAAATAACCAACAGCCTCCACATACCACGCATTTAAAAAGGCCACTAGTTAAATGTCTTCCAGGAGGTCCAAAAAAAACATCATGGATACATATATAAACAGTGGTGGTCACATAATTAGAGACACTTGTTTTTTTCCCATACAATTGCCTACAAATATTACTTTTCAATTTTGACAACCAGCCAAAAAGTTCTTAATAAATTTTATCTTTAGTTACACTTATTGTTTACTAATAAACTAAAGTTTAAATGTATGTACAATTTATCTCTGTTGGAAACGCATCTTTCATTTTATAAGGATTTGAAAAAATAAATATTTGGCGTTCATACAAAGTTGTAAAACTTTGTATGGACGCGTCAGCACTAAGTTTTTAAATCCTTATAAAATGTAAGGTCCATTTTTAACAGCAGTTCACGGTACATCAGTTTAAACCTTAGTTAATTATCTAAAGTAAATAGTATTTAGCAATAAAATTGGTCGAGAATTTTTTGATTGGCGGTCAAAATTGAAAAGTCATATTTGTAGGCAGTTGTATGGGAAAAAAACAAGTGTCTCTAATTATGTGACCACCACTGTATATACCTACTCCTCTTTCTTCAGAAGTCGAGTTAAAGTAAGTAAGTAAAAAAAAAGTAAAAGTAAGTAGTAGTTAAAGTAATCAAACGTTTGCGCATATCCCTTTACCGAACAGTACTCAAAGTGACATCGTTGCGCTGAAAAGCTGAAAATCCAGCCAGTCAACTAGATTTCAGCCTGAGGCGCTGGTCCCAGCGCCGACGATGAGCGGGAGGCGAGTACAGCCAGCGATCAACTATTAATTGAACGTAGCTCCATTCTTCCCCGATTCGAATTTTCGTTTGTCGCCATACTCCTCCCAAACTATTAGAAATATCAGGATCAAATTTAGCCCGTAATACGACATCTAGCCATAGATGGTTTAGAAATAATAAAATTGAAAATCGGACATACCACGGAGGAATAATTACCGAAAATCTGTTCCCATAGACTTTCATGGGAAAAGTGCCGAAACTTCGATTTTAAGCAACGCTCCGTAACCTTTTCGAAGCTTCATCTTTAGCTTAAGTTACCGACATGATGAGAAATCTGTAGCAGAGCTTACGATTGACAGCTGTCACGTTTGACGTAAGGTTGTTTGTTGTAGTATGTTGGCGGCCACGCAGTAGCTTCGCTCCATTTAGACTTGCCCGGGAACGGCAGGTGCACCTAGTATTTGTGTCTCTTTTATTGCATCGAAATCTATATTTTTTGTTTCGACAAACTACTGGAAACAGTTCTCGCCGGCAGTGTGAACAGCCGCGATCAACTATTAAATAATATACGTGTCTCTTTTATTGACACGGGATCTATATCTTTATGTTCGTTTTTAGAGCGAGAAAATAGTCGATAGCTAATCGCTTTCTCGCCCTTTTGGGACCAGTGCCTGAACTGGGGCAGCGGCGTTTCAGCGGCTAGTTTCAAACAATGCTAATTAGCTCGCCACTCGTTTCGTTTTACACGATTGTGCAAGTTTTCAGACCCAGCTTTGCAATTCAATTGTTAATGTTAAGCTGTTCTGACAGTAAGCTTTGGAGAAACTAGCAGCATTGGGATTGTAGAATTTTCTAAAAACATACAGAATAAAATTAATATCAGGGGACGATCTCATACAAATTGACCTAGTCCCAAACTAAGCTTTAGGCTTGTACTATGTGCACTGAGGCCGCATTTCACCAAACTGGAATAAGACATACTCCGAGATTAGTCTATACAAATTCGGCGTTTAATCTAGGTATAACACCTTACTCCAGTTTGGTCGAATGCAACCTAACTAGACAACGATAGATTTAATTATATAAAGAAATACCTATGTAGAAAACACCCAAGACTCAGAAACAAACACTAGCACTCATCACACAAACAAAGCTTGGTAGGAAGGGTCACTAACAACGAGGCTAAATAGCCCCTCTACACGTTGGCGGATCGGCAGCGTAAGGGACGGAGCAATACGTAAGAGTGAGATGCAAGAATATGTTGCTCACTCTAAGGTGTAAATGCGTCCCTTACGCTGGCCCATGATCCGCCAACGGTAGAGTAGAGGGGCCATAACGTGTCGTCAAGCATTATGGAACGTACTGGTTTTCACCCGCCTTTAAAAGTTGTCTTTTTAAACCATGGCGAGAAAAAAGGGGTGATAAGTTTAACGTGTATCTCTGGATGTCTGTCTGTGGCACTGTAGATCCCAATCGGTTGACCGATTAAGAAATACAGGATGTAAAATTTAAATCGATCAGTATTGGAAAGTTTGAAACTATAAGAAATACGTTGATCTATTCTTGGGAACCATGTCATCGATTTTGGTAAAAAGAAAAACTGCATGCAAACATTTCAAAAAAAAGTTGTACACAGCTCGGGGATCGGACCCGGACGTTTTGAAAAATAAAACTAACACTATTTCTATTTAGATATCGATTGTGTAGTTCTTAAGCAGTAAACAAAACTTTTTATTAATTTTAGACATCATGTTTCATAGTAACATTTAAACAAGACAAAATAAAGAATTTTAAAATGCTTCTGCGAGCGATGGTACTATATTGTTTTCATTCGCCAGTAATTGACGTCGGATATTCGACCCAAATATCCCTCGTGTAGCGGACCGTTGCATTTTCGAACCCGATCTAGTATCTAGTATTGTATTTTTTTATGTTAGACCAAGGCAAGTTTTTAAGGCGACCGGCAACAAGTCAACTAAACCTGTATTAAATTAAGCGATTGTTATTGTTAAGCCGGATGTTCACACGCCTGCGACAGGGGCGATCTAGGATACTGGTTTGGTACTGTATAGCGTCCTATACTGATGAGAACTAGAGCCAATCTCTACTGCTACTTCAGCGTGCCGGCACAGAATATAGACTCAAAAAAATTGGAGCCACCAAAGAGAGATTATCTCTTAGTTAACAAAAAATTTATACAATAGTTAAAATATTAATTATCTACCAAAGCTGATAGTAACAACAGCAATTTCTTGAGTGATTCAACTAACATCTTAGTTGATGTATCTAACGCCTTGTCAGGCTCGTATGGAATCAAGACGCTTATGCATAACAATCACAATCTTGTTAGACGCGTCCAATTATTATTTTCAGTGTATATAATACTCGTAGTACAGTCAGCAGTTGAAGTAGGTAGTCGAAGAGCTCATAATTATCTAAACACGCTCTTATCCTTTTGGCAATAGAATCGTGTAAAGATAATTTAAAGCTGTTTGACTGTCCACCTAGTTCTGCTGCTGATTGTATACAGAAAGTGTTATTTCTAACAAAACAGTGTTTAGGCAGGTCGAATCGAACGTGCTTCCCTTCCTATTGCATAATTCGTATTCAGACCTAGAAATGCAAGCCGATCTGGTATAGTTTCACGCTTTAATAAAAGTGCATGTTGCTGGTAGTTGAAACGTGTGTAAATTCGTGGTTTAATGTTATGATAGTAAGAAGAGTGGGTCATACTGCATGACGGAAGTGCAGCGAGACGGTAGCGTGGAATCGGAGCGTCCGCTTATTGTGTAGGCTTATTTATTTTCTAAGCTGCGTCCGAACAGATCTCAAGCTTCCTATTTAGACCAGATCTAGGCCTAATTAGGGTGCGGCTCCACTGAGGCGGAGACCAGCGGAGCGGAGTGGAGCTGCGCCAATATTGATCAATAGAAGGCGCATGCGGTCACGTCGAGCGCCCCTTCCGCACGTTAGTTTAGATTCTATTGGTTAATATTAGCACAGCTCCGCTCCACTCCGCTCATCTCCGCCTCAGTGGAGCCGCAGCCTCAGACATTGAAAAGTGCTATCCGATGAGTTCAAATCTTAATCTAATTTCTTTTAAATTTTAACGTTCTCCGTGCTTTAGCAATTTTTAAACTTCTGAGAGCCAAAGCCGGAAACTACGCAGAAACTTGCCGTCCAACTTGCGTGAACTTTTCCGAGTTATAAACTCTAGTTTGCTAAGGTATTCCTACTCTTCAACCTACTTCATAATGTGGATGAGACTACAGTTTTACCTCCTCGAAATAGTAGAACTGGTTAGCTGGTTACAACTGTAGCTTGGTTACTTGTAGCTTTATAGCATTAGCCCTTAGTACTCCTTATTAATAAGTTAATAACCCATTGAAACAGGTTTTAAAGGATCAGGAAATAGCAAGAGAGGGTGAAAAGGAAGGAGTAGGGAATTGGTACTTTCATTGGCCGTGTACAAGAAATGAATAAGTAGTGACTCTGCCTTAATTTTTAAATTTTAATTATTTTGGTATTATTCGATTCACCTCTCTCAAGCACACTAATATTACAATACTCTGTATATTGGTGTGCTGTGAGAGGGAGATGGTACCTATTTCCCATTGGCATTTCAAAGCATTGTCTAAATATACAGGCTTGTAAAAAAAATACCTGACCCAATTGGAGATGAGTACTTACGGTACTGTCGTCTGAAGAGGGTTTAGGTCTCAGTTTATTTATTACTTGTTATAATCAAAAGTATTTAAATTATGATCGTCAAAAATAAATCAAATCAATTTTCAAAACTTTTTGACCAAAAATTAATAAAATGCAGTAATAACAGCCAAAAAAAAGTCAGTGAAAAGTCAATGAAAATACAATGGCAATAAAAAGTAGGCTCTAGGTTTAGTTCCCTTACTCATCTGCTGAGTACAGAGGGTTATCCAACAAAAGGTTACTCAGATAATAATTTACATTGTTAGTTGCATTTATATTGCAATTATGTCGTTCGGGCAGATCGTTGTGTATTTAACACAGATCATTGCAATGAACGCGTTGTAAACGCGTGTGAAGCGCATCACAATAAGGTATATTTACAACGAAGTAAATAAACGGTTAGTGTCGTGTTAGTAAATAATCTGCCGGTCCGAGCGATAACAGTTCCCCCTATTATGTTAATATATATAATTGTTAATTTATTTTATGACTCAATTAGGTCGATTTGATAACGAGAGTTATTAATTTTCGTGTATTCAATACGAAAATAAATAACTATTGTTTTGGTCTTTGTAAACTTCTATTTGTAAACATAGATTTAACATATTATTGTGTTACGGACTGAAACAATGTATAAACACAGTAGATCATCTTATGTCTTGCGGCTTGTAGGTATGTGTGCGCGCTTGTACGTACGCGCCACAAGCAAATGCCGGAGGAGCGTTGCCCATAATTTCCAAACATCAAAATTTATTGGTTGTAGAATTTCCATCCCCATTTTTTCCCGATCTTATTTTTTCCCAATCGTATATTTTCCTATCTGAATTTCTCCCAATTGCAATTTTTTCCACTTATAATTAGGTTGAAAAAGGAAGGTACGTTTAGCTCATGTTAGTTTTGCAGCAGGCCCGATGGGCCGAACCGCACAGAAATAGGAGCTCCGCTATTAGCGGGGCTCCGTCGACACTATCAAATTAATTTCTGGAATGGAAAAATGCGTCAGGGAAAAACGAGCCAGTGAAAAAACAGGACGGTGAAAAATTAGAGTAGAAATTCTGCAACCAATCAAATTTGATTTTCGGAAATTATGTGCCACACTCTGCCGAAGACTGTCGAGGACCGAGCCAGTGATGGCTGCGCCATTCCCAATTTGACAACCCTACGCCGGCTTGCGTAGATAGCATCATAGCAATAACTCCTAAAGCGTTAAACTCCTAAAATAGGAGTAAATTGGAATAATGTACAGAAATGACTTCTCATTGAATGCTCCCAGCAACTTCCTGTATCAAATAAATCCGAAGCCATCTCGAATCAAACCGACTCGTTTACCAAACCAGTCACGGCATCGGATCACGAAACTATCTTCTTTCCTAGCCCGAGGGCTGATCTTTGCCAACGCTACCACACAGTATCAGGCACCTTGATTGCAGTACAAAGTAAATCCTATCTAGGGTTCTCAGCGTTGAATGATTGGTAAAACATGTAAGAGTATACGACATGACAAGTTTAGTCCACAACTCTAAATCTAAGATTAAATGTTTAAACAGAACTATGACAGAGTTTATAAATCAATTCTCGTACCAATAAGAGATAAAGTTGCATTTCAAGGCGTTTTTTTTATTATTGCTGGTGTCTTTTGATCCTAGAATTAAAGAGCAGTAGACCTATTAAAATATGGTACTGTCCCCCCTTTTGATCTCTATTTATTTATTTCGCACTTTTTAGAAAAGCGTAAAATGTAACTTTGATTTTGCAAGTAAAGCTTCTGCATTTGAATTCTGTCTGCATGATTTGTGATAATTCGCTTTAGTTTTTGCTTATGTATTTCGGTATTTACCCCAGCGTCGTCCAATATTGGTGCCCAACAACGTGGGATTCTCGGCGGCTTGCGCCTAGGCTATATACCCCGTGGGAAGCTAACAATTATTTACCGTTTTTAACATTGTTTGTCCAGTACCCACGCCGTTAATGTACCTCATAAACACCTCTAGGATTAACACTGTCTCGTTCCCACTGCACAAGCCAAAGGAGATAGAAGAATGTTCTCTAGAATTGACAATATCAGTGATACTAGGTCAATATTACGAAGAATGTGATGTTTGAACAACTTCTTCTCGCAAAGGCGTGCTTAAGCTCTGTTTATTATTTGAAAGGTGTTTACAGACAGCAAAGTTCTCTTTTTGTCACTATTCTTGTGTGAAATGTTAAAGTGCACAATGTCTTATTTTTAACCGACTTCAAAAAAGGAGGAGGTTATACGTTCCACGGTATGTATTTTTTTTTTTTTTTTTTTTTTATGTATGTTCACCGATTACTCCGTCAATTGTGGACCGATTTTAAAAATTCTTTTTTGGTTTGAGAGAGTATACTTCCGAGGTGGTCCCATTGTCAGCAAATCTGAATCTGATGAAGGGATCAGTGAGGAATTGAGGGAACTCCTCAAATATTGTATGCAAACATATAGCGATTTTAGTATTTTTAGTAACAAATGTAGCATTTGCATTAAGAAAGTGTCACTTGGTGAAGCGGAACTGATGATGAAGACCACAGATGGCCACCGGAACTCCTCAACGGTAACGATTTCAAGGGTGGCGATAAGATATCTCGATTAAGATAGTTGAGCGACTACAACGAAGCACATTTAATTATTTTAAAATGACTATGATTTTCTCGCGGCGTTGCTTGCGGCGAGCTTGAAATGTCTTAAAGTTTCATATATCAACTAAAAAGTGGGACTACATAAGCTTATTATGATCACTAAAAAGTGTAAAATAAAATAAATGTTTTAAAAAACAAAAAACCGCCTTCAAAAACGCCAAAAATAACTTCTACTACTAGGTACTTAGTAGTAGGTACCTATCCTATTAGGTTAGTCTAACTGAAGTCGGCGACCACAATATTTTCAACAAAAAGCCGACTTCAGTTGGACTAACCTAATAGGATAGGTACCTACTACTAAGTACCTAGTAGTAGAAGTTATTTTTGGCGTTTTTGAAGGCGGTTTTTTGTTTTTTAAAACATTTATATTTTTACAAGACTGCAGTAATATTAAGTTTAGATTCAACAAATTATATTGTTGAGCCGCTATAGAACTATGTCGCAGGAAGCCAGTTATTAATTTTGACTTCTTAACTGACTTGTCGTAACTTGACGCTGTCATACTGACAAGGTTCATTTATGGCTCAATATTTAAAGCGCTTGACTGTATGTATATGTGTTTTCAGGGTACATGTTTGTGAGTGTGTATTTATGTTAGTTTCTCTATTCTACTATAATAATTAATTTCTAAAGCAAACAAACACTTTCTGTCTCTAGCACACTCTATAACTATTATGAACATGGGATACTTACTGCATGTTTGTATGTATAGGTAAAAAACTGTACAGCTTTTGAACGAATGACTTAGAAGATCGTTTTGACATTACATTTACTTTCAAAAGAAAGAGCGGTTTTTCTAAACTGATACATTCAAAGTACCTGCCTATGTACTTACGAATTCATTAATATTTATAGGTTCCCAAGACGTTGAAAATATGTACGTGGCTCTGGTGCCACAATGAAGTATATGTGTACGAATATTTGAACTGAAGGCTGTACATATAATAGGTATTCCTGAATTTGACAGTACCCTAATTATAATACGGTACGGAAAAATACTCAGCAAGCTTAAACACTGCCGTTTGTTATAATGCATTCATTTCTGTTTGCATTTAAAGGTTACATACAACGTAATCGCGGTCGGTGACCACAAACAAGATATGCCCGGCATCGCCGTTGACAGAGACCTACATTATATCGGAGATGCTCTGTTTTTACGGTAATTGTTGTGACGGTTTACGTAATGTTTTACTACACAAACAGTACTAAGTACTTGTTTTTTATCTACAAACATTTCATAAGTCCTCTATTATGCGTTCAAAACCCGTTGGCAATGACCAGAATAATTCTGGTCATTGCAGGTAATTATTACCTGTAGGTGAAAGCAATCACAGCTGTAACGTAATTTTGAAATTGCGTTATCGAATATTATAAAGTAATGAGTTTCAAATTTGGAACCTCTTCCAAAACCAACACATTTAATGGGCCCAATTCTAGTATCGTACGACATTTGATTTAGAACGACATGAGAATAGGGACTTTATTAGTTTGTCTATGATTTAAAAAAAACATTCATATTCGTGGCACTGACACAGCACAAGTTTGTTTTGCCGCCATCTTCTGAACCCATCTTAGAGTACTTATAATTGTGTGTAGATAAAGTAATGTATGCAACTGTACATAATTAAGCCTTAAAACACTGTTGTAATCTCATTATGAAACTCTCCTTTGGCTTGTTTCATAAAACCACACTTTTGTTTTAAGGACTCTCATCACACGGCACCTGTTGGGCTCGGAGACTCAAGACTGCAAGCGGATCTTGCTATTTTGTACAAAGTGACGCCCTTTCAGAGATATTAAAACTATCCAGCCTCCAGAGGCTCGCAAGTACCTACTTCCGCACGTCGTCCCCTAAAAAATGTTTACTCTGCAATGCCGTCCACACAGTCTAGTAGTAGTATACAAGTCTGCCTAAAAGTGATAAATCTGATCAAACAAAACGAACGATGAACGGTTTGAGCGATGTGTCACATTCAGTTTCCATAATGGGAAATCGGCGAAACGTTAAACAAATTACATTAAAATCCAGGTTGACCTTTTTACCGTTCAAAAGTTAGAAGTGTTAGAACGTTGCAAAATATTTGATGTTGCCATAAACTGCGCGAATAACATCATTCTGCCCACGCGCAGCATCAATTCACAAGATGTGGGTAGTTTTAATTTGTAGATAGGATCTGAAACGGTGAAAGTGACAGTTGTGCGTTGGCGGCCGACGTGAGTGCATGCGTTCTCTATGCCTCTATTTTCTTATTAGCTATGTCAATTCCAATTTAAATTGAATACACTTATTCAGTAAATTTGCAACATTCCTCGCATAAAGGAAATATGAAGTGAATCTGCTCCTAGTGCTTCTCCTTAAGATTTTGTTTGCTGAGAAGAAGCTTCTATGCTGAGCTCTTGTGTCTAGTCTTAGTTCTTAGTTATTACCTATCATATCCATTGCATGGTGGTATAGTGCCTAAAGAACGCTTAAAATATGCACCAATGTCCTTAGTCTAGGAGTCAGAGGGTTCTTTATCAGGAACCGAACTGACCAATTGGTCTCTCCTGTCTGTTATTCGCTATTGAATATTGAAACAGTTGAACACATAAAACTAGTTTTGAATTCAGTTTGACGGCGTAACTAGAGAGCGTCTATTCTACTCGATACAACCATAGTGCCTTTGACATGTTATCGTATCGTTTTTGAGCTATCGAAACTTTGACAATACGAAAATATGTCAAAAGCAATATTATTATACCGAGTAGAACAAAGGCCTAAATAGCATGCATAAAAATCTGTCTGAGGACAAAGATGGATTCTTTCTTACTTTTGACATAGTTTATTGTGTTATATGCGCTACTGCAGCATCTTTTACGATCGTGACAATGGCACTATGTAATAGATTGTCGTGAGCACAAATGGTTGTATCTAATTGTCCATGATTACAAGTGTCATTTGCCGAAGCGGGGCTGACGGACGATGGTAATCTGTAATATCCTCAGAGCATTCCCGGCATTTCTACGCGGACACGAGCGTCCACCGCGTCCGATCGGCTATGGTGTTGGGAGTTAGTTTTTATCACGATCTTGAGTTCAAGTTGTAAGTTGAGAGCGTTTTCGATATACCTGTATGAAATTAAATATACATATACATGGCTAGTCTGCATATTACCAACATAATGACGTTTTATTCTGATTCTTGTCTCTTGTACCTGTGTTGATATTTTGACTTAGGATGACTTCCAAATCATACTGCACTATTTACGTAGTACCTAGGTATGCTACTAGTCCAAATTATACTGGTTACAATCGTTATTCAGAGATCAAATATTGTATTGTCCTAGCCAAGACAAATAATTGTTATCCACCGTTGACCACCACGCATTATCACTACCACGTAACATGGTCGGGCAACTCGGGCATCGATTGACCCTCAATAGACTGAGTCTGGTTAACGAAGCGAAGTGAGGGCGAATCTTCGGAAAATTAGTCACTCACTTGAAGTAAAAGGGATTTAAAAGGTTTTTGTAAGTTCAGTCCGTCTGTAACTTCAACCACAACCCGAGCTATACGCATCACTGCACCAGATAGCTCAGCTCGGTCACGTTACAGATGTCGCAAGCCCAACTTCTGCCACCACCACATCTATCACCAACAACTTAAAGCTCAGATCCCGACAAATGTTGACCACAGAACTTTGTTCGAACGCTATTGTTAATGCTCCGGAGGCCTCGTCTTTGTGATTCTGAGGATTTGTTAACTATTGTTGTTTGGCCTGATCCCTTCTTCCGTTGTTAGTCGTTAGTAATAGATCTTAAGACTTGTTGGAAAACAGATTATGTTTTCAAACGACCCGCCCTCGCTTCGCCGAGGTTTATGTGAGTTTTCTGTAACACACGTATATAAACGAGAATTTGTTATACATAAAAACCTTCTGTGAAAAAATATCTTACTGATAGTGGAAACCAGGTCAAAATCTGTTGCGTGGTTTAGGAGATAGCTGATATAGGTACAGACAGACATGCGGAAAGCAACTTTGTTTTATACTATGTAAAGAAAGATACATATTAGCTCTGGTTAATGGCTGGTAACGAATGGAATTTGATGATGTTAATGTAACTATTTTATTTAGATCCTCAGCATTTTAATCCATGACGCAAACAGAATGTGTATCTATCTGTGGCATCGTTACTCCCGTGATTATGAATAAGTTTGAATAAAAAGCAGGGGTGGTTCAAAGCCTGGTTTGATGTAAATCGATTGGGCCGTAGAGATACTAGCTCTGAAAGTAAGGGTGGCAAGTATCTTGTTTGTGGGGAGTTCTTTTTCTAATTAGTAATTCAAGTATTCAAGTATCGTGGATGATCAGTGAGTCTTCTAAGCTGGTCAGCTACTGAGTTGTTTACCCTACCTAACTAGATTTTAGAAGGTAAGCTAATCTGCAATCTGTTTACCTGACATAAGGTTTAAAAAAAACTAGTTGATTAACTTAAGGCAGCTTGGGATTGAGTGACTCGTGAATTCCTCGAGGAAGATTAGCAAGGGACAGAGAGTAAAATTTTTAGTTGGTTAATTTTTTTATAGGATTCCTTTACCGCCGTTTTCCTTCAACACCTTGGCTGACCTTTGATGTCATTATTTAAACGTGCACCTTGAACTATTCTCGTAATACCCCATTTTTCACCACAGCTATGACCTTACCACCATGGTGACACCGGATGTATGCTATTAAGTTAATTTCCTGTCTTTTTAAAAGCGCTAAAACGTTCGTAATTCGCTTTGTAAGCTAATATTGCAAAAGCTTTTTCTGCATTGTGTAAGATATCACGTTTTAATTAGTCTCGACTTGTATTTTGTTCGAAACGACTGGTCAGAACCAAGCAGATTTAGATATGCTATTTTAAAATCATAAATTCTGACGATATCGGGTAAAAATGTTTTTACGACAAGTAAAACTTTAGACCAGTTTGACAGACGCTGACTTGCCGCTTCATAAGTCAAATTTTAAATTTAACTGTAAAACGAACCAATGGCTTTCCATTACGTCTAAACGGTCCAGTGGTTCTCAAATCTCTACTGACGTGATGCTTCATAATTAATTGTTGTTAGTCATTATCCCTATCTCTAGCCCGTTAATTTAATTAACATATATATCTCGGATTAGTTTCTCTATCGAGAGTGGTCGCGGTTCGTTTGGTATATTTATGCTTTCTTTATCGGCACGCTCTCAAGTAACAGTTAATTATGTTGTTTATGACGTAACCGTATTGTTTAATGGCCCAAGCCTGGCAGGTAGCCGTGAACAAAGGACCGGGGACTTTACTGTCAATTGGTTTCGGCCTTATTTAGATTTTCTACTGAATTCCTATTGTTGTCTAGATCCTTAACAGAACTGTGAAACTCACTGACGATTCATTGTTTTTTTTAACGTTGGATGGTGTGTACCAAACACCGTAATGGTTTATAGAAATATTTTTGTTTCTCTCTAGTTTTCTTTTGAATAAGTATGAAAAATGGGATTGAAGAGTTCTAAAAGATGTTAATAATCTTTGGACGTGCCTATAGATTCTTGTAAGTTAATACTTTGTTTTGTATAAACATACACAAAAAAAGGTCATCCCTAGTAATCTGTCATCTCTGTGTTTTTCAAATAATTTAATTTATTAATTATTATTTTTTGGGTAATTTTTGGTAACACGTGTTATATTATAACAATGATATTACATTATTACAAGTAAGAGCGCTTCGATTACGCGTTTTGTCCACAATTTAGTTTCATTTAAACTTATGTTTGATGTAAATGCTTGACTTAAAACAAAGTTGTTTAAGGTACAGCAAAAAGCCTTTAAGCTCAAGCTTTGTCTTTTGTAATCCATGACATATTATAAATATAATAAATGACAAATGACAAATTGACAAAAACTTTATTCGTCATTAGTCATCAGTTATCACAAATAATAATACGTTGCGACTTTCCTTATTATATATTAGTTCAAGTTCTAGCCCCCGTTATCCAAATCAGTGTTGAAGTAGCAAACCCCAAGTGCTAATTTCCGTGTCTGTATAGTATTGCAATACCGCCCTTCTAAGAAAAAACGGCCTATCAGCTACAAAGTTAATATTTTGCATTATCCACCTTGTGCAAACCAATACAAGGTTTTTTCTTCTTCGGTTGTTAAAGTAGATGTGCCTGTTACTTGTCAGCGCAGAATATGTCACTCGGCATGCGCTAGCGCTTATCTGCGGTAGTTACGACACGGCACTTCCGCCATTGATGGCTCACAAACGCACTTGACTTGTTTATGTGAGTGTTAGTATAGATACTGTATTTCTTTGTTTATATTATAGTTAGATGTTGTTATGATGGTTCAAGCGCCAAAACATACCTAACGCGGGCGCGATCGTGTCGTGATGAGACGTGTGTGGTCGTTCATATAGAGTTAGGTGAATAGGCCTGCCGTACTCCCGACCTGACCCGCGCCCGCGTTCTGTGTGTTTTGCTCTTACATAGAGTCAAATTGTCGTGGGCTAAAGCATTCGCCACTTAGGTAGACCGACGTTGACTCGGCGTAAGCTATGAAAATCGAAGTTCGAGTAAATATAACTTCATGCCCTTCTCCCTTTTTAGTATCGGGACTGAAAGGGATGAGGTATCGGAAAAATCGGTGTAAGAAAAAGAAAAATCCATTCTGAGTTGCTAGCACAACTTTTATTTTTTAGTTTTTCGGTCAGTGTGTCTCTTTCGTTTTAGATTAGAGAGATTAAACGGGAGATGCGAGCGACAAACAAATCACCGCACGACGCGACGATGAAGTGGCGCGATGTGTGTGACCGGCCTCTCCGCGTCCCTATATCACGTCGCGTTCGCATCCTGCTTACGAGCCGGCCTCGGGCTCTGTGTGATACAGGCTTTAGTTGTCAACTCACGCTACAATTTGTAATCGTCTTTTTTATTTTTTATGCCAAGAGAAGGCAAACGAGCTAGCGGATCATGTGAAGTGATCACAGCCGCCCATGGACATCTGCAACACCAAGACAGGAATTGCAGCTGCGTTGCCGGCCTTTGAGAATAGAGTTTGCTCTTCTGTTGAAGGTCCCTAAGTCGTAGCGCACCGGGAATACCGCCGTAATAAGCTGATTCCATAATTAATCATTATTAATTACCGCGTAATATGCTAGAAGTTTTGTTCTTTTCGTTTTTCACGTCATAGTTAAATTGATGTGAGTAGTTCCAAAACTTCCAAAGTTTAGCACTGGGTCGATTTATGTGATATTGTCCTCTGATATGCATTTATTTGAAATAGTTATTGATTATTTAAAAAAGACACCTCTTATGACGTAATCCGTCAATGAAGAAAGTCATAATCATAATACTGCACTGATTCTAACCAGTGCAGTGCCGTTTAATTTCACCGAAGGGATGTAATTGCCCCGGATGCGCTAGGCCGACGGGAAGCGGCCAATCTGCGCCTGCGACGGCCATTGCCCGCCAATTAACATTGTTCGCGCAGTCGCACAATTAGCCCGAGCTTCGGTTTGTTCTGTGCTGTGGTTTCCAAAGTTAAACCACGACTATCTAAAAAACCGGTCAAGCGCGAGTCACTACTTGCCCGGTTTTTTTTTTAGGGTTTTTACTATAATTGACTCAATGTATTCCCCGAGGCACAACTAAATGGCATAACTGGTCAATATTAGTATCATAAATAGGAGGTAGGTTTAGGTTATGTCAGATCTTCAGCAGGCCCAAAAGGCCAAGAACACGCTGAAGTAGGAGACAGCGGAGCTCCGTCGACACTGTTAAATTGCTTTTCGTTCGAAAAAAATAGTACGGTAGTGTCACGCAGTAGTACTTAGGGACAAAAAGGATTGACCTTCGTATTTATTACCGTTTTGATTGAATTTCTAATTCATATTTATTTGCTGGTCACTGGTAGTTTATACATTTGGTGACACGGACAATATATTATAAACAATGGAACTTTCCATGTTCTGCCGCTGGGTGTGCAAACTTGGGTGTTATGCAGGGTTTATCTTTATTACTTAGTTTTATTTTCTGCATTTCCTGTATAACAATATATTTATAATGTCTGGATAATATTATTACCCATTACATATATACTGTCCTTATTTTCTAACACAAATTCAATTATTGATTAAAATATTTATATATTTATTATAATTATTGAATTATTGAATTATTATTGAAGCGCTTAATTCAAGAACTCTGAAATTCCGGAGTAAGTATGTTTTTGTAAATATGTACCAGCTTGGAAGGGTCAATCATGTTTAACTTTGTGAAATGGTGTTTACATGAATCAGTAGGACCTAAGCAGAGTTTTAATTATTTTTCACTCCCCTCTCCCCCTTGTAAGCAAAATTTAAAGTAAGCAAACCTTAACACACAGCGGCAGCGGTCACAGACTGCTCAATATAAATACTTTTTATTGAACACTATAAAAACAAAACACGGAACAGTACAATTTATTTTACATATTGCAATATAGAGTTAATTAGAATCGATTAAGTTCATCCATTCAGATGCACAAATTTGTATTATAATTAAGTCATTCATTGATTAATTACCATCGGATTAGTTCCACTCATTAAGATACAGATGATTAGTTTAACACTATACCTGCTAAAGTTAATTGCGTCAAAACAAGTAATGATTAATTTATATTACATGTTAAAACCAGGATAGATATTTAAATTTGTGAGTAATCACTCAGGTATACTAATTAATGAGCAATATATACATTTTCCTTAATTCTTACTAATTATTCACCAAACTGCTAGACACTCATTAATAGGTACTATAAATCGTATACTTTTAAAGGTAAAATTAAAATTGGATTTTATTTTGTTTGTATGTTGAAGGAGTCTCTGGAACTACTAAACCGACTTAAAATTCTTTCACTAATAGGAAATTACATAACACAAACAGATATCTAAATTGTAAGCGTGTGTTTTGTTGATAATGTATTAAACAATTCGATTTTAATAGGCTTGTACCAGCGAAGCGTAGATAGATAGATAGAAAGATAAAGGTACAAAAACGGATGACGGAAGGCGGCTCTCATGCCAGGAGTATTCGATAAATGCGGAACTTTAGAAATACGGTGTGCAAGCGGACACGTCATATCATAATAGTTTCCAAGAAATGCTTGTAGGTGTTATATGGATTAAAGTCGGACTAGATCGGTGGAAAGATCGATGTATTCAAGGTTTTGAGGTGGTAGTTGAGATTGCTTACTACTTACTTTAATATGGCGTGTGTGCTTGTTTACCTTCTTCGTGCAATAATAGTACAAATATAGTGCTATTCTCAAAAATCGCAAAACAAATATGTGTTGGAGTAAAACCTTCATCGCTTGAACTCATTTTTTGAATTGCATACAAACAGAAACTTCACGTGAAAAAACCATCACTCTTACCGCCTTTTTGTTTACGACAAGGAGAAACGCAAGCTTTTTAAAAAAAACCACAAGCTATTCCAGACACAATAAAAAAGTTATGTTTCGAATAAAATATGGATGTACAGTCAACAGCATAAATAAGTGATAATTTATGTACCTTGTCGCTTTTAATCGTTTCACAATTTTGTATAACTTTTCAAACATTCATAAATGGTACATTAATGATCACTTATTTATGCTGTTGTCTGTACAGTCATTAAAAACCATTGTGCCTTCATTTTATTATGGCACTTTTCACTTTTTTAAAAGTTACAAACTAGACAACAATAAAATTTGTAATGCAACATTGCGGGCTTGTGTAGCGAGCCCGCAATGTTTTTTTTTTTATAATTTGAGAACTGTCAATAAACTATGTATTTTGCGTCTCAATATGTAGATATAATGTCAACTTTTCCGGACATTTTTGAGAAAAAATATTATATAATAATATTATTGTAATATATCACGGTTATAGGCTTATGGGTATACAGTTTATGGACATTAACAGATGGCATATCATCTTTTTAGTTCAGTGTTATAATCAAACCTCGAAGTCGCGGTGGCACGAATAAAATTTTGCTAGGGACTTCCACGCGATATTATTTCATCGATAAATTGGACTTTCTTTATGACAATAGTTATGTTATGACTATGAGATGACGTATGACGTATTTGTATGATATTTGAAGTACTAAACACAAGATAAAATACTTTGTTACTTATTACTAATATAAGAGTCATAATTGATTAAATGAAAATAATGTAATGATGTTAATGTACTTCTAGGTTTTAGTTTACTTTGCATGGAAATTGATGAAATAATTTTTTTGTTGTAAAGGTTGATTTTTATTTGAATTTTAAAATTCCTAAAAATGTCCTAAAAGCTCCTATATAGGTAACACTGACGGGTAGTAATCATCACAACTTAGTTAATTTTCAATTATTCTGTAGGTAAACTTTACAGCTAATATGAAGTGTCACTTCCAAATAAGCATTTAGTTATCGATAAATTTTATATCGGAAGGAAGTCCCTAGTTAATTGACGTTATTGCCACCGCGACTTCGAGGTTTGGTTATAATTTAGGTATTCTAATTCTATTTTTATTTGTTTTAGTCAATCTTACTCATTTGTTTCACGTAAAAGTAACACTTTTTAACCGACTTAATGAACCGATTTCGGTAATTATTTGCTTGGAACCCATTAATGTGATTAAATTAGGAATATACATATGTAAACCCAGTAACTGTTATCTAATGATAGAGTTGGAGGGGGGCAACCGGATCTCCGCCGTACTTTACGTAGACTAGTTTGGTTGAAAAAGGGCGGTTTTCAAAAAATATAGTTAAGGACTCAAATTAAGAAACCGTAATTTTAGTCAGGTGAGTCACGAAAATTAATTATTCATTTATATTCTGCCCTCATAAGCCAATAAACGAAGCAGATTCAATCCTCACCCGTTAGTAATATGGTCGTACTTTCTACAGGAGATTTATCTGAGATACGTACCACCATTAGTTTTATAACGGTATAGTTAATTTTCTTCACTCAACTGACTAAAGTTACCGTTTCTTAATTTAACTCTTTAACTAGGTACACTTTTTTTTAAAACCGCCCTTATGCGTATCATAGTACAGTTAGCAAAAAAACGTGTCTCAAGTATGAAATTTTTGACTCAAAATGTTAACCATGGAAAACGCACATTTTAACGAAACGGACCTGAATTTGTAAACTATGCAAATTCTTAATTGGACACAGATAACATTGAGAAGCAGTTTGTCAGCATCAGAAGCAATTTATTGTTTTGGCAGACTTTCCCGGCGCGACTGACAACACACCTGATACTACTATAGTTGGTGAAATTACTAGCACAAGCATTCCATCTTATCCTCAGAGTTTTTTTTATACCACGACGGTGGCAAACAAGCGTACTGCCCGCCTGATCGTAAGGGGTTACCGTAGCCCATAGACGCTTGCAATACCAGAAGTATCACATGCGCGTTGCCGACCCTTTAAAAACCTATTTACTTCTCTCTTGAAGAACTCCATACTATAGTACCCAGGGAAAACCTGAGCAGGGAGTTCATTCCACAATCGGAGCGTTCGCGGGAGGAAGTTCCTTTTGAATCGCATAGTGGGTTCCAACAAATGAGCATGAAATCCTCGCCGATGCCGAGCGGGGCGTTGGTAAAAGGTGGCCGGTGGCATCATGTCGAACAATTCCTCGGAACATAACCCATTATACGAGAAGTAGAACACACATATGAAGGCAAAATCTCTCCTTAGACTTAGAGGCTTGATACCGCTTGTGAGTTTGGGATCGTCAACGATTCTCACAGCACGTCTTTGCACCGAGTCAAAAGGCCCAAGCTGATATCCAGTTGGCAACGCATTCCGGTCTTATGGCCGTATTAATAAACTCGTCGGGACTGAGGTGCCCATCTCAAGAAACGTCAAAGTAAACTTCAACCCATAGAAAGCTGTCATTTTTGACGTTTCTTGTGACTGACATCTCAACCAAGATGAGTTTATTAATACGGCCCTCGCAACTCGCAGTCTTAAGATTGTAGTCTTGAGAATGCAAATGTCTATGGGTCACAGATCCCCTTACCTCAGGGGCCTGTTTTATAAAGCTAGAAACTACAATTTACAGGTTACAAGTTTCCATTTGACACAACCTCGGCCAATGACGACCAGTCATTTGAGCAGTGTTGCCAGTTTAGACCTGTAAAATTGTTACTTGCAGCTTTATAAAACGTGCCCCACCCAGGTGCCCTGTCTGCTCGTTTGCCTTCTTCATGCCATAAGCCATAAGCGCTCGCAAATTAGTCGCTACATACATTTATTGCTCCAACAAATCTAAGCCAATTAAAGCGATTGCTGTTACAGCCTGTCAACTGGTGACGTCGCCGTTGACCCGTTTAGATTTAGCTAACTAACGCGGTGATTGTAATGTAAAGAGCGTCGGTGGCCTAGTGGCTTAGGGGGTCGACTCGTGATCGTAAGGTACCGAGTTCGAACCACCGCGGTCACCGTGTAACTCTTCTCACGTTTATAAGTTTTCTATAGAGCAGAAAAGGAAGAATGTTCCGAGCTACATTACTTATAAAACAATAGCAAATTGTATAAGTCAGACGTGTCAGAACTCGGTATTCATAATAACCGTGTTATGTCAGGTGTGATATCGTTGGATACAGGTGATACATACGATAGATACACTGTCGATTCTTTTTCCAGGAACGGAATAGACAGTGGCAATAATATAAGTATTATTTGACATGTTATGTTATAATTCACGATAACTTGACTTACGACACTTTGACTGCATCTGGTTCTAACTGATAAAGTCGGATTCCTATTTCATAACCTTTACCGAAATAGGTGCAATTTTTTTGTATAATACAAACCCTAGTGATGATGTCGATTTTGCAATGTATACAGAATTGTCACCTGTCTCTATAAGATTTTTAAAATAAGGACTAGCGTTGAAATCTGATCTTTGGTTTATAAAAAAGGTTGTAATAAATAATATCTTATTTAATCGGTTTATAATGAGGTTTCTAGGTCAAACACGTAAGTTTCGAAGAAGCTTATGAGCCTGTTTTCTAACACCCATATAAGTTCATGCGAAGTTTTCACCCTACCCTACTTTCCCGTTAGTTTTACAACATTAATTGCTAACTAATAACCGCCATTGACTCTGTGTATTAAAGCTCACTTGAACTCGAAAATGTAGAGATCACTGGTTCATCTCCGGTTCGAAGGATCAATGTGGCGTTGGTACAGATTGTTATGGTGGCAGTTACACTTTACTTATCTATGTTTTCGAAATATTATTCTTACATCTCTCGCATTGGCATACCAAATGAAAGAGATGTAACACAAATATGAGACAAATAACAGCCCGTTGAAGTACCGCCATAAATGCCATAATATAGATTAGGGCTGGCGGTTCGTTGCGGATATGCACTTATAGGGTAATATATATATATATAAAACCGCTCCCTATATAATAATAATAATAAATAGGTACTGTCTTTTTGATTGCAACTGACTTAACAGATTTAAATAATAGTAGCATCCCGATTTAATAGTAAAAGGAAGAAATGAAGTTAATCCTCAAACCCAAGAATATGTTTTAAAGGTACTGCCCGTATCTTCCTTTTACTGTAGGGTTTTTTTATTTTTATGGTCTGGATATATTTGTGGTAAATATATTGGCACCGGGTTTGCGGAAAACACACGAGAAAGATAAAAAATACGAGTACGTAACTGTTGCCAGAACAAAATACGAAGTGGAAAATTGTTATATCGTTGTGGTAGAGTTGAGAGTTGGTAATGATATAGTATCTGTATCGGGTGTCATGATAACGGGTGATGTGCGAGGTTAGCATGCATGTTGCTGAAAGGCGGAGACTCATAGGCCGGACGAGACTCATGTGACTACTAATAAAACAAAGACAAGTAGACGACTGGGCAGAATACGGCCTTGAACGACATGATTTTTCATTCTTTTATGCGTTCGTCTTTTTCAATTCGTTCAGTAATCTGTACAGTCAACCAATTTAACTCATAGGCCACAATGGAGCTATGTCAAAGTGACGTGACGTTAAAATTCAAATCTTTTAAAGTCTTGCGATTTGATTGATTACGACACTTTGAACTAGTTTCATTTCTAGGAATCAAATTGGTTGACTGTACACTCGAAAGCATAATTGAATTTATGGATATATTATATGTATTCATACACCTTATTGTCAGTGGCACAGGGGCGGGCGTGTAGATATTTTAGGCTTCTGGGAATGTGTATATATTTATGACTTTGACTGTACATAATATCAATTATAAATATGCCCCAATTGTCCAATGAACATGCTTTACTAACTCTAGTTATAATACAACAAAATGAATGACACAGTAAAGATAAAGGGGCAGACAAAAAGCAAAAAGTGGTGTCGAGAAAAGGGATGCGGTTTTTAAAAAAAACGGTGGGTTTCTGTTCATGCCGACGCCAACTCTACCTTACTAGGATTGTATGGTCCATAGATTTAGCATGTAAACATAGAGTTTCATGTGTGGCATAATTATTCTATAGAAAAATAATTTAACATGCCACACGCATTTTTATTAATACTTCCTAATAAAGAGCATTTGAAAGAAAGTTTCATGTTGCATCGTAGAGTTAATCACTGGGCTGCGCAAGCGGCGCGCGGTCCCGTACGTGCAGCCTTGCCCTTAATGTCTGTCAATCATCCGGCAAATCAGTAGTACTCGAGACGCCAGCGCGCGCGCACGCACGGCTCTTCGCGACGCTAAGAAAATGTAGTGAATCCAAACGGCACATAATCCATCGATATTATTAAACAAAATTTCAGTGTAAGTGTAAACTGTGATATTTAAACCGTAACATTCCAAAAGTGATCATGCGAAGAGTTAAAATGAATATAGACCCCGACTTGGGGGATCTGGAGGAAATGCTGGCCCACGTTCAAACGCAATTGGAGAACGAGATCGACCTGGAAAAGGAGAGCAAGATTACCTCGTTGATTAACGTGCAGGAGTCTCCTAAAATGGTTAAGAGGACCAATTCTTTTAACAGAGGTGATAGGGACAGTTTTGAATACAGACGTCCGGCTCCGCGGCCGCCGCTGTCCAGAGTAAATAGTGAAGTTAATTCCGGTAGTTACTCGTTAAATGGAGAATATGGTACTCTTGAAAACTATCATAATCAGAACGGGAAGCTAAAAGGCTCTCAGAGTAGTTTGAGGTCAGATGAAATGGGATCTCAAAGCTCGTTCCAGTCTTTTCGCTCTGAGCCTCCGCAACGGCATTCTGTACTTAGTCTGCCGGAGAAGAGAGGTTCGACCAACTCCCTCAATGGTAGAGGGAAAACTGCGACGTTGCCAAGAGGATACGGTTCCAACAAGGAGAAGAACTGGGAGGAGTATTGGGCATAGTAAGTGTTTTATTTTATTCTATTTGGAGATGATATAGTAAATCAAGGGCGAGTCGGGCTCTCACACGGAGAGTTCTTGTATTTTTATTATTGGTTGCTATAAGGCGTAGGTGTTAATAATTACACACAGACTGTGTGGCAACTGTCTACCTATTACACATATGACAGACACACAGACGGACAACAGAGGTCCCGTAGGCATCTTCTGGATACGGAAGCCTAAAAACTAGAATAAGATCGTCAGCAATTTCAAATGATGTTGTTTTGGCCATTACTAGAAAGTGACTATTAAGATCGTTACTTTCTTTTTATTTGATGTTACGCGGACAGATTTATTCCCTTTGTGTAGTTAACTTGGTAGTTTGGGGAAAGTTATTACTTCCCAAAATCAACACGTGAGCAACCCAATAGGCCGCTTTAGGCGTCATTCGATAAGTTCCTTTTCTGTGTAACTTTGGTTCTCGGAAGTAAATAAGACTGCCCTAATATCGCAGAAAAAACGTGACTCAATTAGGATTCTTACTGCGACATTAGTCATAATCAAATTCACCCTGTTTTCGAACTGCTGTGACGTCAGTATCCTGATATGGTTTATCATCAAAACATAATGAGCACAACGGTTGATTTTTACCTATTTAGTGAATTTAGTTACAGATGAAACTCATTATCTATACGTTTGTATTGTTTAATTGCTCTAGCCAATACATTTTATTCATATGTTATTACATTCTACTAAATGTTCTGAACAAAGCTAAAGTATAGTGTTCAACAGGGTCACAAAACAAAGTTAAGGATAATATTGAGGTTTTTTACATTAAGGTCAAGCAACAATTGCATTATTGATTCCTATTTAAACACTTTACCGGCACCAAGTGTATAATGTTCTGTCGTCATACATAATCGGTTATCAAACGGAGGATTTTTGTTTTGTTTACTCGTTGCCAATTAAATTTCCAGCAAGACGAAGTTATGCCGGCAGGAAAAGTAAACATATTTGTGACCTCAATAGATAACGGACCGTGTTAGATTAGGCACGAAAGTTTAGTTAACGCGTAGTCTTTTTAGCGATAAGATCCCAGTTGGACATAGAGATGTTGATATCTAGCATTCCTAAAACTTGACAGAGTTACAGAATATTCAATAATACAAGAAGACCTACAGAAGGCGTCCTTAAGGCGTCCTTTGTGATTTAAATCACAAACAAAACAGATTTAGATAGGTACTTAATAGGGAATGCGAACAACCGGTTGTAACCGGTTTTAACCGGTTATTTTCATACAAAAACGTCTAATAACCGGTTAAATTGCATTTCCTAGTACTTAAGTAGATCAATCGTGCCCCTGTGCTACCCTTTCTAAGTAGAGTAATGATTACAGTCTTGGGAATTCCATTTTGAGATTAATAAAGTGGGAACCTTTAAATTCCGAATAACTTTTTTCCGAATATTCATTTGTCCGAATTTTCATTTTTCCGAAAGGTATGTTATGCTTCATGCATCATTTCATTGCTATACGTAGGTTAGGTTAGGGTTGATTTATAAGCGATAAAAATAAATAAAGTCTTCTATCAAAACATTGCATTCGGAATTATGAAAATTCGGAATTTTGATCAATTCGGAATTATGTCTCTTGGGAATTATGTAGTGTACCCTAAAACAGTACATGGACCTAAGATCACTTACCATCAGGTGGACTGTGTGCTCGTTAGTCTTCTCCGTGCCGTAAAAAGTCACTTGATTATGATCATTATGAATAAAGATAGCTTTGTGATCAAAATCCGTATAAGTAACCAATAACCAGTTGACGTTGATCGTTGATTTCAAAGAGTTCCCACGAGTTCGATGGTCAGAAAAGAATGGTGAAGCTAGGAATGCTACGTAAGCTGTTGCTTACGTACATTAGCTAAACACTGTCATAAAACTACCATTGTTTGTATGTTTACAGGATATAAGTGTCTATTACATGCCGTAAGCTCGCTGGGGTAACCGTATACCTGCTACATCTTAGGGACCTTCAAGAGACTAGCTTACTCCCTTCTCAAAGTCTGGCAACGCATTTGCGATTTATTTGAAAGCGTTTATTCCTTGGTTTTCGTCTAAATTTTATGGAAATCAATCAGGCTTATCAAGTGTTATGTTCGAGGTTTCCACATGCATACTCAAAGTCAAATAAAATAAATATATCTTTTATCTTTTGGTTATGATGCTAGTATCTTTTAGTTATCAAAAAGGTCTAAGGATCAAAAATTATGTAGGGTTGTCACAACAGCCAAGTTCATTTTAGTTTTAACTTACATATTGCTTGGTTTAGCTAACTTTTGGCTCGTATGGATTCAAGACCCCTATTCACAACAATCACAATCTTGTAAGAAGCAACCATTTTGTATTGCATGAGAAAAAACGCGTCCACGCAACACCGTACCATAATTACCCGACAGCAAAGATCAATGGGCTCTAGGCCCTTTTGCGACACATATTGCGGAACTACGAAAGTTGGTGCCATTATCGCGCATTGTTAAATGGCGTGGCGTGGTGTGGGCCCGGGGGCCCGGCGTGGCGAAACCGAACGGAACTGAGATGCGGGACACGTGTGGGACGCGTAAACAAAGATACACAATCGCTTGTAGGGCTTTGGGGTCTCGTTAATGCTTAATTTAGAAAGAGGGCCATGTTCTTGGATCATTTAGAATGGATGGATAGAGTAAAATAATTAAATATATTTATTAATTCTGCAGAACGGTTACAATCTGTAGTAGGCTGACTTCTGGCAGTACTGAAAAAAAAAGACTATTCAGAAGTGTCAGAACAGATAGATTGTATTTGAAAATAAAAACATTTTATTGACCTTTTGGCTACTAATAATAAACCAGATGCGAAAGTGAGATTTTCTGTTACTTTTTCACGGCTAAATTGCTGAAATTTGATGAAATCTTGATATGGAAATAGTTTTAGCCTTGAAGGACATATAACACTTATTATCAGCCGGGATAATTTCATAGTTTTAGAAAAAAACAATAATAAATAAGTTCCACGCTACCAAAATTATAGGAGCGAAATGTAGTATATTAGTGACCTAGCTTATCTGTGCCATCAGTTCTAATTTCAAACTATAGTCTGTACTTTTAGGTACTTATTTAAAAAAATGTAAACAAAAAACCCACGTGATATAGTCAGCCAATAGAAGTAGAGCACTGATACGTCAAAGTTCGATTAAACGGTTTTGATTGGCTGTTCAACTATGCCACGTGGTTTGGATTGTTTACATTTTTTTCAATAGCTAAAAGTATAGGCTATAAATACCTGTATTTATTTTATGTACATGTATACTTTTATTCACCCATTCGATCCATTCGCGACCTAGATTTTAAAGTAGGTAAATAAATGTTTGGTTGATACGGCAACCCTAGGACTAAGTAAGACTAACGACCGCCTACGAGCTCTAAACGGGGTTAAATCTTAAGCCGTTTTTATGCTTCGCAAGTAAAAGTGTGGCGTAGGACGACGCTCACGTAACAAATGGCGCCCGAAAAGATGGTTGCATTAGGTTGGTTAGGAAATACAAAAAGTACGAAAAAAGCTATCGTTTACAAACCAGATTTTATCCGAACCCGAAAGTCTTCACAGGAGTGGTTGCAGTATATCGTATCGATGATACCATATCATCAGCATCATCGTACCAGCAAAAACTCAATCACTGCCGGACAAAAGTCTTCTTTAGAATAAGAATAAATAGTAAGCCAGTCAAGCCGGCCAAACTCACAAGCATGAGCTGAACTAGGGCCGTGTCATTAACAGTGATAGGAAATAGGTGAGCTAATTTACCTAAACTTGATGCGTGTTCATTCAATAATGTATTCCCATCTCACTCACGCATGAATGAATATGCGTCAAGTTTAGGTAAATTAGCTCACCTATTTCCTATCACTGGTCATTAAACTGAACTTCAGTAAGATGCCCGACTCGAGACGCGCCTTCTCGAGCGCTTCTCCCACTTAAAATAGACTAATAAATATTCAATAAAATAATAAATGTTTAAAGAACGATAAAACTACTTTTCACGCCACTGCTCGGAAATATGGCCAAAGAAGGATCGAAATCAGAATAGAAAGTTGCTCTTAGTAGTACAACACAAAAACAGTCCAACAATGTTGAGTTGCAAAGTAAAATGGAGTGTTTTTAGACCAGTTTACTTTCTACTCTGCTATTGGTCGGTTATTTATGACATTAGTAACTCGTTAGGAAATAAATAAAAAAATGTTTGACAAATATGACATTAGAACGTTTAATTAAAAAATTAAAACGTCAAATCCGCTCAGTGAAAGTGTATTTTTGCGATTGTAAACGTGTTTTTATGTAAGTTTTTAAGGCGTACGTGAAAAACGCCTTTGCATCTTTAAATAAGGTAAAAATTAAAAAAGTTAAAAAGGCGGGAATGAAAATTACTTCTGTTCTTTTAATTGGAAACAAACGCTAAACTTTTGCACTTTTGATTGGAAATTTGTACGATATTCAACAAAAATGAGTGATACAAGTACAGATATGGATCTTACACCGCCTGAAATTCAGGATACGGCAAAGTCGGTAATTCGGAATTTACTGCCAATAAAATCCCGTCGCAAATATCAGAAAGTGTATGAAAATTTCAAAGCATGGCAAATAAATAAAAAAACGAACTCTTTCTCTGAAAGCGTAATGCTGACCTACTTTGATGAACTTTCAAATATCAATATTACTTTTAATTAAACTGTGTATTATGTCCTAACCTGTTTTATTTCCTTACATTAGGCGTGAAAAGCACATAGTATTGCCTCGGTAGAAAGTGCAATAGATGGACTCGTATCTTCGCGGTCCTCACCTGCGGCTCGGCCCGCGAACTAACTCGTCCATCTATTGCTTACTTTCTGTACCTGGGCTACAATGTACTATAACATACCCAAGTCACTTTAGGTGTGCCTATAATATGTGAAGAGTTCCCTAGATTTCTCCAAGACCCCATCATCAGATCCTGATCTGATGACAATGGGACCACCCGGAAAGAATATCCTTTCAAACAAAAAAATTTATTCCTGATCGGTCCAGCCGTCTTGAAATAATTGGGCATGAATAAAAAAGAGATTCAGACGAACTGAGAACCTCCTCCTTTTTTTCAAGTCGGTTAATAAAAGTTATCGCGGAATGTTATTGGGAAATAGTGAAGGGACATTAAAATGAAATCGAGATTAGCGAGTGGAAATCGACAACTTCGACAAGTCTATTTGGATTCGCGCCACCGCAAGCCGGTGCATAATTGAAGCTATGGCGCCGAAAGCGGTTTCAGATCCAATTGATAGATCCGTAATGAAAGAGAATTTAATATAATGCTGCTCCATGCGGAAACTGTGTAACTGTGGCACCGGTGAAGTGTTCAAATATTCATGCGACATTTAATGCCAATTATTTGATTTTATATTAAGTAACGAGTTGACAAGGGAGTAAACGCGAAAATCATTCACATGGTTGGTCTAATGTGGTAAGAGTAATTACTTATATATATCTATGTATACCAATAAGTATATAAAATTGATGTGCCTGTGCTTTCTAATTAAAAGGCAAAAATCTAAGTATGAAAAGTATCTTCTTTCTATTCCTTTGTTTCCTTCCTAAGTGAAAACTGCTATTTATACCGTAACCTGTAAATGACCGTTCCAAGAAATGTTGTCTGTCAGTTTGTCTTCAATTTTGTCTCTCGAATAGGCTCCGAAATGGCTCGACGGATTTCAATGAAAATTTCAGAGATCAATATTGGAATTTAAACTTACATATTCGTGCATGTTCCATTTTGATATCTTGCATCATTTAGAAGATTTAAAAACATTTGAACTGCTATACCGAATAAAAGGGAGTGGAGGTGCTAGTATAATTTAAAAAAAAAAACGTAATGCCAAGTGGCCAAAAGAACCCACTTCATGCTATTTCCTAGCATCTCCAAATCTAGCGGCCATTAGATTTAAAACAGAAACTAGTCGAGTGTACCTAAGTGCATCCTTGTCTTGAAATCTTGGAAGGAGAAACTTACATTGTTTCGCTCTAAATCTCTCGAAAATTTAGAACGAGAGAGAGAAAATTTAAATTGAAAATACGTCGGTGAAAACCATATCGTCTTTGACCTGTTATGGTATTGTTTTTAACTCGGCCGCCATTACTGTCAAGTAAATAAGAGCTATCAAAACGTTGACAATACGATAACAGGTCAAAGACGATATGGTTTTTAGCGCCTAGAATCTCGGCGCCGTCTGTGGCATCGTAAAAGATAAAAAAGATAAAAAAGATTTTTTATCTTAGAGCTTTATCAAAAGATAAGCTAGTTTCATTGTGGTGGTTCTTACAACCCTAGTTGGATTGATAAATATCGGTTGGACCAAGTTAAGAAATATCAGGGGTGTTATTTTCTTAAAAACGGCGGTCGGTCGGACGAAAGAGTGAAATCGCAGCGGCGGCGAGTTTAAGTAGTCCCGTCCGAGCGAACATAACACATTGTAGCGCGTGCATTTTCAATTTTGCTGCATGACTTCTGTCGATAAGATTGAACGTAGTTGAATAAGGGGAGCCTTGAGAATGCACGTGCTAAAATGCGTTTTGTTCGCTCGGACGGGACTACTTAAACTCGCCGCTGCGATTTCGCTCGTTCGTCCGACCGAACCGCCGTTTTTGAGAGAATCACACCGAAGTGCTGAAAGTAGGGGTCGCCATTGAATTATGAATAGATTTTGTTATTATTATTAGCATCTAAATCACCCGGCGATAAATTCTGTGGACATTGTTGTTTTCAAGAATCAGTTCACTATTACGAAACCATTTCGTAATTTGTTTCAATAATTCATCAGAATACGCAATATTGATAGCATAATGCTAATGACAGTTTCTTCACAATTCACCGGTTTCGAAACGAGTTGGAAATATTGTCTAGATCTTATGCGCCATTCCTAATGGTGGTCGCAGTCGAAGATGCCTCCTTCATTTTGCATAATTTAATTTGAATATCTTTCATGGACGCGTTCTATATTTTAAACAGTTGTCGCGGGTGTGGATGAAAATCCATTAATTATACAGCTGGAAATAGTAGTTTAGACCAAGTCACCCTTTTTAACACCAGCAGGGGGGGGACCTAGGATGGCTGCGTCTATATTGCGCATCAAATGTGGATAAAGCATCAGTCACTCTCGTACTTATTTACGTGTCAGAAGGTGACAGATGCCTTATCCAAACTTGTCACGCGATAAACGCAGCCATATTAGGGACCTCTTCAAATCCCAAGGTGTGAAATTTAAGCATGAACCCTGGCTAGAACAGTCTCGTTACGTTTTTATAAGGACGGATTTTAGACGGAGTAGGTCTAACCTTTATATGAAGCATAACAATGAAACCCTTTTGTTTATTTTACGACTAAGGTACAACGACAGTGTTTTTCTGACCCTCCCATTCATGGTTATAATGATGAAGCTACATTTACATTATAATTGGGGTAAAACAGCCTTCGCGTCTTTTATGGCGTGTTATATTTTACCGAAATAACTACATGTCTCCAGCAACTTGCTTTATATGCATTTATTGGGACATTAAATATCTTTTTAAATAGCATTGCTCTTTCCTTATTAGTGTTTGTTGTGGCATTAAGTTGATATTTTATTATTTGAGATAGCTTTCAACGCTCGGCTTCTTTTACAGTTTTATGCTATAAACTCAATTTCATCTCTCTAGAAAGTATTTCCAGTTTTATAAATGAAGCTTCTATTATGATCCTAGATTTTGCAAGTTTGGACTGCTATTGGTAATTGAAATCCAAGAAAAAAATTAGCTTCAATCTGAAATATGCTGGGTTGCTTTTATTCTTCTATGTAAATGGATCTAATACGGTAACTGATTTCCATACAAAACGTGTCAAGAATTTAGCTCCCAATCTCCTTAAGATAAAATAAATCATTGGTACATATGGCTTTATCGGCCCACCGAATCCATGGCGCCGCCGACGCTCTCAAATGTTCCAAATTGAACCTACACCAATTGAATTTTGTCATGTTTATCAATATTTAGCCCACTCACGTGCCCAATAGCTGGTAATAACCTGACCTTCTGAGGCAATCGGCCGCGTCCGCCCGAGTGGCGGAGTTACGCAACTGATTGTACCTCTGCCTTGTAATTGGGTTGTGCCGGGGAAGGGCCCAGGGACCGAGTCACGATCCCAGGACTGGAGCACTCAAAATCCGAATTCATAGAGCGGTATCATTATACTAATCTTGAGTAATACGCTCGTCTCAAGAGCCTTCGGAGTAAACGCCATCGAAAACCGTCGTTTCTGGCGCTTCTTAACACGGACGTTCAAAATCAGACTTAATATTACAACGAGACTGACACCAGACATTAAGGCAAGTATAAGTACACATATTGTAAAATTACGGTCAATGTCTCGTCTCTTGGTTGGTGTAATTCTGCATTTCGATTCCAGGCGTCGAAAACGCTTATACTATCTCTCATAAAGTTGCTTTTCCACCGGCGAAGCGTGACGAGAACTAAAATCTCGCCGGTCCATTTCCACCAAAAATTGCCGTCGCGAGCCATCGCAAACTCGCGATTAATATTAATAGAAATGTCAAGCTTAATCGCGCGAGCTCTCACAAGGCCTCGCTAACCATCACGGGAATTGTGTTTCTGTTGTAGAGTAAATAAACTCTCAATGTATATGTTATACGGGCCAATATTACAACAGCAGATATAGTATTTAAAGTCTCGCCAGTTTTGACCAATTTTAACTAGAGATGCGCTGAGGAGAAATTACATTTTGCATGACGATTTTCAATTCACTCCAATCCAATGCTCGCCTCGCCTGGCCGGTGGAAAAGCACCTCAAGTATTCTTTAGTAATTTCTGAGATCTCCATGACTCAGGAATATGAACCTCGTCATGTGACTTCTAACACGTTCTCCTAATATGTCGAGATGTTGAGCAAACCTATCTGGACTAATCTCTGCTCCGATTTAGGAGAGCATGCCTCGCTTATCTAGCTCGTTTAAAAACGAATGGGAGGGACCTACAACTCGCTGGCGACAGTCGGTCAGCTTGTCCCTTTCTCGCTTGTTGAATACTTGCGAGACACACTGAGCTATAAATAAAAGCAAGATAAAAAAATTGTACCTAATCGCCGTTGTGACTGGCGTTACCTGCCATAGATTTATAAACAACCTTCTGTTTTAACAGAGATCGGATTGAACTTAAACAAAGTGGTAACAGTGGTTTCAGTCAACTGCTATGTATGCTTGTGAAAGTTTGTATTATTTTTTAAGATGTCAGAGGGCTTTAAAAAAAGACGTACGTGAATTTTGTGTATTTTAGAACTGCCAGTTGCTCTGTTGTGTAAAACATCTGTCAGATAAAATATACGACATAAAATTTCACGCGAACTATTGAATTTCAATCAACGAGAAACTAACTAAAGCCCTATTACGGTCACGTTTATCGCTGTGGATAAAGCATTCGTCATTCTTGCGCTTACATTACTTGTCAGAAAGTAACGGATGTTTTATCCGACTACGCAATATCCGACCATAATAGGCCTGCTTGTTTTAACTATCGGAGTTCCATTGTAGAATAACGCACGCCATTTACATTATTTTTCCTCTGTGTAAGGTTATCTGCATTTGTCACTAGTCCTCGTTGCAAATCGTCAATGATATGCACGTCTAATGCCTGAGTGTTCTAAGTTACATCACGTTTTTATTCGCAATGAGATTTATAATTTAACCTTCTTAATCTTTTCCTCTTTGCTTTGGGTTATGATTTTTGACCTTGTGCAGGGTTTGTTCGGATCGCTACCAGTGCTACCACCGTATTATCCTTTAACCTACCGCCGAGTACCACCAACCTATTATTGTGGGGATAAGACAACTTACAGAGCAGACTAGATCCCTTGCATGAACGTATTTTACCGTAGCAACTGTACGATTCGTACTCCGTATTGATAAATGAACCACCCTTGCTAATTCGAAATCAACTAAAATGTATATTGATTTTACAGAGACTTTGGTCGTTATAGAAATAAGCGATTCAATTTAGGAAACTAGGATAACCCTTATGATGAGTTACAATTACCGTACTCGCTAACGAGTCGAATGCTCTGTCGCTCGCAGACCTCGCAGTATTCTTATAGAGTGCAAGGGCCAGAGCATTCGACTCGCTAGCGAGTACGGTAATTGTAACTCATGGTTAGGGCACAGTCATCTTATAGAGTGCGAGGGACCAGAGCATTAGACTCGCTAGCGGGTACGGTAATTGTAACTCATGGTAAGGACCCTGGTGAAATGACTAGCATACGGCATTCCATTTTAGTCCTCAGGGCAGGCAACGCCATTTGAAGTCTTGAGATTGAAAATTTCTATGGGTTTCAGATACCACTGTATTTTTTTTAAATTTATTGCTCTTTGGGTCAATTATAAAATCATTTTCATGTCTTGACTTTCTTGACAGACTATAATTGATATACGAGTACCTACCCGTTTTTATACTTAAACATCGGTTTTGTTAACAATGCCTTTTCTGTAAATAGTATTATTATATATTATGTATTCTTTGGCATTCTTCTATTATATTGGAGCAACTTCTTCCCATAATAATAGTTTCCCTTCACACGGGTTCATAGTATTAACTTTCCATATTTGATAATATGTACCATAGTGATTACAGAAAGAGGCAAACGTTGCTTCCGACATAGTTTTAAGCAGAAACTCTGAGACAATAGTGGCCTGCACACGTAAAGTTCGGACCGCGGGAAACGCCACGCGCCGTTCCAATCTTCGTTCCGAACCGTACGTGTAAATGCAACTGTAATAGTATAATAGTAAAAAATGTACCGCGGTCCGAACTTTACGTGTAAAGGCCGCTAATCTGGCCACTGACGACGCGCTAGCCTAGTTGGTAGTGACCCTGCCTACGAAGCTAGCGGTCCTGGGTTCAAATCTCGGTAAGGGCAGATATTTGTGTGATGAGCGCGAATATTTGTTCCTGAGTCATTGATATTTCCTGTTTTTAAGTATATATTTCTTTATAGACTTATTTTTATCGTTGTCTAGTACCCATAGTACAAGCCTAGTAAGAGCTTAGTTTGGGACTAGGTCAATTGGTGTGACATTGTCCCCTTACATACATACCTTCACGCCTGTAATCCCAGAGTGGGGTAAGCAGAGCTACAAAATAACCTACAATATAAAAAAATTGTACTTGTGTTAACTATCAATAAATAAAAAACCCCTGATATTTATTTATTTAATTAATAACTAAATGCCTATCGGCATCAGAGTCAAATACAATCAGGAAGCCTGTTTAGTGATCGGTCGCCTTCTCTATACCATAAATAAGTTCTACAAAAGATGGTCACGTAACACATCTGTCCGTGGTATCTGTACATTGTATACCACTCCATCATTTGTCTCGCGGTCGGCTTAAGAAAAGGATGATTTCAAAGACTAGCCTTTTTTGTTAGGAAAGAAAGTGATTTTTGGCATTTAAAAGGACTCAAAGATGATTCTAATGGTATTTGTATAAAATAAACAGAATAATGATGAGGTTGTTGAAAAGTCATTAGTCTTTTTAGGTGTCAAGATGCTGACATACTGATGAATATTGTATAGGCATGTCAAATTGAGAAGACCGTAGATTTCTAAAAATATTTAAATCCGTTAAAAATGATGGGGTTTGGCGGAGTCTTGTATATGAATGACTAGCTTCTGCTCGCGACTTCGTTTACGTTGACTATAATAATGGGGAAGTAATTTTTTGCGCCATAAAATGTAGCACTATGTGTTAAGAGGATAATGAAGCAAAAAAATACAAAATGCGATAACGTTTCTCTGCTCTTAAACCTAGTCCGATTTTTACGATTTGTTAATAATGTTGTAGATATTGTGAAAAACTAAGTCTGTACGTACTTTTTTTTGCCAAGAAAATTGTATGCGTTTCAAAGGGATACTCTTTTAACTACCGAGAAGGAACTTTCAGTATTCAACTCTATCCCTACTTAGAAATAAATAAAATCCATTTTCCCGCTTAAAGATATTCATCACTACATTAAGTTGACCTAGATATTATAAAACTGTTTGCTCTGGATTCGCCGTGTTTCATTTTCTTTCGAAACCGTATAATTCGCCAGAGCTGTGCTAAAGTGAAATAGTGATTCAGGTGGTCGAGGACGTTGTGCAAGGAAAAATATGCGAATACATTCTGCTGTAGAAATAAGACGGGGCTTTCCAGTGTTGTCTGTGTTTAATTATAGGTTTTATTACAACTAGAATTAGATTTCGTTGATGGTTGAATGCTTTTAGACCTTGTGCAGGATCCTTTCGAAACGCTACCAGTATTTAATAAGCAGAATAGAAATCATTCCATCTCAGTCCTCAGGGTTAGGAAAGCAATTTAAAAACAAACCTGTATAAGTAACTCTTGGACAAACAAACGAGTCTACATGACACAATATAGGTACATATTTAAAGCCCAGCTTAGTTTGACTTTCTGCAGTTTTGTGTAACCCATTTTGCTTCTGTATCGTAAGTAATTATATTGTTGACGTTGTGACAGCTCTTATTCACTTGACAGTAAGAGCTACTATAACGTCATCAATAATAAAACGATATAAAAGCGAGATGGGCTGAAACAAAATTATAATAGAGCTTGTTTGGCCGTAAAAGGGAACGTGTGGCTCGCGATCGATATCAGCCCTATTTTGTGTTGTTTGGGGAGAATACTTTTATACATATTATAATTTTGCTGGTCTTCGGTACCTACTGGGTGTGTAATGGGTAAGTTAAAGTTACCCAGTGAATCATATAAAATGACTTGTTAGGTAAATATGGATAACCTGTAGACCGATCAGTACCTACAAGGCTAAAGTTTGCTGTGCCTAATGCTGTTATGACTTATGTCTGACTGGTCTTCTATCTCGTAAATTACAAATACGGCTCTTTATGGATTAATAAAACATTTATTGGTCCCAGTCCCATCAAATAGTAATTTCTGCTCAAATATTTAGGGTAGGACTTTGCAGTATTGGGTATTTTATTTGCAATGCCGTTAGTAAATTGACAACTGTGTTTTATAGACAGGATCCATAAAGACCAAAGTTAATGAATTTTCAGTTGGACTGTCAAATGGATGCGACAAGTTATCTAAATGCGTCAAAAGGCTTCTAAATCTTCTAATGTAAGTTGCTGTTTTGTGTAAAGCAACTTTAGCACCTCGGCCTATTCTAGACAAAACTGATTCTATCTGGAACAAAATTTAATCACCTGCAAGTTCCAGCTATAACTCGTGCTTAAATTTATGACGATACTTATTTTTACGTCATATTTAATGACACAGTATATTATAATGTGCCACATATTTAAAGTAACTTTTATTAATTTTTGCCTTTACTCAATTCAAGAGCAACCTCAATTTAGCTGGAGAGTCGTGCTGTGGTGTTATGAAAACAAGATAACTAAATCTGTATTTATTGACTTCCACATTCGTGATACCATTTTCACGTATCTAGTCGTTTGCAAGCCTAACCTGTTCTATTTCTTTTGCAGCGAACAATCAATAAGCAGCGCTCGCGCCTCCGTGATGGTGTACGACGACGGCTTGAAGCGGTGGGTGCCGTCGGGCAGCAGCTCCGGGCTGTCCAAGGTCCACATCTACCATCACACACAGCACAACACCTTCCGCGTCGTCGGGAGGAAGCTCAACGACCATGAGGTAAGATCCGTCTTACTGATAACCTCGTAAATTATTAACATGTATAGCAGCTGGCAGAACAGAGCTTGGAAAGAATTCGGTTGTTACAATAAGGCCGGCCCAGGAGCTCTCATCAGAAAGCCTACTTGTGCCCAGCAATGGAACGTATGAGGTTGGCAAAAAAGAGTTGAAGTATAAGGGTGCTGTTGGTGTGACATTGGCAATTCTATGCAAGTTTTACCCTAAATCTGTTGCCAAATGTGGTTGCCAATTGAAAATATAGTAGTTCTAGCAGTTACCATGTCACACTCTTGCCAAGCTATAGATACAGTAGCTTCCGGTGTAAAGCAAAGGTGATGCCTAAGGACCTGTGTCTCCTACTATAAAAATAATTATACATATAGAGCGAACCTTGCATCTGCAGCGTGTTATGGCCGTACTGTATTTTTTTGGACGTGGGCCTTTCCGATCTACCTTCTGAAAGCTCTATATAGAGTCCTAGCCTTAAATGTCATTTTCAACAGGCTACTGCTGATACTACATCCCTTAAATTAACAGAAGTTCCCACAATAGCTTCCTAATTTTACTATTATTGTCAATCCTTGAAAATTCAGCGTGTGCAAATCGCACCTCTATCATATATATGCCACCTAATTTAGTACTGCGTTTCACTAGCTTATTTTATTCATGTGTTTCCAGGTGGTGATAAACTGCGGCATCGTCCGCGGGCTCAAGTACAACCAAGCGACGGCAACGTTCCACCAATGGCGCGACGCGCGGCACGTCTACGGACTTAACTTCTCCTGCCGCGAGGATGCAGACAGCTTCGCGCGCGCCATGATGCACACACTCGAGGTACCATACTGGTCTCTAGCCACAGACGGCGGCGTTGTCTCTAAGAGTAGCACGACCAGGCGATACCGACGTTCTACCAGTGGCGCTACATGCGTACTCAAGTTTTGCACACCCTGGGTAGTCCCTGACTCCTAGGAAATTAACTCTTTGGTACCGCGATCAGAGGTTTAATTAGTCATACTGCAACTAACATATCTCATACCTGTAAATAAAAATAAAATTCAACTAATTTGTTTTCAAAGTCAGATTTTGTTTTTTGGTTATCATTGCACGTACCGCGCCCTCTTTTATTGTCTTGCTACGAATATTCAAGTGACTCTGGGATAGAAGTCAATACTCAAATTACTCACCCTAATTTCTGTAGTTCCAAAGCATAATAAATATTTATATCATTTATGTTTTAAGTCATCATTAAATCGTCGGCTAACGGAAAAAAACTTTTTTTGCTGTCATGTAATGCCAAAATCATTCACGCAAGTATGCAATTAATGTCTTAAGTGCCTTGCCTATTGCCTTCAGTACTTACACAGATAATATTTTAACTTCCTCTTATTTGTTGTTTCAGATCCTAGCAAACAAACCAAGCGGCAACTCGGCGCCCCCTCCCCCGCAACCCCCCAACCCGCCAGTGCCCTTCAACGGCCACAACAACAACCAGCACTACGACGAGGACATGGGGTACAGGTGCGATATTATTGTTACGGCTGGGACATACTACACTGTAGTTCTAAATACCATGGAGTCGCTATTTTCTAATTCTTATGTTATGTTTTGACCTTTTGTATTATCATATTTTAAAATATAGTTTTGAAATTTACCATTTAATAATTGTTTGTTTGTTACGCTTTTACGACGGAGGCACTCCATTCCAAAATGTATTAATTAAACCACTGAAACAATTTGAATGAATTTTTGTATGGAGGATGTTCATTGTGAAAACAAAGAAATAAATATTAGTAGGTATGACTAAAAAAACTAAAAAAATCCTTAGTTTATTTACAGTGATCGGAAATAGGTGAGCTAATTTACCTAAACTTGACGCATATTCATTCATGCGTGAGTGAGATGGGAATACATTTTTGAATGAACATGCATCAAGTTTAGGTAAATTAGCTCACCTATTTCCGATCACTTTATTTAATACGACCATATAAGAATTACAAAATAGCTACTCCATGGTTTTTACAACTACGGTGTGCGGCTACCAAATGTCCTAGCCCTAATTAATCATCAAATCAAATATGAAATATTTGGTTTTGAATTTATTTATCGCGCTCTAAGTCAAAAAGATTTAATGAACAAAACATACTACCGAATTGAGACCCTCTTTTTTGAAGTCGAAAAATGAACGTGAAACTGTAAAAATTGCAGTTTTCGCCAACTTTTTGCACGTTTGGCCAACAGATAATTTTAATTCATTGACGCACACTGCTCGGATTAAGTTGCA